>JAYKPI010000006.1:28315000-29565000 GCA_037305975.1 Chrysolophus pictus | reverse complement strand
CTTCCAGGATTTTAGTGCTGGATGAAGGCTGTCTGCTGAATGAATGAGCTACAGTTGCCACAAAAGAACATGAATGGGCAGTTGTATGAGGCTCCAAACCAACATATGATTCTAATCATGATGCTGGACTGAAGATAGCAATGACTATTTTGGAATTAAAAAAAAAGACCAGCTGAGAGGTGCTAGATATGTGGTTGATAATTAATGTTCTTATTGGAGGCTGGCCATGTTTCCATAAAAAGAAAACTAAAGTAACATAGATAAAATAGAAAGGAAAAGAACAGCAGTGATTGAAAACACAGCTTTTGGTTTTGGTTCTGATTGTTACTGGCAACTTCACTGCTAGAGAAAAACAGGTTCAGCAGAGTTTTAGCAGCCACTGTGAGACTTGGCAAATATACCAGCACTGTACTGTTTAAGACATCTATTTTTGCTGCCTTTTTGGACACAGGCTCACTGCAGCAAAAAAAGGTTAGCTAAGATACTCTGTTTTTAAACTGAAAGCTAACATCAAGGAGTGAAAAGAAGATAGACAACAATGGAAGAAAAAGAAAAAAAAGAACAATAAAAATGTGTTATTGTCTCAGTGGTTTTCAGAACTGAACTGTGACTGGAGAAGATGGAAGTACCACTAAGATTCCTCCATTTGGTCACATCTTTCACAACCAAGTAATGAAGACCCAAGTCCTGTGATAACTCTGTAGTCCCTAAAAGACAGAAAACAACTCTGCTTTTGGTCTAGATAGGTTATGTTGCATCAGCAAGCAATGTGATGAGTAAACTAGTTGGTGCTGGGAGTAGATATCTACACTGCAAGAGTTTAAAGGAGGCTATTCTGAACTAGCCAACTGTAGACTTAATGACTGTTAAGGTTTAATGTGTCAGTTTATTTTAATGTGAAAGGAATTCTGGAAGTTCCAAAGGACTTTGCAATCAAAACCAAAGCACAGAAGCAAGTATAAATGGAGATTCAATTAGATAGTGCAGACCTGATCTGAACTAAAATACCTCTGCTCGGCCACACTGCCACTGCTATGTTCATCTGCCTTGGGGAGAAGACCAAGTGACTGCACAGCTAAAAGAGAACTCTTTAAAAGCCTTGTCCATGTTGTTTAGGCTTAGCCTAGCCATCTATACTATACATACACCACAGTATGTATAGGCCTGAAGACATTATTTTGTTGTAGGTTTTCAGTTTACACTGTATGAAATACAGTAAAATACATTTTGCAGCCGGACAGAAAGGGTGCGTGCAGCATGCTCGGGGCATGGCTGGTGACAATAAGTTTTCTGAGGACAGTCACCCTGCAGGGTTAGTACCAGCTTGCTGCAGAAGACAGAGAGAGAGGGAGTCCTCCTGGCACCCACTTGTCCAAGCTGCCTATAGGGAGAAACACATTTTTGTTCATGTTGTCTTTGTATCTTATTCCGAGTTTTCATTTCATAAGCCCAGCTAGCTTTTTATTATCTTGGATAAAATGGAGTATAGAGCTTAGAGGGTTATATTCCTCACTGCAAACTTAATCTGCTCATAAATAAGAGTTATAAAATGTATATTTCATTTAGGAATAAAAGTGCATGCCATTATTGTATAAGGTCTTTTACTGAGATTGAAAACACATTGCAAGGATTAAACACAACCTAAATATATGAAAACATAAAATAAAGGTATTTCTCCAGAAAGCTGAGAGCATAACTTACAATTGATTTTGATAGACATTCAATGCTCTGGAGAATTAAAGCTACAACAGGATATAGATTATGGTAATTCAAGATATTTTCAGTCCTGCAATTTCAGTGATCTAAAAGCCATTTTTTATGTCAATTCATTAACAGTAATCCAACTTTAGTTGCAGCAAAGTACAGTAAAGTGCCATTTGTTTTGACTGTGAAAAATAATAGTGTCTTATCTTCACTGTATGCATCATCAAAGAAAAATTTCTGGTGTAGTATTTAAATAGTTTCTAAAGGTTTTTGCCTCACTGCACATTTTATATGGAATTTGGGGATTTCTGATAGATGAAGCGAGGCTTGCCCTTATAGAACCAGTTTCTGAAGCCTCCATGTTACGAAGAAAATCCAATACCTTTAATGGAACTGATATAGCAAAAATCCCCAAGTTGAATCAATCAGTTTAAAAGCATACATTTACTAATACACGTTTAGCTGTCACAAACTGGATTTAAATCAAAGAAAGAATGCCATTTCAAGATTTTGCAGCAAATCAGTTCAAAATCAAACCTGAAGGCAATACTGTGCAACCCTGTGCTTTTATAAAGTCTGGCCAACTTTTATGGACAAAACTCGCTTTTACCAACGAGCCACACCTTCAACTGCTTACAGCAAGGCAGCCGCTCAACCCGCGGGTCAGTGACCTCTACACCAGCGCTGCGCACCCGGAACTCCGTCACTTTCCGCGGCGATGTGTGACGCCATCTTGCCGCGCCGCGGCGTGGCCCCGCAGCATGGCCGTGGCGGGGGAGCTGCCGCCGCCCGCCGCCCGCCCGCTGCCCGCCGCCGAGCTGCCGTCCTTCGCCGCGGCCTGCGCGCTGGTGTGCCGGCGCTACTCGTGCCTGGTCGTGGCGCCGCACCGGCGGCATGTCGCGCTGCCGCCGCGCTTCCTGGGCCGCAAGCGCACGGGTATCCGCGCCCAGCTGGATGCTGAGCTGCTGCGCTACTCCGAGAGGTGAGGCCCTCGGGTCCGACAGCGCTCGGTTCGCCTTGGTGGGGGTGGCCCCGCAGCTAACTGTGCTTGTCCCTAGCCTGCAGGGCGTGCCGGTGGCCTACGACAACGTCAAGGTGGTGGGAGAGCTCGGGGACATCCACGACGACCAGGGCTTCATCCACCTGGACGTGGAGGCGGACTTCGTCATCTTCAGTCCTAAGAAAGGGAAGAAGATGGTGGTATGCAAATGCGTCGACATTAACTTAACAAAGCTTGGCTTATCGCCGTCAAAAACAACGGTTTGAGGCTTAGATAGAATTGTATTTTAGTTCACATTAGTAATTCTTTAGAATATTTTTTTCTACATTTTCATGCATCTATCTCTAAATTTGCTAAATTGCAAAGCTTTCTAGAGAGTAAATAATTCTTATGTGAGTGTATTTGTTCATGTGTTCATGTCAGGATACACTGATGAGTTTCTTTTCATTAAGTACAAAGGCAGTGCATTGAGTTTAAACCTGTTTTCCAGTAAAAGAAAATATATGGCACAAGGAACCTTTTTGTTAGTGCGTGTATGCCAACTCTCAGTTCTGTTTTCCCATATTCATTTTTGTGCGACAGTTCTGCAGCATGGCTTCTGACTCTATAAATGTAAGAAGTGACTATGTTCCCTTAGTAGAAGGGGGTAGAAACATCTGCACTGTGTCTTTCATTCATCTTTGAGAAGCGCAAAAGTGGATGAGGTGAAGTGCACATGTGTCAGAAACCCATGGAATGAAGTATTAGAAGCTTTTTTTTATGTGTCATCTGTATCTTCAGCTGCAAAATAATATAGTGCCAGCATTAATGTTTAGGTAGAAAAGTACCATAGTGCTGCAAAGCATAGTTGATGGCTGTGAGGAAAGAAGTAACAGTTTGATGCATGTTCTTACTGTGGTTACATTCCATACTTTGACTTTGTTCTTTTTTGCAGATACAGATTCAATTGTATATTTTGTAGATGTTCATGAAAAGTATTTAGGAGTAGTTTCTATTTTAGTATAGAGTAGTTTGCTTATTTGCTAGATGAGCTTACTTTGTAACCTTTGCATGCAAAGTCTTGTCTGAGAGTGTCAATGTAAGGAACTAAATATACATTATGTCTGCATTTAAACATGTAGTCTTTAATTGAACTTCATATGACATTCCTTTTCTTTTATAGGGTGTAATTAACAAAGTGGCCCCCAGTCATATTGGCTGTCTGATACATGGGTGCTTCAATGCTTCTATCCCTAAGCCTGAACACATGTCAGCTGCAGAGTGGCAAAAGTTGGGATTTAAAATAGGAGATGAACTGAAATTTCAAGTGGTGCACTTAGATTCTGATGCAGCAGGAGTGTTCTTCATTCGAGGACAATTGACTAAAACCAGGTACTGTGCCGTAGGAGAAAATGGTTTTTTTTTAATTGTTTAAGTGGATTAGTTACGAGGTGAATCATTTGATTCAACATCTTATTCCTTAAGCTTCCTTGTTTTCACACAAACCTTTGTATAAAAATAATTTGTGTTAGCCAAACTAAACTTTTTAATGTTAATAGAAATAGTTAATAAAATTAATTTTAAGATAATTAATAAAAATAGTTTTCGTGAGCTTAAAATTTGTATTCTAACTCTTGAGCTATTGATTGGGCAAATAGTGCATGTTCAAAATAACATTTAGAGTAGATTTGTTCATGAATGTGTCCAGGCTTTTCAATTTAAAAAATTCCAATTTCTGAACACAGTATTTATGCTGGTATTTCTACACGCACCTACACTTACCAGCAGTTACACAATCCTAAAGAGTTACATGCAGATTACTTAAATGCTTGCTGAAATATAAGAATAAGCCTGAGCTCAAAGATGACATGAGAAAATACATGACATTCATCCTTGTGCCTCTGGAGATTTGCACAGCAGCTTGCTAAAAAATCTTAATAGTGGTATCTTTTAAAAAGCATGTTCAGAGGTTTTTTTAGTAGTCATTTGCTCAGCAAATTGTTCTACCAGTGTGATTAATTTCTTATTTTAAAATACACGCTGTAGATACTGTTGATGAAATCACAGTGTTTTTGGAGGTCTGTTTAATCTGGAAGAGTACTCTGGATTGTTTTCATGCATTCAGAATTAACTGTCTTGTTCTCAGTGCCATTTACTCCTCCATAATTTTAACTGCAGATGAATCATTCTAGATGTTTTCTCCACAGCTCTCATTTGCAGAGTGGTACCTACTAGGTTTTTGTTTTTAGTGGATTTTTTCGTTGGTTGACTGGATATGGTTTTTGTTGCTGTTGTGAGTTTGTTGATTTGGTTTTTTTTAATTCCTCTGGAATCATTGTTTAACTGTACAGATTTCAGTATGACCAAATGGTTGGTATGATTGAACAGGACACTGTGTTTGAGAATAACTAATGAACCTGAAAAGGTCCACTGCACAGTAGGTAATTATGGATGAAGGAATAAAAGAGAAAATGCAATACTCAATGGTGTGTATAGGATTTTAGAGAATAAATTTTGGCTAAGGTTTGAGGAAGAGCAGTAACTCCATGGAAACAAAAAGCTAGTCAGGTAGTATAGATTAAGCTGAAAGTGTTAACTATGTTTATATTTTTCTGTATCTAGTATTTATAACAAATGCTTATCATTATCTATTTGTAAATATTGTGTTTTAGCAAATTTTAACATTTCACTTTGTGTCTTTAGACGTTTCTGCTTCAACTTACCTCGTATGTTTTCTTGCAGTATGCAGCCCAAGCAGTCTGATCCTGTTACTGATGCAGTGACTGATGGCACAAATGGAGAGCAAATTCAAGACTTTGATAATGAGAAAAATGACTTAAATGACTCCGGGAGAGATAATGTCACAGAAGATCCTCCAGGTGAGGCAGATAACACTGTGGGGGGAAATACAGAAGAACAAAGTATCGATGCTGAGAATGAAATATGTGATGATAAAAAGAAGAAGAAGAAAAAGAAAAAGCATAAGCAGGAAGAACAGGAACATGTATTGCCTGCCAGTGACTCTAGTGGTTACCAAAGTGACCTTAAAAAGTCAAAGAAAAAGAAAAGAAAGCATTGTGAAGTTGAAGAAAGTGAATTGCTGGAGCTGTCGCAAGAACCTAAAGCAAAAAAGAAAAGGGACTGAAGTCTGATGTGCCTTTCTTACTGATGATTTCAGAGTTTTTTTTATAAACTTCCAATAAAACCCTATTTTCAAAATATACGCGTATATTTTCTGCTAAACAGTGCGAACTGTTAGGTGGGATTATGTTTGTGTGCTGTGTACACCAGTAGTTCGTAAAGCTTTGCAAGAAACAGTAGTGGCTATACATGCATTTCTTTGACCAGAAAGTGGCGCAAAGAACAAGTGGCGAAGAGCTGTGGAATGTAATGTCAGGATCACTTGTATCACTTCTTTTGTCTGCTTCCCAGTTCTTCCCAGTAAGAGGCAGCTAGTTATGATCTTTGCTAATCCAATTCCACCTCTGCTTGATTTGTTTCGGAGGAATCTTACTGCTGGAGTTCTGGGAGACATTCCTGAATTCCCAGGGCCTGAGCAAAGCTTTTTTTTCTTTCTTTTTTTATTTTAGTTGGTGAAGGACAGGGGAGTAGTAATGGGCCTTGAATACCTTTTGAATGAAAATGTGCAACCTATCTATCTGAAAGGTTAAAAAAAAAACCCAAACTGCCATTGTTCTGGTTCTTTCAGAATGAAGCTTTTGCAGTACTTTGTTTTGGGGGAAAGAAAACAACAAAAAAACAACAAAACGATGCAAAGAAGACCAACAGTTGGATAACTTAATTAAGAGTGAGCAGGGAATAGAGAGAATGGTTGCAGTTTAATATAGTGAAATAGCATGTGCCCATTGGTTAGAATCTAATACCAATATATAGACCGATTAAAGCGGTTCCTTATGCAACATGAGAAAGTTTCGAGAAGGCTCATACATTAAACTTGCAACAGTTTTCATTTACAAAAAACTGAAAGACAGCTTTAACCTTTTGTACCTGCTGTAACTTTAAAATGCTGATGTCTATATCAGTATTTCCCAGACTGTTTAATAAAGCAGTGACGATTGAAAACTGACAGTCAAATGCTAATTAATGTAATTCTATTATGAACTATTCCTGGTGTAGATGCATTATAATTTTTTGAGTATTGATACTTTTTGTTACAGCTCTTTTCTCCTGTGAGAAGTTTTGGAGAGAGCTGTAATGTGACGTGCTAGTTTTTTTAACTGAGGTAGGAAGCAATGATTACTTTGGTACTACTACCTGTTACAAGAAGACATCACCATCTTTTCTGAAAACATGTCAGTAATCAGCACATCTGTGAGCACTTGCTGTTCATCTGCCTGATCTCTAGGTGTTCTCAGACTAAATGCTGCTGTGGTGGTTACGCTGATGCTATTAGCTGATTTTTATAGACTTACATACAATGGCATAAGCAAATATCCATAGAATGTGTTCTAGATTTAAAGGGCTTCTTTTAGGTATCACTTTGTGCTGTAGTAAAAATACTTTAAAAAAAAAAAAAAAAACTTGAAATTTCTAGACTTGCAAGACAAAGACCTAAATTTCTATTTTAAAGTTTTGATTGCATGACAGCCCATCATAGGCATTTTAAAATTAATATGAAGAACCAAGTTAAGAGTTTTTTGTGACCTTACAGGATGAGCTTGCATAGATTTTTAAGGAGAGCAGAAACTTCAATATATTCTCTTTTGTTTTCTTTCTTGATCTTTAGTGTGCTTGATCTTAAAGCCAGAAGATCTTGAAGCCAGTTTCTGACATGTAAGATAGTCACAAGATATACACGAATTGTCCTTGTGTTTTTACATATGACAATGTGGACATTTGAACTTCATGAACTTTCATTGAAGCTATCTCCTTGGATTGTCCATTCTTTCTCTCCTGTGACAAAATTAAATGTATTTCTTACAGAGTACTGCAAGGTTGACGGGGCAGTATTCTGGTATCTGAAGTGTTGCTAAGGAAAGCGAGAAAAAATCTGACTGAAGTTTAACTGTACAGGAAAGATCACAGGTTGGGACATAATTTACATTTAGAAATGTTCTGATGTCCCCTTTTTTAATGGATATTGATGTAGAAGGAAGAAGTTAGATAAATAAGTATAGAGTCTATGTCAGGAACATGGCAAGTGAGGAATATTTGCTGATGTCTCTGGGAAGGGAAGGGAAGGAAAGTTGGAAACAGTTACTGCTGCAAATGCACCAAAGTTAGTCTTTAATAATCATTATAGCTCACTTTCTATTTTAGAAAAGGAAAACATCTCCAGTAGACAAGCTGTTGGTGAGTGAGGCGTGAATCAAGCCAAGCCAGTTCGTAGAAGCATCTTGTAGCACAGAGAGATTGTCTTGCTTTGTTTCAGCTTTTCATCAGCATGAACAGATGGAGCTGTAGCAGTCATTGCAACTAACAAAACAAGTTACAGATAGAATATAAATGCTTTCAGCACTTTGAATTGTCCGCTACTGCTGTCTTAATATCCTCTTAGTGAAAGAAAATTGCATACTGTCCTTTAACAAACTATGCAAAGTGATTTTTTTTGATTGTATTAAGCGGCTTTTCTGAAAGTCTAATATAATCTCTCTCAATTTGGGACCTTATTTAAAGTCAATCTTTTAAAATTATTTATTATTGTTATTTTATTTTACTTTTTGTCAAGTGAGTGTGGCCTGCTTTCTCTTGTATCAAGTTTTGCTTTTCTTTCCTGGCTTACTGTAGAAGAGGGCAATTACAAATAAATTAAGTGCAGGAGCTGGCAATTCACAATTGCTGAAAAAGTTGTTCTGGTATTGCAAATACCATAACAGTCACATGAATTTCTTGTTACGTTAGTATTGCAAATAGTAACTGTGCAATAAAATAAATTTTTAGATTCCTTTTCCTGACACTTATATGAAGCAAATGACTTCTTTTGTCTTTGGAAAGGAAAAAGTGAAAAAAAAAAAAAAAAAAACTCAAAAAGAAAACATAACAAAAGCTTTTCCCTGTTGGAGCCAGTATTGGCAGCCTTGCAGCTGTGCTGTTGATGTTGCTGTGGACACTGTTTCAGTTTAGCTAAATATGGCAAGAAAAGGATTTTCAGAAGTGAATTGTCACTCTTTTCATGACTTTGAATAAGCTTTTTTTTTTTCCCCTTAGAAAGGCAAGATTTTCCAATACTTGAAATTAAGAAGCCAAATTTAAGACACTTTCCATTAAAATCTGATCATTATAAATATTCAGCTTTCTGTGTTCCCCTGGATGGTGAGTGAAAAGTTATACTGAATTTTGAGTTGAGACAAAATTCTGGTTACAGAGAGCAAACATTTGCAAAGCTTCCATTGAAGGCAGGTGACTTTGTATTTGTTTGTACAGTCTTCTGTTCATTTTTTATTTTTTTCCCAGAGTGCATTCTCATATAATTCACTTCTGGCACATATCAAAGAGAAGATTATAAGGTAAAACTATATTTTGTCCTATAACTGCATATATTTGCAGTTACATTTTCTCCAGATCACCTGAAATATTGGTGTGTGTGTTGCTTTTTTTCCCATATTTTAATTGTAAGTTGGCAAAGAAACCAATGTTCGCTTTTGTCTGTCGTTGATCATCTTTTGTCTGCATTATGCAAAATGCAGTTCCAACTTAACCAGCTATAACAAATGTTTCTGAAGCTGGGACTGCTTCTTCATACTATTACAAATATTTCATTCTGAAGACTTACATTCCTCAGTGTATTGCATGTGTTTGGCAGAAGAGGAAACACTTATCGAAGAAAGTATTTTTAGCTGTCTTTAAAACAATTGCTTTGTATTCTCTGAAGCTTTCAGTGAACTGCATTGTTAACTTTTGCTCTTCTCCTCACCCCTCATAGAAATGAGTTCTGTGCTATTGGCTAGGCTAGGCTTTCTTTTTCTAAAAATACGCAGCAGTAACAGCAGAGTGGAGGAGCTCTTGTGAAAGGATTTTGAAAAGGGCCAAAGTAAGCTAGCTGCCTTTTGGAAAACATGAGCCTTGATCAAATCTGCCTCTGCATAAGCAGTTTGCCTTTGGAAACATCCCAGCCTTTGACAGCCCTCAGACATGCAACCCTTTGCTGTAGCAACCCCCGTGCTTTTTACATACCAAATTGTTGGAGTTGTACTTTTTCCATGTATTGAAGGAGAGGTTGTATGATTTGTTGCTCTCAGGATGATTAGTCTTGGCTAGGAAAGGATCATAATAATTTCATGCTAATAGCTCCTGAAGGCATATTTCTCTTACCATAATGTTGATTCTATTCTATTATTTAGATTTCAGAAATTCTATAATTTTGATAAAGCCAGAAGGACTTCAGTATCCAGTAGACTGTTTACAAGAAGATGCTTTGTCTTCTAGATTCTTGTGAACAACAATAAGACTCAGAAAATCAAGCTTTGTTCTTCTCAGTATCCTCAGTAAGAAGTTATTTGTGGACACAAATCATAATGTTTGTCTTTTATCTTGACTTTACGTATAACTACATTAGAGCTAGGCTAACTTTAACTACAAGTCCAGTAGGAAGCCACTGAATTGCCCTGCTGTTAAGCAATTGGGAACAATTGCAGCCTGGCAAGGACTTCAAGATTTCTTGAAGCCATCTGTCCCAGGTGAAGAGTGAAGATAGGTAAGAAGCAATGAGCTTTAATTTTCCCACTTTGCATGTCTTCAAGAGCTTTTGAAGGACTTTAAAGAAATGAATAGATGGTCTCCTGCCATCTCCCAGAATAATACATCTGCTGTTGTAGAAATGCTTTTATTTTGGCCAAAGACACAATTCAGCCCCATAAAGACTTTTTTGAGGAATCATTCTAGAGAAACAGCTAAAACAAACTTTTTGCATAGGTGGTTAATGAACTGAACTGCAACAGTTCTTAGTACACAGCAAAGAAACCTTATGAATAGATATAACAGTTTTGGCATAAGTCTCATTGTCAATACCTTCCTTTTCTATGGATAATTTTAGTGATTTTCATATTACTAGAGGGCTGAGCTGTGATCTTTGCTTTCTACAGCCGTATAGTCCTTTTGAACTATGCAGGCATCTTAAGCGCTCAATGGACAGTTGCAAGGAGGTTCTCTTGCCTATTATCCCCTGTGCTGCTTCTTCCTTTGTGCTTCCTTTCTCTGGTGGATGAGGAATTGTCTAGCAATGGTCTTACTACATCTGAAACCTGGTGTCATGCAAGACTAGGATTTCTACTGTACTACTGTTCTACAGGAGCCAGGCTTTCAGCAACTGTTGTTTAGAAACTCCTGTTTGGCATGTATGATTCACTGGAATTTTGGATGCTAAAAAAAGCAAATATTTGTCAAATCTTTGAGTTGCAAATAAGATTGTACTTGGAAATACTATTGCAGCTCTATCTGCAGAGAAATGATCAGTGGGCATGAGTTCACTGTGATACATATATGTGTATAGCACACACAAATTGAGCTGAAGACTCAGGAACATATAGCAAGATAAATGGTACAAGTATGATTTTGGAATTCACTGAAATATTTTGTCAAAACTATTGTAAAATAACTCCTGCCATTTCATGGCTGAAGTCAGAGTCACCTTGCTTTCAAAGAGGCTTGGACTAGACTACAACTAGTCTTGGTAAAGTCAACTGGTTTGGCTTGTTAGTTACAGTGCAAAGATACAATCTGTGCTTTTGTTTTCTCCAAACTGATGTGTGAATGTATGGATAAATTAAAAATTCTCCACAGATCTCTTAAACCACCATTTAAAAGCCAGGTTAAAAAGACAGACTGAATTTATGCTGCATCGGTAATCATTACAAACACCTTTAGAAGCAATCAGGCATAGTTTTGGAGCACTATTTTTGTCAGCTCCTTTTTTATTTCAGATATAAAAATCACTGATATCTGTCCATCTTTCAGAATAATGCCAGTTTATGTGCTTGAAGAATCTTTTTTTCTAGTGATTTGGCCAGTTCTCTATGAACTCAAACAACTTCCTTAAAGTATTCAGGACGACAGTTTATTTCCCTACTGGGGAAGCAAAAAAAGAGTGGTTGGAGGGGGAAAAAAAACCTACAACAACAACAACAAAAAACACCAGAAATGCACAGACAGTGTGTAGGCATTTAATGTTTCTTTATTAAGCCTGTTAATTATATGTAGTGACTTTGTGAGTTGGGGATTTTGCTTCTGGTGTTCTCTGTGCAGAAAGCAGATAAATAGCTGAGGACCTTCGCCTTTCAAATAAGTTCAATACAAGATGCCAAAAAAGTAAATACACAGAACTGTCTGCACAGTTGATAAATAAGATATGCTGATAACTTGTTTTAATATGATTTTCTTTATGTTAAACTGAATTTAGAATGTGGATTACTTGTAAATGTGTTGTTGCCAAATCTCACGTTTTACTAGTTTTAGGGAAAAGAGGATAATTCCTGTTTCATGTGTGTAATTTCACAATTTGTCTTTTCATTTAGAATAGGCATTATTTAAACTCAACTCCTATCTTCCTTAGGCCAAGAGAATGTTATGATTAGTTGTAAGGTTTCTGAAGTAGCAAAAATTGTGTGTGTGTGAAGATTCACGTGCATTTACTCAGCTCGTCTTTATAAAGTACTTACTAAAATAGCAGATGTCAGTAGACTAGTTCTGTAATATTTTGTATTGTGGTTATTTCCATCACACATCAATGCCTAGTTTGCAAAAACATTGTCAGACATGATCCCAAAATAGAGCTCAGCATCATCTTATTCATTCCTGGTTTGTATTCAATAAATCTGTGGTTTTACAGCATTATGATGGCAAATGTGAGGACAAGCTGTTGCAAATTACTTTTTATCTTCCTATTAATTAAGTACAGCAAATGTCTTCTCTTCTTTAACAAAATGAAATCCCCAAAGGCTGTTTCCTCATTTTATGAACAAGTATTAGAAATAGAGGCATAATTGTATTTGTGAGACAGTGATTCACATTCCTGAATTATCTTCAAGAGCGGGGATATGGAAAGATATTGACCAACTGGATTAAATTCAAATGCAAATAAAAGCATTAAAAGAAAGATAACTGTTTCATGAGAAAAGAAGAAAAAGATTGATAGTTTTTAACCAAATCGTAACTGTGGGTGCAAAGTAAAATGTCATACTTACATACATGATGATTGCTAAACTAAAAGTGCTACAGAAAATGAAAATATATGATTAACTATGATTAACTTTCTCATTACAGAATTACAGAATTAGAAGTGTTCAATAGAAGAACATTGAGAGAAATAATTCTTAACCAATTTTTCATATAATATTTATAATATGAAGAAACACTGCAGTCTCTTGACAGTGACATTTAAGTGCCATGCTTCATTGCAACCCGAGAGTGTTTAGAACTGCAACCTACCACAAGTCCAGCAAGAACTCTCAGAGAAGAGGTGGTTAGAAAACTCTAGGTCTGAAACTTTTTTTATATGAATGCCACTATTAATGTTTAGATTTTTTTTTTTTTTTATTGGTCCATGCTTTGGAAAATGATGTAAGAAAGTTTGGTAAATTTAACAGAAAACTATCAAGGAGAGAATGATTACAAAAAAATAATTTGAATTTCTTCATAAACCCAGAATACTAAGGGTAAAATTTCAGTTCTAAAAAATTTTTGAAACTTCAAAATCTTCCCTAAAAACAGAAAGAAACTTGAAGGCATATCTTCAAGAAAATTTCTATCTTTTCTCCACCAAACATTTTTAGTTCATTAAAAATGCTTCTTTGGTTTTCAAATGTATGATATGTTTAAAATGTATGCCTAGTCGTTTCAGGTAGAAAATTTGTGTTTCATTCTAAGCATCTTAATTAGACTGTTGGGTAAGGAACCAAAACACATTTTCCTTCCAAATTCAGATATTGGTGACATGGACTGATTTATTGATTTTTTATTTGTTTTTATTTTATTTTTTTTTCACTATGAGTTTATACTTTATATGTCAAATCAGTGCAGGACTGAAAAGTCTGGCTTCCAAGAGACTTCTGTCTGTTCTCATGCAATGCCACATGGTGGAGTATTGCTTTTCCTGTGAGAGTTTTTCACCACGTTTGTCAGTTGAAGAGCTTTAGACTTCTGTGAACTGGTGTTTAGTTAAGGGAAGTTGTTTGTAAGTTCAGACGTTTCTGCTTCAGAGCATAACTTTCTGATACTGCTGTGCTACCAAAGGTCTCCACTTCTGTACTTCTTGATGGTTGCTGTCCCTCTCTTGGTCTACTTGCATAATGTCTCTTCAATTAATAGTCAGTGAGAGACTGCAGACTTTTTCACTCCTTCCTTTGTGAGAAAGAAAAAAAGAAAATGTGGTTGTTCAGATGGAAAATGAACTAGTATGTAAAGCTACACTTTGTAATCTAAGTAATATTTTAGCAAGGTGGTCTATAGTACAACCACAACAGAGGAGGTTATTGAAATAAAACCGGAAGAGTCAAACAGAAATTTTGTGTTCTGTATCTCAGCATCAAAATCTTTGTGTCCGCTCTAACTGCTATGTTAGTTTATTTTCTAGATTTCGTGTATCTGAAAATACAGTTAATATACATATTCATCCAGTTTTTCACTGTTTGTAGTTCAGATTCTTTCATTAGTTTGACTTTGTAGGGAAAGAGTCATGTTTGACGATACTTTGAATACAAGCTAAAGCTGTGATGATCAGCATGTTCATTTGTTTGTCCTACTATGACACTGAATATTTAGCTTTTTTTTGCCAATTTTCAGGATTCAATTCGCTTAACATATATTCTGAATTCACTTAAGTTTACTGGAAATAGATTGTTAGCAGAAGAGAGAAACTATGTTAGTTTTGAAGAAAAGGAGACACAAAATCAGCTTTTGTCAGCTGTAGATCTTCTTTGGACTCTAAATAGCAGGATACCTACTTGACTACCCTGAGCTGCTGTTACTGCTGAATCTCATTTATGCTTCTCCTTGTTCTGGATAAGGGTGTCTTAAGTGCTTCTCTGTAGAGCTTCACTGGGAAGGTTAAAAGTTTTCTTAATACAACTTAGCATGGTGAATGATGTTCCCACTAAACCCGAACAAAAATCCAACTGTTTTAAATGCAAGCAATGTAACAGTTGCAATGTAATAGTTTCAATTTAGAAAAACAAACACCAAAACAAAGCAACAAGAATAACAACAAAAAACCACAACACAATAATACCAACCAACAAAAAATAAACAGTAGATAACATATTTAACTGTAGTAATGAGTTGCATTTGTAAAGCAAACTGTGCTCTTCTTATGGAGTGGTTTTAAGGATTTGTGTTTGGGAGCAATTTGGAAGTAGTATCTTTTCTGTGAAGGCCTCTAAGAGGCTTTGCATTGAATATGTATTGCTAGACCTGGCTCATTTTTCTTCAGGCTCATTCATGAAAAATATCATAGAATCCTTAGAATTGGAAGGGACCTTTAAAGATCATCTAGTCCAACACTCCTGCAGTGAACAGGTTGCTCAGAGCCTGGTCAGCCTGGCCTCGAATGTCTCCAGAGGTGGAACTTCCACCACATCTCTGGGCAACCATTGGTATCCATTGACGTATTCTGGGAGTTGCATGACTTTTAAGATTAACTCAACCGTATTGAGAGGATTCTCCAAAATCTCAGTTAGAAAAAGACTAATTCATAACTTTAGAGGCAGTTTTGAATAAACATGCTATGAAAGACAGCTCAGGGAAATAATGGACCTGTGCCCTAAACTATGAAAAATATTCATGCTGTTCTCTAATGGGATACAATGTTAAAATAAGTGCAGGACTCTATCAAGATAAGCAGTCTATGTGCAATCACTGTTCATACAACCGTGCTCACTGTGCTCTTTAACACTCTAGGAAATGGGAGTTTCTCTTCTACCATCGTATGTAATTACTTTCATCATGTCAGTCTTATTAAAATATGTCTTTTACTATTGAGTTATTTCATCTTCTTTTGATATTTAAATACACACAATATGTATTAGTTAATAAAAAGAGGCCTTTTAAAAATGTCTTTGTGTGAATAGTCTTTAGTATTAGCAAATCAGTAATGTTTGTTTGTTCTCAGGTAGAAAATTTAATCCAAAATAATTTTTCCCTTCCTCTTCATTGATATTTGGAAAACCTTTGCACTCAAATTAAAAGTAGTATACCCACTAGTTCAATTAAGAGGCCATCTGTGAGATTAGTACTAAAATATTGTTTAAGTGACAAATAAAGTAAGTTCTTAGTTTGTCTGCAATTTATGTAGTGTGATTTATAGCACTGTGCAGCAAGGCCAAGATGGGGAATAGCAGAAGCTACACTCAAGGCCTAAAGGTAAAAGAAGGTTATGTCTAGAGGATTTGAACAGGAGAGTAAAATATTGATCTTGATCTTTGTAACATAATATCAGTCTTATCAGTATTGGAAAAAAAAAAGGAATTGCATCATCTTAGTATTTTTTGCTAATTTAGACGGAGCATCCAACAATACTGTTTTGGCACTCTACTAGCAGTGTTTCAGCTGTCTCCAGGGGCCCCTGTCAGAAGGAGAGGAAAGTCTCCTACTGTGCCAATTCTGTAAAATAAATAACATTCTCAGAAGATTAATGCAGAGCTGGAGCACAGAGTGTTACTAGTTGTCATAAAACAGACAGAAAATGGGTTGCATTCTGAAAGGGAATATTTAAGAAATGACTGGAGAGAAATGACTTATCCAGAGAAGGATAAGTTTGTTAATCTGGAAGTATCATTTAAGAAAGAAATGATGAGCAAGTGTCCAGTGTTATGAAGGGACATGTGTCCAAAATGCAGAACTATGGCTGAACTTCTTCCAGGCACATTTAACCTTGTTTGGTCTGGAAATTTCATGAATTCAAGTTGCATTTTGAAATAATGCTTATCAGTGTTGGTTTTACTTAATCTGGATAAATAAATAATATTTTCTGGAAAGCCTTTTCACCCTTTATTGATATTCTCACTTCTAGCTGAATCTAGTGAAATAAGTAGTGCCCTAATAGCTTTAAAAAAGTCCCAAATAACCATGGTATTTATTGCAGGGTGACAGCTGCAGTCCGATGTTATTTTCTTGTGAATTTTCTTGTGAAAAGTTTTGCCATCAATTTCCAAATGGAAGTAGGAATAATGAAGATGAAACCTATGTTTCTCTTCATCCCCCTTCATCAATCCTTGTCTATCAGATTGCATTTGGTAACAGGATATATTCAGTTCTGCATGATTATTCAAATAAATAAAAACAACAAACACAGTTAAACAACTTTGGACTGTCCTGAAGGGAGATGGCTATTTGATGTCCTCCTTCATATCACACTAAATATGTATGTCATTTATTGTCTCAGTTATTTAAGTGGATCTTTGTCATGTTTCAGTCATTAGCGGCTATTCCTGAGAAAGGAGTGGACTACTGAATGAAGCAGAGTTAATTTTTGAGAAGATTCTTACCTAGACCATGCAAAAGCAGGCTTGCAGGATAAGTCAGAGTGTTGCATGTATAAAGATCCTGCATGCAAGAAGACCACATCTTGGACCCTATCCTGACTATCATAAGTCTCACGTAGCTTTTGGTCAATGATTATTAGCATTAGGAAGTTCTTGACAGTGAAACTATTAGGTTGCTTTTAGGTGATGACTGGCTTTGGCAAGTTAGAGCAATTTTCATGAACTTTTCCAGTGTCATACATACGTTCAATTACATCAAAGGTGAGATTCCAGTAGCCATACTCAATGAGTTTCTAATCTTGCTTTATTATCCATGCTCATCTTTGTTTCCTCTGAGATATAGTTGAGTAGTGATTTATGATGCTTATGCCTGGGTTAAGAAAACTCCAGCCTGTCCTCATCTTGGTTTACATGTTATGAAGGTCTTTCTTGTCCTGCCATTACTTTCTTTTCTGCCCCCAAGACTTTTCATCCTCTTCTTGTAATGTATTTTTACTGGTAGTTTATCCCCTCTTATTCAATGTTTATAGCATGGTTTGTTGTTGATCCTCTTCGCTGAGTGCTATTTCTGTCATTCGGTTCTCAGCATGATTCCAGCAAATCCTGTTCCTTGCAGACTTCAAAGAATCACAGATTTTTTTTTATATTCTAATCATAAGTGCCTGTTTTCAGCAACTGAAGCAGAAGTTACATGGGAATCTCTAGCTGTATTTAATGTGCACTTGGTGCACACCTCTGTTATTTCTTTAAAAGTATTTCTTCCTTTAAAAGCAAGGTTGAAAGCCCAGCCTTAATCAAATAAATAGCATTTTTACTATAGAGTAATGGAGGTACTCAGTTCAACACAAGAATCCCAGAGAAAAACAAAAACAAAAACATGTTTTGGGATGTTCTTTTTTATTTGCAAACATCTTCTTGCCTCTTCCCCTTGATTCCTTCATTGCCGTCTCCCTAGTGATGCTCGATTTTTATCTTATCAAACTAGCTTAAGGCATTCAGTCAGCTACCAGAGTTAGAAATAAAACTCACGGTAGCCAGCTTATTTTAATTTGTTCTTTTTATGCTTACATTTTTTAATCTTTGTGCGTAAGAGAGAAAATGTCTCTTCTGGGTCCACCAATTTTTTTTAATTTTTTTTTTATTGTTCAAAGTAGCAATATTTTACTAAGCTAAACCTTTCAAATTCTCTATGCTTATAATGTAAATCTACCAATATCTTGTTTTGCATTCTTTTCCTGTTTCCTTTTTTAATTATCAAATGTATATAGTTGCATAAGAAAAAAATCCTCTGCATTCTGTGTTCCTTAATCTTTCTAAGTGATCATGGACGAAAACCAAAGCTTCTATCTGACATAATAAGAACCTAAATACTGAATATTGAGAACAAAACCATGACCAAGTACCTGAGGATCCAGCAAACATGGAAATAGATCCAAATCTTCGTTATGAAGTACCAATATTTAGCAGTACTCTGTTAAGTGCTAAAAGGGAGTGTAATTTTACTTGCGGGCAGATGGAGGCAGTAAAGATCAGTTTGTTAACAGTTCCCTATTTCAATACTTTGACTGGGTAGCAGATTAAAATCAACCATTTTCTTTCTTCTGAGAAGTAGAAAATGCCCTCATCAGCCTTTATGAACATGTAATCGGCAGTATCCAGCCATAAAATGTCTTAACACAAAAAGACTGTGCTGTCCCTATTCTGCTATTCTGGGGCAGCATGACATCAGTTACTCCTGCACAGAAACAGGTGAGCTATGGCTTTTATTTCACTGGAGAAATTGCTCTCAGAGAAAGCTGGACACTTGTAAAGGGAATCTCTTTGTCAAAAAGATGTAATTTTGTTAAAAAAAAAAAATAGACTTCAAATGCATGTCAGGAAAAAAAAAAGTGTGCTTTTGCCTCTCTGACAGGTAATCATGATGCTCAGCTTCTCTCAAAATGAATTTCTGATTATTTCCATGTACAAACTATAAAGGAAGTTATAATTTAATGTACGGCTCACTTCTCAACATAGTTTCTCTTTCAGTTTCCCATCACCAGGGATCTGTCCTGAAAGTGAACATAGCAATATGCTTATATTACAGCAATAACTGTATTAAAACAGAACTTCCACTTACTTTGTTTTAGTCTTGTCTTTTTTCCTCCATATTTTGACCATGATAAAGTCAGTCTGTGCATCATGCAATAAAATCCACTGAGTTCTGCTTCTCTGTGTAACAGTGGATGATACAATGATACAAAGGAAGGACAAGGCAATGGTAATAATCCATATTTGATATCAACATCATTCAAATAGGGCAGGTACCACTAAAGGTAACTGTGAAGCTGAGAGACCAAGCTGGAGTCCTGTGCAGCTCCTGACTTTGTCTCTTTGGCAGTTTGAGCATCTTGGCAAGCTTACTGAGAAACCTGCCAGCCCTGCTGTGATACTAGCTAATAAATCAAGGAGAAGATACTGTAAATAATAATATCTACAAGCTTTATTGTTGTAAAAAGTCCTAACCGTAATGTAGAAGGCTTAGATATCTCTTGAAGTTGCTCTGCAGCAGAGAGTTGGTACCCATGTGCTGATAAAATGCTCTTCCAGGCCACCTGATTTGCCTCCAAAGATTTTGTCATTGAGTTTGACCCAGAAAAGCCAGCATGTTCTTGTCACTGAGTGCCCCAAAATGTAAAGCAAGAATTCAAACAAAGGAATTCCCAAATGATTATAATGGAAATACATATATTTTTATTAAATATCAACACGGTCTCCCATAAAACTAACAATCTGATGTGTTTTTTTTCATGCTAGCAGCCTTCCCTCATTCGGTGTAGTAATAAGCTTCCTTATATCTTATGTGATTGATTATTTGGCTTCAGTGATAATGAAATATAGAAAACAAAATGAAAGAACATAAACCTTGTCTGAGATTTATTTGGAGACCACGTGTGAAACATACCTGACTTTTCAGACTTATCACAATACCTGACAGAAGTGACACATTCAGCCTTAGCCACGTCTAGTTTATCTTGTCAGTGTCTGAAACAGACAAGAGAAACTTTTCACTGTTGTACTTTATGAAATTGTGACCAGACTGATAAATCTGTTTATTTTGCCTTAAATGTTCCCTGGTTTCCATAACAGAGACGGCCTGAATGTATGCTGAGGAATGGTTACTCTCCCATCACAGACCTTTATGGACGCTTTGCCAAGAAGCTTGTTTTGTGAATTCCTCAACTTTTTTTTTTCTTTTTCCTTCTTTTCCAGCACCTGAAAACATGCAACTGGCCTGGCTTGAAAGCTGCCTTGGCAATTTTACTAAGGCACTTACTTTGATAGCTAAAAATGACCTTAAAGAATGATTAATAGTGTGTGGGGGTTGATGACATAAATCTGTTAAAATGTGCCTGATGTACAGCTTCACATGCAAGAATGTTATAGCCATATTCCTGTACTAGCACAGTGACACTGAACAGACTGTAGCAGATACAAAATCTACCAAATAGAGGAACCCCTCTCCCTCCCCTCTCCAACAGCCCCAAAGGCTTTGAATTATTTTTATGAATTTGTTATCAAGAAAATGTTTCTGGTTAGGCAATAAAAACTTAATAATAACAAACAATGGTCTTAAGATATGTTGTGATGTATTCTCTAATGCACAGTTCAGTGATTGTCACTGAGAATATAGATACTTGACTCAAGAGTGAGAGTTTATTCTTTCTTACTGTGCTATTCTTAATGCAGAACAAAACCAAGATACTGTTAACAAGGAAATAAAATCCCAATTTATCCTTCCTCATAAAGGGATCTGTGCAGGTCTGTTAATTGCTACTCATTTTGAATGTACCTATGCAAAAGACATGGATAAATGTCTTCCTAACTGGAAAAAAAAGTGTTAAAATCATAAAGAGATGAAGGAAAGATGTGCTAGACTGGTAACAAGTGATACAACATTGCTATTCCCAACCAGAGAACAAGCTTGTCTTATTATTATTTACCTTTGTGGCTATGGGAAATTCACTGAATAATTAGATTTTCAGAGAAGCAGGCAAGGACAGTTTCTAGTGAAAAGGTCTCAGCCAGTAGCTCTCACTGTGCTTCACCTTGGAAATGACATTGATGATCTTTTTGCTGTATGTTGGCAATGAGTTTCTACCAAGCACTGAGTTTCTGTCAAACGCAGACTGATTTCCGTTGCCTTCAGAAAAAAAAATAAATAAAAATGGGTAGAATGGTGAGGAGGAGATGAATATCTTAGAAATACTTAAAATGCAACACTCGGTGCCAGGTCATATTTTCCATCACACAGGTCAGCCAGCATACTTCCATTTACAGACCCATCCCTTCCACCAGCTCCCGTGCCTGCCAGCATTACAGGTCTTCATGGCTCACAACACAGCTCAGCTGGAGAAGTCTCCAACTGCAGTTTTAACAATAAAATAAAATAAACATTCCCAGCACAAATAGACTATTTTAGTTTCCATAGCTGACTGTTTGGCACCTTTCACAGCACTAAATTAACTTAAAACATTCATCACTACATAGGCTTTGAGAGAAACAAAACAAGTACTGAGTCAGATTTGAGACTTGGTAAACTTTCTATTTAAGATGAAACAATCATTTAAACTGACAAGAAGAGGCTGTGAAAACAACTCAGAAAAATAACTTATTTTTATTTAAGACTCAACAAATATTAAGAGAACAAGTAATGGTACTAAAACCAGTGTTGCGCCCTTCTGTAAAGATAATAAAAAAATGACAGGGCTGATTTAAGTGAAACTTTGTAAAACATTTCTTTAAGCCAGCCTTTCCCAAACCAGAGCTTTTAATGCCAAGTTTCAGCTTAAACCATCTTCTTAAGGAAATCTTTCCTGAAAGTATGAAAATTATATAATGAAATAGTCCCACCTTAACCCTAACTACAGTGGCATATGCATCATTTTCTTTAACAGAACAAAGTATAATACAAAAAACTTTTGGGTGCAGAAAGAATGTATGTGTTCTATTAAAATTGCAACATGTGCAGAAACTTAAAGAATGTTAGTACAGTAGAGCTTTAAATCATGATACTGTATCTATATCCCAGGAGAAATATTTCTACAATACAAAACTAACATTAAACATTTTTGCTAATACTTACTAGCCGGGCAAAAAGCTTCACATGGTTTAATGGAAGGAAAAGATAAAAAGTCAGTTGTACATTTTTGCAAGAAGTAATAGTTCATAAACTAGTAGTAAATGTAACAGTTCCTTTTAGAAGCTGAATTTGTATGGTTTGTGGCAATCCGCACATGTTTTGGCCATTTTTATTATTTTCCAAGCGATTCAGACTAAGTGGAGATGCTCCAGTAATTTTATTCGTTATTCACTGGTATCCATTTTTAGAGACCTGGTTGGGCTTTCTGTGGCCTGAGAGTCTCAGCTCCGTTACAGTTTGTTGAAAACTGCATGGTGTTTTTTCTCTATAGTGTAGATAAGCAGTATGACCTGTCTGAATGTAAAGGGAAAAAAACAACAGAAATCCATCGTTTCCTTTGTGATCTAAAACAGAAGGGTTTCCAAAGTAGAAGCTTGTAAGAAGCCCATATATTTATCACAGAGGTTATTTTCACTGAAATTTTAAAATTTATCATACTCATGTTCATGAAAGCACAGAGGTTTTTTGCTAGGATTTTTGATTTTTGCTATAATTGACTTGATTTTTATGCGTACATTAGAAAAAGAAATGAAGGTGAGCACCATTACTTTTATTCAGCCTAGAATTCTCAGAGGTGCAATACAAAGAGCAGTGAATTTGGATCTAGTCTTAAATTTTGGAACATGGCATGCATTCTTGGAACAGAGAGCTGAAAATCTTTAAAATGTGTTTTGATTTTCCAAGTTCAGATCTGAACAAGAGCAGGCAAACAGGATGAACAGTGAGAAATGTAACTAACTAAATTGGTAGTTCTTCAATGATATTAAAGTACTATAGACAATTCAGACAAACTATCATTCTCTTATCAGTGACACAGAAATATGTGCAATAGCCCTGTTCTTTTTCTTGTGTGGCCTTCGCTTTTGGCCTCTGTAAAGCCTAACCTGCTTGTTCTGTAATTTCTGTTTTAGACAAAATTACATATCCAATTGTTGGGTACTCTACTTCATTAATACCATCTTCAAACCTTGAAATATAAAAAAAGTTGGAGGGCCAGATCAAACTCCTCTCACTTTTTCTTCCAAAGTTTGCATAAACATAATTCACTGTGTTGACAGCCTCACAAAGGTAAACCACCAGATTTGCACAGGAGGGATTTATGTGGACTTATACCCTGTTTTATCTAATGCTTCTGTCCAACATTGCTGTAATTCACTTTTTTCCTACTAATTTCAAGAAGAGATAATTAATTACAATCATAAGGAAGAGAAAAGAAAAATAATAAACACTGGCACTGTTGAAGTTTTTCTTTTCTCTTGATTTCTCTATTACCGCATTTTCCTGCATGCTTTGCTTTCAGCTCCCCCAGAATGTGCTTCTTCCCCATCTTTCTAGATAATTCTATATTTTTGGAACCTATTTTTGGAATCTTGTTGCTATTTTTTTTTTTTTTTCCAAGGGAACAAATTAATACAATTGGGAGGTGCCATGCAAAATAAGACTAAGTGTCACTCAGCATTTTTTTAGTACATCATTGCAACCATTGCTGCACTAATATTTTCACTTTGCTACTGTTTAACAGTTACCTAAAATGCTTTTGAGGCAGTTCTTTGATACATACTCTCTTTAGTCTCTATCAAGAGAGAGTATTCAAATTATTTTGCCAATTTTGTGCTAGATTTAGTGCTTTCAGATACTTTGAGAGGTCACTGGGATTACCCAGATAAAAGTAGAATGCACAGGTCAAAAAGGAGTAAAACCAACCTCATTTTACATCAAGTTTTTAGTTTTGATCTTCTCACTCTTTGTTTTTATTCCCATAGTTTTACACTTAAAAGTGCTGTCCACAAATAAAAAATTATCTGTATTCACATTTTTCAGCATTAGGTTTGGGTGGACTGTTTTTTTTCATGAAGCCTGTCCTTTGTAGAAGTATTCCACTCTCCTCCCTGGCAGGATACTCTGTCATGCCACTATAATTTGGGTTGCTCAAACCCAGACTATGACCCCACCTTTTGTTTGATGTAGATCAGTAAGAAAAAGCAGTAGCTGGTAGAATCCAACCAAAAATACACAAATACAAAAGAAAAAAAAAAAAAACAAAACAAACACAAAACCTATCTGGGAGCAGATCTGCTCTTGGTAGAGAGTAGCGTTTGTACTGGCACGATAGAAATTAATGATAAGGTTTATTGCCTTACCATATGAGATAGCCAGCCCCTTAGAAATCCAAAGCAATGAAAGACAAACAAGGCAGGAGATGGTCTTCTGAATGCATTTGTACAGGGCTTCTCTTATCATGGTCGCAGAACAAGAGCATATGCTCCACCTGAGAGGTATTTCAGTGTATAAGGGCTCTCTTTTTTGAGTGCCCAGAGAGATAAGGTTAGAAGTATAGGTAAGGAAGAAGTGTCCAGCAGCAGAGATTTATAAATGGTAGCTGTGATAAATAAATAAATGGTCAAAAAGGTAGTGTGGTGGGTTTCTAATACGTTACACTATTCAATCAACAGTAATCTACGAGCCTTCTTATGATCAGCAAGAGTCCTTCAGCATTGTCCTTTCTGTGGCTTTACATCAGTAATCATCTTGTCAAAATTCAGTTTGCTCTGGAGGCTCCACCTTTTCTAACACTGACTGAACTCCACAGCGTACACTTCAGCACCAGAGCCGTGAAATTAGAGGACTTCCAGCTGCAGAAGTATATAGCTAGGAAGCAAAAATGAACTCAGTTAATTACAACTGTCCTGCCGGGCCATCAGGGAGGACTTCTACTACTATCCATACAAGTAATATTTAGCAAACTATCCACTTAACTGTCTATAATTTTAAAATCTCCTTCCCCACACCCAGTCTGGCTGTAAAATCAACATGTGACAGAGCACCAGCCTTTTGCTCTACAAGTGCACAAAAACTTCAGTGAAATGCTAACTCTGAACTAGATTTTAAATACAAAAATCCAGCTCCACCATTATCACAGTGCCTTGAGCTCATTTTGTGCCATGAATGTGAATGGAAAACTCTATTCATATATCCAAGCAAAGAATGCAAATTTGAACTCTACTTCTTGTCTCTTCCACGCACAACGCATATGTGTTCTCTTCCATGTCAAACACATTCTTATAGCTGTGGCAAGCTGAGTTTTATCATTGCTCTCATTTTTCCATTCTCACTTAGTCTTTTTTTTTAAAAGAAAAGCTATTGCTTTAAGAAAGGAAAATTGCATTTATTTATTTTTTTTTTCTGGACAGTACTAGGTTCCTAATTGCTTAAACACATGTAGTCCTGCAGGTCTCTAACCAATGTAACTGACAAGCAGTGGTACACATATATATAACAAACTCACCAGGTTTTAAGTTAAAGTAAAGTGAGAAAAACTAATTGGCTGAAGGTTAAGCATAATAAATTCCGGGAGAAAAGTGTAGCTGATCCTAACATAAAACAACTAGAATGAGAATGTGCTACATAATGAACTAAGTGTTACTGTTTTCTACAATCATTCAGGCCCTGCATTTTGATTAATTGCAGATTCTGAATTACTGAGAAAATGGCAGTTAATTACCCCTAGCACCTTTGCAGGAACAGCTTAGAGGGGACTATGAAATTAACACTCTGAAGTCTGAGTTATATATATCATTTTAGCTTAATGGAATTTAGTAATTGAAATTCAAACATACGTTGCACAAAATTAATAGCTTTTAATACCAAAATACTTTTATTTGATCTGTCCCATATTTTATGTACGCTTATGTTTATCAATTTCTTCTGAAATAATCGTCACTTCCAGAAACTGAAGGAGAAACTGAGGAGTGTACATAAGAGACTAGGTATTGTTCAGAAAGCAATGGTTACAGCCTAAGGCTAATGGCTTGGCTGAATCTTTTTGTCCCATTTTTAATCATCTCTTAATGTGCTTGTCCCCAGATATGTGCCTGAGTTATGGGTGTGCATTTCTCCATCAGCACCATTGGAACTGCAGGTAGGAGCTCAGGCAGAATGGACATGCCAGCAATGCTGGCTTTAATGGAGGAGCAGCAGATGCCTTCCTTTGGGGTGCCTCCAGAACTCTCTCATGGCTGGATGATTTGAAATGAGGATGTTTTAAGCACATGGGGATACTCTGGTCATTTAGTGGTAGAGGCTGTGGTAAATCCCACTCATTGCACAGCTGTGTCTGTGAAGGGCTGGGAACTACACTGGCCATGGAAAGTTTTATGAAGATTTTGGGACAAGAGGGATGCACTGAAATTCCATCTTTTTAAGAAAACACTCTGGGTGGCGCTAGGCCTCATTCCCTACAGCTGCAAAATCTGATCCACAGCTCTACTCCAACCCAGTTAAAAACTGCACATTATTCATTAAATTGTAATCTGTTTGGACATGGGGGAATAGAAAAATAATATCTGATGTCTATTTACAGTTTGATAGACTCTGTGAAAATTAGAAATGAATAACGTAGCTAATAAAAAACATGTGCACCAGAATTATCAAAAGTGTCAGTTTAAATAACAAAAAGCCTTAAGGTAGTTGGGTTGCCTGAAAAATATTGTACTAGATTTTACACTTAGGAAAATCCACTTACAAATTCAGGAGAAAAAATAGGAAAAATAGAAAAGTATGTCATATCCACATGTCCAAATCAGGATCACATTCACACAGTGTTGAATGCTTTTCAAATTCAGATGATAATAAGATTCCTGCTTGCATCTTGGCTGCATAAGTTTTGTAGAATCATCTCAAAACAGATCTACATCTTTTTTTTATTACTGTATCATCATTTTTTGATTCCTGTATCATCATTTCAGTTATAAATTCAAGAAAGTGTTGTAAGTCTTTAAAAGAAAATTTATTCTCTGCCTAAATGTACATACATTTACCTTGCATTGTCTCCTGACTCTGCTACTGTTCTTTTCTTCAAACTAAACAGAAGAGTTTGCACAGTACTATATAAAGTATTATATTTTATATAAGTATTATATAAAACACAGAAACAAAATAAGATGATTAAAACCAATTTAATTTGTAGTAGCATAAAACTTAAAGGCCTTCTGTTATGGAATGTATAATCTCTACCTCAGACAATTACTAGAGAGCATAGAGATCATAAAGAGCAGTCCTGCCGAGAAGGACTTGAGGGTCCTCATGAATGAAAAGCTTGACATGAGTCAACAGTATGCACTTGCAGCCCAGAAGACCATCTGTATGCTGGGCTGCATCAAAAGAGGGGTGGCCAGAAGGAAGGGGGAGGTGATCGCCCCTCTATACTCCACTCTTATGAGGCCCCATCTGGAGTACTGCATGCAGGTCTGGGACCCTCAGCACAAGAATGATGAGAAGCTATGGAGCAGTCCAGAGGAGGCCACGAAGATGATCAGAGGACTGATCATCGTCTCCTATGAAGAACAGTTGAGGGAACTGGGCTTGATTAGCTTGGAGAAGGCTCCAGGGAAATCTCATTGTAGCCTTCCATTTCTTAAACAGAGCTTATGGAGGAGGACTGTCTTTTTACATGATCTGACAGTGATAAAACAAGGAGGAATGGTTTTAAACTAAAAGAGGGGAGATTTAGGTTTGATGTTAGGAGAAATTTTTTTACTCAGATGATGGTGAGGTGCTCAAACAGGTTATCCAGAGAAGCTACAGATGCCCCCATCTCTGGAGGTGTTCAAGGCCAGGCCGGGTGGTCCCTGGGCAAACCTTCCCACAGTAGGGGGGTTGCAACAAGATGATCTTTGAATTACCAGCACAAGCCATTTGATGATTCTATGATTTGCCAACTCCCTCAATTCTAGAAGAGCAGATACCTCCAAAACTATTAGCGCAAAAACAGTTTTTGACCACTCCCTCAACAGAAATTGTTCTTGAAAACTTGGTCCAAATTTTTATTTTCTTTTCAAGAATTATTCCCTTAATGCACTCTGTTGAATGGAGATCATGCCCAACTGAAACTAAGGCAAAAGAAATAAAACTGTAGAAATACACTTTTTTTTTCCTGCTAATATTTTTACCCTTTGTGCACTTCTTTCACAAGTACTATTCCTGATTGTTTTTATTTTTAGTTTTTGAATTTTATATTCAATCTAAAGATTACTTCTTATGACAGGTAAGGATGGGAAATGAAAATATTGGACCAAATATGTAGTATTCCTTAGAAAGTTATAAGAACAACTTCAAGAGCAGTTGGTACAGCAATCAGGGTCTCAAGTTGAAGTGTACAGCAAACATGGTGACCCTAGACTTTCTCTTGTGTTTTACTGCAGTGTTGGAAAGTAACCCAATTAGGTGTCATGGGCTCCAAGAACAGTTGAGTCAATGTGATGCCGAAATTTTTACAGATGTTAATTAGATTAGTAATTTGATGTTGAGACTTGCAGGAGGTTGTGGGCGTGCTCTTTGAAGCTCATTCCTCCAGACTGAAAATTGAGGAAAAATGAAGTCCTACACAAGAGAAATCAATAAGATTTCACCAAATCCCAGAATTCTTATCACAACATCAATGAAACATGAAAGGAATAACCCTATCTGATTTTAAATGTGGTATGCCCCAATGTCCCGAACTATTCAATAAGGCATAGCAACTGAGGCACAAATGGCATACACACTGGTAAATTCTACTGTTAGGCCTCTTATCTAGTGATAATCATTTATTTATTAATGGAGTCATGTCAAAGCACATGTTCATTAGATGCAGTTTCTATTGCACTTCCAGCCTACTTGCACTTCACTGATATAGCTAAACATCTTCCATGTGAACTAGGACTGTTAGTGAGTTTTCTAGAAGATGCCACTCTATCACAGTTTAGGATGAAAAGCAAGAGAATAAGCACAAAAAACACTATTTTGTTGTTCTTTTTAATCCTGTAGGATTACAGTCCTCTTGTGTACTACAGCTGATTACTTTAATAATATAATGGCAAGATATTAGGCTTTCTCCTTAAAACTCAATTTATGCTCTTCCCAAATTCAATGCAGTTATTCTTCTTTGTATGGGAACTACTGAATCATGGCCTGAACCTCTGATTAACCACCTGAGGCAAGCAATGAGTCAGCCAGAGGAGCACAGGTGAAGGCAATTCACCTGTGCTGCTGGAAGGGGTGGAGCCTGGCTGCACATCCCCTGGACCCATTTAAGAGCTGACTACCAGTGAGGAAGGGTCTTGTCTGAGGATCCCAGGTCTTTCATAGTGAGCCCAGGGTATGGGTAAGCATTCTATCTATTCTGTTTTGGTATAATAGCTGCATAGCTAAAATCTCTGGTATATTTCATAAATATAGCATCTGTACATTCATTGATTATACAGTCCTAAAATCTTTAATCAAATCTATGATCTTTGCAATTCAGGAAACACAAATTACTATTTGAAGTGCTTGCATGTACACTTATTTTCCAGTCTATGTCTACAGAGAGGATGGAGAGATGTACATTGCACGTTCACAATTTTATCTCTATCACTTCCAACAAATAGCTAAAAGCAATACAGTACATTTCAGTCCCTCTCCTGATCTACGGGTTCCTCCCCATACACCTCTGTCTCCTAAACACTCTGAGTGTTCTGAGGAGCTTATGTTTGCTCAAGTGCATGTACATTAAATGCTTCACTGGTTTAGGAAGTTCTGTTGGGGGGGAAAAGAAAAAAGGAAAGAAAGATTAAAAAAAAGTCTTATTCTGTTTTCAGAGAAGATTAACAAATGCAAAATACTGAAATTAGAAACAGTCAAATTAGCACCATTGGGATTGGTCTCAGCTGCAGAAAAAAAGGAAGTTACTGCACCTGTGCCAGGTTTAATTGCCCTGAAGACTGTGAATAACTTTCCTTTGGCATTTTCTCATCAAGTCAGAATAGAGCAGGATAAATCCATACTATCTCTGTCTGTGTCTGTATTAGTGGAAAAATGTTCCCGCAATAAAAAATGACCACATTTTCGGAAAGCCATTTTAATGCTCTGAGAATGCAAAGGTCAGATACAGTTAGTACTGCCAAGAAGTGTGATGGCTCATTATAATTAAATCACTATTTCTGAATAGCTTTGAGTGTTGTGGATATAATGCCAAATGTACATATATAGGGGAAAAGCTATGTGTGGCCTTATTTTGTAATTTGCAGACACAAGCTTTGAGACAAATTCTGAACTTCCTGCACTACAATCCTAATAAAATCCTTGGAGTTTTTCTCTACATATGAGAGAAATATGTATTTCTATACATTGTTTACACAAAATTTTTAGTTTTGAAAATCCTTCATTCTGAAACATGACATGAAGGAATCGTCAGCCATCCAGGAACTGAAGAACTAAAAATGCTACGGAGGCATACATCATTGTTTAATTTTACTTTCTCTAAGATGACTGGTAGCTGTATCTTTCCATAAATGCTGCTAGCTAATGGTTGCATGCCAAAATAACTGCCTCACACGTGTACGGATGTGTAATGTCACCAATCCATCTGAGAGATACTAAGCCCAGTAGAGTTAGAGATCTTTAATCTCTTTCACTATTGTTGCTTGCCTTTTTCATTCTTCAAATACTTCTCCACTGCTGTACATGCATGCCAATTGATAATAACTATGGAGTAAATAAAAATTGGGGTAATTCCAAGAAAATCAGTTTTTCCTGACAACCTCACATCTCCTGACCATTGTTTGAGACACACAGGGATAATGCTGTTCAATGACAAGTAAAACGTGTAAGAATGTCTCTGTGCATGTCCATGGCTGTGTACAGCCAGCACTAAATCCTCACTGGTGTCTCTTTCCTCACTGGAATTATTGTGCCAGCCAAAGATCTCTCTTTTATTTGCTTCTTGTTTTGACACTTCTCAAAGCAGCTGGAGTAGTATTCACACTTTAATGCACTTCTTCTGTCCAAGCAGCATTCAAAAACAATCCAAAAACCTGTTTTGGACTGAAGAAAACCAAGACATTAAGATCATTGTAAATGATTAATAGATTCACTATTTTTATAAATGTATAAGGTCCTGAGAAGATGGTACCTTTTAATGGAAAACCACTTTTTAAATGCTAAGCAACAGTGGTTGTAGTCTGCATATGCTGTGTGGTGTCTGTGTTATTGCCTGCTGAGACTTGCAGTGAGACAGAGAGACACTTGAGGATTAATTAATAATAGTTAAAAATAGTATTTGCTTTGAATTTGTACGATGTATTTAAGGGAGTGCTAAACAGAGGTTTTGTTTAATGAGTGACTTGGTAGTACTGATGAGATTTATCCAGCTATTCCTGCTGATAATTCCTTTTTAATTGCAAAAATTGAATATCTTATCATTAGGAAACCACATCATTTTGATGACCAGTACATCAAAACAGAGAACTTACAAGAGTGGCAGGAGGTGAGCACTTGATAGCAACAGAATATCTCCAGTCACCTGCCATGGACTAAGGAGCACAAGGGTTTGGCAACCCACTGATTAGACACAAAACAGAAGTGCGTAGTGTGCAGTGTATGCTTACTGTCCCATTTCCTTGGCTGGCTAGGGGAGATTAGGTGGGTGTAAAGGCATAAATCTGCTGGGAATTTTTCCCTTTTTGTCTGATTTTGGATTTTTATATATCCCTTGGCTGGGTTTTTCTTCTTCCTTTCTGTGGCCGCTCAGTGGAAGCAAAAGTGATTTAGTGAGAGGAAAAAAAAAATTACTACTTATACCTGCTGCACATTAAGCTACATATACAGGGAAGGTACATGGCTGTAATGCTGAAGGAGTGCCAGGCACAGGATGGTATGAAGACTGCTAGCCACAGCCCAATTTGAAGCTATGCTCACATGGCTGAAGGGGAAAAGGGGTGGGTTAACCTCTTTCACAGAGTTGTTTAACATTTCAGGATACACTTCTGGATTTTCAATCAGTTTGGTGGTGAAGTCTTATAACCATACAGACGTCTGTTTTAAGAAAAGCTTTGTATGACTGAACAGAAAGGGGTTTGTCCTCAAGCAGGAAGAGTAATGTGGAGTTTACATAGCAATATATTCTCAGTCACATGGCCAGGACAATAAATACGCATCTTTTGAACTGTGGGGCAACAGTATGCAAGTTGCAGTTTATGCCAGGGCAGAATGAGATGCAAATCTGCTAGGAGTGAGTCAGTGCTCTGAAGTGTTTCTGTGCATCCCAAATTTCACCATGCTGAGACGAGAGGACTTCAAGTAAATGTCTAAAGAACATGTAAATGTATTCCAGCGAGCCCAGTGGTTTAAGTCCCAGTGACAGAACTCGGGAACGTTCACTCCTTGAATAAAACACTGTTTGGTGCACTGAGTACAAATTAAACTTTTCTAAAATGCGTGCTTCTGTGAGCATACCTTTACCAGCAATCTTTTCCTCTTTATAAGTTGCAGAGAGTCCCCTCTTGGGACTATAGAGGGCATGGATAGAATTTTAAAGTACCGTTAAAAATTATCTCTTATTAATTGCTGTCATGTTCAAATGTGAGCAAAAATCCCCTAGCTGCTTAATGGCAGTGCTCCCATTATACTTTGTTTTCTTATGATATTACATGTCTAACTGCACTGGCACATTATTTCCTAGACTGCCTCTGTTTACAAATCAAAGTGCCTTGCCGCAGCAAAGCCTGCTGAAATGCAGTGCTGTTATTAGGAAACTTGAGTGGGCTGAAGTGGGGATCCCTGCAGAGTTAACTTGGCAATATTTGAGAGCCTGGCTCAACCCGATATTAAAAGTGAGTCATCAGCTTGCCCCACAGCAGGTCCTTGCTTTGTACTTTCCCCTGCGAGCAGCTCTGCAGAGGGCCGACAGATCCAGCATTTGCTTCTCTAATTAATAACCAGCTGAAAGGAACTCCTTGTTAAGGAAGACAGGCTTTTTGTTGTTATTGTTGGTTGGTGTTGGTTTTTTTTTGGTTGTTGTTGCTCAATGTTAAATGCTGACAAATGGCAAAAGCTCAAGTCAGGCCCCCCACCTGGACAGCGAGCTCACTGTGTGTGTTACTCATCGGCCAGGGACAGCTTCATTTCCACTGTAGGCTCAAGGCTCTGCAGCTGCCTCAGTTCCCTCAAAGCTATTTTTGTATCTGCAAGGGGATATTTGCAGTTCGAGTCTTTCTTTCACATTGGTTTGGGTCCAGCCTGTTTTTTAAGAATATCCATAGCCTATCTTGATTTCCACAAGGGCCTCAAGCAAGAGCCTGTTTTTTTCCTGGTTTTTACATCACTCACACCTGTATGCTTTCCTGTAATTGAGGTAACACTTCTGCCTAATTTGTGGCCAAAAACAAAATGATGTGTGTGTCCACTCTGCTGATTTATAGACACATTTTATTGAAAGTTATCTCCTTCAGGCTATGCATTTTGCTCCTCATTGTGCCCCTTTGTTTAAGGAAACATCTATGTGAGCTAATGTTAAATCAGTTGTACTTCAATGCGACTTGAGCATACAAGTATAGATACTCTCCTACAAGCAGAGCCCATGTTTTTTGCACAGATTTATCATTGTTTCCTAGTTCTGAGAACAGAAATCAGTATGTTACTATCGAAGTGGTCCTACCATTCCTACGTAGCCATATGGGGGGAAATAATACTGGACCAAACAAAAATGTTAATGCCACTGTTATTTGACTGAAGAATTACATTTACCAAATTCGATGTTCCCTAAATAGATATTTTTCCAATGCCTCTTTATTTTTTATTTATTTTGAGAGCCATTATTTTTACGAACCCTTCTCAGCTTGGAATCTTTCTATTTTTATCTGCTACAGAAAGTGTTGCTGTTATTTATTTCATGACATTGCAGTCTCCTTTCATGCAACTGCAGATCCATTAAATACAAAAGCTTCTTGAAACTCAGTTTTGTTGATACTCAAACAAAAAGATTTTTTTTTGTTTGTTTACATCTTCCAGAAGGCAACGCAGTGGAATAGCAAGAAAATAAAACTTCTGCTATGTATGAAACCAGTAGAAAAAGGAAGGGAAAGTGGCTGGAGAAAATGTAAACCTTCCTAACAACAAAACAGTTTGGATTATGAAAACGAGAATGTCTTATGTCAAGTGCCTCTTCACCCACTAAGTGTGCTATGAAATATGATCACTTGTCTTGAATACACTCTGTCCTAACAGCAGCATTCTTGAACTTATAAACACTATTAATTGTGTCAGACTTGGAATCTGAACCCTGCAAATCCTTCCTATGTTCAACTGAATGGGCCTCATTCATAGCTGAGGTAAGTATGAATGGACTCAGCATGACTATGCGAGGCAGTACAATTTTTCATGAATAATTCTGCATTCTTTTCACAACAAATCTTCCAGGCTAGGTATTGTGAAGTAGTCTCACTGACAACAGAACTCTGTTTCTGCATGTCACAGTTAGGCTGAAAAATTCATATGTCATATGAAACCATCAATGATAATGAATTTTCCAAAAGTGTGATTAGTATATGTTATTATCTCCTTACTTTAAACATTAGTGTGAAGTTATCAGAAGCCTTTCCTGACGCCACTGACCATTTGTGTTTTGGATAGATCACCTGATGAGAGATAGAATATAGCTTTTGTACTTGTAAAAAGTATCAACTTTGTCTACATCTTGACCCAAGATGATTGCTTTACAAGATATTTTAATCACATTAACAGAGAGGAATACAATGAAAAGAGCCTTCCTCTAAGTTTTCTTTCAGTGAAAAAAACACAAATAGCTGCAAAATCAGGAAAAAAGTCTGTTCCACATTGTAATACAGGTACTGATTCTTCAACTGGTCCCTCAGCTTTGATGGCTCAGACATCCCACAATTTAGCTCCCTGCAACAGCGTCCTGACGGCATGAATTTGGCTTTAGCCTGAAACAGAGGGGGATGCTAAGGAAAGACCCTTTGAGGAACTGAAAATTTGATTGATTTTATCCTTTTGATTTTTTTATTATTTTATTATTTCTAGAGTTGTAATAAATTACATTACTTTTTCATTGATATTCGCGTCCGTGAATTCTGTCTGGTACTAAGAATCTTGGCTTAAGGTGTTCTGCTGGATTCTGTTCTGATAGTTCATTGTCACTGATAAGAAAAATTGTGCAGAAGTGCGGAGTGATCATGGCAAGGCATCTTGCCCTGCATTTGTCCCGTGTGTCTTCTCACCAAAGACTGAACTCCGCTGTGACTGAAAATCTTTGAAAAACTTCCTGCTTTCCCCCTCCCCCTTTCTTAAAGGGGCAAATGAGCATTGATTGCCCAGACTGAGTCAAGCAATAAATGATGCCAAGAAATATGACTGCAGGTTTGATGAGAGTTTGTGTGTGATGTAGGTGTGAGGGCAGCAAAGCTTGCATTTAGGTGATGGCAAACCTGCTTCATGCTGCTCTTGGGATGAGAGGAAATATGATGGGAAAGCATTTGCTAGGCTTCTGGATGGCTAATGGCAGGGTGGGCTAGGGGTGCTCCCCAGACTTGTGGGGAGAGGGAAAGGCTGTCCCCCTTTTATAACACACATCTTCATACACCCCTGAGTGCCGAAGTCTCTAGAGGCTGTTGAGCCCAGGTGGCAAAAGGTTTGTGCCATGAGTATTTAGCTCTTTTCTGCTTCCTTTAGGTAATGAAGGCCCTGTCCATGGACTTGCCAAGATCATGGTGCTGGCAGTGCAGTTTCCAGAAGTCTCTGGAACAAATCTCAACAGGATAATCAATAATAGCACATATCAGAAAAATGATAAATCATCATTCATGTGGTGATTCAAAATGCTTCTCAGGTATAAATTAATGACTATGCGAAACATCATATCAGAGTAGGTGGTTGTTCACAGGAATGACAAAGAACAGGCATCTTTAATCCAAACCACATTGTTCAAAACAAGCATTTCATGCAATATTATTTATAAAACTCAACGGTAAATCAGTTTTCAGCCAAAAGCTGAATGGTGAGTTGGCAGGGATTTCCCAGACTTTGGGTGGCAAACAGATGTCAGCCACTACTACAGAACTAGTCTGACATCCCAGTCACTTTTCAGCAGTTACTCTTATCCAGGTACCTCCTTTCTGGAGTACCTCTGACATAGCAAGATGTTGCTCAGTCTTTATAAATGTAGCAATGTTCCTTCACTTTTCTCTTAGTATGCAATATATAAAATCTCATACATACACAATAACAAGGGCCAAAATTTCACTGTGAAAGGAAAAGTAAAGCAAGATGGAATAAAACTGCTAGAAAATGAGAAGACTGTGATCATGTGGAACTAAATAGGAGAAGGATCTCTCTGGGCAATTACCTGCCATAAGAGATGAGAAGATGCAAAGATGAAACTGTAAATGAAATTGTGCCAGAACTACAGACTTGCCAAAGGGAAAGCGGTCCCTGGATCCATGGACAGGTAAGACTGTCGACTGTTTTGGTTCTGACAGTGAACAAATCCAGTAAATACACTTTCTGCAGGACAAGACCATTAAAGCTCATTTCTTAAGCCTAAGGTTTAAATGCTAAGTGGATTTTTGCACTATGGCCATCTGAGAAGGCTGCAAAGAGCACAAGTCAGTACTGCTGTATCAAAGGCTGGCTAAAGAACAGCAGAGTCAGAGTAGGTGAAATAAAGTGCTGAAGTAGTTTAATAGACTAACCTGAACACCAGGCTGTGACAGAACAAAAACCAGATCACTTTGATATTTCTGAATTAGCAATTCTGTTTCACATAAGAAGGAATATTCAATCATCATTTTTCTTTAAAAGTATAACCAGATGGGTAACCACCCTAACAGCCAAAAAACATGTCTTTTGAGAGTAATTCTGTGGCATTCCATAGAATAAAACACCCTTTTCTGTTTGTTTCTAGCAGCTTTAGTTTCAAATTCTGACAAAGGCATACAGGACTAAGTGTTACACATGGAAAATGGTGTAATGGGAATACTAGCATATTGAACCAGCTCCTGTAAGAAGCTGAGCTACTCCATTGTAACTGGTACAAGGTTTTGATCTGATAAGGAATTTTAGAATTGGGGAATCAGTATCAACAGAGAGAGTTCATATCTTCTGGACCTTTTTCTCCAGTCTTTTCTTCACAGTGCATTTTAGGACAAAGAATTCTTTTTTAGATGCAAAGGGCTAATACCTTGGGGGGGTGGGGAGGGGAATAAAAAGCAAAACACAAAAGGATCTAGGTCTCCCTCCCTCCATTTCTGCTTTCCCTCTGGCTGCTCTATACATATTATTCAGGCAAATCTGGTGTTGAAATGTACATCTGTGTCTTAGTCCATGCATTTAGTTTGGACCATATCATGCAGTTCACAAGCCTCAGAAACCCTCAGCTTTGCTCTGGACGCGTTTGTATAAATTTTGCACAGAAAAGTAGAAACTGTTCTGCTTCACCAGCACTGTATTTCGAGTTCTGCAGGATTAGGGGAATGGCACGCAAATGTGGTTTTGATTTTGTGAAGAGCCAAAGTGCTCCTCCTTTATAATGCATGGTTTTCTCAAGACAGGTCCAAATCCTAAAGTTAACTTCAAGTATTAAGTCAATATTTTGAAGAAATACATATCTACTGGAAATCACTTCTAGGGAGAGAGTTACCAAATAAGAGCATAAAACAAAGCAAGCAAACAACAAAAACAAAACATTAGAAAGGTTTTATAAAATGAAAGGAAATTCTCACACAAAAATCAGAAAGTGGTAGGAAAGTGATAGATATATCTCTTAGAAAGCTGACCAAAAAAAATGATGGAAGGAACACCAAATTCCTGCATGTATCTCTTCTGGAAACTCCTCTTCTGTATGTTAATAGGTTGGGTTTGCCTAGGGCAATGTTTATGTATGACACAATGATGTATGTCTTTCAACTGTCATTCTGGAAGAACTTCACTAACTTCAGTTAGCAGATGGAAGTCTGTAGGCTGAAATTAGGGATTAACTTTTAAACAGTCTGAAATGCAAGAAGAACATTATCTCAGGAGTGTGTGTCTTTAGGGAGGGATGGATGGAGGCAGCTATACAATGAATCTTTCCCTTCTGTACAGAATAACTCTTTATAAGCAATTCTGTAATTCTTGTAATTGATAAGCCACTGTCTGCCCCTGCATTAGTGAGAATCTGGAGGTCATGAATACAGTTCCTACTCTGTTGGATGATTTTCTTCCTGAAGTTCTGTGAGTAGGGGACAACACTACATTATTTTCCTTCCACTTTCCAGGCTCAACACATAGTAAAATCCTTGTCTGCAGATTCCAGGTTTTCTTCTGCATGGTTAAGTTATCAGCTTTCTGTCAGGGCTGCGTTATGTTTTTTGAAGGAGGTGGAAGAAGTGGGGGACAAGGTTTATTTTACAAGCTGCCAGTTAAGTTGTGTCCTAATGAATTGAACCTGGCTAACTCTACAAACTCTATTAAGCTTTCCAGACTTGCAAAGCTTTGAACCTTGCACATGAAAGGGAGAGTATTTATTGGAATCTGCCATGACTGAAATTTTGCTGCTCATCTGAAGGTATCATTTGTATTCCACTTCATAAAATAATGAATACTGGAGCTGTCTCTTGTGAATCAGACCAGTGTTTGTGTCCAATTTTAGTGGTAGAGATCATAAGAGTTAAGTGTTCCAGCAGAGAGACCTCTGCTATGGTAGTCTCTCTTCAAAGAACATGCTTCTGTCCTGGCCAGAAATTATGGTATAACCATATCAAATACCAAATATTTTAAAAGGCTTAATTTTAACTGCATTTTATTGTTATCAATATCAATCAAATCTCTATCATGAGTTTAAGAGGCTTGAATGACAGTACTGTGATATAAATAACAGGGATTAAAGTGGTTTTTCAAACAGATTTAGATAGCTTTAAAAAAAAAAAAAGTTTTACTTTCTGTATTTTCATTTTGTGTTTTTCCTATCCTATAATGAAATATTAATATGACTTTATTTGCAACCATGCAATCCCATTTAAATGTATTTTGTGAAAACATTTAAACAAATATTTAAGTCTTTGCTCAAATGAAATAGAATTTGTGGACTGATTGGTGGTTTAAATAGATAAAGCAGATATTTTCTCCCATAAACTACATTTCTCCCACTTAATTTACTAACATTGTTTAAGTCTTCTGTCCAGTTCTCTCAAAATACATATTCTGATATGTATTCCAAAAAAAAAAGGAAAGTCCTCTAGAAACACATACATGTCCTTGGAAGAAGTAGAGTTGGTCATTCACTTACTGGCAAGTTTATGCCACAAGATCTTGTAAAGATTTAGCCCATTTGTACTGACAGAGCTTTTTCTTAAGAAGATAGTGTTATTGAATACACTAGTACATCTGATAGACATTGAATAATACTCAGTGCGTGAATAAAATGTATTAAATGAATGGCTTATTTTCATGATAATTTTTTCATCCTCACATTGTGCACATATTTATCAGAAATTATTCTGATTTTTATAAGTATTTGGAAATGTATCATCTGCTCATGTACTGTTTGTAGCAAATATATTTTTAAGTAAGATTATAGAATCATAGAATCATAGAAAGGTTTGGGTTGAAGGGACCTCTAGGATCATCTAGTTCCAACCCCCCTGCTACAGACAGGGACACCTCGCTCTAGACCAGGTTGCTCAAAGCCCTAACCAGCCTGGCCTTGAACGCCTGCAGGATAGAGGCATCGACAAGTCAGTCAGTCATGTTTCTGAAAGATACTCTTGTATTAACGTGATTGGTAAAATAAATAAATAAATAAATAAACTCTTAAGGCAAGTTTGTTAATTCTCAGTGGTAAATACTTGTGCCAGTTGCAGAAATATGTCTTAGAAGCTTAAAAGTATAAAAACAACTTTATTAGGCTGGACTGAAGATTGAAATAACCTGTCTGGAATGATACTTGGAGACCCTTCCAACCCAAGGAAATTCTATGTATTGAAAGAAACCAAACACAATATGATATTGCAGTGGATGGATCATCCTAGTATCCAGTAGTTATCAATTTATGGTTTTCTTCAAACAGATTTTGTAAGCAATGTAATACTTTTAAAAATAACTCAGCCGGTATCTGATACACTTAGTCTTCTTTATCTGTTTGCCAGCAAATGCAAATGTGCACTGACAGTGCTGTGCATTGACAAAAACCCGCTCTGTTCCACCACAGCCTTGGCTACATCTCAGTAGAAAAGAAAGAATATCTCCCCATAGAGCCTAGGGGACCCTGCACTGGAGCGCCCAGAGGTAACTGCATGGCACCGCTCAGCACCCATTGTGTCAGTTATCACTTTGATACAAAAAATCACTCTTAAGTTAACCCTAAACCTCTAAAAAATGATTAATGAAAACATCATTGGCAACATGTTAAAGCTGCTAGAGACTCTCAAGCAGGGCATCTGAGACTGGGGATAGCATCAGACCCAAGTGGGTAGTGCAGATAGACAGATTGGATGCATCTCTGAGCAGCATGGGGTTTCTAGCAGAGATTACAAGCTGATGTAGATTTATTTTTTTTTAATTAAATCTAATTCCTGTGGAAAATGAATATTAGATCAATATGGCAACAAATACTGATGCACATTTTCCACTGTCCTGACAGTTAATTCTCCTTTCTCACATTCAGTTCTTTGGTTTAATCATATGATATAATAAATAGTAGTCAACTTTCAAAAACATGAGGCACATACTGAAAGCAGTATGCAACCCACAGCACAGTATATCTTTCCACAGTTACAAAAAGTCCTATGCAATCCTACAATTAACGTCAGATTTGATTTCTCTTCTGCTTTTCCATCCTTATTACAGCAATCATTTCTGTTTTTCCTCTCTCCAGTCTTTTTCTCAGGCTCTCACAGTGATATTTTTCGTGATCCCTTACTTCACTTTTGTATATTATTATAGTTTTCACTTCACTTTGGTATTATTGTTTCAATATTACATCAATTTGATTTTTTTCCTCTGTTCTACCTCCCACACTCCCATATTGATATCACTTATTCCACCCTCATTTCCTCAATATTTTTGGATAGTGGTTTATGGATAGATTCTTCAGCTGAGTATTGTTTGAACATGGTCACTGATTTGTTTGTGAGGTGTCTACACCATGTCTGCTTCAACCACTTGATAGAGATTTTTTATAGCCATATTGGTTTGGCAGAGTTCATACATATTTCAGCATCATTTTTACTTGGAATGTTGATCTACTTTTTCTAGTCTGTTCTAATACTCCAAGTGGACTAAAGAGTGCATTGAACATCAAATAAGTCTAGGAAGGGTGATTTTAAGTGAGACTTTACACCAGAAGTTAGTACCTTGGGATACATATAAAACAAACAGAAATGAAATAAAAATATTTTCAAATCCCAAGTCTATTTGGGAAACTAAATTGAGGATTCTTTGAATTCTGTTACAAGCTAATTATTTCTTGCTCTGATCTTAGGATATTTTTTCCCAGGCATATTTGACTACATTGGCTTTTTCCCAAAAGCTGAAAAGTATTTTTGAATGGTTTTATCCTAAATTATTCTAAACATTTTCACTTTATTACTACGGCTGGTAATTTTTCTCTCAAGATGGCATTCTCTCTGCTCACAGATACATTTGCTTTTCCTTCCCACTGAAAAAAACAATATAACAATTTAGAAGCTAAATAATTATTCAGTAGACTTGTGACTGATGTTCAGATTACAGTTTTACTACTGCATAAACATAAACCCACATTTAAAGGAAGGTGTTGCGTGGAGACAGCATGGGTGCTGTTACAGAAGCTAGTGGCTAGAGGGAACTCTTTTTCCTTGTTAGAGAAAGTGGTTCTAACAAGGCGATAAGTACTTTGCTACAGCAAAGCAGACCATTAAAAGAAAAAGAGAATGGGAAAAATCCATGAAACAAAAACCTTAGTGTTAATTGACAAGTGCTCATGGAGTGGATAGGAACCAGAGATGTGTCAGTGACATATATCATTTCTACACCAATAAGAAGTCTTTGGGTATCCTCATTCAGAGACAGGGACAGGTCACTCAGGCCTGGTGGCCTGTCTAGGGGCAGCTAACTGACCAAGTACGGCAGCCTGTATCACCCAGCTGCTTCAGAGGATGTTTTGGCTTCATGCACAGGGAGAGAAAAGACTTTGACCACAAAAAAGAGCAGGCAGTTCACAGAGCAGCAGTAGGTAAGGTGTTCAGGTGGCAGCTACTGTAACTTTTAGGCTCCTAGCCAGTAAATTAATTAAGTGCATGCTTAACTTTAAACATGGGAGCTAGTCATAGCTTTAGTTGAACTATTGCTACACAAAACTTTAGGTGGCTTTAGAGCATAAAAAGAATTGTTGCTTACGCTTGGGCGTTTTGGCTCCAGTTCTGCCCCTGGGCATGGGCTGGGAGGGAGAGCAGGCTGGGTGGGTGGGAGAGTTCTGTTTGCAGAGCACACTGGGTCAGCGCTTGGCGAGCACCAAGCGTGTGGACAGCTGACGTGCACGGTCTCACCCCAGTAAGAAACTGAGCCATGGCCAACTTGTGTACCTTACTGAGGAACTTGGAAGCACTTCTGGTGGGGTAGTGTGGTCTCCAAGATCTATTTTGCTCTTGCCTGTTATTTGCAGGCCAATAAAATACCCAGAAATGTTGTGTAATAGAGCAAATCGCGTGAGAGGGAGTGAAGCAAGGATGGAAGGTTTGGAGACAAGATCGCAATGATTCGTGTCGGTAATAAGCATGACCCTAACGTCTGGCTTAATGCTGTGTTATTCCATTTCTGTGTCTGTGTAACTATGCCGAGTTTCATGAAGATGGTAAGAAAGTAGAATAAATCTTAGCATGCTCCTTCGTGTTAACTGATTAAATCTGAAGTTATGGACACTCTGTGAGCCTTGACTATCTTTATATGGACTAGCTAAGAGAAACCAAAGCATTCAGCCTTTTTATGGGGTCTCCATTATAAGCACAGTAGAATCCAGGTGTAAGCCTTTTAGCAAATGTTCTTTCAGATGTGCTCCAAATGTTCTCAGCTGTGCTCCAACTGCACAAAGAGCTGTTGAATGCGCCTTGCATTCAGCAGCTGTGGCTGTATTGCTCCAAAAAAAAAAAAAAAATCAACCAAAATACCTTATCTGACAGTCCTGCCTTCCCTTTGTCTCCACAGCCAGTTGGCCCAGGCATGTTTGGCCCTGAGATAAGGTGTATGCAGACAGGAGCAGCCATAATCTCTATCCTCACTCCAGGATACAGGGCTGATCCTGAACATGATGTCTCGTCAGTCCATGGCATATGTATATGCATCAAACTGTCCAGAAATGACAAATCAGATCAAAAGTCTATCAGCCTTGGCATCTTGTTTCTGGCAGAGGCAATTAGAAGATGTTAGTAGACAATATAACAGTTTATCAATAAATACTTTTACATTCTGTTACAGTTCATGCTTCAGCAACTAATTCAAATATGATGCATTTTCAGTTGAAGGATTTGTCCTGTCATATTGTATCACCCTGCTCCACAACGTCTGCCTTATTCTTTCCAAACCTACAGCCCAATCGGTCCTTTTGAAATCCTCCTGTTCTATGTGTGAGGCAGTGAAGAGATGCTCCCTGTGCCACCGCTATGCTCTCTGTGTGATTCTGCACATCTCTGTAGGTGTCACTCTAGAGGCTAAAGAGTCCTACTGCAGTTAATTTTCTTCACCTGGAAGATGTCCCATACTTTTGATCAGCTCCATCACTCCCCTCTCTATGCTTTTTGTGTGTGTGTGTGTATGTTTTTGTTTCTTTGTTGTTGTTTTGTTTTATTTTGTTTTTCAGCTCTGCTGTGTCTTTTTTTTTTTTTTTTTTTTAAGATGTGTGTGCAAGGGGAGGGAGCTGTAACTGCTGAACTAGGTCACATAAAATCTTGGAAAGATTCCTGGATTTCTATTTTAATGACTCCGAATCCTTGGCAATGGTTCAGAACTGTTCAGTTTTCTTCCTTTCTCTCCCTTCAGTACTTCTACTACTTCTGTGATTAAGGCAAACCTCTCAACCTCCCAGCTCGCCAGGTTTAAGCTGGAATAGTCCAGTGCAGCTAGATACACTTTGGTGAAAGGATCATTGTATTTGGTCTTTTCTATCTCAGGTATCCTTACATCACTCATAAAGTGATCAAATTTCACATGAAAGTGTACTGGTGTTTTTGCCCCTGCTTCTACCAGAAGGCTGTCAGATTCTACCTTTCTCTTTATACACATTTATTTTTGTTTTTTCTCTCTTCTATTAATGTTTTGGGTTTTTCTTTTCTTTTCTTTTCTTTTCTTTTCTTTTCTTTTCTTTTCTTTTCTTTTCTTTTCTTTTCTTTTCTTTTCTTTTCTTTTCTTTTCTTTTCTTTTCTTTTCTTTTCTTTTCTTTTCTTTTCTTTTCTTTTCTTTTCTTTTCTTTTCTTTTCTTTCTTCTTCCCCTCCCCCACCCCCACCCCCCGCTATGGTCCACAAACAAATTCAGGATCATTATATTAGGTTATTCAAACCATATTCTCCTAATCTCTTCTTGCACAACAGAATTTCTATTTCTCCCTTAGAGATTTTACCTCCACCTGCCCAAGTTTGAATTCAGCTTTTCTGAATGCCACAGTTGTATACAATATTGTGTATCACCAGTGCCTCGGTTAACCACATTCTTCTGGAAATGCTGCACTTCATTAAGCCCAACATTACATCTGCATTTTTCATATTGGTAACTGCCATTGTCCTGATGTGGTCAGCTAATGAAATCAAATGCACCTTCTTGTCTGTAGAGACCCTTCAGTTTATGGCAGAGATCTCTGTTAACAATTCTCATCATTTATACTGTTGAAATGTATCCCATTTCTGTTGCTTCAGCTCTCAGTTCTGCTTGTGTGATGCTCTGAACCTCCTCTGTGCTGATGGAAATATTGACGACTGGACTCAAGACAAATCCCTGAGAAAGTCAAATTGCAGTCTCTCTCCAGCCCAACACCTCCTCTTTGAGAGCAACCTGACCTCATTTCTCTGTCTGCCAGTCCCTTATGCATACCATACCTCTTCAGTATTAATCCTCACTTCTCCAAAAGTATTAATAACTTCAGCAGTATGATACAAAGCATCTGACTCAGGCTGAATTCTTTGTGTCTGCAAAATGTGGTAACTTTACAAAAAAAAAATTATCAGATTACTCAGATGTGATCAGTCTAACGAAAGAAAATATTGTATATCTCCATACACCTTCAGGTGTCCCCTGAACGTAATGATTTTGCCCTCTGAACTGTGTTCTCCAGTTCTTCACACCTCTTGAGACCATTTGATGGATCTAGCTGGATTTCACTCTTTCTTCAGTCCTGATCCAAGAGGGTAATGCATGCACCTAACTCTGTGTGTACACGTAATTATAATCATGGCCATATATTTTAAAGCATCCTTCCACAGGATTTATAGCTCCATGTATGAATTCTTCAATGTTCTGAGGTCAATGTTACTTGATTCACTACAATTTAGCTTTGTTTGGATATAATCATTTCTATTTTTATCCCCCAAGAGTCCAGCGGAGAGCCACAAAGATGGTGAAGGGCCTGGAACATCTCCCCTATGAAGAAAGGCTAAGAGAACTGGGTCTGTTCAGCCTTGAGAAGAGAAGACTGAGAGGGGACCTGATCCAGGTCTATAAATATCTAAGGTGTGGGGGGCAAAGTGATGAGGCCAGACTCTTTTCAGCAGTGTGCGGAGACAGGACAAGGGGAAACGGCCAGAAGCTGGAGCACAGGAAGTTCCGCACCAATGTGCGCAAGAACTTCTTTACGGTGAGGGTGACGGAGCACTGGAACAGGCTGCCCAGGGAGGTTGTGGAGTCTCCTTCTCTGGAGATATTCAAGACCCGCCTGGACGCCTACCTGTGCGACCCGGTGTAGGGAGCCTGCTTTGGCAGGGGGGTTGGACTCGATGATCTCTGGAGGTCCCTTCCAACCCCTACAATTCTGTGATTCTGTATTCTGTGATTTGTCTTGAAGAATTAATTTAATTTTAGAAGATCCCTACAATCTTTTTAGTATCAGAAACTTTCTTTGTGGCCTTGCCCATCCCCTTTCTCCTCTCCTCTCCTCTCCTCTCCTCTCCTCTCCTCTCCTCTCCTCTCCTCTCCTCTCCTCTCCTCTCCTCTCCTCTCCTCTCCTCTCCTCTCCTCTCCTCTCCTCTCCTTTTTTTTTGTTATACTATGTTATGTGTTCATTAAGTTCTTTTGCAAGTCCTACTCAAGCTGTCTTTCAGCAAAATGTGAGTCAAGTAATGCAAGGATGGAAATCCAGTGTTTTGTGGTACTTCTTGCCTTAATGAGCACATTATTTAGACTTTTTTGTTAGTTTTTCATCACTCATTTAAGCATGCTAACTTTTTGCCATGTTTTGTTTTCTCTCATGATTTGAACCTGATCTCTTTTGATTCCCAGTGCAGATAACAGTTGCTGAGTGAAAAGAAAACCCCACAATCCTTACAGTGTTTTATTGTGTTGTAGCTGCAAGATGGAGAAAAGTGGCACATGCATTTTCACTGATGTCTTAAACACATCTCACAGCTCAGCAGTTAAGTGCTGAGAGCTGGTAATACCTTTGCCCTCTGCACAGAGTAGAAGACAACTCTTGCAGCTAAAGTGAGATTTATGCCACATGTTAGCACTGAGGAAATAGGCAGTGCAGTAAAGGTACCTCACTTCTGGACGTACCTTCACTGTTACAGTTGCAGAGACTCTTAGTTAAAATGCTTTTTAAAAATGTGGTTATGCTGAAGGGCCTCCTGCCTTCAGCACTTCTCTGAAGGCTTTGAAGCATCCAGAAAAAGGAGAGTTAAAAAGATTCAGTAATAACCTGTAGAGCACAAATATAGAACTCCTCTTTCTTTCTCTTTCTCTCCTAGCTAGAGCAATGATTAATTTGGAGTATTCAGTGGAACAGAATGGGTCATCACTAAGTAGAAGCAGAGTCTGTAAAATCTGGCACACTGAGACCTCTGACTTATAAGGCTTTGGGTTAAGTGTATATATCAGTATTTGCATTCTCTGCTATTAGAGCCCAGGGATTACAAAAGCTGAGTTGTCAAAGTGATGAGCTGCTGGTACAAGTTCTACCATTGGATTTAAATTTATTTATTTATTTATTTATTTACTTATTTACTTATTTACTTATTTACTTATTTACTTATTTTACAGCATTTACATCCATCACATTTGTTTATTCCTGAATTTATTAGCACACATAAACCCTTTTAAGAAAAGGATAAACAGCAATGTAGAGCCTTATTTATTAACACCAAAAACACCATTTTTATATACTGTGTGTTGTTCTCTATTATTCTCCTGTGTGACCACATTAAAGACACCTAGACATTTGTTTAATAAATATTTTAGAGAACAAGAATGCAATCAAACCCTAGCTGTGTTCATGGAACAGACTCTGTCTCCAGAAAATAAGTGGCTTTTACCACTTTCTACCTTTCTAAGAGTGATCTTGGTGTATTTTCATACTCCAGAAAAATCTATTAAATCTTTTTAGTCTTGGAACTGTGGGAGGGGATTGAAATATTTTGTGCCAAGATTTTCAGAAGATGTGTTGCCAAAAATGTCTGTGTAGGAAGAGGAGAAAGAACTTTAAAAAAAGATATTCAGTTCTCTTAACCCAAATTTCAACTGTTCTGTGCATGCTCTTTTTCATTCAGAATGAAGTGCCATACACCAACACACACATACAGTTTTAAATTTTCCTGGTGCAGATGCTTTTCCAAACATGTGGCCACTGATAGTGAAAACACAGAATAACCTGTTACTGAATCTGCTTTTTCTCTATTTGCTTTCCCTTTATACTCACTCTTTTCCTATTCCAAACTATGGCATGCATTTGTAGAGGTTTATCTTAGAAAACAGGAATTTCCAAATCTTTCTCACCTCTTGCATTCTCATCACCTGCAATTATTCAAACCAATAAAACCCTGGATGCCTTTCCTCAGGGAAAAAAAAACCAACAATCATACATTAAGTAAAAAGGTTTGTGACTGTGATTGATTACAGAGCAGAAAAGAACAAGATTATTCTGAAGGAAAAGACTTATAGATAAACGGATTATAGTTACTTACACTTGCTGACATGGGATTTAAATATTCCATTTCTACTTTTGCGACCACTAGGCTCACTCATGACAGCTAGAAAGTGAAACTGAGTAGAAACTGATTAGAAACACAAACAAAGTCTGTTTTTCTCTGTCCAGAGAGTGCACAAGCAGCAGAAAAGGAGAAATTAAATGAGATATTAAAATTTCTTTCTGTTTTTGAGCTTGACCCTGAATTCCCTTGTTCCATTATGCTGGAGTTAATGACACCACACTACTCCCAGAAGGATGATTGAAGCTATTATTAGCAAGACCCAGAATCTCTTCCTTACACTCAATTCATCCAAGGAGAACAGATGACAGCACATGGAGGGAGAATCCTGTGGGGCTTGTTGTGACCTTAATCTCCACAAGCCCCAGAGCACGCACTAGACCCCTGATGCTCCCAAATCCTCATCTCAGTGCCACTCTGCAGCCCAGTACTGGCTGCGTGGGCAACAGGACATGACACCCTGATCCTGGCAAAATCAATGCTCCAGTTTCTGCACATGGAGGCACCATGGGAAGGATTCTCTGTTGACCATTGGAGTCTGCATCCTGAAGAAGAACCACTCTTCACTTTGCAGGGTGGGAGCAATGAGTCCGCTAGAAATCAGCAGCTCTGACCTTTTAATTTTAGTCTCAGAGCTTTTCTTATTTTTCTAAGCCTTCCCCTCAGCAGTACATTGGCCATCCTATTTACTTACGCTGCCATGGAATGTTTTTTATGTGCAATGAAATATAAATAGTGCTAAGCCTTTCAATGTTAGTTTATTATCTTCATCTTCCACCACATTTTGTTTGTTTGCTTTTGTGTGCATAGCTTTTGTTTTCATTCTGATCTAATTTGTTTGTAGTCATTTTGAAGACAATCTTCTGATGTACTTTGGACCATATATGCCTCACAGACTTAGTCTAAGTAACAAAATTTTCCTTGGTGATCATACTCTTTCAGTAGATTCTTACTTTCCCTGTATTTATCTTAAGAATTATGCTGTATATCTAAATACCTTGAAGAAAAAATCAAAGTTTACAGAGCCGTTGTTTTAACTTCGACCACGATTTTTTTTTCTCTCACACACACAAAAATAGTAAAAGAAAAAAAATCCTAAATTCTTTCTCCAATAACATAGAGATGTTGTGGTTTTATTGTTGTTGTTTGCTTTTAATTGTATCAACTATTGTAGGTCCCAGTTCAATTGGAGAGTTGAAAAGATTAAAGCTCAGTGAACATTTTTATGACAAGGTAGATGGACTGTTTATATGCTGTTAGCATGGTTTGTGTGTCAGATGATATATGTGTGAACTTTTCTTGGATGTAACTAGAAAGCTATAGGATATTAGATTTCAATAGGTAAAAGGATTGGGACTCAACTATCAGACAATCATACTGTATTTCAAATGACTAGGGGAAAAAGAATAAAATATTTAGAAAATATACCTAATTGGAGAAAGAGATGTATGTTGCATGAGTGGCTTCTTTTTAAGTTAAATGGCAGGCATCCTTTCATTTCCTGGCAGAACTGAATTTCCCAAGGTAACAAGGCAAACTCCAAGGCTACACAGAGGACTGCTCAGCAGCCCACCACCAGACAGCAATAAGTCTGCGATGTCTGGTACATGATGCAGAGACATACAGCAAATGGCTTGCTGCAGCTACCAACACAGAGAAAATGCAACTCCCATTTCTCTTCTGCTTAACAGTATTTGCCTGGGAAGGTTACACCTAACATGAATTGGGTTTGCATGACGTATGGTATTTTTGTCCTGATGATGCTCATAAAGCAAAAAGATTAGCACCATTACCTGAAACCCTATGTGAGAACTTCTGTGACTTTTGCTTCATCTCCAAAATAAATTTGCACCATGCTTCCATATGTCCTCTTTCTCATGCTGCTGGGCATTTGCATCAACTTTTTGCCTTTCTTCAGAAATGTTTGCTTTTGTCAAGACTCTGATTCTGCAGGGTAGTTGGGTATATCTTTAATTTCAGACCTTCAGTACACTCATTGAACAGAAGTCTGGTACCTGCTCTACTGAGTCAAATCTAAATTCATTTGAATCTGAACTCCTGCTGTGAGGAAAATATAGCATTTTCTTCAATGAAGAAGGATTTTTTTCTCTCTGTTTTTAAATGAATGCATCTTCTGTACCTCCTACATACTATAAATCTCCCTATCAGTGCATATGTAATATTTCTACCACATCAATTAAAACTAATTAAAACCTAATTAATACTTTTTATGTAATCTCATTTCCACTTGAATGCTCATTAACTGCTTCCTATTCATCCCTACCTCAGACAAAGCTTTTCTGACCTTCATGGCTTCCTACTACCCTGACTTTACTGTTTTTCCATTATTATTACTAACGGTACGCAGGCAAGCCCAAAATTATATTTTTATTTTTTTCAGCGTATACTGGGTAAAAATATCAGATTCGGTTGCTTTTAGATATATGAGGTTTGGTGAGGTGATTCTCCACTCTTCGTGTTCTTCCAACTTTGATTACTATTATTTTTTCTCTAAGAATTTTGTTAATTCAATTTGATGAGGCTACCTCTTAAGCCATGAACAGCTACTTCTCCACTATAAGGTCCTGAGTTTGCTTATACATATGAGAAAACTGAATGAGAAAGAAAATAAGTGCATGCATTAATTAGGTTTCGAAGTCATTAAAATATTTTTCCTCACTATTCTTTCTGTCACAGGGAACGGTTAAGTGACTCGAAGACAGTGAGAAAGTCTGAAGACCAAGTCCAGCATTTTCATGGGACCAATTTTGTGTTTGAAGAGTGATAAAAATATAAAGGAGGACTATGTATCACATCGTCTAGAACAGATTCTCATTTTCATTCTTAAAAAGCTCATTATGCTCATTCAAATTCTGTTGGTGCTGCCAAAGGATTATTAAGAGAGTGATGTGCAGATGAGAGCTGTCCCTAAAGTAAGGCATGAAAAACCAGCAAGAAGCTTTACAGTTCTATGCTATACTGTTTTTCAAGCATCTCCAGATACAAAGTTCAGGGAGCAGAGACTGGCACAAAGCATGGGCTGACTTGTTCTTGATGCAAACCGAAAATTATTATTTCATAATTTCATTTCTTCAAGTGTTGCTAGCCCCAAAAGACCAGCTCTTAATTACTTAATTTTCTCCATTGACTCTGATTAAGGTTTTCCTTGGCTCATGGTTCTGGTGAACTTGGAGAACTCCTATTTTTTTTTAAACTATGTTTCTCACCAGGTGGAGTATTCCCTGCAAACTCAGAAACTTATGAACTTTCCAGTACATTTTATAAGATACTTTTGCTTACACATTTGACTGAAGATGGAGGCATTCCACAAATCCCCAAGCAGAAATCATTTTATTAGCCAGTTTGTGCACTGTATACAGGAGAATATGGGATTATTTGTTAAGAAATTTACTGCCAAAAAATTTATGGCAGTAATATAAACTCACAAGTGTCCCTTTCTGTTGAGGGGGAGTTGACTTCAGTAGCTTTATGACTGATGATGTGACAAAGTGTGATAGCGAATGCAGCTGCTGGACCAGAAAAAAAAACTTTTCCAAAAAAAGAGAGATAGGACAGAAAAGTACACTTAAAAGGAAATAATGTATTATTACTGCTACTATTACATTTAATCAGGGAAAAACCCCAAATAGACTTCTATTATTGTATCAATTATTTCTGACTTTTTGAAAAATACTTTCTTTTTCCGGAATCTGAGAGTTTTTAAAATACAGTTACATTTAATTCACTGAATTTATCTTTAATTAAAAACCATTTCCATCTACACAGTTTTCAGTTTTACACGATGCTTTTGGTGTCATGTGTTTGACAATGTAAGATTTATCAGTGATTTGTACAATCCACATAACTATCTCTTAAGAAACTTGTTGCTGACATGTTCCTCCTTTAAATCAGAAAGTTTATTTTTGCCTTTTACTCTGTCATTTTTAGTTTTTTTTTCCAGCACCTTCTATTCCCCTTGCTTCCTCCTACGTCCCAAAGCATGGAGAATTTCCAGTTTGAATTGGAGCTCTGCAGCTGCCTACTCTGTTGAAAACTGACTGCACCAACTCTCCAGATGAGGGTTGATTGAATAGGTAATGAATGTTTCTTTTCTTTTTTGATTTGAGAAAACAATTCTCCCTCCCAAAACTTTATCTGAAGTCAAGTGAACCATTCTATTCAGCCTCTGAGTACGTTATAGTTTATAGTCTTTTAATTTTGTTTTGTTTTTATTGCATTTTTGTTTTTAATTTAGGTATCTTTGATCTCAAATCACTGTTTTGAAACAAAACATTTTGTTTTGAAATAAGCTGAAATGAACTATTGTAACATAAAAAGAAAAAAGCCCCCACCTTTTTTGCTAAAACTATTTACTGCACTTGGCAAAATTTTATGAATAGTTTTGATCAATCTAGAACAAATTTTCTTTGTCAAATATTTTGTCAAAAATAATTTGCTTGGACTAAAAATATCTCTGCATACTCCATATATAATATGAAAATTCAAAATATTGCTGTGTGAATAATTGTTATCTGTAAGTGCAAGCCAACCGCCATGTAATTCCTTTTAATCCCATTATCCTAGTCTAACTGCTATGCATAAAATACAGTTGCTTTCATTTCCCTGTGTAACAAAGACAAAACTCAAGGATTAGACTGGCATGTGCCTCCTCAATCTTCCTGGGCACTAACAAAGGAGGCATGGAGGGCCTGCTTATGGTAAGGTAGGTTTCTCCTTATCCAGCACCAATTCTGAGCTTAGCCTGGCAAAGCAGGTAGCTGGGACACTCTGATCCTCCAGAATTTGGCTGGGACTAAGCAGCCTCTTTTGCTTCCCAAAGAACAGCCATGTGCTAGATGAATTAATGTGCCATCAGGATTCAGCTCAACTGGTTAAAGCAGCCTGATGCTGGCATCCCCACTCTAGTCTCTCTGGTCCTCAAAGCCACCTAGAAGAAGCAGGCGTAAGAGTCCTGGAACTGCTTTCAAAAGCAGTTTTGTTTGAGATGACCTCTATCCTCCACTGAATATAAAGGATGCTAGGCTTGGAGTGGTAGAAAAATACCTACTTTTGATCTGTAAAAATAGGAGCCAAGAAACTACTAGTCACCTTTTTTTCTTTTAATAGCTGCATTAAAATAATCTCTCTCCAGTTGTGACTGATAGCCTGGAAATGCTTCAGTTTAAACTTGGCAGTGCTCTCAAGAGCCAGGGCAATTAATTGTTTGTGATACAGCAGCCACCAGTTCATCACCTGACATGCTTAAACATGGTTCATCTGACATCTGTACAAAGAAAAATAATGCTTATCACAAACTTCTGCATTTATATTACTTCTCAAAAGTAAAGATGTTGTTTTTTTAGTTAGTACTGTTTAATGCTATTCAGATTTCAGTCTTAGCTATTTCACACCTTTCAAATTCATAAACATATGGATGGAATGATGTTTGGATTCCTTTTGGCTTTGTGGTATATGGCTCTCTTTTTATTTATGGTTTGGTTTCTCCATTTTTGAAGTTGACTCCTGATTTCTTTGATAATCTTTGCCTGTTTTGTTTTTCTGTTCTCTAACTGAAAATAGAAAAGGTTCACTAGAAATTCTTTGTAAATGGTATGTGCCATTCTGTAGCAGTGTCAGTGTCTGTAGCTAAGAGCTAAAAATACACAGGGGATTTGGTAAAGCACACAAATAAAGAGCAGAGAATAATGTGAGAATGAATTTATTTATTTATTTTTAATACACTCCTGTGGAGAGGATCACTCTACCTTAATAATAGTTTGAAATAACAGTCACTGAAATTTGAATCAAATGAAGCAGGGGCTCGGTGTCTATATTTCCTCATCCAAGTCATCTTCTCTCAGGGCACTGATATGAGAGGAGCCACATTGTATTTCTTTGTGAGAAAATTCACCAAATATTTGACATGAGATCTCTTTTAGGATTTGAGGAGCTTTTCCAGTTTGTTGCTGTTCTTGCTGCTGGGCTCTGGTGTAACTGGTTTCAATGGCAGAACTTTCTTGGACAACAGGAAGATTAATTAACAATCTTTAGACAAGTTTTGCTCATTACTTACTAATCTGACTACCACTCTAAATAGTTAATATGTGGAATTTGCAGATGGAGAAGATGAAAGCACAGGAAAGTTAAATTACTTGCTAAAAGACGAAGAGTGAACAAATGGCAGAGCCAATAAAGGCACCTTATGCTCTTGTTTTAGGGTACAGCTTCAGCCAAGATGACTCAGCCTTCAAAAGAAAATACTGTATTTTGTTAAACTGATTATTTTGTTGAAGATTGTGGCTTAAGTTTGATGCTCTTTTTGTCAAATTTTGGAATAACCTGTAGCTCTTTACCAAGACAACTTTGTTTTGAATCACCTCTGGGGACTGATAAATTTCAGCACAAGGGATAAAAATGTTACAGACTTTGGAAGTATGTGCCAGACACAGGATCACAAAAATGTGAAAGCCAGGTCCTGTTTCCAGTCAGAAAAGCTAGATATGGGAAGTCTTTACTTGTCTACCCTTGAAAAAGAGAAGAATGTTTTTATTGGAATCCAGTGGCCTCTTTACATTTAGTTCAAACTCTTTCCACTATCTGCATGTCAACTGTAAAATATAGTACTTAGATTTCAGGATTCAACATGGTAAATACTCATTAAAGCAGAGAGGGCTATGACTTCCAGCCTTTTCCAATACATGATTCTTCTTATAAATATTCTAGTAGAGGCTTAGATACCAGCAGAGAGGTCTTTAGCTTACTGACAAAGGTCTTTCATTTTACAGTTGCTTCTCTTCATCTCTTCAAATGTATCTCTGTGACCACAGACGAGCTGTCTGCATATCACAGGCTGAAGGCACAAGGCCAGAGTAGAAATATTTATATTCTGACATAAATGTTTTTTCCAAGACAGTGTTTCTTTTTCTATAGTAGAGAAACTGGGTCCAAATGAAGATGGACAGAGATACAGTTTTTAGTAGGACTAGTTAACCATTGCCCAATATATTCATTAGTAATGAATGAACTTGGGGCATTCTCTTCCTAAAACAGCTTTTAATTTCTCATTAAAACACACCAGGCCTTTAGTTCCATCACAGCTGATTGACCAAATAACCTTCATCAGTATAGAAGAGAAGAATCTTATTTCAGAAAGAAGAAGAGCGAGTGAGGTCAGGCCAGTGGCCAGAGAGCTTTGCTCTGATCTGTGGCTTCTCTGCACAAGTCTATGCTGTGACATATCCTCTCTCAGCCTAAGCTGAGATACAATCTCCCAATTTTCGTTTCAATCTCCACAGATATTTCTCTCACTATACTAATTATTCTCTGAGAGACTTCTTTCAAGTTTGTCACTCCAATAAGCAAAAGGAGAAATAATTGCCATGACTTTTTTGTTAAAGCAGTTTACTTTATCAAGTGCTTCCTGATGAGACACTGTATTTGTCTTGCAGAGTGTGCTGTCTCAGAGGTGCTGTGTGACTTCAGTGCCAGTGCAAATTGACATTGATAGCAACCTCTGCACATGTCACAGGAGCTGCCCTACTCTGGGATGGCTGCCAAAGAGGGAAGAAACAAGGGCGTAGGAAAAAATTAAGTGAAAGGGATCAACAGAAGAAGACTCAGAAAAAAAAGAACAGAAAATAGAAAAAGGTCTACCAAGATTTGGTAGTCTTTGAGAATATCTTGGTGTTCAGTGAGGAAATAACAGCTCCTCCAGAAAGTACTGAGAGCACCACCTAGGTTTGTGTCTCTGGGACACTGGGCATCTGTCTCACTGGGAGCAAAGACTGAAACCTTTGAAGTAAGCAACTAAGGGAAATTCCTGAAATTAAACAAAGTGAATTCCTAGCCGCATATAATCTCGGTATGTCCACTTCCACTCAGATGCTGTTTCGACTGGTCTCTTGCAGCTGTTAAGCACTGGGCAATCACAATCAATCCTCGACACAACTTAAAGCAGTGGAGTTTTGGAATAATAAGGATGTTTCTGTAGATATCTTGTAGGCACTCTACAGCCTCCTGCTCCTCATCCTTGAGTCTTAGAAAGTGTCACTTGAGCATTCATGCCACAGGCACATCACATTAAGAAACGCACTTTACTCGTCATGCGTGGCATTGGAAAATCCCTGTTTTCTTCCCCATGCAGGTACTTGTGTTCCACGACCTCATAATTAACTCATTTTCTGGGAGTTTGATTAATTAGGTGTGGATGAAAAAAACCAATTGCAAATTGGCAAGGAGGAAGGTGGTTTTGTTTCTGACGGGTGAGTTTTGTTTATTTTTTTTTTGCTTTGTGTTTCTTTGTATCTGATGGTGCTGTTAGTTACCTTCAGCCTGTGCTGCTCCAAGGGCAGTAATGCTGCAGGCACTTAACTCTGCCACACTGCAGGAGGGTAAACACAGTTTTAGCAATCACTTCTGCATGCTTCTCTGTAACTACTAAATCAGCTTTTGCCTACAGTATGGCATTTTCAGGCCCTGACAGTCGTCCTGGGTTCTCCACACAGTTTACCATTCACTAAGTCATGCACCGGTACACCTCCTGATCCTTCGCATTTCTAGTTCCTTCCATCTCCAAGCAGGGTCTCCACAACTGCTGATATAGATGGCAGCCCTGCTGTTAAGGGAGACAGTGTGTTTGGCAGCTGATTGTGTGTTTGGTGGAGTTCCTGCTTTTTTCTGTTTTTTTTTTTTTTTTTTTTAATCACTTAAGGATTACTTTTTGTATAGAACAATTGCCAATATTTTCTATAACCACTGAGCAAAAGCAAGTATTTTCCACATGCCTAGAACTAAAGCCATTTTTTTAAGAACTAAAGAGTCACTGGAGTGAAATTTAAGAACATTATCAATGACTTGGAGGCTCATTTAAAAAACTCGTTTTCAAGGCAGGATCAAAGAGAAACCTCTGTGGATATATTCACATTTTCATTAAGCATGCTCCCTTGCTACACTGTTGGTTAACAGTTATTACACCGTCAAGTTGTTATTTTAAGAATCCATTCAGGGATCCTGAGCTCCAGTACAAAACCATATGGTCTATCAACATATGCCTCTACACTCTTCTACAAACTACACCTTTATCAGCAAATGACCTCAAAATATGATGATTGTCTGTAAATGCAAACCGTATCGCCAATCCTTGAATATTACTGAATGCAGTTGGTTTCATATGAGGGTGCTTGGGTGGCAAAGATAAACACTTCAATTGTAGAGTAGCTATGAAACCTTTATTTTTATCTTTCATTTTCTTAACTGAGAGAGAGATCTTTTGAATTTTTTTACAAAAACATACTTGTAAATACATATGTTCTGAGTGGCTTTGTCATCACCTAAGGAGGTGGGGCACAAAAATTCAAGTGTCTGCTCCACTGTATTTCAGACATAGCTTTTTGGCTTCCCTCCTCCTCATTCAGGAAATTGAAGGATTTTTTTCCTGGGTACACCGCACAGAGCAACTCTGCATAGTTCTCCAGCTATACAAGATGTATGTGGCAGCAGTGTGTGCTCTTTCTCTCCTGGCTAATAAGCAACCAGCATTTCTGATAAAGACTTTCCCGAAAAGTGAAACATTTGTGCAAAATGTTTTGATTCCTACAAAACATCTTTTGACAAGCTTTTACTTAATCAGACTTGTTAGAATTCAAAGTAAGTGCTGAGCACATTACCGTATGTACACCACATTTACTGCAATTACATAGTACATGGACCCCTGGAAGAAGTGGTCAAAGTTCTCTCTGGAATATCTGATTTCAAAAATAGGAAGTCCAAATTTTACTAATTTGATGTGTGTAAATTAAGGTTCAGTATATTACCACACAACATTTTCACATCAGCTTGACTTTGAGAGTGTGGTTAATAAAAGTTGAATTTTTTATGTCTGAATAGAGGTGTTTTATTTAAAAAGAAAAGAAAAGAAAAGAAAAGAAAAGAAAAGAAAAGAAAAGAAAAGAAAAGAAAAGAAAAGAAAAGAAAAGAAAAGAAAAGAAAAGAAAAGAAAAGAAAAGAAAAGAAAAGAAAAGAAAAGAAAAGAAAAGAAAAGAAAAGAAAAGAAAAGAAAAGAAAAGAAAAGAAAAAAAGAAAAGAAAAGAAAAGAAAAGAAAAGAAAAGAAAAGAAAAGAAAAGAAAAGAAAAGAAAAGAAAAGAAAAGAAAAGAAAAGAAAAGAAAAGAAAAGAAAAGAAAAGAAAAGAAAAGAAAAGGAAAAGAAAAGAAAAGAAAAGAAAAAGAAAATTAAACTACAATAGCATGTATTTTCTGATCTGAATTGTAAAAATGTGTTCCATCTTTGTCTCAAAGTGAATGGGCAACCTAATGTTCATTTTTGTGCCTTTCATAACTATTGCATCAGCCAACTATGAAGATTTTTAATATCTTGAAGTACACAGACTTCGAATCCTAATTCTTCAAAAAAAATTATGTATATGAATATTCCCAGTGAGGTTATCTGAAGTTGATTTGTATGAGGGTAACAAAGTACACAGAATTCTTTGCAGAGTCATTGCTTTAGTCAATGTTACAAGGGGAACATAATTCTTAAGTAATCAGATTGAAGCAAAAACTAGTGTGATCTAGACATATATATTAAAACACTTCTGTGGTGACTTTGAATGAATGGTGTTCCTGTCTGTATTTTCAATATAATTTCACAACAGATGAACTTTGCACAGCCAGCCCATTGAAAACATCTGTGAGTTGTAGCTGATCTTCATCTTGAGTGCTTTTTGTTGCAAGTGAGGAGCTGAAGAAATTTCTAGCCGTGGAACGTGGGGAAAAGCATAGAAATGGTGTAGTAGAAGTGAGGGGTGGGAGGAAGGAGAATAAAAATGTCTAGAAATGCTGGGAATGGTATGTTGATTTATTTTTTTTTTGTTTTTCTGGACATGTCTAAGCATAATATTACAGCACGTTTCACAGCCAACCAGTGATTGCATGCAATAGTTGCAGTCTCTAGGTAGGCATTACTCATTTCATACATCATTTAGAAATAATTGTAGTTATTCTGCAAAGTCAGTGCATACCCTGGATGCAAGATTAGGAGAAGCTGTTTTTGTTTCAAAGTCTTTTGATGTTTCTGTTTTGAAGTATTTCATTTTTCCTTAGATAGCACCCAGATTGTCCAATGATAGGCAGTACACTCTCTTCTCCTTTGGAAAATACAGCTATATCAAATGAAACTGAATCTTTGACAATCTCATGATAATACACACACATCTACCCATTTCATACTAGAAGGCTAAATGAAGTCCAAAGTCTCTGGGCATTGTGAAGTTCGACTAGTAAAGGCAGGTATTTACATTTGAAACATAAGAGTCTGTATTCAGAACTTGAAGAAATACAACAGCCATTTTCTTCTGGGGAGTTTACATATATGTGTATGTCCTTATAGAGCAGTTCTCCTGCTCTTTGGGAAATGAGAAACACTGTTCATTCCTTGATGAGAAAAATGGTAACCAAAAGACTGCCATGTGTCCCTCTTGGGGTGAGCACCCCTGCCCATCCTGTGCAACCCCACAAGGGACTAGTACAGCAATAGTGTCTCATTTCCTTAGTGTTCTGTATAAAGTTGAAACTTGTAAGACCATTTAGAGTATTTGGGAGGAGTTTAAGGCAGGCTTGCAGCATGAATTTGGCTATTGCAAAGAAATTACATTGTTCAAAGGTCAACTTTAACTAATTGCTTGTGACTATTCAAAACATTTATGAGTAAGCAAATGTTATTTTCAATAAAATTATCAGTATTATAGTTCAGAATCATTTAAGTTATTTTTTATAATTGCATAATAATAATAATTCATAATCATAGTATTTCAGTGCAGGATAAAAGTCTTTAAAGTATTTAATCAGTGTTTAGTTGAACTAAATTAATGCTGTACTTTCCATTTGCCTCTCAACACTTTTCAGACTTAAAGTAATATTTTATCACATTAAACTGTTCGTTAAAAAGTTTAATATGATTTTGAAAGATCTGATTATAATAATTTTCCATTTGTTTCTGGCATGATCTAGGCTCATACTTGGAAATGCTAACAGGTGGATAGTCCTTAAAGTATGCATTATGCTTTGTAGTTCATGATTTATTAAGTGTGTCAATTAGAATATTTTGATAACCTTTCTTGTTAAAATCAGTGGAAAATCATAGTAGAAATCTTTAAAGTTTAGAGAAAATGTAATTTAAATTACAGAGAATTTTCTCAGCTTGTGCATGAATTTTGATGTTTGCATCAATTAATCCTACTGGTACTGAAAACCACATCATTCCAGCCTTCCTTGCCGTATTTGATTCATTAAGAACAGACTTGAGTATGTGGCATGGAGTGTATCTTCTCATATTATGAGTGTGTGTAAGGAGTTTTCAAGCAGTATATCACTACTATCTGGCTAGAAATGGGAAAATTAAGGCAATGAGAAATGAAGCTACATGTTCAGAAATATCCCTCAGGCTGAGGGCAGAACTGGTATTCGAAAATAGTCCTTCTATCTAACTAACATCAGTGCAGTGGTACTGCACAAATCTCTTTGTACTACAGTACATGCTCTGAGCAACATGTACAAAGAGAGACCTAAAAAAAGCGTCCTACATGACAAAACATAGATCCTATAAAATTGTCACAAAACAGCTGAAAAAAAATATTTGTGAAATACTCCCCTCATTCCATATCTTCACAGTTATTGTAAAAAAAACCAAACCAAAACAAAACAAAAAAAACCCTATTCCCTGCTTTTTCTTTGGGGTTTTCTAAATTTACTTCTCCTGTGCTATGAAACATCTTTTTTTTCCATTAATATGAGGGAGAGAGTAAAAACTTTTATCTGTGTACATATAGGCAAGGAGGATGTGTTAAGCTTTACAGGTAGCTAACAAAGAAAACTGTTATTGTAAACTGTACTTACTAATTTCTGGCTATAAACAACATAATTTTTTCTTTGGAATACACTTCTATATGGGACAACTTCTGTATGGGATCTTCTCAATAGACTGAATAAAAATTTTATGTATGCTTAGTTATATATTCGTACATGTAAATATGACCTGAAGTAGCTGGCATCCAAACAGGAATGTACCTGAGCCACAAACTGTTTGATGCTGTGAGAAAATCCTGATGAATGTGCTTTGTCTCCACTTGCATCTTTCAACAGTCATCCACTTTTGGTAACTATGAAAGATTGACCACTGAACTTAATGGACCTGTCATCAAATACAATTGATCTTATATTCTTATCAACAAATACTAAAAGATCTTGAAATTTCTGTTCATATGAAATATTCATCCCAGAAATTATAAACAGCCCAAGAATTGTACAAATTGCTTTGCAAAATCTTCCAATAGTCACACTAAAAAATCTGTGATTGTCTTACATAACATGTAGGAGTCTAAATAAATTGTCATCCAACATATAAATGATTTTATATAAGTTATTCACTGAAACTATAATTTACATCTTGACTATAGTGTAACAAATTGTTGAGCTCCTGAAAAAACAGTCATATTTCTCTTTTATTATCATGTTTCCTGCAAACTATGAAACCCAGTTTGCTGTTTGTTTCTTATTTTACTGTGCAGTGCAGAGCAAATATAAATTAAGGAATGCAAAAAATGCTAAATACAATTCTCTTCAATATATACACTACCCAATAGAGGACCGCCAAAATTTAAGAGTTTGCAATATTCATTTAATTTATCAAAGCAAACCTCTCTTCCAAGACCACCCAGGAAGTCAGTGGCAGATCTGAAACAGTCTGTGAGTATTGGCTCATAGCTGTGCTCAAACAAAGGTGTTTGACTTCCCTTTACCCCAACAGTGGCAGAACACCACTGTTCCAGCCACAAAGAGCTATTCCATCTTCTCTACAGGATTCCAGTATATTTTTCTCACCTTTGGCACTACAGTAACAAACAGATTTGTCAAACTGAACACAGCGAAGTTCAACAGAAAACAGAGTTCCTGGCAGGAGATCATAATGTAAGCATCTGATTTATAAATAGCTGAGAAAGTTTATCTCTTTGGATTTACAAAAAACATGCTGTCATGAAAACAGATTGCTGCTATTGTAAATATCATGGAGCTCAACATACGTGTAGCTAAGGCTGAATTTGTCTTGTGATTATCTATCTGTTTGCAGGCACCCCTTTCCAAAGCCTCTGTGTCTGAAAAACGCCCAGAATTTATAAAACAAAATAACAAAAGGTCCTGAGAACAATTGTGCAGAGATGCACTGGAGGCATTCACTAGCCCCAGTGGAGTAACAAATGTCTGCATACTGCTATATTGTCATGAATCCTTTGGTATCTATTTTCCTTCCCCTCTGGCTGTTGCATGCAATTTGTTCATCTGAAATTCAATGCCAAAAGGCTTTGTTTAATGGCTTGCAGTATATAATCTTATATTGTTCTGGCTTTGAAACTTTTCCTTAGAATACGCAGCATAGGTTAATGGAGACTGTATCATACTTTGTCATCTGATAAATCTCAGAATCTGTATCTAAATATTTTTAAGTCATGAACACAATTCCACTCAGAGAAATGCAATTTCGAATCTGTCTTTCTGTATTCCTATATAGAAAGCATACATTTTATTTTAGGAATCAGTTGCTACAACGTTAAAGAGACACTTTCCTGGTATCCAGCTGATCATCTTTACTCGACAGGACAGAGAGTTACGAATTTGCTCTTCCTGTTTCAGGAAGATTTCAGCTCCTGTAATTATAGGGCAGGAGTTTGCCCAATGAAAGCAAGAAGCATAGAGATTATCAAATCTTTTTTTTCTTTTTTAATTAAAAAAATGTTCCAGAGAAGGATGTGTTGAAAATCAAAATGCTGAATTGCATCAGAGAAAAGAATAGTGGCCCTTTGCCCTGCTCCCTTTGCTCTGGTTCATGACATTTCCTTTACCAGAAATTTATGTTCCTAAACTCTAACGTGCTGTACCTGTGATACAAGGTAAGAACTTCGTGCCATAGTTTAAAAATCAGACTTCTTTATTCTTTCTGAAAACCATCTAATATCTTCTTTCTTTGATCATAGCCGTGTCCAGGAAAAAGACAAAACCAAAAGGTTTCCTCTTCTTCCTGAGCCTGAGGCAAGAGCAAATAGTTCTGCTCTGATAGTAACAGATATTCTGATTGGAGAGCAATTTCAGGACTTCACGTTTTTTGCTAGCTTATTTGCTGATTAAAGAGTTTTTGAATGTGGTTTTAGTCACTTCTATTATCTAACAGGTGCTGGTTAGAATTCAAATTAAAAAAAGAAAGGGGAAAAAAAAGAAAAACAGGAAAGATTATTGAAAGCCTTTGGCCAAAATCAGAGCTTAATCAGAACCAGAATCCCTTCTGACTCCTCCACTGCTGATTCATACAGTAGTAAAGGATACTGCCTTCAATTAACTGCAATCATCATTTATATCATATCATTTACAATTGAATTAACTCATTAGAAGTAATGGATTACAGCATGAACTTCACAACAGGATAAATATCTCATCTCATTGAAAAGTGCAGAGTTCAAATCTTCTGGTTCAGCAATGCAGATGCCAAACTACTAACTGTGTGCAGAAGATATGTGCCTGGCATTTGCCCACTCATTGTCTCCAAGGAACTTTCTTCCCTAAGAGCAATCAGAGCAAGGGAATGTCCTGGGGGATGTCTTTTCCCAACTGCAGCACCTTATGTGCTCTCCATATTGCCCAATATTATCTCAGGAAGGGAAATTGCCTGAACTTTTTTTCAGTCTGTTGATTGAGCTGTTTATTTCCTAAACATTATCAGATTTTGAAAGGTTTGTTTTGGCAAATAATGACTTTTCCTGATTTCCTGCTGAGTAAAGTTACACTGGCTTGAATTACTCATCAAAGATGTATTTTTCAGTAGATGTTAACTATCAAATCCTTTTTTTTCTTTCACTGTGCTTGCAACAAAATCAGCTGACACTGAGGGTTTACTCCAGCTCTGCATAGTTCAGTGTCGTGTTTCTAATTTATTTTCAAAACTCCTTTGAACAGGTCTTATTGAAGAATAGAATCTTCATTGGATTCAATTCCCTGCTACAGGCATCCTGGCAGGCCGCACTTGATCCCCTTCCTTGGATTAATACCACCCCAGTACCTGTCTTTAGTCTCCATCATGCCTGTTTGCTAGTTGTCTCTTTCCCATCCCTTTTCTGCAGCCTAAATATTCCAGGAGCAAGGCCTGTGAGGACTTCTATGCCTCATATGGATTAAGTATCATCATCATTGGCTCTGGATAACTTTAAATGAGGGTGGACAATGTCAGAGATTCAGAACAAGTGCAAATATAATTGCTTTCTGCTAAATTTAAGCTATGGTTTCTTTATACTGCTCTGTATGGTGCCTCCCATAAAGTTCTGGCTTCCAGCTGAGGCAGTGATGCAGTCCTGGCTGCCTGCAGCATATGTGGAGTGTGAGAGGGAGACTTCAGCCCTAAAGAACTGCAGACAAGAGGCCTAAATTTCACTGACACACACTGTAGAAGGGATGGATGAAGCCCTCTACACTATAGATGACCATAGTCTACAGAATTGCCTTAATTGACTGTGGTCCCTGACATAATAGCAAGGCCACTTTCACAGCACAGTTTTGTGACTGTCTTAGTTTCAGGTCTTCAGGATTGTCATGCCACATACAGAAAGCACGGTTAGTCAATATTCACTTGTAACATTTTTTCTGCATAATCCTCCTTGACCAATGATCCCAATGCTCATCTTCTACTGAATGAATGTAGATGAATTTCGTGACCATGAAGAAATCCATCATAAGCTTAACCCTTCAAGACCAAAATACATTGTTTAACAGTGAAATGTGCTTCCTCCTACATTTCATAATCCATTCTCTGTCTCATTAACAAATCATTGTCATCTTAACTCAGTTACTGTTAGCTTGGCATTTGTACTGTAGGTGAAAACTCTGAAAACCCAAAGACTTGACTCTTCTAGTAGGGGGAGAAAGAAACTACTATTGGGTTCACATGGTTATATCATATGTGATCTTGTTTGAACTGCACTTGAGTTTTACTATTAGAAGCATTATAGTAATAATCATTATGCTGGTACACTGCTTCTTAGACGCTCTTCCTCATTAGATGGAGCATGCCTAGTAAGGAACATCTACTCCTGGATACAGTGCCTTTTCATTCCTATGTAATCCTAAGTGCTATGGATTTTGCTGTCAATTCCTTGACGTACAAGATATACATACTCATTTCCACTTGAGACTGGGAGGCGTGTCAGGAACTCAGAAATAAACTTTAACAATTATAAGTGTTAATATTATAATTATTATAATAAATAAGAATATAATATATATATAATAGAAATAAATATATGTATAATAATTATAATAAATAAGAATGAAATAGCTGATTTATAGACTTTTTATCCTAACTTATTTCTTTCATTTTTTTTACTTGAATGAAATATCAAAATCTCTGTTTTCATTAGTTCCTTAACCATTTGTACTAGTGTATAGTTGTGTGAAAAAATCAGTTTTTTTTTACCTTGTTATTAGTCATTTCTAATTCAAGTTACTGGATTAACGTCCAGTGGAAGGGTTCTATAACTGCATTTTGAATACAACAGTGATGGTAGAGCAAGCAATGCTGTTCCAAAATCCAGGCAACTGTAATCCAAAACCAGATTATCTGGGAAATGAATAAAGGCATAGCTGACATATTTATCCTGGGAGAATGAAATTAAATTTGTCCAGTTGCAGAAAAAAGAAACAACAGGCTGTACTTACATAAATTAAAAAAACCTGTCCGTGATTAACATTTGTTGGTGTGCCTTTAAGTAAAGTATGAACAAGTGTATCTGAGCACAATAACACACATTAGAGGCCAACTCCTAACTTTGTTGCTTCAGATGTATTGTTTCCTCAATGGTCACTGCTATTGTCCAATGTTATCTGGAGCTCATGCCAAATGGTTCTCACTTCATTAATCTGATGGAATTAGTCAACATGTTCCACTGAGGCTATGTATGTTTAGTATGTCAGTTGCCTCTCTTCAATTCAGAATACCTTTCTGAAAAGGCATTTCCTAATTCCCAGGCTATAATCTCATTAGCACTGCCTGATTCTAATTAAATAAATAAAAATAAAGAATGATTGCCTGGTCAAAGTACTGTATCCTTACACATAAGCCAAGGGCTTCACTTATTTACCTCAGAGGAAATGTACTGTTTTACATCATCTGGAAGTGGGTCACGGAAGCTCTCTTTATCTGAGGTCTATATTACATTACACAAGATCTGGCTAAGTATCAGTCAGTAGCAGCAGAACACAGCGTTGGCTAATTTTATACAGGAAAAGCTAGGCCTGATAATTAAGGGGCACCCAGTTCTGCTTGTGTACCCAAGCAAGCTCATTAAAATTAGCTCATGTGTTTTGGTGCTACATCACAGTGAAGTAAAAAGTCCAATTTTGCCTTGGTAAGTGTGAGTATAGTCCTCTTGAAAGCATGGAGTTAATCACACCGGCAGGAGAACCATGTAATACCCAACCTCCCTAATGTCCAGACTTCCTGTCTGAATCTCAAATACACTGAGGTACCTTTGTACTTCTCTATCCACACAGAGCTATGCTAATTCCTGCTTGGCAAGCAACTGGAGGAGTGGGTAGAGGAATCCTCAATTTTAAATCATTAAGGAGAAAGCTGTTCCAAATACTACACTGCTACTGTGCTCATGATGTAATCAAGTGGTTTTAAAGCTACCCTTGCAACTGAAGCGTGGTCTGGGGTTTTCTCATACACAACTTATCTCTGGGCTCTTGACTTTCTAAAGCTATTGATCCCTTATATTAATTCAGATTCTGCCAAGGGGCAAATTTGAAGAGGGATCCCCAAAATATTAGTGGACATGAGTGCAGACTTGGCTTGAAGCTGCCTTTGTGCCCTGCAGTTACAACAGCACTGAGTGCTGCTGGGCTATAGCCAATGATCTGGTCTTCAAATCAGTACTGATATGTAATGCAACTAAGAGTCTCAATAGCAGAACTGCACATTTTTTTAAGCTGTATAGTGGTTTTGTGATAAAGCATTTTTTCTTTCAAGGACTGTGACTGGGACATTGAACTTATTTATATTTGCATTCTATTCAGCACAGGAATCTATGTCACCAGAACAGAATAGCTTTTACATATGTTTTCTGCATGATGAAACTATAGGCAAACAACTAAAGAAAATACGTGAAGATGAGGGAAAAGTGTTAATTTCTTCTGTAAAGAATACAAATTGCAGTATGTCTTAGATCTTATCCTCATTCATGTCTAAATTCTTTACACCACTAGCAACTGGAAACAATCCTTATATAAAGGATTCAAATGCCATTACAGTTGTATTTGCCTTCACCGAGGTTTTCATTTGAGATATAAAAAGGGAACTACCGTTTTTAATAAATCTGTATTTGAACTGACCTGTTTTCCCGCAAAGCTTTTCTTCTGAGGCTGTGTTCCAGTATAAAGTCCCAGTGTAAGTATAGAGAATATCTGCATAAACCAAATATTTCTATTAATGAGAAGTTAAAATATAATGTAAATTTGTTTCTTTATATTTTCTTCTAAACTCTATCAGCATAAAATATTTTTCTAATAATTATTTTAAATAGGAAACAGTTAAATGAATGTAATCCATCTCTTCCAGTTAAACAATATACCATTTCACTTATTAAACAGGCCAGGCTTGTTATATTTATTCTCCATTACTGCATGGAAGTTGTGGTTTTAACATTTACACATTTCAGAATATTACATTTTAATGTTTAAACATGCAAAGTGATTTTGACCAAACCAAAATCCTGAGTTCTCTAATAGCTACAGATCAGCATTTTCTGAATGTTGAAAATAAGTGTTGAAAAGAGCAAGTAGTCAATGGTACAGAGTGCTGATATTATATTCTGCTATTTTATTACAGAATTAGGTAATAAATCTCTCAGAAGTTGATATTTCTGTTACTTAAAGTTAACCTGAAGCAAACCAAGGTCTACAGTTAACAGAATGATCTTATCTCAAAGAGTGGTAGGAAATGCATATTGTTCATCTGTGCATTCTCCATCTAATTCTGTTTTTCCTCTAAGAGTACTTGTGTGTCCTCCACTTCTTCCTCTGCTTCTACACAAAGATGATAGATGGGATCTCTCAAATATCTGCTAGGAAGAATTCAACACAGTAGGTGTTAATTTCTGAGCAAAAAGACTGGACTGCATCAAAAGTGGTTGGGATTACCCTCTTACATTAGTATAGTTGAGAAGTAACTCTACTGAAGCCAGCAGATATAAAAGTAGGCCAGTGAAAGGTTAGCTGCACCCTCAGGTTGCACCTTTGATCAGATAATGTATTCACAAAGGGGTGAAGATCTGAACCTGAAAGGACAGACTGTACCAGGGCACAGGTAAGTGAATATTTGGTGGGATTCTTTTCTCTTTCTACTCTCCTTCCCCGATTCTTTCTTTCCGTCTTTCTTTAATGGTGATTCTTTGACTTCTAAGAACCCATTTCAATCACAATCTTCTTAGCATTGATCGTTCTGTTAGAAATGTTTATTTTCTTTAAGAAAATATAAATTGGGAACCATTCAATCAGTTAACAAGTCTTTATTAAGCACTGTAGAGAAGGGAACAATTGGACTAGTCTTTGTGCTTGAGATGAAACTTTAAGACTCACTCTGAACAGCTGGACTCTTTACAACCATTGCGATACAGATTAAATGAAAATAATACATGGCAGAAAATGGCTAAATCATTTGAACTTCGCAAGTTATAGCCTAGAGCCATTTCACTACAGCTCATTAGGGAGTTTATGTTTATAGTGTAATGCCTTTAAATAGATTTGATTTTTCTAAACAGGGTTTTGTAAATTAGAACTTTCCCAGGGGGCTAGCCCAGTGCAAGCTGTTCCAGTTGTGGAGCACATCCTGACTGAAGTGGCAGGACTACAGCAGAAACAGCTTGCTTAAAAATGTAATCCCGTGGATTGTAGTTACTTGAGGGGTTAGCAGTGTCACAGTCATCTCATGTTTGAATAACATTCATCACTCCTGGGACACATTCACAGGGTTGCCAAACTCTCATACTTGGAAACAAGAATTGTGCTCCCCTCAGAACTGAAATGTCTTTAAAAATCACGAGATATTAAAGTCAAATTTAGTGTTGTCATAGTTTGCTTTTCAGCTGTGCTCTCATTAGTTATACTTTTCTGTCTTTTATTTTGGTAATAAGAAAAGCTTGTAATTTTTGTCCTCATAATGATCAAAGATTTCCCTGTATTCTCCTGAATCCAATTAGCATGGCCCAATGAAACAGTGCTGCTTGAACTATGACAAAATTTTAGGAGTTGGTTACATGATGTTAACAGTGAAACCATGGGAAAATATATTAATAAAAAATGATCATTTGATCAACTCCTTAACAAAAGTCAGAAGCTGAGCTTTTGGAAACAGGAGTTGAACTTGATGTGAAATGTCAGTATTAGAAATATCATAGTTAATTCGGTCTTTCTCCTATTTAAATTCTAGGAATAGCACTCAGAAGTTTTCACTTTATGCTGATTTGGATGTAAACACTGACTTTTCCTAGCGTTATGTTTTTTTTTCCTTTCTTTCATTTGTAACTTTGTTATCTTCCTTCCTTCCTTCCTTCCTTCCTTCCTTCCTTCCTTCCTTCCTTCCTTCCTTCCTTCCTTCCTTCCTTCCTTCCTTCCTACCTTCTTTTCTCATATATGCTTCAAGCTAAATACTACTTTAAAGTAGTAAGAAATTATGAAAAACTAAATTGAAAAGACAACATTACCACCAAGAAAATACCGAGGGTGATCAGTGTCTAGGGTCACAGAATTTTCAAATGAAACATAGAAAGGCTTGGGTTGGAAGACGCATAAATATCTTCTTGTTCCAACACCCATGCCATGGTCAGGGTTGCCATTCACTGGATCAGGTTGCCCAGAGTTTCACCAAACCTAGCTTTGATCACCTCCAGGAATGGGTCATCCACGGCTTTTCTGGGCAACTACTCTCTGCCTCACCACCCTCAAAGCAAAAAATTTCTTGTAAATCACAGAATCACAGAATGGCCAGGGTTGGAAGGGACCTCAAGGATCATGAATCTCCAACCCCCCTGCCACATGCAGGGCTACCAACCTTCCCATTTAATGCTAGACCAGGCTGCCTAGGGCCCCATCCAATCTGGCCTTGAACACTTCCAGGGACGGGGCATCCACAACCTCTCTGGGCAGCCTGTTCCAGCACCTCACCACTCTCTCTGTAAAGAATTTCCCCCTGACGTCCAGCATAAATCTTCCCTCCCTCAACTTCAAACCATTTCCCCTCATCCTGCTGTTATCAACCCTTTCATAGAGCTGGTTCCCCTCCCCTCTGTAGGCTCCCTTTAGGTACTGAAAAGCTGCAATGAGGTCACCCCGCAGCCTTCTTTTCTCCAGGCTGAACAAGCCCAGCTCCTTCAGCCTGTCCTCATAGGGGAGGTGCTCCAGTCCCCTGATCATCTTCATGGCCCTCCTCTGGACCCTCTCCAATAGCTCCCTGTCTTTTTTGTACTGGGGGCTCCACACTTGGACGCAGTATTCCAGATGGGGCCAGATGTATTTATTAAGCAAGTGTATTTTATGTCACAGGAGCTTTATTCTTCTTTCTCTCCCATATGCATCCTCTGCTTCTCTTAGGAGAACCAACACTTTTGGAAAGTCACTGGGGATTCTGCTGGAACACAGAATGCCAAATACATACGTGGCAACTTATGCAGTGTATCTCACCACTGCCTGAGATGCTGCGGACAAGCTCTTGCACCAAGTTAAAGTTAGAAGTATTATACACTATCATTCAAAATTGTTTAGACTTTTTCTTTTGATTCATGCCGTGGCTGTATTTTGTACATCCTCCTGACCACTCTTAGCAGCTGTAACAACACTTGTGGTATTACCAGTAATTTGCAACTTATCAAACATGATTGAACCTTGTTCTTTTGTATAAACGAAACAGAACTCTCTGGTTAGCTTTCTTTATACTTTGGAAATAGTGTAAAGGAAACCAAGTCTATATTTGCATGCCAGACAATGAAACATAACACACAGTGTATACATGCCTTTGACACTGTAATTACTAGCTGTTGTTTAGATTCCATGTATGGTCACTGGCTTTGGCTGTGTTGGAATCAGCTGTATCAACATTTAATCAAAGTCTTATAGATTTTGGTTGTATATTTTTCTAATGTCAAAATGGAAATGCTGAGACTAAAAAATAAGTTCTTGAGGAAGAAAATGCATGCCCACTGCTCTGCAAAAATAATGAACCTCTGTGGTACAATGAACAAAGCCCATTGGAAGTTTTGTGTATAATGAACCACAACAGAGCAGGCAATTTTCAATTTGATTTACTTCTTCCAGATTTCAGCAACTTATAATGAATGCTTCTGTAAGAGGCACTTCAGACTGTGTGTTACCATTGTCTTGTTTATCAGGTTTAGCTTGCTTAGCTGCCTGATTCTATCAAGCCCTTCCCATACCTTGGTCTAAAACATCAGCTGCTGAAAAAGCATGTTAACATTGCAAGCTCACTGTCCACTACCTCAGATGGCTATACAAATCTCAATACAGGGCACAGAGCATAAAAGCTCATATAGAGAATGTGAGCTCATAAAACTATTGCTTATGCTGCAGTGTGCTCACAAACAACAGAACTGAGCTCTGGGAGCCAAAGACCCAACAGTGAACAACCGTAGAATATACCCTGTGTGATCCATGCAGCTCTGTACTGCGCTCAGTAAGGTGGAAGAACATGCTGTGCACTCTGTGCACTTAGGAGGACCAGTTAAAGTGAAAATCATAAAACACAACATACATTTTGATTAAGTCCTTGTTACAGTCCAGCTTGTTTTGTAAAACATTTGAATAAAATGAAGCAGTCTCCACTTTGCCAAACACAGTCCAGATAAATTCAGGGTTGCACAAAATACTTCTGCTATGAAACCACCCCCTTAAAGCTGTTAGTGTTCCATTTGATTTTCTGATTTTTATGTAGAAATAGTTGCTTTTGAAACTGTAGGGCTGGTAAAAAAGTGAGATTACTGCATCTCAAGAATATGGTAGAAAAAAGAAGTTCGGTTAGTACTTCTTTCTTAAGCAAATGCTTATTTGATTTAAATGCAAACAAATAGAGATAAAGACTCGGGTTCTGAATGTCTAAATGCATCCAGCCACACAATGGAAAAATGAGAAATCTCGAAGCTAGCCAGTAGAGAGCCATCTCATCATTTCCATGGAAAGGAGAGTGTAGGAGTCATGAGACAGCAAAGATGAAAAAGCAAGCAGAAAATGTTTAATGAAAGGATAGAGGTGCTGGTAGAAATAATAATAATGAGCAAATACAAACAGTTCCAGGCCCCTGGGCCATATAATTGGGTAAAATTTTATTGCTTACAGCACAAGTGATAAACTCTTAACCTGACTTTTCACCTATGTGTACTAGTGGATACAAAATCTCAGTTGAAGAGAGGAGAGGAGAGGAGAGCAAAGGATAGAAGAGGTAAAAAGCAAGGCAAGAGGCAGGAGGAAAGAGGAAAGAGGTGAAGTAGTAATACAACATTTCTTCCTAGCTGAAAGATTTTCACGTTTGAACGTTAAGTACTTCTTAAGGATTTTATTGTTATGGGAGCATCTTCTGAAACAGTTGCTGTTATAGTTCTTTACAAAATTATTTCCATTCTAAAACCCAGTTCTTCCATGGACAAACTTTGTTTGAATTTCACTCTTTGGACTACAGTGTTCTATTCTGATTTTCTAAATGTTTTGGTGCTCATGACTTTGGCTTTTTTTTCTGTATGAGAAATCTGAATTGGGGAAACATTTGTGAAATTTTTTCCACCTCCTGACCAGACATTTCCTGACTGACCAGACATTGGAGGACTGTAGATTGTGTTTTTGGATTGGAAGGGCAATTGCCTCTCAATGAAAAGCAATGTATACCTTTGTTCTGAATAAAGTAGAGTTTGGACTCTGTAAGTTTTAACTGCTCAAAAATTGAAATATGGGTGGACGGTACAGAAGAGAAGACTTTTTCTAATCACTATGGACTAGTCAAAACCCCATTAGAGTAAATGAAAAACTAACTGATTTGGTGAGCATTGACTTGAAGCTTGAATGTTCCAGACAAAAATAACAAGCAGTCTCTAAGTTTAACAGGAACCTAGGTAATCATTAGAAAAAATCCAAACAGTTATAAGTAGCTAAGGTGCTGTGGAGAGAAGCCCATCCTTTCCTGGTTCCAATGCTTTTCTCTCCAAAGCAACCAATTCTTGAACCCAAAACATAATGCAAGAAATCCTGAGGTTCTCATTTTTCTATACCAATTTTCCACTGACTGTCCTTAGCTACTTTCTCATCATAATCCCTAAGAAGCAGGAAAGTTGAAGTTGGAAACCTGTAATGTAAGGTATTTGTTAATGGCCAAACACATTCCCATAAAGGGTTTTCCTGCAGAAAAATTAATGGCCTGTTGAATGAAGGGGAAGTCCAGGATTTGGAAAGAAGCACAATTCTGTGGGGGTTCCTCACATACCAGAAGACAGAATGTAGTTAGGACTACATTCTAGTGTGAGGATCAGCCACACACAGAAGCCTGAGAAAAAGATGTGATAAAAATAGATTGGAAGAAGCAACTCCTTGGAACAACTATGCAACTGGACCTGGGAGGTTCCACCTACATTGCTCACATCTTGTATGTCCATCCAGTGCCATATTCCAGTTCTTATTCTGGTCAGAATTTACCTGAGATAGGCTGTATTGCATATTATCATGTATGCATTTATGGAAATGGTGACCTCCCCAGTGCCTACAGCTGGCAGATATATTCAGAAATATTTTGAAACATTTTTGAAATATTTTGAGAGCTTAAGGATATGGTAAAATGCCACTTCTACTCTAAAAGCCACAGGATTACAGCAGCTTCTACCAAAGAACTGGACCTCCAGATGGTGTCTGGACAATTAGTTCCAGATTTTGGAGCTTGCATGTTTTTATCTGGAAGGGGGCCGCGATGGTGTTTCAGTCCAAAAGAGCTTCAAAGGCTGAGTTTCAAAATAAAATAAGACAATTACATGTGAAAATGTTCACTAATGCACTCAAGCCCTCAAGAGTGAGGGAATAACCTGATTACAGTTAACATATAATTTAATAATCATATACCTGATTTTGAGCTAAACTGCAAAAAGTAACTTGCAGCTATAAATTATTTTCTTGGTCTTTTAGACACGTGTATCATATTTAGGACCAAAAAAAGACAGTTTCCATGAGTGTCATTGATATGAGTACAGGCAACAAAAGCTCTACTTAGGGATCATGCTGTAGCACAGATAGGGGGAGCAAAATAATGAAAACATGTTGATTTTGTCAATAATTTATATGATTTTCAATAAATGTACTGTTTATGTTCAGTTTTTCTATTTTTACTAGGAATATATATTACTAATTAGTACACTTGAAAATCTCACTATTGTACATATATATGGCCTTACAGTGGCATATGGAAAGTATCAATTTTCAATTTTTAATTTACTCCTATTGTGAAAAATTAAAAAACTCATGACAGTGCATTATTATTACTTATTACACAAACGAAACTGCTACAAATAAAAAAATCCATCACCATGTAACTACCACTAAAGTATGCTAAATTATAAACAACTAAAAATAAAATATTATATGTATGTCCCTCTTTCATCCTTCCCCAAAGCCTTGACTGTTCTATACATTAGATGATTGTGTTTGACATTTGTATATTTATGTATATAAAATAAAAATATAAAGCTTGATTATTCAAGATGCTGGCAAAAAAGAACATGGGAAAAGTAATTAGAGACATATTTGAGTGGCATGTTTGAAGTAAAGCTGCAGACTTACTTTTAAACATTTTTGGCTGTATTTTTCAAAACTTCAAGCCAAATTATTCAACACTTTGTATGATCCACATTTTACTGAGCAAATCTACATCACATAGTCATATATATGTAACTTTGTTCAGAATTGTCCTATTCATTTATTTATTTATTTATTTATTTATTTATTTTCCTAGCATTTGCATTTAAACATCCCTTAGAAATGTGGACAATTTAATTCTTCCAGAGAACAGCTTTTAGTGGAAAGCCGAATTCTCATGGGAAGTGCTGATTTGTCATCTTACTGTAAGCCAAATTTATACTGGGCTTTGAGTATCAGAATAGTAACATTGATTTGGACATAATATTCAGCAGGGAAGCCATTGAATGGAGTGGGAGTAAGCCACCTGTGTTACTAAGCTTTTGGCATGTTGCATTTTCAAATGTCTTAAGTTTTTTCAGTGTGACTGAATTTCCCAATATATTGAGCAGCTGTAGTTAAAAAAAAAAAAAAAAAGTACTTATGAATGAATAAGGATGCCCAGATCTGCCCTGTAGTCATTAAAATGGGGTACAGTATTCTGATTCATCCTAAAAAGAGATGAAGGATTCCAGCCCAAGTGCTATTTAGAAGAATGTTCCTCTTAAGATGTCCCCCAAAACTGAGAAATTTTAGGTGATGAACATTACAAAACAAATTATATCAGTCTTTCTTCTGTTGGTATTCCTCTTTGTTCATGCAGACTTCTAAGTAATGAGTTGGAGACTTGCATTAGCCTTAAAGGAAATTTGAACAAAACTATGCAAATACTGTCTCGTCAGGTTATGCTTGTTCAAAAGATACATATGGCCTACAAGACTTTTGTGCATACAATTATAATATTTTGTCTATAAAATTATAATCTTTTTGGGAAGCATTCCAACTAGCTCTATAACTTCTTTTCTTTAGACAGATATTAAAAACTAGCAATGAAAGATATACCTTGTTTGTCAGCAAATTCAGATAAATATCTATGACTTCTGTTAATTAACAATGAATTTTGGAAGTAGTCTCTATAAACCTATGGACAAGAGAATGCAGCATACTTTGTGGACTTTCCATTCTCTCCAGAGACCATTAAGAGTTGAAGACCAAAAGTTCCTTGAATATTAAATGTTATAGAATTTGTGCATAGCGATGGTTTTAGTTGGAGTTATAAATACTTGAAAACTGGAGAAAAAAATTTCATCTAAAAACCAATATTGAAAAATAATGTTGGAAGAAATTGCATTTTAATAGACTTTACTTCTTCCCTCTCAGATAAATCAATAGTAATTCAAGTGAAAACTTCTGAAGTGTAGAAGTCAGAGCTAAGATAAATACAAGAAGAACTGGTTCCTCAGAATGAAAATGAAAAGTGAATGTAGTGTAACCGGTTTAATCATTGAGGCTGGTTTGGAAAATGATATTGTCAGTGCCAACGATCATACAAAAGTGTATTTCTCTGAAACTCTGTGAATGATCCATTGAAAAATCTGCCTGTGTAAAATACCTTTACATCAAATACTCATAGCTGTGTATAAAGCTGTTAAACTTCCACATGGCAGAATGATGGGTCAATTCATCAGCATAAACCATTTTTACTGGTATTTTGTGTTTTTCCTTTTTTTTTTTTTTTTTGTCTTCTCTTTTTGCTTCCCCCCTCCCTCCAAATTTCCTGTTGAAATCAATTAAGATTCAGAGGCATGCCATAATTGGATTATTCATTTTCTTTAAATAAAGAAGTTAAATAAAGAAGTTCTGGTCTGAAAGCTCTTCCTATACTTGTTCCCCTTTTGTTCTACTTTTGGTTCCATCTTTCAGCAAATTGAACAGCTGACATGAAAAGACATCAATCATAGCTATTCCTTGGCATGTATAAAATATGTACATTCCAAGCCTCTTGAACAGCATTAAGCAGCTGTGGTTAACATTTTAACTACAAATATGTTAAATATATTTTGAATTTTGCAACATTAGCTATTCCAGTTGTTAAATGAACTTTGCAGGTGTTCAAATACACGTTAATCCTGGATTTTTTCCTAAGACTGTTAACAATATTAAACTGAAAGTCTGAAACCCAGGCACACTAAATAAGCTAAAAAAAAATAATTGTTGATAAATGAGTTATGTTACAACTGTAGTATTTGTTGGAGGAAAAAATAAAGTTGCTTAAAAATACCTCAGCAGCTCCATTTTAATTCTAGCACAAGTGACTTCCTGATTTACTTTCATGAAACATATTTCTTAAAGAAACACAAATCCCTGAATATGTTTCTCATCACAATGCTTTGTATTGAGGTTGTTTTTGTTAATGCTAATCCCTAGTCTTTTTACTTTTATAAGCTATACAGAATGAAAAAACGACAAGGAAAAGTGCTGTCCTCATCAATGGAAATGCCATTGATGATATTTTTGATCCACAATAAGTGGTATGCCACAGGATTATTTTGTGTAACGCTGCAATTATACAGCCTTCCCCCCTTACACTTTACCTCTGTAGCTGATCAGCTACAGTCAATCAATCAGTCATTCAGTCAACCAATAAGCAAGGAAGTAAAAATCCAGAAAGAGCAGGAAAGGATATTTAAAATCAAATCATGAGCTTATTCAAAGAGATGATTAATCTTAAAAACCGGGACTTCTAAATAAAGCCCATACCCTAAAGGGGTATCAGCATGCAATTATTTATTATTATGCAACTATTTCTGCTGAGAACCTTAGAGAAACACCATGCTAATGAATGCAGAAAAATGAATTTTGGTAAACATGTTTTATAACACAGGAGATAAAGAGTGAAATGTGCCTGCTGTTATTCCCCTGAGAAGCAGTAAAATTTCCAGTGCAAAGTCTGGTCAGAGGGTGAAGGTTTTAAGCACAGTTTCTCTTCTTCCATGGAATTCTCGATTCTGTTGTGTTTAATTGGCTTCTACTACAGCCTTTTTCTGTGAAATGGGAGGAGAATTGATGACTCCTGTCTTGGACAGATTCATCCATCCAAGAGTGGACTCAAAAAGCAGAGGTGAGTTTCAGCAGTTAGATGGACGAGAAATCTCATTCCACCTTGCACAAGGCCACTCCAACCAAAAAAACACTGTTGTCTAAGACAGCTTGAATCCTTATTCCATGTCCTGTTGGATGGTAGAATTTCTGTTCCTAGGATTATTCCTCCATTCTATGTGGGCTGCCAGCTCTTCACTAAAGCTCTTATTTACCACTGTGGTGCAAACAAGCAGTAGAGTAAAGATGAGTGTGAGACTTTTATGGAAGCCAGTGCTTAGGACCACTTCAAGTACACTTCTCCTGAAAGTGAAGAAAGGATAATTTTCACCTGGAAGATAAGACAAAGTGTTATTTGAGCAGTATTTCTCCTTCTAAATTTTTCTCCTTCACATTTGCCTCTTCAGGTTTTGGTATGACCTGACATTAATTATCTTGTGAAAGTATATGATTTTGTGAAGCCGTTTAAAAGAAAAGTTAGAGGAATGAGAAATTATATTGAAAAATCTTTTAACCAATCCAATATTAAAGGTATAATTTTGTATCCATAATAGCTGTCCTAGCCTTTTCTCTTCTTCACGCAAATAGCAAAACAGCACTACCATAAATTTAAGATTTATAGCTGCTGCTCTAAAGCCAGCCTTTAAGTACCATTTTTGTTTATGGTTTTAATAAGGTCATCCAGTTGAAAAAGAAGTTTAAACTTGTATGCAGTAGCCATGTGACTTGTTTAGTCAATCACAGCACAGGATATTTTAAACCCATTTTACAGTGGTGTATAAAAGCTTGTCTCAATAACCATCTGGAGAATATTGAGTTTCATAACTGGTAGGAATTATTCAATATCCTTCTCCTCACAGGAATAACAACTTCAAAATCTTCAAAGACAGATATCTGACTGGAGAAAAGTTATTTAATATTGTTAAAACTGAAAACTGTGTAGAATAAAATAACTCTTTTTGATCAATCTGAAAAATCATTTTGTAGTCCATGGAAACAGTTTCCTCTATTGTCAGGTTTTATATATAGTCAACATTTATTCCCCTTTTTATCACTGAATTATTTATTCCACAGTGACTCCAAAAATGTCTTCCCTGACTGGGGTTTAGGATATGAACTTGATTGAATTAATGGAAAAACGTTTGTTTTCCTTTACAAAACTCATAAAAAAAGCTTGCTCTTTTTGTTCTTCCACTTGGGACTAGCTTCCAAGAATGTTCACAGGATCAAAACAGTGAAAAAGAAGCCTTCTTCCTAATGCTAAGGACAATTTCAGAGGAAAGAGGCATAATAGTATTCTACAGGCTGGGAGGTGCAGCAGCACTGAGACCATTGGAGATGGCTGGATCCCACTGAAGGATGCTGTAGGCAACGAGGTAAGATCAACAGCCACAAATGCACTAGTGATGGTGAGTGACTGCCAACACAGTGAGGGCTATTGGCTTTAGACTACCAAATCTCATGTTAGTCTGTGTATAGATGGCTTCTCTGTGCTCATCAAAGATTTCAGAAGTCACTATTTTGAACATATGAAGGAGTTCTTTTCTAGCTACTAGTGCAGACAAGTATGGCCATGTACAAACATGCCTGTAAATATTCCTGTACCTACTTGCTTCATGTTTGGGAACTGCAAAGTCCAGTAATGACTTTAGCCAGCATCACATCACATAGATATTACTGTTTCTGAAACAAATAACAGCTGCAGTAAAAAAAAAAAAAAAAGCATTAGAGAGTTAAATGGCATTCTTCCCATTTGTGACAGATAAAGGAATATTAAAAATCCGCAAAGAATAAACAGCCCTTAACAAATCAGACTCCTGAAGCATGATATCCTTGATGCATGATGCAAAGATTACACTTTGAAGAAAGGTTTTTTAAATGACATGATACATGAATAGCTGGGATACATAAAAACACTGCTTAATATTTGCACATCTCACTGAAAGCCCTTCTCTTTTCCAAAGCAATTATCAAAAGCTGTCTTGAAATCTAGAACAAACCCAATCTTGATGAAAATACATGAGGTTTTTTTTTTTAAAAAAATTATTATTATTATTGAGTTAGGACTTCTTATTGATATGAGAGGATGGCAACCCCCAGAGTAAACACTTATCTGTAAAATAGAGATTATGTGCTTAATAACATTTAATATTTTGGCATCTCAAACCTCCTGTGTAGATCAGTCTGGGAGAACGGTGTTTATTTTCTTGCTACATGTGAAAGTTCATTCTCAGTATCAAGTTTGTTTGGTCCACTAACTTTGTTAACCTTTGCATTTACTTCTGTATTTGGTGGCCTTTCATGAGCAGCCCCTTTAGTAGCTAGGATAGAAACAGTTACATCAGGGTTAGAGGTCGTAGCCATTATGGGATTTCAACTTAAAACAGTCACTGCTTTAGGGGGATCACAGTGTGTTTATGATTAATTATTTTCTTTGAGAGAGTTTCTATGAACAAGATTATTATAGTAATATATAAACCATCTGGGTAACCTTCAATATATACCTACTTTCTTGATGAAATAATAAAGACTTTGCGAAAAATAGCCACCAGAGCAATAGCACTTTCCTCTGTCTTTTCCAAAGAATTTCAAGCAACTGGGAAGAAATCCGCAGCAAGTGCAAGTAAATTTTCTAACAGAATACAATTATTTGCAATTTGTTGAAAACTTAAATGGTCTTTTTTTTTTTTTAATGCACATTTTTACCTTTTTACATATTTTACAAATGTGTAGATAAAATTTTCTGCATGAGCTTACTTTTGTACACCACTTCAGGATGTACTTTATTGAAGTCAAAACATTAAATAACATTTTCAAAAACTAATAAAATTATATTTATATCTTTAAGAAGTACATTCCCCATTGCCCGGTTCAGATTCACAGTGCTCCAGAGACACTGAAATCATTGCTTAGAAACAGTATTTGCTGACTTCACCAGGGTAACAGTTTAATCCTTAAAGTAATCAACTTTCACCCTCTTCTTGAGTCTTTTGACTTTTAAGTTCTTGCTGGTCTTTTTGAGAAAAACAGTGCTAGGAGACAGCTATTATTCTCCTCCATGGGACAGTCCACTTCATTCAGACTAGTAATATCATCTTCTGTTTACACTCATCTGAAACAAGTGCACAGGGTCACCCTCTGCATTCTGATGCTTTACCAAAGCAAAAGGGAAGATTCTGCAGCAGGACACAGCAGAGCTCTGAAATCCGAATAACCTGGGAAACAGACTTTGCATGCCTATTTATTTCTTGCATTTGATCCTCTTGAAAATAAATAAATAAATAAATCCCATTATCATCTCCTCAAAGCATTTCACATAGGCACTGTAATAGAGAAGTCAGCTTTGGGAGATATTTCCTTCTGTCTGTTTTTATGTCAGGGGCCAGATACTCAGCTGGTCCAAACTCCACTGACATCAGTTTGTCCTTTGACTTGAAGAACTGAATATTATATTTAGCAAGTACACATTAACGCCTTCAGGAGGAAAAATTACTGAATCAGTTTAGATGAAAAAAAATCCCACAATGTTTTTCTTAGCATTGTCTTAGCAAGATGGCAAAAAAATTATAGGAATAAACTACAATACATACACCAAAAAAAAGTCCACTACAATTCAATCACTAGCCCTAAGATCTACTGGATGAATAGTAAGGAAATCAAGAGAGAGACACAAATTATCCTAAGTCATGGATCAGTGATTTTATTCTGCAGCCTGTTTCTCAGGGGAAAAAAAAAATAAAAAAATAAAAAAATATAAAAGTAAACAAAAATAAAAATAAAAATAAAAATAAAAATAAAAATAAAAATAAAAATAAAAATAAAAATAAAAATAAAAATAAAAATAAAAATAAAAATAAAAATAAAAATAAAAATAAAAATAAAAAGACTGTGAAAACTCCTCATTATTTTCTTTTGCTTTCCAAAGCCTGACTTTGGCTTCCATGGAAAAGTACCTATGCATAGAATTGCTTGATCTCCCGTGACTCTGTAGGCTCAAAATAACAGTAGCAGCCCACCATTTTGTAATAACTAAAATGCCCTGCCTATGAGGAAGAAATGTTTGCTTTGATTCCAGTGAGCCACTCACTGACTGACTTGTCTGCTCACTTCAGCCCCTGCTGAGTGATGCGGTCATCTGAAAAATACAGGGAGCTGACTGCTAACATTGGCAGCCTGAACTGAGACCTCTGAAAGCAAGAAAGAGAGTCACAGTTTGGTTACAAACCCTTAGGCACATGGTAAACCCTGACAGATATATTGAGGAGCACATACTGCAAAACAACCCTCAGTAATTTAATCACTGGAGCTAAATCCACTGGCTGAATGATAGATGACCAAAATAATGTGTATAGAGGATCATCTTACCAGACACTCACCCCAACTAATAGAAATTCTTTATGAGAATTTGTTGGCAAAAGTTGTTAAAGGAAAAACTTTAGCTGTGTGCTATCATGTCCCTGACATCGTTTTAACAGAGCTACATAGAGAATCTTGAAAACACGTGTAGAGAGCTTTTCTTTTTGATAACTGTAAATCCTGGTTGGACATCAATACTCCAAGTAGATGACAATGCTGAAGAGAGAACACAATTTCACCCAGCTAGGTGCCCTTGTCTACCCCTCTTAAGTCTCTCCCCTCCTTGCTTGGACAGTGCAGAAGCTGATTGTGTAACCATGCTCTGACTCATGCGTGGGCTGTGTCTGACAGCTCCCTGGGTCACTTTGCAGTTTCTAAGACCACACCCAGAGGGAAAACCCTTTTATTTTCTTTTTATTATTTTCCAAAGTCATGCTTATATTAGGATTGCTGTTTATCACTGTTTCTCTAAATTGATTTTAAGTATTTGAATTCCTTTTAAAGCAGCCATTTTATATCCCCAGCTGCCCTATGGGATGTGATGGTATTTTCCTAAACCTCTGATGTGGTAATTACAGTTTAACCATAGGAACTCTCTCTGCTCATTGATTTTGGTGTAGTTGGTAACACTCTGAAGTTCATCTGCTTATTCTAAACTGTATTTAATTTGGTAGCTCTGAATTTGCCTGAAATACTAGATAGGGATGAATACTACATCACTGAAGAAGCACTCTTGCTCAGTCTCTCATTTATTTCTCTTACATTGTCTTTTAATGCATTTGAACAGACTACAGTTTTAGGAATAAGCATCTGCTCTGAGCATACTCATCACAGTTTCAACACATACACCAGCACAGTGCTTTTAGGTCACAGCAACTGTGCTTTTTCCTCTTCTTTCTTCTTTTTGGGCATGCTATGTGGTGACCAGCATCATTTCTGCTCTCACTCCTCTGGTTGCTGCATGTCAGTCTGGGGTGAAGATATCAAAACTGAGGCCGGAGCAGTTCTCTGCCAAAAAGGATGACTATATTTGAGGTGTAGGTATAAAAGGAAAGAGTTTTTTCTTGTGATAACAGGTGTCACCACCCTTTTTTTTTTTTTTTTTTTTAATCTCGATTGGATGATTTATGACAGCTTAGCTGGAATCAGTGGGAACATGCACCTTTGAAGATCTTCTTCAGTCTGTGAGGCTGCTTCAACCCATTTCTATGTTAGATTCCATGTGAAGCCAGCAAATTGCACTTTTCTCCGTTTGCAGTGAGATTTGCCAGCGGCAGGGGAGTTGGTGCTCCTCCTAACCAGGCGATGTCCTTCCTCCTGCAGGAAGCCCTGGGACAGGGGGGGCACAGGGAACCACAGGGCATGCAGCCAGGATCCCCATCATTCTTCTCAGCATGTCTTAAACCCACCACACAACTCGCTTCTTGGCACAGGAATGACATTTGCCTCTTTGCATTACATTGGACTGGGCACATTACAGGGATTTAAAACATAATCCATTACTATGATAATATACTAATAGACATCCAGCAGCTGCATCAGCAGACCTCATGAGCAAAGCACCCTTCAAAATGGTATTCTAAATGCTTCTGCTCTGCACCAAGTGCTCATGGTTTTTCTCTTCCCACTCCTCAATGCTTTCCATCGCACCATCCCACACCTCTCAGATCACATCCACCCCTCTTGCTCATATCCTGGTTGTAAGGCATTCTAGCTTCCTCAAAGCTTGTTTTAGAAATCCTGTCATATCCTGCTCACTCTATTTTTTATCCAGTAGAGAAAGACTTGACAATCCAGTTTCTAGTAAAGCAGTGGGGAAAACCATTTATTTCTTACCACTATATTTATTATGTTCTGTCTGCTGAAGGAGGTAAGAGGAATGAGAAAAAGCAACATTTGCTCCCATTCCCAAGCAATGTCAACTGCTTCTTCTTGGCAGCTGCTAAGCCGTCCTCTCTGCTGGATATTAAAAGATCCTGCCACTTTTCTGCTATCTTAGGAACCCTGATGAGGACTTTAAAAGATGAACATATCTTCCTGCCCTGAAGTCAAACATGGTTTCTCATGGTGTTAGTGCTAACATGAACCTCAAAGAAACTTTCCTGGTTGTAAAATGAGAGCTGTGTTCAGAGGTCTCTCCAGAGGTTGAGCCACTCACCTCCTAACACAAAGCAGGCCTAACCATGAGGGGTTGTCACTGGAGAAATAGCTTCAAGTGCAAATCTGTTGGTTTTTTTTTTTTTCAGTGCAAATTTGACATATCTCTGCTGACTCTGTTGTAGCAAGGCTGACAATTTACACCAGATGAGGGCCTGCCCTGGAGCCTCTAAAATCCAAGAATGTGTCCATGAAACATTCGACTGCTGGGAGAGCTCTTTTCATGCCAGGTGACAGCAAGGTAGCTTAGAGAGTATGCAAGTCCAAACACAACAAAACTCCACAAAAAGGTGGGGACAGCTGTAAAGAATTGGGCCTGTAAGCAGGTAGTAGGGAGAAGTGCATACTGCATTGGCAGCTGGCTGGAGAGATCTGTTTCCCAAAGATGAGGAGCCATATTCTGCTGCTACCATGTCAGTTTGGCCCAGAGTTGGGCTTGTGCTGTTTCATGGAGTAGAGTACAAGGTGCAGTGCCATCACCCTGGCTTTCCTGCCAGCCTGGAACTTGAGAAGATGCTGCTTTTCTGGCTCAAGTGACCAGAGATGGTTCAATGTTTGGTGGATCTTGGTGGCACAGTCTGATGAGGTGAGCCAAGTATTTATTTGGTCTTCTTCTCTTATATCACAGAAAATATGCAATGTTCTCTGCTCTCCGCATAAACTAATGGCAAAAACCTGTTTCCTTGCCTGAAAATCTACTTCTGGCTGGACAACAAATGCTGTGCTCGTATGAGGTTATTTTTCTTGACTTCATTCCAATGAAATGTTCTTAGATGCTTTCCTTGCCCACTTCTGGCTTTCTGCACCTTGCAGACATGCACATATCCCTTAACTGGGAGCAGTTTACAGTCCAGCATAAGGCTGTTGTGCTCTTTGACTTCTGATTAGTCTTGCATCTCTGACTTGCACTTCAGATGATTGCTTCCTATTGTTGCCTCCAATCTATTTGAAAGTAGTTGAGTCCATGGTTTTACTTTAGTGAAGTTTCAGTTGTTTGCAAACTTAGAACCTGAAGTATGACAGTATGTGTTTACATCAACTAAGGAGTAGGCTGCTTTTGCTTCTTTGCTCAATTTCTTCTGTTTCTTGGTACAAATTAATAACAATCATCAAGAAAGAAGAGGACATGAAGAGACAGAGATCTCTTATGTATTTATTGATCATGAAAGGGAGATTAATTTTCATGTTGAAACTGATTTGACAGCATTTTCATATGAAAAATACAAGATTTGCATTTTTTAGTTGTTATCATTATAATTCCTAGGTACTGATAGATGTCTGTTATAACTTTGTCCTCCATCAGTCGTTCTTCAATATCTTCTGTTCTAAAAATGTAGGCTAATTCTATTTTAGATTTTCAAAGTGGCATGTCTAGCTTGCAGTGATAAAATGATTTTTATTTTGTTTTGAACCTGAACAGCCTGAACATCCTTCTGTTATGAATTCTTATATTACGGCCTTTTCCACTGTAGTAAAATAGATCAAAGTGTTTCCACTGCTGCTTGTCTGATCTTATTTAAATCTGTGTTGTTTTATTTTTTTTTTTAATTCTATGTTTAAGTACAAATTAACATAGAACCTAGGAAGATATTTACATCAAACTCCTCAAGGGCTCCCTGTTTACTCTTTATGAGGTCAGAAAATCTTGCTATTTTTGTTCTGAATTAAGGAAATTCAGTGGCCTGTGGTATTGTGGTACTTCTCTGAGACAGAAAAGATATCTATCACAAAGAGCATAGTGCTCCATGGATTAAAACCATTGATTAAATAAATTGTCTACTAGATAAAGATGATCAGTTTGTTCTAAAAGTATAATCATTTAATGTCTTTTAAAAAAAATCTTACAATTATAAATGCTATGAAACATGCAGATAGTAACGTAGTCTCAGTTTTTCAAAGTCCACAGTGTAAGAGGCATTCATGATAAATTAATTAATGTTGTATCCAGGTGCCTGATAGCTTTTCTCTCACTTAGGCTCCCAACCACAGCAACAACCAGTGCGGAATGGCAGCTTTCCAAGCACTGACTAGCAGCAGCTAAAGTACACAGCAGCGATGTTAGATTTCTTTTTCTCAGGGATTAGAAAACTTCATAAAGGATGCATTCATTCCACTAAACCACAGTTTATAGTAATTTGCCTGTCAGAATCTGTTGCATCTTTCACTTGAATAAATTAAGAAAGTGCAACAAATAATCCAAGTGAAAGAAATAGTTCTAAGAATTGCTAAGGTAACTTTTCAGGATAATTTTATGTTGCTTTAAAAAATAAATAAATCTCAAAACAGGAATACAAGAGAAGAATGAGAAGCCCTGTCATCTCAGTCATTACTGAATATTCACAGCAACAGAACTGCCTACTTGATAATTTTCTTGTATTCCTCTAGGCTTAAGATTTCTTTTCTGTCCCATTTAAAGCGCACCTAATGTTTCTCTCAGAAACCGCTTACAACTCTGCCAGACTTCAGCCCATTAGGCATAAATTCTCTGTGCCAGGACTCTGCCTGAGGTTGAATTTATTTCGAAGGTTTCAGCTAAAATGGGTTGATGGTTTGTTTGAACAAGCTTATTGAAAATATAACTCAGTCAGGAGGCAAGGTAATGATCCAACTCTCTCCTCTCCTTGTCCACAAAGACTGATGAATGGTGAGCAGGAGCTGGCGTAGCCACTTGGAGCACATCTCAATAGCATCTAGCTTTCCCAGGATGGTGCACTGCTAAGCTGCTCCTCCACAAAGATGAAATTAAAGTTACCATTGAGTGTATACACTGTAAAAATCTATACATCCATATATGTATTTATTTACAGCGAAATACACTTGGAGTCTCACCTGGAAACATGGTTAATTCTAATGTCCACTCTAGAGCAAGATCTGGACACAGGCCTTATGAAACAGTAGAGCACCGTAGATTTCTGGATTGGGTAAGAAATAGTTCATGAAAATGTGCAGCTATGAGAGCTGTTAATGTGGAGGAAGAGAGGTTAAAGCAAAACATTTGTTAATATCTGTCTTGATACGTGGAGAACTGGAGAGAATTTGAAGATAGTGAAAATTGTGTATTTTAATTAATATATTTCATTAACACAGATTTATAAAACATTTTGTATTGTGCTCACATTTTGTTTCTATACCTTTCCTAAATAACACATTTTATGAGTAGGTGCAATTTGTAAGTAGAATTAACATCTAAAATTTATAGAATTGAAATATTCTAAAACATTACATGAAAGTAACCCATATTTTTGCTTCTATTTTCATTTATACTAGTAAAACAGCTAAGTTCCACTTGTCCAACGTAAAACTAGGAAATGTATCACTTAGCTGATACCAGACTCATTTAGAGAATGTCAAATGAAAACATACAATGAAAGAAATCTACAAAATCCTTAGTGGACACACATAAAAATAAAAATAAAAATAAAATATTTGGTAATTGTACTGCCATAAAGGAAAATGTAATCTTATTATTAAATTGTTATAAAGCATTTACAGATGAATGTTAAACATGTTAATTAAAATCTGTTGTTACTTTTTTTTTTAATAACAAGTCAGAGTAAGCTACATAATCATAGAACCATAGAATGGTTTGGGTTGGGAGGGATCTTCAAGATTATCTAGTTCCAAACTTCCTACTGTGGGCACGGACATCTCCCTCTAGATCAGGTTGCTCAAAGAGCCATCCAGCCTGGCCTTGAATTCTTCCAGGGAGGGGGCATTTAAAACCGCATTGGGCAACCTGATCCAGTGTCTCATCACTCTCACAGTAAAGAATTTCTTCCTAACACTTAGTCTAAATCTACCCACTTCCAGTTGAAGACATTTCCCCTTGTGCTGTCATTACACGTCCCTTCATAGTTTTCCTGTAGGCCCCTTCAGGACAATATATGTCAACCATATGTTTTTGTGCCAAACCTGTATCTGTGCTTGGGATTGTCCTGACCCAAGTCAGGACAATTGCACTTGGTCTTGTAGAACTTCATGAGGTTACCATGGACCTAATTCTCAAGTCTGTCTATGTCCCTCTGAATGGCATCCCTCCTTTCTAGCACATCAGCTGCATCACTCAGCTTGGTATCATCAATTTGATTTATGTGAAGCTATGCTAGGCAAACATAACAAATAACATAAATGATAAATGGAAATAAATGTTCACTATTTAGAAACTATAATCACTGATTTAAAGCAATATTTTCCTGCTCAAAGGCACTTGACATTTAACACAAGTATTAACTAGAATATTGTTATTTTGAAAATTCAAAATATACAAGTAATACAACTCTAGTTGTCTTTTACTTAAAGCAAAATAGTAATGTGATTGTCACTTTTTACGATGTGAAATCATGACATTTCTCTAGATTTCTTCCCTGATAATCTATTTTATATCTTGTATTTACCCAGTATAAGCTTTCAGCCCATTAATTCAGCTGCAAAAATCACATAAGAACTAATTGAATTCCAGCACAGTCTCTAACAGGTGCATTTTATAACACGTCAGAACCCGTGTTTAAGTGATTAAAGGACAAGTCTCTACTGGGTTTCCAAGTAATAAACTTACTTTCAATAGAGAAAGTATAGAGAGATTATACCAGCTGAAACAACCTATGAGCGCTGCTCCAAAAGCAAGTTTTCTATTTTATTATTGTGGCCCACATCAGAGGAAATGGTGGTGGTATGGCAACAGAGGTGGAATCTTCCTGCAAATATTTGATTTTGTTGCCATCTCTTCCTACTGGTAGAATTTCTGTGAAAAGAAGACCAAAAGCCTTATTACTTAGAAGTTATATTTAACACATGAAAGAATGGCCTGCTAACCAAAATAATCTGTTGCAAAGACAAAAGCAGCTTACACACAGTCTTACAAATTTTTGAAACACCATCTCTAATTGCCTCATGGCTAAAATGATGAGATCTATGGAGGTTAAAAGTCTGATCAATATACATTTGACCCTCTTATCTCCATGTCTATTGAGTGCACCTTCTTAAAAGTGAAACAGATGTAAGTACAAGCTCTTTTACTGTGTTCTCATCCGATCTCAAATACAGAGGTTTGTTTAACACTAAACAGAAAAAAAGAAACAAAGACCATTAATACCCTCTGTGTGAAATTATGCTGATTTTCCAAAGATTAAGAAAAGTTTGTGGGGAAAAAAAATCAATCTTTTTAAAAAAGTATTTTGACCTATTTTCTTGTTTGTCTGCTTACCTGAAAACTTGCACTTTTTGTGATCATTTCTTATCTGGCCTTTCTTTACTAACAATATTAACTAAACATCCTCATCACATGTTCAGCCAAGGAAGAGGTATAATTTTCTCCATGAATCATATTCCTTACCTAATTCTTTCATTAGTTATTTTTTTCTATCCATTTTGTGATCACTCTGAGTACAAATAATACAACTCTACTTTTATTTATTCCATTTTTTCCCAGTGGAATCATCCACAAATGCATTTCTGCTAACATGAACTCCTTCTCCGATGTGAAGTTGTCATGGTTTTATGATTTTTGGTTATCAGTATTCCACATCATAACAACATGTAATGCTCTGGGGGTTTGACTGTGGATGCTCAAGTTCCGGGTGCCTGTCTGGAGGAGAACAACTACTACATTCCCCAGGGGGCTTTGCAGTCAGCAAGGAGATGTAACTCCTGGCAAGGTCACTTGATGTTCTCTTCTTCACCTGCTCTTCTTCGCCTGCGCTTCGTCGTCTGCTCGTCTCCTGCTTTTCTTCATCAGCTCAACTGGACTGCACTTCTCACCTCAGCGTTGTGGTGAGACCTATCCACCTTTCGCACACACTCCCTCTCTCTCATTATATTTTGCTGATATTATATTTAGTAAATTAGTTAGTTTCACCTCAGATCGTTGCTGCTGTTTTCAATTATTTTGGGTCCCCTGTTTCCCTTTTCTGGAGGCGTGGATCTGCAGATCCCTCCGCCCCACTAGTCACGGAGCCGGGCCGAACCAGCCCATAAACCACTGACAGAAGTAAAAAAAAAGAAATAGCTAGAAATAGCTTAGAACTGTCTCTGACTTAGGACTTTGCCAACTAAATCTAGTTTAATCATACCAATTCAAGATGCCACTATTACCTACTGTCCAAACCAGTAGCAATCAGTAAGCTATACAAACATAAACACATATAACTGTGTTTCAGCTGCTTCTAGTACTTTTATCTTAACTGTCAGTGAAAGTGGAATTATTCTAAGACACTAGATTGTACTGGAGCAACAGCGACACACCTGTGTTCATCTAGGAGCTGTCCTGTGTCACGGCAACTGGTGGAAGAGAAATACAGATATGTGGATAAGAGAGGTAACATCCTGAATTTAGCAGCATTATTTACTAAACCAGAATGGTACGTTTTGTCAAGCTGGGAGAAGTGACTGCTTTGTCTTGTGTCCAGTATCACCTAAAATAAAATAAAATAAAATAAAATAAAATAAAATAAAATAAAATAAAATAAAATAAAAACCTGACACCATTTGCAATAACAATTAGGAAGTTCAGAACGAGATAATCTTCTACACATCTATAAAGTACTTTATTTATAAAGATAATAAGGCTTTATGAGGCTTATAAGGCTTTCAGGATAGACTGAGTACCCAGAAAGAACTGAAAGGACAAGGAGTAATGGCCTAAAACTTGAACATAGAAGTTTCATATTAACATGCATAAGAACTTCTTTATGGTTAAGGGTGATGGAGTACTGGAATTGGGTGCCCAGAGAGGGTGTGGAGTCTCCTTCTATGGAAATATTCAAGACCCATCCAGATGTCTGTGTGACCTATTGTAGGGTACCTGTGTTAGCATGGGGTTTGGACTCAATGATCTTTTGAGATTTCTTCCAACCCCTGCAATTCTGTGATTCTATGATCTCACAAGATTGCTGAAAATCCCAGGTATTTTATCCTAATGCACCTGCTGATGACATTCTGGCCATCTTCAGATCCATAATATGGTCAATTCCATCACAGCCATAGCCATGCTCACTGCTTTTGCATATTCAGTTTCACACTGCTAACTAGATACTTATCTTGGTACTGAGATTTTATCAGTGTTTCTTCTCTGAATTCACTAGGTTCCACCTGTGTACTTTATGAAAGCACCTGTAGCTTGAGGACAGGTTTAAAAATTTCTGATGTGTGAGCAGTACAACCCAGACTGTTACCTGATACTATATAATGAGATGTACTGTCTCAAAATACCCAACGGGTTATATGGCATACATATCCACAACTGTAACTCGCTGTGTTAATGTGTCCTGACAATTATTTTCCTACATTCCTCACAGAACAGTGATCTGATGCTCACATTTGTCTCTTAAAACCTTCAGGACAGGCATTTGCTTTGCTGAAAGGAAAGTAGGACCTAATATTCTTCCACAGAGCCATAGACTTCCACAAGGTGTATTGCTATGTGGCTCACTAAAGGTATTTGTCTTTCAGTGAGAATAATTATTCTTCATCTTGTGTCCCACTCTGATGGTTCCTATCCAGTTTCTTCTCTACTGTCTGCCATCTTCTCTACTGTCTGCCATCTCATGTCTTATATATTTAGGTATATACTTAAAGAGTATATACCTAGTCAAGTCAGTATTTTCAATGAGTTATAAATCACAAACAAATACTATATTAAGAAAAAATCTTATATATTAAGAAAAAAGTATATTCCAGTCATTGCTGGGCTGATAAAATTCTACAAAAGTGCACAGAAGTGCACTCTGCATGAATTTTTATATTTCCTGACCCTGCAGTATGTCATGAAGCCTCCTTGTGTGCCAGATTTTTGGTGTGACTCATACACTGAACTTCCACAGTCTTTCTGGTTTGCAATAAGAACCACATATTTTACAGGGGAAAAAAAAAGAAATGAAAAGAAACAACCCAAATACTTCTCTCCACATTAACAGTACAGTATACAATGAGGGCCTTTGAAGAAAAAGAAAGACTTTTTCCTCATTGGATTTTTGGGGTTTTGATACAGTAGTTAGAATATCAAATAATGAAGGGTATGTTTGATACTGCCAGAAATTTAAGAACCTCCTAATTTTTTTATACTGGAAAAATCAGCTTTTTTGCATGAAAGAATGAGGAAGCCTATATTTCATTGTCAATCAATAAAGCCTTTTTACTTTTTCCCTCTCCCCTGCTACCTCCTTTGAGGTTCTTCCAGCCAGTTTGCTGTTATTCTTTACACAAAACAGCATCAAAAGTAACATTCAAAGACAGGAAGCAGCATAAGATAAATTGCTGAAAATAAAGCCTGCTACTGGAGAATGTTCTTTTAAAAGTTTCTGCAAAGCTGTAAAGTCTACTTTTCTCTAGTGATGCTAGGTTGTGAGAAAAACAGTATGAACAAACCTGTCTAGAGATTAATCTTTCTCAAAGCTATTGCATACAAAGGTATTTTTACGTGTCATTCATGCTTAAAAAGGTAATCCTTTTAGAATCATTATGTTTATGAGGGTAGAATTTTCTTAATATTTTATTGCAATATATATTTATATGTGTATTTACAAATAATTAATAAATTAATAAATTAAATAATTTATTTGATCACCATAAAATACTTCTAACTTTATTTATTTCCCACAGAAAAAAATATTTTTTCCACACAAACTCCAATAATCCCTTCCTTTTTTTTTTTCCTCTTTTCTATAGTACAGTACTCTTGAATTTCATTCTGATGTTAATTTATTTCTTTATGAATACTGAACTGGCACTACCACCCTCACACTCTTTGTATACACCCTGTCACTACTAATAACACACATATGGAAGTAATGCTGTGTTCCAGCAGAATTACACTGTCTTTTAAGGAGGATGCTGACACCATTTGTGTCGCAGATATATACTGTGGATATGAAGGAACATTGATGTTAGCCTTGTATTTTTCACAGAGGAAACCAAATTGACAAAAGGTTTTCTAACAATCATCGTTTGTATTTGTTCTTTTGGAATGTGATTCTTTGGTATTTTTTGTTTGTTTGTTTTCTTGTTTGTTTGTTTGAAAAAATAAAAAAGACAAAGACTGAAAGTCAACTTCCTTCTCATGTCAGTTAATGTATCTGTATTTTTTACTTTATATTGCATGGTTGGACTGCAGGAAAAGGGCTTGCCTTTTCCAAAGATTTTGTCTCTGTGCTTTGTCTGGTGTGGCGTTAATTGCACAGTTTGGCAGACTGTGTTTGCAGGGTCTGCTGCATCTGTGTTTACACACCTCCTGTGATCAGCCGGGGGCTTGAGCCAGGGCCTTTCAGCCCTTTTCAAAACCTGTCCTTGAGGAGTTTAACCAAACCCTGTGCAGCTGAGATCAGCTGCTCCCAGGAGCAGATCCTGCTCAATTTCTACCTTCCACCAACATTTTAACATAAATATGCAGGCAGCCATTCACTGGTGTGGAGATATGAGGGATGAAAAAAGTGTGAATTCAAATGGCTGTTGATAAATTGCTCTATGAGGCCTCCAGTATTAATTTCTGTCAGTAGACAGTAAAATGGCAATGGCTGCTCAATGTTGATCCAAAAACAACACTTCCTACTAGAGGGTAGACCACACTACACTGACAGATTGGGATTGGTCTTGCTCAATTGGCTATTGAGTGCTATCTGAAGTTATACAGCTGGTGTTGAACAGGGGTATTGTTCTCACTCCACGTTATGAGGCTAAACCCCACATAAATAACAAAAAGGGGATCATGGAAAAATATCAGCTCACCAGAGCAGATGGACTTTTGTAGCTTGCCTCTGGCAGGGTTTGTCTTTTGTGAAAGAATTTCCATACATTTCCTTCTCTCAGTCCTTCTCATCAGTTTCAGCTCTTGGAGTGGGTGACATGACCTATAGATCTGATTTTGTACTTGAGATTGACTTGAAATCTGACAAATGGAGGCTGCTGGAAGTGTTTCTAGGGTACAAGTGCCAAATTATATTCATCTTTTTCTACTGCCTTTGGATTCTCAGAAAGACACAAGATGAGGTATGGCCTGAGGACAGAAAATAGCTTGATTTGGAAAGCAATGGACAAGCAAAGGCCATTTCCATAGCTAGTAGATGTAGACATAGCTGTCATCCTTCCCACCACAGATTTGAAACAGAAAACAAGATAACACAGATAAGATTGTACTATATTCTTGGCCAAATTTTCTGTAGAGAAAAGAACCACCTTGCAGGCTGACAGAGATGACTGGCAGTGTTCTTAAGATACATTTTATGATATTGAAATGTACATGATTAATGCTATATAGTCGCAGTAAGACCTAGTTCATCGAACCATTAAAGCAGAGCTTATCATCAAAGTGCTTATTAAATAGACAGAATTGTGGAAAGTAAAAATGATCAAAAGTTCACTTGATAAGTTAAAGGAAGGCCATTAAACAAACTGTCTGTTTACAGCATGATACTTTAGCAGGGGATCAAGAAGAAATACACTAAGACCCCCAATTGAGCCACCTCTGCATTAATTAGAGTAAGGTAGCGTAATCCATTATTAATGTTTGCAAAAGAAGCCTCCAGATTGAACATGCTAGAGACTGATGACTATCAAGTGTGTCATTAACACACATTTCTCATTCACTGCATTGTTTAAAGCCCTCTAATAAGGGCCAAGATGTCAGTGAAGCTTTTAGAGTCAGAAAAGCCTTATTACATAAACGTTGTACAGTGCCTCGGGAAATCCACTCTGCTGAGGGGTTGTGTATTAGCATAATAACTCAGCAGGATTCATCTCTCGATTAACCTGGGAGTGGTAGCACTGCTTTGACTTCCTAGGATCTATACTGCAAGTGTGTTTTCAGGCTTGCCCACTTGAGTTAAACCAACTTGAGAAGCTCTGTCTCATCCTTTTCCTGATGGTTTAGATATGCTCTTTATAATCTGATTTTAAAGTTAGATTAGCATTGTGCATCATTTTAAAGCAATATGCTGTGAAATAGATCATTATTCCAGACACTTACCCATCGAGACTATGAAAATGGGTGTTTTATGGAGGCTTCTTCTCTCTAAAATTCCAGTAGTCAGTAGTAGGTTGCTAATTATAAAGGATAAAATGACCTTTCCTCTTACTATAAGAGTTTAGGATTGCTTTGTGAGACTATAAGAGAAAGAAAGAACTTGTACTGGAGATGGTGAAAAAGCAGTCAGTCAATCAAACAGATTAGCTCTCAACTCTTTCCATGGTGCTGTTCACTTACTTTTGGTGATGGCCAAAGCCAGGTTGTGCAAGTGAAGAAATATAATGTCTGGAAATATTCAGTAAATTAAAGCATCAGATTAATAGTTGCAAAATGCAACTGGCATTCACATGGCTTCTCTTTAATATACATTTTTTTTGCAGATATTCCCAGGAGGGCTTTTTTATGTTTCTTCCTGCAGCAGTGCCATTTGGCAATTGCTGTTTAAAAAATGTCGTGACACCATGTGAAAATCTTCCAGTAACATTCTTAGGAGACATAATTTTGTTTCTTTTCCATATACCTCTCCCAGCTTTTTCAGTATTAGAGATATTTTTATGGAAACAAGACTTCAGGGCTGTATTTTCTTGAACATTTTGTCCCACAGTTAAATCTCTAATTTGAAAATGCAAAGGCCATGGTCACAAATGCAAACAAGATTACTTCACATGCAAATAACTATGGCAACTGCCAGCATGTATAATTACATAATTAGCACCTACAATTGCAGTGATTATACAGCTCAGTTGGGCATGTAATTTTTCATATACGGCAAACATGCGATTACATATTTGAGTGATATAGGATTCTCCCTCTGGGTTTAATCTTCTCCTGATGCTTTTTGTGCATATAAATTAATTCTGCTTTTGAAAAAAGAACGTGGTGACTGCTTATGTCCTCACAGTTATTTCTTACAAAAATTATGAAGTGGTTAAAAATAATGTAAGCCAAACTTATCATATCTGGTATAATTTGAGTCTTGTGATCTCTGATGAAACCAATTAGTTTTAACTTAGAAAATCAAATAATTACCTCACTTAAAGTGAAAACAAAAAAAAAAAAAAAAGAGAGAGAGAGAGAGAGAAATATGGAAAAAGATTCAGAAAGTATACCAATAGGCAACGGACTTGCTGTGTTTTATATCATGATGTAAGCCAATCTAAAGCTTTGGGAACTTCAGCTAGAAAACATTTATATGAAGCAGGAATGTCTTTCACAACATCAGTTTTTAAGTAATAAGGTGATAGCAATGAATTCTGTCTCTTGAAAAGGTGCATGAGAGTTCCTTGGAAGTTCCCAGTGCTGAAAAGTTCAGTGCTGTATTTTACACAATTGCAAATGTTGTACTGGAATGATGAGAAAGAATTCTGCACACAGACTAAATTGTAATAGATATAGTGTTTAATTTTAAGAGAAAACTTTTTTCTTCTAGAAAACAGGAAATGTGGAGCAGCCTCTCACAGCTAAGCTACTTTTCCCTCTTGCATTACTTAAGCATAATAACAAGTGAGGATAATAAAGACACTTTTGTTACAATTCAACTAGGCATAATAGAATATGAATTGGATGTAAGAAACTGAAAGAAGCTTAATTTGATGACATGAGGAAATCCAGTCTCACAGTCCATTCCTATTTCTGAAAGATAAAGCAGCCAGATAGCATGGCAATTTCTCACTCTGACCATAGATAAAAGCGTGATGTTACCTTTGGATCTAAGTATTAGAGTGAATAACCTGAGATCTTTAAACATCCAGCCTGAACTTGTTCCTCTGTGGTATATAAATTTGAAAGAAAGCAAAATGAAAGATGGCTATTGTGTTCATGATAACAGCTAATTTATTTCTTTATTTCCAGAAATATTAAAAGAAGATAATAAAGCTAAGATTACTAGATCTCCAGTTTAAACATTGCAGATTGACAGGTAGTGGCATCATTTGTCCAAAGGCTTAGTCCTGACACTGAGATCTTAGTTTAAAAATTCCTGGCTTCAATTAACCTTCAGAAAGACAATTGGACCTGGAGAGTGACATCATATTCTGCTATCGTGCAAACTTCCTCATAGTACCACTCCTCTCAGCTCACAGGAGATGCAGGACCATTCCTAAGTTTAGATGACTCCTGATCTTTGTACTGCAGTACTCAATGTGAGATAGGAAATGAACAAAGTATCTGCACTACAAAGTAATATTGTAGGAGAAAATAAGAATCTTCATGTGTAAAATCAACAAGATTTGACTACTGTGCTCCTCTTAATTCCTCCTGGTTAACAAGGCTACATTACTTTTCCTCCAGATATCTGTACACATCTCCAGAGCACCATTGCTCATTGTGAAATTAACTTGAGAGACAGCATTGAGTGAGCTCTCTCTTTTGATACAATTCAAACCAAAGCTAATAGTTGCAATACCTGAATTTGGCTTGGTGTCCAGGTGGAGACCAGTGAGTGATGTTCCACAGGGATCATTAATGGATCAAATGATATTTAGCAGCTTTGTTGGTGGAGGGATCAATTGCACCTTCAGCAAGTTTGCTGACATCACTAAGCTGTGTGGTATAGTTGACACACTGAAGGGAAGGGATATCATCCAGACAGACCTTGAATTGAAAAGCTTGAGAGGCGGGTCTGTGTGAACAACGTGTGATTCAACAAGCGTGCAACTTCCTGTCAAACTTACAGTACCTAGAGGGGGCTTAGAGGAAAGTTGGAGAGGGACTCTTTTTAATGGAGTGTACTGATAGGACAAGGGGTAACAATTCTAAGATAAAAAAGAGTAGATTTACATTAGATATTAGGAAGAATTTCTTAAGTCAGAGGATGGTGCGGCACTGGAACAGGTTGCCCTCAGAATCTGTGTATGCTCCTTCCATGTAAGGCCAGGTTGGATGGAGTCATGGACAATCTGTGGTTCTAAGTAATTCTTTTACTACTATTTCAGTACTTAATGTTTTAATGGAAGGGAAAAAAGAAAAAAAGAAAAAAAACAGGCAAAAATCATTTCTAACATCTTATTGCATGATCCCTAAGCAAAATATCTAATAGCTTTTGGTATGAATTGCAATAACAAAGTGTATGGTAACAAGAAGTTCATTGCACCATCTCATTCCGAACTCTCTAAACTTCTATCATCCCACAAAATAAATAACAACCCAGGAGTAATTGCAGTCTTAAGAGCCAGGGATCTTGTTTGGGCTGCATCCAAACTAGAAAACAGAGGCTTTGGATGGTATATATGGTTAAAAAATCATCAGATTTGCCACCATTATTAGAGCTGAAAGTTCATTTTCTCCAATGAGATGTTGCAGTGAGTAAGAAAACCATAATGGGCATATTGGCACATATCTCTGCTAACTGCTGTAATTAGGCCAATCACAATAAATTCTTGCCAACAGTTTCTCCACTTAAAAAAAGTCATTACATTGGACCCTCTACTGGCTTTTAAGCTTTTCATCAAGATTAAAGAAGGCTAGACTGGAAACAGACCACTTTGGTTGACAGCAGTGCTGCTTTCAAGGATCTGGAAGGAAAAGAGCCAACTGTGCACCTACAAAAACAGCTGAATGACAAATTCCCCTTGAAATATTTTACAGATTGCAATCCTAATGAAAACAACAGGATAGCTAATTTGTGCTGCTTTTTGAGAATACTTGAAAGTATTATTCTACGTAAATATATTTACACATATGCATATCCATTAAATATAAATATACTCAAAATGATTTAGTGTCTTCTATTCCTCCTTAGACTCATAAATTTAAAAAAATGCTTTAGATGAACATTCATGAAATACAACTATGCTTTAACTTGTTCAAATCTATAGAACTTTCTCATTGTTTTATGTACTTACAACTCTAATTTTGTAGTCTTCTAAACAAAAGCTGAAGCAGAAACCCACCCTGACTGAGCATCTCTAATCCTACTAGAAACCTATAACTGAAGGTGACCTATGTGCTCAGGACTATGTATATAACACCTTTGGAGTGTGAGGAAAACACACAGATTATAATTATGACCTTCAGTTGTACTCTGAGAGCTCTTAACATGTTGTTTGTGGAAGTATTTCATTAAATGTTCCAAGCAAATTGAAACTTCTTGACAAGAATGATATTTATCATAATCAGCATAAAATATACATTTGGTGGCAAATTAAATTATTGCGCACTTTGATTTTTCTATAATTTTGGGCTCAGTTAGGAATAAAGAGGTAATTTATTGTCATTCAGCATATTTACTTCATTCTAATTGCCATGTTTCTAATGTTTTTATTTTTGTCATTAAGTGATGCAGGTCTAAAATTCAGTGATATCTGGAAAATGCATAAAAGAAAAATGTAACTTCTCTGGTGTGAGTAAATTACAGACCAATCTCCTACATTTCTACAGAAATACTTGTAACTTGTAGTTTTATCATTTTGGGAATACTTTTTCTTGTTTGGATGTTCAGCACCTCAATGAATTTTCTGTATATGGCAAGAGGAGACCTCGAACATGTTCATCTTTTCCCATATATATCTGCGTTTTTTCCATATTCACTGACTAGCTCCATACCAGATTTTTGCATTATTCTCTCCCTTTAGCAATTCTATATAAAATCATATATTTAAATGCCTGTCTTCACATATTGTGATTGATAGGGAAGGTAAATGTAACACGGAGAAGTTTGTGCAGTACCCATGCTTTTTTTCTGTTTTGCAGTATAACAAACCAAACAAATGGAAAGTTAAACAAAAACTCCTTCAGCTCTCCCACAGAACTTTTCCAAACATATCTCAGGGGAAGAGCTTGAGTTTTCCAGTCTTCCTTCCTGTACTGCATGCTTACAATCCAACTTTCTTCATTAACTCAAAAAATTATCTTGCTTTTCAGCTACTCATACTTTTGGTGGTGAATACATTTTATTTTTCTTATTACTAAAATTATACAGAATTTGACAATCTGTACTGCTATGTGGATATTATTCTCCACTTATGTTACCCTGAACTTTGACAATTGAAGTCCTATTGTCTTATCTCTGCAATGTCTCTGCACTTGTTCCCAGGAAATAGAGGTACCTTTCTGCTGAGATAAGAGGCAGGAGTGTGAAAAAGAGAGATCTCCTGAAGCTTTCTTGTGCATGCCCGTGGAAAGTAGTGTGTGTAGTCACTTGCTAATCAATATCTCTGATTCAGCTTTGCTTTGCAGTCTTCCTACTATTCTCCAATGGCTTGAAGTGATGATACTGTGTGATGATAAAATCATTTCAGGTATTTATTAATGAAAAAAAAATCAATAACTGAAATTGGACAGAAATCTGAAAATGTATTAAAAGGCAAAAAGCAGCTCCTCTCTGCAACATTTCCCACCTCCGAAAAAACACACAAAAAAATGGCTAATGTGCCTTTTCTAACTCCAGGTTTTTAAGTCAGTCTCAAGATCTCTGAAAGTTTCAGTGTAACACTAGAATGCATAATTGTCTGGAAGAATACTCTGTGAATCAGTGTTTCTGATACTTCCCTGGGGCTCTTCACAGACACTGGCCATGAAAAGCTTTAATGTGGTCATTTTGGAAGTGACACTTTGTTTCTTATCCATCTTCTGTCTGCTTTCCCTCTACTTCAATTAGCAAACATCTTACCTGATGTGTAAAGAGCAGGTTACTCTGGGAAAAACAAACTAAAACAGAAGGAAATAAAAAGACCCTACAAAATACATATCAGCTTGAATCTTCCATTTCTCTTTTAAAAATGTGCCAAATTTTCCCATGTTTTTCTGAACCTGTAGTACAACACTTTTTCTTGGGGAAAAAAAAAAAAAAAGTGATTTTTAAAATAGGGCTGCTATCTTTAATCCTCTACCAGTGATTGAATCATCTTTAAAATGATTGTGAGGTGTTGAGTGTTTTGTTTTGTTTTTTGAAATTAAGAATAAGTGTGAATGGAAACAACTCATGAGGTTCTTTATTTTCATTTTACCGTCTACGCCATTATGAAATTAAAAAAAAAAAAAAAAAAAAAAAAAACAAGCAAACATGAGGAACGAACAGCACAGTAAATAATTTGAATGTCACTGTGCTTTGGCCCTGCAGGCGGACTGTGATGGAGCCTGTCCAGCCCCCACTTCCACTCCCACTGCTTGAATTTCTGCCCCCAGAGCCACTGGCCATGGACGTGAGTCTCCACTTATCTCACTGCAGAGTGGAGGCTGAAATGCCTGAGAGACAAAAGGAAAAAGTCTTGGCAGATTGCTAACATATCAAGTGTTAATGAATACAGTTCTCTAATTAGAAATGTCTGCAAGAGCTGAGTAATAAGATCCTTTGAAAATGTGACAGTTTTTAATTTCTTTTGTTAGTAGAGTTTATATTTTTCTGAATAAGAGCTTTTATCAAACTGGCATCAGACTTTAGGAATGACAATAAAACTTGAAATACAAATATAGTTTCTTTTGAAATCACGAGCTAAGTTATTATTTTATTGAAATGCTGAGTTTCTGGACTTTATTAGATAAATGGATATAATTTAAGAACCTTTATTTTCTTCCCTGTTTTCTTTTGCTGTTAAAAAAAAAAAAAAAAAAAAAAAAAAAAAAAAAACTAATTAATGTAAGATTGACCGGAATTTGCTAGCTAATTTTCAGAAACACACTGACTTTTTTTTAATTTCAAATGTAATACCTCCCCAGATGGCAGACTTTGTAATTCATGGCACCAGTTCAAAAAGGTATATTAACTGCCTCTAAACTGCTCAGCGTCAAGCATTTATGGGACTTAATCATGAATTGCCTTCATATTAATTAAAATAAGCCCCTTCCTCAGTGTGAATTTTCAGGAGATGCAGATGTTTTTGCTTCTGGGAGTGCCCACTTCTGTTTTATAGCAACCTTCCAAATCAGATCAAAACACCGAAGACCCAGGACAGCACGTAAACACTGTATATCCCTTGAAGACCTCTAAAAGAGTCCAAAAGGGTGGTTTCTTTCATTCTTAGCCAGACAATGATGGACAAACAGGTAAAAAGGCAAGGAGAAAAATACCATTTACTCACTGTAGCAGCAGGAAATCAAGTAAAAAAAATAAACAAGGGTTGAATTCTAGGCCTTTAACCTGCTAGTCAGACGGTTTTCTACAGTTTCATTCTGTGCACATTTGTGTGCTGGTAAATGATGAAGGGGAGGTGGAGGAACTGAAGGCTTGTGGGATCCCTTGGACTCCCACAGCTACGAGCACAGCTGTACAAACAGACGCAAGCTTTGTTAAGGTAGGGTGGGCAATAGGCTGAAACTGCTGAGCCGATCTGACCTATAAATCCCTTGCAAAAGCTATGCCTGAGAGAAAGCCAGAAGTTATGTGTAAATGTTTTATCCAGCCAATTGTTATTAGTCCTCTTCGGTATGTACACAAAACCTCTTCTATCCTCCTAGCTAGATAATTTTGTACGTAGGTACTCTGAGCATCATGACACATTGCTGATTACCTGAGGCAGAGTTATAGGAGGGATCTGTGGGTGGGTAGAGGAACTAATAATTCAGGAACTCATTCAAATGAATGCAGAGTTTTAAGGGTATATGATATATTGCATATGCTGATGTAGGGCTAATGGCTACAAAGCCTTTAAAAAAGAGAAAGTGACATCCAGCAGATTGTTTTGAGGGGAAGGATGATATGAATTGGTTAGATTAGTAACAGGAAGATTACATTAGTTATTCCACTTTGGACTGATAGTGTTTCTCTCTTTGCTTCATTTCTGCAGCCTTCCTCAGCAGATCTTCCTGCACCATTTCTGCAACTCTCATTTGCTCATATGACCTCATGCCAGGACACAGCATCACAACCCTGCACTGTCTTGAGTGTACAAGGACAAACCATACCAGAGCTGGGCTCCAGTAACACTTACTATGCCTTGCACCAAACCATCAGTACTCTGTGGAGAAAAGAAAAATAGGGACCTTTCTCGGATTCCTTTTTTCTCTTTTCCAAACATTTCTGAACTCTGTGTGACCTCTTTTACAACTGAATCCAAGCACCTCTAAATACATAGCAAAGGTAGTCAGCAGAAAGCTGGGTGTCTTATCTGAAGGAACTAAGAAAACTGAAGAAAACTAAAAAAAAATAATAATAATAATAATGGGAGGTGAAATAAACAAAGCTGAAGGTGAAAATTAACTGTCTTAAAGCAGAGAAAAATGAAATAAAACACATGGATTGGGATATTAAATGTAGTGTGGACTGTGCAGTCTGTCCCCCATTCTCTTCCTCTTCCATTCTTCCCACTACCTAAAAAGCATTTAAGCTGCAGGGGGATAATATCACACTTGGGAATTATGAAATAAAACCAATGAGAGCAGTGGGAGTAACGTCACTCCTGTAAAAGATCAAAACCCACCAATTACAGAAGGTGCTAATCCTCATCAGACCCATTTGCTGCTGTGGCAGCACTTGAAGTAAAGCTGCTCTGGAAGTGTGAGAGAAGCAACCGCTCTTACAATGTTTGAGGAAGGAAGGTATTTCCACCCAGCCTTCTCCAAAATAAGTTTGAGGAGAAGGAGAGAAAATACAGACTGCAAGTGGGGAGAGTGTCATGCAAAATACGTGGGATCATTTGTTAGATGGGAATAAAAAGTCTAACAAACTTTGGGTATCGGGCCCAAAGTTCCCGTATGAGTTCTGGTATGAAAACTACTGAAGTTTTTATCTTGTCTTTCTCAATATCTCTAAACTTCCTCAGTGGAGCAACAGACCAAATGCCATAAGGTTCTCAGCAGTCATGGGCAAAGGGGGATGTGGGAGATACACAAGGCTGCTGACAGCACTAGTTGCACAACTGCCTGAGAACTTACTTGGGCAAAGTGAGCAGCAAGGCTGTGGAGTTTTGCCACTCCATTCTGCCTCTGAATAAAGGCCATGCTTTGGATTAGTTCTGTAGATACCAGAGTCCTCTAGAAACCTACAGGTACACAGGAAGAGAAGACCTGCATTGTATCTGCTGAAGATGCTGAAGCTATTTGTCTGATGCAGGTACAACTTATGAATTGACAAAGTGCCTAGAGAAGCTGTGGAATCTTCTTCCTTAGAGCTCGTCAAAGCCTGCAAATATGGGTTGCCCTTTCTCATTAAAATGACAAGGGTTCTCTACCGCTCTGATCTCCCCCAACATGAACCAACTCATTCAGCACACAGATGACCCTGTCCAACATCACTCTTTGCCTGCAGCTAGCAGGAACTCCTCATACCAAGGCTATGAGATCTAGGGTCAGCCCAAATAACAAGGTTGATGAGTCCTGAGAGGTCACCATCTATGCAGTGATCTTCTGTGGGTTTTTTTGCTTGTTTGTAGGGTGGTCACGATATGATCATCATGCACAGAAAAATGATAGCAAAACTTAAGAATTTATAGGTTTCTTTCACTATTTTTCTTTTTAGTCATGCAGAAGGCTTTATTCTACAAGAACAAACAAGGGAAATTTTTACAATACGTAGAGCAATTCACAAGGCATCTATTACCTTTATCATGCAGGGAATTGTGTTTCATTGGGAAATGTTCCTGACTCTGGGCTCTGGCCTGCATGGGCTTCAGCAGATGGCAGCCCAGCTGAACCTGTCCAATGAAACAAGTCAATATTGCACTGCTAATTCCTTTTTAAAAGTGTCATAGCACAGGAGGTAGGAAATAATTATGTTCTGCAAATTTCCAGCATAATCATTTTATGCTATGTGTAATGTTTTACTCAAGTCTTCGCTTTCTTGCTGTATTAACAAAATGAAAATATCTGAGGAGACATAACTTCATGAAAACATTAGAATATAGTTTCTCCATAGCACCAGTATAAAATCATCAAGTGAAATTTAAGTTTCAGGTCTATGATGATGCTTATACAACCATGACTCCAATTCATCTCTGAAAAGCACTATCAAATACTGCCTGATAAAGACATTACTTACTGATAGAAATCAGTACTTATTGCTAACCTAAAATAATAAAGACCAAACGAAAGCAGATTATATTTTTCCCCATTTATCTTCCTTTGTTTCAGTGAGTTTCAGAAAGTCTATTTATACTACAAAATAGTTCACAGCTGGTGGATCTGAAGTTGCACTTCATATTCAGTAAAATCAGCTTCCAGAAGAAAAATCTCATTTCTAATGGGAACATTTTGGTGCATGGGGAGCAAATACAAAAGTCACACTGTCTTCTCTGGTACTAGAATTTCATCTAACATATACCTATAACTCTGAATGAAGAAATTATCAATAGGGATACAATGGTTTTACTTATAACCACTGGATATCCTCGCAACATGGATGATACACTAATTATATATTTCATAGTCTTGGTAAAGAATATTTACCCTGCAATTTGAGGTATGTAGTTCACACCTAGTGAAAACTGCCCTAATTTGAGCAATCAGATTTTTTTCTCCAGGTAACAGATATGCATTGGTCGCAAGTATGGACTCTGAGAGCTTAGGTGGAAAACCTGTGTTGGATACCCATCAATAAACTTGTGTATTGATCATTTCATCTCATTTAAGACCTTTCTTCTGGAGAAAGAAGCAGTCATGAGTATTTGTAGCAGATCTAATTGAAACAAACTTTCCAAGGACAGGTTTCCAGTTTTATCTAAAATAAATATAGGAAAATATGCTTTTTGGCTGTGTTTATCTAGTTCTCTAGACAACTTTTAAAATATTTTTTCAGCAAGAAGCAATCTATAACACTATAAATTCTGCTGATAAGGAATTTAAAATAGAGATTTTTCTTTCTAGATCCTGAAAGCATTTATTGTAAGTAGACAATAAAAAAATCTTCACTGTTTTATAGTATGTCCCTAGCTGGGAACTTTCTTCCGTTTCTTAATGCTCTTCCTTTGCTACTCTGCTACAATCAGATCTATCAGCTGGCATTCCTCATTATTCTTAAACAATTGACTGAAGACAGGAAGTCACTTTGTTTATAGAAATGATGAGCTAGATCTCTAGAAGTGCTGTAAAACAACAGATAGTGAGGTGGTCATATTAAAAATATTTTAACATTTTTCAAGGGTCAAGTTTCATATAAGAAGTGTTGTTTTCCTTGGGGAACTTTAGCTGGACCAAATCACTCAAATTGTTTGAAGTTCTCCCCGAGATCCATGTGCTTGTCTACACTGTTAATCTCCTGCCTACTTTGATGTTTCACCATGACTAAGCTACATGAGATTCTCAAGCATTTTTAAGTCAGTCTGGATGCTAACAAAAAATGAGAATGTAAAATAATGATTTCAGCTGTTAACGTGTTCAAAAATCAGGATAACTATGCTAATAAGATAAGTGAACGCAATGTAAATTTTTGGTTTATATATTCCTTACCTAAGGCTGCCTTTTTTTCCAAGTCAGAAACACGAGTAGCATGTTTAGCTTGTTGGTATGTCTCCACGTTATTTGTCCCTGTAATTACTAAATATTTTTCCAAGACATTGAAAAAGAATTTCAGAATATTTTGGCTTAATTGTTGAATCTTACAGATCACATAATGAATGCATAAATGCATACCAGATTATTGCTCTGTTGAAGAGAAATTGAAGGGATTTCAGTGAACTTATTTTACGCTTTTGCTCATAGACTAGCCTTTTTTTTTTTGAGAGGACGGAGCTGCTTGCTGAGGTGAAAGATGGAGAAAGGCGTATTTCATACCTCTCTGTAATAGTTCATCGTGTCCGTATCTCTATGGGGGAAAAAAAGTAAGAAAAACAAGTGAAATGTTAGAAGATTCATTCCCCCCAATTTAAGCGTGAAAAGGGAGATTACAAAGAAGTCAGCAGAGCTCCATTGATTTAATACTGTGAGCAGGTGAGCATATGAAGATGTTGTTACTTATTGCCTTTTTAAAGATCTGACTTGTCAGAAAGATGGTGCTTGTGAAGGCTTAGCACTGAACTCTGCTTCTAGAACTGCCTCCCACTTGGTAGGTACTCCACTTTGCCATCTGCAGGTTTGAAGACAGCACCTACATTAAAGTAGGTTTTCTGGACTCTCATAAATAGGGACAGAAAATATGGAGTCCTTTCTAAAATTTTGCCAGGACTGACTGATGATACGTGAACAGCAGAACATAAAAATGGCACTGAAAGTTATCATTCATGTACCAGCAGCAGAAGATAGCCAAACACTGTCACTTAAGAACTCTAAATATGCCAAGTTTATATTCTGGAATACAGCAAATACTTCCTGAAGGACAACACAGATGTTATGAATTATCACTTATATCATTTTAACACTGAATAATTCCAGTCATCAGCCAGAGCCTCTCTATTCTATACAAGACAGATCCCATGCCCCAGGCTTCAGCCGGCTTGTAATCTATGCTTTAAAAGAAATATTATGAAGAAAAGGAATAGAAATACATTTGTGAAAACATTTCATGATTAGGTCCCACTTTGTGTCTTATGAGAGAAGTCCTGGGCTTGCATTGTTATCACAGGGGCTGCATTAGTTTGCTTACCCTCAGTTATGACACCAGTGTTAATTCAAAGTAAAATAAGGATAATCCAGTTTATAGCAGTATTTCTAACTGGCTGTAAACAGTAAAATTAGTAAGCTATGAATGATTTCTGAAAGCAGCCTTTGAACAATTGGCTCACAGTATTTCCAAATGCTGCTCCAAGATATTTTTAATTGGCTTTTCCACTGTGCTTCAAAGTGTTAAACTATCTGTTACAATTTACTGGCAGCTTTTAAAAGTCCTCCACATATATAGGCAAAGCTTACAACATAAGATAATATTTCTTATGTAGCATTTACTCTGCTGTCTACATAGCACAGTCTTTATGTCAGTCAGACTATTTATGAAGTACTTTGCTCAAAATGGTTTAAGTAAAATAGCTTATATTCCAATGTTATGAGTTAAAGACTTGAAAACTGACCGTAACAGCAACTGTTCTCTCCAGTTCTTAGACTGCAGACATGATGATCTCACGGTCTTCTCCACAAAGTGAAAGATTTTGAATATCTAGATAATAGATAAAATATTTGAAAAGCTAAACTAAATGTAGGGGAAGAAATCAGGAAGATAACATATACATTCAACATCTGGACTCTTCATTTGGAATGACGCTTTCTGATGCAGCAGTGGATAAAGTAATCTTTCCTGGAACTGCTGGTGGCTTGAGTGCCAAGAGACAATTCCCTTGTGTTCAATTTTTTAATACAGACATTCATCATTAAAAATCACAAACTGATCAATTGCCTAAAATTAAATGTGAAGACTCAAGCCCGAAGTATCTAAGCAGGAGTGCTCATTTCACACAGGAGATGTGCAGAACTGCTGTTAGGGCACTGGGGTCCTTCTGGGGCCCAGCATGTGTGACTATGCACCACAGGCTGTGCTAGACGTATTCCATTCCAGTGCTCTGACTGTACCACTAAAGTGACTCGTAGTTAGAGTTCACCAAAGTAAGGATGGATCCCATTGCAAAGAATGATTTCCTAGATTTGACATTTCTTTTCTCAAATTATCATCTGATTTTATTTGTAGGGTCCCTCTTGAAGGATTGAGATGCATGTTAGGTTGAACTACTGAGAAGCAGCCAAGGGTCCCACCTTCTTGTCTGACATGACATGTCTATCATCTGAGTAGTGTGTGAATACACGTGATGCATTAAGCCTTTCAAAAATAATTGCATATTTATAATTATGTAGTGATGTATTCACTTAAGAATACTAAAGCTCATTCACATTAGTATTAGAAGATGAAAATATAAAAAGCAAGACATGTAGCTTATATTTTCTCTTTTAAGAAATTGTTAGAGCTGTGATGTCAACTTTCAACTTGGTCTCGCTGAATCTTTGTGATCTTCTGCCTATTTATCGCTGATATTAAACTGACATGAATGAAGTTAAGGATTTAAAATTGATTTCAATAATTATTTTTACACAACCTTAATTATAATTGAGAGATCTTTTGTAGCATTCTGCAGACAAATAAAACAAGAAGAAATACATTTTCTCCCCTGTCATAAAGAGTTCTGGAATTTTTGGAAACCAATGAATGTAGTTCTATAAGATCAGAACATATTAAATTGTTATAAAAATGTCAGTTTAATTTTTATCTACTTTGGCTCAGTGTATTTCTTCTTTCCAACACTGGTAATATGATTGCATTTGGATAAGTCCTTTATCAAACTTTTTTTAAAATTTCATTAAATTCAATGTCATATGTGATAATTCAAAAAAAAAAAAAAAAGCATATTGTGTGTTTTTAAATTAAACATGCTTCCAACCCTCTTTCCAAGCTTCAGCATGCTGCTGATAAATGTTTTAAGACAAATATCACTAACAGTTTGATTTTGGTTACACAAACACTTCACTTGTTTAGATTTTGCAACATTTTATAAAGTGTTTTCCTGCCTAAAATACTGAGATCTTTCATGCTTCCAGCTTGTGGCCATCTCTGTTTGATTGCTTTTAAACAAATTACATTTCTGAATGAGCTATCATTTGTTCTGTCAGAGCACTACTCTGCCTGAAGCTTAAACTAAGCAAAGGGATCTCTACTTTTACCGTGCACATTTTACCTCTGACTCATTTGAACAGCCATGTTGTGTTTTTCTGGAAGTCTTCCATAACTATGGTTTCAAAATATGCCAAGAGTAGTAATAAACTGTCTGTAGGCTGTTGAAGCACCTCTTAAACTCTTTGAAACTGATACATTTGTGATTCTTCATCTGTGTTTATCTGGATGGAAGAAACAATAAGGCGGAAATTCCCTTTTAGTGAAGTGGGCTTCCCTTATGTGCTTGTGGATGCATCCGCCTGCAGCCTGACAGGCTTGTGAATGTGGCTGACCTGTGCCTGCCTTTGAGTTCTTGTAAATTTATGTTGGCCACATTGTCAGAAGTTTAAAAATAGTTGACAGCACACATGTTGAATCACTGTGGCACTTCACAACATAAAGCAAAGCAGGATGAAATAGGTGAATAGATATGTTGGTAAAATATTACCTCTAAAATGAAGTAACAGCATAGTGCATATTTGAGAAGATAAGTGCCATCAAGAAGAGTAGCCTTGCTGACAGTGGACTGCAGCACCAGCATGTTGAACATCTGTATCCTTCATGTAAGTGGACGGTGGCACAAGGAAGAAGGGCTCAGACACAAAGCCCTGAGCTTCCGTAATTCAATTAGTGCCAAGAATGAAACCAATCACAGTGAAAATATATTTAGTAATCATAACAATAATAGTTAGCTATTGGTGTTTCTGTAGTCCACATAAACTTTCTACTTATTAAAGAAGGACTTCAATCATATTATATGACCATATCCATCAGCTTTATTTCTCTTATTTCTCTCTCTCTCTCTCTCTCTTTTTTTTTTTTTTTTTTTTTTTTTTTTTTTTTTTTTTTGCAATAGATCATTTACTTCAGATCCAATTGCCAACAAAAATCTGTAGGCATACAGCAGAACTGTTGCTGTGTTAAGTCTCCTGTATTTTTTCAACTGTTGAATGTAAGATTTTATGCTTTGAATTTTCATACAGAAAATATACAAGAGCTTTGTGGAAAATGTGTTGGGCATGTATTAAAGTACACTATGCCAAAAGTATGGTATGTTTCTTCAGATAGTCTTCCTCAGGGATTTTATTTGCATTGGTTCTGGGCTATATTAACATTGTTTTGTTAAAATATTTCCTTTTCCACTGTCACTTGACCATTTGTAGAAATACTTTGTATTGGTTAACTTCTTTTTTTATTATCACCTCCTTGTTAAAGTCCCATTCCAGCTAACATAATAATAGTGTATAGTGTCAGGAGATTCATAAACTGCAAGAACACAAATTCTAACAAATCGCAAGCAAGCTATATGTACTACAACATGAAACAGAGACTCATGCAGTGTTACAAAAGGTGTCGCGGAACTAGGGAAAGTGTATATCATGCTATTCACTAGTTTTTCAGCTATGACAAAAATCATCCTGGGAAATGTAAGTACAGTATGAAAAATAAGCTAAAGCACTATCAGAAACAAATCCTAGTCTTGGTGCAATTGCTTTATTTAACATTCTGAAGATGTGATATCATTTTTACCTTACTTTAAAAAGAGTGAGCTTTGAAGTAAGACTTCAGAAAATACTGAGTCATTTCCTGGTTCAAATATAAATTGACTTCCAAAGCTGTCACTGCCTAAATCAGCTCTGGGTGCCACTAACCTGTAGGAAAAACTCCTTATTTTAATAGATTCACTCTAGAAACAGATACAGTTGTAAGGACAAAGTATTTATTTTCCATAATAATGTTTTTCAAGACCTTTGACATCAAAGAAAATGTTAATGCATTTTTGGTTGTGTTGAAATCATAGTGAATATTTCTTTGTACTGGCTTAATTAGTCAGAGTGAAATTGGGAAATACAATCTTAATAATAGTTTGCCTTTTTATAATACCTTTTGCATAATGAACACGGGTACTTCACACACACAGTATGTACACAAATTAAGTGCAGAATGGTTTTGTTCTTTGGCTTTATATCTTCTCCATTTTAAAGGAGGAAAAAATCAAACATGTAAGAGCAACTCAAAAACACCATCTCTTGCAGAAGCGTGATGCTAACTGCCACATTTGGATAAGATGTCAACAGAAGAGTAAATTGAAAACTTTTCTGTGCTCTAACATTCACAGAGAATTCAACTAATGTTAATGGAAGGCACCAAGAAGAATGTGTTAACATTCTGGCAAGCCTGGGCAAGCGCACTTGAATACAACACTTACTGATACAGTATTTTTGTACCAAGTTTATGATCCTGTGACTGAAACAGTTGTCTTATTTCATGGTATTCCTCATTCCCTTTTCCCTAACGATCTCTTTTCTCTTTACTTCTCCTTGTTTTATTCTTACATTTACTTTTCTGCAATATCCACTAAATTAACTTACAAAGATAACAGCTCAGAGCTTGGAAGTCCCCAAAAGCCAACAGTTGGAGGAATAAGCTAGGGCATGACCCATCTGTCCTACCCTTATGCCTTTCCCCATGTTTCCGCTGTTGGCTGCAGTCAGCAGCAGGGTATGATTTGGAGAGGCCTTTGGTCTGCCCCCAGATGGCGATTTTTATGAATTGCTTTCCTTCTAAACACTGTATTCTTAATTCATTGTGCTTATCTCCATGCTACTTAGTATCTGAAGGTAAACATTTGTAGAATCACTTTCAGGGAAGTGCAGACAGCTTATTTTACTTTTTCTTTAGTTTCATAAAATGTGGTTCTTGCACTAACCCTGCTGTCTTAAGTCAGATTATGTGCAAGTTTTGGCCTGAATTTAAAAGAAGGAAAGAAAACTTCTTGCTCACAAGACCATGAAGGGAAGCTTGAATGTTGAGATCTCCAGGACTCAAAAAGGAAGCTCAAGTCACAAGAATAGATAGCTCCAGTTTAGTATATTTTGCAAATCCTGCTATGTTTTACACAATTATTTTTTGAGATTTCATTTATTGGATGGTTTAAAATTCAGAAAGATCAAAATACTTTCTGGAGCTCCAGATGTCAGATATGAATGCATTGAATTTGCTGTCATTGGCTCATTTTAGGAGGACCTCTCGATCAGTTCCCAAATGATTGGAGCATGTGGGTCACAGCAAGTGATTTGGTGTTAACTCAGCAGCATGTTAGGTAGAGTTTTCAATGAAACACTTGGCAATAGATGTGCTCACAATGACTTGACAAACCAGATACTCTGAGAAGTAGCACTTGAAACATTTTAAGCCAGGCTTTATGTTTGCTGTTGACATCAATTGGCTGAAGGATTACAATATTGTCCTAAAACAGAGCTACATTCTGTGTTGTTATCTCTTTTAAGGGTTTACTTGAACATCTTTCATCATACTAAAATCCCTGATTCCTGCCTCTTGTATTTTACCAGGTTATATAAAAATATTCTCTTCTCATAGAGATCAGGAACATTCAGCATTGTGCTTTGTCTTATCTCTCATGATAGCAAAAATGAAAGGGGGAACGGCAGGAAATAAAAACCCAATTATATGCTGATTTGCTAATGTTATTTTTCAGATTAAATGCCACTTTCTGTTACAAAAACTGCAGCAGTTGAAGCTGTCAGTTTTTAGAATGCTTTCACTTGAAGTCCTGTCATAGCAAACAGAACGCTGGATAGTCAGGCTCCACAGGGGGCCAGCAAAACTTTGACAGAGGTTTAACAGCCCTTGAAATTATATCCCCAAACCTTGGAAAGCCTGCTGGTTCAGTGAGAAAAGACATAAGCTGAGCAAGTTATAAATAAACTCTTTTATCACAGGCAATGGTGTCTTGGTGACTTCAAAGGCCAAGTAAGAAGCCTGATTTCTCTGAAGTCCCAGAGACAGTAAGAACTTTATTGTGCTGGACAGGCGAATCCTAGTCCAGATCTGCAATTTGATAATACTAAATTTTTCCTCCTCTTTCCCTCACTTATCCTGTTTTGATATCATCAATTGAATTTCTGATAAACTGAGATCAGATGACTTTCAATGTACATTTGATTTCAAATCTAGATGCGCTTATTTAACACTTTGATTTCCCATGCAGATTTTCCCTAGTCTTGGAGCCAAAATCATAAACATATTAAACATAATGAGAAATAAATATACAGTTACATACCCAGCTATTCACTGTCACCACTCCTTCTGTAGGTGAAAATGAGTTGTTATTTCTAAGCCCATTGAAAATTTTATCTTTTTCTGCCAGTTCCAATGCAGATCAGAGTAATATGTCATAATACAGAGGATAATAGACGGAAGCATATTTTATCACCAGGATTAGTAAAAATAAATAAATAAATACATGAGATTGTCTTTGAATCTCTGCTGTACTTCTTATTCTAAACATTACAGAAAATGTGAGTCAAGCAGGATGAAAAATCAAGTACATTATGGTGACAAAATATCAGTGGACCCAAAAACACATTACTACTTTGCAAATCTTAGCTGTGCTAAGAGTGGAGCTAAAAATATGCCACTGTGGACAACTGCCTTTTAAAGACCTAAATAAACACTTTTTTCTTTCCAGAAATATGCTACTATTAACCATAAGCAACTAGTTCATGAGAATGAAAAAAAGTCCATCCAGTTTCAAGATGTGTATACATTTCCTTGTTTGGAAAGGAACTGGTGTCTGGTAACAGGGAGGAAAAGGGAAACTGTATGTGGACAGACAAAATAGGACAAATGGGACAGAATCAGCATTTGAAATGATTTGTATTGTGGTAAGTGGTGCGTATGTGTTTCTGACATAAATGTCTTAATACAAAAAGAAAGTCTCAGCCTTCTTTACCCCAAACCAAAAATCAAATGACTGGGAAAAAGTAATGCTCACATTTGTATCAACCCATTTCAAAGTAAATTTTATATTTAAATTCATTTGTGGACATCTTCTCACTATTATAAGTCGCAAAATTCGTTTGTGTAAAGTCTGTGGACAATTTGTTTAACTTACACTATTCAAACAAGAATACTGTATACTTCTCTCTGTATGCAAGGAAAATCATGTCAGACACAGATACACAAAGGAAATACTGAAGCACAGAATATTGTCATTGGCAAAGTCAAGGAAAGAAGTTGATCAGCTGCCAATATTTGTGGAGAACCAGCGGAAGGGGCAACACTCCAAAGGACACATGGCTTAAAGTTCAGAGATGCAGCAATCTTTCATGTCAGACAAAGACAAAGAAGAAATGTTCCACCTGTTTCTTGTGCCAAAGAAGCAGCCTCAATTTTGTTTTTGTTTTGTGTCTTGATGGTAGATAAGCATTAAAAAGGCTAGTCAGAAATATTCTCTTTTGCAAGTCCTGCCAGTTGAGAAAAAACAAGATCAGAAGTCTTCTAGCAGAAGGTAGATCAGTAACAGACTTCCACGTAGTATCTAACACAACACAGTAACATCTCCACTTTTAATTTAAAACTGCTTTCATTACCTGATCTCTCAGTCCATTCCTGATGTTTGAATTTTCTGCATTTAGCAGCACAGTGTGTCAGAAGGGGAGGATGTCACAGCCTTCGTGTCACTGGTACCACATAGTTCCATGAGACAATTTGTTTAAATACTAAGTTATTCAACTGTTGAAAAATAACAAGTAAGTTTCAACTAGATGCCTTCTTTGAGACACAAACCTGCAAATTTAGCCCCTCCTTACTTCTTGAATTTAATGCTCAGAAGCACCATCTGCTTCTGACATTGAGAATCAAATGGATTGAGTTAGAAAATTATATTCAGAGAATATCTCACCAGTGGTAACACACACAGTTGAATTTTGCATTCATAAGATATATTAATGAAAAGATACACAGAACTGAAAAGTTCTATGTGTTGACTTTTTTTTTTTAATAGTATTGTGTGTGTGTGTGCACATACAGCTTTTGAATGAAACAGAAAAGAAATCCATCCTACATCTCTTTGAATGTTTTTCTCTTCTTTTGCTTTTCTTGACAAGGATATCCCATGATTCTCCTTTTGTCATTCCTTCACCATCTTGACAGTTCCTGAGCCACAGTGCATCTTTGCTCTTTTCATCACCCTGCTAACTTTGTATTTTTCTTCAAGATACAGTGACTTATTTTTCCTCACATCCTCTCAAAGGTCACACAAGCCAAAATCTGTTTGGGATCAGTTTATTACATTTCTAAGCCACAAGGCTGTAGATGAACATAGATGATCTGTGTGTAACCATGTTCAGGATATGGACTCTGACCATGAATCATTCATCATATGTTCTTGCTGTTGAACATGATATTCCCCGATTAGACCACAGACACTAAATTACTCAAAGATAGCTCAGGGACTGCCCATAAGAGGTTATTTCATGCAGTCAGTCAATGGATTATGGTATCTTAAACTTAATCGCTACAAAGTTAAAATGGAGGTATATTTAGGGCATCTTTCTGGGATACCCCTTTTTTAATGAAAGATTGCTGCATTGAATTGCAGATCTGAATCCTGAGCTCTCACTTTATAGTATTCTAAGTTTTTCTTGTGCTACTCCACTATGTTTTGAAGCTTGCTTTTGTTATCATGGCATTTACTATTTCACAGTTTTAATATAATTATAATCTTCAGCCTAGAATTCTGCTCTGATCATTCTTTATCATTTATAACTGATCTATCATTTATAACTTATCTGCTTGATTTTCATGCATATTTAAACAAATACAGAGATATATTTTATTTCCAATAAATAATTTTTTTTTCCTAAAATATTCAATAATAACAACGACATCTCATTATTCTGGTATTCCTTAATTTTATACTCATTTAATATAAATACAAGCACAGAATCTGCAATAAAATATATTTTAAAAAAACTACCATGTCTCCCCAAAATGTTCTGAATTACCATGAATAAATTTCAAATCTTCCTTCACAGATTATAAATCCTCCTGCAGCACTAGAAAAGAACTTAAGTATAAAGACATATTTTCACTATTTCAAGCCCTTATACTGAACTCCTGCTGACTACCTCCTGGGTCTCTGTAGTCAACATATATTAGAGAAGAAGAAAAAAGAAATAAAGTGCCTTTAAAATTCAGCTGTCTACCTTTCAAGTTTTCCTTCTGTGAAAATGATACTTTTCTGTTTAATCTCTTTTCCATCCAATTTTATATCCTGACTAATTTTCCCATATTGGACCATCCTTTCTGTTCTAACAATATTTTCTGATTTTCAACTTAGAAGATAGCATATATCTTTAATGCTATTTATATCAATATCATCTCCTCATATCATCTTTAAAAGATCTGGAAATGCAATCAGATGTTTATTGTTACTAATTAAACTGTCCATAAACGTTGATGTATGCTGATATCAGCAAATAAGTCAAATGCCTTAGTGTGAGATGATTGTTTTTACACTAATGCCAACTGCTGGGTTTCCTACTTTAATTAATTATTCTGACACTCTTGTTTGCAAATCATAAGTTTTGTGTTGAACAATCAATCTGGATAATGTCATCGAAGATGGTAATGAACAACCTGACTGAAAAGTACTATGAAAATACTGCAGTGATATTTCTGTTCATTGGGAATTTCAGTGGGAACAAAAGCATATTTAGCTACTTAACCTACTGACATGCCTTTGTCTTGTAGACTTTCACCTTAATCACTATGCCACTGAGAATGGTAACAATTTTTAGTTACTGAAAATACTACTTGTACTTATATAAAGAACGTTTAAAATTTTTGGTTAGTATCTGGTCCTGAACCAACTGACCTCCATGAGACTTTGTCATGCTCTGAAGTAAAGGAGATTACGTGAGCCACAGTCTGAATTTGTAGGTAGATCCTGGTCCAGACCTTGAAGATCTTTTCATTGACATCTACAGGCTCTGAATTAGACGACTTCACTAGTATAAAACTAATGTAACAAGATTTTTCCTATTACAGGAGCATTTTTCCTTTAGATTTCTCTATAGGTAGCTTATTTTCTAAATAATATCACATTATAATGAATAATCGTAGTAAAGCAAAACATTTTGAAATTTAGCACAAAGAAAGACCACAGAGAAGACTGCAGGCAGGCTTCTGATGAAATTTATACATGGTAGTAACTACCCTCCTTTCTCTTTTAACCGTAATTCAGCACCTCAGTCGCCAGCTATGTCACCAAGGTGATCACAGAGGGAAGGACATTTCCAGACACAGGAAATTCAGAACTCAAAATACATGGGGGATAAATTCCAAATGCAGCAATTATCCTTCTCTTGTCCTTTGATAGATATATGATCTCCAGCACAAAGTGCCTGGAGGAGTTTAGCAGTGCCTATTGGGAATGATTCTTGGCCTACACTAACTTCCAGACTGGAGCCTGAGATGTGTTCAGGTTGGCTCTCTGGTAACATACATCTGAGTTGGACTGAAATGGTACTTCTATTTTCCTGGCAAATGCTGAAAGAGAAAGCAGGTGTTGATACGTCCCAAAGTGGAAGTTTCACCCTGGCATAGGGATCTTTCTTTATCCTGCTAGCTCAAGCCAGAATGCATACATATTAGTTCTGCCATAAATCTTCTGACAAATCAATAGCAAAAATAGCACAGAATCTTAAGAGTTGGGAAAAACTTGGAGAGACATAGACATGCCTTTCCTCTTATCTGTTGAGGGACTTTGGGAAGTCCACCTTCTGACCCAGTGAAGTTGCAAGTAAAGACTGAGGCAAAAATGTTGAGTACCTCAGCCTTCTCCTTGTCTGTTGTTACCAGTCTGCCTATGTTGTTGACCTGGGGGTGTACCCTTTCTTGGACTTTCCTTTTCTAGTTGATGTACCTGTAGAATACTCTATTATAGTTCTTTTCACCCCCTGTCATGTGCAGTTCCAGCTGGGCTTTGGCCCTCCTGACTCCATCCCTAGACAGTCTAGCAGCATCCATCCCTATAGTCTTCCCAGGATACATGTTCCTGTGCACACTGCTTGTGCTTTTTCTTATTGCTCTCCAGCTTGACCAGTGGGTCCCAGTTCAGCCATGCTGAACTCTTTGCTTCCTTTCCTGACTTCCTACACCTGAGGATGGAGAAGTCTTGTCACTAAGAAAGATGTCCTTAAAGATATGCCATCTCTACTGTGCTCCATTGTCCTTAAGGACACTATCCCAGAGGATTTTATTGACTAACGTCCAAAACTTGCTCCACAAGTTCCTCACAGCAGTTGTTTTCCAGGCTTTTCTGGCCTGTGACTACTGCACACATTCTTTAGACAGTGATACTCTGCTATGAACTGGAAATGGAAAGTATTGATATCCAACAGCTTCAAGCTGAAGGATATCAAAGACACTAGGAATGCCTTTTCACAGCAGTTTCTATCAATCATGAATACCTGCCAGGTCTACTTCTTTCAGAGGACACAGCATTTTTATCTTAACTACGCAAAAATTTCTAATATCCTAATATAATATGGAGAAGAGGGAGACTTCTGGACCAGAGAGTGCAAAACATATGTCCAAACCACATAAAAGTTGTAGGAGAGGGAGCTCTGATGGGAAGTCCTGTGAGGCCATTCATCAACACCTCTTCTAACCTCACCTACAATCTCTTTTTATTTTATTGTTGAATTTTCCTTCGCTTCCTTTCTATTAATGTTTTAACTTAAATTTTGAGTATGGTTGGATGCTGTTTGTTTTTTCCTAGAGAGCTCTTAGGAAGTTCCTAACACAATTCACTGAATACTTTTCCCCTCCAAAATTCTGTCCTTCAGGATGAGGCTGAGGGTAGAGGTAGGGACTGGCTGAGGTGGGGGCACTCTCGGGCACACGTGTAACTCTGCTTCACAGAGCACTCTGCTTCTCAGAACACTCTGCTTCTCAGGCAATTCCTTTGATGTTTGACAGTATATTTTATTCAAGGGTTCACATTTCACCTCTGATATATTTAGGTTTTGTCCATGGTTCAAGAATCACCATTAGAGTTGTTGTTTTTTCAATGTTTTAGTCTTGGAGACCTAACAAATCTGCAGCCAATAAAAACTCATTTTTTCTTTTGTATGCCCAAAAAATATCATCATGTAACTAACAAATATGATATTTGGGTTACAATATCAGATGGGCAGAGCTTGTTACCTCCCAGTAGATTAACCTTTGAATCTTTACCGATTCATTAACTGTGCACATCAATCACCAGATTTCAGTAAAATTTATTGCAATTAAGGATTTTGCAGCACTGTGGAGGCTGAATAGGATTCTTCCTTATCAGTACCATTAATGGCTTTCTGAAATGTTGCCAGTTCATTCACCCCACCCAGATTTCAATAATAAAGTAATTTTGACAGAGGGCCCATGTTTCAACATTTTTAATAAAAACAAAATAAAAAAACCATCAGTAACAGAGCAGTAAAGTATTCTCTCTCTTTCCTCTTTGCCAAAACTAACAGAAAGGAAAATGTCAGCCTGGCTTGACTCCAAAAAAGGAGGAAATTGAATGGTCTTAGTTCTTGTTCTTTGACTAGTAGCATTGTGTACATAGAAGACTTGACTCTTGGGCTCATTTTGATGGAGCTGAAACACAGATAAGAATGTAGAAGACTAGATTCTGTAATTTATAGCCAATGATTCTGTTTAAGATCTTTCAGTACCACATAACAAATCAATGTGATTTAGAAAATAACATGGTTTCTGCCACTGACATAAGCCATATGTGAACTGCTAAGCTACTATGTAAGCCGCAGCTATAAATTTTAGTCAGTAGGAGGAGATCCTTTATGCTTCTCTGCTCAAAATATTTTAATCCATTATCAACATTTTGAATGAATCCTTGCTATATTGCATTCTGGTAATGTGCTGGAATGTCTCTTACACTAAGGGAAGAGAGAAGGCTGCCTTCCAATCATTTTTCTATTGAACTCACTCACACGAACATTTTAAAATAGGACAAAATTGTGTCTTACAATCCTGTTAATATGCTGCATCATGTTCTGATAACAGATTAAAATGTACCTGATTTTATTGTGTGTGATCTCTCTAGACAATAGTAATGGTTAGTCAGAAATGTGGATATTTACACATGCAGGTACTCTACTGGAATTTCCCTGCTGATACTGTCTCAGGTTAACTGTTTTCTGTGGCATGGCATAAATCTGTGCCTACAACCCTCAGTACTGTTCCCCTGTTTAGGGGGACACAACTAGTCAAGGAGGAAAGAAGGGAATCATCTAATGTTATATAAAAGTGCCTTCCCAGAGGACGCTCTACTCACTAGACACAATTGTGAGTCTAGCCAAAGGCTTGGAGCCCAGTACTCATTGCAGTCATGTCATTAAAATAGTGCTTATGTGGGAAGTGAGTTGAATAATCAGTTTATTGATCCTCAAGGCATCAAATTCCTACAGATCTAATGGCTCCTTATTTCCTACATCTTGGTGTATCTCACTGCACTGAGTTTTTGTGCTTGGAGAAAGAGGAGGCACAATCCATTCCCCTTTCTGCCATACCCTAGTTTTTAAAGAAAAAAAAAATACTTAGGTGTATGAGCTGGAGGGATCTATGACATCCACTGCCCTGTTCCTGTCTGAATGTATGGTACCCACCAGCTCTGTAGTTTAAAGACAGTTCATACTGTTGAAATGCAAAGTTGATTGATTTAACAGGGTCATGTACTGCTTCTGATGCAGAATTGCCAGAGCACCCCATCTGGTAACAAGAGAGCCCAAGGAATTTACAGTACAAGCTAAGCCATTATTTCTTGAATCCTAGCTCAGCTGTCGCTCAGCCTGGTTTCTGGTACACACGCACACATCCCTGGTGCAGCCATCCAGCTGCATGCAGCTTTGAAAAGGTGATCTGCAAATCAGTTTGTGATGTGAATAAAATAAATAGCTAGCACAAACTCAGAGTGTTTCTGGTGTGTACATTTATTTTGTTTATTAAAAAATCCTGTGCTCTTGTAACAAAACACAGCATTTGGAAACAGATCTGGTGAAAGGAAATGAGAACAGATTTTCCAAGGTGAAAAGATGCTAGAAGAGAAGCTGTTTTAACTCTTAAACAAGCAATATTGGTGATTGAATATTTCTTTCTCATCACAGGTACACGAAATAGTCTAAGGAAATGTACTGATTAGGAAATTATTTAGTTTGGCCCTGTAGAAGTGTTACTGACCCTGACCATTAGCAGAATACTGGCTTTTACAGTGTGGATGTCACTATGACTATTAAAATATTGGTATGAACTATTGAGTGTTAATGTTATGCAACTTCAATAGCTTGTGAAGATTAAAGAAAAATTAACATTTGTATCAATTCCATGGGTCAGGCTTTCAAAAGGAGCCATTCCAATTCCATGGCATAATCAGCTTCTGGTTTTGCACGTTTAAAAAAAAAAAAAGTGGAAAAAAAATTCAGTTAGTTAATTAAGTGAAGAAAATATCAGTCTCTGAAGGCAATAAGTATCAAGATATCAAATGTCCTGTGAAAATGATTTACAAATTTAGGAAAGGATATTAGGAGATTTATGGTGGAAAACAGGTCTTTAGTGAGATTTTTTTAAATGGCTAACCTGCCTAGAACCTTCCGAAAATCTCACTGAGTACTTGCATGTAAAGATCTAAATTCATTAACTTCAGCAAAATTTAGGCACTGACCAATTTGAGATCCAAACAACAGAGCAACAGAAGAAGAGAGAAAGTAAAAGATATGAAGGAGAAAAGTACTTTGGGGACTGAAGGGTTCTATGCATGAATGTTTACAATACGACACAGAGCTACAAAGAAAGAAAAAAATTCTGATGCAGATGCGTTGTCCTTCCAGTTCATCTCAAAGTGCTCTTGCAGCTCCTTTTCAAACCAGAGAAAGGAGATGATTATGAACTCAGTATTTCAACCTTGACTGGGAAATCAGGGGACAAAGAATAACAGTTTTTCTTGTACTGTGAAATTATTCATTTTTGGTTGGCTTTCCAGTAGAATATTGAAGATATTAATAACATCAATGATACTTAGGCTTTTAAAGTAATAAAATTAGACATTAGTTTCCTAAAGACTTTTCCTGGCGTAGTATAGGCTCCAAGCATTCATGAAGACATTCTATAACCTTGTAGAAGAGAAAACAGCACTTTTTTTCACTATTATGACATCATGCACAGCTGAAATTAAAGTGTTCTTCCCCACTTTTCTAGTGGATCTCTATACCACAGAGATTTTTACATCAAACTTTCTTAATACATTCAAGCACTATTTAATGCAATAAGATATGTGAGAGGATTTTCAAGTTAGATCAACTGAAGTCAAACGTGTTTCAGTCTTGCTCATCTCTGGATTTTTCACACTTACCTTAAAGCTATTACCTGAGACCCTTAACATTAAAGCCCCATCTCTTTGTATCTTCTTCGCAGTCACTGATCATAGTTAAACACTTGGAAATAATTTTAAGAGAACTCTCTTGCCCTTGGATGTACCTAAGGCAAAATTACTCAGATGCATCAGAAACTGACTAATAATATGGGCGATGAATTGTGATCTACAATTGCAAAAGAGACTTAATGCTTTTCGAAAATATGTCCTTAGACTGTATCTTTCCATCAAGGTCTGAAAGAAGAAACACTTTGTTTCATACAAAGGAGAAGTTATCCAAATAGATAAACAATGAGGTCTGTTTATAAAAAAAGATGAGGAGTACACAGCCGCCACAGTTCCACTAGAGTAAGATCCTCTCCTGTGCCCAGCAATAGTTAATTCTGAGCGTTTGCCTTTGTGAGTTATATCTCCCACTGAACATAATCCAAAAGAACGGTAGCAGGTAAATAAATTTTAGCATTTAAATCAGGAAGGTATGCATGTTTCCTATAACAGTTCAGTAAATTTTCTTAAATAGATTTTCCTCCTATGGAACTTCGCTTGCAAGGGCAGATCAGCCCCCTGCAATAAGAGCCAAACATTCAAGCACAAACCAGTTCATATTTCACAGATCCAGCTCCTCCAAACTGTTTGAATCCTTGCCCTCTACAAGGTATTTAATATAATTTTTAGTTCAGAATAAAGTAGATAACAAATAGTTCCTCTTATTAAGTATTCCATGGTCTTTTTGTGATGTAACATGTCAGAAAGTTATAGATTGATGTTTCAGTTTTATGCAGTATTGTATTCTTTGGCTTCAGAACAAAAACCAAAATAAATGTGAGCATTTTTGGATCTTTTTCTGAAACTACGCTATGCATTCCTTTAATCTTTCTTTCTAGAGACACTGTACAATAGTTTCCTTGTTATAGACCTTCAGTATTGCTGACATTAATGCAATTATTTTTGACAAGTTGAAAATCTTCCTGTAATTGAGTTTCTATTTGACTTTAATGTTTGCCCTATTTGGAAGGCCTTGTTAACAGATTTCAAGCTGTGATAATAATATTTCCTTCCTCTATTATCAAACGTTCTAATCTGTTTTCTTTCCAGATCACCACTGGTCAAAATAGTCATGGGATATTTTTCAAAAGATGGAAAAGGTTTTCTTTTTTTCAAAATCTTTTGGTTTGGAGATTTTTTTTAACTTTTATGCAAATGAAACAGAACTTCTCTAAACAAGTCAGTGAGACTGAAAGTGAGACAAAATAAGAATTTAATACAGCAAAATTTACTTAGCATCTTTCATAAAATGGTACCTATTTTTTTAAAGTAGCTTCAAAAATTTATGTGCCAAGTATTAACGTATGTAATGATATATAGATTTGCTGAAAGCATTTGCTTTTCAGCTGTTGGTGCTATAAAAACATATAACAGTTCAATTTAAAATAAATCTCCTCCCCCCCTCTCTCCCCAGCTTATCTTCATAAAAACATTTTTCCTTTACTTATATGATATTTCTTATTTCTACTCTCAAGAGCATGTTAAAGAACGCAAACATTAAAGACTTCAGTCTTTACCAGTATAAATTTCCCGTACTGTCACTCACAGAAGTTCTTGCACCAACCTTTCTCTTTTAAGGCACATTGACCATGAAGTTATCATTTTGGTTTCAACTTGATTTTCCACTTTTCCTGGCAGGGTTGCTTCAAGTCATTTATTTTGAGATATCCATGTCAGAGTGCAACCACTTTATTCTTGAAAATAGACCCTGGTGACTCCCTGATAGTTGGATTTAAAACAAAACTGTCAGTCTTCAACTCTGGCTGTAACCCTCTGCTTTTGGAAAATGCTGCTAGGGAAACAGTGTATAGATATTGGAGACAAAATTATTTTTTCCCTGTGTATTCACTGCTCATACAGATATTTAAGGGATAAAAGATGAAGCAAGGTTTTAATACCAATCACTGCCAAATCAGCCAAACGAAGAGCAGTGTCATAGAAGGTCATTTTTAAATTCAGTCTACTCTAAATCCTTGTTCCTGGTCTACATCAATTAGTGGTCACCTAGACCAGCGAGTTTGGGAAAGATGCCTACTACTGTTCAAGTATCACCCAAAATGTGCATACCAGCACTCATTTAAAGTATTATTCAGATTTATTATGTATTTTTAAGAGTGTATGGAAATTGGAATCAGATGATAGAAGCAGTAAGATATGATCTCAACTATTCTTTCATTGATGCAATTATTGGCAATTGCTCTGACACCCTTCCTCTGCAAAATTCTAGAACAAGTCCTCTCATCAGCAGTGTAGAAAAAAAGGAACATTACTGTAAGGTCTACATTATTAGTTTCATATGCTATGGGTGAATTGCTATGGTGTGTTTAGACCCCATGTGTTTCCTTTGCCTTGAATAAAAGAAATGAATAGGAAGGGGAAATAGCTTCTTGGAAGAGGTGTGTCCTACTTATCTTCTATGGACAAATAGAAGCATTAGTGAAGAATAATCATAGATTCATAAAATCATTGAATGGCTTGAGTTGGAAGAGACCTTGAGAATCATTTAGTTTCAACCCCTGCCAAGGGCAGGGCTGCCACCCACCAGATCAGGCTGCCCAGAGCCCCACCCAATCTGGGCTGTAACATCTCCAGGGATCAAGCATCCTCAGATTCATTGGGCAACCTGTTCCAGGGCCTCACCACACTCTGGATGAAAATTTTTCCCCCAACATCTAATCTTAATCTTCCCTCTTTTAGTTTAAACTGTTGTCCCTTCTCTTATTACTTTCAGAGATGTAAAAAGTCTGTCTTCTTCCTGGTTATATGAAACCTAAGGCAGAAATAATCACTTCAAATTGCTCTGAAGCTCTATCTGAGAACTGGGCATTAGCTTTTCCATCTCTCTGCTTCTCTTGATTCCTCAATACAGAGGTACAGCTATACACCAAGGAGGACAATTGTCTTTACAGGAACTATAGTCAATATTGTAGAAAAGCCATCAGCTGTCCCCATGTTGAGCAGAAATGTAGCTATGAAACTTTTGATGAAAGTTGGAAATATAGTACATCACAAACTTCTTAAATAAATGACAAAATAGTAATGTACCGTATTTTAATGCCATCTGGGTTTCATTAATAGATCATGTTCTAGAATGTGTTTCCATTAACAAATAAAGAAATGCTTACTTGCTACATCTGGTCAAATAATGTAAAAACAGACTTGCAAATACATTCACAAAGAAATAAATCGAATTCAGTTTGCTGTTATTCATGGTTTCATGGTCCTGCTTATCACCAGATACTCCTTTTCATGCTGATATTCATGAAAATGCCCACCAATCACCCAACATTTGTGAGCGTGTGCCAGAAACACACTGTTATTTATTCTTTGTTCTTTCTCTCTCACTAAAGAGGGCAATTCTTCTTATGGAGGAGCAGGAAGTGTGACCTATTCCATGCTGCGAATGAAGAGTTGAAGACCTTCAGGTCTGAAACCTGAGCAGGGAAATGAGTAGGTGTAAACCAGCACACAGCAAAATGAACCCTATGTGACACAAAAACATTGAGTTTCACATAGACATGGTACTGGCAATTTGAAGTTGTGTTGAATACAGGGAAAAACATACCTTACACAGTGTTGGTGTAAATGATTTTGTAGCTGGCATTTTGTTCCACAGATCTACAGCTTGTACATCTACTTGAAATGGTGTCTGAGCATCACACTTAATGCAACAGTTTTTGTGTTGAAACTTTTTTTACCACTGAATCCCAGAAATCTCTGGAGCCTCTGGAGCCTGCCTTTCTTTTTAATGGGGAGGTACTTTATATAGTAGTACCAGATAAAATAAAATACATCTTGAGTAAATAAGCACAGACATGAGGACTATCTGCTGCAAAGTTTATTAAAAAACTAGCAATTTCTGGGCTGTTCTGTTAATGTATGCAGGAAACTGCTGGACTGTTTACTATGCTGCATAGTGTTTGCAGCATAGTGTTGTGAAGCAATTAACACTTTTTCATGTTATTGTTTTTCTATTTACACATTTAAGAAATCAGTGAATGAACTAGAACGAGCATTTTCTACATGAATGTTTTTACCTGCTCTTACTATGTAAATTACTCCTCAATGTCATTAGCTTTCATGTGCACCTTTAACACTACCCAGTCTTGAAATGTTTCTAGTTTAGAATTCCCTGGAAAGGAGTTCTCTGTAAATGTTCTCTGAAGAAAATTTATTTTAGTATTAGGAAAGATAAAAGCTACAGATTTACTACAAGACCTTAGATATATGGAATATAACTTGTTTATTTTAAAAGACAGAACAGAAATTTGGAACACCACGCCTGAAGAAATCTTAATGTGTCATCAAGAAAAACAGACAGGAACTCATCAAGCATGCTGGAGGGCTGACAGCAGATCAGCCACTGAATAGGTTATGGCGTGGAAATGCGCTTATTTGAACAATTGTTTTTATGTTATATTAACTGGATGCATGAGTATAGCACGAATCCATATAACATCAGTACCACAAAGCAGTACAGATATCTGCGCATTCTGCTGCAGTGCATATAAGACAAAACTGCACTGGATATCAGTTACAGAGGTAGTAGATATCTTATAATTTTTATTACTCTCCATCCCCTTATTCTTCTGGAAGGATATGTAAAACAATCCTGTCTGTAGATGCCACGTGAGACTTTTTGGTTTCAGTCCTCTTCTTAGCTCACTGTGATTAAAAATTTTGATGATACATTAGCTAATGTTAAGTGATCTGATAATCATTAAATCAATGACAGCAGGTAACACAGAGAGCTTCATAAATTGAGTTCTGCATATTAGAGTGGTTTTCCATTTTTGCAGGAGAAGCACTTTTTATTCTAGGATTCTTTTTTTTCTTTCTTTTCACATGACTGCACAGGTTTAATGTTTGTGGGAAGGGAGGGAACTGCTCCTATTGCTGAGTTTTGCCATTGTATTGTGACTCATATGCTTCTTTCCCTGAATAAATAGATGTTTCAGACTATGTCTTATGTCTCATCCCCTGTGAATTGAATTTGTTGAATATGCAAATTTATAAATATTGTTGTGATAGCCTTTAGCAAACCATTAGCATTTGCTATGCAAAAGCCATGAGATTTTTACACAGCTACATGTAAAAAGGTCTTCAGATTCACATAAGAGGCTTTAGATTTAATTCAAGTGACTTTATGCCCTAATAACAAGATATCTAAAGAAAATTTAGCCTCCATCTATAACTGGTGGAGAGACAGACATGTTTAGTGAATGATCTGTCTCATAGAAATTCCTTGGATTACTGATAGGCTTTGGACTTAGATCATATTGTTAAATGCCACGTAGCACCATGTCACACTACAGACTTAAGAGTTAGAAGATTGGGAAAGTTCAAAACCAGTGGAGTCAGGACTGTGTCTTTCATTATTTTCTTTATACCCACATGATTGCTTAAGTAGAATGAGTTCTTCGATTTTAAAATATTCCTTATTATTCTTCCCTGATTCTACCAGTGTGGTTTCCATCAGTCTCATTTTCTGCATGCCATCCAAGGTAGGTGAGCAAAATACATCTCAGAAGAGATGATGCCTCAGAAGAAATGATTCAGTTTACTAATTCCATAAAATTCTCAAATGAGAGCAGTGACTAATTCATGACAAATCATTTATAGACCATTACACTCTCCACTCTTGTCTGGTTTGCTGGTGGCCATTTGTGCTCTCTACCATCAAATTTTCCTCCGTAGTTTCAAATCTTTTAAAGTTTTCATCTAAAAAATTTCCTTTAAAAATAATGTTTTTTCCCTTGATTTTTATTTTTTTTTTTCCCCTCCCCAATATAAGAGTAACATACAAGATGTTAGGTCCAGTTCTATCTGGGCTGAAAGGCTTCACAACACAAAAATATGAAGTAATATGGAAACCAGAAAGATATTTTCTCAGACTATAAATTATATGTATATATATTGGGCATTTTAAATGTTCAGTTTTTATGCTGTCTTCAGTAATTCTGCCATCATGACTACAAGTCCAAGCAGTGCTGAGGGGTTATATTTAGTAAGCAGCTGACAGTGAATCACAAACTCAGGGAATTCTAGTGGTGGAGCACAAAGGAGAACATTGCTAATCTTTATGTGTTCCCACAGATAAAGTCAACATCTTGAATACTGATAGACTGCATACAAGGATGCCTCATTCCCAGTTGCTGAGGTGGTTTTCCTGCAAAACAAAGGCTGGTTAAAACACTATGCAGATCCTTAAAAAAAAATCAAAGGCCTCTGGCTTTATAAGCCCACTTTACTGCCTGATTTTGAAGTTTTTGTTTTCAATACCACACAGGTTCAAAAAGAATGTCTGTTTTCGTTTCAGCTAAGCTAATCCATACATAACATCCTTTCCCACTATTTACTAGACTGAAGCTATCAAATGAAGATATGATGTCTGTGTTTGGGTTAGTTGGTTTAAATTCTAATGACCATGATGTAAGCACTATAATCAAGCAAAGCTTGTCTGTCTTTGGATTTGGATATCTTTGCCATAGGCCCAATGTATACTTTCTAGCCTTGTCATTAAACTAACCACAGCTCTGTCTAATTTTCAATTAGCAGTAAGCTTGCTACACAAAGCTGTGTGGCCCTAATTTAAAGCTAGTTTCATAAAGTTCTTTGTTCTTTATTAACAATTTACTAATATTTAGATAAGTAACATCAATTTACAGTATATGCTTTGTTAGACTGGAATTTCCCTGGTGTGTTTGTTTTTTTTTTCCTTCTTTTCTCAGTCCTGGCGTTTGGGCTTGGATTTTAATTTTTTCCCCCAAAGTGTCCATTAACTCTCTTCACATCCAGTGTAGGCAAGGCTTTTAGATAAGGTCACTTGAGAAGATCTTATTTCAAATTAATATTGAAAATGTCTAAGAAAAATAAGTTAAATGAATCTCTTTTAATACTCCAGTTCCTCTGTATACTTGCATGTCTTTATGGAAAGTTGTAGAAGGTATACATCATGCTTCCATCAAGAGAAAAGATCTGAATTTCTGTTAAGTATCAAGAAAAAAAAATTCTACTAATGAAACATTCTCAAAGAATAATCTGCTCAATAAACTCTTTTTGGTACTTTTAAATTACATAGGACCGCTGGGAAATAAATTTCACGGAACAAATATTCATTGACAAAAAGATAGATGGTCAGATGCACTTTGTCTCTGTTTGAAAATCTCAGATACATTTAATTCTATTACTGATGAGGTATAGAATTTCTCTATAAGGTTATACACAAGGTATGTCTAGCCCAGTACCTTGTTTTTGACAGGAAAATATTACAGATGCTTAGGAGAGAATACAAAAAGGTTTGCTTAGCTAATTTACTTAAGAGTTAGCAAAATGAGATCAATAAAAACAGTAAGAAAGTGACGTGATTTCTTTTTATTACTGCTTGTCTAGGAAATCCTGAATTAAGCATTGTCATAATCATTAAACACTTTTTTCCCCATTTCATCCTCGTGAAGTTTTTATTGCTTTTCATTAAGAGGAGGAATTTTCTTGAATCAAATCAGTCAGGCTGTTGTTCGGTCCGCAGAGAAATTATTTGCATATGACCATCTTCAATAAAGTGCTTGCTTTAATTGTCATGTTGTCCCAGTGTTCTACAACTGCTTCCTTGCATACATGTAAGTTCTTTCCAAATAACAGAATATTGGTCTGCCTTTGTTACTCATGTGTTATTTATAGCTTTGCTAAAACTAATTCATTTCTAGCTATACATTCTAGGGAATTAAGTATTCTTGCATATTAATATAAAGTCTCCCAATAAATTTTTTTAATCCATTCTTAAACGAGATCAAATTTTCAGCATAGCAATTAGTACCCAAAATTAAGTTTGCAAGAACAGGTACACTGAAAATTTAGTTACATCTAGATATATGCAGCAAATCTAGTATCACATCAGAAATTGCTGATGACAGCTTCCTTTGTGTACTTGTGTTCAAAAAAGAGTCATCACTAGGGTAAGGCTGGGTTAAGATACATCTAACTGAACTGGGAAGAGCTTTGTTTGTTTTACCTGCTATGGAGAGAAATCTCTAAGCTTTGGTGTTGAGTCTAGTTCAACACAAGGAACAGGTTGCAGAAGCGAATAAAACACTTGCACAAACAGGCAGGCATTTATCCAGTTCTGCATGCACCCTGATGGAGATGAGCAGAAGAAACTAAACTGAGCTGGAAGAAATGAAAGCGCAGAACGTGCTTGCCTGTGAGCCAGGTCTGGCCCATTAACACAGTGCAGCTATGACTCACTGAACACTTCTTAACTGGAACTGCCAGTCAACCGAGGTTTTGTAATGTCCCAAAGGGCCACAGTGAGCTTGTCACTGACTTCTCTGTTTCCAGGCACCGAGCAAAGTGTGAAGCTACCATCCAGCCAGCCAGCAAAGGAAGCCTGCCCTTCCAGATTTCCCCTTGCCTAAAGCACACTGAAAGTGCCAGCCCAGCCAGCTGTACTCTTCTCTTTCCTGGTCCTCACATCTGGAAAGCAGTGACACAGATGCTTTGCAGGCCAGCCAAGTTTGAAGTGGCTGCACTGACTGAAAAATAACCTTCCAAGCTGTCCAAAACCCTCTGAAACCATCAGACTAACTGCCCTGACTATCTTAATCCTAATTTTCTGGAGTTTTGAGAGACCCAAAGGATGATCATAGATATTTACAGTCTCCCTTGTGCAATTCAGGAGCAGAGCTGGCTACAAACCAGCTAACTCCCCGCCATTTGACTGTTGCTTCCCATGTACCATTGCGTGGATTTTTGTTCTGCCAGCACAGGCAGAAAACTCTTCCCACATAACATAGCCCAGTGTTATATTTTATTACTTCTCATCATGCCCTTATTGTTTGATCAGCTTTGAATTGATCACATCTAGTTTAAGGCACCTAAACCTTAACTGCCAAGTCAATGGGTCTCAGTTTGTCCCTATAATTCATGAGAGTACTTAGACATGTGCAGATAGGGTTTTATCCCTCTGTATTCAAACGCTTATTTTAAAATGCATCAAATTGCACTTAGGAGGTGGTTATTCTATCAGGGAAGATCACTAATTTAAAACAGTTGCAAAAAAAAATTAAGGGACAACACTGGAAAACAAGAATCCAGCTCTGGTTATGCATTGAAGAGCAAACAGAAAAGCAGCTGAAACTGTGCACTCTGCTATGCAACCAGAAAAACAGAGCAGCCCACTGACAACTTTTGGCCCCAAAGCTGCCAATTGGTTGCTGTTGTTGTTTTGAGGAAAATTAGTAGTTTTTTGCAATGTTCCTGAGAGAAGACTAATAAGCAGAAAGAGTAACAAAAGTGGGAATTTGCATTGCTTGCAATGAGGGTGATAGTTATTGTAGGTAAGAGTTACTTGATTGATTTCAGAGCTTCAGAAGGTATGGGGAGAGATAGTAGACTATAGTTTTCTATGCTCTGTAAATCTTCAAACATGGCTGAAATGTAGTCACTGACTTTTTTCACGTAAGGAAATCTTTAAGAAATCATTTAAAGTTTACAAAATATATTACTGTATAAATATATCTCAACATATATCTCAAAGAGCTACATAAATTTCTGGAGCATATCCCTTTCTCTTAAATTTAGTTTACTGACTGAGTACCTATCTAACTGTCCTGAAAGATTACTATGGCTTGTTTGAACCACCTCTGAGAGCACAGACGTTACCCTTTTAGAACAGAGCAGTGTTGTTTGCAATTCCAAGCTCAAGTAATCAGTTTCAGTCACCTCCAATGGAGACAGGAAAAATCTAAATCTAGTCAGGTACTGAAACACTGGACTACAAAGGAAAATGAAGTGATTTTTATTTCTTACCTTAACACCCCTTAATTAGGGCTAAACTTATCTCTGTTGCAGTCTCACTGGTTTCCCTCTGCCAAACCGCACGAGACTTGACCTTTTGGTGCTGCTCTAGCTTCCACAGATTTGTGAATGTTTTTATTCTGACAGCTCCACGAGCCCAATGCAAACCTGACTAGCCTTACAAGAAAATGAAATAATTTAATGGGAATGACGTAATGCTGTGTGTGTTCAGAATCTTACATGCCAGTGTCCTGCAAAAGCCTTTCCTCCCCAAAAATAAATTATAGATGTTGAAGTCTGCTGCAAACCACCCACCCACATTCAGCCTTTTGCTTCTCCCCCTCATGGACTTGTCAACAAATTGGATCAGAGAATACCCCATCTGTTCTTTGCTTCAGTCAAAAACAGTGTCTGCATTATCAATATGCATCTGAAAAGTAGAGGACACTTCAAGCAGAAAAGCATAGAACTTCTAAGGCCAAGTGTTTGTGCATTGCTTTAGGGTTATTTTTACCTATAAAATGACATGTTAAATGTGGTTTCTTTAATGTGTTTTAGTCCAACTTCATTCACCTATAGACATCTGTGTTATATGGCAAAGTAAAACTATAAGCAAAATCAGGATGAGGAAGTGGAACATACTCATTCATGTAAGCCTTTTTTTTTTTTAAAGAAGAAGAAAGGAAATACTTACATTTTTTCTTAGTATTAGAGCCAACAGTTAAAAAAAAAAAAAAAAACACCATACAAATGTTGAAATAAAAACTGTGATGTTTATAATGAATAGTAACTATTGAATGAAAGCAAAAATAGAAGAGAGCAATGTTTAAAACTTCTGCTTGTTCTTATTATAGAAGATGACTACACAAAGCAAACCTAAAGAGCGGGATAGGATTTCACATTTTATTGGCATTTGGGGAAACTTTATACTCTGTCTCTGGAAAATCAGAAAGGGAAGTGGTTGCAAGGAATCCACATAATAATGTATGGGAAAGCCAGCTAGAATTTACAAGGGAGTGGACTGTGCTGGTAAATCAAAAGTTTGCCAGATCACATGGTTCACAATTAATAATAGTGGGGTGTTCCACCAGCAAGAAGTTTCTCCATTTTCTTTTCCTTTATTACCATTTTATTCCCACTAAGCCACTAAATTATTTTGCTTAACTATTGGTGCAAAATATATGTTATTAGTAAAAACATATCAGGTATATAATGAGAAGCAAATAAGCCTATTGCAGTTTCATAAAAAGCCAGGAAAGTTTCAAATGGTAGGATGTTTTGTTTTGTTTTGTTTTCTTGCTGGGAAATAAGATTTTATGGCCAAGTGTTATGAGAAACAACTATTCACAAGAATCGGAGTATGAACGCTCAGTTTGGAGGTTCACTTTTATCCATATAGTACAACCTTACAGTCTGTGTTCTTGATTTGGTGCCAGTTCTCCAGCTATAGGAAAAGGATGTTTAGGGATAGCTACTGACAGAATTTAACTAACAGATTAAGTCTGGAAATATTTTTGGTTTCTTTACAAAATACCAAGTATCACCATATGTCGCCCTTGTATGTGACCACATGACTCTTGAGGAACTAACTAGGCAGTATCATTAAACAAAGCACATTGCCTTATAAAGTGTAAAGGAATGCCAGCTGCCTATGTTACACAAAGCCTTTAGCAGTAAGGACTCATATACACAAGGGCTGCTCTGAAAGTAATGCCTCCTATTTTATTATGTTGTCCCAAAATGTTGGAGCAGATGTTGATGGTAAAATAGCAGAAGTTGAGCCTTCCCATCAATATTCCATTACATGTTGTTGCTGTGTGACAGATGGCAGCAGAGGAGCATCTGACAAAATTGAATCTAATACAGAAGTGCAGATGAAGAAAAGGCGTAGAGTTGAATTCCTATGTGCAGAAAAAATGGAACCCATTAACATTCATTGACACTTGCTGAATGTTTATGGAGACCAAACACTGGATGTGAACACAGTGAGACAGTGGGTGGTGCATTTCAGTAGTGGCAACAACGACATGAAATAGAAGCCATGCTTGGATGGCCATGCAAATTTTTATCAGCGCAGCATGTGGGCTCTTGCTCATCACTGGTGAAAATGCAGGGCTAATGCTGGTGACTATGTTGAAAAACATTGTTTTGTAACTGAGAATTTGCTCTATCAAATAATGTTATTATGCTTTTGGTAAATGATGTTGTTTCCATGGAAATAAATAGCTATGCATTACTTTTGGAATGACCTAAATATTTCTCTTGCTTGGATTAGGTTTTGGATTTGTGTCAGGTAAGCAAAACAGGTTTGAATTTAATCCTAATAATTTTAAGGGCCAATTGAAACTTCAGAAGTCAATCCAATCCGAAAGTGAATTAAGAGATGTGCCATTCACGGATTAGATTATCTCCAGAGGTCCCTCACAACTTCAAGCATTCTGTAATTCTGTGAAAATCAGCTCTTAATCCTTTTTCTTCAGGCAGAGAAGTTACCAACTTTAATTTACCAAGGCTTAAGTGATATGACCAAAACATCTCCTACTTCTGACAAACATGGTTCTGTCATCTGCAGTGGAAGAAATGGCAGGGAGAGTAATTTAAAACAAATGCAAAAAAAAGGAAGCTCAAATTCAAAAACCCTTCAGAAACCAAAGGAAAGAAAATATAGTCTTTCTTTCTGGGGCTAGCCAGGAGTTGGCTTTATCAAAGTGATTTCTTTCTTTCTTTTTTTTTTTTTTTCTTTTTGGTGCTTGCATCATCAGTTCTTCTATAATTGGATTGTGATTGACAGATTCTTGCGGGAATATCCAAGAATACTACTAACGTACAGTTTTGTAATAGCAGACTGCAATCAGAGCCTGAACTCAAGCCGGTGTTGTTTATGACTGTGAGCCAGAAAAAAAGCCCTGGAATCCTTATTTAAGAAGAGCTGAAGATTTTGTGGCATACTTCTGGCAACAATAGTGCAACAGAGGTATATCTTCAAAACTGTTGGCAAACATGTTGTAACATTTGTGGTAGTCACTTGACAATGGAAAACCTTTGGATGAATTTTCAGTTCATAAATAAAACAAAAAGGGCTCATACTTATACCATCATGGCTGCTGAACCTGGCCATTTGTATAATGTTCCCGCTTGCAACAGCATTCCTTCAGATGAGTAGTCCATCATTATGGAGCAAACACATAATTATGGTTACAGAGTTGTTTTGACAATATTTCCAACATTATTGCAACCTGCTCCAGATTTTCTTTACATCAGATGTTCTCAGAAATGTCACAAGTGACATATTTTGTAAACATATTCAGTTCTTTTCTTATCTAGAAAATAAGAGTGATCCAGTGGCATTTATAACAGTTACTAAAACTGATTTTACTGACTTATCTGTGCGCTAGCAGTAATGCTAGTGGCTGACTTCTAGACTACAGAGGACTTGTGATCTTAGTAATTTTGAGTAGGTAGTTGAGTTTGTGAAAGAATTTAATATACTAATCCTGTTTGTCAGAATTACCCAGGGTACTCAGTTCACTACCTGCACTAGCAATAGATCACACATAATTAATTCAGTACATATAGAAACACATCCTCTTGATATGCAATACTTTATTGGCTTGTAGGAGCATGAATGAAACATTTACTTTTCTTCATGGGGAAAATTCTCATTCCCTATGAAATGCAGTACAATTTATGTCCTGGAATGAAAAAAAAAAAAAAATTAAAAACCTTGTGAAGGCTTTTAATGACTTGTATGGTATCTCGTGAATCTTTTTGTAATTACTGATTCTAATCAATGCACAGTATTTCAATACAAAAAAAACAGCAACAAGTATGTTTTTAGAGATATTTATGTATTTGAAATATATTTTGTTGTTGTGATTTGTAGATACTATCTGTCATCATATTATGCTTTAAAGGTTTTGTTGGTACTTGCTAGGAGTGAGACAGTCTTAATTTTGTTACTCATGAAAATATTTCAGATGTGCCCCGCTTTTATCCCTTACATTAATTTCCTGATACAAAATTCTCAGTGTATTCTTTTTTTTTTTTTTTTTTTTTAATTAAGTGAGTTAAAAGTCATCAAAGTTTTGGATGACAGTCTAGTGTGAAATTCCAAATTTAAAAACCTCCCTGCTGAAACCAGAGCCTTCTTGCAAATTGTGGCATAACAGGGAAGAAACTTTTTTCTGGAAGGAAATAAAGCTTATTTATTTAAATCTAATTGTAGCTCACAGGTTGTGGTTGGATGTGGTTATATCAATTTGCCAAATCATCACTTGACCTTTGTCCTTTTCCAAGACAAGTTCCAGCATTTATTGTTAACAAACTACTCTCCTTTAATTAAAGATGTTCTCCCAGGCAGCCTTTATGGAATACAGAGCCACCCATTTAAATGCCTGAGGTTTCTGCTAGTAAAATATACTAACTCTTCGGCTTTTTTTCTGAGAAGCCTCACATTACTATTAAACTGATATTAGTAGAGCTAGGGCTGTTAAAATATAGAAAGCACCATAGTTTTAAGTATCATATTGTTTTGAATACTATTTCATTCAAATCAGGCAACATTGAATGCTGGCCATCAGGAGTTTGTTTATTGTATGACTAGTCACTCCCCCAGAAGCAGAGATCTGGGATATGGCAATGTGCTGGTATGAATCTTCACCTCCACACAAGTAGAAATAAATACTAATTTATTGCATACGCTTTTGCAAAATCAATCATTTAGAAAATAATCATCTAAAAAATAGAGTGCATCTATATGATGTGATGTGTAAGCTTATGGTTGGTGTACTGAAATGTGTCACTCAGCTCATGTTATTTTTCTGGCAATACGTAGATCCTTTCTATTAGAAAAAATAAGATATTTAAAGTTCACTTAATTTTAAGATAATTTAAAACTAATTTAAAACTCAAGACATTTTAAGACACTAAGAATACATCTAATGTAATAATTTCTGAGCTAAAAATATCTATGTTGTATCTCTGCTGAATCCATTTGCTAGCTTAGTGACTGGAAGATTTTGGTATACAAGTATAGAGGAATACAAAAGTTCCAGTCGTGTTATGGCTTTAGTCATGCCACCTGAACTTATTACATCAACTACTTAATCTGGAAACCATATAATTATTGCTTTGTACTTCTTTCAGTAGAGTTTTCTGAAGATTCAATTGGTGAATTTTAGGAACATACAATCCCATTACAATTTCATCAAAATGCCTTATTCTGTGTTTATGTTGCTATTATAGAGTTGGCACTTTATCAGCTGTATTGATGCCACCCTTGCTTCTGCATGCTCTGTATGACCTAGCACAGCTTTCCATGCTCATTGAAATGTTATAAGGAATTATAGAATAAGTGCAGGCGTACACCTTTTCCCTATAGAAAAACAACAACAAAAACCAACGTGTAAAGAATACAAATAATGCACACAGTCAAATAAGCAGAAAACCAAAGAGATGGAAGTTAGATATGAGTAAATGTCAGAAAGGAAGCCTGTTAAAGAGTCTTACCTGCGAAAGAAAATGCTAGTGAAACTAAATCACAAAATGTAAAACATTCTCTGTCAATCTGCAGGAAGAATGCTTTAACTGGATAATTATTTATATTTAACCTTTATTACAAAGTAATAGCTATATACTTTACTTTCCTCTTTATATATATATATAAATATTTATATGTACATATAAATATTTTGTGGTAAATCTTCATAAAATATTCCAAGAGTGCCAAAATTTCAGAAATATCTTCATAAGTCAGTAAATGTTAGATGACATCAAGTAAAAGTCTGAGGGGTCAAGGGGATGGAAGGAGGAACTTTTTCAGGATTGATTTGACTTACTGTAATAGAAATTTGCAGACTTCACCTGCAAAGTAAGACTTGGATCAAACTCAAAAGCGAACTTGCAAGACAGTATGTATAAACAGCAAGCTTGTCCTCAGACTAATGTCCTGTGTAAGAGAGAGAAAAACAACATAAAAGGACTCTCACTTCAATTCTGGACCCTAGATTATGGCGTTTTGTTGGGCTAACAGATTTTTACTGGGTATTTCTTTGAGTACTGGTCATAAGTATATGTGTGCCTAAGTTGGTTTCTCAGATATTTTTTTCAAAATATATAAATTGTAGTTAGATGTTGCAGCTTATGTCTTTTTTTGTTTGTTTGTTTGATTTAGTTTTTCCTTTTTCTTTCTTTTTTTTTTTTCCATGTAGCAGTAATGCTTTTTCCATGTACAGTAGTGTAAAAAGACCTGGAAGATTTTAAGACATTTCTTTTATATTAATTTTTCTTAATTGTACCATTTAAAGGTCCTCCAGAATGAGAAGATTTGAATGTAAGTTTGGAAGTTTGTCAAAACTTTGAAGGAAAAATGAAGAATAGGATGCTTCTCACATGAAGTCAGAATGAAAAAAAGTGATAAAATATATGCTACAAACTTACCTCTTAATTAGGAAAAAGATTGTGTATTTTAAAGGGCAGATGGAAAGAAATGTAAGTGAGAGAACGAAACAGTGAAGCAGCTGTAAGATGGTGTAGCTAAGGCTCAGTAAAGATGCCTATCCCAAGCATATGACAAAACAGAAATTTCTTTAATATTTCTGTAACACATGGTACTCTTCTGACTAGGACATTTTCAGAAGCATGACACTACACAGTGCAGCCTTGTGCAGTCCTAAGGAGGAACTGAGCCTTGCTCAGCCATATTACCATATTACACACTGCCTTGCAGTATTCCATTACAAGAAAGAGTGGAAATTCATTAAAACGCATGGTGGTCCAAAATGTGCACAGAAGGCAGTCACAGAAGGAGTTACTTTTATTAGGAGTAAAATTTTCTGTGTAATATAATATTTCCCAGCATCACTACCAAGAGGGCAAGAAGAATCCAAATGGAAAATGTAACTGCACACTGTGTGCCATATTTGTGTTCAAGTGCACATGCTTGCACTCATTATATACATAGAAAATGGGAGAATGAAGTTAACACATGGGAAATATTCTATATAAGAGGCTTATTAGCAAGGACTTCTCAACATTTCTGGAAAAGTTGACAAATTCTGAAGTAATGGTTCAATTTTATTAAAAGACTGACTTTTTTTTCAAATTTGCATGCAAGTCTTTGGGATTATATAAGAGCATGAAAAAGCCATTGCACTGAAGGGCATAATGTGGGGTTATCATAAAAGACGAAGGATATAAATGTTTACATCTTCGTACTTCTCTTTTTAGTATGCACATACTTACCCACAGAAGGTTTGTCTACACATCTATTCTGTCCATTCCTATTCAACATATGTGTCTTTTTTTATTCTCTAAAGTTACTTACACGACAGTGGAAGAATGTTAATAATGTTTTTTGGTACATTAATTTTTAACTTTACCTCTTGTTTTATGAGCAATGTCAATACCAACAATTAAGAATCCTCCATTAAAAAACTTCTTGGCAGTCACCTACTTTCCAATATAACCCACAGCCTCGAATAATTGCCCTGTACAGCAAACCACATAGTTTTAATGCAACTCCATCATTGCTGGAAAGCAAATTTGGTAGCAAACTGATTTACAGTTTCATGAAGTCCCAGGAGATTCCCAGGTATATTTGTGCTTCATTATTTATAAATCTTGTTTGATAGATTTGAATGGTAATGCGGTTTTCTGTAAGATTGGTTTTGCTTTTAAGTTCTTGTTTGCAAATCTGCAGTCTGGCTTTCATTATTAGATTTATGGTAAGCTTTTTGTCCGGCATTAATATGATATTTAGAATGCACATTTTTTATATATGAATGACTGGACTATTTTAGAGGATAAGTTTTCTTTAGATTTCATCTCTCATACACCCATGCATTCCGTTATGCTCTGCTTTCCACCAAGACTATGCTTAATGTTGTATTGAGATACCTCTGTGCTGAAATCTTTGTCACTCTGGAGAGTTTCAGGGCAATCATTAGTGAAATTCCAGCAGAAATATTGCCTGGATGTATGACATATTTCAAGTTCCTTATCTATACTGTTTTGTCAGTGGAAGTGATACTGCCTCCTCATGGGCAAGTTTCTGTTCTGTTATCTTCCCCAGGAAGTGATGAAGGCCTTTTGTATTTGTTGGTGGCAAGTATAGTGAGGAGGTTTCATGAGTACAAAGCACAATAGTTAATTTGTACTTATACGGATACTTGTTGTTTTTGGAGCAAGAGAATGTGGAAGCCTTTGTTTTTCAGGTTCAGCCAGCATAGCTGGAAGACAACTAACATTAATGACTTATCACACAAAAAGAAAAACTAGTTGGCCCTAAAGCTCTTTTTTTTAAGGACTCCATCCATTTGACTTCTTATCCTAAAAGAGTGAAATAGAGCCTTCTGTCAAGAAAGCTGGAGCAGCTCTTGGACATCATCCAAAAAAAGGAGGAAAAATATAAATCAGATCCCCAAAGAGGTAAATACCTTCACATTTTATAGCTTACCTGTCTTAGATCATTTTAAGGAAGTCCTGAGATAAGGGTGGATAAGGTATCCTGATCTAAATGAAGGAGAGGGAGAGATGCAATAACGTAAGCTTCCTCTTGTGTTTTGAATAAATGTATTGAACAGGATAGTGCGAGTGGAAGATTAAAATCTTTCAATCCTTTGCAGACACTACTTTCATTTAATTTAAAAAAAAAAAAAAATCTATCTACAGCAGCTTGCCCCAGATCACAGATATATTCATTCAATGCCTTTTGTCAAACTCAGAAAGTCCTACTGTATTCAGTTCATTATTCTAAGTAGAATCGCTTGTACAGTCTTTTTTTTATTTCAGAAATGATCTTGCAATAGGACTAAAATTCACAGAAAAATAATTTCTCAGACCCTTTCTTATGCAAGTTAAGCTTGTCAAAAAAAGAAAAAGTTTCCATTTTTTATTCCAAAAAAGGTAAATTTTAAAATATTTGAATTATGCAAAAGCCTGCTAGTTACTTCTGAAATGAAAATAATAAAATATTAAAGGTCTTGAGTTCATGAATTTGGAAAGCCTTCTTGATCTGAAAGCGGTGAGTAAAATTCTCTTTCCAGTGAAGTCAAATGCAAATCTTATTTAGTGCTAAAAGTGTTGACTGAGTCTTCTGCTGTCAGTCTTTTTTCAAGGTCATTTTAAACACTTTATACAAAAGGCATCCTTGTCTTCCTAGGTATCCTTCCTGAACTGAATATAATATTAAACTTTATGCTAGGATTCAGTTTTCAAATTACAAGGCATAAAAACTATCAAGATGTACAATTAATCACCAAATGGCATGTTAATTCCCTGTCCCTAGCCCTTGCCAGTGGAAATGTTACAGATATATTCATTGGTAACATTTATTTTCTGTATTTACTTGCCAGCACTTGTCTTTCCTGACTTCAAAGAGAGGGGGAGAAGGGTTTTCATAATTATTTTCTCAGGAGAAATAATTATTTTCTCAGAGCCAAGAAAGGATAACAAACAATTCATCCTGAAATAAAAGTTTGCTCTTCATTATGATTGTGTTGAGGAGCAGGGGAAAAATGAAGTTTGCTGTAAAACTCCAGGCTACAAACTATTAAAGCTGTGCATCAGGAATCAGAGTCAGTTTCCACTGAAATCAGTTAAAAGAATCTTGACATTGATCTTGTTGTGCATAGGCTCCCCGTATTCCTCTATGTTGACATGTATACTACTAATAAATAAAAATAATTAATTTTTAAATATAATTTTTAAATATATATATTTTTATATATATATAAATAAATTCTAGAAATATGTAAGTACTCTTTGTAAAAGATTGGCATAAACTCTTTAAAACAAGTAAAACAGATGATGAGACTACTTTAGCTGCTGTGATTTCATTATATTTCTGAATCAAGAATGACATTTAGACAACTATGATCCGAGCTATGAAAATGAAGTCAAGATACCTTCACTGTTAAGGTTATTCGTGTTATCATTTGAAATTTCTAGTCTTTTAATTACCATCTGTCTCATCTCACCACACTGAACATTTTATTCCAATTTAGGGTCTCTCAACAGCAATTGAAGAAGGGCAAAAAAATCCATGGCCGTGAAATAGGCCCTTAGTATCAGAGAGTAAAATTGTCTTCTGAAACAGCTATCTTTCTTTGAATGAGGAGATTGAGATGATTGCCTTCAACCAGTTAACTTCTAGACAGCTAAAATTAGAGGACATGAAAATAACCCTTAGTGTATATAAGACAACATAATTCAGAGTTGAGTTTACCCATTTCCTGTTTTTCAGGTGATTTATATTACCTACCTAATGCCCCTTCAGCTGTGTTTGACTTGAGCAATATATTTGCCTAAAGAGGCAAGCAAGGACATTCCAGGATATATCCTGAATAGCGCTTTGTGCAAAATACTTATTTCGTACTGTGAAATCCTACGTTTCTATATGAATTCTAAATTTGATTAACTCTGTTTCAATACTTTTATTCTTGAAATATTTATACCCTAGTGGAAGTCAATATTTCGCCACAGCATTTTCATGAAACTTCCTTGAGGGTTTTTGTGTGTGCGTGTGTGTGTCATATCTTAAGGAATGAAATTAAGTCAGGTTAATCTTTGGTTTTTGATTTCTTATGAAAGAAACCAAATGTGTTTATAAACATATTTTATCAGATTCCTTTACACTTTCCTTAAAGAAATAATATTTCTTTATATATATATATATATTTTATAATATTTAAATTCAAAATGTAATTCAGATGACGCAAATTGTTATTTAACCAGTTAATTTATGCAAAATGAATACACTGAAGCAATCATACACCATTTTTATATCTAATTATTTCTATACTTCTCTTCACCTTGGATAATCCAAAAGTTGATGTCTTCTTCCCATAAATAATTTTGTTCTTTTTCACATATTCTTCAGTAATTTCCTTTATACTACATTTTGAGCCAAGACTCTTTAATGCTGCTCAATTTCTGTACTCTGAATATTGCCCTACATCATTGCATTTCCGAGGATCTGGTTTACTTCCTTCATTTATTTACTTATAGATATACTTGAGAACTTTTTACAGTTTGGATTTACAATTTTCAGCATTATATCCCATAAACATTTCAGAAAGATCTGAATATTGTACAAATGCATAAATAATTAATTTGTTAATATTAAGATACCATAGAAAAATGATAGATTTCAGCAGGAAAATGCATGTCTTATTGAGGAGAATTTTCCTATTTTCTAGTTTAGAGATGAAAATTTATGAAATTCTCTGCAAAAGATGTCATCCCAGTGAAGGGTGGTCTGTCTGCACATTGATCCAAGGCTGTACACTGAGGGACCCTTAAGATCAATTAATACAATGAACTGAGTAGAAGAGTGAAGAAACAAGATGGAGTATCATTATGTCTGACTATCAAAAATCTTTCAAGATTGGTGAAGATATAAATGTTAGAAGAAACCTGCTTCTCCAGTGAAACTTATTGCTTCAAAGACAGAAGAGGTATCTGTTCCAAAGAGTTTAAAACCCATTTTACATACTTAGCCACCAGACCACTGAGAATGGGATGTATTCCTCACAGAAGTCAATTCAAGATTCACAGGATCACCCAGAAATGGAACTGGGTAGTTTAAGGTTTTTTTCATGTAGGCAGAGTCTCAGGTACTGGTGCTTTCTCCCCAGCATTATGTCCTTTGTGCAAAGATTTCTTTAAGAAAAAAAATATATCATTTTTTTCAGTTACCATTCAGATTCAAGTGTATCTTCCCAGGTAGTGTATAGTAACAATAATGAGAACAAAAGTTTCTTAATTGCACTATGGAAATTGCTTTCAGTAATGAGCAGCAGCCACTATCTTGTAATGCCAGTCTTTCAACTTGATATTGCTGTGAATGGTGCATCAGTTGCCCTACTGAGATAATCTCAAACTGATGGTGAGTAGTTATGTCCAGGAATGTTTGGGCATGGAGAGTGTGCTGGATATCACATCTCTATGGGATACAGCATGGAGCTCCTCACTGACAAGAACCAAGTCATGCTGTTCCTGAGCAGTGCAGAATTGGATATGGAGAAGGGATAAGGCAGCCCTCCTTTTGACCAACCTCATACAGAGATGGGATGAAACAGCAAAAGGCAGATTGCTCTCTGCTAAAGAGAATTCAACTCATCTCCTCCTCTGTGGTCCCAGGGCCTTGGAGAGTCCCAGTGCTCCCAAAAATGGGTAAACTCAGCTCTCCCTAGAGCAGGGTTTTGCCTTCACTTCTCACCCCAGTCTTAACACTTTGGATCTGGACAGAAAACTCAATGCAGGGAGGTCAAAACTAAGCCAATCTGAACTTGAAACCAGGTATATAAACACTGACGGGATGTAGGGATGGGGGGTAGGGTCTTGAAATTACTGCTGTCATATAAATACATGAAACCCCATAAAAATATTTACAAGACACAGCTAATCTCAAGATAACATTTTTTGGCCCTTGTAAAACTGACTCATCAATATAATGGAGTATATTTTTGGTTACTTTATTTTAACTTTCTTTTTTACAGTTAATATTTACCAAGTCTCTGGGGCCTAAAATTACCTCACCCTTTTGCTTCAGGTCTACAGCTGCAGTTTCTTGCCTTACCATAGTAACATCTGGAATGCAACGTTGTGTTTCCTTTTCTGCTAGAAAAATAAAAGAAGCTGAAGTAGCAACTGCCACCAAGAGACAGATAAATGTTTTTATTAATGATTAATTAACAACTTAAATATATATTACTGGGTGAAATGTAGGTGACTTTTAGGTATTTTGGTACTCTAACAGGCAATAAGTCAACTGTGGTACCTGGTTTATCTTCAGAATATATGTGCATCTGGGTTTATCAGATGAAAGCAACTAAAATTCATTTTTTCAGTTGGCTTTCAAGGAGGCTAGTGATTGTAGAATTTTCTCTATTGGAAAGTTCAAAACCTTTAAGACATTTGAATTTCATGAAATCATGTTAAACAGCCAAAAACTAAGATGCTGAAAATCATGAATTCTTATTGAAAATCCTGGCCCCTTTTTATTTAAAGAACTCTTAATCAGAACAAAAAACTGCATCCCTCTCAGCCAGGAATTATATCTTTTGAATAATGCCAAGAAATGAGGTATAATAAGATGAAAAGCCTTGTAAGCCTAGAAATGACAGGGCCTGGCTTTGAAACAGGTTCTGTGATCAATCCTGTTACAGTGCCGTATGACTGGAAGGAACTATAAGGATTGGTCTCTTCCAACAGTTACACTACACAATTACATATTTTTATTACTTCTGTTACTATATATGAAAATCACTGTACCCATAATGTCATATTCAATATTTCTGGGGTAGGAATTATTCTTCTATTTTATCCTTGAATGCAGGAGTGTAACTAACTGCTCTTTTTCTTTTGGCAACACTGCTATTACTTAAGCCTGGCAAAGCTATTACTCAGTTACAAAGACAGAACTTGGACACATAGTAAGCGCTGATATCAGAGGATAGTACCAGGTTCCTAGGAGCATGAAATATTGCTAATTATTTACCTAGTCTCAGAATTTAAGAAGGGGCAATGACATATATTACTGTGTTAGAGGATCTCTAACTGTTGTAACAGATCATGAGTTTTGCTTGGAGAAAAATGGAGAAAATAGTATTACCTTTGAAGTTATTTCAGCTCATTTAGAACTTGGACTACACACCTCCCCGCATTATGTAAACTACAGCTTCCTCAAAGCCAGAAGGGAGCAGTGTAATGTTGAAGAAACTCAGCAAATAACATTTGCATATAGAATTCAATAACTTTCTTTAACTACAAGGGGGACAACACCTTCAGTAGGCAATGCAGTACAATAAATTCTTGTAGCTAAGCTCTCACATCACCCTGATATTATCTCTTGGATGGATATTGCTCTCAGCAAACAAAGGGTATCTGCTCTGTTTGTAGTTCTGTTTTTGAATCACAGTAAATTTACAAACTGGTATATAAAGATAAACTAAAATGGAAGTCAGATTGGGCTGGAAACTGAAGGGTTCCAAGATCTGATATGTTCTTGACTCAAAGGCAACAGCATCTTTCAGTGGAACAAGATAGACAACTGCAAGAAGCAAGAGAATCTAGATTTAACTTACTACCTCATGTCTGTTTGAAATTTTTTTCTTTTTTTTATTTCTGTCTTTGGCTTTACTTTGTATTAATCAGACCCAACTCCAACACAAATTCCTATGTTGACAGCTGAGTGATGGCAACTGTGAAGTAAATGGGAAATACATAATGACTTGTTATAAAAACTGCATCACAACATTAGAAAAACTCTTTTAAATAAATATGTATGCCTTGAGCCAAGAATGTCAATGAGACCATACTGTTGGTCTTCTTCATTTTTATCCACCATGAAAACTAACATGGGAGAGTGGTTTCACAAAGCAGTTAAATAGATTTCAACATTCCTTTGACAGAAAGAATACAAAAGAGTTGTTCTAGCACATCAGCTTCTTTCACATTATATCCTTTTAGTAGCAGCAGGTAGGAGAGGAATGGATAATTAAAGCTTACGCTGCCAAACTAGGACCTCATGCATGATATCATCAGAGTAACCTTGATCTAGCAAAAAAAGAAAAAAAAAAACAACAGAAATGTGGTCAAGGGGAAGGATTTCTTCAATTAATAATTTAAAAATAAGTAATATCTCATTGCATAAAGATGAATAAAATCTAGAATTAATAGGATAGAAGAGAGTTTAGTGTCCCAACTCTAAGTACTGAACGTTTACATATGCCTGCCAACAAATAAAGAGTGAAGCAAAATCTGGTATCAAGTACTAAGTCAGCTGGATCAGATCACTCTTCTACAATAAACATCTTGGATTGAACATAATTAGCTGTGATGTTTACAATACTGCCAGTGACAGTGTAATTCAGATTATTTTATATTTTGATTGCCAAAACTGTTAAAGCATTTATTCTTTATTGTACCAAATTTTAGCTTTGGGGGGGGGGGGGCATAGAAATCACAATATATCAAATGGTGCATCCTAATTTAAGGCAATACTGGGTTAGAACATTCTTGTTTTGGGTATACAACATATGATCCTATTTCTACTGGAGCTGAAAGCAAAAGCAAAACAAAACCATTCTGATTTCAGTTCAAGCAGAACGCTATTCATGCTTGGTGGACATGTCTATAGATATTAGCTGACTGAAGCTCTGCCACATATTATTATTCACCAGCTAATCTAGATCATCAGAATTCCATAAAATCATTCATCCCCAGCACACTTCTTTACAATTATTTTAGATAAAACACAAAGCAGACAACTGAAAATTTTATTCAAATAATTCAGAGGAAATTGAAGAGCAAACACTGGAATAATATGGAGCTGGGTAAAGCCACCAGGCTGCTAGACTTTCACTGGACCATGGATTTTCCTCACCACTAGACACAAGGAAAAGAATCTCCTGTTTCTTAGCTCTTGTCTTGCTGCTTGGAAATCTTACTGGTGAGTACTTAGTCAAGCTCCTAGATTACACACTCAGCCCTAAAATGTGTTCTTGTTTCTGGTTTTCCTGACTAATTGTTGGATAGATAGTTCCTTCCTTTTTCTAACTTCTCTTTTTACTAAAGTGTTTAGTTCATGAAAATTCACCACTGGAATAGGTCTGTGATGCAGAACAACAGCCTTGTTTCTCTCTATGGTCCTCTTTACATTGGATTCTTATCTTTGTCCCTTGTGTCTCAGAATTATGATAGAGGCTTTGATTACATGGTCATTTAGCACTGGGCAGTGGCCAAATATTTATCTTACAGATATGAGCTAATTAGGCCAGAAGCACAAGCATGTTTCCTACGCTGATTTCAATAAGTTATCAGATTGCACAGGTAAATAGACATCCAAAAGTTTCCCTATCAGAAAGTCCTATCTTAATTCATTTTCACAAGGGATACCAGATAAGGGTAGTATAGGAGGAAAGATGCAAGAGCTCTGGTAAGAGAAGAGAAAACAAGGGGTCTGAGATTGAAAATATTGTTGCTCTGAATTTTCTGATCTCTTCTGACAGACTGCATTCTGAGTATTTCATTTTTTACTCATATAAGATTCAACTTCCTTGCTTTGCTTTATTTTCAAGAAAATAAAATTTAAAGATTAGAGGAGAAAAGGAAATCATAAAATCATAGAATCACTGAATGGCTTGGGTTGGAAGGGACCCCAACGATCATCAAGTTCCAACCCCACTGCCACAGACAGGGCCATCAACTTCCAGATCTGGTACTAGACCAGGTAGTTCAGGGCCCCATCCAACCTGATCTTGAAAACCTTCAGGGACGAAGAATCCACAACACTCTCTGGCAGCCTGTTTCAGCATCTCACCACTCTTCCTGTAAAGAACTTCCCTCTGACATCTAAAAGAGAGAAGCAAAACAAGGAAAAGGAAGCAGAAAGGTGGTAACTTCCTGCAAGTCCATCTCTACTGGAACTATGAATTTCTTATTTAAATTGCAGCCTGTTTTTTTTTCCTTTTCTTCATAATCAAATAAAGACATAATTGCAAGTTCTGGTGAACACTATGTCCAAGTTATAAATGAATTCAGTGAATACAATGTTCAATTTATATAACCTGTTACTAAACAAGCCATCTTTTGAAATTTTAATATTTATATCTTTGCCTATGCAAAATATATTTGCATGTAATAAAATTATAAAAATAACATGGTAAATTATAAGAGTCTGTAGACAACACAGAACCACGCTGATTGGTCTTTTCCCTGAGTCTGGCTGGCAGGTTTCTTATCATGATCAGGGAGAATGAACAAGCACAGATCCTGTAACTTCATTTCCACTATCATTCCTTTGGTACAGTTTTAGGCAAGCTGTCTTTCAAAAGCTGATACAATAAGTAAGCATAATCTGGACTTAATCTTAGCAGTCAGAGTGCTGCTGCCTGCAGTTACCAAACAGAAGAATCTCCTCTCACAAGAGAATCCTCTCTTAGCTTTAGAAAGCTAAAAAAGTGCTAAACACTTCTTGAGATAATGTAGAAAACAATAAAACTCATTCAGCACAACAAAACATCCTTTCTAAAGATAAGAGTGGAAAAGAGCTAAAGTTTTTCCTGATATAAAGGAATTCAAGTGTAACTAATTACATTATATCAGCGGAGAATGCGGTCCTTTTAAAGTCAAATGGGTAGAATCTGAGTAGAATCTGATATAGAGTAAAACACTAATTTTACACACAGCAGAATGTCCAAGTAAAACTACTATGGAGAAAAAAGCAAAACTGCAGCTGATGCAATGAGAAGGAAACCCTAGGTAGCAGAAAGCTGGTTAGCTACACATCAGTTTACAAAACTTTTATTACGCATTCAGTCACACAGAGAGTCCAAAGAAAGTCCAGAATAAGAGTTTAAAATTTCTAGAAGGGGAGAAAACTTACTGCTACCTGGAAGACATGTTGTCAGAGAATGCAAAAAGTACTAGAGAAGTGCTAGAAGGGGGAAAAGTAAAGAAGGAGGAAAAAAAGTTTATCTGAGTCAGAAATGGTATAAGCTATGCTGTGTATGCATTGGTGTTTAACTCCAATCAGTCAATCGATATGAACGACATATCAATTTGAGCTAGCTTTCCTAAAAGACTTTATTTGGGCCTGCTTCAATATAAACACACAGAAAGAGAAGAGAGAAAAAGAAAAGGATAACATCAGTGTAGTGAAAAAGTATTATTGGATCAGATAACTAAAGGCCAAAAATTCCTGTCAAGACAGATCAGTCCTGAAATAGTGAAAAGGTAATATTCTGCAGACATTAATTTTGGAAGTGATGGAAATCTAACAGTTTAATGAGCACAAACATTGTGTGTATCCCTTCACTTATTAGAGCAAACGTGGTCTTTGTATATGCTTTGTTGCCTCTGAAGTGCAAATACATAATGGTTACAAGCAGACACAGCAATCAGACAGCACATAGCTGTCACAGAGATGTTGAAGGAGTGATGTTCTACTTTACATAGAACAGAGGGTATCTGATTTCCGTATTGTGCATTTGAGCCCTGTGCATTTCAGTCAAATGGAGATGATCTAGTACATATGTCATTGGACATTTATTTATTTTGTATCCTTTACAGTGTTAATCACCAAGGGGCACTTTCACTACTAATACCTTCTGCTAATGTATTCGGCATACAAATTCTTTAAGACTGTCTTCACTAAGAAGGCATAACCTGGATTTCCTGATTGAATCTGCTAACATCTGAGATTGTTTCTTGTGTGTCCAGATGTATATTAGTTTTCTTAAAGACCCTGGGCGTGAAAGTGAAAATTTCACTGGGCTCAATTGTGGTTCTAGAAAATAACCTTGAATATTAGATACAAATACTTGTAAAGTACGCAAGATGCAAATTAATCATATTTTTTAAAAAGTATCATATGCAAATGAAAAGAAAACCAAAATTCATTATGATTTTTCAAGTCTCAAAGTTGTGAAAGGCTGATTTGGAAAGCAAAAACAAACTTCTCATCTCCAGAGAAGCTAACAAAATTTTGAATAGGCAAAATAAAATGAAAAACTTGTAGATGTTAAGAACAGCATATAATTTAACCTGAGAAAACTGACTTTCAAATTACTTCTAGTTATGTATTAGAGAAACGATTTTGTGCTTACTCAAGTAACTACTTTGATGTTTTTAGGTGTGAGTTTACATCCATCCTATCAATACAACTACTTATCCTTGAGAATAGTCCATTTGGGGTGCTTTACCATGTACTCATGAAGAATTAGAAAACATACATGAGATATGAAATATGAAAAGAAGCAATTTCACCATTTGCTTGTTCTTTCCCTCAATTTCTTAACCAGTAAATTACACTTAGAAATTTATGAAGAATCCAGTGAAAGCTTTCAGATTTGACATGAAAATAATGATGATAATCCATTAACTGTACAGATTAGAGGTGTTAGTTTGAAATTTGTCTATTACATTCCATAATCAATGACTGACTATTTGAGACATTGTTCCTATAGCTCTAATTTTTCAAAAGTGTTTGTAGAAATGACTGTTAAAAAAAAAAAAAAAAAAAAAAAACTGGCCTCATGAGGATTATTTATTCTTTCCGTTCTGAGAGCATACTGTTCTAAATATTTCAGTCGTCAGCTCAGAGAGAAGGAACTGCTATTTAGTCATTCAGCTTGCTAAATATGTGGTGTACTGTCTGTAGAGATGTATCATTTTCAATCAGTCTGTTTTAAAACCAAATATCTGTTCTGGTATGTCATTGATGCATCTTTTTCTTTCTGATGAAGAAAGGAGTAAAACAAGAAGGAAATCAAAGAATTGTTGTCTGTGTTTTAGTGGGAAAATCTTCTATATAGGACCTGATGATAACTGATGAACTGGTGAGCTACTTTGGCCTGCAAGACATATCTAGTAACAATGACAAAGTCAGAAATTATGTAATCAGTTCCTGAGTTTCACTTCTGATTTATTGACATTTTTATTAATTATTTCATTGCTCTTCATTTTAGTAAAAGAAACAAAAATTTGAATACCTGGCAGATAAGGTTGTGAGGTAAGAAGAGTATATAGAGAGCAGAATAGACAATATAATAAATGTCTTCACTTTCAGATTAAATTTTAAGTGATCAAAATTTTGCAGTGGATGGTAAAATTGTTATCTACAATTCAGTTAACACTGTTGTTTAGAAGATGTTGGCACCTCCAGCGTTTCCATGGATTTCTGATCCAGTCACACTGTTCATAAAAGTTACATCTCCACTAAATTTTCAATCAACTCTAATTAAAATAGATTTAGTTTAAAATGATATTTTGAAGATTCAGGACTACATTAACAGAAGACCAAGAAGGCTCCACTGCCTGAAGACACTGGAAGTGTGCCTGGTTCTAATAAAAGCAAGTATGATTCATTCCATTAAAACCTTCATAAATGACAGTCTACTCATTCTGTTATTTAGCCATCACTCAGCAGACACTAGCCTTCAAACATGCTAAAAGCCAAGCAGAACCTCCTCAGTAATGCCAGCAGATGAGTTAAAAGTTCCACTGTTTGTTCATGCTGAAGGGAAGCCTCAAAGAATTCAATGCAAGTTACAGCTGAAGATTCCCATGGCTCATTCTCTCCTAGTGCTTAGCAACAATAATATGGTGCTCCACAGTTGCAGAACCATTGTGCCAACATACATAAAAATTAAGTTATGGGGGGGTTAAAGGAAGGATGTCAGTCATATTTTGGGGAAAAAAATGATAGTAGTGGCTCACCAGAGAGTGTTATGGCTGGCAGTCTCCATCATTATCTTATTTGTTAGTATCACAGCCTGTAATTAGAGTGCAGCTGATGTGCTGAGAAATATCTTTTCCACTATTTACAGAAATGAGGAAAGTACTTATTCTAAACCTAGTAAGAGTTCCAAATGATTCAAGTCTCATGCTAATATTACCATGTATTTTGCATTAAGAAATATGGATAGGTTTCTAAACCAATATTTTTTCTTATTTGAGTTACTATTTCCATGGTTCTATTCATCAGTCTGAAAAAATAGCGCAGAGGTGTCACCCAGTAGGACCTACTGCACTTGTGAAATTCTGAAACTGCTGAGCTACAACTATAAATCTATTTTATTCAATACAATATTAGAAATCATTTGCTTGACTCAGGATTATAAAAAGATTTATTTTATATTACACCTTTCTTGAGCATTATGTCTTAGTTGTGGTCTTTCTTCATTCTTTTGTAGGCATTACTTTTCATAGCAAAAGGTTTTTATTTGTATGAAAGTAATGTCATAACTGAAACTGCAGAAAAAGCGAGCCCAGAACACCTCAAAACCCACTGCATCACAGGAGGTGAGATTTATAATTCCAGGGTGAGCTCACATAAACAGTTTCTACATGAAAAGTCTTAGATGCAGATAGCATTGCCTGGAACTATTATCAAGGGTATCCTTACCTTTTTTTTATCACATCTCATACTGTATCATGTCTCACAAATAATGAGATCGTAGCAGACCCTGCAGAGTCATTGAGAGAAGAAAATAATAGAAGCAGAAGGCACTGGTAAATCCTTTTTAAGTTAAAAGTTTTCCAATTTGGCACAGACTTTACAAGCAATGACAGAATGAGTTTTGTACTTACATGATCTAAAAGGAAGTCCAAAAGTTAAGAACGTAGATCTTTTGGGGGTCAGATTTAAATTCCTGGGACTTTCAAGACATGAAGAGTGAACTGCCTGACTACTGAAATATGAAACTTAGCATTATCATCATGCATATCCATCACTTTTGTTTGTTAAACTATCTGAAATAACAGAAATTGGAGAGGAGACCCATGGTAAGCATCTGTCAGGTACTATAGCAACTGAGATATCTTCAAAAGGAACATACTTTCAAGAGTTCGTATACCAACAAAGATGAACTAACATGGACTCTTTTAAAATATAATTCAATCATTAAGTAACTAATTTAACAAAACATGTGGAGTTTGTTTATGGCCATAAGGAGCACTGATTTTGTTATTCCAAGATTTACACATAGTTCTGAGTCATGAGGACTCAATATATCTGACCAACCATTCAAGAAATTGAAGTTGGCACATGCAAATTTGTACCAGCTGAGTTGCTCCAGTACATGTAGGTTTAGCTTCATGAGTTGCTATTCATCTCACAAGTGACAGCTACTGCTCCTTGAAGTTATAAGGAGCTGAGGACTCACAGACCGTGCTGCATCTCACTACCACTCAGTAACTCATCAGGCCATTGGTACTTTTTCAGTATGTAGCTAAACTTTCTGAGTGTCTATATAGGTAATTTATTCCATAGGTTCACTTAATTTTCAGTGTTGAAATCACTTTATATTGAAAAGAATCATGTTACAGATGAGTTAAGCTCTAATTAAAGAACCATGCCAGAAGCTCATGTGTCAAAGCACTTCTGACATCCCTTTGGCTGAAATGTCTTGAGGGCACTGTCCGTGGATTATTTATACTACAGAAATTAGTGTACAATTATAAGCTCTTTATTTAAGACGGCTGCATTTTGTGCATATTCTTTTATGGATAACAGTTTTTCAGCTCAGTGACCAGGGACTACACAGTCATTGACTTGGGAGATTCAATTAAATCCAAAACAAAATTTTTCAACATTTTCTGACTGATCAGAAAATACTTAACTTGGAATGGAGGAGAGAAATAATTATTTTTATTTAAAAAAAAAAGGGGGGGAGGGGGGGACGACAAGCATTTCAAGAATTCCAAACCAGAATGCTTTCTTTATAAATCAAAATGTCATGATCCAAAATATCAAAATGAGTCTTCTTCCACGTCCCTTTTAGGCCAGAAAAAATCAGTAGAATATGCTGAAATCAAAGAAAATATTCCTTGCAAATCTCCCAGCTCTCCCTGGAAACTGAATTACACTAAAAGCAGAAAGTGAACCCCTTGTTTTTGCAGACTGAAATTGAGCTCAGAATTGGCCACAAATCATATGGTCAAGTTCTGTTCTGGGAATTCAACTCCAAATCTTCTTTGAATCCAAACTTATTTTAACAAAAATGCTTGTTTCAATTCATCTTTTAGATTAAAGAAGTACCTATTGCTCTGCTTTCTCAGTGAAACAGTAGCACTCTGGTACCACACTCCTGGAAGAGTCACCACTTGTGCAATAAGCATGAAGGGATATAAAAAGATGAGAACGTCTGCTGTTTCTGGGTTCTTAGTGATGGTGACAGAGAACTGGAGCTACTAATTTAATGTATAAATACTACAAATATGAACATACTTACGTCCATTTTGAAGGCAAGTAATGTCCATCTGAAGCTTCACAATTCTACATGTTTCAAATTCAACACCATCGTATTATTTACATCAATATTATTAATCAACTGCCTACCACTAGTTGCTGACCAGGGTCATAAAGAATGCCTCTGACTGTCTTTAACAGTAAATTATAACCTAAAATAACAAGAAATCATGCAGAATACATTCCCAAGTGCTCATAAATAGGCACAGACAGTGGAGTTTCTTGGACAAAAGTATGCAGAAATCTGTTTTCATATGCTCAAGAGGAGTGTATGAAATCACTTACACTGTAAGGCAAAGCCCCCACAGGGCCAGGGCTAGTGTGGAAATGCACCAGTGAACAAAACCAGAGCTGACGGAAATGATAGAGATGCCAAATATTCCTGAACAAGGTAGGCTGTTCTACCTAGGGCACATGGGGAATATACAGGAGCAGGTGTCAGCTGTAGGGAACCTGAAGTAAGAAGGGATGTCTGCAAGGAAAGGGTATCATGCATGCACACACACACATATGCTGCAGGTGCTGAAGTACTATGGCTCTTCTGGGGACGCTACTGGGTAGTGAAAACACTTGGCTGCTAGTCCTAAAATAATACTTATTCACTGAAAATATGACATGATTTTTTATGTAACATTTATATTTTAGCAGTGCCTGAAGGCAGTACTTAAACCTGACTGCACGGAGGCACTGAACAAAACATAAAAAGTAGTCTTGTCCGAGGAAGAAAAGGCCTACTAAAGATTCCTATTATCTTTGGTTAATATTCTGAGGAATGACAAATAGCAATATGATCAAAATGCTGTTTATTTAAGAGTCCCATCTTAAGCCGGCCAAACTATTTACAAAATTCCAGTCTAGGAAATTATGCCCCAATTTCAAATAATCATCACAGAACCACAACCCTTTCAGCAGATACACAACCCACCCAAACACATGCAAACAGAGATGTGCATTGGAACAGAATAAATCCCTCTGTAAATCTCCCTGTATTAACATTGGAACAAGAATTTATTCAAATGCTAGGAGATTGTAACCCTACCTCTAAAATTTTCTTAACTAAATTAGGTATCAAAATCTTCAGCTTTTAACAGTTGATTATGTGGTAGCCTATGAAAGAAAAATCCCAGCTCCTACTGAAGTTGAAATTGAACTTCAAAAGCCTGCTAAAATTAAACTTTTGTTCCTAGGCTTCCTCTTTGGCTGCTTCTTGTGTTCAGCTTTGATCTAGAGTCTTGTTTGTCTTTCCTAAGTTTTAATCCAACTCTCATGGAGGCTGAGGAGCCCTTGTCTATTTCTTCCCTTCCACTTCATTCTTTAGTGACAAACACAAGTTAAACTACTGCAAATGCAATACATTGACAAAACTTCTTTTATACTGGACTATAAATTGTGTATTCCATACAATTATGAGATAGCATCACAATGGGCACCTTGCAAATATGTTAAGGGAGCAGAACAACAGTAACTCACAGGGCAAATATGTTAACTATATTTGCCTAAGCTCAATTAACTGTGCAGAGGATGATATAGCTCATTCTTGCATGTCAGTTTGTCTTCTCTCTTTCCAAAATGGTTAGGCATGAAGTTTCAACCACTCACTTATGTGAGTGTAAAATGTTGGATAGAAGGAAGAAGTGATGTGCAGTGTCCTTCATACTCATAGCAAGCCTGTATCAGCATAGTACACATTCACTCTTGACTTCTCACTATCTAGCACATCCTAGCAGAAGATTGGCAGGACTTTTTTGAAAAAATGTTTATATAAAATAAAGTTCAGATCATATAAGTAAATAATTATGTAATTGTGCTCCAATAGTTATACACATCCACAGAATTTACAGTTTTGCAGTGAAATATTTGAAAGATAAAAATCTTGGTTGAAACTCAAGCATGTATTTATTTGTTTATTATGGAGTTTTAGTACTGCCTGGAGAGTTATCTTGAACAGTAATTCTGCACAAGGTCTGTTCTATATGTAATCTCATTATCTTTCTAGTGGAGAAAGGAAGAAGTTAAATAGAAATTTTTTTTTTTTTTTTACTTTTTTATGTTTCTTGTGTTTCTAAACTGTCTTAAAACTAACCCAGATTGCTGAGAACATTACAGTAGGAATATACCTGTTGAAAACCATGTTGTGCAGTACTATGAGATCCAATTCCTAGAATTTCAGTTCCTCTGATCAGTAGGTTGTCTTTGAAATAATGGTGGTATACCTCTCAAGGATAAGCATATAGAAGTTCGATCTTATATTCTATGGCAATAAGTTCTATATAGAGCTTGCCTTTCATGTGATTTGCCCTTCTGATTAGCAGGATTATCCTCAGTATTTGCTAAGTCAGACATACGTTTCTACCTATCTTGTTTTCTTGAAGGAATTCTCTAACATCTCACCTTTCTTAGGTAAATAGAGGGTGAAACTGTACTTATTTACATTTTTTTTCTAGTGGAGAAAAGAAAAGAAAAGAAAAAAGTTCTAGCAGCTAAAGCTTGGCATGTGTGCCTGTGGTATGTGATACCCAGCATACATATAACCAGATTCTGTGCTATCGTGCTGCTCTAAATCACAGAAATCATGGAAAGCATTTCTGAATTACATCACTTACGCAATGCTAGAATCCTGGCTTATCAATTCCCATAAACTTTAGCAGCTAAAAATTTTCCTCCTATAAAGAAGTCATTTCATTATTGATTCATCTTTTTCTCAGAATATTATTGTTAGATTCAAATAAACATACCACTGTATTGGGATGATTACAAGAAAAGAACTTCTTTTCATCCTGAGCCCATGTGCAAATATTTCCTCAGATAACACATCTCTCAACTCCCAGTAGGATTAGATCATTGTACCTCTAATATTTCACAAGAATTTGCTGTCAGTTTGATACACTGAAAAGATGGCATCTTCTCTACTGCAAAGCCCTTCACCTCACAAAAAAAAAATAAAAAAATTAAAAAAATAAAAATGACGCTGCAATAAATAATAAATATACTGTACCACTTCCTTAGACGGATTCCAAGAATTTTATATGCTGTAATTTAATCCTTAGAAAACCAGAGGATATTAAATGAACTGAACTGTCTTAGCCAGAAATCTCTGATTTGGGCTGCTCTTTGATGTTTATATCTGAAAGTCTTTGATGTCTAAAAATTGTTTCAGAAAATAGAAAAAATCCTGTCTTTGTAAATCATTTTGAGATTACATAAATGACAATATGATGATGAATGACACAGAGTTTACCAAAAGGAATCATTTCTCTGAATATTAAGTTAATCAAAAATCCAAGGCTGTCTAGTATGAGCTGCTAGTGCCTTAAAGATCCTTTGGCATTCCAGATGCACAATGAAACTAAAATAGTGTAGCCTTATTATGAGCACCTTTCCACATCTGCAATTCTGTTATACAATAAAGTCTTGTTCTTTTGTAGCAAGATTGCACTGGTTCTTTTTTCCTTTCTTTTTTTTCACTATTAATTTGAAACATGTGGGCAGAGGGTAATCCAGTAAGCCATAGGCATTTCATATCAGAGTTTTCATACAATCACATGTAACATCAACCATCTGGTTGGAAAGATAGATAGAATTGTTTTATATCAATAGACTGTGAATGATTGCAAGGAGCAGAAACAGTGGAGTTCAAATGAATATTATATACATATTCATATGTATGAACATAATAGTAATAGTTTTCAATTGAACATGAGCTCATAGATGGAATAAACTGATTTTGTGATAATTAAAATAGCAAGCTCCATACAAAAGGAAAGTTTGTTTTTAATACCACACTTTGAAAGAACAGTGTTATCTGTAAGTGAATGTAAATGACACATATAAAAGAAAATAAGTGAGATGCATATACATGCACAAAAAAAAAAAAAAAAAAAAAAAGAGATTTCTGTCAGCACTATATTTTTCTGATGGGTAAATAGATGCCATTTTGAAATTCCACAAAACTACTGAGTAGGCTAACTTTTAAAAGATAACAATTTATAAAACAGATGTCTGTTTTTATTTTGACCAAAGAGAAAGCATTATCTCTTAAAACACATTCATTCATTGTTTATTTTCAAAGTGAACTTCAAAATTAAATTACAGAGTTTGGAAGGAAAAAAATTAAGTCAACATCTGAAAGAAATAGAATCTATTTATAATTTTACCTTTTTGATGTTGAAAGATATTCCATTGTAAAGCCTTAAGGATATAAATTCTTCTCAGACTTACAGCAAAGGAATGCAATTTTTTAAGATGGATAAACCTGTATCAAGGTTTTGTGAAAACCTGGTAAATATTCAAGAGTTCAAGTATCTAAAAGATTAAAACCAACAACTTATGCAAACATATAAAGTTATTTACAGTTCTGTGAAAACCAAACTGCATACACGTGAAATGCTCTGTGTGTTGTAAAAACTGAAATTCAGTCTGGAATTTTGTATATAAATAAGCAAAGAAAAATATATGATACTCGTTATCTCAGCCTTTACAGTACAAATTAGTGAGTTTACACTGTATTCTCACGTAACATATCATCTAATCATTAAAAATATTCTGTACAAACATTGTCTTTCATTGTAGCATTCCAGATGTTCGCTGTTCTCTACAAGTGACTGAATAGGAACAAAATCCAAAGTGAGGATCAGAACACTGGAAATATTACATTCTTTTTGGTCAAATAATTTATTCTTAAAATGTTGTTTTAAAAGTGCTATTTTCCAGATTCATTTTTTAGATAGTTAATGGTTTGACTGATTGTCTCTTTGGGGTTGGGGGTTGGGTTTTGGGGATTTTTGGCTTTTTTTTTTTTTTTGGTTGCTTGTTTGTTAGTAACAAGCATTCTACACAGTCCTCTGCCTTTTGTGCCTTTTGTATTCATTATTTTAAAGAAGAGTGAAAACCATGATTCAACAAATCATTTAAGCAGTTGGTAACTCACTATCTCATCACACTGGAAGTAAATAACACTATTGACGTACCGTACACAAATGAGTGTTTTGCCTTTTTGGAACCTAAACACTGACTGAAGAGATCAGTTTTGTTCTCTCAAAATATTTTTATGTGCTTCATGGATATTTTCTCAGAAGCCTGGCCATAAGTAAAATTAAGGGCTTTTATTGGCCATCTATTAATTCTCTAATGAAACTTTTCAGAACCTGGAGACGATTAGCATATCATCTCCTCCTGTTGGTGAGAAGTGTGTTCTTCTCAAAGTTAAAAACTTAAGTATTCAGAACTTTGGTTTCCAATGACTGCTGGATTGTGGAACTGCTGTTTGAAAGTAGCCTATGGAAGTTTCTCCCACACAAAGTGGGATTTTACTAGCATTAGATCAAGTCAGACATGTCTTTGTGCTATCTTGCCTAGAAAATCTTCATGAGTGAAGACTCCCCATCATCACTGTGCACCTTGTTCCACTATTCTTCTACCTGTCTGACACACTTAAGAAGAATTTGTTCTTTCTGATTTGCATCCCCCCCCTTTTAACAGTTGCAGGCTGCTAGGTTGCTAGTAGATCATTCCCTAGCCTCTTATTTTTTGTCAGACAAGCCCAACTCTTACAACCCCTCATGGAAATCTTCATGGTAAGTTGCTGCATTACCTCAGGTACTAGGGGGCTCCAAACTGAGCACTGTTTTATATTATCTTTACAGATTCATCAGGACCAAGAAGAGGACAGTAATAATTTTGTCTGCTCCTTCATACCCCTAAAATAGTCTAGCATAAGGTTTATCTTATGTGCAGTAAGAGAACACTACCAGCTAATGTTCTACCTGAAGTCCAACACAATTCCAAGTCTGTACTAAACAGACAGAAAAAAAAAAAAGTTACAAATGATACAATTGTTTCAGAATGCTTTAAGAAATATGCTTTCAACATAGGCTTAGAGAAATGAGTCAAGAAATCCTGGAAAAAGCCACACATAGCAATAAGGTCTAAACAAAAACCATCGTGGGTAATTTTAGCTTCCTAAGACACTCCCTTTGAATGAATACTGTGTTCCACTGTACATCAAAGGTTGAATTCACAATGTTGATTTTCTACCCAAGCTAAGTAAAATAGTGCTTATGTGTCCCCCCTTTTTTTTAGTAGAAAAGAAAATATGTTTGTCTAATTATTCAGTCTTTCTGGAGTTAAATATTAAAGGGATTGTTCCATTTCTAGCTCATTTTCTCTGGATCTGGTCTCACAAATGAGATAATCCCAGTGAGATTTAACTTTGAAAGCTGAAGTGAGTGATCTGATTTCATTGAGTGTGTGAGTCAGTATTACCTGGCAATTAAAGTATTAAGCCAGTAGACCAGAGATAGTGGTTTTGTTCTTAGCTTTGCAACAAATGTATTTTGATAAGCCAATGCAAATAATTGAAGCCGCTTCTTTTAAATTTACGCTTGCGTAAGGTGAAATACTTAGGGGTTTTGCGGGTGTATTAAGTGCATGCCTGTAATTATAGTTCAGAATGCACTGTGAGGTATTTGAATGGAATCCAAGATGAAAAGAGAGAGTAACAATCATATTAATTTCTATAATTACTCCAGTGTTAACAAAACATGTCATTGTCAGGATACTGTACCTCTGTGATTTTAAAGTTACGATAATAATCAATAATTGCAATTCTTTCTTTAAGTGTTTACATAATTATTATTATGGTCTCTGAGCAATTTTAAATGTAAAGTTGTATCTTGTGTTGTGGTTCTTTGTGCAAGTAATTGACACTACTGTTCACTATTGTTAGCCTGAGGAAATTCCCCAAAGTGAGATGAGACATCGTTCTCTGGAGTGGGGCAAATCTAGATTAAAAGATAGTGTGGAAGGGAGAACCTCAAAGAAATAGTGTTAAGACCTAGGAGTTCTATAAAATAGATAGAGTATGAATTCTCATTCCTCATTCTCTAGCCTACTTAGATGATTTCTTTATTTACAATGCCCATTTAAAATTGATTACACATGTTCTTATTTATCATATGTCAAACCACTGTGTCCTTAGGTAACACCAGATTAGCTGCCACAACTTTAAAGATCATCCTGGCTTCACTGGGCAGAATTTGGAATTTGAGAAATTAACAGCATTTAAATTCAAGGATTTAGGGGCTTAATAGTTGCCTTATAAACCTCTTAGAATTAACTTCATCTTCTTCTTCTCCAGTCCTACTACTGTTGCAGGAGAGGGCTCACCCTCCCTTCGCATCAGCACCATCAGTACATATTCACACATCCCTCTTCCACTTTCCTGATAGACTTCTCCAGATATGACTCAGTTTAACTCTTCCTTCTTCTAAAATACATTTTTTTTTTTCATGAAATGTGTGAAAGTTAGTCTTTGTCTCACTTTTCAGTCATGTTTAAAAATCCCAGCAATGTTTGGGCTTTTCCTCTCACTAACAACAGCAGAAATACAAAAATTCAATCCTCATCTGTAAGGCCAGAGCAGACAAGAGAGGAAAGCCATCCCTTCTCCTTCATTTGGGATATAAAATGAAAGAAATGCTACACTTCCACAAAAGCAACATCTAACCTTCTTCCTTGATAGCCAGGATGAAGGTCCCCTGAACATATTTGACTGCTCTTTATTTAGTTACAAATGCTTTCAACATATTCATGATAGTCGTATCATCATAACTACTGATAAGCATCAAATTCTGTAGCGTATCAAGATTTCAGTTCTGTTGTAACATAAAATGCACAAAAAATGGAAGGAAGGATAGCAAGTATAACAACATATAATTACCCTAAACATGTATACCACCCATGGAAGGGACAAGTGCTCAGAACAGAGTAAATTAATGAGATCTTCTTACCTTAAAGTGTTATGTATCCCAAATGCCCTCTAAAGTTATACTTGATCTATCTCACACTGGGACCCATTTGAGATCCTATTTGCAGTAACACACTATTTCTATTCCCCATCTTCAAACTGAAATAGCATCTATTTAGCTCACATTTATCTGTCTCATTGGTTTGGCATCTGATACTGCATGAAAAAGGTCTTTGAAAAGCTTATAAAATTATGTAAAAGCTTGTAAAAGTATTAATCCTGTCTTGAAATAAACAAGCGAAGGCGAAACAATGAGCAACAAGGTAGTAAGAAAATAATATTCATTTCATTAACAACTTCCAGTGTGTTCAGGAAATGACATGGAATTCACTCAAGATACTATGTGATACTCTATACAATTTGCTAAGAAGACATTCAGGACTAGAAAAGAAAGAAATCTCATATCCTCAGAAGAATATCAAAGCTAGGACTAGCAAGGCAGAGGGTATTTCAGGTTCTTGGATAAGAGGGCCAATTCTTTAGACATGAGTTTTAGTGTAGGCATCCTTTCACAAAAAAAAATGGGCTACAAGTTGGTTATGGGCTATCTGGAATAGCTCAAATTTGGATAAGAACCAACAGTTAGATAATATCACCTCATTTGTAGTATCCATTTTATTTTTCTTAACAGATGAAGTCAATCCTTTTAGCATGAGACCTGCAGAAGTCAAAGGGAGATAATCCTTTCCTCATCTTCACACACTTACCTGATTCCACTGTAGCAGAGGTTTTCCCAATAGTTTCAGACAAAAAGGCCCTGCCTCCTCTGGTCTATATTAGCTTTAATTTTAACTTCAGCAGTCTTCTCCTTTCTAGCTTACTTGCAAGAACAGAACTGACCAATTCATCTGATACTTTGCTTTAGCCTTCTTCAACTTCTCAACTGACTCATACATAAATTCTCTGAACATTAACTGCATCACAGTTCCCTGCCTGTGTGATCTCATAAGACATTGAGATATGAGATCTCTTTTACCATTTTGGTGATATAATATTCAATCACACTGTGCTCTGCTTTCATCTGGGTACTACTACATTATTCTAGCGTTGAAGTAGCCCATCTTCAGCTAGGTTTGCTTAAATACTTAATTTCTGTGTTAATTCTTCAGTGATGATCTCTCCAGTATGCAATGTGCAAGTGTTGTGCTGAGATATTTTACAAAGTCTGTCCAAACCCTCTTAAATGTGCCCACCTCCAGCCAGATTTTGTCCAGCCTGGTAGGAATGCAAAAGATGATCGAAAGAGGATAGAAACTGTCCTTTGTTCTGGGGTGATGAGATCCTGATCCATGAGCATTACTATAATTTTAGAAATTAACAACAGGATCAGGCAGCTGCAATGTCAGTATGTCAAGAGAGTTAGCCTACTGCACACTACATCTGTTTCCATTATTCAGAACGCTTCTTGACAATGATAGTAACCTTCTGGCTATTAATGGATCAATTAAAGTAGAGATGATGTTTTTTCCATATTACAAGATGTGCACATAGACACTTCATCAGCTGTATATCTAGCAATCTGTAATTTGTAGAGTAGATAGTATCTTCCAATTTCTTGCCTGCTGAGACAAGTTGGATGGATAGTAGCCCCTTATTTCATCATCCCAGGATAAGCACTGACTTCCAATGAATTTTCCAGTAAAGTATAGGTCTATATTATTAAAATCTATAACATCATCAGTAATGCTAAATCGTCAGAGTAGCTGCCTTTTCACACATGATAATGTGGAAAGTTATCAGCACATGGACTCAACACCCAAGGCTAAAACAAAGAAAACAATTTCCATAAAAGTATACTGAATTAAAATCCACATTGTCTTCATTTCTGCTAGTACAAAAGATAATGTATTGTTATTATTTAGGAAGACATACTAAAAGACTGATTTTCAAAAAATTTCATAATTAGGACATAATCAGGGATAAAGTATAAAGGGATATATATATGTTTTTCTAAAAGGGCTAATAAATGAGACAAGCTACTTATTGTATTTTGATGCCAAAATCTACATGTGCATACATATAGAATCATATCTTGGACATTTCTGAAGAAAAACAATTATGTAAATAGTTAAGAAATTTGAAGATGTAGCTATCAGTGCCCAGTATCTGCAAGTATCTTTGGAGGGGAAAAAAATAAAATGTGATAAAAACTGAAAGGAAAAGGTAGGATGAAAGATATGTGAAGACCGATAAACAATCTTAGACCAAACTGTGTACTTAGTTTAAAAATAAAAATAAAAATAAAAATCTAGAGCACTGGTCTAAGCAGGTAATTTATCTGAGATTTCAAAGCGAAGAAGCAACAGTTCTCATGAGAGTTTCTTCTGCTACCCCCACATTACTGCTTCCCTCACACTACTGCATTGCCTTTGTGCTGAAAACCTGACTTCTAAAGCATAAAGATTCATCATGTATTTCTTCAGCTCCACAAAAACTGTCCTAAAACATATCTCAACCATAGATCATTGAGTTAAGTATGCACATTTTACAACCATTAGCACAAGAGGAAAATCAATATTAAAAAAAAAAAAAAAAAAAAAAAAGAAGAAGAGAAAAGCAGGAAGCAAAGTAGTAGCAATGGGGGGAAAAAGGGGGGTGGGGGAGGGGAGGGAAAAAGGAAAGGAGAAAAAAGGAAAAAAATAAAAGAAGTTTTACATGAGGATTCACTTTTGCTAAAATCCTCACGTGCTACTATGACCTTCCAACTGCTCAATCCTTGTTTTAGTGCTACTTTTAAGGAACCAGAGGCAGGCACATTCCTTTTAAGTCTTTTATGTTGTAAGAGTCTCTTTCTGAAGAGACCACAGTAAGGGCTGTACTATCACCCTGTAGAAAACAGTTTTTCACATACTGAGAAATTTGTATGAAGACTGACACAAAGCTGACAATTTCAAATTTCTCCCTTTATTTGTTTAATTGTCTGCAACATTTGTACTTCCACAATACATTTGCTCTCTGTGATCACACAATTCTGCGAGCGTATGTCCCTACATTACCTCTTATATCTTTAAAGGAAACACTTACTATCTCAACTAAAACTATCTTGTATATGTTACATTCCTTTGCAGATCAATCATATATATTTACATTGTTGTTGTTGTTGTTTTTCCCATGGAACGTCATCAAATTTCTGTTACTTTTGTATGCTCTCTAGTAAACACTTGTCCTGTCAGAAGCCTTACAGCTTCTTTTTGCTTATTAGTTCATTCACCAGGTTTTTAATGAATCCTTAAAGAATAGCGCTCGATTTTGTAAGAGAACCCACTACTTTCGTCTCCCTCTTGCTTGTTTCCCCCTTAACTCCTAGGCATGTCACCAAACAGGTGCAGCAGGCACCACGTCTCTGATCAATGGCCTTAACAACGGTGACGGTGACACCGAGGGGCAGAATCCCGCGCTGGTCCCCGGAGCAAAGAGGGCCGGGCGGAGCCGCGCGTTACCTGTGCCGCTGCGGCCGGAGCCGCTCCGGAGCTGTCCAATGTAGCCGCGCCACTCCGCTCCGCTCCGCTCCACTGCACACACGGGGCGGGGGGGGGAGATGAGGGGAGTCGTCACCGCATCGCCTTAACCAAGAGGAGGAAAAAAAAAAAAAGCGGAGGGGGGGCTGGGGAGGAGGGGGGGAAGGATATTTGGTTTGTAAACGACGGCGGATCCTAGTCTGCCATCGGAAATGTTTGCTGTCCCGTAGGCAAACAGGAAGGATTTTTGCGGGGCTTGATCCTTCTGCCGCCACCATCCGTCTGCTTTCATCCGATGGGTTTTGAAATCCCCTTGGAAATTAGGGACTAATTAGCCCCAAAGCGAGTGGCAACAATGCATGACAAAGAAGAAGATTAGGGCTTAAGAAGGCAGAACGAGAATGATGGCATCAGCAGCCCCCAGACACGCGGCCCAAAACAAATCGATCAGATTCCACCTGGGTGTGCCTAAGGCTATCCCGGACCGCGAAGTCCACACTTCCACATATGTTATTTAGAGACATATGAGGTGTGCGAGCGTGAAGACAAAACACCTCACCTCTCCCAGCTTCCCAGGACAAAAGCAAAAACGATCCCCAACGTCCGTCCCCAAGACAACTTCGATCAAAGAAAGGTTTTTAGTGATGTTGTGTGTGCAGGTACGTTTATGTGCATTTCACGCCATTTTGTTCCGTGCATCCACCATTATCATTACAAAAGTCAGGTCGATTCCCTCACGCACCGCCACTGACTTTGGCTCTGCGGAGGTTTCGGGTTAAAGCAGCTGCTGCCCTGAATGGCATCGCCTTATCCTCGTCTGCTGGGCAGGAAGAAGGGAGTTCAAAGCAATGCTTAGAAATAGCCTGAAATGAGCATTATGAAGCAGCCTTTTGCTGCCACCCTGCCCAGATGTTTGAACTCTAGCCGAAGGGATTTAGGGGGAATGGAGAGGACAATTCCAACAGTTACTACTGGGAATGCAATTTTGGGTCCCCTACAATGCTTACTTAGGCTAATGGAGGTCCTGCCATTCAGATCTCACTGCGCTGGGATACAGGGTAAACATTTCCCGGTGACCCTCTGCGTGCAGGTCCCCTCTTCAGGACATCATTAAAAGTATCCACGTACTTGCCTGACATCAATTGTGCAGCTGGCTCTCAGGGTTCAGAGAACCCGATGGAAAGCAGGAAGGCAAGCCCAGGGAAGACTCAGCTCTGCTGCTGCGGGCTGTAAAGAGCCTGAAAATCATTTGGTTGCGGGTGCATAAGAAGAGACAAAAGTGCTCAGCAGGTAAGAGCCGAGGGTTTTGCCAAGAAGGAACTGTCCTTGATCGCTGTGACAGGATTGCCTCACCGGGGACTCCTCTCTCGTGAGCATCCACGCGTCCCTGAGGGGGCTGCCTGTCTCCTCTCATCAGCATCACGGAGGGAAATTTCACAGCCGCTCTTTCTAGTCCTGCTAATCCTGTTATCCGAGGGGTTATAAATATTAACGCCGCCGAGGCTTGGGATGGGGGACCCGATTAAGCCCTCTCCGAAGTAAGATGTCAGCCGGCCTCTTCCCGGCCCACCGGCACTCAGAGCTGCTCCGCAGCACAGCCCAGCCACTCCCCTGCCCGGAGCAGCTGCTGGGCACCTCAGTGCTGGGCTTCGTGGCCGACATCTCACTGGGAGCCCCCCAGAGCTCATCTCAGGCTGGACCGAGCCTGGGGCTAACTCCCGAGCCTCCCTTTGGGGACAGAGCCCTATCGCTGCGGGAGGGGATGTCCCGGGGACTGCCTTTGACTGCCTTTGGAGATGGGGATCTCGAAGACGAGGAAGAAGAGGAGGAAGAGGAGAGGATGCAGAGCTCTTCCCTACTGGACAGACCCAGGAGAAAGCGGGTTATCACCTATGCCCAGCGCCAGGCAGCCAACATCCGGGAGAGAAAAAGGATGTTTAACCTCAATGAGGCATTCGATCAGCTGAGGAAGAAGGTTCCCACCTTTGCCTATGAGAAACGGCTCTCCCGAATAGAGACCTTGCGCCTCGCCATAGTGTACATTTCCTTCATGACCGAGCTCCTGAACGGCTGCAGCAGGCAGGAGGCGAGCTAGGGGCAGCAAGGCCCGGTGGAATGGGGCTGGAGCTGGACACCACCTTAAAACACGGGCTCCTTGCCCCGCAACTGGGACCGTACAGGCGTGGGACTCAAAGCGAGGGGAGTGCAAAGGGAAAGGGGAGATAGAGAGGTTCAATGTGTGTAGATTTGTTAATATATATCGCTTTTGTAAAGGAAGTGGGGAAAAAAAAAAAAAAGAAAAAAAAAGAAAAAAAGAAATTCTTGGGTATTTTTGTTGTTGTTTCTTTGACTGCTTGATTTAGCGTTTTGCAATTTTTTGCCTTCCAGAACGGATTGGATAGGGCAGCAGAGGTGCTGCTGTCAGAGGATTGGCTTTCCAGGGGATTCTGTTGCCGGTCTAGCTGCCCACCAGGGGCTATGAGAAAAAAATCTATTGTAATGTTTTCTTTTTTAATAAAAAGAATGCTTTCTTTTTCTCTGAAATCCATATTGACAAGTCCAAGCTGTGTGTCACAGGGAGAGTTAAATGGAACCTCTAGACGGAGCCACCGTTTTCTCCCAGGACCAGTTCTGCCCTTGCCTGTGAGTGGCCAATGCAGCACTGACAGGGGCTGCCGGAGCAGGGCGTGGCTGTGGTGTAATGCAGGCAGGGCACAGTGGAGACCGGGACCGGGACCAGGACAGCCCTGCAGCTGCGGGGCCATAGGGTTGCTGTTTCCACCCGCAAGATAGAGAAAACCCTTAGGCGTATGGGCTTTGATCTTGAGGGTGCTACTCAGAGCCTTTCCCCCTTGCTGTTGGTTAGGTGTATTTTTGGTTGGTTGGTTGGTTTTTCCTCGTTTCATTGCTGTGAGTAGAAAAAATGGGGGGGAAAAAATGCTGATAAGATGGAGCAGACAGAGGAGGGAAGCCCAGACCGCCTGTGAGCTGGGCATGGGGAAGGAAATGGAACTCCACAGCTTACGCGGGGGGGCTGGTGGCTTTCCTTCCTCTGGCCTGGAGTGGGGGTCGGTCTTTTAGCATTATTTCACCAAATCCTGGGCGCCGCCGGCTCCCGCTGTTGCCCCTTCTCCCGGGGCAGGCATGGCTCGCCGGATCCCTCCCTGCTCCTGCAGCTGCTTGCCCACAACCAGCAATCCGCAGCTTGGGGCAGCACGCAGCGGGCGCGCAGCAGCTGGGTCAGGTAGGGCAGTGGGCTGTTGCCTTCCAAGACAGCTTTTTCTTCCACTGCATGAAATTGTCACGATACCAGAGACATCAAGATTTACTCCATATTCTAAAAAGGAATCTACATCCCATCCTCATAGCTCTTTGATTTCTTTTCTCATGCTTTTGTGAGTTCTTCTGATGATTCATCTTTTTCTTTTTCCATTCACTTTAGTATTACCATCACAATATCCTGTTTTGATAATGAAGTATTCTTTCTCTTCTAACTTGTTTCTCCAGATCTTCTTCTACTTGTTTTTGTTCACCTCCCTGACTCCATATGCTGCATCTGTTTTCCGGTTGTAGGGATGTGTTTTTTCCAAGAGGCAGTTGGATGGTTAATGTAGATGGAGCATCTCTAGAAGCAGAGGTGTTTCTCCTCATCAGGCTTTTTTCTTTTCTTTTCTTTTCTTTTCTTTTTCATTCTAAAAATAAAATGAGAAAATAAGACAAGAATGAGCACTGTTCCAAAATCAATGACTGTTCACATAACCCAGTTACATTTTACTGCTATGGCTGCATCAAGTGAAAAAAAAAAAAAAAAAAAAAAAGGCAAATTATTCTAGGATAATGAAATGTACAGTTCAATGTTCACTTCTTAACTCTATTTCTCTGCCATCTCCATACAACCACAATTTCCTCAGCATGATTATATATCCTTCCATATTTTTTCATGCACTGGATAAAATTAGAACTCTGTAGCACACGAAGCCTTAAATTAGAAGATTCACAATGTAAACAAGTCTGTAACAGATAATTCAAAAATTGCTGTTTTTCTTTTCCTAGTTTAATAACAAAACATTGGAATGTGTTCAAGTTTTCCATACTCATGTTAAGAACAAGAAAAAAGCAAAAAAAAGAAATTGTTGCATTTCATTTTTAAATACAAATCAAAATCTGGACCTCACAGTACGAATGCTTATTTCTAAAAGATTACTAGATACTTTATACAATAATGAAGAACAGTGGTACCATTCTTACATGAGCCACCAATTCTAAAAATAATTTTTGAATTTAAAAGAGTATTCACACTACAGGACAGTGAAGAGAATAGCACACAGCACAAAGACACATTTTGCGTTAATGACAGGCTTCGGAGGAGCCTCTTGGCTGCATACTGATTTATAGGGACTGGGTAATTGATAGACTTTCATTTTTTGCTTTGTGCCTTTCCAAAGCAAGAAAAGATTTAACAGAATGGGAGTCTTGGTGTAATTTTTCCCGAATGAACTTCTGCTACAACTGAAGCATACCTTTATGCTCATTGAAGCAGTGAGGAGTCATGCAGACCCATCTGCTTCCCATGTAAGTGTACTGAAATCCCAGAATCATAGAATCATTTAGGTTAGAAAAGACCATTGAGGTCATCTACTCCAACCTTCAGTCCTGGAAGCACAGTTTGCTGAGAATTTAAATGCATTTTGGAAACACTGCAGAAAGCCTCTTTCCTAGCACACGATCCCACCTCATTGAAGCAACAAGACTGTGGGGTCCATTCTCTCAACAGAGTCATCTTACTTCAAAGTAGATGCCTCAATAATCTGTGGAATCACATGGTAGAAAATAGTTTATTGGGTTTGTGAAGCTGGCGGAATCCTGGCCCTAATGCAGTGAGTGCAGAGCTATTGCTGACTTAAGTAAGGGTAGGATTTCACTCACTGTATTTCCAGGACTTCCTCTTGCTCAGAAACACCACTGCCATCAACGCTGGGGCCAATCGCAGCCCTTGGGCTCCCCAAAGCACCATGCCATTATCACCACATCAAGAACAAGAACTGACAGTGTCAATTACTTCTGGGAAAAGATAATAAGGGGTTTTTTAAAGCCCCAAAGCAGTTTGATCATAGTCCATTTTTAGATACTCTTCCGAGATGGGTTTGTTTATATTCTTTTTGCCCGCCAAAGGTTGCCTTTTGGTGGACAGTTGCGTTCCCTTTCAGTTATCATGTTACAATTAGCATTCAGACATGTAAACCAAGGAATAAGTCTAGATGAAATCATGTTTAAGAGGCATTTCCAAGCTTTCTAAGAGAAGTATAAATAATCAAATGATTTTGCAATCTATAGTCTGAGCTTGCTTTCTGCTCAACCTGAAAGGAATTTTAAGCAAATTAATGCTGGAACCAGAACAAAATATTATGATAGCACCGCAAACTCCTGCATCCACGTTTTGACCAGTTACTACTGCCGCATGATTGGTGTTTATTATCTCATTGGTCAGTGTTTCCATTGTAAACACTGGAGTGTGGAGGGTTTCTAACCCAGCTACAAAAATTCCCTCCAGAATGAAACTTGATAAGTGAAGCCTTATTCCAACAACACTTCTTTTCTTTTACAAACTTTAAAATAAATTAGTTTTTGAAGTCGTGTGGGTTCTAAGCAAAAATGATGGAAAAGGATTTTTGATTTATTTTTATTCTTCTTCAGATCAGTGGTTCTTCTCAAAGAGACCTTCTGTGTAGCCCCTTTGGTCTTTCCAACAAATTTGAACCCTCTGAATTTTCTTTTAATTAAAGGTAACTGAGATACTAATAACTGAGATGCTAATACTTAATATGTAACTTCTGTGCATACTGAAACTCTAATTTCCTAAAACTTTTGTTTGCACCAGGCTTGAATGCTACCAATCTACAACAATGGCAGCCATGCTTCTCCTACTATACATAGAACACAACAGTTAATAAAGACAGATAGGTATATCAATTACAATCTTTTTGTTTTACAGTAAAATTTATTGTCTATTCTAAGGAAAAAAAAAAAAAAAAGCTAAACATAGTCAATTCAGAGTATTTTGTCTTAAGTTTTATTCTGAAAAAGAAAGCTTGTTTCAGACATTGAAATGAATATTCATCACAGCAGTAAAACCAGAGTGGAAAAAAGAACTGAATAAAGATGTTCAGCTGCAATTGCCCTAAAAATCTAGCCATTTAACAATTTCAGCTCAGGCATTATTTAGGAATTTGTCTTCATTTAATTCAGATTAAACCTTTTACCTTTCATATCCCAGATTCAGGGGTAACTTTTGATCTGGTTGGGACCGAATATTAGGCCTCTAATAAGTTTTACATTCACCATTCCATGAATCAGCCAGTTCCATGGTGCTTACACACTTGAAATTTCTGTTCCTTCAAAGAATACAAACTAAGGGAGCTATTCTGCAACCATTACTTTTGAGTGGCATAGTGTCAATTTCCACAGGAATCCACACTTGTAAGAACTGCAATGTAATCAAATCTCTGTATGCATTACATTGCTTCTGTGTGGCTTACACTGCTCACAAGACCTTAGTGGCCAAGTGCCATAGCTGAGGTTCACAGCATCTTCTCCCACACCAAGGGGTTTTGAATGATTCCCACAAAGAATTACTTAATGCAGAAGGATACTGTCACTATTGTTACACCGTGCTTTATATCAAATCATGGGGGTCAAGCACACTCAGATGCTAGGTCCATTTAAGCTTTAGTCTCTTCTCTCTGATAATGTAGAAGAAAAAAAGAGAGACCTAAAAAGCCTCTGATGACTTAACTGTCTCGCTTCAACAGGAAATAATTATCCATGTTATTTCCAGTTTCCTCTTGTTCTTACTAGAAGCCTTACAGAGGATCAAGGGAGGGCAGTGCATTTTATTTTCTACAAAGCAAAGAAAAAATCTTTGAGAAGGAACTTCACCATAAATAGATGAACTCATAGAAGGAGGAAAAAATAATTCAAATGTTACTGTTTCTTTTTTTTTCCTAGTATTGTTTACGTATTATAAATTCTTCAACATTTCTAGTGAATTCTTACCATTGAAATGTTGTTATCAAAAGGAAGAATAGTGAATGTACCACAAAGGATACTGTAATAACTATTCCACACCAAATGTCCTCACTGCTTGAATTCCTTTTGGGTAGATGATCTCTCTGAGCTGAATCAAAGATTGATTAAAGAAGGGTTTACAAAACAACCAGTTATGTGGGATCATTTGCTTTTTGTATGGCCTGGATGAGATACAACAAGGTTCTACTTTTTCACAGATCACTGCTGAAACTAAGGGTATTAAAAGTTGAGAACTGAAGCCACAGCCATTACTTTGAATCCTGATGGTGAAATGAAGACCTGTAGCTGTGGTAACCCTTTTCTGTTCAGCTGGAAGTGGTGATTGTGATGCCCCTACTGATCACACCCAATATTTCTGGAAATCTGTAATGCATTTTACAGTGCCCTGAGATTTATTTCCAAGGTTGCCCATCTGGTTGCAAGAGTATCACTGAGCAAAGTGAGAAGCGACATTGAATCTCAGGGATCTTGGTAATGTCTCTAGAGAAAAATGACAATTGCAAAAACCTCTCAACTTTAATAAATATATTGCATGATTAGAAGTATAAGGTTTGAACACAGAATATGCAGAGAAACTTTTACAAGTATAAGGAAATACCCAACAAAGCCTTGACGTCTCCACCAGACCCAAAGGCTTGTAGCCCTCCACATCCACCTTCCACTTCCCCACCACCCTACTCTTCTTTCTAATCACAAACAGGGAGCCCTTGAAACACACAAAAAAGTCTCCTTCAAAACACATTTATTTGAAAAATGAATGCAAAACCCAGTAGAGCTAAATCCAGCCACAGTACATCAGATTTCAAGTTGCAAGTGTGCTATGTTTTTATGAAAGCTGGCGCCAGTGATCACATTCTGCCATTGAGTTCACTCCATGTAGTTACATATTTTTTTAACAAGGATCTGAAATCAGCCCCCTTCATAGAACTGACAGCCAGAATTATGCCATCTTTCCAAATGTAAAGATCACATGATCCATCTGTTGTCTGCAAGCATGAAGGGGAAACACTTTCCAAAGAAAAATGTGCATTGGCCCCAAATGTATGTAATTATCCAAATACTGAAGTGTTTCAGATGTTTCAAGGTGCTCTTGGACCTGATCTTGGCCATCTAAGCCCCTATGAAGTCTTTTAGAATAATGTACATAACTAATTCATTGAGTTGGCAGCAAATATTTGGAGTACAGAAATAATTTTAAAATTATTCTTAAAGAACTTTGTACTGAATCAGAGATATAGGATACAGGAATATAATCTGAGTTCACATTTTTGTTCTTCATATCATAAAAACAAATTAATAAGAAAAGAGAGTTCAGTAAACATATAGAAAGAACTTTCAATCATATTTTAATGATATGCCAGAAAAATACAGTAACTCTGATGCATCCTTGACTCAAATAGTTCTGCCAAACTGCCAGATGCAAGAGGGGTTATAGGATGATGAAGAATAGCCATGGACAAAATAAATAAATAAATAAATAAATAAAAAGGAATAAAAAGGTGATTGAGAGACTGTGAAATGAAATGCTATCTCAGATCTTACCCCGCCTTCCTTGAAAACGTGTGGAATTCATTTCATACTACATCTGAGCCAGTTTAACTTTTCTTTGCAGATATCTTGAATGTTGCCAAATATGATCAAATGAATAGTTTACGTTCTCATCGGGTACCACCTCCTTGACATACAGAACCCAAATTTTAATCATGAGCAAATGGGGCTTTCACCAAAGTACTGATAACTGTGCTTGAAATAGGAAACCAAGCCCTGGTGAGATGGAAGAGACAGTTCAAGTCTTGTTGCTGAAAACACCTTTACCAGTCTCAAGGTAATAAATTTGGAGACATGCAGATGTCCATTACTTTACTCTGTCAACCATACTTGGGTTAACAATAGTTTAAGTCAATTCTCACAGTTATATTTTCCACACATCCAGGAACTCAAAGATTACGGCATCCCCTCTCAAATCATAAATGCCATACCTACAGGCTGAACCACATTATACTCTGGGACTTTTGTGATGTTAACAGCATGAAGTCTGTCCATGGAGAGAAGTGAGTGCTGCCAAAGCTATGATGTGAGCATATGGTATTTGTCATATTTTAAATATGCAAGCACATTTACCCCAAAATAGAAATTTCTCATATTTCTGAAAGTAGTAAAAGCATGAATTTTCAGTGTCCCACTGTTCAAATCCTTTGATGAATACAGTATGTAAGCCAAGTCTTTGACTGGAGAAGATTTTGGAGGACAGGGTCAGGGGTCTTTTCTTCCAAGCTAAGAAGACATACCACAAATCTGAGAATGGTGCAGAATGTGAAACGATATAATGACATGTCTTTCAACCTGACTTCCCCTTCCAAATCGTAGTTCTCCTGAAGCTATGGATCATTAGCATTATTTATTGGGAGGGTTTCTAAAATTCTTCTGCACCATGCAAACACTCAGTATAACCCAAAGATGCAGAATGACTTTATGAAAGAAAAGAGGAGGCTTTGTGCCCAAAGTCTTTCTTCTGCTGAAAGCACTCAATGACACATTTTCAAATGGCACAAAGTCTTCATGGAGAATGGTGATACTTGCCCTGCATAGGTGGAACTGCTGGCAACACCATAGAGATTTCCTGATCAGACAAAATCTAGGGAAAATACAAGCCATATTTGCTGTGGTTTCTTCCAACTCTATGCATAATGCTACTCCTACCTGCATGGCACTTCTGTCTAGCACGTGTATTGCAGATGGAGTGTTGTTATATTGTGTGCCATCTGACATGCCATGGGTATTACCGGTAGGTCACTAATTCTTTTACTTTGGTTTTGGTGCCCTTGCAGTAGCATCTTATCTACTGTAGATTTCACATGCCATTTTCAAATGCTCTTAATCAAGGTATAATAATGACTTTATGTTGTATAATATTTTGTTCTGGGAAGTAAGGAATTTGGGTTCATGGAAATTGGGTTTTGTTTGTTTGTTTGTTTTCCTCTCCTCAGTGAACAGTTTAGGAGACGTATGTATGAAGAAACACAATGTATTCAATAGCTACAAGGAATGAAACTGTATCTTCTTTCTCTTCAAAGCAGTATAGTTCGCTTCTGACCTACGCTATCTCATTGTGAACATGAAGAGCTGCTTTTATGGTGGTAGCTGAGTGACTGCATCAGCTTCTTCTCCACTATCTACGTGCCTTTGGGTTGCACATACTCTTGATGTGAGCATTTATTAAGTACCTCCTCCTTTCACTGTGCATCTGATGTAGCAATAGGAACTTAATTTCCCAGTGGTGAGTCTAATCTTTAAACATAGATTATTTATTTATTTATTTATTTTTAAAGGAAAATTACTGCCCATATTGTGCAGAAGTGGGAAGACTTAGATAGTTAACCTGCCAGCTACACTAACAAATCAGATAGTTTGACATCAATACTAGTCCATTAGTTCCTGCAACGAACTAACAACATGAAACCACAGATGGAAGGATTTGGTGTTGCTAAATATTACCTGCCAAATTGGAGGCTATCTTCTTCCTCTCAAAAGAAACAACCCATTCTGGGATGCATCTTCATGAAGAAGAATGTGGCAGCTGTTTCACTTTGTTCAGCAAGATGAAAATGCAAAGAATTATCTGGGTTGATTGAAATTAAGCCAAATGACAGTGTACCATACCACAGCCACTCAATTACATACGTTGAATATAGATAAAGCTGTTGTTACCCATAATGGAATCTGGCCAGAGGACAACATTGCGTGTCTTTCCAAGACACTAACAGATTTCCACTGACCAAAAGTTTAACATGCTGGCTGATAGTAGCTAGATTTAAGGCCTTTTGGGGATAACCAAAATAGATCATGAATGTCACTGTAGATAACATATGGCTGTAAGCCACTGCGATACAATTGATCAAACTTCTATCTTTTTGAAAGGAATGATGACCATTTTACTGCCATGCATTAAATAACCACCATTCAGCAAAAAATTCCTAGAGCCTTATATCATTCAGATTATCCAAACATTGGATTTAATGACTGAAGGGAAGTAGTGCAGTAAATACTGTGAGGCTGTATATATTTGTTTTATATTTGTTTTCTTCTTCTTTTCTTCTTTTTTTTTTAAGTATGCTTCTTAATACTATGTACTGTACTGTAGAAAAAAAGAGTACCTACTGAAGTTGTAAATGCCACTTGTAAGTAATAAAGCCCTTGCTATATTCCTTGTGCATCCTCAGCCTTTAAATTTATCACAGCATCTGCTGTCACCAAGAACTGTGTTAGCCTGTTTGCAAAGTGTGTCACAGCAAAGAATAACATTATACTGAACATTAGAAAATGTCATAAATTGATTCAGAATGAATTGAGAACTAAACCTGAACTTATTTTAGTGTTAGGATAGTATTTTGGAATGAAGCTTTTGTTCTGACTTTGAAAATCTGGGGCATGTCTTACTATTTAGGGTCTGGTACATATGCATATCACTGAGATAAAACATCTTTGCATTTACAAAGTCAACATACTTCAAGAATATTTCTACCATGCAGGAAAAATGAGTATGCTTGGAAGTTTGAAAAAAAGATTGCACTTTCAAGCAAAAGATTATTATTATGAAAAAAAATCTAAAAATTCTGTTGAATATTGAAGAACAGTTGTGGACTTTACCCTCCAAATGCAGCCTATATTTCTTTTTATTCAATAGTGTTCTCAGTCTGGACATGTTTTCACTTTTATTTTATTTAAAGTTTAATTGACCCATTTTAGGTTTTGATCTAAAGTCCACTGAAACACTCCCTTTGACATCAAAGAGTTTTGGAACAAGTCCTTAATGAATGCAAGCATAAATATTCTAAAAGGAGAAACTAATATTTCTTTGCTTGTGAGGTTAGCTATTTTTAGTGCTGCAAGGTCAGATAGTGTACTTTGGCATGAGAATATGTTTGCTATAGATATTCTTCAGGGAAGAAGCAGAAGAAGAAGCAGTATGGTATTTTACAATGCAACATAGATACAAATGCAGATGCTTTTCTCATGGTCAGAGTACATATAGGCACACGCACACATACATACAGTGTATGCACACTAATTTACATTAATATATTAATAAACCACTGACTCTTCTGGTAATTTTCTCTGTAAGTTTGGTAACCAGGATTTATTATCTAGAGCATCTTCTTTGTGTGAATTATTTTATGATTTGGTCTGTAATTAAAACCAGTGGACCTATGTGCAGCTAGGGAGTAAGGCACACTAACAAATAATTGCCCTATTTTGTAAAAACAGGCTAACGAAATCAGGGCTGTAAATGGTGTTTAAGGTGTACAGTAGATCTTTAGGTATCATAGCAGATAGCTCATAGCACAAAATAAATAAAATATTCCCACTAAAAAGAAATACATAGACTTTGATTCCACTCTAGTTTCCTTCTTAGAAAGAACATACTTGACAGTGATGAAAATAAACCCCTGTTTTCTCAGAAATCCCTCAAGTTCTAGCTGGATGCCATTAGAATCTGGAAGAATTGGGGGGGATGCTGATTTCTATGAGCATTTCCATCCAGGCTCTCCTCTCCCATGCAGTTACACTCAGTCCTGTGTGGTCTCTGAGAGAGAGGAGGAGGAGGTGGATGGGTTCCAACTTCCAGATCTGGTATTCAATCAGACTACCAATCAAAAAAATAATAATTTCCATTTCCCTAGAAGAGCAGATGTGTATGTTAGGATGACCTTCCAATCCTGTTCTCTGTGTTACGCTAAGCCTCGCTGTTTGTTTCAGAGGTAAGGGAGAGCCTATTATTGTCTGGTGAATTCCTGTGGGGTCTTCTGAGTCACGGTAGTTTCTCACATTACCCTTTTCTTCATCTTCTTCCCTGAGATTCCAAAAGCAACTGTAGGTCTAAAGCACACCATAGTGAATATGGAATCCTGGGGAATCTTTCCCCAGGATGCAGACAGGACTAACAGTGGAAGAGCTTGCTTCCATGCTGAAATTCTGACTCTAAGACTTTGTTTTGAATTGCATGAGCTGCAAAAAGAGTCTGAGCCACCCATAGGAAGGATGCCTTGTCCATCTATCATCAGTGCCTAGGGCAAGCTCTCCTTCACTTTGGATTGGTAAACAGAGTTTGTGGCTAAAAAGGCCTGAAGTTTCACGGAGTTTCCATCAAGTGTATTGAAAGACTGAAGATATAGATTTGATTGATGTATGGGAGAAGGAAGAATACAGAAGAAAAAGAGAAATAGATTTACAGAGTTCAGGAAAGATGGGAGAGATGGAAAAACAAAACAACTTAAAAAAAAAATCAAAGGAGCTGAAATAACAAATAAACTCCACTATTTATATAAATAACTATTATCCCCTGGAGTGTAGATAAGCTTGTTTTACTAAGCAGTCTTTTCATATTTAGACATGAAACCACATAAACAAGACCCAGAGTCATAATTAGGTGCAGAGCTCCACCACAACATCAGATCTGTTGATCTTTTATGATGAGAAGGACTGGTCTTCTCTGTGGTGCAGGAGGGGATACCACTCAAGCTTCCACCAAGGTGCTCACTCTCACCTCTAGGCGCTTCTTCCACTGCCGTGAATTATTTCTGGAGCTGAATAAAGTATTATATAAGTAAAAGATGTGATAGATATATGGGGACAACTGTCTTTTATGATGATGCTTGCTCGCTGACGGGGCAGAGGCAATGACGGGACAGAGCGGAGCGGGGCACAGCGCAGCGCTCCCTGCCGCCGGCGCAGCTTCGGCGGGGACTGCGAACGCGGGGCTGCCGTGTAGGGATGGTAATTAAAAGTCTCCTACCACTTTCCCCTGTGCCAACAGGACTTCGGGAATTTTCACTGAACAGCTATACCGCAATTACGAGGTCGAGGTTAAAAGAAAAGGAAATATCTAAAGAAAAATCACTGCAGTCATTTTGGCGATGAAACTGCTACAGTGAATGATTCCCGAGTAATTTTCTCTTCGTTCTTACAAAGCTTAGGGTGGGAGTACACCTGTGAGAAGCGTCCGTATGTCAGCGGGTCTCCGTGCGGCCCCGCAACCCCGCAGCGGCAGAGAGAAGCAGCACTCGGGGTTACCTGAAGCGGCATTTCTGCAGTCTGTGTCCGACCAGCCCCGAGTGGGAGGGCAGCATCTCCCCGCGGTGAGGCTCTGCTGGAGCAGCCGCGGCCCCGAGCGCTGCCCTCGGCCCGGCCCGGAGGAGAATCGTGCCCTCCGGCGGCCACCGGCAGCACAGCCCGTCTGGGCTTCCCAGTCCCGGGTCCGGCGGCTCTGAACCGGCTGCAATCAATGGGAAGAGAAGAAAATGTGAAAGAAGGCTGTCACCGAGCATCTGTAGGAATTAAAACCTCAGCCCACGGAAATCAGTGGGGAAACTTCAACTGATTTCAGCTGGCTTTGAACTTCGCTTGAAAGATATATCCGGAAGTGCACGTCCTCAGCCGTACAGCCTGTCTCTGAGCACACACATAATGCCATGATTGCATTGCTGAATATCCCAAGAAATCCTTACCAATGAGAGAGTTCAGTACACTACTGTCACGCACAGCCTTCCCAAGCTAAATTACAGCGTGTGTGTGTGCCATATGGGTAACACTGAGAAGCCTACTGCAACATGGCTGTAATTTGTGTGTATGCAGCATAACACACTGATGGGCAACTTCGTATGTGTAACCACCATGCATGGTTCTTAAGCATGGTTCACATAAGTTCTTAAATTTTCCCGCTGACTTACAAACAGGCAGATGAAATGAGAGCTTCCATTCATTCTTCAGCTTGAAAGGAAGAACCACACTGGCAGCCCACACCCCCTGAAAGCAGGGAGGCTTGCTGGCTGCAGTGGGGCCTGTGTGTTCCAGCCTGAGGATGTCTTAGCAGCTGATGATTCTACACAGGGATTGAGATACTGGTGGGGGAAACTCATCCACATGCCTCCCTACAATCACTCACATGGATTTTGCTTCGAAAGACACGATTGAGACCACAATGAGAGTTAAAGCCCAGTTCATTATGTCACTCTGCTGAGGTTATCCCCCAGTTCATCTTCCTGAGAGGTTGGCATTTGTGTAGCTTTGTGTTTACATTCCCAGCTGTAATTGGAGTTGTCATTATAGCTGTGATGCATTGATATCAGTATACCAGATTTTGTTTCGTCCTGACTGCACTCTATGAAGGGCTAGACACTACAAGCATGTCTTCTGGGGCTAAGACGCAGAAAGGCCTTACAAATGGATGTGTGTTGACCTAAAAAGGCCCTGGAAAGTCTCTGGGGTTGCTTGCAGCTTTGCTTGCTGCCTCCAAAGAGTGAAGAATGGCTGAGAGATGCCTGAGGAGCCAGCCCACCCATACCATGCCTCCACACAGCAGAGAGCAGGACAGGTATCCTTCACTCGGTGCTGCAGGGAAGCCTGCAGGGCTGCCTTAGTGGCTGTTGGAGGATCCAGGTGTGCTCCCACTGGCAGCCTAGAAGCAGTCACCCTGAACTCAGCACTGTTTGCATCATGGACTTGGTTTCCTTTGCTTCACAGCAAGCAAATCCAAGATAAAACAAAAACCTAGTAGAAAATGATGCAGATTGCTGCAGTGATCACTCATGCAGTGTGCAGGTCCCAAGCAGCACCATGTAGAATCTTCCAGTTATTGCTGCTTGCTTTTGCTGCAGCTTGAGTAGAAGGAAGGAAGGAAGGAAGGAAGGAAGGAAGGAAGGAAGGAAGGAAGGAAGGAAGGAAGGAAGGAAGGAAGGAAGGAAGGAAGGAAGGAAGGAAGGAAGGAAGGAAGGAAGGAAGGAAGGAAGGAAGGAAGGAAGGAAGGAAGGAAGGAAGGAAGGAAGGAAGGAAGGAAGGAAGGAAGGAAGGAAGGAAGGAAGGAAGGAAGGAAGGAAGGAAGGAAGGAAGGAAGGAAAAAGAGGCAACCCTTACCTTGGGGCTGCAGCTTCTGCCAACATAAGGGAACCGCAACATTTCCCAGGTGGGTCATGGTGTTGAGGTGCTGGCAGAGGACTGCTGGTCTCAGCAACCACAGAAGGGACAAGTGAACAGTGGGGAAGCTGTGCTCATTCCATGTGTGCCTTCCCTCACTTGGTAGGTCCTCCTGTTTCTTGCCGTCCTGTTCCTGACTATCTCCCAATAGAAAAAAGTTAGGATGGGCAGTTGCTTTCTCTCTCCACCGGCTGGAAGCCCGGTGGGGGCAAGCTTTCCCGGAGGGGTAGGGGAGGGGTAGGGGGAGGCAGCTCCTGACCGCGGCGGGAGGCTCTGAGCGCTGCGGTGGGGCCGGGCCGGGACGCACTGAGCCGGGGCCGTGCTGTGCCTTCGGCGGCGGCTGTCTCGGGGTCCTGGCTCCTCGCAGAGGGGAAAGAGCCCACAGGCAGCGGGAACAAACGGCTTTTTTCTCCCTGAGCAAGAAGCCTCTTTTTTTTTTCTCTCTCACTTTTTTTTTTTTTTTTTTTTTTCCCTCCTTGGATTTCTCCCTCACCCTCAGCCATAACACTCCCCGTTATTCAGTTAGTCCTCTTCGCACACCCACCTAAGTCGCTGCCAGGGAGCGTTGCCCCGGCACTGGTGTTGGGGTGCCCCAACCGTGAAAGCAGCCGTGCAGTGCCTTCACAGGGAGTACCAGCAGTGCATGGCCCTGGCTACTCCTGGCTGGCAGCTTCTACCTTTCTCTTGTATGCTTTCCCCGTTCGAATCTGAGCTGTTGTTAACAAGACACACCACCTGCTCGGTGCTGCCAACGAGCTGGGACGGAGACACAAAGGCGGGGGATGGGGAGAAATTGCTTTGCCTACTAATATAATTGAAAATAAATATGCTCGGTTCCCAGGAACGAACTCGGGTGCCTTAGAGGAGGGCAAATTGAAACGTGCGGTCAGGGAGTACAGGGAGCTGGCAAAGGGTCCCATCACCGCAGTGCCGGGCTAGGCTGGAAGGATGCGGATCCCTCCCGGAGTCCTCCTAAGACTAGCGCAGGCACTAACGCCTGTGTCCGAAACCAGTGCTGAGGCTCCCCCGCCGCTTCTAGCCCTTCTCGGCTTTCTCCGAGAGCAGTCCTCCAGTCTGACAGGACGGGGCTGTCCCTTTTCCTCTTCTCGGCCCAGAAATGTGCGGCCGCCTCAGCAAGCCGGACTCTGAGGGGGGTCGGAGATGGAAGCGGGACACAACCAGGATGTGCCTGGATGCTCCCCGCGAGGACTTTCCCCTTCCTCCCCCTTTCGCAGTGAGCCATGCCCGCTGCAGCGGGGAACGTCCGAGATTTTGATGCAGCGCCCCGGTGCTGCGAGGCAGCCCCCCGGGTGCGGTGCACACCGAGCGGCTTTCGGCCCCTTCCGCCGCCCCACACCGGGCATCCCACCACCTTCCCGGCCCCCAGCAGCATCCCACAGCCGGGAGCGAACCGAGGGAGTCTGAGAGAGAAAGAGAGGAGAGGGGAGCGGAGAAAGGGGCTGGGATAGTGGTGTGCGTGTGCCGTGGGGGGGGAGGGTGGGGGAGAAGGCCGAATCACTTGTGAATGGCTTGAAAAAAATAATCGGGGGAGGGCGTGGAGGGGGGGAAGCGGAAACTTTCCTATAAAACTCAGCAAAAGTCCCTCCTCTCCACGTCAGGCCAATGACACTGCTGCCCCCAAACTTTCCGCCAGCAGGAGCTATAAGAACCTCCAAGTCTTCAACTTTCTCCCAATCCCAGACACCTCGAAGGGGCTCCAAGGAGGGATCGGGAGGGATTTTTTTTAATTTTTTTTTGCTCGGCGTCTTTTTTTTTTCCTCCTCTTGGATCCCGATGCCATCCCCCCTCCCCCCAAAGTGAGGTCCTCCCTCCCTCCCTCCCTCCTCCTCCTTCTCCTCGCAGGCCAGCGAAGCAGCCGCTCAAGGGGGAGCTGGCGGGTTAGGTGCCCCCCTCTTCTCCCTGCCCTCCCCCCCCTCCCGGCCCGCTTCTCGCGTCTCCCCCCAGAGATGATGCAGCAGGACGAGTCAAACTCTCCAGTCTCCCCCGCCGACGACAGCTTGAGCAACAGCGAAGAGGAGCCGGACCGCCAGCAGCTGCCCAGCGCCAAGAGGGGGGGCCGCAAGCGCCGCTCCAGCCGGCGCAGCGCCGGGGGCGCCGTCGGGGCCGCGGACGAGCCCTGCAGCCCGGCGCAAGGCAAGCGGGGCAAGAAGTGCGGGGCGGGCGCGGGAGGCGGCGGCGGCGGCGGCAGCAGCAGCGGCGGCGGCAGCCCGCAGTCCTACGAGGAGCTGCAGACCCAGCGGGTCATGGCCAACGTGCGGGAGAGGCAGCGCACGCAGTCCCTGAACGAAGCATTCGCCGCGCTGCGGAAGATCATCCCCACGCTGCCCTCGGACAAGCTGAGCAAGATCCAGACCCTCAAGCTGGCGGCCAGGTACATCGACTTCCTCTACCAGGTCTTACAGAGCGACGAGCTGGACTCCAAGATGGCAAGCTGCAGCTATGTGGCCCACGAGCGGCTCAGCTACGCCTTCTCGGTGTGGAGAATGGAGGGCGCCTGGTCCATGTCCGCATCCCACTAGCAGGCGGCGTTCCCCCCCACGCATCTCCCCGGCAGGAGCCCTAGGTAAGGCGGGGACCCCCAGAACGGCGGGGAGAGGCGCGGGGGCCGCGTCGTGAGTCCGCCACGCGTGCCGGGGGAGGGGGAAAGAGGAGGGGGCCTGCGAGTCCCGAGGCGCCCGGCCTGCAGCGGGGAGAACGGGACCGCTACGCGGGGCTGCCACATCATGTGGAGGTCCCACGCACGGCGGGGCGCTGCCGCGGGGGTGGGTGGGCTGCGGGCGGGGACGCGGGGCGGGTGCGGCCTGAGCGCTGCGCTGCGGGACTGCGGGCGGCTCCCGGCCGAGAGTGTTCAGGCGGGGACCCACGCGAGGCCCATGGAGCGTTCTTCACAGCCTCAGCAGCCGTGGGGCGTCCCGGAGCCACCGCATCGCGGGCAAAGCACGGGCATGCGGCTCGCATCCTTTAGGCGCTCACCGTTCGTGTGTTTGCGGAGACAGAGAGGTGTAGAGGTCTCTGCATGTACCTTTCATCGTCAGTAACGAGTTTTCCGCCCTCTCTGGGTTTTTTCAGATTACATTGTTCCCACTGAAGGAGAAAATGGACAATCTAGAGACTCTGAAGTTGGATACCGTGTTGTGTTGTTGTTGTTCTTGTCTTTAAAAAAAAAAAATGTGCCAAGGATTTCTTGGAAATTAAAAGAGCAGCATCCAAAGTGAAAGCAGGGCGTGGGGAGCACTTAAGAAAAGTGAAAGAGCCGAGGGCTTGGACAGTGCCTATCCGGTGGGCGTCGGTACAATCCACACATCTCTGCATTCTGACAGAAGTCTGAAGCGTTCCAATTTTTTTTTTTTTTAATTTTGACGAAGAATGTTGGAATCTATCCTTTTTTTTTTTTTTTTAATTTGCCTGTTTTTAGGGTGTTTTTTGTTTTTTTTTTGTTTTTTTTTTTTTTGGTTGTTGCTGTCGTTTTGGCTTTTTTTTTTTTTTTTTTTTTTTTTTTTTTTTTTTTTTTAATGCATGCATTCCCAAGAGGTCGTGCCTATGAGCCACTGAGGAGAGGAAGTATGTTATTGTGGACTTTACTTCATTCTTGAATGAAAGCAAGCACCCAACCAAAGTATCCCTGTAGAGATGAAAACTTTTTTTGTTGTTTTTTGTTTTTTGTTTTTTTTTAGGGGGGAATAAGCTGGGCTCGAACTGTTATATACCCGGTTCCTAACTTTTTTTTTTTTTATTATTATTATTTTTCCTCTGAGAAAAAAAAAATAAACATTTTATTTATTTATTGATGACCCATGTTAAAATGCAAATAGATCCGGTGTCTAAATGCATTCCTATTTTTATGATTGTTTTGTAAATATCATTGTATATTATTTTTCTGCAATAAAGAAATATGATTGAAATTTTAACAACCTTCAGGTTTGGTCTCTCTGAGAACTCCGGCTGGGAGCTGGAGATAAACACCCGCTTGTTGGGCTTAAAGGCACCCAAGAGAGAGGGGCCACAGTATAAACAAACCAGGCGAAAAACGAAAATAAACCGGCTACTGACAGACACAGGCGCTTTATTTATTGGGACAGCTTTATTATTCCTCACCGAGGCTTTGGGGCACGGTGGGCTCCCTCCTCCCTGTCCGTGCCCCAGGTGGGAGGCAGGAGTCCATCTCCAAGCGGCTTTGCCCATATCCTTTAGCAAGAGGTATCGCTTTTAAGCAGAGATCCGTCCATTCGCAGGCAAAGAGAAAGTGAGTTTGCAATAGGGAAGTGCCTAGCGAGTGGGGTTTTCCGGTGGAAGTGATGTCTGACTGCTCTTGCTCTCTAGGGTCTTCCATATAATATATAGAGTGGCGATCACGTTCTCGTTGTGCAACGCACGGGGATGCGCTAACCCGCCCTCTTCTCTTCTACACGTAGGGCGCGGCGAGACCCCGGTGTAAGAGAGAGGAAATCTCCAGACCCGAGGGCTCAGGAGGAAGGTGAAAAGGGGAAGATGCTCAAACAGCAACAAAAAATACCAAGAAAAAGCCACCCCCAGCCCTTAACGCCCGCTGATTCCTCCTCTGCTGTCCCTCGCTCGTTTCCCGGCTCCCCGATCCCCCTTTCTGCCCCTCCACGGAGGCTGCGCGGGTGCGCAGTGCCGCCCGGGAGCCTCGCAGAGTCCCCCGCGGAGCCGGGGTCGGGCAGCCGGGACTCAGCCGGTGTCCAGGGCAAGGAGGATGGGGCGTTTGTTCAAAGCAGAGCCTGTTTGCATAGCCCAGGTTCAGTTGACTTTATTGCCTGAATGTTTTTGTTTCCATATCCCCATATTACCTTCTATTGCTGACATAACAGTCTTATGAATTTAATATCGTGCATATTTTAGACCAGTGAGCAATGTTTACAGTAGAGAGCCCGCAGCGCTTGTTTGTATTGCCGGATTAGCGAGGACGTGGAAATTGAATGGGGGCCGCGGTGGTCGCGACCCCGCTGTGAGCTCCCGAGGGGCTCTGCCTGCCTCGCGGCCCCTCTGCTCCTCTGCACCTCGCCGGAACCCTCGTCCCGCTGCGGGCCGCCGCTGGGAGGTAACGACCGGCTGCGGGAGCGGAGGGGCAGCGGGGCTGGGAGACGTGAGCGAAGAGGGGGAGTCAGCGTTCTTTTCGGGACAGAATCACAAAGGAGAGAAAGGGCTCTTTCAGGGAGACTGGCTCGTTTAGGATGAAGCAGGTTGGGAAATGAACTGAGAGAAAGGATGCTCGTTGCGCTTTGCGCGCGGGGTTACCTGCGGGATACGGGGCGAGAATCCCGACGCGTTTAGGAAGCCGTGAGCCACGCTCTGCTAACCCTGAGAAACGGGCCGAGCTATCCGGAGCAGCTCCGCTTGTTGAACTCCAACTGGACTGACTCCGTCGCAAACAGCGCGCAGCGGGTGAGAAAATCCCCCATTGCTGTCCGCGGGGCCACGCGGCCCTGGGGACACCCGCCTCATCGCAGGCTCCCGCCGTTCTCTCCCTGCTGCTGAACGACACCTCCGCTTCACTAAAAGGAGATAATCCCGATTGAAAAACACAAATGTGACCTTTCCTGGTTTGGAGCTGGGGATTGCCTAGGCCTGGCGCTCCTAGAGCTTAAGCCAAAAGTGATTAAGTCAAAGTCAGGCTTCCTCAAAGGGGGAAAGATGTATTGATGAATATTAATTCGTCTTCTGGGAATTTTAAACACCCTCGCAATCAGCAAATTAACTTTGGAAGTCCTGATTGATTTTGCTTCTCCCTCCGAGGCACCGCTACGGGAGTCCCGCTTACTCACATACACGCAAACCCGAGCGGAGCGGAGCTCCGGGCCCATCAGTCCCCGCTCACCGCCCCGGCCCGGCCGCACGGAAGGTCCCGGAGTGCTGGGAGCAGAGCGGAGCGAGATGGACCCGGCGCTGCGCCTCCTGCGGGGCGGGGGGCGCCGGCCGCTGGCCTCGCGCATTCCTCGGTTTGGCAGGGGCCGCCCCGCTGCTTTCTCCAGGCCGGTATCGGGTTCCTCCCAGGCGTATGATTTCACTTGAAGTCCTGCCCAGGAGCCCTTCAAAGCGCACGCTTGTCCCGCTCCCATGATGTCAGGCGGTTTTCCCTGCATCTGTAATTTTAAGCAAAACAAACAAACGCGCGGTCGGGGTGGGGGGTTGACAGGAGGGTACAAAAATCACGGAAACTACGTGGAAAGCTTCGGGGGGAGAAGGGCTCACCTGCGGCGCCGGCAGCGCCGGCACCTGCCGCTCGCCGAGAGCTACCGCTGGGTCCCGGAGCTCCGGAGAGGGGTGGGGAAGGGGCTCTGTTCCCTGCACGGCCCCCCCAGGGCCCGGCGCCGCTCTCAGCTCTTATGGTGCGGCCCTCACCTGCCCCAGCGGGGAACGGAGTGCTCCGCCATCGACAGGCGTCTTGAGGTAGTGGGAGTGGAAAGCCACCCCGCAGAGGGTTGCGGGTGGCTGAGGGGAAAAAAGAGGCTCCCGCACCCACGTCCCACCAGGATTCGTTTTATTTGCCGCACAGCGTTAGCTGCCCGCAGTAAACATGGCACAGGATGTATTTCGCATTAACTCATGCACCAGCTTCTCTCGGCTTCAGCCCACTTAATGTTCCTGGCAAATCAAAGCACGTGTCCTTTGAAGAAGGTGTGTAATTGGAGTTTAAGGCATGTATGGAATTCCCAGATGTCTATAAAATACGCAGGAGCATTTGGCAGGTCACTGGAAGGTGGAGCAGGTTACAATCACGAGTACAAATGTCCCCTTTTCCTTTTTAAAAGCAGCCAAGAGGCCGCGTATACAAAACAGCGTCCGAGACTGCGGGTTTTACAGAACGGGAACAATAAAGCAGCGGAAACATAACGGTGACAATAGCACCCATCCGAAAATCCGAACCGAACGCAAAACAAAACCAAACATTCAAAGCAGGAGGAAAGCTGCCTGTCCGCACCGCAAGTCTCGGTCTCTGCCCGCTTAGCAGCTCCGAACCCTCTCGCTGAGGCTGGGCTCTTGTGAGGAGCGACACTTCCTCACTGCTTTCAAAAAGATGTCGCATTATATTTGCAGCAACTTCGTGAAAGTTCTCCCGTGCCGTGTGTGGACGCGTTTCTCTCTGAAAATGCCCTGACGAACCGCGCGGAAATCAACAGCACTCCGATGATAACAGCAGTTAGCAATAGCAGAAAAAAATAACGGTATCGGGTTTGGATAATGAAGCACTCATTATGTGGCTTTACCGATGTTGGAGCGACACTACGGAATATGGGGATGCTGCCATCCCGCTCGCTGCCGTGCAGAGATCCCCACGCGCAGAGTTGCGCTGGAAGGGGACCCGCTGCGCTCTCCTAAAGAGGGGAGACCTGGAGCCAGGGGCGGCGGGGACGGATGAGTCGGGAAGGGCCGGGGTCGCTCCCTCATGTTTAGGGCGGCTTTGTTCTGTTTGGGATGGATGAGGCAGGGTCATTAACCGAGCAGTCAAGAAAGGAGCGATCCGCACACTGCAGCAGTGGGGGAAAGGGGATCTTCGGAGGGGAAGGGATTTTGACATGTGAAAAGTTAAGCAGGTACCTGAAGGAGGTTTATTTTGACCAGATGTTGGAGCTTTGTGAGAATGTCACGTGAAAGGAACAGATGTACAACTTGCAAATGGAGCCCCGCCTTGTAAATATGGGCAGAGAACGGCTCTCGGAAAATCAAGTGTAAATCTTTCGTGCCATTTTATACATGTGTGTATTTACGCATATATTGCTTTTAAATTGTTTGCTCGTTGGAAAGAAAACGCAGATGTTCGATCCAAATGTTGTACGTTCTTCCAGTGTGCCGAGTCAAACTTCCTTCCTTCCTTCCTTCCTTCCTTCCTTCCTTCCTTCCTTCCTTCCTTCCTTCCTTCCTTCCTTCCTTCCTTCCTTCCTTCCTTCCTTCCTTCCTTCCTTCCTTCCTTCCTTCCTTCCTTCCTTCCTTCCTTCCTTCCTTCCTTCCTTCCTTCCTTCCTTCCTTCCTTCCTTCCTTCCTTCCTTCCTTCCTTCCTTCCCCTTTTTTCTTTTTCTCTTTCTCCTTCTCTCTTTTTTTTTCCACTTTCTTTTCCTCTTTTTCTTTCTTTCTTTCTCTCTTTCCTTCTCGCTTTTTCTCTCTCCCTTTCTCCCTCTCTTTCCCCATTTTTCTCTCTCTTTTCATTTCTCTTTCTCCTTTTTCTTATTATTTTTCCACTTTATTCTTTCCTGCCCATCGACCCCCTCCTTTAGTCTCGCGTCCGTTTGATCCCAAGTAAAGTATCGAATCTCTGCTGGGAGGAGAAGCTGAGACTAATCAATTGCCATCTGTTTGAAGGTGCGCGCAGCCTGCCAGGAGGAGCGAGGCAGCACCGCACTGCCAGCCCCGAGCCTCGGGGTCGTCCGGCTCTGCCGGGCTTCGGCCCCGCGCCGCCGCCAGAAGCGGGGCAGCGCGGACTGCGGCACCGGGAGCGGGGAGCGGCAGCGCAGCGGCTGTCCAGGAAATAAAGGGCGGTGCTCAGCCGGAAAAGCACAGGTTTTCAGGAGAGCACGCTCAGTCTTTTGCTTGCTGCAAGATATCCATCCCTGAGCGGTTTCCATATATATTTACGTACCGTTATTACTATTTTCCGTAAGAACTTGCGGTATTTTCATTTAAAAACGATGTCTCGCGTTCCATCCCGGTGCCCGTGCTATCAGTCCCGCCGCACGCCGGCAGGTAGCAGGGCGGAGGTGTCTCCCCGAGAGCCTCCCAGCGCAGGTCCGCAAGAAAAGGCTCCGCTGGGGGAGGAGGGAGGTACTCGGAGTTCTGCGGACACCTGCCCGTGCGCCGCAATATTGACTTACAAGCAATTTCGATGTGCTGTGAATACGCCTTGCTTATTCCTGCGAACCTATTTATTCCAAGTGGGTGCCTGGCTACGTTTTCATATGTTAACTCTGAACGGTGGTGGAACAAAAGTTCTCACCGAACTTTTCCAGACAAGTGAATGCAGCCTTTATTTTCCTTTTTAACGTAGGTGTTTTCAAAGGTAGAAAGGTCGGCACTGTGCGCTGAGTTTTGATATTGGCAATGCGGGCGTACATCATGCAGATAAATAGACTGAGGTGCTACCCATCGGTTTGAAAATCACTGGGGATTCTTAATCTGGATTGATTTCTTTTGAATACCAATCTCATGATCCTGTAAGAATATTTAAAATGAATGCAAATTCGAGGTTTTAAAATAAAGGACCAACAGTGAAGTCTATTTTTTCTTTCTTACCAATCGATTCTGAAATTGATGTTCCCAGGACATGCCGCTGATAGCACAATTTTCAGCAAAAGCCGATTTCTTTTGTGATCTTTATTGCTATTTAGAAAAATACGAGAGAACACTTTTTATATTTGCCTCAGGATTTGAAAAGGAGTACGGCTGTTCTTCGCATGTAAAAGTGGACATGGTCCGCACACACGGACATGCACACACACTGCCTTCTGAACCCTGCAGCTATCAAACATGTTTAGTCATGGAGTGAGATGCTGTTGATATAGGAGCCAAATTAGCGCTAATTTCAAACAGGCGGCTAATTCCTCCACGAAACCTCAGCACTTTCAAAGTTCTTTGCTGCGCTTCATATTTAATTACTTGTGATGGAAAATATATCCATTTCCCACGTAGAAAGATTAGCTAATTAATTTTTCCTTTCTTTTATTACTCTCTTTTTTTTCTCTCTCTCTTTTCTCTCTTTCTTTTTCTTTCTTTCTGTCTCCCTTTCTCTCCCCCTTTCCCTCTCTCTCCCTTTCTCTCTTTCTCTTTTTCTCTCTCTCTTCCTCGCTTTCTCTCTTTCCCTCTTTCTCTCTCTCCCTGTGTCTTTCCATCTGTCTCTCTTTCTCTCTCCTCCCTCATCTCTTTTCCTCCCTCACTTTCTCTCTTTCCCTCTCTCCAAGCATCTTGGAACACCTTTCAACTTCAAGGTTTTTGCAATATAAACCAGATCCAGAACAGACTCCCTTCCCCCTTCCCCTCTGTCCTCAGATCTGAACTTAAAACATATATCATAGATCAGTTTTCATCCAACGAATTTAGGCATAGTTCTCGACCTGTATTTTCAAAGAGATTCTGGGCTGCAGTCTGCAATATTTAATCCAGTCAGCTATTAAATGTCCTCCGGCTTGAATCAAGAATTCAAACAGGCATCTGTACTAGGGATAATGACAGATACAGTGGTTTGGGGTGTAGCGTGTGTGGCAGAGAGGGGGAAACGGACAGAAGGACAACGATTACGCCTTTGATTTTGAAAATTCCTGCGTTTTAGGAGTTCTGCCGGAATATTAGTGGGGGAGAACATGAAAGCAACCCTTTTGCTCAAAGGCATAGTTTTAATGGGGAAAAATAGTCCTATTAATACCTGACAGTGCCTGACGCTTGCTTTCCTCCTGCCTGCCCAGAAGTAACGCGATCCCCTCGCGCCGGCCGGGCCCTGTGCGCACAGCCCGCTCCCCGCGGGGCACCCGGCTCCGGCGGCGGGGGTGTCCCGGGGGGGTGGGAGGTGGTCCGTTCCTTCCCTCAGGAACGCTCCCCGGGGGCCGCAGCAGGAGGCACCCGCTGACCTCCACTGCTTCGTGAGATCTGCGGGAGGACGGGCTGAGAACACGACAGGCACTTTGGGCAATGAAGTGGACTTTTTTTTTGTGGGGGGGGGGGGGGGGGGGGGGGGGACGGGAGAGGGGAAGGGGAGAGGAAGAGGAATGTCTTTTTTTTTTTTTTCCCCTCATCTTTTTCTGTCATTTTCAAGCAGTTATCGTGAAAGATGGGTTTAGGGATTGGGTGGGTTCCTAAAATACTGCTGGGAGTGAATCCAAGGAGGAGAAGTGCAGGGTGTGGGGAAGTCTCCGTTTTTGACTTGATGAAGCACGTGTCAGATTCTGCAGTTCAGGCAATTAAAACTCACTTCTGATCAAAGGGCTTCATAAATCACCAGGAGAAGAGAGCAGCTCAGAGACAGTTGTCTGCGTGAGCAAGCGGGGGGCAGCTGCCTGTCCCCACCTTTCGGACTCAGTCTTACGCTCCCACTGCCATCAAGGAGTCTCGCTGGGAGTGGATTTTCCCTGCTGTTTTATAGAGGCTTGTTTTATTTATGGAGGCATTTCAGCAAGAGAAAAAATATATGGGGGGAGTTCACGATCACTGGTGACTATCCCAAGGGCAGAGGTGCCACAGCCTTTTTCTTTCTAATCAGAGAAATATTTCTGTGTGCTAAGGAAAGAGTGACAATCATTATTTCCCTTATTTTCAAGAAAAAAGGATGAGATGTCTGATTCACTGGACAACCCTGCAGGCAGAGGCAGATATTCGTGCCCAGAAACTGTCTATGCCAGCAGCTGGCTCTGTTGCTACGACCTGGGCAGTGAGAGGTGGAAGGTAAAGGGTGAAGGAGATACGAGTTTTGCAGTTGAATGAAGGCAATGCCTTTTTGCTCTTGGTGCAGTTCACCGGAATCAGGGAGTTGCTGAAGCTCAGTGTGCCAGACTCATCTGTGCATCCTTGGATGGCAGAAAGTTCCTCCATCCAGCAGCCCCATTACTGAATCATCTTCTTATGTCAGACTTGATGTATTAGAGGAGTTTACAGATTGCGACACTGCTCTTTGATATTGGAATTTAGGGGTGAACCTGTAAAGTGGTCTCAAGGCACTTGTCAGATTTGAGTGCTTTTTGGCATGATTTATAGCTAAAGGCTCCTTTCTGATACTTGCAGACGCCAAACATTTCACCTTGCAGAAAACATGCTTGCAATAGCCAGGGTGAGTTTATGCCTGCTCTTTAAAGTGGCTGCTCTGAGGTAATAAGATGGGCTGCAAACCTGGTAAGAAATCTTTTTACAAGACTTGCCATGATTCAAATGATTTCTACAATGATTTCTCCTTCCTTCCAGCATTCAGGCTGCTCACCAACGGGCAACACTGATCCTGTCCTACCCATCTGAAGGAATGCATTACACCACTTCTTACTGCTAACCCTTCCTTGAGACCAACTGCAGTTGCACTTCAAGTTATCAAGTTGTCAACCTTTCTCTGTTTCATCTGTCATTTGGCCAGCTGGGTCTCCACAAGAGATTGTTACTACAAGGCTATTCTCTGGATTTCTCTACAAGGATTTATCTGGACAGAGAGCAACTACAGACTGAAAAACTGAGACAGGAAAACAGGGGTACACTCATCTTCTGAGCACATCAATCACTGTGAACTCTCCCAGGCTACTCCAAGAGGCTTGGGATTCCCTTGCCAGAGATGAGTCACAAATAAATTACCAACGGCCCACAGAGAACAAAAGATTTGGCTAGCAACTGCAAGGGGATGGGTGCTCTCCAAGAATTAGTGGAAGTCTTGCTAACGCACATCTCTCAATGGATGGTGGAGCCTGATCTGCCTTCCTAGTTCTCATGAACAGCAGGAAATAAAAACAAAAATAGATCAAAATTCACTATGTGGTGAGTTCTTCCTAGGACCTCTTGGCAGGTGGACTCTGATGCTTGATATCACTAGGAAACATAGAAAGATTTCTATCTGAAACTGAAGTAGTGCTCCTCCCAACTTGAACACATCAGCAAAAACAACCAATATTGAGCTTGGCTGGTACTGTGTACGGAGAAGAATTTCAACATGTTGGAGTTAGCATTGCAACAGCAGCTAACTGAAATCTAATCATTTCCTCTATGGAACGTCAATGTTATCCAGTAAGGAAGATTTTCTAAGATTCTTTAATGCTTTGATGGAATTATGCCATATGAAATTTAAAAAAAAAAAAAAAAGAAAGAAAGAAAAAGGGAAAGAAAGAGGGGAAGAGAGGAAGAGAGAAAAAGGAAGGAAGGAAGGAAGGAAGGAAGGAAGGAAGGAAGGAAGGAAGGAAGGAAGGAAGGAAGGAAGGAAGGAAGGAAGGAAGGAAGGAAGGAAGGAAGGAAGGAAGGAAGGAAGGAAGGAAAGAGAGTGAAAAAAAAAAGAAATGAGAAAGGAATGAGAGCGAACGAGAAAAAATAAGGAAGAAAGGAAAAAAGAAGAAAGGAAGAAGGGAAGAGAAGAGGAAAGAAAGAAAGAAAGAAAGAAAGAAAGAAAGAAAGAAAGAAAGAAAGAAAGAAAGAAAGAAAGAAAGAAAGAAAGAAAGAAAGAAAGAAAGAAAGAATTTGTTACACGTGTTTAAGGTTAATGTAGAGGGCAAAACAGAACACTGCTTGCATCCACATTGTTTCAGTCTATGAGTATGTCTGATTCTAGTAGATGATAATGGATCAAATCCATTTTTTATTGTTTTTGTGAAAAACTGATCCTATTACTCTGAACCTAATCACAAGGTGGAAGAAAATATATGTGAGACTATAAGTCTGACAACCTGCCTTTTTAAAAAAAGGAGCCTTACTCCTTTTTCCTATCTTATGGTGGCCAACCATATCTAAAGACTCAGAAGATTGCCTTTGTCCTACTACGTGCATATTTTTCCATGAAAAGAAACCTTCCCTAATTTCAAACCTATCAAATGTGTAGCATCTGAAGGATATTCTTCTTTAGGAGTCAGGCCAAAAAGTCAATAAAAATTTAATTATTTCTGTAGCATATGGGAGCACTTACAAGACTGAAAATGTGATACTGTGTATTGGTATCGGGAGGAAAACCGCAACTTAACTTTCATATTTTTCAGTCACGACTGTATTCTCACCTCCCTACATATACTATAAACCTCTTCCCACCCCCTCCCTCCCCCCCCAAACAAACAAACAAACAAACAAACAAACCAAACAAAAAAAAAAACTGGAGTAAAACCCAAAGGTAAGGTAACACCAGCTGCTGAAACTGCAATTAATCCTGGCAGTGTTTCTAAACCTAACATATAAACAGGTCAGTGACCAGGGAGTGATTACCTGTACCCCACTTAGTAGTGCAGTGCTGAACTTCTGCAGGAAATAACATGTGTTTATCATTTATTTGTACAGTCAACAGGAAAAAGAATATTTGTATTGATAAAATTCTTGCTGTCTGAAATGAGTTATCTTCCTTTGTACATTTTTGGGAAGAATGCAAAAAAATCCCAAACATTTTCCTGAAGAAACAGAAAGGAAATCCCAAATTCTGAAGTTAAAAATAACTTCAATATATCACTCATTAGTAATGTCAAGGAATGCTCCTTGTAGGGCCTGCTGTAATAGGATCAGCTCTGTGGGAGTCCTTCAGTTCTTTTTATGGAGCAATGGAGCAGGCTGCTACTGAGTTATTTTAACTTATCCCAAATTAGGTGTTAGATAAAGGAAAATTGAATCTTCTAGATGAAGGACACTGACATGGAATTGCCTGAGAAGACCTTTCTGTTATTGTTACATGTGATTCCTTTAGCTAGACTCGCTGTCAGTACATCTTGGCAGTGCAATTTAAAATGTGAGGTCACTCTTTCAGATGATACATTCCAGAATGAGCTGAAATAAAGCCACACATTCATGCCATCACTTTAATTATTTCAATCAAGAAGAATAAGATACCTAAACCAATATACAAGTAAATTATACCCTACTTGTTTAAGTAACCCAAACATATCTATCCTTTCAGGCAATCAGTCTTTCTCCAACTCCTTGGACAGTCTCAACAACAAACTGCTTGCCAATGTTTTCTCTGGGATGATTTATTCATCCCTTTATATGTGGAATAAAACTCTCCTGCCTTCCTTTTATCCTCTATCCCAGTACAAAACGGCCCTTGAAGGAAAGTTCTAAAAAAATATTTTTGAAGCATAGGTAGATTTATGTTGATTGAGAATATATATATATATTTTGTCCAAACACACCTCTTGCTTCTAGCATTGATAGATCCATTATATCAGGCACTCATCAGTGTCTACATGCAGAGGACATTGGCAACTGTCTGGATATGAGGCAACAGCTTTCTATTCCATGGAGACTTCTACAATTAGAGGTAGGGCAAGTAGAACATTTTGGCTTTATAGGGGCTCTGTTAGTCTCTAAAGTACAAAGAATGAGCTTTATTATTATTATTATTATTATTATTATTATTATTATTATTATTATTTTGGCCATGTAATATTTAACCCTTCCTTTCTCTGCACCCAAATTTATCAGGCAGGAGAATGTAGCTTAAAGGATTTATTGATATCAATTTGCTACGTTTACCTAACTCGTGCATGACTTCACCACTGCTGAGTAAAGTAAGCATGCCAGATAAATGCCAATATCATCATTATACTTTGCATAAGGTTATGCATGCATGCCCTATAAGAGCAAAGTTTTAACATCAGCCAGGAATCAGCCAGTCAAATTTTCACGGTCTGTACTTCTTGCAGAAGATTAGCTATTTCATAGGAATTAACAACACTTACCCACCTTACAGGATGATGAGATGTTTATTTCATTGACTTCTAGATATTCTAAGAATATCTAAATGCAGGGTGAAAAAATATATTAATATCTGCAAGCAGTGGAAGACTTTTGACAAAGCAGAAACAATTTCCACTGTAAGTAAGGAAAAAGGATTCACAAGCTAGAATGAGATTCATGGAGTGAGTTTAAGACCATATGTTGCCAGTAATAATACGTCTTCCAGTCATAGCATAGAGTGTGTAATTTTTGCAAACTGTGATGTAGCAAGGGAAACTGCGACTTCTTTACCTTCTTTCCAGCAAAAGTAGAAGTATACAGTCAGTTTGATTTGGTCAGCAACATTGGAGCTAATTGTCCGTGAAATTAATTTTAAATTAACTCTTAATTTTTAATTAATTTAGTCACTGCTCTTGGGAAATCTTCAGTAATTCAATGAAGTAATATTTTTGTAACTTCTAGAGTGGACATTTTGCAAACTCATCAGATATAGCACATTTTCCTTTTCTAATACAGGCTGTAGATCTCACAGCTGTATTAACAGAAGAACATCTCTCTCAGAAACTGTGGCTGAGAGATATGAGCTGGTGTTTATTTGATATTTCATGCACACTTTTTTTTCTTTTTTAGTGTTTTAAACTTCTTCCCATCGCTACTGTTAGGGTAAAAAATGATTGAATTGTGAAAAGATAGATTGTGATCTTAAGTGAATGTGCAGTTTTCTTAAATGCTTATGCACTGCACAGCTTTATTTTATAAGCTCCAAATGAAAGCTCGGGAGAACAGTGCAAACAATCTCTTCCTCCATTTGGTTTTGGTCCTGTGACTTAATCCTGGTGCATTTGCTTCTCCTGAGCATCAGGCAAGGTAAACTATTCCAGCATAAAGTTTCTCTTTCCCAAGTCAGAATAAAACAATTGTTTTTGGAAATCTGCTTTGTGAATGATGCAACCAGATTTTTAAAGTGGTGCTGAGAACAAAGCTGGTATGAACAATCCTCAATATATCTGGCTGTCAGTACTGCCAAAGATCTCGCCTCCTGAAAACAATCTTGTTTTCTCAACACTTACTCTTCTTACTCAAATGTTCACAAGTGAGGAAATAGCGACTTTGCTATTTCCAACAAAATAAGCTCTTCCCTGGGGCTATGATAGTTTCTTTTCATTGCACCATGAGGATTTCATTGCACAAGCCTGGCTTTGAGATGTGGGTAGGAGGTCTGCCAAGGCTACCTGTCCCAAGTCAGCTTGCCGAGCCCTGGGGATGTGCAGAGAAATGACCAGCTCTCTGGGGAGGGGGCACAGAACAGATGTCAGTGAGCATACTACTGCTGTAGGAGGGGCTCCACAGGTCTCGTAGTCCTCATGTCTATGTGGTCTTCTGTCTCAGAAGGGTTTTAGGCTGACCCATAATGTTTCCAGTGTGTTCAAGTCCTACAGACAAAGCAGCTACTGATGGAAACTGGTCTGGGATTACGAAGTGAGCCATTGTTCAGCCACAGGCTGTGAACTCCTAAGCTTTATGGATTTTATCTGACATTATCAGTGCACTCCTGACAACTTCTCTTCAGTCAACCTCATTAATATTTCTACTGCAATTTTAGGAGTCAACTCACCTCTCCTTCCCTCCGTGGGAAAGGCTAAGTAAAAATAATCAACTACTAGTGGAAACAAAACATTTTTGACGCAGTATTTTTCTTCACTGCTTGCCAGTTTACGGACTTCTCATGACTGAAGATACATTTATTACTCAGTCTTATGAGATGCTTATAAGGGAGTGGGGACATTGTTTCAAAGTGTTTGCTCATACTGCTAACTAACAGTAGACAAAAGGCTTTTTGTACTAATAGACAGAGGTGATGGGCACTGGTTGTGTTTATTTGCTACAATGCTTCATAAATGTATTAATCATCAGCTCTCTACTGAATTCTTTTTTTTTTTCTTCCTTTTTTCCCCTGTATGTAACATCAAAAGGGAGGTTTAAAGCTCCATAGCGTTTTCTCAAGAACCCTATTCTTGACTATTTCTGTTTCTTGTTTTGTTTCGTGGTCACTAACCACAGGAGAAATTTGTCTTTTTTACATATGCTGGAAATAATTTACTACCCTTAGAAATATTAAACCACAAAAAAAACTCTACATTAAAGTAACATTAAGGGTCTGTCTAAAACCCACAAAAAGCCAGGAAATTGAGAGTTAAAGCTGAAACTCTGATCTTATACTCCAGCCTTAATTTACCTCATAGGGTATAGGTACAGCTGGTGTCTCCAATGAGGAAGTAAATGTTGCTTGGAGGAGTACTAGAGATTTCTGTAGCACCTAAATGCAACAGCCTGAGTGAAATATAACTTTGCAAAGGTTAAATTTAAGACCCCTTTTTATACTCAGGTTAATTTAGTAGGATGAATGGACACATAAAGTCTCTCCACAGTCACTGCTAAACTTACTTCTATAGCTTTTTGGCTAACTTTTCTCCGTTAGCCTGCCCAAAACACCCATAGCCACGGTGTCTAGACTTACTGACAGCCTGCTAGCTGAATGATGAGCACTCTGCACTCCTACAGTTTGCCTAGTAGCTTGCAAGAAGATCTCAGAAATCAGTGATTGGTTTTGCTCTTGCCCCATTATGTTCTGTACTAGTTTCACCAAAATTTGTGTATTTTTTGAGCCCCAACACACTAGAAGAACTACTCACTCAAAAATGCAATAGAATCATCTGGACCAAAAAATCATGAAAGAAAAGGATATTGAAAATATATAATACTCCTATGCTTCCATGCAAAAATAATAGCAATTATCACACCATAGAGTCAGAGTCATAGAACTGTTTGAGCTGGAAGGGACTCTTAAAGGTCATCTAGTCCAACTCCCCTGCACTGAACAGGAACACGTACAGCTAGATCAGGTTGCTCAAAGCCCTGTCCAGCTTGATCTTGTATATCTCCAGGAATGGGGCATCCACCACCCCTCTGAGCAAGAGCCATAAACAACAAGATTAGGGTCTGGGAAATAGTTGGAATGACATATTATGAATTCATGGATGTTAATGAAGGGCAGTCAGAGGCAAATCTGAATACTACCCCTGTTTTTTCTCACCATGTGAGCACCAATGGCAGTCCATAGAAAGTGAGTAAAAGTGTACCAAATCATACGTTTAGGCATGTCTTTAGCTTTCTAGTTGGACAAAAGATTGTTATTAAATAAATAAATAAATAAATAACTCCACACCATTTCTGAGAAATCTTCAGTTTCCCAAGAGATTTTGTTTTTATTACAATCTAATCTGCCTTCTGGAGTGTTCTGAAACAAGAGTCTGTAGAAACAGACAGTAGGTTCAAAAGAGAGCTAGGCAAATCATGGATAGTATATCAATAAATAGAAACCAGGGAGAGGTATACCTCTCAGATCTCTGATGCAACAACTATGCGTGCTGAAGAAGTATAAAGCAAATGGATGCCAGATTCATAGTCTTGTTGTCTCTGACATAAAACGTGGGCTGGATGGACCACTGCTCCTACCCAATAGGGTTTTACTTAGGTTCTTATTATTCATTTGTCCAAAAACATGAGAAATCACTCATTTCATGCTTTACTCTTATTTATTTCTCTAATTTAATATGTGAAAGGTCTTTTCTGCTTGACAGATGAAGCCTCAAGAAAAACATTGAGTAAGAACTGTCAAGCATTGTTCTGCCTCAGGAGCTACGCCAGGAGGAAAAGAGCAAATGATCTGTACTTCCTTTATTCTGCTGAAGAAACACTTTCTTACTCAATCTACTTCACATTTAGATCTAGGTACATCACAATCCTGGCCCAAACCAGCTTTTTTTTCTTCTTTACTAGCAAGCAGATAAGGGGAAGAAGGGAGAGACAATGAGAAAGTGGAGCTTTTCTTCTCTTTCTTTGCCAGAAAGTCAGAAGAAAACTGATTCAGGAACCATAATCTGGGCCCACCATGGAGTGCTTTGAATGTGTGTCTCTGAAAGACAACTTTATTCAAGATTAAAATCACCATTTCACTGTACAGTTCAGATCGTCTGAAGATGAAGAAATGGTTGTAGGAATCTTGATAAAGTACCAAATTGCAGCCACCCTTTCCTTTCTGAGTTACAGAGAATGAAGTCTCATGCATGTAGAAGGCTGTTTCTAAGAAATACTGATACAAGAAAGGAAATATCAATATATAACCAATGTAGACTCATTCTTCTTTTCAGTATCAACAAAGTTTATATCTAGATATTTGTGATTATAATCAGTTAACTCAGAGGCAAATATTATGCTTTGAACACAACCTAATCCAGAGGGATATTACAATGTTAACAATCTATCCATGGCCAAATTTGCAGTGAAGGAGAATTCTACAAATCAAGTGAGAAGTGTTGTAGAATTAATAGAGATCTAAGAATTAGAAATGAAAATTCCAATCTTTTACAGCATTTATCTTGCATAGTTTATTTGTCATTACCCTTCACCAGCTCATTTGTGACAATCAAGTTGCTTGCAACCTTTTCATCATAGCAGTGTAAAATTACCAGATATTGGACAGTAATTTTTAGCCTCATGCCTGCAGACTGCAGGTCTTAATAGAAGTCACCAGGACCAAGAAGATTTAGTTGCTGAGATCAGATGATGCTGGTACATAGAATTTAGCCAGACTGGAAACATTTGTAATACCCTATGCTGTCAGTGACACTACTTCTGCGCTCTCTCAAACTAGAAGGCTGTTCGCTATTAAGGTAAAGGTATTTATATGTCTAATGTGGGGCTCATACTTTTTGCTACACACTGATAATGGACAGTATGGTCTTACTAGTGCTTAACTTGTTCTCTTGGCATTATTTTCTGCTTTTTTTTTTTTTTTTTTTTTTTTTTTTAAGGCTTTCAAGAGGCAATAATCCTAAATACCTCGCATGGAAACGATAAACTGCTTGTTGTGACTTTTCTTTGAACAAGTTCTCCTGCAGAGTATCATATTTAAGTAAATTGACATCAAGTGCAGCAAGCAACACAATCATTCACATTCAAACAGAACCTTTTGATCATATTCTACAATGCAATCAAGAATCACATGAGAATTCAAGTACGTAACGACCTCATTCAGTACTCACTAGGTGAGAGAGAAAGGAGGATTAATTGTGGATATCAACTAATTCTGATTCATCTGAATGTAGAAATTTACATTGGTTATATGTAATACTGTTTATAATTATGAGAGGTTCATGTTCACAGTGTTCTGCAAATGTATGGTTACTCACAGCTGAAAGATTGTTATCATTATTTCATCCCTCCCCTCTCCCCATTTTTTATCTACAAGGCACATTAAGATCACCAATTGGGAATTGTTAATTGATAGGTTAATTGGAGAAACTTATAGACTCTATTGAATCTCAGATAATAATTAAACTTGTGGATTCAAGCAGGGCAACAGATGTGGAGGCAGAACCTCTCAAGGCATGCATACAATGACAGAGAACTATCTCTGCCCTTATTTAAATTACAAGTGGAACAACAATGCAGAAAGGAAGTGAGATCTGATACTGTTTGAAAATACCCCTTGGCAGAAATAAAAAGATGCACCTTAGAAATCAGATGTTTGAGACAATTTTTATTCTGAATTCAAATAGAAACTCTTAAGAGACTGCAGCTTTTACCTTGACTATTGTTAGCACCGTTGATATACAAGTAGTTTTGTCCACTCCTTCATGAAGTCTCATCTTCTTCAGGTGCATTTTTCAAACTTTTCTGTAAAGTAATTCTCTACTTCCTTTCAATTCTGATCTCCAAATTGCCTTTCTTCAAGGTTGATTTTTGGAAATAAACCAGTTATTTTTTTTTTCTTTCCTTTTATTTTTCTCTCAGTGTGTGAGAAGAACAGTTGTGTCTTTATGACTATACGACTCTGTTTTCTCTACTTTGTGCTTAGCATCTCCAGTTTACAAGCTATAGACAAAATTGTGAACTAGCAGGAGTCACTAGCAGGTCTCTCATCAACTCCCAGAGTTGGCAGTTTACTCAATTTGGGCAGCAAGAAGCACTGAAATATTACATATGTGCTCTATCTTTTCCTTACTCTTGGGAGTAAGGAATGTTCCCAGTTTGGGAACATTATGCTCTGAGCTTCCTCCTTCAGGGGATCCTTCAATGGGTATTGAAATACAGCTGCAAAGAAAACCACTCTTCTAAGAATCCTGGGCTGAAATGCATCATATTTTGAAATCTGCTGGAATATCCACTAGCTATGATTTAGTGAGGTTCCTTGCTAAATACATATCCACCATCTCTTTCTTCACTAGTTTTTTGCTTGTTCATGTACTTGCTCTGTTTAAGACTCCTCAAAGTGGAATATGCCTGGAGGGATAATAATCATTGTCTGAAAACTCCACAGACTTCATTTGCCACTTCCCCCTCTTGTTGAGGGAAGGAGGAATTGAGGTGGAATGACCCTCCCCTACTAGCCTGGCTCTTGTTTTCCATTCCTAAATGAGATTGGCCACACTAAGTCTGGGCATAAAGCAGACAACTTCACAAAAGTGGTTCCAGGAGTCCCCTCTAGCAATACATAATCAGCTCTAGCTGTGGGCATTACAACGGCTCTGCTTTAAAGAACCCGTGTATAATCATTTTTTAGGATGACTATGCATTCCTTTAACCATTTGGGAGCGAGAAGCATGTTGTGGAAAAATTGTCCATTTTTACAGTAGCTCATTTTATTATGTTTGATGTGGGCATTTTTTTGGCAGGGAAGGAATACAGGGGACTATATTCAGATTGCAGTCAGTCAGATAGTCCTAGCTGATACATCAGGTACAGGTCTTCCTTCTGTTCATTTTTGTTCACTTCTCTCAGTCCTTATCATACTCTCCTTTTTCTCTCCATCATCTTTCACTGTACTTGGAAAAGGTCAGATATAACTTAAAAAACAAAAAAAAAAATAGAGCAAAAACATCCAAGTACGTCAACACTTATTTACAGATACATTAATGAGACTATATACACCAGTTGTACTGGTGCATTTTAGGGAGCAATAACATCTGAGGAAAGAGAGGAAGAACAGCTGAGTACAGGGCCAAGAACAGCTGTAGTAGCACACATTTCTAGCCTCCAGTTCAATAGGTTATACAAGGTGCATCACAGTTACACTGGCACTGGATTTATTCCCACTAACTTCATGGGGAGTAGGGGCTGATCCTTGAACGATGCCAACTTCATATTAAATCCTGTCCTTGAACAGATGATCAAACTGTTTTCTTGGAAATAAATGCTATCAGATTTTATCTGAGATTTTAAACTGAATTTCTATAGATGAAAATTTGTGAGTCTGAAGAACAGCACGTTTCACATCATATATGTATATATGACAGCTTAAGAAAAAGAGGTCATAACTGTTGTGCATCCTATTGGGTAGCAAAGAAGGAAAAAAATTAGATCGTTCTGTTATCAAACAGAATTTTAAATGTTGTTGACCCTGTTGTGTGCTTGGCTCACACTTCTACAAATACATTAGATTTTAAGATTGGATACATTTAAAAATTTATCCACATTTCCTTGCTTATGCTTAGAAATATTTACTAATTTTTGGTTAGACATTTTGTTCCTCCTCTCCAAATACAATATATATACATATATTATTAATTACTATTACATTTTTAGAATTTGAACAAGTCAAATCTCTATCTCCATTTTTCAGTCATGATGCAAAAATTTATTTATTTCTTCTAAACTGAATGTAAGATCAGCTATGAATAATCTAAGTATCCTGCTCCTGTTACTGGTGAACATTCCAAAACCTTTATGGTTTTGCTGCCTGTATTTCCTTATGGATCAGAAAAACAAATAGGTATCAAAGGAATATTTATAAAACACTGGAACTGAGTGTATCTAACACATTCAAGAGTCCTTAAAATTGTGAACAGAATTCAACTGCAGGAAAGAACTTTAAAGATTTAAACTGCCTTTAAATAGTTAACCATGAGACAGATGTCCAGAGACAATAGAAAGTCTGTGGAATTAAGAAAAGGTGAATATCTCTGAATGTTCCTTGAAATACCTCTTCCCTAGAGACAAGTAATAGCCTTGACCCTACTTTTTAAATGTGGGATGAATGCAGCTTCTTGTATGCAAATGCTCTTTAGATGCACAATTAGCACTCTTTGTATTGATGTGACAGGTCTGTAACACTGGCCTTAGTCTCCATTTATGGTCTACAGAGGACAAAAATTTTCAGATACTCTAGGGCCAGGGTGCATTTTAAAGCACGACAGGATGCTGCTGAAAAGACTGGAAAGATCTGGTGCCTCGCTTTCTCCAGCCTGCCTGGGAGAGAGTTCAACATCCCAGGATGCCAAGTATTAGTCTTCTGTCTTAGATCTTACTTTTCTAAGCATTTCAGGTTCTGTGATGTTTCCCCAAGGAGTAGAACTAACTGGGTAAAGCCTTGGATACTCTGCTGAAAACAGAAAGAGACAACTTTCAGTTGTCTGGACGTATACAAAAGGAACTTCAAGAAATGAATGAAGTTTCTCAACTTTTCTTACTTTCGTTTGGTTGGTTTCACTTAGTTTTGTGAATGTCTTTCCTGAAGAGTTTTATTTGCATTACTGTAGCTAAAATCCTGCCACATTTTGATTACTTACCCTATTCTGAACCTCTATAATCATTCAGGATATCAAGAAAACCTGCCCAAATATACTTAATTTAGAACATAGAGAATAACCAATCTTTCAATAAAAAAGATGGCTAGGACACAAAAGAGTCTATTCATTCTAATGAATGTATGAATTCCTTGACCCTCACACCACTAACTTCGGGTGTCTGCCACGCACCGAGGATGCTTTTCCTCCACTGCTCATCCAAGAATAATATACAATAGCCTAGCTCTGATGAGTGGAAAATGACAATAAATGCTTTCTCCCTGCAGTCCCTTTCTTCCTGCATCCTCTATCCTAGCTTCAGAGATAGGTGGAGACAAAGAAATAATGACTAAAACACTCTTCAGATCTAAGAGACTGCATGAGACAGCAGAAATTGGCAACACTTTACTGAGCAGGGCTCCAGAACTTGTTTGAGATGGAGTATGTAGAATGTTCTAAATAGCCAGAGGGAACAGAGGTCTTCAATTTTCTACACTGCATAAACAGGAGAGGAATAAGAAGGATACATGCCTCAACAGTAAGAAGGGGAGCAAGAGCCGTCCATGATACACATAAACAGATAGAGCAGAGTGATAAACTTTAAAATTTCTGAGTAAGGCAGTGCCCTTAGGAAGGAGAGAACCTCATAAATCCCCTATTCATTAGCTATTGAAACTTGGCATCCTCCAAGTTTTCTCTCATGCACCTTTCAGCTTTAATCCTCCCTGTACTACCTGCCACAGCTCCTCTACATGTCTCATTCATCCTGCTCTCTTCTATTTTTGCTGCAAGCCTTCCTTTACTTTCCTGACTTGATGAGGAGAACTTACATGTTATTTTCCTTTCATCCTATGAATTTTTGCTGGGTTTAGATTGTTTTACCATTGCAATTGATGTCGTCTTTTGTTCAGATTTCTTCTAGCGCTCAAATAGATTCAAATGTGTGGGAACAGTAAGCAGAGTGTATTAACTATCCCTCTGAACTTCACAAGACCAATGGATGCTGGAAACATCAGTCTGTTGCTTACTTAGTGTAGTCACAAGATAAGCTCCTCAACTTGATTTGTAGTGAGAAGCAGGTTTTTCATTTGTTTGTTTGCCTTTTCTGAAATAATTTTTATTTGCTTCCCCCAGGAATCTGCAGAACCAAGGGGCTAAATGAAATAAGCAAGGTAATCTCAGCTGTTTTCAGGGCAGTCAGTGAGACTCTCTCCTCTTACTCAAGTTAGCCTGAGAAAAAATTGATCTTATCTTAAAATTCTTTGAGTTCACACAAGATTTCACAGTGTTCAGAGATGGATATAAAAACTTTAAGAAAAATAGGAATAATTTCTTAACTATGGAACACTACTGTATTATCCCTAGTCAGTGTTCAACATTGTTATCTTTGTGGTATGGAAAATTTCTTGGAGATGGAGGTAAAAGCCAAGCACACATTGAAGAGTTCACTTGAAACATTTATCTTCTAAATCTGGAGTATCACTGGTGGTCAGCTGTGATATCGTACATAAATCCACTGCATATGAAACTGAGAAAAGATTTTCAATATTATTTTCAGCTAAAGTGGTGACAGAAAACATTATGAATGCAATAAACAGAAAGAGAGGGAAATGCAAGCTTACACAGTAAGGCAGATTTACATTTTCCCCAGTTCTTTGCCAGCTAACAAAAGTACATCTTTGGCTCTGGAGCCCACGTTTATTGAAAGTTGCTGCAGCAACCTCACTCATGCATCCGCTGAAATTTGGAGGATGCAACAACCTTCTCCTCCTCCTTGATATTAGAGATGCTAGAAACATTCTGGAGACTCTCCTCAAGAAAATGATTCTCTCAAATCAAGCAGATGTTGAAAAAGAACCATTTTACTTGGCAGCTTATATCCTTATAGTTCTTTCTAGAAAATCTGCATCCAATTGATGAATAATTAACTTTATATTATTTTTATCATATTATTTTATTAATCACTCAGTAGGATTATGGGTTTGTAAATCTTCATGTTTTCCTACCAACTTCATTCATTATTTTGATGAATACTTTTTGGTTTATTTTTAAGAAGTAAAAATCCTGATTAAAATCCCATTCCTTTCTCTCTTTAAAGTTCTTATCTCCAACTCCTCTCAAGTGCCTTTCTCCTTGGTACACTCACAGTTGCTTTTACTGCTTTAACCTCCTCTCACTACTTTACATACATACTCAGAGAAAAATGTTGAAATTTTCTTTGACCTTTAAAATCACTCTCTTGCTATTTCCCGAAAGATGTTTATCATCTTCAAAACAGGCCAGGTAAGGAAGGATCATGGCCTCATCCTACAGGGGATCCATCAATGGAAGACAACTGTTTTTCTGAAAAAGTATGCATCTGCCACCCCAACTTGTGAGGAGCACCAACAGAAATCTGGAAACAGAGATGAGACCAAAATAAATGCTGCTGAAGTTAAATAGGATCATAATTACTACTGCTGATTACTGCCCACCTTGACATCACCTAACTGGTGTGAAGGAGGGTAGTCAGAAACTCAAACAGATGGCCCAACTGCTGAGCTCTATCTCTGTTCCATAGCAAGTAACAGTGTGATGAAGCAGCTGTCAGGACCTAACACCTAAATGTGACCCATGCATACATGTGCTTAAGAGCGCTGAAAACATCTCACAAGTTTTCTTTCTAAAGTCCCACTAAAGAAACTAGTGCTTTTCTAATCAGCCAAGGGATGTAACCTTCTGTGAGATCCCACACCAAAATGTTTCAATTTGGCCTGTGTCATGAGTCTGGAGACTGTGTTGTGCGCCAGAGCAGCGAAGGCTTTGATCCGTTGCTTGCATGGGAAGAATTTGAATGCACTGAACTCTTAGTGGAAATGAAGTTTTCTTGGACCAGCCTGAAGGTTTGCTGGGCATAGCTTTTTCCCATGGGGTTTTCTCTGATGTGAACCAGAACCATTTCAGCTCCGGCTCTAATGTACATTTTACTTCCTTCTGCACTCTGACTTTTACCACAATCACCTTCTTAGGCCCTAAAACTGCGTCTGTATTCCTGCTCGCTAACCCATGGAGCAGTCTCACTGCATGGAGTATCCTTGAGGAAGAGCAGATCATACTCTTGTTCTTCTAATATGAAAAAAGTTTAAATACCAGTACAAAGCTCTTCTGCTTTTCAGTGGTGACACTGAGGCGTTTTTACAGATACCTTTACTGCTAGAAGAGTTCATGCCAACCCTCTGTATTGTTTTCGGATGCAATGTCCCAGAAAAAGCATTACTTTCCATACAGTAAAACACAGAAGAAATATGCAGAATAGATTCTTATAAGTGGAAGACCTATGGAAACAACAAACTACGACAGAAACACTTCACTGTTTTTGTAGATGTCTTATGTAAGAAAGAAAGCACATGAAATGGACTCCAGTAACTGTGGCCAACTTTGAAACTTTAATTTAATTTTTTTATTATTATTATTATTTAGCTTTAGTCTTTTTAAGAAAAACCTTGGCTATTTTCAGTTTCTTTCCTTTGAAGGGACTTGAGGGACCTCTAGGGATTCTTCTAAAAGTACAGAAAGTATCAGAATAGCTAAATTAAGACAACATCCACTACTGTGAAGTGGAAACACCAGGAAGAAAGATTATGTCAACTTATGTAATAAGTAAATCTCTTTCTAGTAATATATAAGAATTTTTCTAAAGCTCTTTACCTTGCATTTGCAGCTAATCTCTGATTTGAGAAGAAATCTAATTTTTTTTTTTTCCCTGGTACCAAGGAGAGTAAAAAAATTTGAGATGTCTTTGCCAAAGTTTAGCCTCACAAAAATAATATTTCAGTATTTTCAGAGTCACTGGGGGATGTTGGAGGTGGGGGAGGAAGAATCTGGAAAGAAGAAAAAAGTGTTTTTGGCTCTTAGGTTTCGTTGTGATTTAGATGAAAACAAAATCTTAGCTATTTTTCTGCATAACATAAAACCTATTTCTTCCTTTTAACACATTGCACACATCCCAAGCTGCTTAGAAAGTGTATGAAGGGAGTATAGACAGTGAAGAGAGGTCAGGAAAACACGTAAAGGGATGAAAGTTGTCAAATGAACAAATTGCACACATTTTCCTCTATATGATGTGTGCATAGGCTAAGAAACCAAGAAAAGAAATAAAATTTTCCAGCATGCTTTGTTCCTCATATCTGGCTTCAAAGCCAGATTCAAATGTTGGCCAAAGAAAGTACATAAATTATGGGGCCTGTTCAATGGGAGTTAGTGATCCTTTTCAAATTCATAACTCCAACAGAAAACCATCAGTCATGAATGCACTCCATTTGGTAACATGCATTATTTCCAGCTCTAGTGGAGGAAACAAACAAACAAACAAAAACTCAATCATGTTGTCACATGTTGTACCAATATGTGTAGATAAAACTATAGCAGAAGTGAAACAAACAGCAGCTCCATAGCTAAGGGGGGATAACACACTAACTAAGGTTATCTTAATTTGAGTCATTGCTTGGCTAGTGGCTCTTCATGGATTTGCATAAGTAAATTTAAAATATTCTGTTATATTTATTTTGGAAACCTACGCTGAACAAGATGAATTTTTCCAAAAGAAGTGAATTTGGGGAACTATTGTTTTCATCAGATAAAGTTTTTCTTGGCTAAACCAATGTAACACAGTAAGCATGGTCACAGTGACTCCCCCTGCCTAACCTGGTTAACACCATTGCCGCTGTATTTATTTAATTTAATTATTATTCCTACGCTATGGAATTTTCATTAATGCTAGCAGAGAGAAAAATCACCTCTCATTGCCAGGGTCAACAGTCATTTCAGAGGACTTGGTCAGCTTCTGTGAATTAATGTTTGGCACACACTTACTTATGAGCGTTGTCTTTCTGCAGTTATCCTCACATTTCTATAGAAATTTTTCTATAGAAATTTTCTTCTAAAACATCCTATTACATGAGGATATCGCTCATATTGGAAACAAGCCAGAAACTGAAAGGTTTAAAGAGGTGTGTGAAATAAAATTTATTCAAATATGTCATGAAGATGGACCAAAAGTTAGCTATAGGAAAGGATATGAAGAATTCACAAGTCTCTCCATCCAGCTGACACGTGTTTGAGAAACATAAATGCCTTTGTGATTTTGGAATGTTTCACTTCATAGAATAAATGGATTACAGACTGAATTAAGAAACAAAACGTTGAAGTGTGAAGTCACAGCCCTTGTGCTGATTTCTACTTGCTGAAAAGTCCACAGGGGCCATAAGCTGGCCATTCTTCACACCTGCCTGCCTTTGAACAGCTTCATGCATACTTGGTGGCATGCTGGACCATCGGGAGCACTTGGGTGAAGTAATCTCTTCAAGGTCTAGATGTATCATGTTCATCTGTTGGCTGAAGACTACTACACAAAGCCAAACCCTCCCAAGGCTGATGCATGCAGTTACTGAAGTCTACTTCAGGGAGGCCAGTATTTGCTCTGGAGAAAAATAATCTTCAAAGCTTTCAGAGCTAAAATACTATATACAGCTGAGAATCAGCCTCCCTAGTGATTCAGTTCCATGACAGTACATATATTCATAGCTGTGGTATGTACAGAGCTGGAGACAGACATATATGGAGCACTATAGCACTGTAGGCTCATGTAAATTGGCATTTGGATGGGTAGCTAACCTAAACATAGCATGGCAATTTGGCAGATATCCATCCAATCTAATTTATCTTGAAGTACAATACTACTCTGTGAAGTGACTTCACTAAAGTGGCATCTTCTGATTCAACAAACCCATTCTCTGTGAGTACTTGGTGGCTTAGCTGCTTACTGTAAGTACTGAAGCTCATTTTTGTCTATCACACTCTTGACAGTCCTGCACTCTGAGAAAGATGATTCCATAGAAGTAACACTCTGGGAAAAACCCTGAAGCTCAGTAAATCCCAGATTAATTCTCAAGTGATCAGAATCTCCTCCACATGCATAGTTATCTCTGCAGGTTTCATTTTTTATGTGAAAATTGAGCAATTGCTTCTTATGCATGGTTTGTATGTGGGAGAAAAAATGGTTAAGAAAAAGAAACGTTATAAATTACACAAATAAATTACTCCTGCTCATTTCAATGATATTTTTCCTTTAAGAAACTACTCCTCAGCAGGAATAAAATTATAACAGTTCAGCCGTTGGATAAAATACCCATTGAGCTGCATTCTGCTATGCTCTGAGAAGAATTTTTAATTTAAAAATGCTGAAGGGAGCAGAAAATGATGCTCTGTAATTCATAAATGTGTTTGCTACAAGTGAAAATAGTAAATATTTTCTAAATCAAACTGAACTTCAAAAGCAATGAGCAGTCGCTAAGACTGTGCATAACACAGACTGGTTCAATAATCAGTAAGGACAAAGAAAATAATCTATCTTCCTTTTAAAACAGAGACTATTCACGTCTCTGTGAATCACCATTCCAATATCCCTAAACTCTCCCCCTGACATTATAGTACACTCCACATTTTTACCTTTATTTTACATTTTCAAAACAGTTTCAAAATGATTTCAGTTGAGAAATAACATCTGACCAAACATACAGTGGCTGAAGTCTACTATTCATATTTGCTTCAAAAAATTACTGAAGCTATCCAAAACACATTTTGAGGCAAAAAGATGCTCAAAAATATAAACAAGAAAAAGCACAAATCTGGCTGGTATGGGAATATTTTGTCATAAAGAGCACATAATAATTAGATCAGATGAAGAAAGCAGAGAGAAATCTCAGCCAATAATCATGCTATTAGTGAAACTGCACTTCTGATGCAAGCAATAGGATGACAGAAACAGCAACAGAGAAATACAAGTATAGAAATATCAGCAGCACTGTTGTTCAGCCAGATCTGTTACTTTCCCATGGAGACTCATGTTTCACATGCTACTGATTCCTTTCCTACGCACATTAAAAATGCTCACTTACTACAGACAAAGAGAAAATCAAGCACCTTCAGAAATAAGTCTGGCATATTAGCATGTCAGTGAGAGCCATCCCAAGTAGTGGGTTTTTGTTTCAATAATAAGTCCCTGTGGTAGAGAGAGGCATCCTCAGAGTGAGAACATTTAAATTCTGAATCCTCAGGAGGTCTTAGTTGACAGTAGTAACTAGAAAATTATTTCTATTTCAGTAGGTTTTGGTCAGGCTGCCCACATACTCCATAAATGAACATTGATTCTAACTAAAATGTGTCTCCTTTAAAATCTATCAAGTAAGGGATACCATGCAAGCTAAAGGGTCCATAGGGAAAGGAACCTCCTAAAACACATCCAAGAGCTAAGGGGGTTGTATTTGTCATGGTGAAGCACTCCAGAACTGCACAGAACTGAAGAGAGGATTGGATGCTCTGCTGTGCCAGTATTGCAGAAGGCAGCAGTGTGTGATTACACTCCCTTTTTTAGATGCTTTTATTCTGATGTTTTCTTGGCTTACCTTATCTCTGTGATGTCACATACTTTTTGAGGATCAGTTTGCATAGCTACTTTCCTCCTGACCCTTTTTATTGAACATGCTAGTTTTTGAGGCAATTCTCTTTCTTCCTTAGCAGTAATTAAATAAACAGAGTTTTTGAAAAATCAGTCTCTCTACCCAAGGTTGAACAAACTGTAAGTTGAGAGAGAAAATCGTGTCTTCTGCAAAAATAGAAATGGTAGCAATGGACAACTCTGGCCCAATAGAAACAGATTTTATATTCATGCTCTTTTTACCATTTTCTTCTTTTTAATTTTCTTAGAAAATGTTTGTTTATCTCATTTTCTGGAGCACATTAAAGAAGAGTAAAAGTAAGAAAAACATAACTTCTGTTTCTGGTCAGTTTAAGTTGATAGATATTTCTTCTACCTGCTGATTTTTTGAAGATAAAATATACACAGATCTCTTCAACTTATACCCACAGGTCTGCTTATTGCTTAAAGCCTATTCTCCCCTTGCATTAACTGTTATTTATACCAGGGTTTTGAAGGGAAAATGTAACTTTTCACTCGTAGATCTTCTAGAATCAGAATGGTGGACTAGGAATAAACCATTCCACCTCCGTTCCTACAGATATTCTGGGCTGTTGGAGGAATAATTTTGGAGCAGCTAATGTAGTCATCCAGAGTGGAAAAAGCAGTACAGTCATAAACCCCAAAAAACAGGGCAGATCTCCTAGTCTCAATGGGTGGTAGTAGGAGGTGGATTAAAAAGAAGTCAAATTTTTAGTTTATTGCAAGAAGTACTTTTAACTTCATATTAAATTGGGATGAAGATATATACCAAACTGAAGATGCAGGACTGTACATTTAGAATAAATTCTCATGAAAACCAAAACACAAAACACCAAAACTCACTGACATCAATGGCAACATTCCCACTGACTTCAGTGGGAGCAGCACTTAATCAATGGTCATTATAGTTACTAAGTAGCTAAATTTATTTAAACACAGATATAACAATCTTGCATATGTGATGGCATCTCATCCAGTAATAATAAGATCCATTCTAGCAAAAGTATTAGACAGTCTACATAGCTCAAAATGTGCTTAAGTCATTAAAAAAAGAGCACACCACACCCAGTTTATCAACCACAGATTGTTAATGAAGCCACCCTTGAAGTAACTCAGACTAATTTTCAGGGAGAGCACTGGTTGCTAGAAAGCCTAGATGTGAATTTAGAAATGTTTTTGTTGCAAAATATATAGTATTTGAGAGCCTAAATGCAACAGCTTGTCATTGTCAATTTCACACAACTTGATTGCTGCTGGCTTTGAAAGATGCTTGTGAACAATAGGAAAAGATTTACAGCTTTCAATGAGGGATTTTGTTAAGATTTAAAGCTGCACTCAGTATCCCTATAAGGATGAACAACCTAGTCCCTCTCTTTTCTGACAGGCATTAGTGACAGTATGTGCCCAAACTTTCAGTTTTGACATATAAGTAGCCTAGTGGTGAATGACTCAAAGTGTTGACATGACAAAGAGTGCATAAAAGGGGATCTAGATATGTTGGAGAATTGGGTGATAAGTAAATGTATAAAATTCAGGTAAAGAAAATGTCAGATTCTGCACCTGGAATGAAGCAATGCTGGACAGACTGGGAGATAAGTGGCAGGAGAACTGATCAGCAAAAAGGGAACTGAAAGTGTTGGTGACAGACGGCTCAGCATAAGCCAAAAGAGTGCTCTGGCAGCCAAAAGGACAAACTGCATTTTGGGATGGTCAAAAGAGGTGATTATTTAGTAATAGTGTATCATCATATTGAATATTGTGTGCAGTTTTGGGTTCCACAGTATGAAATGGATGTTAAGGTTCTTCAAAGTACATATCCAAAGGAGGGTAACAATACTGGTAGCAGGGCTGAAAAGTACATACTATGAGGAGAGACTGAGGACATTTATGTTGTCCTGTCTGCAGAAAAGGAGGGTGGGAGGTGACCTCTGTTCTCTGCAGCTCCCTGAGGAAGAGAAGCAGAGATGGAGGTGCTGGGCTCTTCTCCCTCATAAGCAATGATAAAACATGAGGGTAAGACACAAAGCTGCACTCAGAGAGGTTCAGAGTGAACATCAAGAAATACTTCCTTACTGTATGAGTGGTCAAACACTGGAACAAGCTTCTTAGAGAGGGCATGGGTGCTTCTTGACTGTCAGTATTCAAGAGGTACTTAGATAATGTTTTTGTATTTGTTAGTTCTGAAGCAGTCTCGCATTTGGACTAGATGAACTTTGAAAGCCCCTTCCAACAGTCTATTCTGTTTTATTCAATCCTACCGTACCGTACCGTACCGTACCCTATCCTATCCTATCCTATCCTATCCTATCCTATCCTATCCTATCCTATCCTATCCTATCCTATCCTGCACTACTCTATCACAATCTATTTTATTCTAAAGTTCTACACATAGTAAAGTACTTGGAAAAGTGGCCTTGTGTTACTGCTTCTTGAAAGGATGTTTAGACCTTCTTTGCACCCTGTGGAAGCCTCTCCATTCTGGGTTTCAGGGTACTTTTTCAGAAAGCTTTTAAATTTCTCATGCATTTCCCCAGTCAAAGTATAGATTAAAATAATTTCAGTACTGCAATTTGAGGGATGCCATAACATTAAATTACACCCACTTAAATAATTACAACTCTTTAGCTACAAATGATAAAATAAACGTATCATGTTTAGTGTGTGTACTTCACATGCAGTCATACCAAAGTTTACATGTACAGCCTTTCCCAAAGCAGCAGAGAAAAAAAGACCTTCTGGAAATCTTTACCATTATGGTAACATATTTGATTGTGGGAAACAATAATTCAAACGAGGCAAAGGTTATAGTAGAAAAATAAATGAAATCAAATGGGAATAAAAGCCATAGCTAAAAGGACAAGTTTCAATCAATATGCTTTATTCTCATTCTTAACCTCAATTAATTGTTGAGAGGAACATGAATATCAAGTTATATCTTCTGTTGGCTTTATGAACCTCTCTTTGCAACTTGTTCTCCCAGGGCACGTGCAACAAACACAAATTTATTTTTAGTATCTTGATTTGAATGAGTTATAACACACACAGATAGGGGAGAAGAAGATGTTGAAATGGGATAAATAATAAAAAGAATTCTGAAGACAAAACTGACAAATGCAAAAACAAGCAGTGAGGATTTCTTCACATTTTATTATTTAGCATAAGGAAAGCAAATTATATTTCTAGTCTGGTAAGAGCTAACCAAAACGTTAGCAGGAATCCCACCTGTTGTATTTGAATCCACAGTATAGGGAGCATTTTTTCCTGGCTGTTGTTGTCTCAGAAGCCATGGCTGGTCTGCCCAGCTTGCTGCTGCTCACACCTTGTGAGTTCAAGCTTGCTCAGAGGGTGGTTATGTGCATCCTCACAAATAACTCTCCTGCTCTCCCCTGACTGCTTCATGGAATACATTTCAAAATATTTTGGAAAAGAAAAGAGAACACTGGATTGGTAATTGTTAGGTCCTTAGGGGTAGTTCACTGTTCTTGCATATTGGCATGTTAGAAATGCATTGCAATCCAAATGCAACACTGAATTTGGATCTGAATTCCAATCAGACTAAAATCTAGTCATTTACATAAATATATTAATGTGCGACTCATTTCAGAGATAGAACTTCTGTGCTGAAACTTAGGGGTAAAACTTGAGTTCATTTCCTCCGAATTGTCTTTTACTTTGAGCCTATCACAGTTTGGAGTGATACTCTGATTTAGGAAACACATACCCAGGCCACTGACCAAAATCTATATTGTCCACAGTATCCATTCTGTCAGATTTTCTCTTACCATGCCTCCAGGACTAGGCCATGTCAAAAATAAGCTGGAGAGGAGTGCTTCTGCTATTTCTCCCATGATTATATCCATAATGCTTTGAGAAAGTCACAACTCTGTTCCTTGGCTGGAGGGGGATGATAACTCAAAGCGGCTGAGAGGAATCTGAACCTGGGGACAAAGAAAGCAGCTCCTCCTTATATGCTAGTTAAGTATATGCTACTTAAATATTCATAGTGAGAGTGTAAGAAGGCATGGATGTGTAGCCCAGTGTTTAGACACTGCCTCGGGATTCTGAGGTGCAGTCTCACAGTGTGCAGGGTATGGCTATGAACAGCAGCTGTGAATCTGACAGCACCAGCAGATGTAGCCAGCAGCTGACAGGGCAATAGGAGATATATTTCATCCTGGGAATAACCACATGGCCATGTTTCCAAAACTAAGTGAAACAATATCAACAAAAAAAAAGAGGTTTGTTTCCCTCTCCCAAGGTTTTCTTCTTGTGAGATTGATCAAGAAAAGATAAAGTAATTTGTTCTGAGGAAGAATGAAAGCAGGATTTGAAAAATTGGCATTTTCCATCTCCTGAATTCTGTCCAGCTCTGCCTCATGTCCCAGTGACTGGGACTCCCTGTGGAAATGGGAATGAGTGGACAAGGGAAAAGTTGATGTATCTCTCAGATCAGACAGGCTGGGGATGAGAAAGACTAAAATTACCAGAAGCACAAATACCAAGATAAACTGTGGAGTCCTCAAATGGTAGGCCTACAGGGCAGAGAAAGAGCATCATCACAAAAGCCTCCCTCTTGGCAGAGTTTGAACAAGATCATGTCCTCTGAAAATGCCTACCCTGAGATTACAATGGAACTCAGTAGAGAGAAGCCAGAGAGTTCAGCAAAAGGAGATGTCAGCCAACAGGACTTGGGCACTGGGTAGTCACAGCAGTAAGGAGCAGCCCAGTAGCAGCTTTGGGAATGGCAACAGCCCCTGTCCACTAGAAGAAGGCAACCATAGCATCACCTCCTGAACATCTCAAAGAAAATTATGTAAATTCTTATGGTATAATTAATTTACACTGTTAAAAATGGTAGTGCTGTGTTATAAAATATCTACATTTTACAACAGAATTCAGTATCTTTTGTCTGATGTCCTCAGTGCATTTCACAGAGCCCTCCTTTACTTCACCGAATACTGAGTAACAGGGTGATTGTTACTCTTTTGTAACTGGTGGACTAAGGAGCAGGGAGTGTTCATCACAAAATTTATGAAATCTAGTGCCAGCAAAGAGACATTGCTCCTTTATTTTAAAAGCTGATTCTGATTCTGTTTCTACAGGTAGCATTCCTAGATAATCACAGTAAAATAGTTACATTTTTAGAGTTGTGATTTCAGCCAGACTAAATCCATATTAAATATTGTAAAAAAAGTATTTTGGATTTGTGTGGTTATATAGGCACAGCCAGATCTCCTGATTATTTGTTCCTGATATAATCTGGGAACATAGTCAGTATGTATAGATATTATAGGTATGAACACAACTAAAAGCAGAAGCCCAAGGAAATGAACAACAGCATCAGGAAAGAAAACATTATGCACTTATCTCAAATATCACTGCTATCACTGTCAGTCTAGCATCCCTCATGTGCACATTAAACTTGGTCAAAAAGCCTGCAAAGCAAATTAATATTGTATTGCAGCACTCCTGCCAGCATCCCAGTTATCCCAGCTGTGGGACTGTGTGACTCTATATGCACTAGTTACATATATGATTTCTACTGGATAGAGAAGAAATTGCAGTTCCAATGTAATCACTGAGTCTGCTCTTCTCTGTCACTTTTGTGTGACCTAGTACACTCCCCTTAGTAGAAGTTGTGCCCTTTGTGAATTAAATCATGGAAGTGCTCACCATGGGGTATAGTCTCTCCTTGCAGCACATTTTCTTTACAGTTTTAAGAGATAAGTCCCGTTTTTCTTTAAACTCCTTTCCTAAAGGCATACATAACATGAAAATATGACAGATCTTTTAAAGTCAGGATAATTTTTCCTGTACTGTTACCTTGCTTCTTCATTCTTTTTGAATGAAGGACAGGCACAAGAGACTGGAGCTTAGCAGACACTGCCTGCTGTGATCTCATTTTAAACTTTCCTTCAAGTTACTCAGATACTACCTGGTGTTGGTATCATGGTTCATGATTTACTCTAACGTGCAGCTAAAGGCTTTTTCTCACCCTTTCCTGTTGATCCCTGAGAGTCATAGTATGTGAGGCTGGGCTTAGATCTTCTGTAGGCTCTCGTAGTGCTCTCTCCAGCAGTTTCTTATTCTTTGAGGGGATTTCCCATGTCCTAGACCTTTTGAATCATGTTCTGCTGTGAAGGCCCCAGTCAGCCAAATGGTGTTCATTACTCATTATGCTTGATACACACGTATTTGTCTCCAGCTTCATGCCTGCCTGTAGTCAGAAGCATGTATTTTGATTTTAGCACCTCACCTAAAAGAGCGTTATAGGAAGTCATAACACAAAGTTATAACCTAAAAAGTGTAATACCATGACCTGTATTACACTGCTTCCTTCATGAATTAAAAGGTGGTTAGATAGCTGTACACAGGAGGCTTAAATAAAATAAGTCTTAAAAAGTCCCTAATGTTACTCAAAGAAATTCTAAGTAGGCAGGTAATGGAAGTAATTTTGAGAACTTTCAAAATGAGTTAGGACTTTGCTTTACATTCATTTGTGCACACAGCCTGTGCCTGTTCTGATTGACCATTTATTGATCTCCTAAGGTTACAATGGGACATATGTCTTTGGTAATAAGAACCATGACCCTGGCATAACTTCCTTCTAAATCCTCTGAAACTTCAATAGGTTCAGTTGTTATTTCTTGCACAAGTGCAGTATTTATTGATATTTTTGTGTTTGCTGTTACCTTCAAATCACAACAGTTAACACATTTAGCATGATAAAAAGAAAGGTCTAGTTCCTATGCCTGGATCTTTAAACAACACAAACTGTTCTGTTTCGTAAAAGGTCATTGAAAAACAAAGAGCAAGTAAAAAAAAACCACACACACACAGAAAAACAAAACAAAACAAAACAAAACAGAAGTAAACTACAGGATATGATTCATAAAAATCCCACGTCTCCTCTATATGCTCATAGTCTTTCATGAAAAAATAAAGTTTTTGTTCTGTAGCGATGTTCCAGTAAGTAATATACATGCCAGAGAACAAGCAAACTCAAACAATGAGCTAAAATTAGGAAGGCGGATTCAACATCTAAAGTCACAAGTACACACACACTTACTTTATAGTGTGAAGGCATCTGGAAGAAATATAGTCACATGGACTGCCCGGGTGCTGGTGTTAGGACTACAGCTCAGAGGACTCCTCTCTCAGCTACAAGATTTTTCTGGGTGCTCTAACAACTCTTTTAATCCTGCCTGTGAAAAGAAGAAAAACTTTGCCTGCTTTGGTGGCTGTTGTGAGCGTGAAGTTCTGTGTGAATATAAGGGTCTAGGGTTTTTGTGATGAGTGCCACTGAAAAAAAAGAACTCTACAATGTGTTCAGTTTTTTAAAAGTACTAAATAAAAGTAATTCAGCTTGGCCATTTTGCTGTTCAGAATAAGTTTACTTACTACTGAAATGGAAGAGAGAGATAGCTGGCATGCAGTGGCACAGACCATTTGTCAACACCTCAATATTAATAAAGATAGTATTTTTCCTGCATAAAATGATATCTTTTCCACACCTAAAAAACAAGTCTACTCAGTGAAATACATGTTAACCACTATCAGTCCTCTCTAAACCCTTTCAGCTCAATCAGTAAAACATTTATTTTCCAATGAGAGATATGGTTAACCACATCAAGAAATAGCAAGATCTGCATAAGAGCCTGGGGAAATCTGGCTTGCAACTAATACTCTTGCCCCCATATTGGGCCAAAGAAAGAGTTATGTACACCTACACGGGAGGGAATAATGAGTAAACGATTGCCCAGATGTAGCTGCCATTACAAAGAGCATTCTGAAAGCATTCTGACGCAACTTCAGATTGATATTCCTATTGCAGATACCTGCTCTAATGAGGACATTGACATTGTAGGTCAATGGAGTATTTTTTTAGTATCTGATATTCCTGAAAATTCCAAAGATTTCATTGTGAGGCAATATTCTACTCTGATGATATTACTTGTGATACATTAAACTGGACATTGTAAAGGATAACTAGGATCCACATACTCATTTTTAAAGCTTTTTTTATCTTACATTTACAGATGGTGTTACAGCTGTTCTTAAGCAAGATACTCAACTTAGTAAAAACCCAAACGCCCACTGCAGGCAGTGTCTTGGAGGGAGATGGGACTAATTCCTTCCGGCTTAGATGCCAGATGCAAATTTGCTCTATGTCAGATATAGCAAGAGAAAATATACATCATGCATATTCATGTATAACAATTTTTAAGAGAGGATGAGAGGCAGCTGAGATGGAGAGAAATCCATTACAGAACATGTTTGAGTTTTGTGTCCAAGAACTGGTTGCTATTTTTCCTGCCGTATGGTAGCTAGAACAGGGAATCATCTAATTTAACACTGCTCATAGACTAAATTAACTATAACCAGACTGAAATAACTATAGATGTTCCAGAAAGTTGCTCAAGTAATTGTAACACAGAGAAAAATGTTATACCTTTACTGGTTGTGCTAGCCAGAACATCCAAAGTTGGAGAGCAGAATTTAAGTAAAATAAAAGATGAGAAAAACTGAGAATAAATTAACATAGACGAACACAGTTATGTTTGCAACTTTCATTACTGTCTAGAGTCAGGTAGAACTGCATGTGGTTTGAGACTCTGTGTACTTGTTAAAGCTAAAATGAGGTACTGTGAATATAGAAAGTGAACCTGTATTGAGTTGAAGGAACATAAATATTTATAATGCATATTTTTGCTCTGATTGATTGATTGATTGGTGGATATATGTTTTGATAAACTTAGTGCAGAATAATATTCAGTTAATATTAGACAATCAAAGAAAAAATATATTGAAATGATATAATGATTTCAAAATGTTGTTGCTTGTAAGTTAAGTATACCACAAAATAAGTAACTTGGGCTCTTATCAGCAATGCTCTAATAAACCATTAATATAGCAGTCATAATGAGCTGGGTATTTTTCAGTGACATGTGGGTAGAGAAGCCCAACCCAAAGAGGTATACAGTCTAAGAGCAGTATATAAACTCAAGTTTGCAAAAATTCTGGACCCATACCCTTACTCAGTTTCTAATAAAGTACAGAAATTCCTTTTGGGCTTTCACAGAACCTGCTCCTTTTTATAGGCAAGTCTGGAGAAGGAAATAATAGGAATCCTGAAACTCTGTATTTTCCAATAACCCAAGAGGCTTGAATAAGGTATTGTACCTCGGGTACCATGGTAGCAAAAAGGAAAAATAAGAGCCTTCTTTGTTAAAAAAGTAGTATCTCAATAGAATTCAGAATCCATAATTTTGACATAATCCTCCTCTCATTTAAAAGGGAAAAGGCAGAAATAAAGAATGTCCATATGCATCCCACTTTTACGACGGTGTTTAGCCTTTCTGACAAGGAGCTTCCCAAATCTTGCTACTTCTTTTAGAGCTGCCAGTGGAAAGAAAGACTTTGCACAGGGAGGAGGATCTCCAGGGGAAGAAGTGAAAAAGCATGAGAGAAAGAATTTGCAAGAATTCACTCCCAGCCACCTACATAAGATTCCTAGAAGTATTGTTAGCCCAAAGGTTTCCAAAAACTCACTCTGGTTCTTAAAGACAGGGTTTCTTATGTGCAGGTTGATTTTATAGCAGAAATGGTGTCCATCTGAAACCTCTCACAAGGTTGGAATGTTAGAAGTAGTCCCAGGAGAGGGAGTTTAATGTACAAAGTGCAGGTGTGGCAGCCAGAAAGACATGATGAATACAATTTATCACAGGGCTCTGCAATTTATCACAATGGTATCACAGGAAACAATCAAAGCAGAGGAGCAGATAGATAGGCTGGATAGATTAAGCTCCTTTGGACATGCAACTTCTTTGAAAAATGCCACAGAAAATTGCATGCTACAAGTCCAAATTTTCAAACAGTTATTTCAGTGACTGGAATAGGGAGAAGACTTTCTAGAGTTGGGGTCCTCTTCCCCAGAAAGGAAAAAGATGTGCTATTCTGAAGAATGATCTGGAGCTAAAACAATTGGATGCTGTTTTCCTTTGTTCTGGTTTTAATCCACCTTTGAAGCCACTCTGGATATGTGCCAGAAAGCTGGGATTTGCATGAGCAAACCCAATACCTGTACTTCCAGCCACCTTCCTGCCTGCTTGATTTGCGAACTTGGGTGCATGATGTACCATGTAGAGGAGCAATTCCAGGGGCCCAAACCACTGTGCTGCTTTTGATGCTCTGCATGTGTTTAAAGCATGTTCGCAGTGAGCACAGACTTTCCTTACTCTCTGCTTTTGCAGAGTGCCTTTCTAAAACAAGCTCTGTTGCGTCCATGTAACAAGTCTCGGTTTTACAGCAGCAGGGCTGGCGTGATACCATGGTCCACAGCGCTGCTGCAGCGATACTCCCCACCTCCCACAAAGTAGGGGCCTTATGGCTTTTGAAACAGCACACGTACTATTTAAATTGCTTCACTGGGAGGAGAATTATGTGTTCTGCAATGCCTCAGGACAATGAGCCAAAGGAACTATAGAATATGAGCTTGGTGTTAAAGTCATAGCACTGCAATGCTCTGCTTTGTGTGGGTTTTAGCCTGCCATGTAACATTACTTTTACATTAACATTTGTGGTTCCTTTTTTATGCACACCAGCTTCCCCATGCTCCGCCCTCTGTAATTTAACAGTCAGATTCCTATGATCCAACCAGGGTGGCATGTTCAAAGCTCCACTTCTTTTCAGAGCTGATTAAAAAAAGAAAAAAGCTGAGTATCATACAAACTTACTTCAAATAGCCTTTATTCACACTAGGACAAGACTAGAGCCAAAGAATTTTACAAAACACAAAACAAAGGATTTTTTACAACTCAGTTGAGAACTATTTCACACTAATCCAAGGCTCATATATATATAATCAACAAATTTTTGGAGCACAGTATTACTTAACATTACTCATTGGATACTTTCAGATACAAAAATGTATCAGGAATAATAACAACAATCCACAGGTTCCTCTTACTCTCACAGAAATATTAATATCAACCTTTACAAATTTTGCCATTTGGATTGGTCCCACTGATACTTTATCCATTAGAATCTCATCTGCCTGGAAAGACAAATTACAGATAAACTTTTAGTGCTCTGAGAAAAGGACTGTTTTTTATCATAGAAACAGATAGCTTCAACAATTTTCAAAGAAAAAAAATAAATAGACATTTCAGCTGTGCATCCCTAGATGGAAAGCTCGGTGTTGTAAAATCCCACAGCAGTAAGTTTGGGTTGAAAACTTCAGTTATGACTTCACTAGGTATTGCTTTATGCTTTCCTACTGCATCCTAACAGAATATTAAGTCAATCCAGAAACAAAATAACGGTAAATTAAGCAACGGGAAACAAGTGTATTAACTTGTTCACATAAGACATGATGTTTACACCATTCTGAAGCCTGCTGAAGTCAGCAGGTAAATATCCACTGGTGCCAGTGCTCTTTCAGACAGATTTTCAGGCAGAACAAGGAGTTTGTATCAGAAACAGGGATGTGTGACAGAGTTCAGATTCGTACCTGAACTTGTTTGAAGTCTGGTTGTGGTTTAGTGCAAAGCAAAGATTTCTTCACAAGCTGTCTCCCAGCTCCTGTCCACAGCCCGTTACAGAAGAAGCTCAGTGGCCTTTCAATAAGGGCACCCTACTGCTCTGACATTGCAAACATTCCTTCGGCCATTTGGACATACCAACAGGAAGGGGATGATGTGTGGATATTTTAACACAGAATCACTCTCACTGCACAGTACCAATGCCATCAGTTTCATACTCCATTTGCCTCTTGACCATCCATCCACACAGGAGCACGTATTCCTCATAAACTGCAGACCAAATCACAGTGTGCTAATTAACATCCTACCAAGAGTGTCTTAGATTACACAGAACAGTTTATACTTTGCTCTAAGCTCTTCTAATATACAGAAGCACAGAGCATGGCACTAGAGTAGAGTAAAAGATAGTATATGGGAGTTATAATTAATAATTGCTGGAATGTCCTCCTTGGTCTTCACTCTCTGCGGTATGTTATTTGCTAAAGACTAAAACTGAGCTAGTAACAAGATGTCATGGGACAAAAAACCTTTTGGATCAAGTGAAGATATTACATTGTTAAAATCAAAATGGGTCCCTTTTGAGGTTAGAGAGGAATGCAAGTTTCACAATTTCTTTTTTTAACAATCAGCAGACAGCCAGCTAAATCATTCTCATAAAATACCACTCCAGTTTGGATCTGTCACAAAAATGAAACATTTAATTGCTGCTAGAAGTGACAAAGATAAGTTATTTGCATTCCCACACCAAGGGCAGGAGCATCTGCCAGGGAAGATGGGCCTCTTTTCTCTGGTTCTCATGTGCTATGAGGGCAAATTCAATTACAGGGAAAAACTGAAGCAAGTGACACAACAATATAAACTATAATTTAAAATCCAAATTCTTCCAGATTTTGGATGAAAAGTAAGTAGCAGAGGCTTGGTTTAAGAGAAATTCTTTCCTAGCAGGTTCCCCTGCTTCATGCACATATTCTGTTATACTTCCATATGGAGTCTGTAAAAAAAACGTACAATAGTTCACAAAGCTCTATTGTGACCTTTTAAAATAAAACAACCGTGTGCTGTTACACTCTTGGAAAAGCTACCACAGAAAAAAAAGTATGGATATCCCCTCTTGTCATTCCTGCGATGAAATGTTTGCTAGGGGCAAAACCACAGTATCTTCTTCTGGGCAACAGTCTGGGCTATTGTTATTTAGGACTAAGTCTGTGTAGGGAGGTTCATATCTGCATATGAGTGGGTGTGTTCACGAGACAGGGCATTTCCCAAAGGGCAAGTGCTCACTGGGCACCTCCTTGCCTCTGCAAGTTAATTGTAGTTGGTTGTCTCACAGCCACCAGTGCCTTTGGAAACATTCCCTCTAATTCTTCATCCCAGACACATTGCCCTGAAAGTGTCCTGCTGTCTGTCTACACAAATTAAGCAGTCTCTACATTCTTGTTCTCTACAGGACCTCTGGTGTTGGCTGCAGCAAAACCTTTCTAATATTTCATCTCCAGTTATGAATCTCAGCTTTTCAGGGAGACTTCATTTAGATGAGACACCAAATTAAACATCACATACTGAAGAGGGGAACTTTTTTTGCCACTTCCTTACATCTGGCAGGTTGTTGACTTTTTGCAAGTAAAGAAATATTCAACTTTCTTTACATAAGTGCAGTTTGTATTTTCTATTTATGTTGTGATATTTAAGATCATTTCATGATTTTATTTTCCTCAAATTCACTTGCCTGAAATTAAGTGCTTAATTTTTACTGAAAGTAAAATTAAGAAGGAACATAATTAAGAAAGAGACTAATACTATCATCTTTACTCTGGCCTCATTCCTATGAACTTTGATTGCTTGCTAGGAATTTTGCCTGAAGAAGGATAATATAATGAAATAGCTCATTGCTGCAGATTATATTAAAGCCAAAGAGTGCACAGAAAGCTCCTACACACAGAGCCAAAGAACAAAGAGCAAGAGATAGGCTTAGCAGTTCTGCCCAGGTAAGAACATTAAGCTGAATATATATATTTTTTCTCAATATCCTGAGTTGTACAATCTTTTAGTTTTCAGATTCTAATATGAATTTAAGAACCTAACAGTATACAACATGTCTCAGTTAGCTCAACACACAGTCTTCAACACTGAGGGAAGACTATAGTACGGAGTAGCACATTAGTACTTGCTGCTGTAGCATTTCTGACTCAATAGATTGCTGACTTAGGAAAATCTTGATCCAAAGGTGCAATACAGCCCCTGAACCATCATACAGCAAGGCAAGGCTTTGCTGCAGGACATCCTGCAGTTCCCATGCCACCAGCACCACCGGAGGGTCACCCTGGCTCTGAGGGCTCTTTGCTATCTCCTCTGCTTCCCCTCCTCGTTGGACAAAGGAATCATTATTGATCCCATCAGCTCATTTTTTAGAAGCAGTCTAAACTAAGATGTTGACATTTTGGCGGCCAGCTAGAAATATCTGGAATTTATTTTTCAGAGATGTCAATCTCTTTCACCTAAGCAGAGGTCCATGGCAGACAGGAGACTGTGACATTTCTTCAGAAATTGCTCCTAAACCTCTGGATTTGAATATTAGAAGCAGAGAAACAGGCAATTTGTACACCTTTTTGAAACCCATGAAATCTGTTTTTGAATCCAGTTAAAACTGGGCATTTTTAAGAGTGTCCATATGAATATTTCCCTGGAAATAAGACAAAAAGTACTGGGAGTTATTAAAACTGTAATCTATAGGGAGCTATTGATGGTAATAAAAACTACTGTGAGAAGAAAACAGCAGCAAGTGAAACTGCCCTCTCGGAAAGCCCAGGTCTGCTTGGAAGGAAGTGTTGATATTCACCATAAGCCTCGATCATTTCCCAGAGGGCTGCACGGTGCCTTGTAATGACATAATCAAAAAGTAATGGTGTTCTCAAAAAAAAAAGAAAAGAAAAGAAAAAAAAAGAAAAAAAACACCAAAAGAACACACATACACTCACACACAAAAAACCCCACAGGTCCTGATTCATCTCCCACTGAAATCAAAGAGGATTTTGTTATTGGCTTCAGTGAGAACAGAGTTCTGGACACAATCTGTGTGCAGTTTATTTGCACATTTGCTTATCCAAATGATCCTGACTTTAACCAATAGCACGTCTAGTTGTCTGTCAAGGAGTATGCCTGTATAAATGCATAAGTGTGAGTTTATAATGTGGTTTAATTCAAATTACTCTGGCATTTTAAAAGCTTTTTCAGCTACAAAAGACAGCTTTATCTGATTTCCACTCCAGAATATAGACTTTAATTGGTAAAGTTTGTGAATCACATTTCAAACTGCAATTCATATTCCATTTCATGCAAGCTGAGGGCTCAAATGGATTTTGCATTTGTGGGGTTAATTCTAAAATGATCTTACTTTGCATTCAATTAAAATTTTGCAGACATTATTTCAAAATGTGAAAAGCTTTACAAATTAGCCAACTCATCAGCTTGGCCCTTGGTTTCCTTGAAGGGAAACTTCTTTGAAGACCACAAGAAAACTGCAGTAAGTGGCAAGATTGCCATCACAAGTCTGCTAAAAATACGGGGTGAACCCTGATTGCTTTAGTCATATGAACAATCCTTTCAGAAGCCCAAAATCAAGCAAGGTGGCTTGCAGCAGGAGTTAATTTAGCCTGCTAGGACCCTCTGCATTACTAAAATGAGCAAGATTTTGGCTTGTAAATGGTGGGTAGAATTTTATTTAACTTTCTTAGGGGCATATATCCATTTTAGAGTAAGCCTTTTGGAATAAAAGTTTACTTCGCATTATAGGAAATGACATTCCTTTTTTAGATTTCCCTTTTCAAAGCATGCCTCAGATTTCTAACTTGTAGCAGAGAGCTTTTGTATAAGTAATAAAAGTCTTTAAAATTAAAATGCTAATCGTAAACAAACCCAAATGCATGAAAGATATAGTTCAACTGCATAACAAAAGAGAATTATATAATTCTATTTGAATGAAATCTTTCATCTTTGATTTACAGGTTTGAGTCTGACTGTAAGTGAAACCATATTGTTCCATATCTTTCATATCATGGCCTTCACCAGAATCTTGTTTTAATTAAGGTTTCTTTCAGATTTCAGAATAAAAAGCATGACAGTCTTCACTTATGGCTTTAATATATCCTTTGAGTTTGAAAATGTATAAAAATGAACATCATTTGCTTTTAAAAGCCAAGCGAGCTGTCACATACTGCAAGCAAAATACTTCAAGGTATCTCCCAGGGTTCATTAGGTGAGAAAGTTGTAAACAAAATAAAAGTTGCTGTAGCACAATTTTGTTCATTTGAAATCATCTAACATACATGCCCTATCTCTTTCTCTAGCAGTAAGGCAACATGTGTAACAGTTTAAGCGTTCGTTATCAGCTAAAGGCACGACTCTATGTTACGTTCGCAAACATGGAATTAAATAGCTAATGTCACATCGCAGGGAAGTCTTGCTGCACTTCGGGGATCTAAAGTAAAGCCAAAACCCTTTGGAACTCCTTAAGCAATGTCAGCTCTCTCAGTGCAGGACTACATTAAAGAATCAGTTTGTATTCACAAGACAACCTGTAAAAAACACCCCCAACAAACTCCACAGAAACACCTGAGCTTCAAATGAGCTGCACGCAGTTGCTTCGGATTGCTGTTCTTAGAGCCAGGATGCAGAAACATTTCAGAACAAACTGGAAACACATTTGGAAAGCCATCTATTTTTCAGAGACTGCTTGATCTCTGCTGCACATCTGGTGAGAGCTACTGTCAACTATGGCGGGTACAGCGCTCTTTTAAAGACAGAAGGTCACTCATTTTAGGGAATCGTGAATGTGTTTTTATGATAGAAAAGGTTACATGAAACGGGGAAAGATGGCCAGGAAAAGGGAAAATAAAATGAAGCACCACCAAGCACAGTACTTGGGGGGGGATTTATAGTACAATAAGAACTGCTTTCCCTGTAGCTAAAATCCCTCATCTCAGTTTACACATCTTTCTCTCATTCTGCTAAGAACTCATTACAGGGGTTTAAAAAACAGCACGTAAAATAAAGGTGTTTTTTTTTTTTTTTTTTTTTTTTCATTACAGGAGCAAAGAAAACAAATTCTATTAACAGTTTAACACAGTATGAAAAAAATTACCCAGTAAAAAGTGTCAGAAAGTGATTCATGGAGTTTACCAAGTATTTTGCTGGCTGTTGCAACTCATATCTATAATCTATCGTGTAGAATTTTGTAATACTCTATTTCACAATCGACGGTGGTGAGCGGGTCGAACAGCATATAAAAAGCATGCTCTAGGCTCTTTCTCCCAAGCCGGTTTTACTGTAACTCTACAATTGTAGCAGTTACATTTAAGGAATCTTTAGGGCCCTTTCAAGTCCATCCAAAGAACAAGTGAAGCTGCTATTCAGAACTTTGTGCCCAGTGTTTATGTTCCATCTGATCCGTGCCACCCAAGCAGCAGACAAGACATGTCTGAGGGTGCTTTGGGGGGATACACAATGATGTCACCCACAGGAAATATCAAGGAGGACTTGGCACTTCACAAGGCTGGCTCTTCTTCCATGGGCTCGCCAGCAGCTCTGTAAAAATAAACAGGCAATCAGAATTCGGCACAAGAGTACACAATGACATTGTAGATTTTCATGCATAATCAAAGCTGATTTTTCAGCTCTCTCTCATGTTTATTTGTGTTATTCAGTTATCCATAAATAGAGTTTCTTTCCTAGGAAGTATAAACAAATGTCAAGTGGAAAAACATTTTAGATCCAAGCAATCACTGAAAACGTTCCTGTTTATATTAAAATATGTCAGAATATTTTATAACTTTTTCTCCAGAAATGTACATGCTTTGTGTCAACAGAATCAAATCATTTCATGAAAAAAATAGCCGTGATACTTCTATTTTACAAGCACTTGTGACTGGAAATACATGCATTTGTTTTTCCCAAGTGAGCCCATACCATTTCAAAACCCCAGTTCACCAGTAGCCAAGCAATCAGCAATATTTCTTGCAAGGTTTTTCCTCAGTCCTTTGAGTCTTAATTCTGTGCTTTCATAAATGCATTGGCTGCTGCCTGCCTGCCTGCAACTTATGAGACCAAATTCCGAACTTGTCCAGCGATCTTAGAGAGAGTATCCATTAATAATATCTCTTCAGATTGTAAGTGAAACTTTTTTTTGAAACTTTCTGGGAAATATCCAACTTAAGCAAGATAAAGTCTTTAAAACATCCAGTAAGTAAAAAATGGAGATAAATGCTGAGCTGGTGCAAAGTGTCATAGCTTCTCATATCTAACTGTGTCTGAGGATTATGCTGCTAATTGTAAAATGGGGAACTTCTGAGACCACGGTGAGACCTCACAGTTGAAGGATGTAAGAATTTAGAAACAGACCATTTTTCATCAGTCTGGCTGAACACAGCCTAAAAAGTGAGTTGAAGACCTCCAAGAATTGCTTGAAATGAAGGGGGGGGGGGAAAGCAAATACAAATTAATAAATAGAACAGACATTTACCAGTTAAATCTGATAAACTCACATAAAGATTGGCTTCGGTAAAAATCCCTTAGAAAGTACAAGATCATGGGATCTCATGGAAAAAAAAAGTAATTAATAGGGGCTTGCATGGGCTTTGGTAGTTTATTTAGCAAGGAAGCCAGAGAATTTTGAATTAATCTGGACTTTTATTAAAGTTTTTCCCAACAAAAAAATCAGCAATGTCTCTTTAAAAGATTTTATGCAGGTCATTCCTTCATGATTTGAAATGATTACAGCTAGTACGTTAAAAAAATAAGTCAGATGAATGATACATGAAAAAGAAGACATTTTTCAGACTAATCATTTTCTAAGGGGTTAGTGAACCCAGAAGATTATCTATCTATAAATTTCAAATCTGCTATTCTTTGCCATACAGTGGAGGATTTTTAATGTGAGCAATAAAAAAAAGACCAACATCATCACTATCTTTTTATCTTTTCTTGAATTCTCCTGACTTGTGGTGGAGATGGCACAGAGGCAATAGAGGTGGGATGGAGCCCAACCTTCTAGTGAGATATGGCATTGGAACATGTGCTGTGGGGAGACTTCACACTGCTGCTGTATGTTGCCCTTGTTGCTAACCACATGGTCCCACTTTCTCCAGCAGAAGACTTACTTCCCTTCTAGAATAATGCAAAAGTGCAACAAGCCCTGTTAAACACCCAGGACCTTACAAGAGTTTCTGAGAAAAGCGCAATTTGAAAGCAGGTAGCAGTTAATATTTTAGATTCTGCTGTGTATGAATGAATGGATGAAAATGAACAAATGAATGAGAAGAAAGCTTTCAGTAGATTTTAACTGGTGACTAGCAGAACAGGAAAGAGTGGAGCTCTGGAAAATTTCTGCAATTGGAAGTGGGAGCTTGTGTTATTTATAAGGAGCTAGGAAAGGAGCATGTGCAAGTCTGCTCACATGTATTTGGCTTCTGAGACTGACATTCTCATGAATATCTCAACCTTGAGACAATTGTGTTCAAATGTTTAGTCCTGAGTAATTTTTCATTGATGAGGGCACTTCTGAAAACCAGGACTGACCTCAAGCACTGTGTTCTAATAAACTCCAATGTACTCCAAGAATATCCCAGTGTTCCTCAACAGCCAGAGCCTAAGCCCCAGTAGAAATATTTACATTCAAATGCAAGACTCAAGGCCCTTTTTGGAAGCGGAGAAGACGTTCAGGTGTCCTGGCAAATCCAGCTGCTGTCTCCCTCAGTGCGTATTCCAGCCTTCTTAAGTCTGCTTTGATAATTTGTATGTGTGCTTTTACTTCAGTTTATTAGCACAAGAGAAGTCACTGGATCTATTGAATGACTTGTCAGTAGAAACGTACATCTTTACAGGATAACAGCTTAGGCTAGAGTTTTGTGAGAGATCAAATAAAGTTTTCAGGCTCTTAATACAGAAGAAAAACATTGAAATCACATATAGTTGAGAGATTATTCAATTTATACCCCTTCAGCTAAATACAAAGTTCTCCCCATGAAATTGAGGGAGCAGAGTCTGACAGGCCAAATTTATGTTACCTCAATTATGTCACTAGTTGCACTAGTTCAGTTAGTCTTCCTGTAGCTAGCAAGAAGTTGGCATAAAAAAGTAAAACAGGGAAAAACAAAACAAAACAAAACAACCTAATCCATATTGTATGCTCTAATTCCTCAAAAATGTAACAGTGAGGTTGGATCTGATCCAGGCTGATCTGCACAGCTGGCAGATCCAAAATGGTACAGATTGGGACTGTAATGAATGAAGAACCACAACTGTGATTTTTTGTAAACCTCCACTGAAACTGCAGGTTTCTAGGAGCAGAGCTCTCTTACATTCATTCTAATTATTTGAGTATACCATGAAGAGTGCTTGCCTACAAGATATCTATCTGCAGCTCACACTCTAGCAGAAGGAAATAGTCTCTATGCAGTTATTGCTAAATGAAATGATTATATTAAAACAAATGAAGTCAATGAGACAGAGTTCTTCCATGTGGATAAAATCTGGCAAGACTTGTGACATTTTAAGTATTATTGCTGTGTGGCAGTTCTGAGTAAATGGCAACCATATTATTTAATAAGAATACTATTCAGAATAGATCAGATCTACACTTTAAAGAAAGCCAGTATAAGGATCTAGATGTGTTCTGTAAATCATAAAAGAAAATCTCTTACCTTAATTTATAAATTAGAATTTCAGAGATTCCTCAAAGCTACAACACCACACACAAACAAAAAAAAAAGAAAACAAAAAATCAAGATAAGTCTCCAAGTCCCCAGAATTGCTGAAATTGCTGAACAAAAGATAGATTTTCTGATGGGGTATGGCTGTTTTACGCCATAATCTGTTTCTAATTTAACTCAGCTGTCTCAGGGAAGAGCATTGTAATTGAAAAGTGATCCTCTGGTAGCAGAGAATGGGGGAAAGAAGGTACGTTTCTATACCTTGAAGATGATTTGGTGAGTGCTTGAAGACATCATATTAAAGATCCCAAGTAAGTGTATATCCTAGTAAAAAATGGACTCTATGGATCAAAGGAAAAGAGCTATGATGAAAAAGACTTTGCAGTTTAAGAGCCAATCAAGGTAAAAACATGTAAACTCCCAAAAGAGGATGTCATGTCCAAATAAGGCAAATAAAATAGAAACTCTGGCAAGTTCAATGTAAACCCACAAAATGGGCAAAGGAGAATCTGAAGACTAATATGTTAAAGGCATAAAAACTAATAATGAAAAGATTTTTCAAAATACATCAGAAGAAATGATCAAAGCATAAAAGGAACATCAAGAAAGGTAGACCACAAGAGCATAATGAACTATTTATATCTCTGTTAACTAGAGAAGTGTCAGGCAGATTTTATTATTTGCAGATGAATTATCTTAAACTGAATCAGCACAAGAACAAGCTGATATATGAAACACTGCCAAATTGCTAAGAACAGATTAAATTTGTCCACTGAGTTCTAAGGGAATGCAATCATGATGTTTCTAAATAAATAACTATAGAGTACATTCTACTGGTTAAATCAGCATCCATGCCAGAGGCAAGAAATGCTGTCCTCCTTTGGGAGACTACAGGAGATACAGTCAGTCTGTATGGGGGGGGAGGATTGATAGCAACTATAATAAATCATAGAATTAGTAGGCATTTAGATAATAGTAATTTGGCTGAGAGTTAAGCCTTAACTGTTGCAGAGAAGTCAAACCTTACAAATTTATTACAAATTTCTGAAGGAACTGAAGGAAGAGGGATCAAGTGATACGCATGTACAAAGAAAGTCTTCCAATGATTTTATGCAAATGCTCTGAGGAACTTAGTTTATGAGAGAAGGCCCTGCCATAGATTAAAAATCCATCAGAAAGAAGAAATGGGTAATAACACTGGTGAATTTTCACCATAGAGAGTTGTTCCACAGCATTTCAAGACTTGGCAACGTACCAGTACATTTAAATGATAAAATTTGTTGATGATGCAAAATTACCGATACTAGATAGTTCTAAAGCCCATAGTGCCAATTCTGAATGGAAAAGAAGGTAAACAGATGCAAAATAATACACAAAGCAGAGCGAGGACAGCTTTAATTGTTTATATACTGTGATGGCAATTACTGAGAGCTTAGAATTAATGAGAGTAGAAGAGAGAAACAAAAGCAGCAAAAAATGCCCATCATTAATCTACTGTATATATCCATAGTGTGCTCAACATCTGGTGTCCTGAATTCTATTCTTAGTCCTTGTTCTTAAAAAGTACTACAAAAATTATGGAAAGGGGCAAGAAGAATAATCTGAAGTAAGAATTTTTTTTAATTCCAGGAAGAATAAAAAGTCTTGAAACAGTTAAAATATTTAAAACCAGAAATGTAGCAGAGAATGTGAGTAGGAAAAAAAATGCTTTCATTTCTAAATGCTCTAAACTGCGCCTGATGAAAATGTGGGATTCACTGCATGAACATCAAAACTGTAAATTAGTTCAAAAATAGCTTTGAAAAATTTGTGCTTGGATAAGTATCCTGGAGGCTTTCACACAGATGGGTCACATACAGTCACTGAGACTACAGATGATCAGGGAAAGACTTGCTCTCAACTCCTCTGTTCTCTGTCCTTTCCTTCAGGCACTCTCCATCAGGTAGGTAAAATAAGGCTGCAGCTTCTCTGACTTCTGAGCCTGGCTTTGAGTTCAGATGCAGTGGGGTAGGGTCAGGTAGGTGCAAGTTCTTCAGAAGTTCTTCTGGATACGAGTATACAGTGAAATTCTGAACAAAGCTCTATGAGCTGATGCACAGACAGAGAATGTGACCCTAGATGGTGGCTAGATGTATCCTACAATATAAACAGTTGCACTGGTATAAAATACATTGCAGTATGACTGAAAATATAACTGATAGCTCAGAAACACTAAGGGAAATATCTAAAAATGATGCTTCATTTTCATTTCCATTTGCGTAAAATCTATGCTCAGCTGAATGAGGGCCATAAAGTTAAATCCTGATAAATGTCATTCTCAAGATTTACTCTTTGCTGCAAAAGTTCTAAGTGCTGGAGACCTCTCCCCACACCCATTTATTTTTCCATTTTAAGATGAAATGTACAGAAGCTCCAGTATATCATAGACAGCACTGTGCTGAGTATTTTCATAGCAAGACTTCTGAAACAGATGTCTGGCCAAAGCAAAATTCTAATCAGCTAAATCTGTATCTCTCTTAGGGAATAAGCAGTTATCTATACACAAAAGTTATGGCAGTTAGAAATGCTTTAGAGGGCATGCTGGTTCCTTTAATTGCGCCTGCATTTAAATCTGTGTTAGCATCATGCATGTTTTCTTTCCTATCCACAAAGTCTTTTTTCTATATCTGTTCTCTCATGAAGGCTATAATCAAGTTTCAATTGAATCTTAAAGTGCAGAGTTGTGTTTGGTTAAATACAACACCAAAAGCATAGCAGATTTCACCATTTTCTTCATTTTGTCTCAGAGAAAATCAAATTAAAAAAAAAATAATCTGCACTGTCACTTGAAGAAAAGAAGTAAGGAGAGAAGAAAGAAAGAGAAATACTTAATACAGGCCTTAGCCAGGAGCATTTTATCCTTTATTCATCAGTGGTAAGTGAGTCAGATATGAGTTGGCCAGGAAAAGAGCTGCTTTACCCAAAATCTGAGTTTAAAACGAGTCATCTCACTCCAAACACCAATATATCCTCCAACATAACTGGCAAGAGTTTCCCACAAAGAGACTTTTGCTGCCACTCTCTTCATCTGCAGGCCTGGCCATCCAGAGCTGAAGTCAACAGGATGTCTATCATCAACTCTGTGAAACAAGACCAGAATTATCAGCTTGGCCGAACATAGTGGCAATTAAGAGAAAGTAAATAGACTCCTGGCAGAACGAAGGAACCCTTCAGGCTTCTCTGTCAGCCATGACACTTTCTGCTCTGATCCTGCTCTGCCAGCCACTAGCAATTTTCCCCCAAAAATACTCAGTGGAAAGGTCTTCAGACGGTGGCTGCAATCCACAATGGGAAAGAGTGATGCAGAGAACATAAGAGCCTAGAGGGCTCTTCAAGTTCCTGCAGCCCTGTCATTTTTCATAGAAGGGGGCTGGAGAAGGAGTAAAGTATACTTGGTCTTTAATTATAATAAATGGAACAAATGTGATAAAACTGTAATTCATCACTCTGTTACTCCAGCTTGCGAATGCCTATGAATGGAATTATATGTTTTTGTTAAGTGAATTAAGTTATACTGACATAAAATCAATGTGTTCAATATCAAATCAATCCCTGGATTCATAATCCCATGCTGAAGTTTCATTCATGCTCAAAGTGCAGCTAGGTCCTCTCAGGTCTCTCTGCAGCCCAGATGACTGCATCTTTGAAATCAAATCTTCAAAGTTACCCTTTTTCATTCCATATTCATCTTTACATTCAGTAGAGAGAAAGCCAAGAAAACAACATTCTGAAGCCTCAGAAAAACTAGCTGTCAATTTTGCGCCAGTGAGATAATGCTTATGGTGTCCCGTTGCTCCCTGATAGCAACCTGGCTTTGGGTGACTTCTTTGTAGGTTACAAATGTGGAAACAGAATCAGGGATGTACGCTTGTAAAGATTTATTTGCGCTGCTGAAAAACTTCAACAGCACCAAAGATATTTCAAACAAAGCCATTTTTCCACAGAACAATTCATCACGAAGGCTTCACCCCTATAAGAGCCCAGGACTGATGAAGTGTAATGAATCTGGCAGCCACATGAATTCCACTTGTGTACATTTCAGCACATCCGTTTTTTTTTTTTTTTTCCATTTTCTCAGCTCTGCTCTGAAACACTGTTTTCAGAATGGGAGGAAACTGCCACAGGTTATCAGTAGTTAGGTAATAAATACAATAATTAAGTCAAAGGGTTATTTTGCTCAAGTCTTCTAAGATCAGTAATTGCTCGACAGTTGTAGCTTTGAGTGGAGGATCATAATTATTGATTATTCTGAGCAATACAAAAATACACAAAATTAACCACGCCCTTTTTCGTACAACTTAAGAATTTGCTGTGTTTGGCTGAATTAGTTCCAAGCCTTTAATTAAAATTGCTTGTATTTCAGAGCTGTGCATACACAAACAGGATCTCCAGCTTTCTGTCCTTGGCTAACAGAAACATCTCGTGACAGTCACAAATCTACATGACAAACCTTATTATTCCTTAGCTGATTACTGATTAATGCTCTCACAGATATAAAATTTGTCTCCTGTTCATCACTGGATTCTTCCCTGAGTTATTATGGATTCATTTGTAATAATCCGAGCCCAACAATAGATGTAGCATACTTAAAACACAGTTGCAATCAGAAAGATGACTAAGAAAACACCACAAACTTTACTGACTAGCTATGCCCCCAGTGTTCTGACAGATGAATGCTGTCACAGTAGCGGGAGATGTCCACTTCCAGTGCTCCAATAGGTTTGAGCTGATTCCGTGTTACTCCTCGTGGGTGCTCCCAAATGCCCATCAGACAAGTTTGGAATAAAATGCCCATGCAGGCAGCGAGAACCAAACTAAACAAATAGCTGCCATGGCACAGGAGTCATGAGCCCTTTTGGCTCCAGTCCCACCACAGCTTTAGTCTGCTTCCATCTCCCTCCTTACTCTCCTGCTATGCAGTTCCATTCTGCACTGTGCAGGGAGCTGGTGAGTCTCCTTATAAGGCTTTTTTCTACTTTCTTTCTCTTTCTTTTTTCCTCCAATGGAAACTGAACTGCTCCCTGCATTCTGGGTCTTCATCTGTTGGAGAAGGCCAGAAAAGTTTGTCCTTCAAAAGAGTAAATAGGAAACTCCAAGAACTTCTGCAGAGGCTCTTCAAAACCCTGATGTCCCTTTGAACAAATACTGCTTTGTAACACAGTGCTCAGAGCCCTTTTTTCTTTGGTTTTTTTTTTCATCTTTAACTGGCAGAAAACTAGTAACAGTTACTGTGTCATTTTCTCAGGCTGCGAAAATGAAAGCAATGTTCATTAACCTAAAAAAGCAGCTGGCAAGCTGGAAAAAGACAGCATTCTCTTCTTAGCCGGTACCTTCAGAACAGCAGGCAGAAAATGTTGGCCCTCATCCTGGCCAGGATTGTTTTAAGTTTTATGCTGGCACTGTTCCATTGCTTCCAGGGAAGTAACTTTTAATGCCTATCTAATATCATTTAATAATGATTTAAGTCTGTCCTTATTACATTTATCTGAGCGTAAGTTAGATGCCTTCCTAGAAAGTTAAAACTAACCCAGTTTTGAATTTCTTCCAATGTGAAGAACACTGTTGATTACACTTGATCGTGTCCATTTTATTCACACAGATAGTATAAATAGTGCACTTTTTAAAAGAACTTTTAACATGGGGATAAAACAAAGTTGTTGTACTCTCATGAACCTTAATAAAGAGTTACGCACACAAAAATATTTGTTAGCATAGAATACCTTTGTGTTTCCAGCAGCCAAGTAGGAAGAATTTAAATTGAAGGAGGAAAAATTCCAGGTAGCTCAGTTAGCAGAGAATTTGGAAACAACTCAGTCTAGCTGTCTTCTGCATCCCATGTGACTGGAGTGCAAAATCCTCGCTCTCTGCAATAATTGCATGGGCTTACCTGCTGCTTTCCTGAGGAAAGCACTGCTCAACATCCACTGAAAGGGAGGCCATAGCAGACACCGTTTCTGTCTCCTCCCTCTCTCGTTTCTGAGACTCAGCCAGAGCACAATCCACTGGCACAGAGTATGGCTCCACTGACTTCCAGTACTTGCCTAAGGAAAACACACATCATAATTTATGGGAATCTCAGCTAGCACGGTGGTACAAGCATAGTAATCACTTAGTTCAATGCCGAGCGATTATAATTTAAAATCACTGCAGTGTAAGCAGTGCAATTGAAGTATGTTTCTGAACCTACGAATGCCAAGTTGGAAAGTGCTTTCATTCCAAGGGCTGTGTCACACCCTTCCCCAGAAGGTAATAAACTGGAGGAGTAACATGCAGCCTAATGAACTCATGCTGTCAGACAAGCTATTGGCTTTATCTACCCAAGGTAAAGGGAGTTCAGGGCAGGGTTAATACCTAAATATTGCTTTGATATTGAAGATTGTTGATGCATACACAACAAATAGGACAAGAAAAATGAGCATGGTTGTATAAAGTGCTCACACAGCACAGTCTCAAAAAGGAAAGTGTTAGAAATGCCAGCTTGGACTGAAGCAATTCTGCCAGAACAATCAGGTTTGTTAGTCCTGGATGTTCTTTCTCCTCCAACCTCAGGGCGTATACTAGAACAATAATTTATTTAAAACTTTCATATATGAACTGGCTGCTGCTGGAATGCTGCCAGATATCATAAGGAATGGTTTCTAGATTGCTGTGTAAAAAGACAGCAGTGGATTAAAACCATGAATAAATTCTGCTCTCAGACTACAACAGAAGATACGGTAGGGAACTTCTCAACTGGCACCAACAATGGTGGCAGGTGACATCACTGACATAAAACTGGTCTGCTGCTGCACAGCTGTTAAGAAACTGAGGTCGACCAGGTGGACAAGAAAGAATTTACATATGCATTTCTTACAGCTCAGTAATCCACCCTGCACTCACTAATTGCCAGGTGGATGACACCTGGAAATGAGGAGCTTTGGGAAGGCTGGAAGCTCTGCACCAGTGCTTATTCAGTGTTTAGCAGAAGGCTTCCAGCAGCTGCTGCAGAGGTTGGGGCAGGGTACTTATCTGGGAATTAGAGGGAGGATTTCAACAGCTGTGAAAGAGAAGGGATCAAGAAGAGGACTTTTCTAAGGGTTAAAAGGAGAGTTTTGGCAGCTGGGCGGTGGGTTGAGGTGAGGTGCTGATCCGGAGGGTGGCCAGAGGCTCTGACAGCTGGAGGCTGGGCTGGTGCTGCTGGCCATGCTGCACACAGGCCACTGAAAACTCCCTCATGGGTAGCACAGCTCTCTGCACCACTTCAGGCTTCTCGAAAGATGAACTTTTTACTCCAGTGTGAAAGCAGCTGTCAATAAAACCTGAAAATGTCTTTATTCAAAAAAATATCACTGCAAGATGAAAGCCCAAACCAATCTGCAAGAACAACCAGCGAGCGTGGCCAGAGTGTTTCTTTGAACTCTAATAGTGTGCACGTTTGAGTAGTTAGCAGAATCTTTAAATAACGGGGACCTTCTGGGGATAAAATGTAAAGTGTATTAAGTATCCTACAAAGTTGAGATTAAGTGTTAGAAGGTTGGCTTTGCTCCAGAAGCATGAAAGACACAGCTAAAAAGTTATATACATAACGGTAGGCTCAATGATTGGAGCCTGGCAAATTTTATAAAAACAAGACAAAAATATTCTCTATTATTACTGTGCTCAGAGACCAAATTCTCTGTTCATTAAAAAATACACTAAAAGCAAACAAAAAAAGTTATATGGGCATTCCACAGCATTCTCACAGATCATATGTGCAAAAGTCAGTCTTTGCAATATACACCCAATTCAAACCCTATAATTTATGAGCTAAATGTTCACAGAGTGGGTGGGGTTTTTGTTGCAGAAACAGATGTGCAAGAAAATCAAATCTATTGGCATGGGAATAATACCTCCTCTTGCCTATAAAAGAAATGAACCCGTGTTCACTGCTGGAGTTTTCAAGGGCTCTTATTCATAAAATAAAATATTAGTAACTAGCTACCACTGCGTTGCTCTCCTGCAGCAACAATAAAACAGCATCAGTGAGGACTGCTCCATTGCATTTGTTCATTCACACACAGGCTCATACACCAGCTGCCCCCTGAATCTGGCCTTTCTTGTAACACCAAAACTCAGGGCCAGTTCAAGCATATTATCGGGCTCTTTGTGCCCATTTAACTGCCCTCCACTCCCAAGCGATCAGTGATATTTCGTGTTTCCCTATATTGAGCACTGTAATATAGAGGGGTTTCAGCATTAGAGGGGCAGCAGAACCCCTGGTAAGCAGGCATCAGCATCTATGCTGCTGTGGAGGGTCTTGTAGAAGGGGAGTACACAGAAGCCCATTGTGGTTCATGGGAAGAAATTTTAAAGCAATCCCATTTAGAAATAACATCCAGGTAGCAGCAGGTACCTTGTGTGAAACTTTCTGGTGCTGATGAAAAAGCTATGGTAGATTTTTCTTTAAAATTACAAAGCTTACAAACAGTTGCAGTAAGCAGAAAAACCTTTGCAGGCTTCTTTTATTAAGGCACAACTCATATATATTCTGCACTAAGCATATATGGGGCTTGGGTATGTTCAATCCAAAAGAACTGCAGGCAAAGCCTTGTGAAACAGAGGCAAGCACAGCATGCAGTTGCAAAGGAGTTTTCTTAAGAACTCTAGGTATGCTGTAGATTGACAACTGGGTGAACTTAAAGCATCTGACCCAAACCTTGAAAATGCCATTTCTGCTGTGCTATATTGAAATGTGAATTTCTGCTGGTTCTGTTGCACTCATTGAATACATTGCAGAGAATGGGGAATAGAATGGAGTATGTCCCTGGTTTCATGCATACAAAACTTGAAGAGGAATCACTGCTTGCAAGAAGAAACAATGAAACTCAGTCTTCTTTCAACATGAATATGTGCTTAAGTCTCTCTCAAAGATTTGTGGGGACACTGATTATTACCAGGAAATAATAAAAATGAATGATTCTGTCACTGCTAAAATCATTTGTAATTGCCTTTCATCAATAGGTTTGGACATGCGGTACTATGGTTTGCTTGAAAAATCCAGTTTGGAGATAACATTAAAAATACTGAACAGGATTGTTTAGAAATATCATATTACATGGGTATGGGAATTAGCACTTCCAAATATGTTACATTTCCAAAAGGGTTTTAGATAACTGTCACACACACACACACACACACACACACCCACACACACACACACACAAATTTATATAAATTCTATTCCACTTACAAAAGAATTATTATTATTTTTTTCTCATTGTCTAAGTATTGCATCTTCAATTTTTGTTTTCAAATGAACACAGAGGAGGGACATTTTTGGTCTAAAATATTGCTAATATTCATCATCAAAGTTGAACCACAGCAATAGATCCAAGACACATAAAAGCAACCATCCAGACAAAGCAGGCTTTCTCAATATATTTTGAGGTGCTCCTCCACAATTTTTCAGTGTAATTTTTTTAATTACATATCCTGCATGAACCTGCACTAACCTCCTTCAATATTCTTTTCCTTCATTCAAGCATATTTGTTTCTAATACTTGGTCTCTCTCCAAACAAAATGATGGATACATAACTTTTCAGACAATGGGTGGAAAAAAAAAATCTCACATCAACAGCACTGTGTACAAATAACTCCAATTCCTGAGCAGTCTGGCAGTTCATTGGACTGCCATAACTGAACTGGGTCTGCTCAAATCAAAGCTTGCTCTGAATAATCAGAATTAAGTCACTCTGCAGAGCATTGGATTGTGTTTTGAGATACACACCGTAGCTCTGTTTCTCAGCCACTTCCTTCTTCCTGAAAGATCATCATTTGTGTATAAGTATTGTTAGTAAGACACTTAGACACCATGTTTCTCTAGATCTAGTATAATTTTTTTCTCCATCCATTCTGTTTTTGTTGTTTGTTTCAGATTCATTTTTCATTAAATATATGCCTTATTCCAAACAGAATTAGATGCTCTTTCCAGCTGTTCATACGCTTTCTAGGTCTCTGCGTGTGGCTTTCTGTTCCTATTATCATTTGCAAATCAATACGATCTTGTGTAGGATGTGAATTTTCTTAACTTACAGGGAATTTTAAGAAAAACACAAATTCATGAGGTACTCTAAGAGATACCATTCAGCAAAAATGACATACTGGAATTTATCAAATACAGATGATTTAATTGGAGCATGTACATATGTGAGTGACTGCTGGATATGAAGGATTATAAATTATAAAGGATTATGAATTATAAACCCACAATGAATTTTCACAGTCTCTTTAAACTAAATTTACATTTAGAAGTACTGCATTGTCAATGGATAATGCATGGTGTCCCCATCAAAAGCTGCATTTATTTTATAGAGATGACTCCCAATTACTTGTGATTAACCTAACATGAATCAAAACATTTGTTATCCATTTGTTATTGTTAAGGAGCCAGCAAACAGTAGAAGCCAGGAAGCTTCTGCAGCCTTGGTAAAATGGCAGAAAGCAGAAGATTAGAGAAATTAAGGGAGTTCTGCTCAGAAGGATTAAGGTAACTGATGGCAAAGTGAAAAATTTTCACTGAGGTCAGAGCAATGCCCCAAAGCATCTGGTTAGTAAAAAGCTGGGAGCAAGGCACAGAACTGAAGCAATCAAGTACTGTTTGAACTAGAAATAGAATAAAATAATAATAATTTGCCAGCATTGTTCCAGAGATCAGTGTCCATTTTGAGCTTCTTAATTTTATTTCAAATTCCTCTACATATTAAAGTTAGTAACTTGAAAAGGGCTGCACAAACAAAATCTGAAAAGTCTGTTTGCTTGAGCTCTGATTTATGCGTCTGTTCCTGTCCCTCACTGACAAACATCTATTTCATTTAACCTGCTCTGGAATGGAGAGATCTGGGAAAATGCAGAAATTGGAAAGCTCTAAATAATTTAAATGGCTTAATGCATCAGGTATAAATACGTAGCAGACACAAAGACATGCCAAAGCAACAAAAACAAAGTGTGTATATATATGCGGATACATACAAACTAGACACAGCATGTGGGTTTGTACATACAAAACTTGTCTTCTCTTTTCACTGAAACAATAGTTTAATGTCTGTGACATTAATTAATAACAAAATACACCCCAAACTCAAGTAACAAGAAACAACCCAAACTGGGAAACATACTTTGAATTTCGGTGGTCTTTTTTAAAGAAGCTATTGCATTCATATTGGGGATTTGGTGCACAATATCTTCTGGGAGAGGCTCCAGCTGCAAGAATAGAATAGAATAATATAAATTTTCAATAAGACACAGGGAAGTAAAACAAACTGAAACAAACTAATCCTCAGGAAAACCTCAGCCCAGGAACTGGTTAACATTTTGCTGGTTAGAGTTCTAAAAGTATAGCCATGATTTTGTTTTCTGTTTTCAGCCATGTAATTGAATTCCAAGGGGCTTTTCTATTGGCTGCAAGACTAATCTATGGAGTCTCTGAAGCAGGTGCATGTCTGTGTATTATTCATTAAAAAAATGCTAGTTATTTGTGTAATTTTTGTAGGTTCCTTGCAAACCAAATTCCACTGCGTCTGTATATGCAGCTGGGTACTCCAAACAAAACCTTGCTGAAGCCACACTGGAACCAAAGTGTGCACTCCACTATCTTTATTTTTCTAGTGTTATTGCATCTAACCATCTTATACACTTTAAGATTTATATGGAAAACCATGAAACAGCTACTTTTACTAGCTTTGCATTACTTTCAAATAAAGAAGTAGGTGAAAAACTATTCTGCAGATCAGCAGTACAAGTTCTTTAAGCACACTTGTTTTAGAGAGAACTGAATTTTAATCAATTTTAATTGTGAATTCTTCAGTTCGAACTGCATCATAATAAATTAGCAGAAGGATGCGTTCAATTTCTGCACAGTAATTTCTTTCCTGCAATGAATACGAGATACCCTTCACCACTTCTCATTGAGGAGAATTAGGTACCTAAATATCTTAAAAAAACTAATCCCTAGACACTTTTAACATATACCCAACCTTTTAAAACTAATTTGCTGTAACAGTGCCCCATTCATTTTGAAATCCTCATTTATAATTTGGAGATAACAGTATTTTCTGTTTTACAGTGATACTTCACTGCACGGAACTTACAGCACTTTTCTTCTTTTCATAGGACTTACGTTAGTCCTAATTTGGATTTCAGAGTTGTGAAGAATAAACATGATAATAGTTAACATCAGAAATTACTATATCCTGACAATCTGACAATTCATGAGGATAACAACCAAGTGAGAACTACTTGTATTTTGATTTTTTTTTTTTTTTTTGGTCCACACATTATCTCCTAGAAAAGGGTAAACATAATTAGGGCTACGTGTCCCTCATTGTTCTGTAACAACTACATTTTCCTTGAACTGTGCTTAGAGACCATTCTGCTTCCTCATGCAGACTGGCTAAGTCTGGCCTTGGCCAGGAAGAAGCAGTCCCATCATGGTGAGTAAGAGCCATATCAGAACCAACCTCTCTTCTTTAAAGCTAAGTAAGTTCAACCATCATTGATGCGAGACATCTGTACTGCAGACAAAACTCCTTTATGAAGCATGCCTGGGCCTGCTTTAAACTAGGTCAAGTGTAGCCCACCCAAGTAGCTTCCTTGTGAAGTGAATACTTCAGTAGCCATCACATATTCTTCCTGGGGTTGCTACTGCTGCATTGCTACCCACCAACTAGATAAAATCAGCTTTGATCCAATCGCACAAAGTGGGAAGCAAATGCAGTGTAGACATCCCCTTAACAATGCTATTTTAAGGAAGTTCAACTACAGATTTCAGAAATTCTGGGAACCTACCTGTAAGATCAGCCCTGAATGTCTGCCAGTAATAAAGACATTGTAAATAACTCCAGTGTTTAGGTGTCTTGATAGCTAAATGGAATAAGGCTGTTTGTGTCATTATTTCCTTAGAATACCATGCGGGATTGCAGCTGGAAGATTTCCTCATGGCTAGAAACAATAGTACTATGTTTTGTTTTCAAATAGAATAAATCACTCCATTCTGTGCAGTGAGCATGTATTCAGAGAAGTTCCGGTAGAACCTGAGTTGGCCCCAACCCTTCTCAGTTACTGGAGAGGCCAGGCAGTAGAGGAAGATTGTTGCTATATAATATGTATCATGGATTAGAACCAAGAAAGCAATAACAATAAAAATCAGATTTACAGAAACATTTGCAATTCCTAAATCACAACTACTTCACGATATCCCTAGTTTACCCTATTTGCTTATTTGAAGGTTCCTGGCAGAAAACTGCATTGATGAAAATGCCCACCAGCAGTTCAAGCTTCACAGTTTTTAGAACAAACATTGTTTTCTTAATAATCTATAAATTGGGTTATGTAAGTAGATAGCACTTGCTTTTATCACTTGTTATCTTCTTTTTAAAGCAATCTATAATTTGGCCTAGAAAAGGACAAAGTCTTGAAGTTCCATTTGGTCATACTGGGTGCAGGAACACAGAAGATTTGATGAGAAGTTTAAGGTTCTGTTTTGACAATTTCATAATTTATGAGGCTTTGACGACCAATTCACTCCCCTGAAGGTTCTTAATAGCTCCAGGCTATAACTATACGAATATCGTTGGAGTTTGAAGTACAAAATTGCCAGAATGTAAGATTTGAGACCTCTGTCTTATTTCCTCTTTGAGTTTCTTCATGCAGAACTCTTCCACAAAACAGCAAGATCTAGATACAACTAGAAAACATTTCCTGCTAAAGGAGAATGTTTTGTTATCTTCTTCAGAGATTTTTTTAGGAGACAAAACTTTGCCTCCATTTTTCCTAATATATAAATGAAATTTCTATTCATTAGTACAAAGGTAGAACAGAAAATATTTGAATACCTAGACATATCAGACAAATATTAGAAATGAAAGATGGATTTCCAGAAGATAAAATATACTAATGAATTACTTAACAGAAGATAAAAGGGTCAGATGTCCAACAATTATTATCCCAATTACTATTACATTTGGTAGTTCAACTAACAGATCTGCAAGTGATGCGAGTGTAATAGTTTTCTCTGATCATTTCCTTAACTCCTCTTTCCACAACACTTTCACGTCATATTCAAAACACACATTCTGCTCCAGAGCTGTTCTATCTTCCTAACCCTTAGGAGTAAGCAGACAGAACTTGAGTCTTCTTCCATATCAGAGGTTCCAAAATAAGTTTATTATACTGTATATCCTATTCAATTTAAATGCAACACTGTTAAAAAAACACTATCGAAATAAAGCCAGTGGCTTATGGCAGATATTTCTATAGACTTTGAAATGAGATGGTCTGCATTCAACAGACTAGATTCTGTTGGCAGCTATCCACTGGTTGGACACAGCTGTAAAGACATAGAGATGTCCCTGGAAAATATCAGCAGTTAGACCCAACGGTGACAAAAGAAGTTACTCTACACCTGGCATATATGGCACCATCATCTTCCTTCCTATCCTTACTGGCATTGAGATCATGAACTTTTTTAATCTGGAGGCTAACAGAATGGAAGCTGAAAAGAGAGCTGAAAATACATATGTTCTCAGGAAAGAAATCTTTTAGAGAAAAACAGCTCAAGTCAGTACAGAAATAACCAAATCACTAGAGAGACAGTTTGGACCAGACACAGCAAGTCAAATTTTCAAAGTTTTTACATGGCTGAATTTGGCTTTTGTGCCCAAAGTAGCAGATGAAAGTAGAAACTGTATTAACTAATCATTTTCAAAGTGGAAAAACAATGTAAATGGGCAAAAGTCAGTTGGGTTGCAAAAGTGTGCCAGAGACAAATCAACAAATGTCTGAAGAAGGAATTACAGATGGAAATTTCACATGCCCAGAAGGTGATCTGCAATGATCCTTGGGAATGTGAGGAGAATCTGAAACTGCAGCAGTTTGTACAGAGCTGGAATATCTAGCAATATCTGCATTGTCTTAGTCCTGTCATGTTTTAGAGCATATTGGTTAGTTTCAGAGAAGATTATTGCAGAGTACAGTTTAAAATAACTGACAAGTGAGGAAACTGCAAGCAAATGGTAAGGAGCATGGAGAGTCCTCACACACACAGAGGAAGGGGAGAAGGCAGACAGGCACCTCAGAGACACTTAGGCTGCAGAGGGAAGTGCTACAATCTCCATTTCCCAAGTGTACTGTACAAGAAACATTCCAGCACCAAGACTAGGCTTTGTTATTCTTATTCTTGCCATGATTACAGAGAACCAATCTCAAGGATCTAGTAGGTCCTCTATGTTCTTTTATTAATACTATTCTCAAAGTTTCAGAACCATCTGATTTTACATATAAGCATTCAAGGTAAGTAATTTTGTGATCCATGGTTATAGCGCTATATATAAATGACAGTCTTCACCAGGAAATAGATTCAAAACCTTGAAGCATCATTAGCACCTACCAGTCCCTAAAAAACAATGCCTTGCCTTGGAAATATGTAACTGCAAATTCAGAATATTCCGTCGCTTTGTCCAAACAGCACTGCCCATTTTCTGGACTTTGATGCCACCATGTTAATCTCTGGCATGCACGTCACTCCATTTTCCTCTTTCTTCTAATGTTCTATTTGTGAACCAATTCCTGGGCTCTGTGCTTATGCAAGCAGCAGTTGACAGGTGGCTTAGTCTCAGTGCTAATTATTTTCCAGTATTAGAATAAGATTAACATTAAGGATGTAAGATCACGACCAAGTTTACCATGCAATTTAAAACTGATCTCAGGCCATATTCACTTATATTAATATTTCCTTTTTGAAGAGAGAAATGCTTACCTGTTCTGGCAAATAACCCTTTTTAACACAGTCCAGGCTCTCTTGGCAGAGTTTGTTGCCTAGCTGGCAAGCAGCCCCAGATTCACTCTGAATTCCATAAAGGAGAAAATGCCAACTTTTCATCATTGGCAGGAAAGATCCAGAGTACAAGTTTCCACTTAAATTACCATCCTCTCCTAAATGCCAACTCAACAGATTACAAGAAAGAAGCACATACTTCACACTATGCAAGAAAATTGTCTGGTATAAGATTTTAAGCATGCTTGGGAGCCAACCAATCACAATGTTTTGTCAAATTCTGTTTCAGATTGATATTCAAGCCAAAAGAATATTTAGTAGAAGATGTTAAATTTAGTCACTCAAAAATGTTTTTGCACTTGAGGCCAAATTCTGCCTTGGCCGCCTCAATCAATGAGAGTAGACATACATCCTCTGTGTGTCTTTGTTGCAGAGTCCTGCTGGGCAGAGCACACTCTGGACTGCACTTTTCCATTTCCTCTATGCAAAGGAGAACATGACCCCATCTGTGACCAATTATCACTTGTTACAGACTACAGAAAAACTGCTGTACCATGTAGAGCTAAAAGACAAAACCTGTAGATAGATCAGAAGGACCACAATATTAGACTGACCTCTGAGTCCCACTGAAATATCCCACCTGGGTTTTTGACATCAGATGAGATGAAGGAAGAACTAAATCCTTAGCTTTTAACCCAAAGAGTTTTGTACTTGGAGGACTCCTTTGTCATTCTCTCTGGTTGCTGAGGAACTTCCCAGTTTAATGTAGTTGTTGTGAAAATAAGCTTTAGGTTTCAGGACACCAAGCTCAAGAATCACTTATCCCTGACGGCTTTTTAAATGGAAGTAATGCCTCCTCAAAAGTGATGTGGAGGAAAGAAACCAGAACCTGTCTTTTAATATAGGGAATAGCCTTTCCACCTGGCACCAAAAGGGCTGGGGGAATATCTGAACAGTGAACCCCATTTTCACACATTTCCTGGGATAAAACATAAATATTAGCACTTAATCAATTTCTTAGCTGAAAAGATATACACATATATATTAAGGATATGTATTTGAAATAATATAACTTATCCATGAAAAGCTGCAGTATTGTTTAAAGATTATCTTAATAAATGAGAGAACTGAATTTAATCACAACACTGCATCTCAATAATATATAGCCTTAAAAGCAATGTCTCTTTTCTAATTTTCTGAATTCAATATTTCCTTTGTTTTGAAAGATGCTCACTCAATGGACATGTTCTTAAATCATGTTTCAAATTCTCAGGGACATTTTAAAGAAATTTATGTTTAGCCTGTCTTTTACCTTCCAAGGATTTCCATGTTTTCAAGGGAATCCAGCTGCTTAATCTCTTCTCACCTCTTGGGAAGATTTCCTTCCAAGAAGATAACCCACACAGCATCTAAGTAGCTCTGAAAATAGTCAAAATGGGTTTCTTTCCAAAGTAATCTCACCTGAGATCACCAGGACTTAATTTTTTTAAATTTAAATTAGATTTTAATTTTTTAAAAGTATAAAAAAGTATTTTTTTATGTAAAGCCCTCTACTAATAAGTTCATTTAACATTTTTTTTTCCTTTCCTCTATCATTTTTGTTTTGGTTTTCTCTTTATTTAAAGGGGTATTTAGTTGCCTAAACACAACTAAACCAAATATAACCTTTTTCAGTACAGTGTGTTCTGCCTGATGTCTAGCTGCTGCTCCTAAAAGGCATAGGTCTCCTCTAAGTTCTGTGTTATTTCTATGAGTCCTATCAGATGTCCTGCATAACCTACAGTATTTAAAAGTACTAGGCACATCTGCTTAAGAAATAGTATTAGGGTTTAGAAATAATCAATCATCAATATAAATATCTCCAATCAGAAGAAAAAAAGACAATAATAATCCCACTTAACTGTCTGTTGAATTTTGAAATTGCTATTCAAAAGTGCTCCTGGTGTGAAGTTCAGAAGTTCTCACCACACATAAACGGGGCTGATAGCTCATTTAAATTCTGAGGTCTTCCAAGAAAAAGAGACCTTTTAATAGGTTTTTTGGTTGGTCTTCAAAATCAACAATTATGTGCAAGATTTTCCCGTGCCATGTTCAAATTTAAAAAAGATTAACATGATATTGTATTCTTTTTCTAGTGACTCGCATTTGTTAAGAGATGCATAAAAAGTTATAAACAGAGTACTGTCCTACAGGTTACATATAACTAAGAGAAAAATACGTCCAGTTTGAATGTCAAAATATTTTCCTTCTTGATACTTATGGACAAATTAAGAAAATAAGGACTCCCTGCTTGTAAGTTTAATTTTACGTTTACAGATCAAATCAAATCTCCATGAAAGTAGGAAGTTGCTGCTGTTAGTTTTACAATTGGTCTTCTTTTTTTTTCTTTCTTTCTTTTTTTGTGCGTGTGTGTGTGTGTGTGTATGTGTGTATATACGTTATTCTATGGCGTTATTCTGCTGTTCATAGAACATATGAAGTGGTGAATTTCTGTATTGACAAGTCCTGGCCAAAACCTAAAAAAGCAAAGAAGTTTTCAAAAACGCTGACAAATGTTTATGAATTCTAATCTTCAGCATATGAATAAATACATCTGACAAACTGCAGAGTATCTTACAAAGGCCTTTCCCAACCTTTTTAATTCAAGCTCAATTACATGTGTAGTATTTGAAAACCGAAGTTCATCTTGCCAAAGTTTTTAAACTAGGATACACTATATACCATGATTTTTAAAAGTGAAGGGCAGATAATAAGTTATAATTATCCCATTAATCACCTGTGAAGAGCTGTATGCAGCAAAGAACGTATCCTCAAATTACAATGATTGGTTATTTGAAGAAAAGCATTTTTTTCTGTCCTTGGCTGAGTACAGCTTGCTGTGCAAGTTCATGAATAATATGCTGAAATCAAGCAATGTGTATGCTATGGGCCATGTGGTATAGATTTCCATAAATCTATAGATGTCAACGGACGTGCTGACTTCTAACTGCTAACTCGGCATCAGACTTCCTCATTAGTGTCTGCTCCTCGGCAACACCTTTACTTATTCTTTTAAGTAGGCATCAATATCTTCTGCTAGTGTTAGTAATGATATCCACTCTGGAGTATTTTTGTCTTAGCAACCACAGCATATTTTCTCTTTGAAATTCTGCTGCAACAGACCATTTAATGCATTTCCCTGAGGACACATCTATGAGTGCATGAGAATAATGCATGAGATATTTCAAGTTATTAAGGATCATGCTCTTTTATAAGTGTATAATTAATGGTTGTGTGGCTATGTTTTTCTTCAATCTGTTATTACAATTTTGTTTGACTTGAAATTTGCTCTGCAGTATTTTTCAACCAGATAGATTCATAACTTATCTAATTTCCCAGGCCTAGGTTACTCTAAAAGAAAATGGAAGAAAGTTTCAATTCCAATTCACTTATCCTGTTCTTTTTTCTCATAGTCAGTATTCTATCTCAGATAACGTCTGGCCTGTGAAAGCAGGAATGGTAGTTGGGTGTGATATAATGTTGAAACAAAACAAAGCACTTTTCATAAATGGGTAGCACCACCAAATGGTCATAACTGGATAGAGGGACACAGATATCCACAGAAGGAAGATGCATCATAACATTAGCACTGTGTCATTAGCATTAGTCTCATAACAGTCCAAATTTCAGGGAATGGGTTTAAAAGAGCTATGAAAAGCCACTGATGCCATGATGTCATTTTACGTTATTACAAGTAAAGTCACAACAGGGAATAGGAAATGAGAGTGCCCTGGAAGAGAGTCTGATAGGAAAACCAAAGCTGCGTTCACTAAGATTGTCAGATGCCTCAATCTAGGCTTGCAGTCCTTCCAGCAGCTGAATAAATAAATAAATAAGAAACACTGAGCTGAGCATCCATTTAAACAGTATATATCACAAAACTGGAAAACACTTATTTTGGGACTTGTCAAATGTAACAGAAGACAAAATCCAGATGAAAGCTTAATTTTTTTTTTTTTGGGGGGGGAACATGTCTACTTCTGTACGTTTCTGAAAATACTTTTGAGAAAGCTATCACTGTATTCATTCTACATATAATAAGCATAAAACTATCCTTCTTGATGAGTCATAATAATAAAAGGTTAAAAGGAACAGTTGGAAAAGCCTTCTATCCAATTTCCATCAGAAGATACATTACTTCACATTATTCTCATAGGTATGAAGACTTGAAGTACAAGGAAATTAGCAGTCCAGCTTTCAGTTTAGCACTAATACATTTGTTTGGATAAATTATTTAGCCATTGCTGTTTCTCCTGAGGAAAAATGGTAATACAGTGAACTTTATAATGAGATATCACAAAATTCAGTTTCTGGTAAAAAACTTTTCTTTTTCTTAAATGGTTTTGTCTTTAAATTCTGCAAGCTTACTTTCCTTCTCATCATATTTATAGAAGAAAAGATATTTTCCAGTGGACAATAGAGCTTATTTTCATAAATCAGTGTTTGTGTTTATGTATTCATATCTCCTTAGTCTGACAGTCCATTCTCAAAAGTTTCTTCATAATACATAAGGTATTTTATAAATCTTGGACACTCCATTTAAACTGCAAGCAGATAGACCAAAGTGAATCTTCATTTTTAACTTAAAAAATAATAACAATTTTTTTTTTGAAATCTTGGTCGCATTCTTATTAATGCTTTTATGTGTCAACAATCTTTGAAATTTGTTCTTCTACATGCTAGTAGAGGTGAAGTGTCAAAATATTATCCCCTCCTCCTCCCCCCCCCCCCAAAAAAAAAGCGCCACTGCAATATTCAATCCCTAAGATTACCAGGTACATTGCAATAGCCAGTGTTTTCCCAAAACAACTGGTTGGAAGCTCTGATCCTTCTAGATGACACCAATGGCTATCAGTGACATCAAGCCTGGTATTCAGCACAGCAACACCAAATGCAAGTTTGAAGTGTAAAATCTTACCTGGAGCTAAGAATAATTTAGGCAAACACTAAATGATTTATATAATCGTATTATTTAGAGATACTTATTTAAAGCAAAGCATGCTTTTGGCTTATCTGAGATCTACTCTGAAACATTCAAATTGCATGTCTTTTAAATCCAATCAAAATAGGTCTGCTCTATAGTTGCTAAAAGAAAAGATAGTATTTTCAGCAAACTTGGATCATTATCTCCAACTATGATTTATGTTTTACCTCATTTCCTAAAAGGGCATTTATACAGGCTTCAGATGCATCACAGATGGCAGTAAGGTCATGTCCTCCCTCCAATGCCAGCACGACACGTCCGTCCGCTAGCTTCAGCAATTGCTTGGTTAGGTGACCAAAACCTAGTATTCAAATACAGTAGTGCAAATAATTAAAGAAGAACAAATATTACTGATATATTTCACATTTGCTGAGTAAGACTACATGGAGTATGGGATATATTTATTTCAGTACCCTGTTTCTGTCTGCAGCCCACAACAGATGCTTTGGAATTAGGTATACAGAATTTTGCATGAGGCTGATGTGAGATAATGTCCCCCATGCTGATCCTCAGTAGCTGGATACTAGCTGAAACATCAGGTTTGCCTCTCATTAACAAATATCACCCTTGATTCTCCCTATTTGCACAACAATGCAAAATACACCCGTGTTATTTAGAGATGATCACTCATAGCACTGTTATGATAAATAACATTTATAGTTAGAATATGATACTATAATTAAAATAGTTGTGCTTTTCAGACAAGATGAAATTTTTGTTTAGAGATCTCTTCTTCCTTTGTATTTGTATATTAGACTGAAGTCTAATATACAGCCATGGATAAAAAAAATAGTGGAAACGTCACATCTATCTCCATTTTAAAGTACTTTTGGAAGCAGAAATAGCATTGGATCACTTTCTTTGATTCAACATTTTGGTATAAGTTGAAACTACCCAGAATGTTTTAGATACCTCTACCAGTACTGCTTGCTCCTGACTCATAACGTTCTAAGTAATTCTGCATCATAATTAAAAACTGTGATACACTTTTTATGGTGATCTATAATTACGTAAATACTACTACAAAATTTTCAACTGTGATTCAAGTAAAATTAATGTATTGCATTTTTAATGACAAAAAAAAAAATCATGAAAAAATATTAATTGGGAGAGAAGAGACACTTTAAATTTTGTGGTAGTTTCCTAGGACAGCTGTTGTTTTGATTAATCTCCTTTATGTGGGTAAGCTATCCCCACAAGAATATAAGAATATATACAGATATATAAGAATAGCTTTGAAACTACTGAAGTTACGTACTCATCACATATTGCTCTTGACTTTTCTACTTAATCTGGTTCAGTTGCTCGACTGTTGATCATCCTTACTTATTGTCCTTATGTCTTAAATAAAGCATTTAAAAAATACCCGTGAAAGCCTCAATAAAAGCAGGAAAATGTCACCAAAAGTACAAAACTAAATACAGAAATTACAAGTATGTTATCTAAAGAAATTTTGCAAGACAGGTTTAAGACTTGATCTGGCAAGCAAGAAGACATACAATTAGTTCTGAAGAAAAGAAAAAGAAAAAGGAGATCTACTTGACACTTAATCTATAGATCACAGAACACTTGAGTTGAAATATTCTTTCCTTAATCCACTCCTCAATCTTCTATACCCTATAAGAACTGCAGTTTGTATTCCAGCAAAGTTACTACACTGTGGTTCAAATTACATACTGAGTTGAAAAACAAATAAAATCTTAACTCATTTAAACTCAACCTTTCCTCATGAAAAATAAAATAAAAACCTTTCTACAAAAGGCTGAATTTAGACAGGATAATAAAAGTGAAGGAAGGAGTGGAATGAGGGTAACCTTTGATCTTTAGCCAATTTCTACTTTCTTTTACCTACAGGATTTATTTCTGTCTGCATGTTATACACATGATCTTCAGATTCATAAGAATAGAGTTCCAGCAGCATAAAGTGAGTCTTACAAACAGCATTTAAGGAAATGAAGAAGAATGAACAGGCACAGACTCCTCACATCCACAAACACTACAACTCACTCCTAGGCTCTGTGATGAAACTCAACAGTGCTTTTACAACACCATTATCCTTCACATTACAGAACTTCTATGAAGAAAAAAAACATCTTCCTTATTTTTTCTACACATTTTGAAAATGTTGTATGAGTGCAACCACACCACAATTACTTGGACTATGCATGGCAAAGATTGTCTCAGTGCCTTTCTCTTTTGTTAGGCAACTGTATGTAATATATCTTGTAGACATCACAATGTTAGTTTGTCTGCTTGTTTTTTCTAGTATCATTGTTAAAGTAACAATTACTGTCTGAATTGAGATCCATGCAATGAGCCATACAGAAAGCATCTTTCCTATCAGAGATCAAAGTAACAAAATAAAGTATTGCCAAATTAAACCAATATGATGAGATCTTTCCTTCAGTGTAATTACCCCAAGACAGTAAAGGTAAGTTGCTGGGAATGGAAGAAATAACTTTAGCCAACAATTTTGCCTGAAACTGAATGAGTTATGGAAATTCTTAACAAAAAAAAAAAAAAAAAAAAAAAAAAAACTTGGATCCTGTGTCATTGTAGCAACCTAGAAAAGATATTAACTTCCTCAAGGAAATCCCCTGGAGCGCAGAAGTAACAAAATGGAAAGAAAGGAATCCCAGTCAAGTAATGGTTTTAAGATGGACTATAGTCCATGCCAAATAATTAAGGAAAACAAGAAGAAAATAGTAACAAGCACCATGAAAAGAATCAGTCATCTCCCCTGATGTAAGGAGATCAAGCACATATTTGACACCCCACTGATCAACTCCAAGGTGAGAAAGGAGTCAGATAAACATTCTGAATCCTGGATCTTCCAATTTAAATGAATTTCTAGAAATGGTCAACAGCAGTACTTGACCCTTTCACTGTGCCAGCTCATGCAGGGGTTAGCTGCAATGCTGACTTTAAGAAACTGTTTCAGTTTGATTAAACCATATTGTAAAACTATGCTTTTGTATTGGTGCATGAGAATTATAGATTACTGGCAATCCTTTCTTTGAGGTTGCAATGTGTTGGTGCAACTGTGTTTGAGTCATTTACACCATAAGTCTCTGACTGAATGGCAGACATACATCACTCACGGCTTGAAAGAGCTTTAGGAGTATCCATGACTATTTATGTCCATGAGAATGAGTACAAATGTTATGTATTATTAAAAAATAAATAAATAGTATTTCCAATCATTCAATTAGTCAGTAAGTGAGAAAAGATTATACATACAGAGATTTTTTCAGAAGTTATTGTAAATGTGCTCAGTGAAAATTTACTTCAGAGAAATAGTACACTTAAGATAATTCTCATACAGTGCACTAGAAAGGTGTGAACATGATTTTGTGCCAACAATTATTTTCAGATATATTTTTTACAATTTAAATAATACTGGCTTGCTATGATTCTAGTAAAGGCAGTGATAACCCCCTGGTCGATACAAGTAACATTAAAGCTCCACTAGGTATTTCTGGGAACCTTATGTGCTACCTGATTTGCTTTTTGCTGAAAATAAAATACTGTGGATGAACAATTGTACTTTTTATAAAAAAATGAAGAACAGATTAAAACTGAAATTAATAATAAGCTGCTATCTAAATATGAAGAGCACAAAATGCTGCTAGATCCTCTTGGAACTATGTAGTTGTAAGTACTATATGCAGAAGAACAAAAAGCCAAAAATATCATTTTAGAAATAAATTTTCTAATGCCTCAAAATTATGATAGCATATGAGAAATAACACTTTTTGTTTTATTTCTGGCTTTCTATTTACCAACATCATACAATTTTCAAAGAGCTAGATCTACAAAGACTTTCTGTTCACTCTTCATCTTGCATTCTGGATTCCATTAATTGTGCCAGCAGGCAACATTAAAAATGTGATTACAAATTGCATCAATCCTCTAAGTAATATACAGTATACAAGTAATGTATGAATAGTCATAAATTCAGGGTAGCATAACTAAAGTATTTTGCTGCAGATTGAAAATTATGAATTTTACTTTCTAGCAAACAACTTGAACTTCTGTATTATCAGGCAGTGTTACCCATTAGAAAATTACACAGTATATAAGTTGTTATCTGATGACTTTTGAAGCAAAAAAATAAACTTTTAAAACAAAAACATAACACATACTAGTTAATTATACCCTTACCCCTCCTCCAATGTTATTTCTGGAGGAAATACAGCATTCAGCCTCATGTTTGAATGTGTTCTATTGTGGCAAGGCAGAGAGAGAAAATTAATACTGTATTATATTAATGAGCAAGCTGCCAGGCTGTTATTGAAGGACACAGTGTGCTGTTCACTTGAATTACCATTTAATTAAATAAGTCAACTTCGAGTGGACTGTCTGATGTCTCAGTGTAACAGCAAGAGTCCTGTTTTTGTTATATATATATATTTTTTGCTGCTTTGTTTTTGTTTTTGCTTTTGCTTTTGTAACAGACAACCTCCCCATGTGTTCCTTCTAGTTCTGCCAAACAGTGAAGAATGACACTGGTGACACTTCTGCCCCTCTTAATCAAAGTGGCTGGAGCAGCTAGACTCTACCTAGACTTACTGAAAACCATGAATAAATGTTAAAATCTACTACAAGAGAACCAGAAGGTATGTCAGTTTTCTATTTTTCTTTTTGAAGCATGTTTACTCTGACAACTTAAAACAAAAAGTGGTAATGAGCGCATAAAATGCACTTAGTCCAGGCCAGTCACCTTCAATGGAGTCATCAAACAACTCTGGTGTGTCCTATAGCTAGATGAAGAAAAGCTTACGAGTTACACTTTGTGCATGCAGCCTCACATTTTGAGAGACAGACATTTGAGAAGGAAGACAACTAGTGAATGTGATCCTTTTCACATCCTTTCCCCAGTAAACAGGGAAAGAGACTGTATGGGAGGGGTCCACTCCCACTCAACTCTCCTCGTTTTCATAAACAATCATACATGCAACTCCGTTTATCCACCAGTGAGTGTGCAAACGCCCACTTAATGAGGACTAAACTTGCCTCAGAAGAAGACTGAGCCCTTCCATCTCCCTGCCTGCACATAAGGAGAGCAGATGTCTCCCGTGCAGCCCCTCCGGGTGACAGCAGTCTGAGTCGAGTAGAATCACGGTGCTGTTGGAAGAACCAGGACACGTCAACAGCCAAAAGCTCTGCGCTTGTGGTGAAAGCCTCAGTGAGGCTCCTGCTGCAGCAGGGCCCCAACAGCTCTTTCGGTTGCAGTGTCAGAAAAGTTATAATTCGACCCTAAATTATAGGCAGAGTTCTGGTGAACTCCTCTGGCTATTCAGAGCAGACTGGAGAGGAATACACCCAAAACACAAAAACTCCACAGTCTCTGTCCTGGACCTCCAAGCATGTATTTAACTATTATTTACCATCTAATCATGTCATTGCTCTCTAATTTACTTGAGAATGTGTTTTCCTCTCATTAAAACTGTTGTGATGATCTCTGCCAAAAGCCTACCCACCAGTGTTCTTCGCTCCTTCCCTGTGGTTCCTTCATGACTATTTGATTAATTTTCATTGATATTCTTCCAACAATAGCATCTAAAATTAACTGGGTCAGTTTTTACATAACTTCCTGAGTCATCAGGCTACGTGTCCTAAATAAATACATCCATACAGGAGTCAAATGATAATTTACCCTTCCAGCACTGGCAGGAGTTAGAACATCTTGCAAAGCTTGTCTTCTACGATAAGAAAACATGTTTTATTCTCAGATCTCAATTCAATACCTTTTATTCAATCAAAACCTCATTTGGATTAAGTCAGAGTCTTGACTCAGTTGGCAGGATGTGGCCCCAAGCAAGAGGAAATGCCAGATACGTACATTCTTATGAAAAACACTTTCCAAATGGCTGATATTTGGAATGCTAGTGCTAAGGTACCTGAGTTTAAATAGTAAAGACCTGGCTTCCAGGCATTAGCAGCTGATTTCTTGCTTTTAATACCAGAGAAGGAAGCTCAATAACACTTTAAATTACATGTCTCAACCAGGCATTTAATTTAGATTAAATTAGACAGTAATTGTATGTTAAATAAATACCAATGGTCCCAGAAACACATTTTTTATGGATTAACAATTTATGTAATAGATGTTTTTATTGCAAGCCTGTTATTTCTACAGTAATAAGGTTTTCATAATTAGCTGCTCTTGAGCTGCTACACTGAACATAACCTATTAAATCTCTATTAAATACTTACTCAAGGATACATAGGATGTTTCTCCAAAGGCCAAGTAATGCAAATTTTTCTCACTACAGGAAAAATTAGATTGCCAGTAAGATGGTCTGGGCACCCATGTCTCCAATTGGGTTACACAGTCCATTGTATTTGCTTAGTTTTCCAAGAAGGGAGGGAGGAATTTGTATACATCCACCATACAATAGCAGCACTGACCATCTGACAAAATGTTCCTCAGAGAAAGCATTCAGAGGAAGACGCTTCCCCTGAATTCTTCTCCCAGCTTATTTGTACTAAAAAAATGAAAAGATTTATTTTATACTTTTTATTATCAAGTAACAGGGATTCAGCATCCTCCAGGAAAGGTCATAGTGGTGTATAAAATAATGACTGTGTTTTTAGACTTGTTGCAGTGTTGTCATGTGGATTCAGAGGGAAAAAATTTAACAACAGATTTCAGCTGCCAGAGTCAAAACAGGAGATTTTGAATATTCAAAAAACTGACTGGATGTTTTTAGGTCTGTTCATAGTAGGCATTTGCACCAAGTCTTCCTTTATTCCATTTTCCTCATATATTTTTCATCTCTACCCTGTCTCACACCTGGCCCATGTAATAACTTCTCCACTGTTCTACCACCCTCCCCCTTTTTTCATTTTGACAGCAAATCCTCAACTCAGTATAGCTGGACAGGAAGCAAGATTATCCATCCCACAAAGTTTTCAACGTTTTTTCCAGGAATGGGAAAGAAACCAGAAGCCAAGAGGGAAAATACAGAACTGTAGACAACAAGGTGGCATGTCAGAACCTCCGCTTCAGATCTCAGAATCAGGCTGGTGCTTCATGTGGAGGGTGGGAGTCCCCTTCTTTGCGCAGTTTGGAAGTTTTTACTTTATTCTTCTCTGAAAATATATTAAATATCCCTCAAAAGCTTTTATATATGGATAGCCTGAACAAACTGACAACTACAATTTTAAAATCTATCGCCCATACTGTGAAATCTGCTAAGCTGATAATGTAAGGGGTAGCACTGATATCATGACAATTTCTTCCAGATCTGATCAAGTTGCCCATCTTTCTGATATACAATATCTGTATCTGATGTTACTGTATTTACTGAAATTACTGATGATTATATCTCCAAATCTGAGTCCAGACTCAGTTAGAAATTGGCTTGAAAACATGACATACGATCAAAACATAAATAATTCAAAGTATGAGGAATTTGTTTCTAATCCACAATGGAATGAAAATCAGATACTACTATTGCCTATCCAATTAGACCAGTATGTTTGATTAAGTTTTGGGGAAGATTATTATAATGCTACTGCCTATAAATCAATGCTATGTTTTAAAAATATATGGGGCAACATTTCTGCTGTTATAAATGAATATAGCTGAAATGTGGGCGTAGAGTTATGACCGAAAACAATCAGATGGGAATATCTAGCTTTATATTTTTTTTTAACTGATGAAAAGTCAAGTCAGTTAATTTTGAATTGATCCAAAAGACTTACACAAAGGATCTGGTTTAAAGTCCATCACTCAGAAGTTGTGAGCTGACTGCCATTATTTGAAGATGGCCTAAAAATTCTGCCAAGAAAAGCAGCATGGATTAAGATGTCTTTCCAACATACACAGTTTCTCTGAGTCTACAAATTAGGCTCTCACTTCATTTGCAGTCATTTACTGATCCTATCACATCAACACAGCACATTAAATTAAAGGTTAGTTGCTTAGCCAGTGTTAATCAGCATATACCATTATCTAAAGATCTGGCCTCCAGATGTGGATCATTCATCATTCCAAGATGAGGGATATTGATACAATAAGTATATAAAGGATGAGTTCTTGTACATAAATAGACTTGATTTCCTGACCAGTTCGGCATCAAATCTCCTAGTGAACTCAGTACTAGTATCAGAGGTCTAGTGCCTCTCAGGATTTGGATCACATTGTTTAATAAACATAATTTTATAATATCAGGAGGAAATAAGGCAGATCATTTCTAAGGGATTACTGTACACCTCAAGTTGTTACTTTCCCTCTGGCCTTGTGCCTGTTACCCCACCTGACATATGCTATAATCACCAAGAAATGCGCTGCCTGTCACCACTTATTGAAAAGGTAATGTGTAAAACTCACTAAAGGAAACAGTATTGAAACTAGGTTTGAGGTCTGACTCCTTACAGCCTTCTGATTAATTGCAATTTCCAAACAAAATAAATAGAACAACTTTCTATTATGCCATTCTATTACAAAGACATGTAAGAATAAAGGATGTAACTTCAACCCATTTACAACAGACCCTTTGTTACTTTTCATTTTAATAGAAGGACACACAGATGCCTTGAAATGGCAGGTAAAATGCCATAGAGTAAAAAAAAGCATAGCTAATATTTGGATGACATATGTGGCTCCATATAGCCTCCTTCCCGAATGGAAAAGTTATGTCAGAACCTGATCTCACATGCTATAAGACAGCAGACTTCACAAGAGCTGTAAGCCATAATCTACTGGGAGGACAAAACATAAACAAAACCAAAAAACATGGCACAGAATTACACGGACCTCAAGTGGAGGCACGACATTTTGATGAACAGGAGGTGAAAATATTTAGAGAATATTTTTATTTGCTGCTTCTCAGAATGAAGTATGTGACTCATCACAGATATGAAACATTTTCAAAGCATGAGAGTGAAATGTTCCTTTAAAAGAAAAAAAAATTGTAAATCTTAGGGCCAAATTCATATGCTGGGTGAACAAGATGGCTCCATGAACAATTAAACATGTATTCTGGAGCAATATTCATAGAAATAGAAGTGATATCCTAGTTTCCCAGAAAACTTTTCTGCTACATACATATGTGAGAAGAGAATCCTTTCTTAGAATCCCAGTCCTCCCAGTGCATTATGAAATGCACTTCTCAGAAAAAGCCTTTCTATGAGCTTCTGCAGACAAGCAGTGACCTACAAATTAGGTTACTGCTTGAGAAATAATGCTCCAGAAACTCTCATGGAATTCTTTCCTCTGTGTTCGTATACTGTTTCTTCAAGAAACTTCCAAACAATGAAGTAAGCATGCAGGTACATCCTCACAAACCATAAGGGAAGAGTGCCTTCAGGCAACTAAGCAGTCAGGGAGTACTAGTTTCTGGATTTTTGTAGAATCACACAGGAATGACCTGTGAATCTCTCTCTCCTGTTACCAAAGCATGACAGCAGAACCAAGGGAAGCTGGCAGACCTTATCTGCATTGAACAACAGAGACATGGAGACAAACAATGACATTTCTATGCAGTGCTCTGACAGAAACCCAGTTATATTATGTCAAGGTAATTTGAGGACTCCAGATGTTGTTGCAGCTGCATTATCAAAGTCATCTTTGTCATTCTTAAAAATGGGAAGTTCAAAGCAGGGCAAAAAACATTCAGTCAGTGTTAACAGACTGTTTCTAGAGCAAAACTGGAAATTTTTTCTTCAAGGCAAAACAATATTTTGACTTTTCTGGATGGAGACACTGAAAATCCACTACCAGAATAGCTACTGTTTTTCCCTGAGAGTTTTAACTACTGCAAGTGAAATAACCTGCTGTCAGAGCCCGAAGATCCCTAGTGGCACTAGAAACTTAGCAAACAACATATATCAATCTGCAACATCAGGATTGTATTTGTTCTTCCTTCTGACAAAGTTGAAAAGACACACCAGCTGAAAGCTTGGGAAAAGTTACCCAAATATCGCAGAAAAGCAACTTAAAAACTGCTGACAACAGAGGTGTTGTCAGAACGTGCTTCTCTGCAGGTAAATAAAGAAGATCAACAAGAAAAAATGTCAAAATTGGAAGAGCTCCTCTCTTCCAAGGTAACAACAATTCAGCAGAGAAGGATGCACTTTTTAATCATCCTTAGTTTTGACCAAACTGCTGATTTCATTTCCTTAAATAAATGGTCATGAACCAAAATTCTAGCATCTTCCCAATGTTCTAGCCTGAATTTTATAGCGGGTCATTACATTAGAATGAATTTAGAGTGAATTAATTAATTCATAGTAACTACATAAGAGAAAGAAAGCTGAGAGAAAAGAGGAGAGACATGGAAGAAAATGATAAGAGTGTTTGTAAGTCAGTGAAAAAGTCTATTATTAAATAAGACAAATACTTTTTTGTGATTAAAAGAAAATATAGGCATATAAGTGAAATTACTAGATGTCTGAGTGGATGAATAAAAACAAAAATGTATGTGAAAATTAAAGTGATCAAGGATTTAGATTTTCTTATAACCATCTGCAATTATCAGAAATTAAAAAAGAAAAAAAAAAAAAGAAAAAAGAGAGAGAATAGAGAAAGCTTACGCCTTTATTTCTGCAAAGAATGCAGAACATTTCTGAATTCATCTCCAGAGATATACTTTCACATCCTTTGGACACAGAGGAAGATGAGGCAGTCCCACAGCTAATATTATCATGGAAATGATTCAGATTTTGTCAGCAGTGATCTCTAAATTGCTCACTGACAAGCTACCTATTCAGTCAAGGTCTGGACATAGGCAGATGGCAGGGAATTGTAAATAAATTGAGTTCCACAGGACATTCTTGCATTTGTAGGCAAAAGTCCTACTGATAACTCCCAAAACAAATAAGGTGAAGACATATTTAAATAAGTAGGTATCTGATAACAAGCTAGTCTGTCAGGGGGCAATCACATTGTTTGCCTTTTCAGACAAAATGTCACATAGTCTCAGAAAAGAAACTTGAAGTAATCCAGTGACTACAATGAATTTACACCTCAGGAACTGGGAGCTGAATTTGGCCAATTATGTGTAAACATGATCTTCTTTCAATCATTGTAAAATAAGTTTAGAACTTGTGAATAAAATGTACACTAAAGCTTAAATGATTGTGTGGAGTTCTTCATTTTATCACTCTGAACAGAGATTGCATGTGTTTCCTGATATCACCTGGACTCAAAGAGTTACCCCTTCTAACTTTTTAGCTACTTTTGTGTCCTCCCAGACTATGACTTACTCTAGTGGGTCGTCATGAATAAACTCCAACTCAAACTGCCTTTTTATATACATAAGTCACTTCTATTTTTTCCATGGAAACTACAACAAATTCAAAGAGCACAATAATACTGCTTGAGAGAGAAAATTCTCAGCTACAAAACACTATTTTTCAACAGAGTCACCACCATTAGCTGAGCATTTTTACCAATGATGAACGAATGCTTGCATGTCATGCTTGTAAAAAGCTGCATCAGTGGAAGAGAGTCACTGTTTCACAACTGTTATGATAAGATTGTTGCTTGGAAAATGTTGCCCATGTAGTCCATCTTTCATCAGCACAAACACATGGAAATCAGAATATAGTCATATTCAGACTATACAGAGGGTGTGGTAGGACAAGATTGGCAAGGTACTTCATGATCTTCAAACTGGAATGGATCCCGATGTTATCGTGTTGCAAGAAAAAGACTGTCTTCTTCTCTGGCCCAACTCTGACAGTTTGAGCCTTCAGCTCAGCAAGCATTGTGATGTCGTGGTCAGAGTTAGCAGTTTGTTCATGTTCCAGAGAATCCACAAAGATCACACCTTTCTTACCCCAAAAGACAGTGCACATCACTTTATCCACTGAGGACTGTCTTGAACTTTTTCTTCAGTGGGGAATTCACATGTTGCCACTCTACGGACTGCTTTTTGGCTCTGACTTGGAGTGGTGAACATCACATCTCATCACTGGAAATGATGTAGTCCAGGAAACCAACACCTTCAAATTCATATTGGTTCAACAGATCCTGACTGACGTGTATGCAGGGTTCTTTGTTTTCCTCTGTGAGCATTTGTGGGACCCTGGTGCAAACTTTGCAATATTCCAAAGTTGCCATTATTGTTTCCAACATACTGAAGCCAATTTTCAGCTCTTTATGCAGTTCCTCGGTCATAATATGACAATTCACATGAGCAGATTGCGATGCTCTTCATTTTGTGGTGCAACTGCAGTTGCACAGCTGTGCAACATGGCCTGTCTTTCATTTCACTGCCACCACTGCTGAAACATACCGCCTATCACCTCACTGTGCTCACATCCACTGTTTGGTTCCATAAGCATTCAGTAACCGTTAATGAATGCCAGTGGGTGACATTTTTTGCACATGGAGGAATTCACTTCCACACCTTTGTTTCATATGCTCTTCCACATCAGATACCATTCTGTCAGACTGCCCCTCTGCTGCCATCTGTTGCATGGCAACAAAATGTCACAGAATATTGGCGGAAGGTTCAACATCTACTGCCATACCACCAACATCTGCCATTGACATTGTGGGTCACTATAATAAAATAGGGGACATTACTTTCAGAGCAGCCCTCATCTATATGAGTCCTTACTGGCAAGGAAAAGTGTAGCTTCTGCGCCTTCCCAGGTGGTTTGTGACTGTCTTGGTGCCAGCATATACCTAACTCAGCCTGGAACAGCTCAAAGACAGCCTGAAAGGCTTTTGTTTTCTTTCCTTCATACACATTGTAAACTCAAGCTGTAAAAGTTATACATTTATAGTAACACTTCCAAGAACTTAGTTCTCAGCTACAAATAGAAAACACGGCAGAGGAAAAGTGCTTGCAGGTACAGAACGAAAGAACTCATTTCCAAATCTGAGTTCTAATGGCAGTGGTTATTAACAAAATACATTTCGTTAGTACTAAAATGCATTCAGTTCCACATATGAGCTACACATTGTCTTACTCAAGAAGTAAAAAGCCAAACATACACATAGTGGGGCTGAAAAGTTGTGAGTGAGCAGGTGTGTCGTGACAGACAGAGGAGGATGTCAAAAATTTATTTTTCACTTTGTCCTGTTTCAGCTGCCCACGAAGCAGGCAGGAACAGTCCCTGTGATTCTTTAAGACCAGGATGATTTTATTTCTTGCATATGCTGCTGTGGGTCTTCCTCTACCCTCACCTACCTGGAAACAGTCTGGAGAAATTTGTTTGTGTGTGACTATTAACTGCTTCTTAGGACTACTATATGAGCACTGTCTGAATTTCCAGCAGTGGCTTTTTGTTGATTGTTTGTTTCAATTTGCAATGTACCACCGATAAAGAATTGTCTCAACAGTTGATTTTACATCTTGGACAAACAGAAAAACAAAGAAAATTTTAAATAAACACAAATCTAGAGCTTGACAGCTATTTTTTGCATCAATTCCCTTTCAGAGTAGTGCTTCTGTTGTTTAAGCTTGTTATGTTGTTTTTCTAGAAGAAGCCAAGAGAGAAAAATGATACACGCAAGAAAAGTAGGGGAACATTTCTTTTTTTTTGTTGCTTGCTTTGCTTGTTTTCTGCTGTATTGGGGTTTTTCTTGCTTATCTGTTGCTTAGAATAAGACAGAAACTTTGAAGTTAGTGAACGTTTGTTGCTGATTTTGTATTACAATCTAAATCTGGCCGTCATAATGAGGAAAGCAAAGGTCTAGGATAGTAGATGTTCACTTAATTAACAAATCTATGTTAAAGCATATGCAAAAGGAGTCTTTTGTGCAAGCAATCATAAATCTCACTTGAGCAACAGACCTTACAACCCAAATAATGTTCCTTTGTGCACCGTTTTTATATACAATTTCTAGATTTACTGTGGCAAAGAAAAAGTGTGTAAACAATTTCAGCTGAGCCTAAATTGAGTAACTCGTTCATCCAGCAGCTGGATGAAGCTTTGTGCCAAACTGGTAAACCTGCTCTGGAAAGAGCCTCTTTCAGTGGGTCCAGATTAAAAAAAATTATTGATGCATTTTCACATGCTGCTGATATCTTAATTAAGAATTAAATGAGGAAAATGGAATAGAGAAGTTTTAGCGGTTCATTGGTCATCAGAGAATATACTATGAAAAGGTAATGACGCTTTGCCTGCCTAACAGTATTCCCTTTCCAGTCATCAAAGGATTGCTGCAAAGAAAAAGTTCTGAGAACTTCTCCAAAAGGCAGAAAATATAGACAACATAAATGTAAATTCTACTTCCTCCTTCACCAATTATCCAAATAATTCACATTTTCTTTTTCTATCAACAAAAATTCAGGTCATATCTTAGTAACTTCAATGCACAGAGCACACACCATTTCTGTAACTGTGTTCTTGGTGACACCTATACTGAAACAATGGCAAAACCCTTTGCCAGATTAAAAATTGCAAAGTCTTCATTATAGTATTTACAAAAATGAAAAAGTGTTACCTATATAAAAACTATGAAAATCTCAAGGCAACCAACTCCAAATTGGCAGACTCTGAAGTCCAGTCCTTAGATGGTGTGTAGGAGAGGCAAATTTAGCACATAGTAAATATCCAAAGACCTGCAACTGACCCTGAAATATTCTTCAAATCTCCCTTAGGCTGAGAGGCATTTTTTTTTGCTGTCCATTTTTGGAGAGCTCTGGTACTCTGAGTCTACTTCTACGGGCTCCACGGCTATCTGAGGGATCTGCACTATCAATTCAGGCACCAAGCTTAGATGGTTACATTTAGAATGGTGCTAAGGACCAGAATATCTTAAATTTACTAGGAATTTTACCCTGCTCTTTTATTATATGCAAATATAGTCAATACACATTATTAGAACTGATTAAAGTACCTGCTATCTTAATGTGAAATTGAATTTTTATGTACAACTGAATAGGAATAGTTTATATAAAATGAAAAGCAATAGACAATCAGATCTCTTGATCACACCAATATCCAGGAATCTTTGTAAAGGACTGCCATTCATTGAGAACATAAATCAAAGTCTGTGATTATCTCTTAATTGAAAATAAAAAGAAACAGGAATGAATGAGTTTTAAAAGAAAAAAAAAAGTTCAGTAAAAAGAACAGCATTGCATTTGTATTTACCTGAGCCACTTGCCCCTTTTGCAACCTGATAAAACAAATGAGTGAATACAAATCAAAATGACTTGGCAAAAGAACATCAAATGGCCATTGTAAAAGCAAATGCCAGAGGAAAAGGGATACCACAAAGGCCCCAGTCCTGCAATATTTTGAAGGCAGATTTAACTGGTCTACTCTGGCCAGACACTTCTGGAGTCAGACATGCCATTACGGAGAGAAAACAAAAGGATCAGTTCAAACAGAAATAAAATAAAGTGGAATTCTAACTTGACCTGTTACAAAGTTCATAATTTTAAAAGAGAAAAGTAAAAAATTGGCAGATTTTTTTTTTTTTTCCAAGAGAATCTATACATTCTTCAATCATCTCTATGAGATAAAACAGGAAGACTATTCTTTCCTATGCAGACATACTGCTTTGTTTTCATCAATTTACTCTGACTGTCAAGGAACATTCCAGAAAACAGTGCATAAGCTGAAAATTTATGCAGTTCATATTCACTATCAAACAATTGACTGCAAAGTTTTGTTTTCCCCCTTGCATCTGACAAAACTGCAAGACAGCCAAATACAGGTGTTCACTATATCCAGATGAAAATATTTTTTTTTCCTTTCTTTTTAATACAATATTTTGTCATTTAGACTGCTGAAAGCATTATGGTTGGTAAAGTAAGATCAAGCAATAATTCTAAATTTTTAAATCCTTAAAAGCAATTTTTTGAGAAATATGGGAGTTTAGACAGCACATTTATTTAGTTTTAATTTTTGTGCTGTAATACATCAGAACTGAAGTCCTGATTTAGAACATATGCAGCTTGCCTTTGAAGTCCTGGCTGCTTTTTTAACAATGGCAAAGAAGATAAAAAGAAATTAAACAGCACAAAAAAAGAAAAAAAAAAAATCATAAAATAGGGCTCTTGTGCTCTTGATTTATACATATTTTTTATGTTTGTTTAAAAAAAAAAAAAAAAAGCTTTATTCTCAATAATCTTTCATGTGAAGCTTTGTTCTGACATACTTTTATTCATCTAACCTTTTTCTTCTGTGTTGACCTTCCCTTTCTCCTTCCACTAAGTCTCTTGTGCTGCTTTCTAATTTTGGACACGTTCAGTAGCAAAAATCAGTTTATTGGCATTTTTCTGAAAAATGAAAGAGTATAAAATGCAAAGAGGATTCACTGAACTGAGATTTTTGAATGAAAACAATACGTGTTCTAAAAAAAATATGGTTCCCACATGAAACAACTTAATTCAGCTACTGCTTGTTGGACCTCCTCTTCCGTGCTGAGCATGTGCAGTGGTATTTGTGGTCATTTTGGTTATGTTACACAACAATGACATTTTCCAATGCAGTGCATGAAAGCTGATAGTTGTCATTTCTCATTTTTTGTCCAATGTCTTGTAATGAATATAAGCCAGTTCCATATTTATTTATCCTGTGGCCAGCTTTTTCCTGTTTTTCTCTGCCTTTCAACTCAAAGACTAAACTGTTGAAGCAACAACAGAACACCACAACTGACTCTATACATTTTCTCCTTCTTAGGTTCTCCCATTCTCTGCAAATTGTTGCACATTAGAGCGAGCTAAAAATACTGGAATCACATGCTGCTGAGATCAGCGTCAATTGCACCCTAGTTTTGTAACATATTGAAAGTAGAAAATTGATCTTCTAGAAAGATCAAGGCCTGAGAGTGTCCAGATGTTTGAAGCAGAACAGAAAAAGCATAATTCTTTATTGTCAGTCCAAATACATACATAGCATGTGTGTGTGTAGAATACGTGATGGGCATTTATGATAGCTGAGGGGGTTGGAGAAGCAAGGGTTGACAAGGGAGCTGGACTTTGTCTGAGATGTTGCAGGAAGGTTAACAGATACATACTGAAGATTTGCTGGGGACATCCTCACACTATCTCTTCCTTTACCATCACTGCCCTGTATCTACTTGACTCAAAACAACACTCCTTCTACAATACTATTTACTATTAACTGAAACAATGACTGAGCTGCATGTAAGGAGAAAGTATTTTTTGTACAGCATTTTGCTCATGGGTTCGTGGAGGGTAACAGAATCATTAAAACCTCCTACAAGCAAAACTGACACCCTGGATTAATGCAAAAACAGTTTTTTCCAAAGAAGTGTACCACTTAGCTCATGGTAAGATACTTCTGAGTGTCTTAGTTTCACAACATCTCTCTTAAAATCCACTATTAAGAACATACGTTGAGTTTTGACTGAAAACAGAGGATCCTGCAGTTTATTCTATCTTTATTGAATTTTAGTACCAATTTTAGCAACTCAGCTTATGTTAATAGAATGCTTGATTATGATTTCATCTAATTTCATACTTAACTCATTAACTTCACTCCATTTGAAGCAAATACTGCTTCAAAAGTCCTTCAACATTCATCAAGGCCTTTGTACTCTTAATTTTAGCCAAGGATAGGTTAGCTGCCTTGCCTCTGCAAATCCTCCAGGGTAGCGACTGTGCACTTGGGAGAAGAGAAGCTTCCTAGGAAGGTCTGTTGCAACAATTTGCAGTAAAGTTGAATAGTTCTTTAGAACTAAACACTGCATTGATTGTCATGGACAAATTAGACTAGTAAAATGTATAGCGCTCAGAAAGCTAAACTTAGTTTTTATTTATGATCCTGAAAGACTGTTTACATCAAGACAAGTAAAACTCATTTAGGTATGAGTTAATGGTACTATGAATACAGTGTGCTTTGTATTCCTTGGTTCCTCTGTTAATACCTAACTAAAAATTGCTCTTGCTAGAGATTTTGTAAGCTCTGCTTTCATTTTTTTTATTTGAACAAGTTATAACACTAATATAATAATGTAATATTAATGTATTAATTACATAATCACTAGAAGATTATTTAATGTGTAGTAATATTATGATAATAATAAGTAGTAATATTAAGCAGTAATATTATAAAAATATATTTACAATAATCATTCATAGCTCAAGCCATAATGGATATTTGTATTCAGAAATCATAGAAATGATCCACACATTCTGGTTGTTCTACTCATAATATGGAAGAAGTCATTAGCATAGCAATAATCATTTTAGCTTGAAAGCCTATTCATCTATGAATACTTTTTAGAATATATCCAGATTCATAAACTTTTAAATTATGTATATGCAGATAGAGGATTTCTATGCCAAATGTGTTTCATTACTGCTAGTAATGATTCCTCAAACTACAGTCCTCCTTCTGACACTAAATATTTGTTACTCTATCAACCCACTTTGCACCTTGCTTTGGCTAAGGTATAAATCATCAGGTCTTTTAAACACTGCTCTATACTTAGCTCACTCTCTCCTCGTGTGTTTTTATTCCACTGTCCTTTTCCCTTGAGTATACTGGTACTGCTCTGCTAATAACATGATAAAAAGATGCTAAATTGTACGTGTTTTCCAGGGTGGTTTTTAGATATCTTAGGAAGAAAAAAAAAAAAAAAAAGAAAAAAAAAAAAAAAAAAGAGGAATTTGGCCATTTGTCCAAGTGCTTTAGAAGTTAAACCACTTGGTCAAAAGAACGACTCCAGATAGGAAGTCTGACAGTCAGTCTTGCCATCCTTACATCCAGGATTTCCCAGGCTTAAATACAAAAAAATGACCTCCTTGTATCATCAGGAATGAACTTGCTGCTTTCAAGGCTTTTATTTCAGTTTAGGAGTTGACTTATCTTTAAACAGTGCCACCATAAATATCTTTAACACCCCAAAAATGAGATATTTGAAAGACAAATAATTGCTTGCTTCAGAGGCATAAAATGAAGTAAATGAAAATTAAATCTTTAGAGATATGTTCTGACAGGGAAATCTGTACGTATTCATCTCTGAAAACATAGTAAGTGATATGATTGACTGATCAGAAATTAACAGAACATACAGTTCACTAATATAATAACAAAATATCAATGAAATAAAGATTAAGGAACATTCCTGCAGTAATAGAAGAGGCCTATGAACCTTTTTGATGGCATACTTATTTCTGACACTCTTCTAAAGCAGAGCCAACTAGTTTGGCATCAGTTTTCTTGAAATTAAGGAAACATTCAGAATAAACCAATGTATTTTGTAGATGCACTGTGTCTTTCCCTACAGCTAGAGATGGTTACATAAGAAAAGCAAAAAAAACTACCCTAGGTAAAAGATATTGAGTTCCATTGAAATCAATTATAAAATTTTCCTTGAGTGTAATGAAAGAAAATTAGACTGTTTTGAAAAATTTATAACAAAGGAGAAAAATTAGCAGCATTTTTATCTTCCTTCCTATTTTAACCATGAAAGGAAGATTGCAATCAGGAAACTTTTTATGTTCTAAAACTTCCCCTTCTCTCCTCTTTTTTTTTTTTTTTCCCCCACTCTCAATTTTATTATGTCTAAGATAAAGTGCCAAATTTGATCAGGCAGATTTAATTCCCCGTTCTTTTTTAAAAGCACTATGTAAAAACTTATCTTCATTAAGTGCCACTGGGAGTCTAGCGCCACATAACTAATGGGTGACTGCAGTAGCTTCATGTTCATGTGATGCTTTAAGTTCAAAGGGGACAAAGACATCCTGTTTGGTGTTTTGTTTCACTCAAGCTATTAAAACTGCTGAGACCCCCCTTAAGTGTTTTTAAAGTAATCATCTTAATTCTCCATCAACAGACTAAGCCAATATGAAAAACAGTGCTAGCCTAGATAATTTTCAAATTTGTAACATGATTTGAAAAAAAAAAAAAAAGACAACAATCCTCAAGGAAATGGAAAGACTAAAATTCATCATGGATATAGCCATTTCAGATCTACTACTTTTTTTCCATATCCCTTCAACATCTCGGCTTAGTAATTCTGTTCAACTTTTGTGACCTCAGTGTTTTCCCTCAAAAGGTATGCTGGGAAATTCCTAGAAATGTGCACTGTGTGTGGGAATATGTACACCCAAAAAAGGTCAAAAAGAAATAATTGTACAGGTCAGTACACACACAGTCTTCATGTGTTTTCTACAAAGTTACAATGCAGTTGACACCACTAGAAAAACAAGTTTTTTTCAAAAGCTCATATAAACATCACAGTTTTTATGATAACTCCTTTGATGTGGTGTACCTGCTAATTAAATTACAAGTTTTGAAATAACATTTTATCACTTGATCAATAAATTTTCCTTACTCTTTTTCCCAGGGCTTGATGAAGGTTTGAGAATGTTACTTGTGCTACAGTTTTGCTGAATGAAAATCAGTTTAAACAGCATTTTATTCAATTTACCAGTTCTACTTCTGTGGGGCTAAGATGCTTTGAAAGATACAGAGATGCTACTGTTCTACAAGCTGATTTAAAAAAAAATTCTTGAAATTCCTGGTACACAGAGTACATGTTCAAATGTGATTTCAAGGTAAAGCTGTTCCTCTAATACAGCTCCTATAGGAACTATAAAAAATGATTTCTTACCTGGAGTGAACTATAACTTTCAGTTGAATATAGGGACACTGAGGATATTGGCCTTTTCAATAGAAATAAAATAGATAAAATAACAATTGGATTTTTTTTGTCTCAAGTTTTTTCCTTTTGTAAAAAAAAAAAAAATAAAAATGAATGAAACAAAAGATACTCGTGGTCATTTTTCCGAGGCTTTTGAACATATTATTGAACTAAGAAAAAAATTCATACTTAAAACATACTAGTAAAGTATTTCTATTTAATTTTAGAATTGAGCATTTTCACAATCTAAAAATATTCAGGAAATAAATTGCAAGCTGTACAATAGCAGCTTATTATCATTGTAGTATAAAAATAATATAAATAATCAGTTTAATAGCAGGAAAAAGATGTAGATGAATCTACACAATATGCTTAAATTGCAATCAGAAATTGAAAACACAAATTACAGAGAAATACATGTAAACATTTACCTTTTCATACAGCCCAAACACTTTGGATTTCACCTCCAATGTAAACAATCACATAGAAAAATAATTCTGAACTTAGCGTTTTTAAAATCCAGGAGTTTTACTGAATTATAAATTTTATTATTACATGTGTTTTGCTTTCTTTGGTTTTAAGAATGTTCACCTATCTCAACAAGGCACAAAGCAGATTTAGAAAGTGACTCTCATAACTAAACTGCTCTTGAATAGATGCATTGTGAAAAAAATCTTGGTTGTTATATAGCTAAAGAACCAGTATTTCTTTTACTAGTTTTTCCTTTACAGATTGGTCTTTAATGAAAAGGGATGAAGCTGTGGATCAAAGGAAACAGAAATATTTAACTCATGATGACAATTACTACCATAAACAGAAACTTGGAAGTAGATGCATTTTGATTAACTAGCAATATTTTGTTGTTCTGGATACGTAATTATTTTTAGACTTCTCTCCCAAACTGAAAAAAGCAGGTCAGAGATCAGTCCCTTGGGCCATTTTATTGTATATTTAATAATACTCAATGACAGGAAAAAAAAAAAAAAGAAGATTCTTAAGGAAATAAATAACTACTAAATGCATTTCAAATGGATTTATTTTACACCAGAATTATTTTTTTTTCTTACCAAGATAATTGTAAAAAGCTTCAAGAAGTATCTAAATGATTTAAATGATTTTAATTTGCATTTGAATATATTTTAGGATGTGCTTTTGTACTATGTTAGTGCTTACAGTACAATGGCTATCCTTGTAAACATTTACTATTTTAGTAAATTTCAATCAGGTTGATGGAGTGGTCAAAATTTGCATTTTTTTAATGCACCAGCATTAGCAACTTGCAGCATCTGATTGCAGATTTCATAGTATTAAGTGTTTGGGTTAAGGCTATTACAATCATGAGACTGCAATGGGTATCGATGTTCTGTTGATAAAGAAATGACTGGCAGGAAATAACTCAAAAATACGAAGTGCATTAAGGGAGCGGCCCAGGTCAAAAATAACTGAATAGCATTTTGATGATTGGTAGAACTGATGCTCTTTTTGGGTAATCTGTTAAGTTGTAAGCACCCTCTGAGCTGCTGCATAGTATGTAACTTATTAAAACTACAGCCACAAGTTGATGTTTCAAGTTTAATCACATAGTCCAGTTTTCATTTCCCCTTAGCCACAAATAATGATCCTTCTTAATCATATTTCTTTTCTTCAAGTCAATAGTATCTCGACCTTCACTTTTTATATTTAATTTTATGCATTTATTTGATTAAAAACAAAACACAACATCAACTAAGATTGGGGATCAAAGCTAAAAATACCACAAAAATCTCTTAAATCAGTGAAGATTTGCTGGTGCTGATGTTAGTCAGATCTGAAGTGTACTTGATACTGGGACAGCGTGAAAAAGATGAGTTTGCAGCCTAAAAAACAGATGGCCCCCTATCACCCCATGGGGCTAAACACACAAGAGCAAACTTCAGAGACGCCTTACCTTTACCCTGTCTGTCCCTATCAGGAGAGACTGTTATATTAAGGGTTATTGCCTCTCTAGCTCTCCCTGTGATTATCTTTTGAAGTCCATGGCCAAGAGGCCAGTGTGAGAATATCACCCCAGATAAGAGGTGTTTGCTCTGTGAAATATTCAGGACAGGAATCCATGGACCCCATGATAGTTCAGCAGGGAACCACAAACTCCAGCTAATATCTCCTAATCCCCTGTTGGTTGGAGAACTACCCACCATAAAAAGCATAACTGGCTGTTTATTTGTGCAGGCAAGAGATAACATCTTAAAGTTACAGTCTGCCTTAAGTAGTAGGGATGTGAAACCCAAAGAAATGAAACATCCAAGCTCATAATCAAAATTGTGTGTGCTCCCTTCTCTGCCTAATGAGATGTAAACATTTTGGCTAGTGTCTCTTTTGGAAGATATTAATCAAATATATTGGTTAGAAATCACAAAGTATAGTCCAGTCTGCAAATTACGTCTTCTTTTATAGCATTCTGAAGCTGTGAACAATATGTTAAAAATTTTCCCATGGCGCAACCAAGTAAATACTTGTGGCACATTTCTATTTATTACAGAGAATAGTTAAATTCTAAGACATAAATCATGCTCTTCTACTAAAGGATTTACAAATTCCCAAAGACAAGCCTAATTCCCAATGCAACGATGCTATAAAAGATCAGACACTTTGTTATGGAGAAATCCACATTTGGAGATGTCTTTCAACAATTTCTCTCAGGACCCAATCCTGCAAAAAGCACATGCAAGTCGCTGAGCACTGAGTCAACCTCCATTAGTTTCAAAATAGTCTTAAAATCTTATATTTAATTTGTTGTTTTTAAACTGTAACTTAAGTAGTTAAATACTGCTTACGCAAAAAAATAAAAGAAAAAAAACTTTACCTCCTCTTTCTTCTATGAAATGACAGCCTTTTGGTTTCAATTAAAAAAAAAAAAATCATCTGTTTAAGTTTCAAAATTGAGAGAAAACGTAACAAATTTTATTTCTATTGTACCCCTCACATCAGCTACTGCCTTTAGCCATACATTCTTTCATGCACTACTGTAGCATGGAAGAAAAAAAATAATGAGAAGTAGGTGAAGAGATAAGGGAAGGTGACTGAAAAGCAAAAATAATTCTCAATGGTTCTGTAGACTTTTTTTTGTCCCATTGCAATTTATCCTCTTCCCTGTCCTTAGAAACTGCCCTAAATCAAGGAACTGGCACCTGATGCATTCTGCAGATGTATCAGCACTGTATATCTGGAACATAGAATACAGGTGGTTTTTCACTTGCACCACTTAGTTAACTATCCAGCAGGCACATCTTCTATTTGTGGGGCAGAGTGGGAACGGAAAATGGAAATATCTCCTGGCTGGTTTACAGAAGGAAAGGCTAAGTGAAAGAGCAGGCCGTCAGCATTGATTCCTTAATGTTTTTAATTGTTCTCAGTTCTTTCTTAGGTAGTTCCTTTCTGAAAGGCTTACTAATTAACAGATAACGATTGAAAACACTGGGCAATAACAAAAGAATCGTGAAAACATGCTTTGAAGATGAGTGGCCTGAAGTTTGAAGCAGAGGATTTCTCTGGCTTCTCCAAATGAGGTGACATGTTCACTGATCCAATTCTGTTTCTTTTGGTTGAAATTCATAGTCCAAACCATTGATACATGCTTAGTTGGCCACATGTGATAGATTCCTCAGTCTTAGCATTGTCAATTCAGCATTTTTTTTTTCTTCTGTATTTCTCCAAGATTAATCCCTTATATAAACAGAAATCTACAAAAGAAATCTTACCCTCTTATATATTCACCACTGTGATTTACTATTCTGTGTTTTAGAGAGGACACTAATTTTATACAGTGAATCCTCATCTCTTCTAAATTTCCACAGGAACTAAAAGATTTTCATCCTCACAGAGCATAATTCTTAGAATTTTCTAAGTTTTTGCCTATGTAAACGTAGTATAAATTTCAATAACATACATAATCCTGAGCTCACCAGCAAAGAATTTACTGAAATTTGCAGTACAAAATCAAACTTCGAGTACAAATAAAGGAGTAAATGCAGCACAATCTGATTTGTGAGGGTGAGCAATACAGTGACAATGCCTAAGCCATGTGAAATCAATACTAGGGAGTAAGAGGAAAAAAAACAGCACAAACTGCTTTCCTTCTTCTCCCCCAAAATCCGGTGAAAATAATTATGATTGAAGTTATGTCACCAATGAACATGTCATATATTTTAATGACTATTGCAATGTACAAGGAAATTTTCTAATATGAATCAGAGATTCCTCCATGGGAAACGTTATGACTGATTATTTCCCTATATCCACCTTTAAAGCTTTAAAGCTTTTAGCTGAGTCAACAATTCAAAATCTATCCTGCTGGATAACCATCTTATCTCCAGTACTGCAAAGATAACCAAATTATGTTAACCAATCAAATATCTGAACCTAGAGGAATTCATTTGAGAAGACAGCTGTGGCAACTGAGTTAATTTAACAGCTTTCTGCTGCAAAAGGTATCATACCTTATCTTTTTCTTCCTCTACTGTCCTTGATCCCCTTCCACTAGTTCTGGCTTGCATTGTTCCCTCCATAAGCCAATTCTTTATATACTTTAATAACCCCACATAAATCCGTTCATTTATTCGGCTGATAAAGTTTTCTGTTAGGTTGATGAGTTAATTTGCATATGTTTACAGAGACATCTGACAAGAATCTGTGCCTATGGGAGATAAGTAATGGACAATTCAGAAGAAAAAGAGGCATGTGACCCCATTTTTCTACAGCAGTGATCAGCACTTTGAAGCATTTAGTGCCAGCCTTTTCAGGATCATAGCTTCTTGTTCTAACAGTTGAATCAAAAATACTTTCTTGCTTTTGAAGAGAAAAAGTGAGATGGCACCATAAAAGCCTAGCAACCCTATTTTTAGGGATTTGAATTGTTTAAACAGCTACCAAATCAAAACCACTATTCTGTTTAGTCAGCTGTCAATTTTCATGGACGTTTTTTTTCTCCATCCCTCCTTTAACGTTTATATACTACATTAGTTGTCTCAGTTAGGACTCGTTTTCAGAGAGCCAGGTGTTAGGGAAGCCTTTCATACCGGAGGTTCAACAACAGAAGAACATGCAGTTCCTCCCCAAAGATGTTAACATTTACCCTATCCTAAATAGCTCACAATTCCGAGTCCAACATAAAGTGCAGTAGATAATTACAAAATTATTTGGGGACTGATTTAGAAATTAAGTGTTTCAGGGAAAATTACAATATACATTTACCATATAGACTCACCATTTATATTCATACTGCTTGCAGCATAGAGATACTCAGAACAGCTACATAGAATGTTTTAGAAATAGTGAGGTTTTTATACAGGAAACTTTTTCTGAAATATATCTTAAATACTTTAAACCCAGATCATTTCTGTGTTTGAATTTGGGATGTGCAGTTTTAGCCCTTTCTTTTGGTTTATTTCTAGCGTATGTACTGCACACCAAATGTAATGAGAAGCTGAACAGAATTCCAATGCACAATGGGACAATAGGGAAGACTTAAGAAAACACTTATCATTAAACAGAAATTTTGCAAAGTCAAGCTTCTAACGTCTGAGTATGCCACAGCATACCTACTTTTAAGGACATTGTAAGGAGTCTATTTATAAGACTCATTTAAAGTATTCCAGTGATGACAATGCACATTGCTAGATCATTTATTACAGAGATCAATTACCTCATTATTATAACTGAACACATTACTTCTGAAATGCCTGTCACCAGATGCTAGGACACTTTTACAGAGTTGTATGCCACATTGAGAGACCTCATTATCAAAAATCATTACTTCTTCCCTTTGGGAAGCTGGAACAGAAATGCGAAGGACAAAGCAGAAACCAAAAGGACAGACACCCAAATTTAACCTGATTGCTCCTACTTGTATTCTGAGAAGCAGCGGCTCATGCCATAAGAGAATATTGCTCAACAGAAGACTTGTATTCTATGTGTAAGTCAGGAACTCTTTTTATGCGTTAAGTTCCATGACTTAAGGTGAGGTGTACCTTAGAAATAATTTGATGTTGAAGACATTGTTTCCTTTTCTGTGACTGATCAGATGGATTGCATTACGCTAACAGTGAAGTCCTCCATGCTCTGCCTGATGAGGGGCTCATGAGAAGGGAAATTTGTTCATAACTTTAGTGTTTTTTTGAATTGGTCTCACTTGACCAAAGTGTATAGCAGCATTATGTAGCTTTTGATAAATTAAGGGAGTTATTGTGCTTTGTCTAAATAAAATCTTTGTAAGTTACAAATCAGCTCAGTCAGTTATACTCTAGACACTGCATCAACCTTGTATCATGAATTTGGCATAATACTGGACAGGTATGATTTACACCATGAATGCCCTGCAGCAGTATCTTTTCCTAGTGCTAATTGCTGATCTTATTTTGCACTCTGGTGTCAAATAGCATCTTTGGACTAAGAGTAAAACAACAGGAAAACTCCGGTAAATCATTATAGCCTTTAACAAACGTAAGTACCCTGAAAAATTCTTAAGTCTTGCCTGACACTTCTCTATTTACTTTATTCTTTTTATGGAATAGTTACCATTTAATGAGCAATTGAATAGAATATTTACTTAATCAGTAAAGCGATAGCAGGGACTTTAATGCAGACATTAGTCTAAGGGCTGCTTTATAAAACAAAGAGAAAGTACTTCACCTCAGGATAATGTTACAGGGAGAACCTCTACAGTCAGCAGGGCAAAATTTAAAAGCAGTGCTCTTACAGGATCTAACTACCTCCAAATTTATGATCTGACCTGGAAGCTCTTTCTCAGACCCAAACACCTCACAAATGGCACAATAATACAGTGCATTTTATCAGAGGTTGTAAGAAATAATTATAAAATAAAACACAGAATATATCATTCCTATATTCAGTACTTCCTCCAAAGGCTCAGTAGGACAAAATGGAAGAGCAGATTCTTATTCTTCAGGCACCTCTTTACTATTTTAATTACAAAACCACTTTATCCCCTTTATTTCCTTGCCCCTTATTTTTCTTATATTTTATTGTCAGTACAATTTTTACTACTCAAGTACAAAAAAGAACTTTATGCAGCTATGTTTTTACAGTATGTAACATATTGTACTGATACCTGTTATTTTATTAAGAATATAACTCAATTCTGGTAATAAATAAGAAATATTAGATCAGTCAGGAACTAAGGAAAGGTTTCCTTTTAGTTGATTATAGTTTACAGTGAAATTAAAGCACATTTATAGTTCCTGGTCCCAACAAAGGCATCTCAATGACATCAATAGTTACTCTGGATATGAGAGTTGTGAGGAAGAAAGCAGCTCTGCTGCTGCACACATCTGTACAATGGAGCTTGGGGAACCAGTGTAACCAAGCAACATGGAGGCAGCTATGGCACCAAAAGTGCACTTGGCAATAAAACACTTTTCCCTTTGTTTCAGTTAATTAAGTTGAGCTTGAGTCATAAGACAGGGTCACAGAAAGCAAGATCTGAGGTAAGTGGCTTGAATATCTTTGGCAACATGATCCAGGCCTATCACAAGTTAAAGAAGCTCCTGAGCAGGAGTTGAGTCCTATCACTGTTCAAGACTTTGGGTCAGCAGGACCAGTGCATGCCTTGCTCTCTTTGCTCCTCATGTTAGACTTTGTGCAGCTGTGATAGCCTTAAGGACATAGGCAGTTTGTTACCAAGGATATCTTCATCATAAAAAAGGTTTATTTGGAAAAAAACTCCTTTTCAGACACTGTTCCCTTTTTGGGGAAGACCTTATTCTGGACAAAGCAATTTTTCATTCAGAAATATACAATTTCCAGCTAATCTAAGTGGTCTAATAAAAGTTGTTGTTTATAGAGCTAGTTTTTTCTTACTGAGATATTAGAAATGTAGCTGATACCAAAGGTTTAAAAGCTTCCTGGCACCAGAAAGTTACATACTATGCCACATCTTAAGTCTCTGAAGCCCATGTTTTTCTTAACAGATTATAAAATCCATCACTACATTTATGCACATAGATCAAGTATATGTTTCAAGTTGTGTATGTGTAATGCTGCCTTTGAAATGGATAAGGCATAAAAAGAAGCAACCGAAAGAAAACATGTCTGTGAAATCCTCAAAGTTAGGGTTGAAATAAGTGCTTTAGTTTATGCTTATTCTCACTTCCATATTGCAGCAGACAGGTAAATGTTTTTTAAATTAGTTTAGTGAAAACCTTTTTCCTCAAAAAAAAAAAAAAAAAAAAATCAACAAGAAAGGATTGCAAAGGCAGCTGGAAAAAAACATTTACTTGTGGAAAGTAACTTAAAAAGTGCAAAAAGGAAGGAAAGATTCAACCCCCAATTCTGATCTCATTTAAACACTTTTCCCCCCAGTGGAAAAAACCTTTAGTGATTTAGTTACTTAATGAGACTGGAGATAAATTAAGTGAGTTATCTTCTAGCTCTTGATCTTAGTTGGCTTTTTTCCGTGCTGTTGTCTACTAGAGGAGCTGAAGGTCATCATACTGTGAGAAATCTTGCCTTGCCCGTCAGATCCATTCATTAAAATCAGCTGCAAAAATATGCATTTGTTGCTGATGTATTTAATAGTCAGAAATATTAGCTGCTCAGTAAATCAGATCATACATCAGTACAGGAAAAAATTAAAATATTAGTTTAAAACAGTTAATAGTGTACACATTTCAAACACAATAGATAAGTAGACCAAATTTTTCTTTATGCAGTGGCCTGCTATACAGTTACTCCAAGACTGTAGTTGATCTCATCTGTTATTTTCATCCTCTGGCTTTAACATTATTATTTGGAAATGCTGATTGGTAAATACTTTTTAATTTTTTAGCTGTTACTAAAGAGAGAACATAATTTCTATCAAAAATCCAGTGTCTCTCTACCTGTCTTTAACAAAGTTAGTAAATTTGATGTCAATATCTCCCTATTTTTCATGTATGAAGTTTGTATTGGGTCATCAGGAACCAGGAAACCCAAGGTGTTAAGTGCATGGAAAATGCTGAAGATTGAATAACTGAATGCTGAAGTTTGTCTAGATGGCCCTCAGAGGTCCCTTCCACCTCTAAGGATTCTATGATTTACAAAGAAACATTTTCAGATGAATCTTTACATTTACTTGCTTCTGCATAATTTTTAATTCTTACAAAGAAATATTAAAAAAATTGCACGAAAACCTATTTGTCGCTTTTAATATGGAGGTTTCTTTGGAATTTAAATGATCTTTTTAAAATAAACTTCATTTTTCTACATACCAAATATAGTATGTTATGTTCTACAAAGGTATGGTGGAATGCAGAGAATTTTGTTTTGGGGAAATAATAAATTCCTTTGGCTCTGTACAAAAGGCTTTATTCATCTCTCAGGTATATGATCATTATCTGAATCTCTCTTGGCGTTTCCCTTAATTTAAACAAGAGTCACCTACTATAAATCACCTTTTTCTACTTACAGACACGTGCAACTTATGGAAGCGCGGCATATTAAAGATGTATTGTGACTTAGTTCTAAAATGTTGTGGTGTTAATTCATGAATGAATTGAAATTAGCATTAATTCAAAACATTCAACACTTTATTGTCATGTGAAATTCGGTCTATTCTAAGAAGAAAATATGAACGTTATTGCAATTTATATGAAAGCAGCTGAAACTTATGTGAGAATATCCTATCTGCAGGAATAATGTATGCCAGAGTACCCTGCTGGAGCATCATGGATACTTAATGGATACTTAACATGCCATCTCAGGGGCTAAGTCCAAATAACTATCCAATGCTTATGAAATTATACCTCTGATTATGAATTATAGTTCAGAAAAAAGTTTTTTTTGAAGTGGGTAAATCTTAACAATTTTTTTTACATGCATTTTACTAATGCATTTTGTAATACATAGATAAGTGGTGCTCAAACATGCATACAACTCAAATATACTGTGTTTCTTTCTTCTTGAATGCAGCCACATGCATTAAGATTAAGAATAAAAACTGTTCAAAGTCTCTGTACATCTTACTTGCAGTCAAAGGGGCATTCCTGTTCCAACCCAGTTGTAATCTAGCACCTATGTGGGTATGTGCAGGAGGATCTTGCACTGCTCTGTGCACATACTCACTTACCACAGCGTGTCACTACCAATAGACAGCCTTACTCTTCACCTACTTGTTGTGCATGACATTCAGAAAAACCTCTATGTTGCACAGTTTAAATGCAAGCAAAAAGAAATTTATGCCTGTTCCCTGGTCCTCTTGAAGTAAATACCAACTTCATTCAATGTGCTTATAACAAAAGGGAGAGGTCAGAAGGACAAAACCCCTCTGAGCTGAAGGCCATTTGTGTAGCATGCTAAATGACATTAGTTCTTATTACTCCAGACTTTTCACAAAGCATTTTTGATTAGCAACAGGTATCAATAGTTAATAACTAATTAAATGTTAATATGGGATGCCTTGAGATAGAGTGAAGAAAATTATTCACAGTACTGAATTAGAAACCATTTTGCATTGCTTCATGGGAGCTGATCTCTGCATAGCAATGTCATACTGCACATTACTGTACAAGCATTATTACATTATCCAGCCATACTCAGTGTCTCAGGTTCAGATCATTTTGGCCACAGTATTCAGTAAAGCTTGTGACTTTGGAGTGCTATGTATGAGACATGTCAGATAGACCTGTATTAAAACTGTCTTGAACACACTTCTTTCAGGTATGAAATGGACATCCAAATATTGAGACCCAACAGAGCAGTCTTTTAGAAAAATTTGGCCTTCATGAGCACTGATGTAATTCAGGATTAGTGCCATCAAGCTGAAGAGATTACAATAACAAAACAGCAATATGAGACTGGATCTAGGCCTCCAATGCTTAAAATCTTCAATATACATTTAAAAAGAAATAACTTACTCAAGCATTTGGAAAATGGAGCCTACTGAAAAGCATGAAACCTCTAAAATGTTATTCGAATGCCAGAAAAGTAATACTTTAAAAAACCGAGACAGAAATGCCAAAAGGAACAGAAAGGAGCAAGCCAGAAATGCTAACATGTTCCCTTCTATCTCATCTGTGAGCTGGGTGAGGTCCTGCAGTGCCACAGTATTGCAGAGCACAGATGAACAGAATCCTTGCCCTCCACTGCACCTCTGTCATCTCACAGATGAAACATGCAGATGCAACCTGGACTTCAAGTAAAGATTCTATTCAGAAAAAGTACCAATTCAGAAAAGTGCATCCTGAGATTATACCTACATTTAGCTGTGACTTTATAGCCGCCCAGTGGAGGGTCGTGGCCTTCTACAGCATCGAATCCTGCTGATACCAGGACAATCTCTGGATCAAACTCATTGGCAGCTGGCATGATCACAGTCCTGTAGAGAGAAGAGAACAATTGGTTAAAAATTAAAAGAACTTCCATCTCCATGCTATATATTGCCACAACCTCAAGAATCCACAATGTAAGATTTTGTGCATCAAAAACATTCTCTTTTAGTTAAGCCAATCATAGCCATCCTCCAAACGAAGTCTGATGCTTCATATCATTTGATTCTTTTTTCTCTTCTACAATTTAGGGTGGAAAAAAGGCAGGTACATGTGAAAGACTCTAACATTACACACACATCTGTGCCTGTTTTACCCTGCTGCCTATAAAAAGCTGCCTCTTCCAGGGAAGTGACTAATGGTTTACAGAGAGTGCTCAAAGCCTGAGTGGAAACCCGGACTGCTCCAGTTAGTGCGAACTTGGTGTAAATTTGAACTATAAATTTCTTTTGGGAAAATGTTTGCTTTCCAAACTTTTTTCTTCTTAACATTTTTAAATGTTTGTCGAGGTGGGGGGTGACTCTAGCAAAGGAAAAACATGAAATTCCCTTAATCAAATCCAGATTATGTTGTCAAGCCTTTCCAAGGTCAAGCATAACAGGAATGTGACAACCACAAACCAGTGACAGCAACCCCTGCTGGTGTCAGAAAGATAATTCAGCCCCTCTCAGTCACAAAGATTCCACTATTTTTAACCCCTTCCTTGACAAACTTCAGGAGGCATTTGCTTTGTCTTAGCTTTCCTCCAAATCCAAAGCACTGGAGCTATGCTGACAGAGAAGATATAACCTTACACTCTGCTTTTGGAAATGCCTTTTTTCATGCTGACATTCTGAAGGGAAAGTAAAAGGACAGCTTTTGCACCTATTGTGACAGGCTTTGAGTCTGTAATGTCTGTGTTAATTCAGAAAAGAAAAATAATGACGGCTTCTTCTGAAACCTATTAAGCCAAGGAAATCCCAATCAGTATACACAGTTCAAAATTTACAGATGAATTTTGCGTATGTGTCACATTATGTGTACTAGTTAAGATATTTATTTAAAAAACCTTAGGGCAAATTTAACGCTGTTCTGTTGAAAAGGTTTTTTGTGAAAGAAGCATTTTAGTAGTTTGTTTTCAGTTCAGTTGTTGATCCATATTTTATGATTTTCTTCTGATTTCCTCAAAGTTATTTTTAATACTAGAAAAGTGTTACTTTTACTTGTTGGCCAGAGGAAAGCAGAATTCAGAATAAATAAAAAGCTGGTACCAGGTCATACAGCACTTCAATGAATTGTTTTGTATTGGAAAATAAATATTAGGCCATTTCATTTTCCTGGTGATTTCAGTGAGCCCATGACTAAGAATGTTCACAGGCAAAATGATGCACAACACATTACACACTAGTAAGTCTGTGCTGAAGTATGGGTTCTGGCAACAGGTGTTGCACTCCAAGGGCTCAGACCAATCTGAGAGAATAACAGTAAAGAAAAGTATTCTAAAAAGCATAACCTAAGTAAAACAAACAAACAAAAAACTATTTGATTCACAGAACATGAGAGGAAATGTGATAGAAGTCCATGAATATATAAGTGCTTGCTGCAAGACGAAAGAAAAAAACTGTCCTGCATTTCCAGAGTGGGTAAGATATGAAGACATAACAGCAGGAAAGCTGTAGTTCAGACACTGGAAAAACCTTTTAAATATCAAGGGCAGATAATCTTCTCAATGAACTGTTTAAGAAAATTTAAACTGGTATCTGAAGCTTTCAATAAGGTAAAAGTATTATCTATTATGCCTGCTATAGGTTCAAACTGATATGGCCTTGAGGCAGAAGGTCAGATTACATCTCTTCTAGGTATTTTATTCTATATTTATATGTAACACACAGAGTACGCTGCTTTAGATACTACAGTGACTAAACATTTCTGCAGGTCAAACTCCCCATAGCTAGGGAACAACATCAGGAAAAAAAAAATCTATGTAATCACATCTTTCTTATGTACGTACCTTCTAATACTCTAATTATATGTTCAGTGTCTGAAGCAGTACATACTTCCCAAACTTCCCCAAGTCTGAAACACATGTGGCACAAATCCCAATTACTGATGGGGACTGTGGCTGATATGCAAACTTTATCTATCCCCATAGCATCATATATCTTATGCAGTGAAAGGAGAGACCTTGTGGAGAACTTCCCTATCTGCAGCCATTTTAGCTTTTGCCCTCCTACTCTTCATTCACATTTTGTCAAATTCAAGTCAGGCCCTGTTTTTTCTTCTCCACGTCAAATAAAGTGGCAGCACCGTGGATACAGCACAGACAATGCTCATTGGTGTCTGAGGATGGAGCATGTTCAAAGCCAAAAGCATCTCTGGAAACTCAGGTAACAGAACACTAACCTATCAAGCTAAAGCAGAATGAGATTTTGGAGAGTTGAGTCATTTGAAATGTTGGGAAAACCTACAACACATCTACTACATTTTAAGGTCTTGCTCTGAAGCATGAAGATATCAGCACATTTTTTTTTTAATTACTTGGGCTAAACAAAGCAAACCTTAATTTCATTTTTGTAAGCAACAAAAATATTTTAGCCAGTTTCCTGTCCAGACAAGATAATTTTTTGTTAGATAGACATGTGTGACAAGGAAATTGCAGGCTATACTGGGTAACTCTAACAAAATTATTAACTACTGAAAGCAAAGTCTTCTAGCACAAAGCATCAGGCTATTATCATAGTTACTAGCAACATATTTAACAATATTGAACAGTATCATATTGATAAATCCGTGCAGAAAGGAAATACAGGGATCTCAATGAAAGAGAGGAGAAGGATTTAAGGATAATAATGAGAGGTGGAACATAGAATTATTTATGTTACTGCTTTCAGTATTACCTCAATTTATGTAACAAAATAAGATCTGAGAGAATTTTTTGTGCAATAAATAAAATCTTTTTAAAAATGTACACAGAAGTATATGCTTAATTTCACCAGAAAAATAGCACCCTACTTTTGCTATAATACTCCTCCTCTTACAAATATAAACATTTACTACTGCTTTTCTGCAAATTACAAACTAGAAGAGAATCACAGTCACCAAGGTTGGAAAAGATCTCCAAGATCATCTAGTCCAACTGTTCATTTCACCTCTGTGCCTCACAAGACTGGGTTGTCACTTGTGTCTCTTCTATTCTCCATAACACTGAGGGATTTGGAATGTCAGAACCTATCCAGATTATACATTTTTCTTGATTTTATATTGAACAGAAAATCCAAGCACTTTTTCCTTAAAAAGAAAGAGGATATAGAAAATTTGATCTGTTTCAAGCTTCAGTAACAAGTTGGACTCTTCAACTAAAACATCCCAAGATGTTTGCAACCTTTGTTACAGCAAGCAAGATTGTTATTTGACCTTTTAAAAAGATGACAGCACTAAGTTCCTCAGTTGCAGAGAGGACCAAGTCTTCCCCTACACTAGCTAGCAGGCATTAAAGGTTTTCCCCTTTTGGAATAATTACTTGAGATGTCTGCGTAGAAGAGAAGGGTAATGTTTGGGAAACATCATAGCATTTTGTTTTGGAATTTGTGTAGGTAGGATCCCTTTAACCTTTGAGAAGTACTTCGTTATGGCATGTGTAAATTCTTGCGCAAATGTGATAGATACTTTGCTACCCTATGAAGTGTCATAGGAAATCACAAGTTAAATGCATAAATATTTAAATATGGGCTAAATCTCAAAAGGACAGAGCTAAAATCCTTTGGCATTTGCCACCTCTCTGCCTTCTGCCCTTTCATTACTCCTGAATAGCTGTCCTTGGAAAGTCATTTTGAGGCTAACAATTGTTAAAAAAAAAAAAGAAATCTACACAAAACAGTGGATTCCTCTTCTTAACTCAAAAGCAACATGAAATTCATTTCTTCTCATGAAGACTTTTACCTCGGAAAAGTGAATATGATTAGACAGGACAGCTCCTGACACTTCTCTACCTCTTGAGAAAAGAGAATTATGAGTCTGCATCTTACTCCTTTTCCATTTCATATGCACTTTGGAGGGCACAGCAAAATGCTTAAAAAGCTGTTACCATGCATCAAATGCCTTCTCAGGAGCTCAGTGATCACAGCATTTATCTTTTGAATTGCTTAAGAGAATTGTCTTAATTAGATCATGGCAAAAAAAAGCTCCTTAAAAGAAAAAAACAAACAAAAAGCCATAGAACTAGTATTGTTCATACACTGATAGATATTAATATTAACCTTCCCAAATTCCTCAGACCAGCCCTATGCTCAGAAGTCAAACTGCAGCTGGCAGGATTTGTTATAGTGTGAAGGGTCAAAACTCTGCTCATCAGAAATCCTTTCCAAGGGTACATAGCTATTCTGTACTCAGACCTAGGTAGAAACAGTTATCTCATCCACAGCAGAAGCAAGAAATATGATTTGGCTTTTGGCCATAGGTCACCAGACAGGTACAGACTGGGGAATGGCAGGCTGTCAGCTTCTTGCTAGAAGCAGCCAAGCTGCAGGGGTTATCAGCAAACAGAAGTTAATGCTAGGATCCTCCTCCAAAGTCAGTAGTTTTTGTCAGAAAATAAGTGAGTTTTTTTCTTCCACTATGACTCACACTCTCCTCTACTCCCTTCTCCAAAGAAAATAAAACACATAAAAGAGATATTTATTTTCTTGATCCTGAATCATATAGAAGCATAAATATTTGGTATACTGTATTCACTTAATGATGACAGCAGAGTTACAGGGGCATTTTGCTTAGCTGACTGTTTCTTTCTTTTCTGTCACATTTTCATTAATAAACATGTCAAATCTGCAAAGCCTGAGCAGCTGCACCAGAAGTTATTTATCCATTCTAAACCTTGCAGATACAATGAAACTGTGTCCTCCAGCTCCAGGTAGTGCGGGTCCTCCTTTAAGCCTGACGGCACGGGCAACAGAGCATGTGCCTGAGAAACTGAAAAGATTCCTTTCTCTCCTATTAAAGAGATTTCCCCAAAGAATTAATACGTTCCATTTGGGTATGCTGCTGTCCGCAGAGAAGCCAAGGGATGGTTTCCAGTTGGGTGTAGTCTCAGAGAAAACATCAAGCATGTGACCCTCCCCTCCCCACCAATATGAACATCAGATGCAAGACATTAAAGAGATTCTACCAAGGGACTCTGTTTACTTGATCTTGCTCCTTTTATCCTGCCATTCTATTTTTGTACATTTACAGCACATGGTTAAGATGCTCCTAAACATTTGTTCTCCCAGAAGAGACTGCAGAAAAGTCCCAGCCCAAAAATGACTTTTCAAGTACCACTGCAAAGAGCTGGAAATCTCCAAAGAAAGTTAAGCCGATGCAAATAGATACAATTCTTTTGCTGTGTTGGTAATTTAAAAAGGAAGTGAGAAAAAAAAAAAAAAAAAAAAAAACACCAAAAAACAGCCCAGGACAGCAATTTATGTAACTGAGAAACAAAATCCACAATGCTCTAAAACTGCACACTGGAATTGCTTAGTAAATTATTTGTTCTTTCCCTAAAATCCACCAGTGTTTTCATTCAATTATCTCAAAGTACTTTCAGAACATTAAAAAATAGGATGGCCCAAAACTTTAGCCAGTATAAATCAGTGTGGCTGTTCCTGACTGCAGTCCTTTAAAGCAAGTATTTCTTGTACCCTCTTCCCAAGTGGGTCAGCTAGACCTACGAGCTGGTAAGACTTAAATGAATTACTTAGCAGTCCTTGGAAAAACTCAGAAAATGCAGAACTCCAAGTCTACTACTTTAACTACTGGAAAATGCTATGAAAGCACTCATTTCTCATATCATACTAGATCTATATGATGAATAAAATATATACATAAAGTGCTTTTAGAGTGGACATTTTGCTACCAAATGGAGACCAAGTTTTTTGCCTGAAAAAAAATGTAGACCTATGTGAAATATTTAAGTTTCTTATCCTGCAAATAAAATATTGTTCCAAACAATCACTACGTTGTCTTACCTTAAAATTACACAATTTAAAGTATTCTGTTGAACGCACTCTGATATGAGTAGATCAGAAAGAATTTAAAAGATTGCCCTGATAGGTTATGTGGAACTTATGGTATCTATTATTTTTATGCATTGTTTGCACATATGTTTTAATGTAAGACAATATCAAGAAATGGCAGTCCTCACAGAAAGCTACGCAGTGTTTCTGTACAACTATTGGAGATTCTTTTCTCCATCTGTAATATTGAATTTATACTAGTGTATCTTCCTAAAATTTTGGCTGAACTTTCTAACATTTATTTATGCCTGTCCTGCTGTCAGACCAAGTTCACTGAGACCGTAGCTCAAACTTGTCCCCTAAACCTCTTTCTTGCTGCTATCTGATCACTAGTCGTGTTCTGAACTCACCCTCCATGGCATGTCAAATTTCCTCAGATTTTACCCATATTAGTTTTACCTTTTATAAATTTCATAATTTATAGACTTTTATATCTTTTCTTTTATTCTTATAAGTTTTCCTTTTATACCTTTTTAGCATTTTATTCCTTCACTACTTTTTATAAGCACAGTCAACGTTCTCATCCTGACCACTATTTACAGCTGCCTGATTTGCTTTCTGGAGATGCAAAATATCTTCGTACAATTAACAAATGTACAGTTAAAAGAGTAGCGTGGTTAGGATAGCATTTTACAGGTTTATTACTAGAAAATTTACAGCGGTGAAAGAGGCAATCAAAAATGAAATGCTCGCCTGTGTCCTAGGCTTACAGTAGAAAATTCCAAAAGAAGGGATCTCCAACTAGAGAACCTTCCCCAGTGGCAGTCAGCCCTTAAATGGGGTCTAGGAGAGGTGCAGCCAGGCTCCACCCCTTCGGGTCACACAGCTGAATTGCCTTCACCTGTGCTCCCATGGCTGACTCAGTCCTTGCCTCAGGTGATCAATCAGTGATTCAGGCCATGACTCAGCAGAACCCATACAATCTTTTTTCTTTCATTTGTCAAGTGGCAAAAGTTACCACATCAATACAAAACATGGACACATGTAATCCATGTTCCTTACAGGGGAATTTGTGCATATCAAAAATTTAATCACATGGTAAAGTATTTAAAGGGTCAAGGTCTTCCAGGAATGCCCCCAATTTAGAAATTTCAAATGGTAGAATTTTAGGAGTATCTAAGTGTCACTGAACAAATGGAAAGTTTCTGAAACGCTGGTGAATTTATTTTTGGCTATTGAAGATATTGTCAGAGAAAAGGATTATCATTTGTGGGTTCCTCCCCCCGCCCCTCCCCCCCAAAAATTAGGTTGGCATTCTGCATGCAAGAGTTCTAAATTTTATTACAACAGGAATTGCAACACTTCAGTCTGCCGATCTTTCTTTTTTAATTTTTACTTAGAAAGGGGGTTTCAGTGTAATTACAAGGGCTCTTCCATGTTTGATCTACAGTATCCTTAAGTTAGTGTCTTTGAACTAATACAAAATGAATCCAAATATGAAGAAGTAACAAACAAGAAAAGCATGAGAAAAATACTACTTCTTGGTTTGGGGAATTCACTTAATAGTGTTGCCAAACAAAATTATTCATCTTATAGAGACACGGGCAAATGCACATACACACAAAATGTACATTCGTACCCACACTGATAACAGAGTAAAATCCAAACTTCAGAGGTGTTAAGTAAAGAGAGTGGCTAAATTGAGGAAAGTTTGCTCTAACGCTGTGTGCCTTAGTCTCCCTAAATTATTATATGTTGAAAGGAGAGGTTTCCTTAGAAGGATCAAATTCTTCCAGCTGTCTAGTATGCAAATATAAAATGTTATATGGGCTTACAGGCCAAGACAGCACATGCAGAATACCTCTTTATGGAACATTTTTACTCAGAAAAGTGACTGGATAAGAAAATCTGCAGTTAGAGTCTTATTAGTGGAAATATTTGCCAAATGATGAAAAAGCTTACTATCTTTTTACCTTTTATTTCTTTTTTTAGATCGCAGATAAAGCGACTTGCTAGAATGCCATCTTGTGCAACATAAATCAAACATATTTACCATGTTCTAACTGGTGGTTAAAAGACTGATGTGGCTTTGAGGAGCTATGCAACTGAAGATCACGTGTGAGAAAAGAACACTACAGACTTCATTTACAAAGACAAAGCTTCAATATATAACGTAGCATGACTTTAAAAATATCACCAAAGCTGAAAAAATAAAATGCATGGAACTATGGAATCCCACCATATAAATTCAATAATTTCTCTACTAAAGCCATACTAACAGATATGGGAAGTTGTAATTACATATGTCTTTATACTCTCAATTTGTACTGAGAGACAAGATTTAATGCAGTGTTTAGCTTTCATGATGTAACAGGTGTCTATCAGAAGAGACAATTTGGTGTCCTTTTGTTTTTACTTCATTCTTTCCGAAAGAAAGTCGATCTTCAGAATTTTTCTGCCATGAAATTAATATTCCCATTTGAGAGTATTTTTAGTTCTCTGTTTTAAAATTAGTATGGCTCTAGCTCTGAGCTTAGAAAACAGTACATTTCTATCAAGATTGAGAATGTTACAGTATATGCTTTTTACTATAACAAAATATTGTTTTCAACTTTCTGATAAATCATTTCTTTCAACAGCATTTTATGATGAAAATCAGTGGACTCAGCCTAAAACTTTAACAAAATACTACTACTGAGACAGTTCAGTGCTTCCAGTAAATCTTATTACATAGCAAAAAGATCCTTCCAAAGAAGAAAAAAAGCATTAAAATACTGGAAATAGCTACATTCAGAGGTAAAAACTTGCCACAGTTTGTTGGATTTATAGAGTTCACAAACTAATTGATAGCATGGTGTCGTCTCTTAGCAATTTACCATGTTTCCAGAAAAGCTTATTAACTGGAGCATATTTTTCAGTGTCTTTTTAGAGTAGATAACAAATCCAAATTCCTCAGCCATCTAAAAACAGCACAAGAGGAACTTGTAGAATTTATTTTACTTACACTCCTTAGGAATGATGAAATTGGGGAAAACAAGGAAAATATAGTGTTCTAAGTAAATTAAAAAGCGTAAGAGTTTTCATGAATCTGAGAAGAGAGCTCTGAAGTACTCATTTTTTCTATACTTTTCATACTTTTTCTACCTGAACTTTTGGATTATTGCTCATACTACAGATCAGTTTGCAGTGTTAGCAATGCACTTTACGGCATCACTGTCATAGTAGAAAAGTTTAAGACAGTTTTCAACTCCTGTAAAAGTGAGAGGTGGGGGTAAATCTAATGCAGAATATCTGGGGATATATAATAGAGGAATGACATATTTTTCATAGGATCAGTAATGCAAGTAGATAAAAGACACAAATCCCTTGGAAGAAATACTTTTACCACAAAATTTTCAACATTTCTGGAAAGAGCAGTTTGCCCAGAAGTATTAAAGTTTTCTCTCCTTTTAAATGTAAAGATAACAAACATTTTCTAGAAATCATTACTCATCAAGATCAAAGCCATTTGTCAAAGCATAATCTTTTTGCATGCTACATTCATCACATGGTTGCGGATAGAAAGCACGTGATGTTGAATTCATCTTTTACTCAGAGGTGTCTATATATTCTCTCTTTCACGTGTGTTCTTGCATCATCTTGTATTTCTTCTGCATATTCATTGCTACTTCTAATGTTATTTTCTGCGTGTGCGGTTTACATAGAAATTTCAAAATTTTCTGGACAGCCACTATTTTTTATTTTTTATTACATTGTCACTATTGAATTAATAATATACTCATATGGCTAATCTGATTTTTTAGCTTGTCAGAGTTATTCTTTCAAACATACACAGATATATGTCACTTCCTCTTGTTTTTTCCTGATCAACAACAGACACTGGTAGAAAACAAACATATGGACATTTTCTTGCACCCAAACCAAATTAGGAAGTGTCTCTGGACTAAAGCAGAAAGACAGTGAAGTAACAGGCAGCAATAGCATCCAGCATTTCCATATTGATAACTAAAGATCTATTTATCTCAGCTTGCAAGATCTTTGACACTGGAAATTAGGACCACATTAGCCCATCCCCTTACTTCAGTCTATATTTAAACAGACCAGCTGGACTTCATTCTGACAGCCAAAATCACAGCACCCTTTATATACCAAGGCTTTATATGATACAAAAGCATCAAGTCTTCTCACTTTACCTAAGATGAATAACAGTTAATGGAGCTCACGCTGATATAATTTGAAGAGATTTAGAGGAAATATTTACAGGTAATGTGAGGTAATAAGAAGGGAACATTTCTATATTCCTATATATATATTATATTCATATTCCTATTGTTTCCCTCAACTACCCTCTCCCAAACACGCATACAAAATTGAAAGAAAGTATTTGTGGGAAAAGGTGACATGTTGCATCTAAAGCAATAATTCCTATGTACCACACAGTGTCAGAAACTACAACTTTTTCTGGTGCAATTTCAGCTACTGTTTTGTTAGAAATGTGATCTAATGTTGGCTCTGGGCAGTTTGGAGGAATATTATCCTAACCTATATTGTTTTATCACCTCTCTTCCCTTACTAACAACAACAAAAAAAAGAAAAATGGCAGACTCCAAATACAGAGAAAAGTAAATGTCTATGCTTAAGTATTAACTGAACTGAATGCAATTAGAAAATCTCAACTCACAAAACCAGTCCCTGTACAGGGAGTACTGTCAGGTAGGCTGGTATTTTAAAATATGAAATACTCTCTTGCAAAAGTTACACCAAAAATGTAAAAAGTGAAGTTAAAGAAAGGAAATTAAGGCTTAGGGAAATAGGAAGCCAAGAATGGCACGATGAGGACAAAGGGAACACTGATTCATATTTCAGTAAAATGAAAAATAAATAGTTGTTTATACTGAAATTCAAATGGAATTCTTTCATATAGAAAATAACTTAAAACAGTAAGGAAGCAATGACATAAATAGGTAGCTTGAAAAAATAAGAAACTAGCAAAGGAATCTATGTTAATCCAATAGCTGAAACAGAAGATTTCATGGTTAAGAGATAAAGTGCCAGCTTCAGGAAAAGTTCCAAAAAAGGAAAAAAAAAGGATCAACAAGTAAATTCTGGTAAACAAGATGCCCTGTCCCTGGAAGTGTTCAAGGCCAGATTGGATGGGGCCCTGGGCAGCCTGGTCTAGCATTAAGTGAGGAGGTTGGTGGCCCTGCATGTGGCAGGGGGGTTGGAGATTCATGATTCTTGATACCCCTTCCAACCCTGGCCATTCTGTGATTCTGTGATTCTGTGATTCTGTGAAAGGGAAAAAAAGGCGAATATCTTAACTACTGAATAAATATATCACAGCTTCAAGAAGGAAAGAATAGTGAGTAGTAAAGTACTTGACATCTCAGACCGAGACACAAAACATGAAAATGTAGATATACCATGACATAATATTTTACTTAAGCTTCTATTGACTTCAAGGAACCAGTGCTTCTTCTAGTAGAGTCTATCTGACATCTGCAAAAGAAATGTAGTATGCCTCGTGGTCCTCCATCAATCATACCTCTTTCAGTGGTGCACGTGGAGGAAGCCCTTTAGTTGTGCCAGGCAATTCACAGCAGAAAGGCAATTCCACTCACCCTGAGAGAGTCATACTGATATAATACAAACCCATTTGCCAATACAATCGCTTACACCAACCCTTCATGTTGCCAGGACCCCTGAGGAAGGTCAGAGGAAAAATCAAAATGAAGTTTGGGTTTTAGCAGAAGAGCATCTAAGTATTACATTTTGATGTTTCTGTATTTGCCTTTTCCCCATGAACGTACATCTCTGCATTTCTGCTTCAATACTGAACTACTCACACCTCTTTTAATCATTTTTTTATTCTATTTGGGGTGATAAATTGGATAGTCTCCTCAACAGCATGAAACAAAAAGACTTTTTCTACCATATGTTACAGTAATAAAACAGAAAGCTGTTTCCCATTATTGGCTGGTCCATCCTCGTGTAGTCAGTTGCCTTGGAAACTTAGATTGATTATAATTTCAAGAAAATGTAAGAATGAATTGAATCACCTAGTACCTTTTTTCAATGTCTGTCTCAATTTACAATGTTGAAACTAGTAACAAAAACATCCCTAAGTATAGTTTCCACTTATACCTTTATTTTTGTTGCACTTATGTCTCAAAGTGACAGACAAAATAGTATAACTTAGATTGGATGTATCAGAAAACAACAGTAAAATTTCAGAAAACATTCTAATTAATGTAAGTCAAAAGTACATTCAAATATACTTCATACTAAATAAATAAAAATAGAACCTTTTGCAGATTTCATGTATGGATAACACAATATCTAGTTATCATATAATCTAAATTTTTCATTTTGTCCAAAAATTTGAACTTTTCTTGAAGCCAAAATGTATTTGATAAAACATTAATTTTCCAAGTATTCAACAACCCCCCTTAGAAATTCATATTCATTTATCTTCTAAGGATTCAACTTTAATCAGCATTAGCATGCTTACTGAAAAAAAAAGTTACTATATATTTAGGAAATCCCTTTGTCATTTTGAATTCCTTATATAAAATTACCAACAGAACTTGTAAAATGTGCAAATTACTAGTTTTAAAGCAGCATTTTTTTCATGCTGTTATCTTTGGATTATAAACAGTCCCAAAAACTCTGCAAAGATTTTTTTGCTGCTTGAGTTCTTCACTCTCAGTTGCCAACCTATATTTAAAAACAAGTAACTTTAAACCAGCTGAGAAATTTGGCACTGTGTCCCCATCTACTCTTTGTTAAAATTACTCTTCCAACATAAAATTGCCAAACCTGTCAAATGGAGCTGTGCAATTACAGTGATTAGGAGGAAGTTTTTATCATTGCTAATACATGGGAGGTGATCCAATAGGTTTTTAAGTTGTGGCCTCTTCAAGAAAGATTAGAAGACTCTTGGCACCTAAATAAAGAGAAACTGTCAGCCCTTCAGCATGAACTGGTAAGGAAAAAGTATGTATTAAAATCTGTAATTTTTATATTATTTTTTCTGAAGATAGTTCAGTCTCTGGACAAAAAAAAAAAGAACCCTAAGTAAGTATAATGCTAAGGTCAGTTAGAAAATGTCTGAATTGTTACATAAATATCTAAATTGTTCTTCATTTTGCAGTTTTAATTTCAACACTTTCTGACTTTTGTAAATGCATAAAAAATTAAATTGTATTTCTAGAATTGTATATTTTTCTTCTCATTTACTTGTCTTTTTAAAAAATTGTTAAATCAACTCAATAAACTTGACAGACATTGCCTAAAAAATGGGCATTTTTGACATTATTTATCCAGTATAACTTCAAAAAGACATCGCAGTAGCACAATTTCAAATTTGTCAGTCTTCAAAAAAAAGTTCATAAATTCTTTATTTTACTTCTGTTTTAGCAAAAAATCCGAGAGTTTGTATTGTGAATCTTGATATTTAACTCCAATCTCAAGCAACAATTGATGTCCTGATAGCAGAAATACTGGTAACCTGTCAGTCCAAGTGGAAACCCGCAGTCAGGAAGGAAACAGTTATCTTTGAGGAGTTCTGACTGTGGAATGAGGACGGGTCAAGTCCTACTTGCCGTGATGAAAAACAAGCCAACTTTCCCACCACCTAATTGCACTGCTTCCTTCACCAAAAAAGCAATGATAGAGATGAGGAGTATCAAAGAGCAAAGAGGACTGAAAAGTAAGGTAATCCTGTCAAGACTGATGTTTTCATATTCCCTCTGGCTCTTCTCCATTCTCTTTAAATTTCATTGAATCACCAAAGGAGAACTTTGACCTGGTCATGAAATAAAAATAAAACTAAAAAATCAGTGAATAAACCAACAAAGGAGAATACTCTTCAGCTTGCAATCTAAGAAGCACTCCTTTTAGCAGGATTACTCACTGCTGGCATATAGAGCTCAAGAATGGCTTAAAGATGTTCAGAAACTCCTGCAGTTCCAAAATATTAAAATTCTAGAATTCATGTACAAACCATACAGACAAAAATCACTTAAATTTGAAAAGGGTATATGTTGTTTCATCAGCTACAGAGTACATAAATCTTCCATTTTGGCTCCATTTCTAACTGCAAGTAAAACCAAATCCTCCTACATATTTGCTACAGAGTTGTGCTCTTTAACAATTCAAAAATTATCCGCCAATAATTTGAAATATTCCATTCAATTTTTTAAAAAATATTTATTATCTATATACATGCAACAAATGATTTATTATTAAGGGATCAAAGAATAACTGTTAGATAAGGGTAAAGTGAGAAAAAATGGTGTTCCAGGACATACGTATACAACTGTAAGTTCCGCTGATGTTATCTCTGTGATCAATTTTGGGTTCTATGCAACATAAAAGGAAATACGTACGAGCAAAGATTAGACCTCTAGTAGGGTGAAATTTGGCTTGCATAAACATGTAAATGTTTTGATGTTTGTTTCAATCTTTCTATTCAAGGTCACCAATACTATCAGAATATCCTGTAATAGAACCTCTGTTTCTAATTCCAGGATGAAAAGAGTTTTACCTTAATCCTTTTAAAATCCTGTTAAAGATTTGGTTTATTCTGAAGTTGGACTGAGAGTATAGGTTTCTTTTCTTATTTTATCCAGACTAGTTCCACCATGTCTTGAGCAAATCATTATAGTCTTGTCTTTCACACTTCATTGGCTTTTTGGTTTCCATCTGTTTTCTCTCATCTTTTCCTCCTATGTCTCATCTACATTCTCTTTCTACTCTGTTTTCTCTCATCTACTTGCTCATTACTATTAGACCAGCACTCTGTTTCACCATTTACTTCCCAATTATCTCACTGAGGTGGAAAATGAATGAGACCTAAAAGCTCCATTCTGATAGACACTGAAGACTTTCAGAAAAATTTAACTTCTTTTATTTATTTATTTTTAAGGTGGTCCTTCACTGACCTAAGCACATTACTTTTCTGAATGTTGTCTAAGGTACAGTGTATTATTAGTGTATTGTTACTACCTGTATACAAGTAAGCAGAATATCACAGTACATACTTCACTAATTTCAGAAGGGAAGGTGTGAACGATTTATTGCTGCAAATTATTGTATCTATTGAACAAAATTCATTGTGATGTTAATATAATCAATTTAATAAAGCTGCGGTGATACAGAGGTTGCTCCAAAAGTAATGCCTCACATTTAATTCCATGGAAACCACAACAGATACAAAGAACAAAATAGCAGTAGTTGATAGAGAAAATTCTCAGCTACAAAACATTATTTTTTCAACACAGGCACTGCCACTAGGTATGCATTTTCACCAACAATGAAGAGCTTGCATGCGGAGTTCGTAAAACCCACAGTTCCACAGCTGCTGAAACATCACTGTCTCCACTACTGAAAGGTACCACCCACTCCTTCACTGTTTGGTCTCCATAAATATTCAGCAAGAATTAATGAATGTCAGTGTGTGCAATTTTTTTTCTGTGTAGAGAAATTCAGTGACACACCTTTGCTTCATACACACTTCCACGTCAGATTCCATTCTGCCAGTCTGCCCCTCTGCTGCCATCTGTCACACAGCAACAAAATGTAATGAAATATTGGTGGAAGGTACAACCTGTATTGTCATACCACCTACATCTACCTCTGTTATTGTGACCAAGATAATAACATAGGAGGGATTACTTTTGAAGCAGCCCTTGTAGAAGCAAAAGCATGATTCTCACAAAGGAAAAATGACATTAATTTAAAATATTCTAGGATCAGGATCCAAATACCCATATTATTCACTGAAAACTGCTCAACATAGCAGGATTAATTCTCTACCTGCTGTGAAGATATAATCAATCCATTGATGATTAGAGTTAATCATTAATCCTTAAATTGTATTCAATAAGAAACTTCCTGCAAGAGTCAATTGAAACTCTTTTCTTTCTTAGTAAAGAACAGTTTTTCACAAATGTTCAAAAAAGTACAGTAAAGCACTGAATTTGCAGTGTGTACTTTCTCACGCACTCCTGGGGCTTTCAGAAGTTTCTCATATTTGTGCACTTTTCCTTGTGATCCCTTCAGCACAGTCCACCATGAAAGACATCCAGAGCTGCAATGTGAAAGGAACTTTGACAAGGTCATCACCTCAGCATCTGGTCCATCATTTAAAGGGTACACAGGTGCATAATTCACAGATTACCTACGCATTTCTCTGTCTCAGACTTGAGAATACTGGCTGGACACTTAACTATCGTTTTTGGTGTTCAGTTGTGCTGTGTCCCTTTTCCTTGAGACAGTTCCCATTTTCAGGAAACGCACCTCTTATAAATAAATATTCCTTAAGTGGGAAAGCCCTACTCACTGTATGAGACTTAGCGTCTGTTGTGGTGCTAGCAGAGAACTGCATCACTTGAGGCTTTTATTCCTCAAACTCTGCCCTTCTTGTGCTGTCCAAAGGCCCATTTTCAAGCACTGGTCAGACAAACAGTAGGTTCTTGCCCTTCCTTGTGTCTGTGAATGAAGAAAATCACTGCAAACTAGCATCCTATGGAGAAAATTTCTGGAAATCCCTGTGAGACTTCTACAACTCTGTAGGACATACAAATGGGTTTAGAGAGGCGGCTTGCATGCTGCATCAATTACAGAATCTCTCTGGTTGTGGAAACTGTCAGAGACGGGAGAAAGAATTATCCTACTGCTTACAGCAATGCATTCTCTACTGAATAGAGAAAGGGTAAGTGACAGCAAAAACTGGCTAACTTGGATTTTAAGAAATAGTACTAGTAGTGTTGTTCCACACTCTGCGGCATACTGTACTCTAATTTTTAAAGCTCAGGTGCTAATATACAGCCCTAAAAGAGTAACAGTTGCTACTGAAATCAGACCCTTTTACTTTCAGAGATGCTCTATTTTGAGGGCTGGCATCTGTGCCACAGCCAAACTAGTATTTATCTTGCAGTAAAATGCTGGAGTCATGAACTGAGTGATTTGGAACTGCTCTACTTATAAACAGATATCCAGGACAGCATTTTTGGAAGACAGCCACCAGAGTGTACTCTATTACAAAATAAATCAAACTCAAAAGATGCTTTCTGTCAAGTTGGAGATACTTTTAGAAAAGATCAATTGCAGAAACCATCACATTTATGTGACTATTTTTAAGCTTGTGTCACTGACAAAAGTATTTCATACACACTGTAAGATCCCAGGTGAGTTCCTCTAACATTTCGCACAGATCACAATACCACTGACTCTTAAATCTAGTGGAAAGGTCTCATTTTTTATAGTACAATGAAGTACAATTAAGGTATGATCTTCCTCTGACAGGTCTGAAATGATCTCCATCTTAGCTCCTTAGGGAATGTGTTGAAATTTAGCTATTTAAAAGATCTCTAGCCAACAATCATAAATATTATCAGCTCTGAATTTCTGGAAAGGGTTATTGCTGAGAGGTAGTCTCTTTAGGAGTATATAGTACAACCTGACTAAAGTACAACCTCATCCCTGACTATTATTATAATGCTTTTAGGTCTAAATGCAGCCAACAATGTTGGCTATGGAAGGTGCAATACAAGGATATAACAAAAAATGTACAACTGAAGTGGCAAACCTCCCACTTCATCAATAAATTGAAGTGCATAACCTTGTCTAGGGATATGACTGTACTGCGCACTGCTGCATGAAGCAAAGATGTCTGTGTTAGATTTAAAATGAGACAGCTGGGATACCAAAAAACTTTTGCCATAGAGGCACTCAGTTTCATACAGTCTGTTACATTCCCAACAAAAGGAAATTTATCTCAGTGCGCTGTATTACCCTGAAACTTGAAGACAGATATGAACTACTTACAGAATATTTGTTTACATTTTGACACAATTTAGTAAAGGAAAAAACAATTAGCACGTGTAGTCCATGAGAATTACATCTGCAGGCATTCCATGGGTAGCTTGCAGCTGGATTGAGCACATCTACTCTTTCTTTGCAGGTATGGAAGCGTAGGCATACTGCAAGACACTACGTTAGGGCAACATCTTTAACTAGACTGGGATGAAATCCCAGTTAACTGAATTTTCCTAGAAGAATGTCCATAATCATAACCTATAATAGAGATTGATTTAACCAGGAATGGCACTTAAATGCAAATGTAGGATTCTTAATGTGAGCTAAGGATCTACACTCTCACTATATTTCATGGAGACAGAGTATTCATCTCAGTTACCCATGCAGAGGTATTCAGCAGCTTTTGGAGTGCAGAGGAGTCCTTCTTGGTCACCTGCTGACAATGTGAAAGGGAACAGATCTCACAGAAATCCTGTGCCAAAGCTGTCGGCCATAACAGTAAACATCAGTTCCTTGAGCACTTCTCACGTGGTACTGGGCACGTGTTTTGAAAGCTGAATCAAGGTCCTACTGAGTACAGGCATTGAAGACTAGAAAATTATTCAAATAAGCAGTGTATATCCCTGCTTAAATGTAAATACACAGCTCCCTCAGTTCAGCTGACTGAATAACCGTGGGTATTTGGGCATCTTGCTCATATGGAGATGCCTACACTGCAGATAGATGGTTGGATGCCTGATCTTGGCCCCGAAATCCTCTCTGTTTGCATGCCAGCTTTTATTTGTAACCTAATGTGAAGAAGCCATAAATCACAACTGCATTGATACTATTGAATAAATCAAGCTAACAGCTCCAGCAGATAAATCATTTTAAGAAACTTTCCATTGATGTTATTCTCCAGCCAGTCTTGAGGTACTGGTGCAGAGAAGGTCAGACAGCAGAGGAGCTCAACCTTCTTCCAAGGATAAAGTCATGTCTCTTTGTATTTAAAGTAGAAAGGACATAAGGAAGTGAATCACAACTGGATAATCAAAGTTTTCAACTAAGATCTCAAAATCTGAGGCTGACTCCCACATATTCCTTTAAGGTACTAGTACAAATTGTTCCTACACAGCAGGCAGAATGTTCTGTTTCTTCTTAATGATTTGTACACTGCTGATTTTTCAGTGCAAAACTTACAGTCCAATCCGGGCAGCTAATATTATAATAGTTTATAACAATAATTATCTGAATTTTACGAAGATAATAACACATGGACAAGACAAGACTTAGCACTTTGTTTATTTCACAATTCTTGCAAAACCTAACATGGCATAAATAGTATGGAACTACAATTATACAATAGCTTCCATTAAATAAAAATGGCTTGGTTTTTAACTGTCAAAGTCACAAAATATTAGTCACTTTTAAAGATGATTAAGATACGTTTGATTGCAAATTCAAAGCAATGGTTTATGTTACAGTTAAAATAGAATTTTATTTCTGCTAAAAATATTTTAAGCTCAATTATAAATAGAATGCAAAGCGAAGCCTTTTAAATCTTTAAAGAAACATTAAATTTGTGTGTATGTTCCTGTGTTTTATTACAACACTATCAATCACTGTAGTTATTTTGGAATACTGTACATATGAATTAAATTAAAGCACCAGAGGCATTAGGAGAAAAAAAATACAAGTAAAAGCACTCCCTTTCTTTTCATAATCCTAAATCTGACCTTGCTAACAAGCAGGTGCAAGACTTCACACTACAACTGAGAAGGATAAAGAAGTACAATATCCTCATTTTTCTTCTAATCGTCATTTTCTCCAAATCATATTAAGCCCCATTTGTTTTATATGATATTCACAATGATTTCCTTTTATTCTTTTTCAGTTTATTGTGGTCACAGAAATAAAAGTACAATCCTTTGATCTCCCACATCACACACAAGTAATCTAAGAGAATATAGTATATACCATGATATGAGAAATGGATCCCAGCTGAATTCCTCAGTCAAAAGAATTACATACCTATTGTAATCCTCTACAAAAGTACTCTGCAGTTAACTATTCTCACTATTGTTAGTGATTACAGTAACGAAATGTCACAATCAGAATCCACAGGTTTCTACTACAGTTAGGTAATATCCTTATTAACTCTTCCATTGTTTGCTACCAGTGCAACAAACAGCTTGCATGAAAGCAATCTAGGATAACATAAATACATAAAGCATCAGCATCCAGTTAAATCTTCTTAGTGTCAGTTATCTTCCAGTTACCTTCTTATTATCAGAGCGTTAAAAAAAACATTATGAATGACAAAATACAGTGCTGCTGAAACATGTAATGGTCACTTCATCTAAAAGCAACTTATTGAAGCCCACTAGTTCAAGTCACCTCTTCACGCTTTCTAAAATGACACATAGAAAGAATAATGAAAAGGAGAATTAAAATCTATTTTAAGAAAATGGTAATAGATTCACAAAATAATGATATTTAACAATCTTTTTTTTTTTTAAACCCTATTTTAAAAATGCAGAAATTTCACAGAATTAGTGAAGACAGGGGGGCCCAACATGTAGCCTTGGCTCAGCCAGTGAATTGCTGTGTGGTCTCTGTAATGTTTTGGAAATATACAACACAACACCATTACATCAGATAATGGATACTTTATGAATATTTTTCTTAGGATTTCTTATTTTTTTTTAATTGCATATTTACAAGTGATTGTAACTAAACCATAAGATACAAATTACGAAAGTACATGGCCCGCAGCTCTACATTAAAAATACACTTTTTAGTAATGAGCATTCTACCACCCTAAAAACATTGTTGGAAACATTAAGAATAAGTGGCTTAGGCATCCAGGGAATTCTTTCCTGCAGTAAAATGCTTCCTCAGTCACTATCCCCTGCATGACTTACAGCAAACACCCAAGCTCAACTGTATAATGTTTGCAGACAGATGTGCAAAGGTCAGATTAAATCACAAGTAGATTTCATATTCTTATTCCTTTTTTTTTGAAGACATCATTAGGCATATGTGTAAGGTATGAATTAAATCACTAATAGATTATGTAGTCCCACTTCTCCCAGTCAATAAATCTTTTCCAATATACCGTAATATCTTTATATCACTTTATATGCTCCCCTAAATCCCAGTAATTTTCACAAAATGTGGGAAATGCAGGTTGAAAGTACACTCAGACACAGAAGACTTACACCCTACACCTTCTCACTGGCACATCATTACCCTGCTTCTTCCATTTTAAAAAAAAAAATCTTGATTTCTCAAAACAGCAAATTTTCTACATAGTTTTGTTAAGAGTTTCAGATAGCAAACTGTCTCTTAAGAAGCATAGTATCAAGAAGGAAGTTTTCATTTTTGATATAGTTACTAAAAATGAGAGCAAACAAATTCTACTGTTAAATAAAGAGCAGAACATCTATCCATCTGGAAATACTGTTCACAGGAACTCTCACACTATGACACCTACACTACTATTTTCTCACAAAACAACCATTTATATTAGAAGGGAAATCATTGTTTTCTGATAATTGTAATGAATTATGATTATTTCAAAAGGTATTTTGTCTTAGCCTAGTGCTAATAAAATGTGTGTCAGTGTACATATAACCAGCTCCCTGTGATGCTAGCTATGGGTTTAACAGGTAAAATTTCACAAAATATTGATAAAAAAACTAAAACCTGCTGCTTTTCTTTAAAGTGTATAACCAATTAACCATTCTACTAACATAAAACGTGTTAAAATGACAGGGCATATGAAAGGGAAGAAAAACAAGAAACGTTCAGGCTTTTTAAATAGGAATTCTTTGTTAAAAAATCTTCTGCCATACAGATGTAAAATCTGCATTACAGCACAGATATTATTCATAAAATAACACAAGGTGGAACCATCTCAAACTATAGAAGTCTTGTCTGTGAAACTGCTGTCTTAAGGAAAGGGCAGTATACTCTTCAGAAAGCATCTTTGTGACATTTCTGATTTTAACAAAGACATGTTCAAGCTATTAAGAAAAGCAGGACTATTAGCTCCTTAAAAACAATAAAAAAACCCACCACAAACAAGCAAAACAAACAAATAAATGAAAAACAACAAAGGAAATGAAAAGAAGACAGCAATGAAACTGACTTTTTTTGGTCATTTCTGATTTTCCTCCCAAGCTCATGGAAATACAGCTTGTGAATCTTGATCTGAATTTCACAGACTGATTCCCACCAGCAAGTAATATTCATCAGTGTTTCTTTTATTATATATTAGTATTGCTAATATGGGATCGAGTGCAAACTGGGCAATTAGTCTTGCGAGGCCCAATCCTGCAAACATTAATGCACATGTGTACTGAGATTAGTAGCCCAACTGGTTAGGGAGCATGGAATTAATATGTAAATGCGTTCAGTCACATATCTAAGCATTTGTGGGATCTGTCCTGGGTTTCCCAGCAGCAGAACTTCCTAGGAACTTCCGTGGCCTCAGACACTGACTCCTGAAGCCCAGCAGACATCTCTTCCACTACAGTGTCCAGATCTGAAAATTCATTCATGCACGTGAGTTCATCCAGTTTCTTTTTTTTCCAGCAGCACCACCAGCTGGAGCAGCTAAAGAGATTAGGACCAAACTCTGAAAGTAATTATCATGCAGAGAATAACTTAGAACTAACATTGCTAAAATACCTCAACTGTTGCTTGCCATTACAGTATTTCACAGGCGCCCTTCTATTTTTGCAGAGCACATTACAAGTTACCCTCAAGATATCAAGCTAGTTGCAAGGAGTAGGTTCTGTAGGGTGTCAGATCTGCAAACACACCGTAGGGGTTTCCTCACTTATTCCTACTTCAAAGAAGCATTAAGAACAATTTCTCTTTATTACAGATTTTAACTAGATTTCTTTCCTCCGTGATGATTAATTAGGCGTTTGTTAAAATTTGCCTTCTTTTCCACCTCTAAGAATAAATGTCCCCTCCTGCTAATCAGACACAAACAAAATGTTTTGAAAAGTAATCACTTGCTAAAAAAAAATGGAAATTGGGCTTCTGTGTTTTGAGGAATGTACGCACATAGCACAGTGAAATTTAACACGGGTAAATGATCTGACTACCTCAAAGTGAAGTTTTTGCCTTCCTACAGTGGCCTTTCACCCTGCCCTTTCCTCCAATCTGAGGAGAGCTGATGTTGATGGAACATATAATGGCTCCTTTCCTGTGTAGTAAAGTCAGCAATAAAGCTCAGTAATTAAGGTGACCGGGGAGGCCCAGCCCAGCAGGCTAGTGGTGTGGCGAACACTTTCAGAACTTCAAACAATATCAAAGTCACTGAAAAATGGGCCTAGTTCAGGACTGGTTTGAATTAAGCCTCACTTCCACACGCACTTTTCAAATCCAAGCTCAAACAAGAAAGCCAAGGCCTTCTGGATTTCATTAGAGCCAATTATCTTATCTGTTTCATCTCAGGCCTGACCCTAAGGCTGGCAAACAGCTATTCAGTGCGTTTGTGTGGTTGTTTGAGAAAGCCTCCAGCCAGCCAATAGCCTGAGGAACTGCTAATTAAAACACAGTTGCCCCCTGCCTCTAGTGATTAAATATTTTCAAGCTTTTGTAAATAATTTTTCCATTCTTCGCCCCAAGCCTCAGAGGTCCAATACATGCAGTAATTTATTTAGTTTGTTAAAGAATAGAGCTGGAAATAAAACTATAATAGAAACTTAGGAAGCTCTTATATCTCACTTAAATTCTGCAAGTGACATTCTACATTCTTAGACATTCTTAATAACCTTATTGTGTTTGAAGTGTTGCAGTGTACAACAGGCTCTACATTTTGTTGATAATCATCATGTTTCCCTAGATGTCAACAAGATATGCATACTTATGGGCTTAATGAGATCATGGACACTGCAGCAGTGATACTGAACAATATGTATGTTCTTGAGCTAAACAAACAGGAGGAGGATCACAATTCCAAAGCCTGTTTGGAGGACTGAATCCTACCAGTACCATATCCATATGTCTCACTGGAACAAGAACAATTCCAGAATACAGGACCACATTACAATGTTCCACATAAAACTGGTTCATTCACAAAAAAAAAAAACAAAGAACTGCACATCTTTCATCTGGTCTAGAGGACTCAATCTCTCCATCTCCCCCTTTCAAGTCCTAGGAAGACACCCTCTCTGTATCAGATCTGAGGATTTGAAGGGATAATGTCAGCCTTGTCTCAGGGATTCCACCAGCTTGCATGACCCCATGTGCCTATTCAGCCAATGTCCCCAGTGCTCAGTGCATGTACCTCTCATGCAATGTGATGCAGATTGCAAACAGCCTACCTCCTTCTTATTTCTACCAATCAAAAACATCTCCCAAATCAATCTTTTAACCCTTTAAATCTTACTATTATGCCTAATAATAACATATTTTTATTAGTACATTATACAGGAAATATTGTCTTGTACAATAACCTCATTGTATTAGACTGCAAAGAAAGAACAAAAAGATGACTCCTGTCTATACACTCTATGTGTAAGTGGCTCCTGACTATACATTCTGGAGAACTTAGCAGTGTACAAACTCACCTATTGTTCATATATAGGAAATATAGCACTGTTTTAGAGGAAAGGAAGGCTGAGATTCTAATCTGAAGAAGGTCTAGAGCAGAACTGCAGGACAGACAGCAATCTGTAAACTCAGCGGTTTTGAGTACAGAGATGGAGAAAGGAGAGGGGACAGAGAGCTAACAATGCTTCTGCTTTTCAGTGAAACGTGACTGTATCACTAGTGACAATAGTCTCTTATGAGAGGAATTCAAATTTAAATAGATGAATACGGGAAGAGAAAATAGGTGGGTGATAAATTGCAATTTTCAGATCCAGAGGAAACCTGTTTTCATAGAAAGCTGATCACAAATGGAGTGAAGCAGACATTAATAAAGCATGGGGATTGAGAAGTCCCTGTCACATAGGAATTGAAGCACTTGCAGAGGTTTAACAATAGTTTATTACTCTGTAAACGTTTTAATTGGTAATAGGGAGGCACTCTCCCATCAGATTAATAATGCATGATGAAATAACTTTTTCATGACGTGTATCTTTTTTCTAAAATAGAATCTTTTTGTATGTGTGGATCCCTAATATTTTGCAGAGGGCAACCTTTTTTAGAGTACAGAAAAGAAAAAACATTTCAAATAGCTTGACAGTAAAGGCATTAACTTCCGATGTGATAAGGTCATGTTCAAGTTCCTGATTTGAAAGAACGGGGGAAGAAAAAATGTTTTTAATAATTCAGGGATGAGGTTTTTTCCACTTAGAGTTTTTTGCTTCCAAGAGTGATGTCCTCACCATGAGGCTAGACATGAACACAGTCATGAAAGGGTTTGAAACACACACTTAGCTGTTTTCTTGGAAGTTTTCAAATGATTTTGCTCCAGTGTAAAATAAAATTGCGTATCAAAACCATGGACAGTTGCTACTTACTGGAACTGCTGTCTTTAGTCAGCTCTACTTAGTATTTCACACCACACCCAGCATAGGAGAAAGAAAACAGCAAAGATCAGTGGATTTATCAATGGGGAAAAAAGAACCAAATAAACTTCCTCTTTCTTTCAGTCCTCTATTTTATATTATCTGACATGAATGTACACTGTAGCATAACACAGAAAAAATACTAAGCAGTTTCCCTAGCTATGCCTTCCCCAAGGCATAGCTATTTTCAGCCTGGCTATGAATGAATGCACTTTCATGAATGTAATCATTTCAGTTTAATTTTTCATGAATTTTTAATACCTTCGGAATTTTGGTAATTTTATTTTGACACCCAATATACTATGACTAGAAAGACAGTGGTAGGCAAACATATGAGTAAGATAAACTTTAAAAGCTTCGTTTGTTTCAGGCCATGAAAAATCATAAGAATGTTTGCATATAATTTGAAAGATTTAATTACTCAATCATGCTAAGTGTAGTCAAATTGTCCAGGATCAGATCCTGTCACATTTGGTGAACAGCCTTTGTTTTTCACAAACTTTCTATGATGACCCTTGCAAGAAGTTACTGTTGAATATAAGCAACATTACATATTAGCCATTAATTAATTAATGCTGGTGTGCAGAGTGGACCCTAGAAGACCTAAAATTAAGTATTTTTGATCACAAGACAAAGGCTTAACTTTCCTTAAAAAAAAAAAAAAAAATACAAACATGCCAAATGAGGTAAATTAGTCCATGAATTAGCTTTTTTTCTTATACTACTTGTAGGAGTTTGAAGTCTGATATATTCCCTCACTCTGAGTAACAATCTACTCTTCACGAAGCTGCATTGATTTAATGGGATTACTGGTGGCTCAAGCAGTGCTAATACCGCATAATCATGAGTCACAGACCTCCCTGAACTTTTTCATTAGATATCTATTTTTAAGGTATATGTGTTTTCATAGTTTTAAACATCTCTTTTGGAAGATTAAGAACTCACTTAAAAAATAATAACATACTTAGAATTGGGGCTCCAGCAACAATGAGTAACATGAAACCTCTTAAGATCTTGCAGTACTGGGCAGAGTGCTACTCAGCATAACTCAGGATTTCAAGATTTGTGTCTTGCTAGATTTTTGTATTTTCCTTTGGAATTACTGGCGCTTTACATGCTAGAGTATGTGTTCTTGTTTTTTTTTTTTTTTTTTTTTTTTTATTATGAAAAAGACTTGTTCTTTAATTTAATTTCTTTACAAGCAAAGAGTAGCATAGATACACAAAATCATTAGACATTAAAAATATCTCCAAGGAGTTACTGATGCAAAAGTATGCGAACATCTATGAGCACAGACATGCCCCAGAGGTATCTACACAATCTTATACAGACACACCAGGTGTGTGAGCACGCACATAACCTCACAATCCAACTTATGTTTGAAAGGAGGAAAATAAAAACTCTGGTTTCTTTTTCTTAAAGTACTAAAAGAAGAATAGTGGAGGTCTCATTAGCTAAGCTGGCTAAAGAAGACATGAATAAGAACTGTGTAGCTGAAAGGCCTCTGTTTCTGCTGTTCTTGTAACAACACTTCTGTCTGATTTTGGATAATGGGCTTTTAATAAAAATACCCACCAAAGGAAAACAATTAAACAATACATAAAGCACCAGGGTGCAATCTAGTGGTTCTGTTATAGTCTGGAACTGTTCCAGCAGAGAACATGTGGATATTTTTTACAGGCTATAGTGTAGTTCTCAAAAGTTATTATAAAGCAACAAAATTTAAATTGAGGCTGGACATCTACAGAATCACTCAGTGTTGCTGTAGGACTTCTAATTCAGACCTAAGATTTATCTCTATTTTAAATAGCACAGATATTTTGACTGGTAGAGTAAAAATATCTTATCTCCCAGCTTTTTAATTTCTATCAGGATGTTTTTAGTGGTATTTCTCATCTTTTCATCAAAATATTTGGCAATTCTTTAGCCTTTATACTTTCATCCTTCTAACTTGACAAAAATTGGGAAACTTTTCTACTGCAGAAGAACTCAGGTACTTTTTGGCATTTTTAAACTACAGACCATGTACAGCTTAGGTTTTAATCAAAAAGTTTTTAACCTGAACCACATAAACCTGACACATTCCATATTTTATTATCCTTTCTCTTCCACTCCCTTTTCTGCCATGTCAATAAAAGGAGCTGTGCATCTGTAGAAAAGTAAGTTGGCACTAATTAATTTATGTAACAAAAGGTTTCATTTCTCTAGTTCCAGTGCATGAAAGGAGCATCATATGTAGTTTTTAAAATCCTGGTACAGTAAAGGTGAAAATTTAGAGGAGTTTGGTGAGAAGTAGTTAGATTTTCCAAATAAAAATAACGAAGGAGGAAGAACAAAGGGTTGCAGGATATAAACAGTGCTGCAGGATTAGTTTTCTGGTGAACTCTGAAGTATAAAAAAAATGTTGAAAAGCTGTTTATGCTAGAGCTTCAAGTGCTTTTAACTCCGCTTCTCAATATCCTAAAGGCGACTTTCTCTATCAGTGCTAACAGTAGTACTAATACTACCAATACCACTACCAAAACCAATGCCAATACTAATAAGTACTAATACAATACTAATCTGCATGCTCATAACTTTTGTCAAGATAAAGAAAAATTAAAATTTATCATTATATCCAAAAAAAAGTCACAATGAAAAGCTTTTCCAAAGCCACTGATCCATAGACTACTGGATATTTACACATGGAACTTATGTTCTAAACAGATTTAAAAAATAATATTCCAAAAATCTTCAACCTTTTCCCAAATTCTTAAAATGGAACTGCTCAGGAAGTTCCTTTTTTAGGTGTTTCATGCACCTTTCTTTGAATACTGCTCAGACATTTTCTGTGACAGAATGGAAAAGAAAGACCTCTGATTGATATACCCATCTTATAAGAACACTTGGTAGAAGCTGACAAACTCAGAAATTTACAACGGATTGTACTTTGTAGAATGCTGGGATGACTGCAAACTATATACCTACATACAGACACTATTACATACACTTTCTAGAGCTTCCATAACTGTGTTATATTCAGCTATATTTTTCTGCTTAAAGCTGTACTATACACGTGAGAACGCAGGATTATGGACAATTAGCACTTTTCATAACATCCATCTTCATTTGGGTAAATCATTACTTGCCTCCTGCAGATATGACTCAGAGATTCTGCCGCCTTCTTTATGAAGTGTTGAACCCACCGCTGTCCACAAACAGACTAGAGACAACAGTTTCTGGGGTAATTCTTGCAAGTTATTATAAAAGAAAATATTGAGAAATAAAATTTTTATTTCCATTAGTTAATATAAACATGGCATTTTGCTAGTCTGAGCTGATTGCCAATGGAATTCTCTGATAACACAATAGATTAAGGTTCTGAAGATCTTGAGTCTTTATAACTTCTGGTTTTTTTGTGACTCTTGAGGCTAAGCAGCTAATTTGTTTTTTTTGTTTCCTTTCCCACATTCTGTGTTTTTTATCTCTTTTCACTACAAGTCCTAGAAAGAGAAACTGAATCTTAACATAGGTTTTAGACCATAATATAACCTTATCAGCAGTCTCTGGACATTGTAGTCATAGAAATGGCAGCATTAAGCTATGAATATTTAGAATTATTGTCTCAAAATTGTTCTTGGTGGAATTCATTAAACTTTATAACAATATACCATTGTTCTATGACTTACTATAAATAAAGCTAGGTACCGCTAGGAAAAATGTTGATTTTTGACTCCCACATTCTTTTGTTCTATTTATCAGAAAACCAGAGTTTCTGTTCAGAGAGCTAGAGTATATTGCAAAGGGGGATGTCAAATAAAGCCATAATAATATTCAAAATAATAGAAATCGATGGTTCGCCCTCATGTGGCACATTAAGCTTACTTCTAGAGAATAGAAGAGTTTCAGAGATGAGCAATTGCAATCATAAAAAACTAGACATATTTCTAAATAAAGAGAGATTGAAAACACAAGAAATGCAGACTTTTCAGAATTGAAAAATAAGAAGCAATGTGAGGGGACTCCAAACATGTTTAAAATAATAGATATGCATAGACAAGAGTGTACACTTCATCTACTCACATGGTACACAAACACATGTATTTTTAATGAAATTGGAAGACCATCAATTTGAGATAAAAAAAGGAATTTTTCTTTTCAGACACACATACATAAGACCAGGAAACTCAGTATCAAAAGATTAAATGAATACAGAATCTTAACACATACAAAAGTGATTAAAGTTGTTACATCCAATTCTGTGGCAAACAAAAATTTATAAAAGCAAATTTATGGGCAAATTAAAGTAATGTATATAAATGTCTACTATCTATATTTACATGAAACAGTATAGATAAAACACACTAATATTTCTTTGAGTTTCCTTTTGGAGTGTATATATGAATTTGTAACTTTAAAAGTAAGAAAAAAAATCTACAAAAAACAAGCAATAGTATATATTCAGAACAGAGTTAGTAAGGAGAATATATTTGAAAAAGAACAAAAATGTATTTACAATGTTTTTCACAATAAATATCAAAACAAAACATCACCAGATCAGGAAATACAAAACTAAGACCCAAAAAAGGTCATTACACATTCATGTAATTTCTGAAATGATCTTAATTATGTCCTGTAAGATTATAAGACTGAAATGAACATTTCTAATTACTTTTTATCAGGGGTTAGACCACAGTGATTTTTAAATATATTTATTTTCTACCAAAATAATTTCTCTGAAAGGAAGTGAAGATTTTCTGTGTACCTTATTTTCTTTCATTCCTACACTTCAACTTCTACACTTCATAATTGGTTTCAAATGTGACTTTGATTTTGAATTTTCTTTTTTTAAAAGAAATAATTATTTTGAAATACTTATAAATTTTGTTTTGTATTTATAATTAAGCCATGGATATGTAAGCTCATTCCTAACTCCTAACTCCTCCTTAGTGTCACTTATGTCTTTTAAATTTGCTCACTGTATTAAATTAAAATCATACACATGACTGCTAAAAATCAATCTCAAATATAATATTGTCATGAGCTATTTCTAACGATTCCAAGAAACACACACACATTTCATTTTATATAAGCTTTTATGACCAGGTTCACTGATATGCTGTGGCTGTTTTACGCTACTCTCGAGTAGAGCAAAACAGCCAGAGCATACTGGCTGGTTAAACTAAATTTACAACTCCTTTGTTGAATAAAAGCAGTACAAAGCAGTTGGAAGGCACACTCAATTTCCTTCTGTCTCTTGCTTTTTCTTCACCCTTCTCAGCTCTCACATTTGTTTCCATTTCCTCCTGCATCTGCTATATTTTGCTCTACACAAACATATTTCTTCTGTCATCTGTAAACTCTGAGTGCATACATGTACATGCTTGTGTGTACAACACAGACCTTCTGCCTCATTTACTGAAAGCATATGGTATAACATGTAGCTTAAGAAAGTAATTATTTGAACATTAATATCTGACCAACCCTCTTGTTTTTTTCTATAGTTGCTGGCAGAAGAGTGTGGATTACCCTCTCATAAAGTGAAGTGTAGAATCATCATCTCAGTAAATAGCAACTATCTTCTATATTTTCAAAGAGATTAAAACAAATTTCATTTAAATAGATGGAATTAAATGATAAAACATAAATCTCTAGAGCCAAAGGCCTTGAAAATATTGGTAAGGAGCTGTGCATTTTTGTTATCATAAGGAAAAAGAAGACATGAATGTCCTTTAGGAAAAAATACATTCTTTCAAGGAATTCTGAAGATAAAATAGTTGCTAAATGCTAAATATCAAACAAGACTTTTCTGGCAAAATTAAATAACGCACTTCTGTTTGATTCTACAGAAACTTCTGCCTCCTACATTTTCTACTACCTTCTCATAGTTAACATGAGTAAATACATTTTTTTAAAAGAAACTGAATACAAATGAAATGAAATCCAATTTTATAAATAAAATCTTTAACATGTCTAAAACCACTTAAATTTGAATTCACACTTTAAAAAAAGTTAGTTTAAAAGCACAAGACTCTCCATGTAGCACAGACAACTAAACGGCAGACTCAAACCAGTGTCCAGTTTCCTACTAGTGTCCCACAGAAGCCGCCACATTCTGCTGAAGTAATTACTCTATGATATCATTCTAACTCATCTTCAACTGTCTTGAATTTTTATACAACAATTGTTTTTTTTTTTTTTCCCAAAAAAGCAGAAATATTTTCTAGGATAGTTTGGAGGAAGACATTGAAGTGAAATCTCATTAAGTCACAATAGGATTTGATTCAAATAGATTTATCTAGCTGAAAATTACAAATACTCAGCTACATGTATCTATATGTATGTGTGTGTGTATAAATGTTCATACAGTTCCAGAAGTATATTTCGTAAGAACAATTCCTGATGTCTAATACATCACCGTATAGAGCAATACGTGAGCAAATCTTTAGAGTCATAAAAAGGGACTTGGTCTCTATTTATGTGGACATTATCATTTAGAAGTATCTCTGCTATAAAATCTGATAGTCAACCAAGAAGTAATGAGTTATCTAGTATCATGGTTGCAGATGCTTCAAATAAGTACTTAGTGCAATTCTATGAAGATACTACAGTTCTGCTGGTTAGAAAGCAAAAGCTATGTGGACCCTTTTGGGAGCTCAGTCCCTAAAGGAGTCAAATAATTAAGCTTCCAAGTTGCTAGAAAGCAGGAAGCCTCAACTGCTCTCCAGCTCAGCTCCATCTGCCTTCAAACTTCCTGACATCTTCAATATGTTGGAAGGGAACTTAAACAGCACACTGTCCTGCCTCTGCTAGGGACTGAATCTTGTATAAGTTTTCTCTCTGCTGGGGAGTAAATATGAAGAGATAATCTCTCAATTTTGTCTCTTCATTTTCCTCCTCTCAGAAATGAGGATATCCAATGCTTTCCCCATCTCTTTGTTAAGAACATCTACATAATTCTGTCTCCAAAATATATTTATTTAAAAAATAACACGCTCATTTTCCTAACTACAAATTTTACTACATACTTCCAGATAAACTGATCTGTTGCAGCTCCTGAGCAACAGCTGACTTGCTGGCTTGTTTACTAGGTCTCCTATTGGTTTTCTCCAAGACTCTACCTTCCTTCCTGTCTATGGCAAAACATTGCACTGTGGAGTTCTCATTCCTGACCGTAGACTCATAATTCTGTCCTGGCCAAATTCATAATGCATATTACACCATCTACAGTATTTTGGATCATAGCAGGGAAAGATTCTGTTTGAAAGATTGGCTCATCATTAGTAATTTTAAATTTACTTATCACTACGAGCAAACCCAGAGAAAATGGGTATCTGGTTTATCCTGCATAATTTATAGATATTTATATTCATACTACAAATTTCTTTTCTTCACTGATGCCATAATAGTAATAAAAAATCCATATCAAAAGCATTACAGATGGTACAAAGACTGTCTTTGCTGAAAAGGAGCTTAGGACATAGGGAAACACTTCCCGTTGTTCAAGCACTTTTGGAAAAATGGAAGCATGGCAGCATGTATTATAATTAGTCAACTGCATATATTTCTAGAAAAAAAATTAAAATAGCAGTTGACTATTTAACCATAAGCTCCTGCCCACATTAACTGGAATACTAATTGTGCATCTAAAATTATTTAAATTTGAAATTATTTATAATAATAATTATTTATTATTATTAAAATTTAAAATATATTAAATTTTCAACCATCAGCAATTCTTGTAAAGGATAACTTTATTCTTACATTGAATTTATTTGCTTTTAAAAAAGTATAATTAAGCACTTGTTTTACTGGTATGCCTGCAAATGATTAGTCATTGTGTAGAAGTCTACATGAATTTTATTTTTCTGAATAGTGCTATTTTGCAAGGCAAAACATTTGCACACTGAAATTCCTTTTAACTCCGAAGCAGACTAAAATGCTTAACAGTAGTATGAGCTGCTTCAAACTGCTTATGAGTCTGCCTTTTACTAGAACTACAAAGAATATGTTTGAAAAGATTTTTCAAACCCAAGCATTTATTGTCAGGAAAGAAGGGATTCCAGTTACAGTTGCAGTCATTTACATGAGTCTTCTTAGACCATCATTCTCCAAAAGGCTAACACGGTCACATTACCTATATCATTATTGGCTTACGTTGCATCCAGACCAAGAAATGGGGGGTGATCATATCAGACGTTAATATCAGATACTAATATCAGTTATTTGAACCATCCAGTCCTCTCAATTCCACAGAATCTCAACAAAGAATAATACATTGGAAGATAACAAAGATCTTGGAAAGAGCTTGAGGCAACATCAAGGTATAGAGGATTTTAAATTTACCTCTACTTATTTGTTTAGACTTTTTTTTAAGTGCAGACAAATTCTGTAAATAAAACTCATAAAGCTTTTCTTTTCACAATGATTGTGTGACATTGTGAATGTGCTGGGCCAGTTCTGTGTCTGGGACTTTCAATTCAGGTATGTTGTTTATCAGATCCTTGGCATATTATTTTGTGGACAACACAGGAGTACTTCAGAAAACAAAGCAAAAATGTGTTTTATACTTTTTGTGATGTATTTTGTAAAGAACATAACTCAATCTACATAAGGCAAATGCATTTCTTCAAACTAAAATTCTTGGACATGATCTGATATGGAAGTTGTCTCATTGCCTTACCAGCCTGTCAGCTTTCACTAATTGAAATCTCTTTTCAGACATGTATCATCCAATTAAGAGGTGAGTGCTCACTAAACCCTTCCACTGAACTGCTGAACAATGAAGGGAAATGATGTGTGTAAAACAGGACTACTGAAAGTCTAACAGAGCATGTTTGAAAGTGGTTCTATCTCCTCCAGTACCATGAAAAATACTAAAGATTATGATGAATCACCTATGAGAGAATGAAATTTCATTTACAATGAGCTATTGAAAGCAAAGAGAAATATAGCATGCAACATTTGCTATAATTCTTATTGAGATTTTCACCTTCAAGTAACAAGCTTTCCACTGAAATTCAAAGAAAATGACAGTTAGGCAAATTTGTGAGCACCATATGAGCATCATAATGAGAATTTTAATCTAATGAGGATCACTGTGTTTGGACCATACTTAGTAGTGCTTTGTACATGCTACACTTTCACATAACCATAATCAATATGAACAGTACTTTTCTTGTGTCTGCCATTATTGCTTACATTTAAATTTTGTAGATAGAGAAGTTAGGAAGCGCAAAGTCATTTTAATGGCATGATATGATAATAATAAAATAAATGAGTGATCAAATCATTACACCTTTTTTTTATTATTATTATTTTATGTGAGTGACCACTACATCTGATCTACCCATTTATTAATTTCACTAAGATTTCACACACCGGGATATCTGTATTAAAACAATTTCACCATGGGTTTTACCATCCTCCCGTCTTTTAAAATTATAGTCATTCTTATTCATGTATTTATGTATTTATGTTGTACCACCAGTTTTCAAACTTTAAAAGAAAAAGGTACTGACCTGAATGCTGTGAGATATTCAACATCTCCCATGGGAGGATCCAAACCACCTGTCCAAGCAATATTTATATTAAAACCTTCACCTGGGCCACTTCCAACCTGAAAAAATAGGAAGAAAATGCCAAAAAAGAAGTAAAAAAGGAGGAAAAGAGAGGAGGGAAAGAGAGGGAAAGGAGGGGAAAAAAAATATCTGAAGTGTGCTTTGGAAACAAACATCAAACAAAACATCAGATCAGCCAGCCTTATTTGACAAGGGCTGCTCTGGGTTATGCACTTGTTCTTCACTAGTCCCCTGCTCCCAGTGGACAATTTGGTAATCTGGTGTAATTTTAAGAACCAGAGAAGGACAAGAAAATTAGGGGTAATCATGCAATGCAATTACCTGAAAGATACAAATAAAAATGGGGCTCTAAAGAAATAAACCTAACCTCATTTGGGGCTCCACTGCCAGGGAAGAAGTTGCCTTCATCATAGCGATGGAGGGAAACATACAGGATGCTGGGGTCAGCATAAAAAGCCTGCTGTGTACCGTTGCCATGGTGAACATCCTAAAGGAGAAAGAAAACAGATGACAAATGTAATAACGTTCAACTCAGTGTAGAGAGCTCAGTTCTGCTTTCTTTTACCCCCCCTCTCTCTGTTTCTCTCCCTCGCCCTTCTTTTGTCTTTCCTTTTCCCCCTCCCTTCACCACCCCATACTTCCTGAACTTTCAGGCAAATTACTCTTTAATGCACTCATTTTTTAAACTGGCTTCTAAAAATCAGGAAACCATAGCGAGCATGCCCTGGAGACTCCAGATGAGCAGTCATTGAGAAATCCCAGTCCTTTTGTACAATTAGATATTTATACACCAGCTCTTTGTACTCCTTGCCTCAGTGATGGAATCTAGCATCCTGTTTTATGGAGGAATTTTATGACTTATTAACTGCCAACAGTTCATAACCCCTCAGGCTTAATTAACTAGCCTCATTGGCCTCTGAAGAAAGACTAATGTTTAAACTACAAACTAGTATTTTGCAGAAGGATCTATGGTTTACAGAGCTTTTTCACAATTCTTGACAGAACACTAAACATAAGTGTATTCATTGATTTGCCAAGTTCCACTATTGAGGTCAAGGGCTCTGCGACCAGCTGAGTAAATTGGCTTTCTTGAAACATTCAGTTCAGTTAGAAGTCCCTCAGCAGTTAGATCCACATCAAAAGAGATGCCAGATGCAGAAAGGACTTCATACTTCACTTTTACAAAATCATGACGGCAACAGTTGAAGATATAGGAATATGATCTCATTAGCTATTAAATTATCTGGCCAATAGGATGGTGCCTTCCACAATCAAGAAGTGACCTTGGCCAGTGTTCATACTTTGAACATTACAGAATGCCAGAGAAAAGAAATTCTGTCATTAAATGAAATACCGGAAAAAAATTCTGACTGCATATCTGTATAATAAAGAATCATAATATGTAATTTTCATATTTTTAAATTTTATTTTCACAGTTATACTATCATAATGTACATTCACACATACAAAATTTTACACTAAACTTTTGTAAACTCTTGGGATTTTTAAGAAGCTGAAAAATTATATATATTGTTCATTCTCCACATTTAGTTGACCCATTTATAATTTCTGACAAAGACAGAATCATTCAGACTATATATTTTACAAATGCTATGAGGTTTGAAACAAATTAAATATCAGAGAAACAATGGTCACATTTTCTCTAGGATACCTGGACTTCAGAAAGAGTCAAGTTAATTCTAAACAGTCAAGAGCACAGCAAAAATTGTTCATTGCTTCTTCTCTTTGACAGCTGATGTAGCCCACAGTTCTCACACACACTGCTCAAGGCTCTCTGAGCCATAGACTGAGTCTCATCCATACTGTATTAATCTTGACTTGGTCTCCTCCTGGACTTACTGGGGTTAACATTGTTATGATTAGCTTTTCTCCCAATTGAAAGTACTTGGAAAAAAACATGAGGATAAAGTCACAGCAAAACTGTATGTTTGGGCGCAAGGCAGCACACATTGGTGTCATGGTGTTGGAGGGTAGAAGGCAATCAGAACAGTATTAGTAGGCAAATAAAGTCAAATGTGGCTTGTAGCCTAATCCCAGAAACACAGCCAGTTTTCATCTGGGACAGAATTAATTGGTTTACTCCAAAACAGACCCAGATCTTGCTAGCATATAAATGGGTATGGATGATATTAGGAACAGGAATTCAGTAAGAATCTGAGGAGCAATGGTGGCAATATAGATACTCCTGTAGACATCATGCTTAAAAATGTAGAAGTACTTCATTTTGTGATTTTAATTAGTCCTTTTCCAAGCATGCTTAGGATATATTTTTGCTATAATGGTTTTCAAGCGACAAGAAAACAAATTAAATGGGCAGACAGAGCTTTATTAGTAGTATTAAAATCTCAAGGCCAGCTTTTTAGTCTAAACTTTAATTTCACTGAGGGTTACTCTGTTTTCAAGAGCAGCAATTTCTCAGTTTAGACAACAAAATACATTGTTTAAGACCAGGGATGTTACCACATGGGAAACATGATCAAATTCCACCCTTAGTAGGTCAAGTGTGTTCAGGATACATAGGTCAGTTCAAAAACTAAGATTTATGCAAAAGATGAAATAAGGAAAGAAAACATGACAGAGAGACCTTTTATTTTTGTGTAGAAAAGAAATAAAGATTAAAAATTTTAAACAAGAATTTCTGCACTGTCACTATGTTCATAAAGACTATACTCCATTTTTAACTAGAATTCTGTTTAGTATGTCAGCCTGAACATTACTTTTTTAACACTTAAATTGTAACATGCGTAGCTGCCAACCAGCATGGGGTCCTGCTGTGCTAGTCACTATTGAAATATAATCTCAAAGGTCAATTTCAAATCTAATATTTGCAACTCCATTATTTCTTTCATATGCCCAAATTTTGTTGGTGGACATAGAGACATCACCATTCATGTTATTCAATCATTCAGTTTGGATTGAGAATTATCCATAGTTCTCATGTATATAAGAAATTTTCCATCTGAATTTTTGTGCATCATTGCAATGACCATGGAGCAGGCTAGGGACTGGATTGCATCTGCTCCAGGAATGAAGTAATCTGTATCAGCCATATATTTCTCCGCTTTCACCAGCTGAGATACTCTGACCAATGGAACAGTCAGAGAGAGGCTGAACATTCCATATCCACTTTTCTGGGTAAGCATAAGAAACCTCACAGGTAATCATTTGCACAGGTAATGATTTGCACATTTAACCTTGCTTTGCAAAATTGAAGTTGAATTCCTAAGTGCTTATTGGTTGCATAGGTCAAATTGAACTGATTTCTTTTCTTGACTACGTGAATGTAACACAGTAAAAAACACAAAACAAAAGTTTAGAAACATTAACAAAATTCAAACTTTGAGTATTTTCTTTTTTAATATCAATAATAAACACAGGTCATTTTTGGATAGCATTTATAGCAGTAAAACTCAACTAACTGTAAGATTTAAGTATACAGTATACGGTGAAAGTTGTTTTTTTTTTTTTTAACAAATACTGGTTTCTTGTAGATTTTAAATATGTTCCTAAGTGATAGTAAAATGATGATACATATTTTAAAAAGCATCCTAAGAGTATCAAAATTACCCATATATTTGCTTTATGACTCATTTTTTCCCTTGCTACTCTTTCTCTCACTGCCCTTCTCTGGCTCTCTTCAGCAACCAGTATGGATGTTTAACTGAACAAAAGTGCTAGATGGTTAGGCCATGACTTCAAAATAAGATTTAATTATGAGTGCAGATATGAACAAGATTTAGGCTATTAAGCGCTGCACTTCAAAAACCCTTTAACATATTTTGTCTTTAAATCTTTTATCACCTGCAAAAATTAATTAAGTACAGATGTAACAGGTTAGGTTTTGATGCCAGGGTTCATTTCCTGTCTATGCTTTGTCAGACACCCTATTACACCTCCTCATGAACTATAAGAAAACAAAAATGGTGCTCATAAATCAGCATTCAACTTTCCTTGGGCTGTGCACTGGGCTGATCCTTTCAGTGCAAGGCAGAACTCCAATTCATTATTCATGAAAATAATATAGACAACATGCCAAATGTCATCTGCATTTAAATAATCCATTTGTTAAAACTATTAAGCATTATGGAAGAGTGCCTTCTATTAGAATAGAAGAGTAATCCTATGAAGTGGATTTTTAATCACATAGCTTTCCTTAAGGGAACCATCAAAAGCTGGCAAACATGACTTGCAAACTTCTTAGAAGGAATTACCTGTTGATTTGTTTAATAATATTGAACATACACAACAAGTTGAATCATTGCTAGCTGGGAGAAATGGCCAATTTTGTTACCAAAGCAACAGCATTCCTCAAAGCACATCAGACTATTTAAAGTTTGTATTCTGTAGGGAGAAGTAAACTTGGGTTCTGTAGGGTTATTTTAACAGTGGAAGTATCAATTCATTTAAGGACCATAAAAGTTGCCCTGATCTGTGCCTTCTTCTCATTAAATTGCAGTTAACACCATTAAAGTGAAACATAGATGTTTATGGTTTCAGTACTGCCATCCTGGCTTTAATGAGTTCCCAAAATCAGAGGAAATGCACACCTTTATTACATGTAGGTATTAAAAGCAGGAAAGTCTGACATAAATACAAATTCATTATCTTTTATCTAGATGTGCAAAAAATGTGATGCTTGTCAAGAATACATACCAGATCTACAATCAATATCTTGCCTATGTTTAGCTTGTCTCTCAAGTATTTGGCAGTAATTGCAATCGAATTAAAAAAGCAGAACCCCCTGTGGAATAGAGAAGAACAGAAATAAGAAAGCAAATCAGTCAGGAAAACTGCTATAAATAATGTTCAGAGCATTTTTAAAAAATGCTATATGATCTCTGAGGCCATAAATCTGCTTCTGGGAGTACCTAGAAAGCCTTTTCAGTCATCTGCTAACAATTACAGATCTACAGAGACATGCACAACACAGGTGATTGCCAGTAACCTTAGTGCTCCAAGATGGGCAATATTCCCTGGTACTTACATGGCTGTTGATTCTTCAGCATGATGGCCTGGGGGCCTTACAACAGCAAAACCATTCTGTAAGAACAAGATAGGTTTTCAATTATCAGCTTTAAAAAATGTTTGACTCAGTGCAAAACAGGGCAGTAGACAGACTGGACTGAAATCTATTAGCGCTCTTGAGCACTTTTCAATAATACTTTCACAGTAGTGCCAGAAATAATATGTTTGAGAATAGTGGTATATAAACTTATATATGCACACAAGCATACACATACGCACACAAACAACATGACCGAGAGAGCAGGAAAAGGCAGGATCAGAAAGCTGTTGTTATCAAAGCTGCTGCCTAGAATTCAGATTTAAAAGGAAGCAAAGAGAAACAATCTGTTCTTGATATAAATTTGTATAATCTTACATTGCTCTAGATTGAGACTCTTCAAACTGAAAGTAGGTAGAAATATGTATTTTAAAAGATTATTCATTGTTGACCCTACATTCCATATGGACAAAATGATACATTCAGACTCACACACATGCAATTCCTATCAGTAGAAAAAGAACGGCAATGAACATCCCATATTTCTGCATTCTATAAATTAAACTTGAGAACCTGCCAGGCTAACAAATTTAACACTTAAAGTCAATTTCTAACACACAGTCTGAAATTGCATAAAAACTTTCACAGATGGCAACATTAGGAACAGTGATGAAGGAATTTTTTGCCACTGTAGCCACGTCAGGTTAAAGGGAGGATTTATCTCATCAAATTTCTCTTACAATGGATTCAAGAGTAACACCTTCAACAAATTAACTCTTTATTTCAACTACCTCAAATGGCTGGTCTCTTCTATTCAGCTATATATTTGAGATCAAAATAGTGACAATTAACACATACACCAAAATAAAAAGCTAAAATCTGCACGTGATTGTATCAGCCAAACTGGTATTTTCAAATAGTTTCATGCAAATGCTGTGTGCGCGTGGAAGACTACAAGTCTGAACGCTACATTTTCAGGTAGGAAGGAATGGAAAGGATGGAATATTTCTATATTCTAATCATCAGTATACAACAGGACAATTAGATATACTTAAGCTAATTAAGTGTCAATGTTTCAGTCTGTATTCATACAAAATGAATATAATTTCTGAATTTTCACTCACATAAGAGTATGCGTGAGTCTCTGCATAATTATCTACCTATGTGGTTTCACTGGCATTGCTTTATAAAAAGTTACTAACAGGCTATCTTATATTATTTCATTAATCTAAGCAGCCAGTTGCAAAGTTTTGCGCAGCCCTGGCCAAATTTTTATCAGACTACAACAAACTTAAACTACAGTGCAAATAGAGTACATATGTAAAGAGTCGTCACCACTGAAAGAATCTGCGGGATTTTATATCATGCCTCATTTTGAATTAGATGTCCTTACTTCAAGAAGAAAAAGGCAAACTAAAGACAGAATAAATATATATGTTCATATTTAGGCAAGCATTCCTGGAGGATAAATTGTCTACAGATCAAACACAGCATCAATAAAAAAGGCATCATGCATTAGTCCTCAGAATCAAACCAGCTTTATGCTCTTAGATAAAGCACTCATGCCTCAATTGCTTTTCTGAATTTCCTTTTCACACAAAATATGACTTAGGGAACAATTCTATAAATAATTTTCTTCTAGGTTTATGGAGAGAAAGTACATTTATGTAAGGAATGTACAGATGAATATGGGAAAGAATACTCAGAAAAGAGGGCATTTCTGGGAAGAAAGCTTCATGCTACCTGTATTTTGTTTTCTCAGTATTTGAGAGTTTGAAACAAAATCCACACAAGGATTAAAGCTGCCCACAGCTCATTATTTGTAAGCTTATCAGCACTCCCAAGAGATCAATATAACTAAGATGATTATCTCTGGCAGGATTTCTTGGGAGAACATACAGAAAGAAAAAAAAATGACCCTTCTCCTTTTAACATGACAGTTACACTACGGGCTTCTCATTACTGTTTCCTTATTTTGACAAGATTGTTTGGAAATACTGTTTTGTTGTAGATAGCTAATTTTCTGCAATCAGATCTCAATTTAGTTAGCTATTCCAGTTCTCCATGAGCACCCAGGATATTTCCATTACTGTTGTGACCATTTATATGGTGTTTTCTTGTTGTTGCTTTTGTTGTTTAGTTGTATAACATTACAATAAGTTCAGTATTCACATGAGAACAATATCTTATGGATATAGCACATAACATAATGTAATTCTAACCAACACTGAGAACTAGTAAACACACAGTATTAACAGAATCTTTCAAGTAATTGATCAAATACTTTGTTTCTTCTTTTTTCAAGCTACTCATGAGCTTATCATGTATTAGCACAGCAGAACATTAATTCATTTAGTTGGGCAATATTTAAATACCAGACAGTGAAATCAGGACAGTAGATGGAAAGACAAAAATTTGCTTTAAAGATAGAAAGACAAACACAGGAGTATAATGAAAATGAAGCCAATACACACGAATTCAAAGCATTTTTGTATAAAGCCTTATTTATAACAGAATACAGACACCTTCATATGTAGACAGAACATTAAACTGAGTGACAGACATGAACATTAGAAACAGAATTCATGTCTATGTCATTATATACTTACCTTTAGTAAAATCTGAGGATAAAAAGTAAAGCCTAAACAGACACATACCAAAATCTATACATATTTGAACAAGGAACAAAAGGAATCCTGTTGCAATTAAGTTTACATAGATCTATTGCAGATAGACCAACTTAGATTAATCTTAAAAAAAAAAATCCTGAGAAAAAGTACTGTTCTTCTTCCACTATCTTTTCTGACCCCAAAGAGGTAGTCGGATGCTCATTTTCCAATGAATAGAGGTGTACATCCCCATATTGTAGCCTTATTTTCATTAGTGGCACAGTTGTTTCTTTCCTGGATGGTGCTGCGTTAGAACTCTGCACTACATCATGCTTGGGTATCTACTACATCACTGCCTGAATATTTCCAACATTAGTATTCAAAACATCACCATAATACAGTAGGTTACTTCAGAGTTTGAGACTTACCATCTACAGCAGAGTTCTTTTGGTATTTTTATGACAAAAGGGGATAAAAGTGAAGCTAGGGATCTTTTTCCATGAGGCAACACATAGTGACTGTGGCAAGGTGTGGGCACTCTTCCCCTGTCTGGAAAGGAAGATCTTGGTCTGCCCAAATTCCAAGTGCACCAAAAGCCACCAACCAGGCTGGTAGTCCAGGCACTGCTGAGAAGCAGTGCATACCAGCTTCAGCCTTATACTACTTTGGTCAGATGACCTCCAGAGGCATTTCCAATCTCAGCCATTGTGTGATTATCCTTAGCAGTTCCCAGCCATGTACCTCTGCAAAGAAGCTGTTAGGAAAATAGGCAAGTGTAATTCCTAATGATAAGCAATTTCTTAGCAGAACTCTGTTCCATACACTAGTGACTGCAGTTATATATGTGAAGGACAGCTTTCTCAGGAACCTCTGTTTATTTCATACAGATATCAGTTAGCTAACTCAGAACAACACTAAAAGCTCTACATTCAAAATCAGATGTCAGAATCTTATTTTTACATGTCTCAGTCCCTTAAAATATCTAGCCCTTAGGTCTTAAAATTAACAGCATTCAAAAATGGCATTCTTAGACATTCACTTGCTTTTAATGGAAATTTTTTATTTTTGCTATGCCCTGTACATGGGGATTCTGTATTAACTAGGAAGTGATTTGAAATTTATCAGATGCAGATAAGCATTTGAGAAACAGGGAAGGAGTTTTCATTAGCTGGTCATATATATTTCCATGCAGAATTTTTTTTCCTTCTAATCAGCAAATCATACCTTCTGCAGCAGGATTAACTGATGCCTTTAGTGATAATATAAGATTTATATTTTCCTGTTCTCTTCACAATTCAAAGATCTTAAATACAGAGAGAATCAACCTTCTTGAAAGATCCGTATGAAATTCCACTCTCCTCACATAAAAAGCCAGGGTGGAGCAAGGCTATTTGCCTTAAACATATTCTCAGAGCAGCTCAGCAAGAGAAAAAAGCAGCAGCAGATGAACCCTTCAGATCACATCTCCGCTGAGGGCCTGTCAATTGCCATACATCCTGATCCAATGTCAGTGCTCAAGAGATTTACAGATGCTCCTGGCCTTCTCACTAAAAGATGACTCCACTCCATCCAAATGCTGAACAGCACTGCCCTTTTGGATGATACTTCAAGGCCATCTGAGCTGCAATGGTAATAGGAATTGGCAAGCAGGGGGAAACTATTCTGCATTACACAAGCTCTGTGCTTTGCAGCTTCCTCCTGCAAAGGGTTCATAGCTTTAAGCATGGCTGTCCCTGAGTCTACAGGAGGCTGATGGGCAGTATTGCTGCTTTTATATCTGTACAACTTCAGAATTCATAGAAATTCAGTAAATGGAACCTGAGGAAAAGCTTTCCTGGGTAGAAGGTACACAGATGCTGTAGAACAAAATAAAAGCTGAATGCATTTTGATGCTTACTGCTTGCATACTACCCAACGTCCACAGCATTTTTCAGGCATGCACAAAGACAGGATGTGGTGCTCAGGGACATGATTTAGTAGTGGGTTGTAAGGGTTAGGGTAGTATGGTTAGATTGAGGTTGGACTTGATGGTCTTGAAGGTCTTTTCCAACCTGAGCAATTCTGTGATTCTGTACAGGTTAGGTTTTAGAATCAGGAGCAGATGATAAAATAACAGTTCATTTCTTCATAGAAACTGGTTTAGTTACTATACATAAATGTATTCACTTCTCCTGTCAGAAGGAATATGCCTTATGTTATATATATGTACATTGTTATTTAAATTTAAACAAATAAGATTTCTTCTATCTTTGTAAAGGTGCTCCATGGAGTATACTTTATAAAGTGCAAACCCTGAAGTCGCTTTAGTGGCATCTTTAACCTTCTGCTTCTGACTCAGTTAACTCCTACAACAACAAATATCAGGCCTGCTTTCAGTCACAGCTGCCAACAAAGAACCTCTTTAAGTGGTACCCTGAAAATGGTAACCATACTCTTACCAGGTCACTTCTGCTGTAACACGACCCCAAGCTACACCATCCAGCAGGGAGAGTAAGAATAAGGGTGGTGAAAGAACGAGGCAATCCTCAGGTACCTCTTTAGGACAATTTTACAAGCTATTCATACTGCCAGAGCAGGAGCCATTATCTGACCCTGGGGGTCTACGAATGCAGTGAACAAGAACCCGTGATTTAGCAGAGCAGCGTTAGCAGTATGTGTATTTGCCAAGAAAACAATAATGGACATAAGGGAATACCATTTGGTCTTGCAGAGGAAGCTAGTAGAAATCATGAACGCAAAAATGAACATTAAACAGTTAGCTGCGTGATGGAAACAAAGAGTTCCCTGTCTGCATTTTTGAAGGTCCAAGAGAACAGTACTGGAGAACAGTACATGAAAAGCTAGTGCTCACAGACTAACATGTATGCAACTGTGACAGCCTCTTAAGCCAAAGCTAATGCTAACCACACTGGGAAAGGCAGGCAAACATTTTTAAAAACAGAGTGGTCATGGAGATAGGCTGCACACCACATATAACTAAAGTTGTACTGCTATATGAAATAATAATAGTCATTCAGATATGAATATAACCATAATTGCTGGGAGATGGTTCCATGTAAAGTTTTGTAATTCCATAACTTGCAAAATCTAAGGAAATAAAGTACTATCTAAAAGACTTTATTGGTAATTTTGACATCTTTTATCAATCATATCTCTAACACTAGCAAAATAAAACATTTACTATTTATTACACATCAGATATTGCTAATAATATTGAGCTTAGGCAAAAAAAAGCTTTCCTTTTGCGGCTGCTAGACATTACTCAGAAAGTCAGAGGGAGAGTGTTACAGGGCAGAGGGCGTGACAAGGAGGTAGAAATGAGGATAGGGCAGAGCCTGTATAAGGGGAGTTATCCTTGGGCTGCCTGAGCTCAAGGCATTTCCCAGGAAAGAAGATTTCCTAAGGTAACCGGGAGAGTTATGCGGCATTTGGTATTGTTCCAAGAGGTGGGGAAAATTTGCTGGCCTGAAATATTACCGGAGGAAGCACATCGTAGGACCAGGAAGACATTTGTTTTTAGCCCATTTTGCTTGTTATGTCTTTAGAATTTTTGTTCTAGTAAGTGCTGCACAGTTTCAAAAAAAAAAAAAAGAATGATTGTTTTTATATAAATACTCTCAAGAGTAGAAAATTAAGAGTTGGAGGCAGTTGTATTAATTTATCTTGCTTATTCACTAGATTAGCACAATTTTAGAATTATTTATCCAAAGCCTTATGGGACAAAGATCTTGAAAAGAGTGCATTTGGAATGAGAATTTCAGGTTTAATTTAGTTATCTGGGAGTGACTCAGCAGATGACAGAAGAATCTCAGTAGCCAAACACGTGAGATTTATTTTGGTATTGATTCAACCTGATGTATCAGAACAAACCATCCCAGAAATATATCATATTCTGGTTTGGAAGAAACTCATTTCAACTGCTTTCTTTCTGTTAAATGATCCTTGACTTCCAACAGGGCAACTCTACACATGGCATGTGCTTGCACTTGTATGCACACATATATGATAAGGAGGAGAAAGGGCTTGTGCTTCTCTTAATTCAGCTGAAATGAATGCAAACTCTCTTTCAACTTCCATTTTATTTATTTATGTAGTTATTCTAAAATTGCTTCTTAATTCATTCGAAGTTTCTTAAAACTATACATCTACCAGGTCTTGATATTTATCGTGGAGGTCTTTTCTTTTTCAAATTTGTCATATTAAAAATTTATGGCGCTTAAGTGCTTCTATCACAGAAAAGGGTGTTGCCATACTTAAAGGGTATACAAAGTAAACTACAGAATAATCCTTATTTAAGGTACTATGCCTAATTAATTCCACCTTATAGTAGTACTGAATAAGGATATCTGAGACTGCAGAAAATCATTTCAGAAATGAGTTGCCCATTCTAATGGATAATTCATTTCCAGCTGTTTAGAGTGGGTTTTATTAGATATACCCTTTGAAAAAGTTTGAAAAAAGTCAATCTTGATGCAGTCTTTAAGCTCATATCATCATATAGCAATACTGCCAATACAAACAAACTCATGAGAAATGAGTTTATTCTCTTAAACATTATTTTAGAGTTGTATTCAGTTGATCTTAATGAACGTTCATTATAATATTGAATAAACTTCCTAAATGCTTGATTTTCTTTGGTTTTGGGCAGTTTTATCAACCTGATGTAAATAAATAAAAACAATCCAGAATTAAGACTCCCCAGAGAAGGGACAAGCCATCTTCATTTAAAAACCCTGTTGTTTTATGTTCTTAGCACCGTCATTGATATTTTTCCCATTAGTCAGGGAGATTAATGGAAACTGATGTCTTTTAAGGGGTTCGAATACAGCGAAAATAACTCCAACTCTGTTTAGGTAAGTTGTTGAATGCTCTCCAAATTAGATGGACAAAATGTTGTTGTTCTAGGAAGAGAAAATGGGGCTGGTACTATCAGAAAATTCAGAATATTTACCTTGAGTAGGAGTTTGACTCATGTCTGAATGTGCAGTGAATCCCTCAATTGTTCAGTATACTTACATAATTGATTTTGTAGTCTGAACACTCAACAAATACACAAGTAACAGAGTGGCATGGACTGATATTTTACAGGTTCTATAACGAGAAAAATTATTGCAGTGAAAAGAGACAATCAAAAATAAATTAAATACTCACTTGTGTCATAGGCACACAGAAAAAAACCCAAAGGGACTGATCTCCAGAAAGAGATCCTTTCCTTGTGGCAGTCAGCTCTTAAATGGGGTCTAAGACAGGTGCAGCCAGGCTCCACCCCTTCGGGTCACACAGCTGAACTGCCTTCACCTGTGCTCCCATGGCTGACTCAGTCCTTGCCTCAGGTGATCAATCAGCAGTTCAGGCTGTGATTCAACAGTTCCCATACAGTAGTCTCACTCTTTTTTTTAGCTACACATCAGCAGAGACTGTGGAGTCAGCATGGAAAAGTCCTTTCTTTCCTGAAGTGGACTTTATGTTTGTTACTTTCTATAAACTTGGTTGAGAAGATGTTTCACTCCAATATTGCAAGCCCTTTTTGTTTATTTAAATTTGACTGCATATATATCTACAAAATAAAATACTATTTCATTTTTATTTTAGGAAATTCTTATTAGTCTTCTAAAATATAGATAGATAGGTAGATAGATGCATCTAGCTGTAACAAACATTTGAGCAGTGTATACACAACTACACTGACAAATTTGAAAGTTCTTACATCAAAACAGCAGTTTTTAAATGAACTAATCAGTTTCTCATTCCTGAGGCTTCTTTACTCAGACTCTGTTTATGCTAGAAAGTTTTACTCTAAGGTTACCCAATTTTGCCATGGCTGTTTCAAAGGAAGGCATTCATGTTGGATCTCATTCTACAGTGCAGTGAGCAGAGAGATAATCCACTGCCTTCTCTGCTGCTGTTTGAAGCATTGCCCTGTGGTAAGTTCCTGCTGTGCATTTTAAGTCTGATGTTGTGAACTAGAGGACATGGAGCACTTCTCAGGGAACTCCGGGATTTCAGAACAAGTCTGTGCCCTGTCTCATAATTTACTTTTCTTCTTAAGATGACAAAAAACTGACAGCACACCATCTGATAACAATCCATGGCAATAAACTTCAGGGAAAAACTAACAGCATGTTTCTCTGCTGCTGTCATCTTGCTGTTTACATGCTGCAGAGCTGTTACAGTTTACACACAATACTGGAAGGCATTTTTTGTCATCCAAAGATTCTGAAGCTGTGGCAGATCTTTGCAGATTCCCATCGCAGCTTAATCCTCCCACTCAGTGCTCTAGAAGGTTGCCTCACATGCATATTTGCTGAATGAATGTGTGTGGAAGCAGTCTTCAATTACTTCCCATCAGATCTTCACAAGTATACTAAAGAATTGGCATTTTCCTTGTACTAGAAATAGATGATCTGTGCAATATATGTATTTCTAGACAAAAAATAGCAGCAAGATGGAAAAGTAACATTTAAAGTTATCCTAAAAATAGATTAGAACATCTGTGAAGCTAAAATCTCACAGCTAACCAAAATTTCAACCTGGACACCATGTACAAAGTTCCAGAATAACTGAAAAAAAATCCTTAATGCATTTTGCCATATGATGTTGCAGAGGTCATCTTGTCTGAGCAAAACTCAGGTTTGTATGCAGTGACAAAGCAAACAGGACTCTGTCAAAATAACTCATGTCAGTATCAGTGCTGTGGGTTTCTTTCACTATAAATTATAAATAACACATATGGATTATTAGTTCAGAAAGTCACCTAAGTCATTGAGTTTCATGCTCGAAGTATAGGAGCAGGATAGATAAATACCGATTAGGAATGGTATGAGTATGCCCAACTCACTTGCATAGCAGACCTTTTCTATTCCTTTTTTCCTGACGATTTGAGGTAAAGCAACTACTTGGCATATCTTTTCACTTTCTCAACTGGAAGATGCATAAGACTATTCCAGTTCTCACCACTGCAGACAAAGATTCTATACAGGACCAACAATATTTTTGCAGTAAACAACAAATTAGTATTAAATTTAAAGTATTTATTTAGAAATTGTTGCAAATCCAGTAGCAACCGAGGTCTCACAGTGGGTGATGTTTGATTTGTTTCAGCTGTCCCTCACACAGATAAACAATCAAGAGCATTCATACTGTGGAAAGACACCACAAAGGCACAGAATAAGCAGTAAAGATTCTGTACCAGTTCTGCTCTTGCCAACTACATCTCGGGCACATCTCTTAATTTTAATCAAAACTTGTATATTATCTTAAAGATTGTCATATGCCCTATAGTCACAAACTGTAAAAATTGGCTAAAAATTTTCATTAGTGCCATTGAGGGGGAATAATTTGCTATAAGCTGTGTTTTGAATCCAAGTGAGTTAAGAAAGTTTAATGGGGATGAAATCCCTATAATAAAAGAAGGTACATAACAGGATCCCATACTGATATACCCTCTCTTCAGGGGATCTGAGATTTCAAAATTTATACAGGTTTGGTGCAGCACCTGCCTAATGATTTTAGTATCTGAACAGAAAAGTTTAGTAATCATTTTTCATTGGATCAGGGATATACCACTGTGTTTCAACTGAATGCTCTTTTACATACATATATATTCTATTTATAAATACACATAAACATATGTAACTCTCATCTGATACGTAGTTAATATATTTTGACTGAAATGAGACATGTAGAGGAAGCAAATTCCCAAGTTTCATTACATATTGGGATTTTAAAAGATCATTGTATAATGCTATTTCTAAAATATTTATTTGTATCTTGACTTGGGAAACAGGACTGAATCCATTAGTGTTTTGACTGGAAAAGAGTACAATCAGTTTCATTAAGGAGACATGTTAGCTCCAACAATGTTTATTGGGGCAAGACTGTATTCAGTCTGCATATGGTGTACCTTTAAATGGGGCTGTTAAAATACCAAATAAAATGTCAAAGTCCGTCAGGTCTGGAACTTTTATAAATTGTTTAGACTGGGGTTAATTTGGATTTTGTACATCATTTTTTGCAGATCGTACAGAAAGGAGATAGGGACAAGGAGGCAGCCTGAAAGAACAACGAGGGGCAGTCAGCGTGGAGCTGCCACACGGAAGGTGTATTCTGGATCATTACTCTCCTGGTCAACAGCATCCCTTTTCCCCCACAACCTGCTCACCCACTGATTGCCTCCCCCCACTCTGGGTGGTATCCTGATGTCATGCATGTGACTAAGTCATATTTAAAACAAATCACTTCAAAAGGCAGATCCACAGCAAATTGTCAGCTACATGCACACAAAGAGTAACTTCATCTTGCTCTGTAGAACCCTGCATTCTGAAGAGAACAACATTATTTCAGAGCATCAGGGGCAAAACAGATCCTGATGAGTCCCACCAGCGGCTTCAAGTATCCACTAGGGCTGCCACACCTTGGTGGCCATCCTCTCAGTTCTCCTCCCATGGCCCAGCAGAGCGGAGCAGGCAAACAAGGTCTGCCTTCAGCCCCCTGCCCTCCCTGCCTCCCACCCACCGCGTGGCCCGGACCTCACCTTCAGCTCCCTGGAGGCCACGCGGGCCGCCAGCTCGATGACACAGCCCACTGCCATGCGTGCCGCCCCGGCCGAGTGCAGCTCGTTCCAAACGGTGTCACTGTCCACCTGAGCAAACAGCCAGCCCCAAGAGGAGGGCAGAGGAGAGAGGGAGAGGGAGAGGGAGAAGGAGAGCATGAGAGAAAACAAACCCATGAGGGAGGGCTGGCAGCGTGACAGCCCATGTACAATAACATCAGTCTTCCATCCGGGCCAGCTGAAAGGCCTTCTGGACATGGCTTTGCTTATGCTTTTTCTCTGCACGGGCTTCTCCAATGGAAACACATTCCTGTCATGCCTCACTGCCATTCCCTGTTTAGATTTCTTATTACAAACAGTGTTACATTGGCTGAGTCTGGTCCTGCTCACCAGCCAGCAGACACCCTGTGCTGAGTCCACCTCATGCTGGAGGGGACAGTGCTGCTGGTAAGGGACATGGCATCCCACTGCAATGGGCACCAGCATCCCAAAAAAGTGTGCCACCAGAAACTGGCTTGTGGCCTGGATCATTATGTGGTTTTAAAAGAAGCAGTAAGATCTCTCATCTTCCTGACCCAGGCAGGCATCATTTTTAAATGACTGAAATCACTGCTTATTAATTTTGCTAGTTAGTCTTCCCATGGACAAAAAAATAAAATAGAATTCAAATGATATATTTCAAGTTTTGATGGTTCAGTTTTGACTGAAAGGTTATAGGTCTCATTTAATAACAGATAAGTGTTGTTGATTAAAGCAGAAAAAATTCTCACTCATGCATGCATGCTAAACAAGAAACTGTCACTGTAATACTTTACATGAATATTATATAAAGATAAAACACTATAAAGACATTTCAAATAGAAAATATAAAGAAATTATTGTATATACAGCTAAGCAGCTTTGCTCTGCAGCTTCAATGAGAGTCCCAACATTTTACTCATTAAATCTATTTTTAGTAACTATTGATTTGCTGAAACAAGCACCGAAGTATAGATGAAATGTTGCATATCCTTTCTATGATATCATGCCAAGCTGACGTGATGGTGTGAAACAGTCTGAAAAAATTATCTAAAGAGGCAGCCAGACTTCCTTGATGCTCCATGAGAAGTGCATTTAGTTGTATCATACTGCACAAATTTATCATGAAAAGAAAAATGTTTAGGGACAGACAAAATACTGTGGCAGATGCTATTTGGACAAGTTCCAATTACACTGAGACATGTTTTCAGTTTGAACCATCAGCTTCTGTTCCTAATTTCCTTAAAGAGAAATATAGGGAAAAAAAAAAGAAATAAAAGAAGAAATTAAGAGCTTGAAAATGGACGCAACTACTCCTCAATTGTGGAGGTTCTGAGAAATTCTCTGATTAGTCATTTGAAACAGAAAGTAGTTTGATCTTCTCTACACTTGCCAAATGTTTTCACCATTACTGTTACAACAATATTATATTTCAAGGGACTAAAACAGTCTTATTTTTCAGTTTACTGGACCTGAGTTTTCTGTAATTTTGATCAATTTTGTGTGGACGCAACAGAACTAATGAAAATAGTTCCTGTTCACAGTAGGTCTGAATAAAAAGCATGGGCTTCATGCATTGCAAAGTTCAGAATAACAATAATAACAGCACATTATGTTCTCAACTGAGAATCTCAAAATATTGCACAATTAAGCATCATTAGCTTGATATGTGTTGATTTATTACGTTTGTTGTTATTAGAGTAAGACAGGAATCAGTAGGTAACTCAGGAAAGTACAGCAAGAAATAAAGAAATCAAATAGTAAAAAAAAAATCATGACAAATTTAAAATTAGGTAGAACTCCAGGTTTTCTCTCTGCTACTTTAGAGCAATTGTGAAATCAATTTTTATTTTTAAAACAAATAAGTAAATAAATAAGTAGAGGTCATTGGTTAAACCAATTTAACCAAGCCATAATAAAGTTAAAAAATACAGTGCAATACTTTAAAATAAAGAAATATCAACAAGAGGTCTGGGAAGGAGTATTGTCTTGCCATTTTTATGGCTAACAAATTAAGGATAACATGAAGGAGTGGCTGATGAAAATGATTCAGTGGCAGTTGCTAGGTAAACTAGGGCACGAGCAAGAGCCTGCATCCTCAAAGGGACTATGATTCATTTCCAGGAAGGTCGATTAAGTTAAAAATGTAACCACAGCTTGAGAGTACCCACCCTTCAAGACAGTTGTCTGCTCTGACACACGAGACGGCAATTTCTCCACCCTCTGAACACAGAGTATTGGCTGAGATATGGCATTTATCATGTTCTGCTTTCAGCTGAGTGTGAGGAGATAGGACAGTAAGGCCAAATATCTTCCACTGCACAATTTTGCTCAGACTATTGGAACCATTGCTAATTGTACCTGGACTGGATGGGCAACCAAAAAAACAAAAAACAGAATTTCCTGAGGAGTTTTCAGAAATGACCACTTGAATGTGCACAGGAAATTAAGGATACTTTAGCTGATCTCTCGGGCATGATGCATATAACAAAATGTAAACTTTCAAAGCCAAAGGTAGCCAACTGAAGCTGCATATCATAGTACAGGGTTATAATATTATAAGTTAAGTAACATACAGACATGAATATAACTACCCTGAAAATGTACATTATTATAAGCTTGGATGTCTTATGCTGTTTCATGTTCATGCAAAATTCAGATTGAATTTCTGAGGAACATCCTGTAGAGAACAGCTTATTAAAAAGTTTAGAAAAGCTTTCATCCTACAGCCAACACTTCAGCTGTCATGACTGGAAAATACCATCCCACTCCATTTTATATCTCCATTAGTGCTATGTATTGTCTCAGATATTTCAGGAGCTTAAATAGAGATTTCCTTTTAACACCTTTCAGCGTTTACTTTGTAACTTGCTGTTGAAATACAATGATATATGTGGCCAAACCATTAAAATTACAGCTACTATCTGGCCTAATTGTCATGCTGTATATGAAATATAGCTATGCAGAATCCATCTAGACATGCCTTTCTTTATTCATGTGAGTTGAAATAATTACATCTCATACGAGGAAAGGATATCAGATTAGTGATTTCTGGTTCCCCTTCAAGTATAGACCAGGTTTATCTAAAAGTCTATCTTGCTGCAAAATATGCATGACAAATGTGATTTTTCTAAATCACAATCTATTAAAAAATCAGATGAAATTCAATAGACACTTATTTTTGTTTTCTAAGTGTACTTTGGTGTAGCCTGAGAATTTAGTAAAATATCTATCTCACTTTTGATTCTGTTTTAGATATTTTTTTAAAAAATGCAGAAAATTCAGCATTCGTGGCTTAATTCTAACAGAGAAAATAAACATTTTTTTTTCTGCTTAATTACATGGATTATTTTACTTTAAGAATTCTTTTAAAGATTAATAGGACAGGAAAATACTCTTAACATCTAACCAAAATGAAAAAGAATGTTTTTTCAAAGCATCACATTGCCAGAAGAAAAGAATGAACAGGCCATACATTCTGTTATCAAAAATCCTATCACTACCGCAGCTCTTCAAATATGTATTGAGCACGATATCAGCAAGAGCCAGAAAACACAAGCCCTACCTGAACACTGAACTTTTAAACACACATATGGGTTTACTTCACTCTGAGTTTCCTGAATGAGCAGTGCAGGGTGTAGGCTTTTTCAAGCACATCTAGTATAGCTCAATCATTGGCATGTGTAGCAAAGTTAATACTCTGTAAAGCTACAGATGATAGAAATTAAGCTACCTGTCCCTGAAGTGGATATGGAGGCATTAAAGAGGAAATGAATGACTTAAGTGAAAAGAAATGTAGGTAACTTTTCCTGACTGAATGCAACTTGTGTTTCAAGCATAGTGTGCAGAAATTCCCTGCTCTCAAAAACAAACAAACAAACAAACAAACAAAAAAACCAAACAACAACAACAAAAAACCCTCCTAAAAGCGAAAAACAGCTAATTATGTATTTTTGAATGCTTCCTGCAAGAAGTATCAGTATGATAAGTTGAAAGCTGAAGACAATCTAAGAAACACCCAAGATGTTGAAGCAGGTAGAAAGCTTTCTCTGTACCACTTCAGGACTGGAATGTTTCATATTAAAACAGACTGGCTATAAAGTTTGGAAGTTATAACTCCTTACACATTGTTCACATTGTGTGAAGATGAAGAGGAAGAACATCAAAATACTTCTGAGGGAGTACACACATAAGAACCTTTTAGAAATCCCAATAGTGGCTAAAATTTGAAATGTTACACATCTTGCTATTTCTTTTATCTGGAACTTTAGAGAGGCAAAAAAAAAAAAAAAAAAAAAAAGGCATTAACAATTATACATCATTGTTATAAATGTCTTTTGTTTTACCTGTCCTTTCCCCTGCTAGATAAACTGCATTCCTCGTTCTCTGTTTTAGTTGTTCTTCCTCCAGAAATCTCTCAGGATCAGTTTAATGGTCACTGCATCACAGTTCTGCTGACCAGGTTTACTGATGACAATCTGACAAACCCTGCAATTTTTCATGCCACATGTCTTATTTGTCTGTGAGAGTTATTTTTCTTCTTTAAATAACTAACAGTAAACTCTGAAAGCTATCTTAAATACATCTTCACTGATAACCAAGTGGCAATAGAAGAGAGCCAAAGCTATAACTCTGAGATAGATTCTGACACAGAATCCTAGAGTTTAATTTCTCTATCACACACAATTTGTGATTTAACGCAAATACAGCTTCCACAATGAAATTCTGATTTCATATCTAAAAGGAATTTAAAAATAAATCTCTCACCGTGTCCTCTATTCTCTGCACAGCTGTTGCTATCATAGAAATGAAAACAAGTCCTCCAAGAGTTACCACATGCCCTTGTCAGAGATACACTCCTTATTCTCTAAGAATGGTTCAAAAATGCAATCTGTCATCTACCTGCTTACTAAAACTGTGACCAGTGAGAGCGGTGACTTTGTGCTACATGTACAATGTCCCGCACAAAATAGGTAAAAAGCAGCACTTCTTCACAGTAGTTAAAAATTATTGCTTCCCTTTTCTTTAAAGAGCAGAGGTTGGGCTCAACTATTCTTAGTTGCATATTGAATTTAATTCAATATGCATTTCTGTTCAAATATTTCAAGAGGAATATGGAAAAACTACTACTTAAAAAATGCTGTTCTTTGATATAAATGGTTATAAAATAAGGAAATAGATACAATCTATGCAGATAACAACATTGTAGCTATTTAAATGAACTGGTTAAACCCTCTAAGAGAATAATATGGGAGACCCAGACCTCTTCAGTGATACCAAAATTGAATAAAACCTGTGTATTGCAGAGCAAATTCATTTGTTTTCATTTTAAAAGAATTCATTCTCACAATGTTTCATTCACGCCAGAGCAAACATGTTTCCATCTCTGATTTTTTAAATTTCTCTGGCATGAAAATAGAAATGAAATATTTTCCTAAAGTGTTGCAACCTCTCAAGTTTGTGTGTGGCATTCTACTCTTACTGCCAGCAGAGTCTGATGTTCTTGGAAAGATCTGGTGCCACTGAATGCCAGCACATAAGTTTGGAACACTTTGCTTGTGACCATGAGCAGTGCAGATTCCCACGTGCCACACTCATAGCTCTCACTTCCCACTCCTATGGATGTAGTAGTGCTCATTCATCACCTCCATGATTTTCACTAAGAAGCAAAAGGACCTCAGTGTGCTTTTCAGCTGCTGTTTCATCTCACCATGACTAAAGAAGCGAAGGTGCGTACATCATCTCCAAGGAACAATCTCTAATGAATGGCCTGTCAGCCACATCTCTCAGTGAGGAACAAAGAAGAAAAAATTTGTATGGCTGATGTCTCTTCCATAAATCCCACTTACAGGAACACTGGGCTACTTTAGGAAAAATATGTACTGAGAGCTTCCTTTATTTTTACTGTTACTTTAGAGCTGTATCATAGACTTGTTCTGTCAAAGGCTTTTCTAACGGCTTTAATCTAAACTGCATGTCACAGAGAGTACTCGGGATACCAATTTTTCTCACTTTCTTGTCTTCCAATGTGATTTACAAACAAATTGTGGAGGGGATGCAATCTTTAGACCCTGCTGGGCTGAATAGTTCACAGGATCTTCATAAACCATTGCTTGTAAAAAAAGGTGGAATTCATTTAGTTTGCATTGACCCTTCTGCTATGTTTGAGTAATTCAGTAGAAGAATTTATCAGCAATAATATTCATGGAAAGCAACTTTTAAAAAGAATTTTAGAGGCTATTAAATCTGACCTCAAACCCTCTTTCAGTACAAGAAAACGAAATGCTGAGTGTACCTGTACCTACTGTATGTTGGATATGTAGCATTTTCAAGTTTTACATGCTAATAGTGATCTAATTTATAATGGTAACTATGTAAACTTATATATATAACCATATAAACTTATAAATCAAAAGCAAATCTCTGTAAATACTAGCAAAACTTTTTAAAGCAGAAATTAAAAATTGAATTCCTTGGTTATTGGCATGGTTATTGATGGTGGTGCTTAGCCACAGTTAAAATAAATGCACCACTCCTATTTCCATACAACAGTTCATCAGAATGTTTGCAAAAAGTCAAGTAAATGTGTGATATTTGTATTAAAAATGTAATCCTTTGTATAAAATGAGAATAATAATGGAGATAAGCCAAACTAAAACTAGAATACAATGATCTCTTCTGACAAAATAGTCTGATTCAGTCAGCCTCCTAAACCTCTGAAGTATTCAGAATCTCTGGTTCACACAGCACACATTAAAAAGCCACAAGGATTTAAAAATCTTAGTGAAATGGTGATGTGTGGATCACTGGTAGGGGGAATGGAGGGAGGATAGCATGGATTAGATGTGGATTAGAACTTGTTTTTAGAAAAAACTCATAAATAAAACACTTAGGTCCAGATTCAAGTCTCAGATACATGGCATATATCACCAGATGCTTGTAAAAATGTTACTGCACTTACAGACCTAGCCCTGAGTACTCAATTAATTTAACTTGACATTTGTTTTAGTTTTTAATGGATTAGTGTGCGAAAATGCTTGTGCAATTGCCGTCGTATGTTTGATCTTGCAGTTTCCAGGGGGTTCATGGGCAAACAGATAAAACAATGTATGACCATTTGTAATCAAATGTATACAATTACAGAAATAATAAGTCTTATGTGCCAAATTCAAGCTTTATTAAAAACAAAACAAAAAAACAAAAACAAAAAAAAAACTGGCCTGAACACATTTAAGCAGTATATGATATTTCAGCTTTCTTCTTGGACATAGATTATCTTTCAGTCAAAGGACACCATGGAGCTCTGTTAGAACCTGGTGATTATTCAGACAAGTAGCACATGAGCATTTCTTCTACAGAGAGCTTTTCTGTCTGTCTTAAGAGCTAAATCCTATCAATAAACACATGGTGCACTTTTTAAAGGTGAATGTGAATGCTGTTTTATTTACCAAATTTCCAGCAAATCTATGTATATATGATTAAGTCTGGAGAGATTGAATTTGTATATAACACTATTGCATATAATGCTATTCCACTGTGTACACTTAACATATATATATAGATATGTACATACAAATAAGCCTAACAAATAAGAGAATTTTTTTGTTTGTTTGTTTGTTTTTTGCATAATGCTGGCTTTGGCAACAGTAATTTTTAGGAAATGAATAAAATGAGATAAGATCTTTGAAGAATTGACCTGATGATAGTTCATTAGCTTTGAAATGTTTTTCTTTGTTCTGTGTTGTGTATTTTTGTTTAAATTGAATTTGATCTACTATCAAGGAAAAGCGATCTGTTAAAAAAAAAATAATAACAACTAAGGATCCAAATCTTGTGCTTGACAAGATCAGCTTTAGTGCCAGAGCAGGCAGATTACCACCTCTGAGCTTCTACCCTTCCCTGCTGAAAGTTAAAGCAGATTGGAACATTTCTAAAATAGACCTGCCTGCAGCAATGTCAGAGAACTATGTCTCTCAGTTCAACAGTTCCACCTCTCACTAATATAAGCATCAAGTTCTGTGGCATAGGGCCATCTCTGTGCCACGAAAGGACAAAAATAGGACAAAGTCTGATTAAATTGTTTCCTTTAGTTATGGGCACCATATTGATATGCTAAATTCTGCCTATCCTCTCTGACAGAGATACTGCTGCATATTCCAGATGAGCAGATTAAGTCTCTGAACCTCACTAACAAAAGAATATCTAATTATTTCCTTTTCTGATCAGTTCAGATCATGTTTATCCTTTTTCCTCTAAAAGCAATGTGTCTAAAATCAATAACTTAGTTGCTTAACATCCCTGTTGATTGAAAGAACTGAGTTCCTCCAGCTAGTTCTTCATTTCTTAGGTAAACTGAGTTCTGCTCTAGTGTCATTCATGGTTTCCTAGTGGGTATGTATGTAAACAAGGATGGACAGGCTGTCATTTTGAGGGCTTCAGTAATTTGTCTGAAATTATGTACATGTAGCCAAACTAGTGAGTCTTCACAATCACACCTTAATATTTTCAACTGAAGTAGGTAAATGTTTGTTGTGAATTGTCAGAATTGACAGTGGGTGTGCCACCTTAAAAAAAATGCCAGCAGAGCAGCTGGGAGTACATTACACACTATTGCCCTGTCCTGTGGCCAGCCTAAATTCGTTTGTCTCGAACGGCACTGGGTCACTCAGTACCCTGAATGCTCTGAGATGACAAACATCCAGCCCTCACTGCATTTCCATACCCACCTGCACTGCATTTTGAACCTTGGGGTGGCATCAGGATTAGGCCTTTGTCACTACACATTTTGATTTCTTCTGCAGAAAACATCACACAATCAGAACTGTGTAACTCTGAGTCCAAGAAAACAGACTTATTTTTGGTTGATATCATGACAGGACTATGCCTATTTTGGTACAATCTGGGATACAGGGGAAGGACACACATTAATTGTAACACGCATGTGGAGGTAATATTTAATTTGAATGCACAAACTATAGCGAGTCTGATTTTATTAAAGCCAGTTTGGGGTATGGATCTGAGGAGAGAACCTCAAATCATTCTGAAGCCTAAAATATACAAAAAAGAGACAATACTACCACAAATACTTTTTTAATTTCTGCGCCGCGGTACCATGGTAATAGCTCTAGGTTGATATAATTAATACCTATAAGACGAATGAAAAGTTATAACATTTAAAGGCTGAGAAATCTTCCTGCATACAGACTGGGGAAATTGAAGGGAGAATGAGAAGAAGAAGAAAACAGTTTGTTCCCTGGTTGACTTATTAAAGTCGTGCTCTATTGAGATCTTGCCTTCCTTCTTTCATTTCTTCCTGTGTGGTCAGGACAAAAAGCAGTACTCTACAACTACTGTAGCAAGGGATACATTATCCTAACATTAAATGAGGAGATTGGTGGCCCTGCATGTGGCAAGGGGGTTGGAGATTCATGATTCTTGAGGTCCCTTCCAACACTGGCCATTCTGTGATTCTGCGATTTTCTCCCTGGTATCCAACCTAAATCTTCCCTCCTTCAACTTAAAACCATTTCCCCTTGTCCTTCTGTTATCTACCCTTTCAGAGTTGATTCCCCTCCTGTTTGTAGGCTCCCTTCAGGTAGTGAAAGGCTGCAATTAGGTCACCCCATAGCTGCCTTTTCTCCAGGCTGAACAAGCTCAGCTCTCTCAGCCTGTCTTCGCAGGGGAGGTGCTCCAGCTCCTTTTGTGGCTCTCCTCTGGACCCTCTCCAACAGCTGTCTTTCTTGTACTGGGGGCTCCAGACCTGGACACAGTACTCCAGATGGGGCCTCATAAGAGCAGAGTAGAGGGGGACAATCACCTCCCTGTCCCTGTTGGCCACCCCAAAATCACCATATATAATATTTAGAGAGATACTATAAATATTTTGTAGAATTTGGAAAAGAGAAGAGAGATTTAATAGTTTTAAATTTCTTTTCTTAATAGCTAAAGGCCAAATTATTTTCCAGTATGCAATAATTAATCTGTACTCCAGAAATGAAACAAGACCAGCTTATCCTAGCAGAAAATCTCTCCTCTTTTACTACAACAACATCAAAATTAAAGGAAATGTAATGGACTTTCTTAATATGTACAAGCCATTCGTAGCCACTCAGCTCAGTATTTAGCTCATGAACAACACTGCTAAGCTTACTAAAGATTTATTCTGTAAAAGTCTAATTTCTTACAGGGTGGTATTCTTCCCCATCTCCTCCTCTTGCAATTTAAAAATCTGACTTTACATATTACAGGTTTGGAGCAGTGTCTTTGAGGGGGAGAAGGGGGAGGATTGGACAACTGCCCAATTTCATATGATAAAAGTGAAATTCTCTTCTGTCTGCAGAGTAATCCCCAGGGAACAACGTATGAAACCCAAACTTAAATAAAATCATATCCTGTTTGCAAACATCATATTCCCTTTGCTACTCAGTAATCTGGACCCATAAACCCCAGCACAGCTTGAGAGCCCATTCCTCATCTAAACAAATGCCATAAGCCCCTTTATACTTTTACAACCATGTCAGAAAATAATATTGACTGCCAATAGTGATGTGATTGGAGTTGCCTCCTCTGAGCCATAAAAGAAGCAGTCTGTTATCAATTTCTCTAAATGCATCAAGGGAATTATGGGTCGGTTCAGTTCCAAGTTATAAATGACAATTCAAAAGCCGCAGAAGTGTTTGAAGCTGGGAGCCGATGATGACATTATCATAAAAGCCCGCTCTTCTTTGCTTTTGTGGGTTTTTTTGCCGATCAAGTAGGCAAAAAAATATGGCTGAGAAATGACTTCAAGATTTCTTCACACAGCAGCAGGTCAAACAGGCAGGAAAACAACCACTATTTTTAGTGACAGACTGAGGCAAAGACATGAAACTTGCTCCCATTAGAAGTAGATTTCTGCTTCTTTTTTTGTCATTTTCACAGCAGAAGACGAGAAATTGCAATAGATGGATGCACTGACCAAATGATCAGTTATATCTCTAGTGGCTGTTCACAGAAGAAAAATTATGACATTTTCTGATAATTTGCAGGACCAGAAAGTAATTTGTGATTGTTCTCCCCATTTGGCTATTTCACCTGCAATTTACCCACCTCCTGGAAACCTTTCCACATTCCAAACCTCTGACAAACTACAAGAAAAATCTGTTATTATTAGAAACATTGGCTGTAGAGCTAATAGTGTCTCTTTAGTGCAAGGAATCACAGCCCCCAGTATTAGAACTCTTTAATAACAATTAAGCCTGTTGCAACATTGAAACTGAAAAAAAAAACCAAAAAACAAACAAACAAAAACAAAACAAAAAAAAACAAACAAAAAAAACAGAATAAAAACCATTACTGCAAAAAGGAAGTCTCATACTTCAGCAGATGTGTTGCTAACTTTAGATAGCGCTCAGATGAAAAATGAACTGTCATTGAAAGAAAACCTGTTATGGGTAAATTTAGGAGGTCAGATACAGACTTCCTTTTTTCTATATATATATATTAGATCTGTTCACTTTGGCTGTCAGTATAAGTCATCTTTGGGTTCTTGGATAGGGAGATATTTATTAGTTGTTCCGTCTCTTATTCTTTCTTTTCTTTCCTTCTTCTTCAAAAATCTTGGCATATACCAAGAAAAATTCACCAGTGACTCTGACTTAATTAGTCACTATCACTACTTGAAAATATATTCATAGAGATGAAAATTATTTACTGAATTAGTAAGCAGTAGTTTTACATGTATTGATGCAAACAATTCAGAATTGCAATGGAAGAGCACCCCAAAATATCAGAACTTTTTAATGGAAAAAATTCAAAATTCTTGATAAAGTTTTCTTTTTCTGCAATTGCAAAATCCAAAAAAAGAGGATCCCTCATCTTGGCTGCAATTTATTAGTGCTATTAGAACAGATAGAGATGACAACAAAATCAACAACATAGTGGAATTTAGGGTTGAGGAAGTTAGTTGCACCGTTAAGTCCTTTCAGGACAAGGCAAGCCATCCCAAGTTCATGCCAATAATCTTTATTCCCATCGGCTCATTATGCCTGCAATGCCTATGAAGTCTTAAATTCCAATCCTTATTCCAAGAATAGTTCACATTTTGTCAGTGTGATTGTTGCATGTGAAATATATAAGCTTTGTGAAAGAGGTACTAGGACTTCACTTTATTAATGTATGATAGGTAGATTATATACTTAGGAACATGGCCTTTGCTCCCTCCTGTGCTCTGTCTTATTGGCCCAGTGCTCCTTTCAACAGTAGTGCAGCTTTAGAGTGGTGTGAGAGTCCCCACCCAGAAACAATTTATGATCTCCCCAGTAATAACAACATTCCTTAAGAAATGGGAACTCTGATATTAAATACAACCTGGCAGGGAACAGAAATAATCCTAGATGGGAACATCTCCTGTGTGAGTAGTTTAACCACACATCTATTTAATAATAGAAAGGCTGCCTAATAACAGTCAGCAAGGTTCCCATATCTTTGTGGGAGAATCAAGAGAATAAAGAGAAAGCTATAAAGTATTCTGCAAGAACTAAGGTCTTTTTCTTATTTTTGTAATAGCCTTTCTCACTGTCTTATTTAGTAAACAAATAAACAATTAAGCAAGCAAAAAAAAACCAAACATAGAAGATAAGAAAAAAATTAAATAATTCTACGCCTCCTCACAGTCTTTGCATGAACTATGGCTTTCACACAGATTACTGCTTCATAACCCTCAACTAAGTTGAAAACCATTAAATAGCAATGCTTCTTCTTTCTCTCTACCATCTTTTTTGAAAGTAAATGTCGGAATTGCTTTCCAGACGGTTTGAAGCAGCTCCCTTTCCCAGAGCTCATCTTAATCAACAGACAGCTAAATATCACTGAAAGAGAGCTCCTAATCTGATTATTTACCTTGAAAAAGGTCATAACCCATTTCTTTAAGAGGCCCACAGCAAGGCTGACAATAATAATATGTAGAAAGGGAAACCAACTAGAAAAATATAAACAAAGGATCTATTTCTACAATAGCTTCTTTAATCCATTTTCCATGATTCTAAATCAGAAATAAAGCAAAGAGACTCAAGAAAGTACAGATAAATTTAAGTGTTTAAAAAGCTAATTTATGCTGAGGATTACTATCTTGTGTTTTCCTTACAGCAGGCAACACAGTTTCATTACTAAAAGGATTTCAAAGGACCTCAAACTCCATTTCTAGTTATGATATTTTAGTACTAACTCACGCATGTCTCAATAGCATGTTTCGTAGAAAAACCTTTTATAGTTTTATTTTCAAAGCACACCGCAATCCAATTTACTTTCCAAAGCTCTCAAAAAGAACTGTCAAGAAATTCTGCACCAGCTTTTCCTTGCTCAGAAGTCTGAACAAAATTCTTTCATAACATCATTCATCTCCTGTTTAATCCTCTCTAAACATCTTGATTACTGCAGTAACTGTGAAAAAATACCTTGATGACAATTAATTTCACCTCTTTTATAGATAAATTTGTGTACATAAGCATGTGTATATGCATCTGTGTAAACAGAAATGCACAGAGGCGCATGTGTACATGCATTTCTACATGACTGCATGTAATGTTAGGTGATCCATACAAAGGAATGATCTCCAATTTTCAAGTATAACAAGTTATTAATCACCAAGTGCCAGACTTTGATTAGAATCCGTAGAAAGCCTAAATCCACGGTAAAGGAGTTTGATTGATTACCAGTTCCCGATCCTTTCGTTCTCTATAACTCACAGTACAGAAATCCTCAAACAATACTAAATAATGAAAACTCAAATTGAATTATTATTGTTGGGAGTTAAAATTTTACAACATATATTTTATTTGTTGATTATTTATTAAAAAAACAACAACTATAAACAAGATTATTATGACATGGAACTTATCCTTTGTGAAGGATAAAAGTAAATAAAATATTAGAAATTTGTATTGGAAGTTGAACTATATCTCTGATTTCATTCCAGAGATTGTGGTTTTACTCCTGAATCCTGAGAAAGAGCAAAAAAAACCCCTAAAAACCTAAAGCATCACTCAGACAGCCCACCCATACATAGTAATATCAGCATTTTGATTTCACTGACATTAGTAAATAATGCACTGAGATGAAGTAGATGTGTGGAAAACTGCTGTGTGGGGAAAAAAGAATGAAAGTGGGGGAAAAAAAAGAAAATACCTGAAACATCTGTACATGAAAAAGGATTTATCCTGCTGTTATCTTCCCTTGAATTTAGTGTGAGCATGACACCAAGATCAGTAGAAATTCTCCATTCTAAATGTTTTCAATAATTTGGATGAATTGTTTACCTACTGTTTCAACACATTCTTATCTATAAATTTTTGCCCATTGAATACTAATACTTAACACTTGTATTTCAGAATGAATATGTACTGGTAATCTGGTACTTTTTTTTCTGCTCTTTGAGCAATGCAGAGCTGTGTTTACTTTTCAGCAATACATGAAGCAGCTTCATCAAGTTTCATTCTGCTAGAAGCAATTGCACACATTACTTTTCTCAAAAATAGATCACATGCGAAAAAAAATAGGGCAAATAAGAAATGTACACACTTCCACAAAACATGTTCCTATCTGTTTCATATGCTTATTGCAATGTATGTCAGTCATGTCTTTGAAAACAGTAAGAAAATGTCCAAGGATTCCTCTCTAGATTTATCAACTTCTTATGACTTTGAATTGTTAGTAAAACAGTGCTGTGGAATCTATGAATTAACACATTTGCTGTGTGCTGTCCCTTCTTGAAAGAAACAACCAAACATCTACTTACCCCAAGTCCCCCACAAGGCAGCAAGGAAAAGAGTTTTTGAGACACGTTTCCTATATATTGAAGAAAAAAAAAAAAAAAAAGCAGCAGTAAGTATCAATTATCAAAAAATCAGTTGAGTACTGGAACAGCAATCTCTACTGTAATTCTGATTTCTGAATTTAGGCATCACAAAATGAAAATAAATAACTTGATTAATACCTTAAAAGCAAATCAGCAATGGCACATTTAAATTACTTTTTTTTGCAACAGTGACAAATCCTAAGATTGGTAAGCAAGGGTTTCTAATGAGTGTATAAGTAATGAACTCAACTTCACAGGAAATCACTCTGAACTAGGGCTAGTAGTCAACCTGGTATCTTTAGCTGCTGAAAAGATAAGCAGCTTGCCTACGCTACTCATCTCAGCTTATTATACAGCCAGTGGAGTGAGGTAGGCACCTCTCCCCAGCCTGGATGACTGATGAGATGAACTGTACTTGAGAAGTGCCTGTTTCTTTTCACTGACAACAGAGAGAACGTCATTAAGCTTCACATGCAACTGGTGACTATTTCTTAACTTCAGTTCTCCAAAAAGTTTCTCCTTCGAATACTGCTGTCTTCATCTTCCTTGCTATTCAAATGTGGGTCTGTTTTTCTTTATATCCCATTAACAAATATTTTAATGGTTTTTTATTTCTATCTTCTAATATTTTAAAACATAACATGAAATATTTTTTTCATTATTTATGTTAGTAATACTCACTGTATACATTCTACCACAGGGAACATAAACTTAATAGGTTTTAGAATCTAATTCCTAGCTTATTATGCTTTATAAATAATGTGATAAAGTTAATAATTATAATCACTTTTTATTTGTTCACATTTTCTTTTTTTTGAACCACTAAACTCATTGTTTCTCTTGATAAGGATGATCTCAAAACAGGGTAAGAATCTTTGGACTTGATGCCGTTATTCAAGTATGTAATCTGATCCTAAGGCAGCTGTGGAAGAGAACACAGACTTTTCTCCTGCCATATCACAGAACTGGTTTTGTGGCTTTCCCATATGGAGGAAGCGTTAGATAGTGAATCACTCAAGTTACCATGAGGAGCCACCCATTGTTATGGAAGGGGCAAACACTGCAGTTACTCATGTTTAGCAGGTGCCAATGAAATGTATAAAGACAATTATAAGCCATCATCTTTGAAGTATGGGAGACCAGACTGAAAGGTCTGAGATGAAGAAAGTGCTTTACGCTTTGAGTAAAATCCAAGATGCATTTTTAACCGACTAGAGGCCTTTGATCAGTTTGCACAGTGTGCTAGAGAAGCGAAACAAAACCTCCTGTGGAGCTACCGGGGAAATGCAGGTGCAGCAGCTCTGCAAAGTTCTCGTGCTGCGAGTCCTAATGGCCTCAGACATGCAAGGAAATGTTTACTGACAAAGACTGTCAGAACAGAGGTATGGAAGGATTTTCCAGATTTCTTGCTAAGCAGATCCAGGGACCAATGTGAGCGGCAGTTTTTCACTTTTTGCTATGGGGAAGATCAAAAAGTCTTGAGCAGCTAACTAAAAAATTAGTGCTGCTACAGTGACAGATGTTAATAGAAACAAAGACTGAAATTTGAGATAAAGGGAGGCGTTTTTAGAATACAGAGTGATTACACTTTTTTCTTAAATTCCATTGCATAAGAGAGAACAGATGAATTCTCATTCATCTCTGTGCAGCAGGGCACATTGTACATGGTAAACACTATTAAAAACAACAAACACAAAGGGGAAACAGAAAAGCAGATGGTGAGGAAAGACACTAAAATCAATCAACGGATAGCATTAAAACAGAGAAAAACAATCATAAAGCCTTTTCAGTTCATCAAGAAATTTGCCAGGATACTAACTTCTTATTGCAAAAGAGCAAAAAAGCTGAAGATAGAATTTTCAAAATAAGAAAAACATCAAGAGTTCATTAAAAAAACTTCAGGAAAATCTCCAGTAAGACAAAGAGAGAGAGAGAGAGACCATCACTTGGCTATCCTCTAAGAAAGAAAGGAGCTCTCAACACTTCTCCAAAAATGAAAATCAATAGTAAAAAACAAACCCTGAAGATGAATAGTGAGAATTGTGCTTGGAGTTGTTGCCTCAGCTGAATTTGGTAAATAGTAGATATTTCCCAGTACCACTCTTTTTTAGCTAGGATACATCCAGCATAAAACAATAATAGAAAGAAGACATTGAGATACTTCAGTAGGTGACGACAACTCCAAAAGTAATACCTCTTATTTTATTATGTTGGCCACAACATCAGAGGCAAATGGTGGTGCTATGGCACTAAGAAGATGAACCTTCCTACCAATGTTCTGTTACGTTTTATTGCCATGCGACAGATGGCAGCAGAGAGGCAGTCTGACAAAATGGCATCTGATATGATGGGAATGAAGCAAAGGTGTGGAACTGAATTCCTCTCTGCACAAAAAAAACATCAGCTGACATTTCCTTATCCTCCTGAACATTTATGGAGAGCAAACTGTGGATGTGAGCACAGTGAGGTGGTGGGTGGTGCATTTCAGCAGTGGTGACAGATGTGAAAAATAAGTCATGTTCTGGATGGCCATGCAGGCTTTGATGAACATGTCATGCAAGTTCTTGCACATAGCTAGATGAAAATGCATAGCTAACAGTGATGAATATGTTGAAAAATAGTGTTTTGTAGCTCTATCCAGTAGTTTTATTGTGGTTTTTGTATCTGTCATAGTTTCCATCAAAATAAATAGAAAGCATTACTTTCAGAATGACTTATGTAAAAGACAAATGACTTTGTATCATGTCAGCATTTGCAGTCACAAGCAGATCAATTGAAAAGAAAGATCTAGAGAAGATTCACCACAAAAATTCATAGGTAGAGCTAGAAATATTATACTCAAAAATGTCAACCCATGAAGGTAGTAGGAGCTGGTTAGTCAAACTGGGTGGCCAAGCAGGAAGCCCCTATAGAAGCCAAGAATACCACTTTTGAGATTTGCAATTCTGGTCCGACAGACTGATGAGCAAGAAGAGTGATGGGAAAATGCTCCCTTTCTGGAAAAAAAAACGAAAACACATACACAAAAAACAAAAAACAAACAACAACAACAACAAACACACAAAAAAACCCAACCAACCAAAAACAAACACCACCCCCACCAACAAAAAAAAAAAATCCACTAAAAATGTGTTTACTTGTTAAAAGGCACCATTTAGTAAAGAGCAATGTCAGTTTGAGGAATCTACTTGCTTCCAGAATCATCCTTTAAGAACGAAGACATTTTTTCTAAGGAAGTAATTGCAATTGCAGAGATGCTCTATAAATGCATCCCTTAGTTGTACTTTAAATATTGCCTCACTGTCAGGGATGTGTTGACAGGGTATTTCCCACTTTTAAAAACTTGTGATCATAGGAAACTTGATTTTTAGAAACACTTTATTAATTATGGTTGAGGAAGTAAAAAGCAATCAAACTGTTCTGCCCTTGAGGTCATTCAGAGAGGTATGAAAGATTGTATTCTGTCACATGAAACCATAATGTGATGTGACACACAGTCTCCATATTAGTTTCATTCACGTCAAGAAAATGTAATGCAACATAACATGTTGTTTAACACACCAAGGTGAAATATGATCAGTTAAAAGCTAAACTGCATGATAGTGTAAAAATTGAAGCAATCATTTGCAATAGCTGCTTTGGCAACCCCTGATTTGGAGAAATAAAGCTGGGAGTTCAAGACAGTTTATACTCTGAAAGCATGAAGAGTATGTGAACAATATCTATGTGCACAATTCTCACTGACTTCAGTAGTTCACAGCTGTTATACTTCACAGCCTTCCAGAACAGAGTAGTTTTCCTTAACAGAGAAATCAGCACTTATTGGCAGGTAGCAGATTTCTAGTTCTAGTCATTCAATATATTTTATCCCTTCAGGTGTTTCTTTTCTATTTACAAGATACAGAAACTTCATGTGAGCGAGAAAAGACCTTCAGAAAATGCAAATGTCCTCTTCTGAACAGGGACAGGGAACAAATATTTTTCTGACGCTTAAATGAAGAACAAAGTGTGACTGTCTTTTTTGGTGCACAGAGGAGTAACGGAAGGAACAAAAACCTTTTCATTAGAATGCAAAACCATAATCTGATGGGACAATTTCTGTAGGAAAAAAAAAAGCACTTTACTTGAAATGGGAAAGTTATGAGATGATGTTGTTATTGATGACATTTTTAATGAGAAACATTTCCTTTAGATTTTTCTCCGTCACTAAACATCATTTTGAATTTTTGTACCATACCAAGATGTTAATTTTAATGTCAGTGTTGTTTAGGTTCAACCACACTGAACTGGGGACAATGAGAGATGGAACAGTCACACTGCATTTTGGAAAAATGTAAAAGATAATTATTTTATATAGGAGTATGAAAGCTTAAATGATTAGAGTTTCCAGCCAAAAAAACAGGCACATGCAAAAGCATGTAGGAAGGGTGTTTAATTGACCACTGTCTTGGTAAAAGGCCATGCAAGAGGCAGCAAGAAAACATCCTACAGAGACAGAAAAGGGCATTCAGCCAAAGATACACTCGGGATATATGCTAAGAGTGTGATCTCAATATAAACTCAGAGTAAATGTTTTGGACTAAGTGCCAAATGATAAAGGCAAAGAGTGTGGAGCAAAGGACTGTGAACAAGTAAATGGATTTTGAGATTAGGTAAACAGAGCTTTCTGCATTCTGTATACATAGGTAGAAACACAGCAAGAATACCTGGGTCCATTACTTTTTTTCCTTCATAACTGAAACTGCACACTGAATCCCATATAACAGTCCAAAATGGGAACAAGACTTCATATAAATGTATGTTATATTAAATAATGTAAAAATTAAAATGAAATGAATCAAATTAAACAAAAAATTAATGAAATGCTTGACTCTATCAAAATGGAACATTTTGACAATGTTGATGAACCCAAATCAAAATGTTTCCAATTCTTCATTTTGCAAGAATTTAGTGTTTATTTATTTGTTTGTTTGTTTTTAGTGGGGATTTCCTACCTTGAAAATTCTAGCTTCTGAGAACCTATTATGTTGTAATTATTTTTTAGCTTTGATTTTGTTTTATCAAAGGTATATAAAGTTACATGTTACTGTGATCAGTACATTTCTCCTATCTACTTTTATGGCTCACTGAAGCCACAGTTTATGGAAGGAACTCTTTTCAAAGCAAAATAATTGCTATGTATTACTAAAACTAGAACAGCAATTTATTTTGATGGCTAGTGTTGTGGTTTTGGGGTTGAGTTTTATTACATTTAGGCAAATCTCGACATTTTAGGAGATGTGTATTAAAAATAACAGAGAATGTGTTTCATCTTGTGTGCAGGGATAGAAAAGGCAGGATTTCATTGACAGATTATTTTCAAAATGCCCTGTTTGTGTTTCCTTTCACATCATTGTAGCAGGTGTGAGAAGAGGCTCTGTTTCTTGCTCTTGTCAGGACAGTGCCCAGTTTAACCTTATTTCTCTACTATGAAAGCTTATGATGAGCATTGGCTGTTCCTGAAGATATTTTATATGAAAATCTTTACACTTTTATGGCATTCTGTATATTCATAGGTCCATTTAATATTTTAATAAGTCTATTCCCCATTATTCAGAAATATATGATATTCTGCATAATGGGAAGGCATTAAAATAAAGTTCACTTCATAGCAAGATTCAGGCATGGTATCTGCACTTAGCACGGCTGAAGTCATTGAAATAAAGCAAATGAGAACAGCAAACAAGAAGTTCTGACAAGCAAGTGTATCTTAAACTCTCATTTTCAAAGCAGAGAACACAAGGAGATTGAAGACCGTGTTCAAAATGGCCATCAATCTCTGATGGAGAACAAATTACAATAAAGGGTTAATGTTTTGACAATTTTGAAGCAAATGAGAAGAAACTTCTCTTTGTGCTTTCCAGCCTGCGCATTCTGCTAATCTATATTTGGCTTCCATTGTAACATTCTCCTTCCACATAGCAATGCATTTGGAAAAAGTGAATTTTTGTCACACTGCTTGCCAAGTATTTTAAACTGACACCAGCTATGACTAATGACAGTGCTGGAATGTGCTGTTCTCAGTAGAATAGAGGCCTGTACAGACCTAGGAGTTTCCTGGGGTCCAGCTTCTGTCTGTTCAGGGGGCTGGTGCCATACAGCAGTGAATGATGTTCAGAGTGAACCAGCTGTATTTCCTCCAGACTGGCTTTTCGACCTCGAATTCGCTGAAAGAAAACAGCAGAGGCCTACAATATTCCACTGACAATATTTAGGAAAAAAAGAAAAAAGAAAAAAAGTAAAGGTTTGAAATAACATTTAGTATGATTAATAATGGGTTGAAGTTGTGTCATGCAGGAATGTGACACTGATTTGTTTATTAAAGTAATGCTATATGAAAAACAAATGCTTGTGTGGTTTATCACAAATGCTTAAGTTGTAGCAGAGTTAATAAAGGATTTCAAATACAAGAGAAAGAAAAGATTCTGACTCTTCTATACATTATTTTAAGAAATACAAACCAAAACGTAAGATATTTCTTAAATCAGTGAGTTGACTAGAAAATGTTGTTTAAAGAACAAAACCTTATTCACACCTGTAAGCTGCAGATGTGTTCTGAATGCAGATTTATGTTTTTTTTGTAGTTACTGCAATTTATGCTGCTGGGAAAGCATGATCACCATGAGGAGGGACAGGGAGAGGAAGAAAATTAGCGTTTACATTCTTAAGTAAAATATTTATTTTTATTTTTAGAATGTATGTTTGATCTCCAAGGGTCATTTTTCTTGTTGCAGATACTGACCCGCTTGCTTCCTTATGTTCTTAAAAGTGAGATTTGTCTCTTTAACTGTTTCTCCAGCTTGTAGTCTCCTCATTTAAATCAGTGTTAAAAAAAAGAAAGGGTCGGACTATTTCTATAAATCAATTACACACATTTAATCAATTTAGAAAGGGAAGTAGATAGGAAAGAAAGGAGAAACAATAAGACTAATTCTTTCTTATTCAGTAGATCTGTTCCTTGTATGTATTTGGAGTTACAGCCTGTCATAAAAATATTTACATATCTGCCAGTGCAAATACCTTTGCAAACAACAACATGAAGCAGATTTTGTTCAGATTCAGGCATAATGAACAGCACTGTCAACAAAGTTCTGGTCCCCAGATCATCTTTCCTGTTGATATTGGATAACACAAAGAGAAAGCACTATTTTTAAGGTCTTAGACACTGTTTGAAGAGCTGGTCATTTTGAATACCTAGGGCAAAATCTTTCGCGGTCTAGAATGTGGATCTGTCTGACTGTCAAGGCCTACAAATAAATAGGTACAGAAGTTATCTAAACAGACCATCTTATTTTTACTAGACTGATTAACCTTTTACAGAAATATTGCTCGCATCTATTTTTTTGTAGGTTAAGCTGTCATTATATCCATCACCTACTCATGCATATCAGGAAGCACCAACATCTTTACTAGGAGAAGAAAGCAGTATTATAAGCATTAAAGAAAACATAGGAAGAAAGGAGTTGTTCAGGGACAGCCAGAGGAATCATGCCCTGTTTATATAGAGTTAAGCAGCAGCAACTTTTTCTGACAAATGAGGAAAAGTGCCCTAAAAGTTGGATGTAGATAACTGTGGAATAAGCTTCCATGCAGAGTTATGGTGGGAGCCCTATTCCTTGTAGTGTTAAAAACTTGTCTGGACACAGCAGTGGAAAAAACATTTTAGGGAATGATCCAGGAACTAAATGACTTAATAAACCCGTTTTTCATCTCCAATTTATTCAGGCCTCTCCCAGTCTCACATGAGAATTTGTAGCAATGTATTCACATCCTCTAAACACATAGTTGCACAATCAGAATCAGCACATTATGTTACTTCATGGAATCAGCACACTCTATAATAGTTCTTCTGAGTCAGATGAAGTCTTTTGCTTCACAAGTGAGGTGACTGGTAATATTTATTTATTCATCCATTTTAATTAAGTTCTGTCTTTCTAATAAGCTGCTTCAAAATCTATATGCCCAGTTCTTCACAGTGAAACAAGAAAGGAAAGCTGGTTTCTAGAACAACTAAAACAAATGTGAAAGAAGAGTAAAGTGGGATTTTACGAAAGTTACATCAAAGAACCTTGAGTAAAATACTGTCTGGTCGTATATTTTCCACAAGTTACACAAAAGCTTTGTAAGATACGTTTAAGACAGTTAATTGTCTGGCTCCTTTTTAAGTGCTCTTAAATGCTATATCACTCTAACTATAAAGAGACCCACAGCCACCTGTTATTCTTGTAGCACGGAGCTGCATGGTGTCCTATGGCTCTGCACTAACAGAGTAGGGTCCGGTAGTGACATCTCCAAAATGAATTAGAGTGGAGCAGTATTCTGCTGAGGAGCTACCCATTACCCAATATTGATTATACGGATTTTCTAGGAAGAAAGAGGTTGTGCAGAAACAGGCTCAGTGAAGAAATCAAATAGCATGAAACAGCACTTTCCCAGCTACTCCTAGCAGTGAGGCTCTTAGGGCGCAGCCAACAGCTGAACTGCCAGGCCATGCAGAGCCCAGTACTGTCCTTTCTCCAAGGCTTCTCCAGCTTCTACACGGAGCACCAGCCTGCACTTATACACAGTAACTGGCAGGAGAAAAGGGAAGGGTAAACACAGCACGTGTCTGTGCTGTTTCTGTATTCACACCTCCTCATTCATTACTCCTTTCATCCCACATTTGCTCTATCCCTGCAGGTAAAGCTATTTTCAGTAAAATTAAAATTCCAACTATCTAAGGCTCCACACACACAAAAAAATGTGGTATACTAAAAATTACCTGTGATAATTGCTAAAGAACAATCATTTTTACACAGTGATGTCAGGATTTAGAAGATACACAAAAACACATCTTACAAAGTGCTTTTGTTGCCAATGTCTGGAATCATATAAAATCTGTTATGCAGAGTAATTGCTTATGGCTCTCACTGATATGAGCTATCCAATGATATAACATGCACTTGTATAACTTTAGACATACATTTTTATACATCATTTTTATTTTATATCCTTCTTCATTTTCACTGCCCATGCTGTTATCAAAAGCTTAAAGCATGCTAAAAAGCAGAAAAAAAGGCATAAAAAGCAACTGAAAAAGGTGAAATAGCACAGAACTTGTGGAACATATTTCATTTGGGGGAGGCTGAAAGGGCTTCACTAGTCATACATCAGTAGCAGAGGGTAAGTCATTCTTTTCTAACGTGTGCTTTCTCCCCTGCCATATGCAGTTCCCTCATCAATGGATACATTTGCATGTATCAGGAGAGCAAAATGCACCCGAGTGCTTCAAAAAAGCAGTCCAGAGCCAGAGAGTTATTTTCTCCAGAACAACAAAATGGTTTTACCTCTCACAGAATTTAAGGTAAAAAGGACTGTCTAATCTGGTCTTGAGTTTAAAATATACCATTAAAGTTTCACACAAATAACTTCTATTAACCAAGAGACTTTGGTTAGTCCTTCAGCAAAATGAACTCTTGCACAGCCAGAGATTCACAAAGACGAAGGTGACACCACTTGTTTCTCTCTGCTGAACTAACAGGAATTGTTGACTTAGCTTAAGCAATATTTCTCGCTCAGGTCTCTCAGTATGTGTCCATTGCCTCTACTGCAGCTATTCATATGGATATAGAATTTCTGTGAAATTTTCCCAGGCTATCCAGTTTATAAACAAGGTTTTCAGGCAAGGTCTTGTTTTTCAGGGAATTCTCATCACCGTTCAATTCTCTCATATTAAAAAACAAAACAAACAAAAAAACACATATAGAAAATACAGATATTTTGCCAGTTATTACTTCTCTTTCTCTCCTTTTTGTGGGAACTCCATTTGTATCTCTGACATTCGTGCATCTATAGAGAGATGCAGTTATTATCTTCACGTGTTTTCATCTCCCAGTCTGAATATGTTTTAAACAGTAGAGTTTGGCTCTTAAAGTGTCCTCATGGACTTTTCCTGCAATATTTATTCATTAGTGGTAAGTTGAGGTTCAGAGGATAGGATTTTTTCAATATATTTTGATCATGTAATCTGGAAGAAACAAAGGTTTTTAAAACTTTAAATTCTTTCATTCTCTCCCTTTCAATCCATGAGATATAGACAGCAGGAGGTATAATGCCTGCCATTACAGAAAACTAGCCAAACCAAGATCAAATTCCAGGCTGAAGAGGAAAATGTTCTGAACCACAGTCCCTACAGGAAGGAGAGGTGGGAGCATGAAGTGAGACCTTGTCTACATTCTTCTTTTCTTCTCCAAGACTGTACTGATCAGGGTAGTCCAATGTCAGTCATTTGTGCATAAATTAAGGCCCCACAGGAGTTATGTAAATACTTCCTCTCCATAAAACAAGTGGAAAGCAGACATCACTACCAAAACATTCAGCCTTTCTTTTGTCCCAGAGGTAGGGCTGCTATGCACTGCTCTTTATGAAGAGAAAATTGCGTGAGTTCAAACACCATTCTGTCAGACTGTCCATCTGCTGCCATCTCTCACACAACCACAAAATGCAATGAAATACTGGCAGGAAAGTTCAGCTTCTACTGCCATACCACCAACATCTGCCTCTGATGTTGTGGTACAACATAATGAAATAGGAGGCATTATTTTTGGAGCAGCCTTCATAAATTGAGCAGTGCTAGGAAACATTCACAGACAGAGGAACACAGTCCTCTGTACTGCTATGTTGTTAATGGGGTCCTTCACACCATTTTGGTTGAGCAGCGATGGGCACTATCCTAAAAAAAATCCCAAACATGGCTTGGGCACTGACATAGGCATAAGAGTAGACTCCTAGTGGTGTGAATATGGGCTTTCCAATGCCAGTTAGCCATAGTAGTGGAGAACAAATCCAGCCACACTTCATTTTGTAGAGAAGATACAGCTTCAAATACCCCAGTCAAATCTTGTGATTTTACCAAGTTACATTTTACGTATTCTATCTATGAGGACAATATGAGTGATTAATTTGCCCAGATTCATCTTTTGACTATAATAAGCTGTGTCAGCCAGACATGTATTGATGGCAGGGGCTGTTTTTTCCCTGTTAGAAGTAATACAGATCATACAGACATGGATTGTTCATTCAACTAAAGGTTCTTGCTAAATTGACAAAATATGGAGGGCCGGCCCCTTGACACGCTCCCCTGGCTAAGGATGCACATGTTGGAAGTGCAGAGATCTGAGGCACCCCTGACAGAGCTAGTTTTGATTCTGGAGCTCCTCATCAGACGAAGAACGATACTGCAGCCTACCTGAACCATCCTTCAGACTTGGGGCGCCAGGCAATGGTCTTGGCAAAACGAGACCAGTGACCTTCCCTTACCCCAAACTCCTTCTGACAGAAACTCATACAAAACATATATTGAGAAATTACATTAAAAAATACTAATTCCATGAGGAGACGTTCAGAAGTCAGTAAAGGAGACAGTGGAGTGCAAGTGTTGCTTTGGCTTTGCATTTTCAATGTGGATTATTCTAGAATGCAGCTTAACTGTAGTAATGCATTACTTCTTGAATAATGCAATTCCCACTCCGTTGGTGATATGAGTCAGATTATTTGTCTGAATAACTTTTCTAAAGAATCAAATTAACACTGAAGCAAATCATTTTAATTCTTCTGTATTTTAAAAGTAAGCGAATTTGAAGATGAGTTTGTTATTGAGCAAATGCTAGAGAATTCAGTGAAGCAAAGAATAGATTGCACCATCAGATATAATCCTATCTTTAGCTATGTAAGAGAATCAAGATAAACATCAGAACAATGCATGAGCTTCACAATGATGTTCCTCAAAGTTTTATAACCAGAGTTTGCATTTTGATAGTTCATTTCACATTCCAGTTTCATTTCTAATCACACAGTGGGAGTCAAAATACGCTGAATGTCATTCAACATGAGGATTTACTTCCTTTCTTCTCATTTGGGATTTTGGAAGACTCACTAGGTTACATTTCAATTTTTGAAATGGCAGAATTGTAAGAAAAACCTTTCAGAACATATTGAACTGCATGCACTTCAGAATTAACCTATATTATTTCACCAGTTAACAACTTTTCCAGATCTACACAATTTGCTGTTAGCAACATCTATTTATAGCTGAATAAAATAATACAAGGTGGCACGTTGCACTTTAAGAGGGCTGCTCTGAAAGTAATGCCTCCTATTTTATTATATTGGTTCATGATATCAGAGGCAGATGTAGCAGAGTAGCAGAGGTTGAACCTTCCCACAAATACTCCAGTACATTTTATTGCTGCATGACAAATAGTATAGAGGGGCAGTTTAACAGAATGGTGTCTGACATGGATATGTGTATGAAGCAAAGTGTGGAAGTGAATTCCTCCATGAGAAAAAAGATGGCACCCATTGACATTCACTGGTATTTGCTAAAAGTTTACAGAGACCAAACAGTGGATATGAGCACAGTGAGGCAGTGCGTGGTGCATTTCAGCAGTGGCAACAGTGACAGTGGGTCACCTCCGCTGGTGCAGATTTTTACAAGAGTGACATGCAGGCTCCTGTTCACTGCTGGCAAAAATGCACAGCTAATGGTGAGGACTGTGTTGAAAAAAGTGTTTTGTAGCTGAAAATTTGCTCTACCAAATAGTGTTATTGTGGTCTTTCTATCTGTTCTAGTTTCTATGGAAATAAATATGAAGCATTACTTTCAGAGTGACCCACATACTTACTTACCCTCTCTTGACTTTTCTGTATGAGTCTGGAATCAATAAGGTATCTAGGCCTTCATTTAGTAAAGCACTCAACTGGGTGTTTAACTTACTTCTTAAGTATGTGATCCCATCAATGAAACCACTTATTTGATATTTGCCTTAAGGACCTTGCTGAAAGTCGTTAAGATTTAAAAAATTATCCAAACTAAAAACAAAAAACAAACAAAAACAAACAAATAAACAAAAAAAAAAACAACACAAAACCATTAGCCTGTTAGAGTGCTGCCATCTAGTTAGATGAATGTATACGACAAATCCATTTCCAGTGCCTGCAATGTCTCACTGCCCAGACTACATGCAGAAAAATTCCTACCAAAAAAAAAAAATAAAAAAGGAATCTGTTGTACAAGTTCTTTTGCCTTTGTAAAAGCCTAAATATATAATGAAAGTAACTGACTGAGTCCCAACAATCTGGAGATCCTGCAAAACATAAGCAGACTTGTTGAACTTTGTTGACTTATGCTGCAGTGCAGTAAGCACCTTTAGTTGTCACTGGCTTCTGCAGAAGTTGACAGTGCTGTAAAACTCATGGGAAGAAGTGAGTGGCAGGAAAAGCTGTTTTTCAGTAGCCCAGGTGATATAGAAATCTGAGAGCTCATATTTTATTTAAGCATGATATTTTAGTACGTGATTTTGAAATGGAATAAAGCTCCGCTGTTGCTTTGATATTATTTTCTGCAATATTTATTATATAGCTCTTGTATGTATTGATTTTTGACTTGGTACCCATCGTACTTCAGGCAAATGTAAATGCTTATGAAAACAGACTATAGCCTGAAATAAGACAAGGTGAAACATGCTTATGAAGTGATAGAAACTACATTTAAACAAGCAATACTCTATACTACTTCAGAACAAAAAAACCTGTTACCTGCTTGAAGAAATTAAAAGGTGCTCTACTGAAAGGTCTGTGTTTGTGGTTTGATTGTATCTTGCTAAATTCCTACATCAAAGTGAAGAACACAGGTGTAGCTGGATTTTATGTTCTGATGTATGCGGATATTCATTGTGCAAAATTTTTGCTTTACACTTGAAAAGTGTGCTTTACTGAAATGCATTATTTTAATATAGTCAATCTATATACATAGTCAAATCTAAATAATTCCTGTGTCAATTCACTCTATTCTTACAGAAGTAAGATAGATTTTGGATTTAACATATATGCTATTCACTTCAAAAAAAAGTCACGTATCTGGTCTTTATTTTTTATTACCTCACACTTGTTTAGCAGCCCAGTTTCTTGCAGCCTCGACCAGATGCTTTGGATCCTTCCAGCATGCTCGGGGTGATTAGCGTAGTTGCCACACATACACTGGTGCTTCAGCATCAGGCTGTCATACACAACACCTTCAGTGCAAAGACAACATAGAAAGAAACAGAGAGTAAAAGAAATGCAAGTTATTCAGTTTCATGTCATGCGTACTGTTGCATAATTGGATTTTATTTGCCAGTAGAAGAAAGATGAAAATTCTGGATCTTTAATTCCTCTTTTGTTTCAAAGAGTCCGAATTTTGACTTAGAAACTACATCTTGTTTTACCAAGAAAGTTAAAAAAAGATGCTCAAAAATTACACAAAAAACACAAATATTTTATGAATAGAAAAAATTGTGTTACTCTTTATCTTTTTTTAAGAAGTTGGTTAACCTCTATATAACAAGAAAATGTTATATATTCAAGACGGTCTAAGAAAAATCATTCAGAAAAGTCTCTTAAAATAAATTTTGCAATGACAGTGACACTCTGTGTTCATACTACTTAACTGATACAATATATTAGTCCAGATCTCAAAATATATCAGATGAAAATTTCAGAGCTGCAGCGGTGGCTGCCAGAGTCCTTTTTCTGTTCCATCCAGTGCTCAATTAGGACCAAATCCTGTTGTTATACCACAGTGCAAGGTTTGTTTGGAATTTTCTATACTCATTTCTCCCAGGAGAGAACAACCTTATAACATGGAGATATCAATATCACATTGCTCTGTAGCTGTGCACCTGGAGAAAGAGAGCAGTTCTGAAAACTAGGCTAAGGACTAAAGAAATCTTCAGTTTCCAAGGCTCTTAAACCAAGTTTGAGACCTGAAATATAATTTTATTTATTTACTCATTGTTTGCATATCCCACAGAAATGTCTGGAATCGGAAATATTTTTCTTACTCCCGTCAACCATTTTTATTTGGGAAACATTTTTCTTCCTCTTACGGTTGAAAAGAACTCAAATTAACAACCTCTCCAAGCTGCAAAACTTGGTATTCAAAACCTTCTTCTTATGTATCAGCCAATAGAACTATGCTATGCCAACACAGTTCTGGGAAAATTGTGTTAGCCTGCTACTGAAGAGTCAACCAGTGAAGAAAATACAATATTAAAGTACAGATTCAAGAACATTCTCAGTACCACCCTTATTTGGCAAAGAAGTTGAATGGATATTAAGTGTTTAAAAACCCTGCTGAATGGGAATCTGTAACCATTGTGGCTAATGCAAAGTTAAGGTTTTGAGATGATTCAGTTAGAAGCCAAAATTTTTAAATTATGCTGCTCTAGGTAGGCTGATATATATGCCATATTACTTATCTCATGCCCTTTAGATCCAATACTTAGGGATCGTGCTATTTAAGTCAAAATGAAATTATGACAATTATGTTTAGCATAAGGAGAGCACAAAAATAACACCTACATGTAGCATGACTAGTTTTATGCTAAACGATGATCCAACATGCAAAACAATACAATAGCAATAAATTCTAGTACAGATTTTTCAGCTTGTTTTCTTTAAAAGAAAGAAAATGAACCAGGGAATCTGGAACAAATAAACTAATGCAGCTTAAAATCCTTGCTGGTATTGCCAAAAAAGTTAATAATTTCCTTTCTCTGCAGTTAGTTGCACTGCACAGTTTATAAATTTTGAAGCTCTATCATCAGCTCTTTTAAGTTATTTGAAATAGCAAGTATGCATGCAAATAGATGCATGCTCGCATACTCATCTTTCCTTATCTTGGCACTCAGAGCTTCAACTTCTAAAGTCTGTTGCACACCCAGACTGTAGAACTATTCAGTGGTCATTATACTGCTAATCAAGAAAACCTTCCCTCCTATCCCTCTGCCCAAGCGGGAAGATAAATGGACATGCAATAGGATTTTCAGAAGCACTTGGGAAAAGTAGGCACTGACATCCAATGGACTTCAGTGAACATAAATGCTTCTAATTACTGACAAAAATAGTTTAAAAGTTGAAAGTATCGCTTGTCTGCCTTTCTTTCAGCAATCGTTTTATTCTGAGTGTTCCGTACAAGCTTAGAGTTGCATAGTGCAAACTGATAGAGACCAAGATAGAGATACATAGCTAGAGACATAGTTACATAGACAATAGAATATTGCAAAAAAATGTAATCTTGATATGTGTGAATTATTTTGTCCAATCAAATTTCAGTTTAATTGGTCAAGTCAGCATTGAATGGCAAAAAACTTTTAAATAGTCAGTTACTGACACTAAAGAGTGCAAAAATTTATCTATAAACAAGGTTAACTTAAGAAAAGACTGAGATATGAGATAAGAGAAATGAAGATATGAGATATAAGGAAAGACTGAGTTTTCATTTATTCCAAGCATCTAAATCAATTTAGGATGCGCAAGTAATTCAGATGTGTTGCTGCTGGCTGTAGAGCACATGTGCTTGGTACAATAGATGTAGTAGAGTTTTCTGCTAAAAATAGGCTGTAGGATTTCCCTAACAGGATTCAGCCAATAATCTCCCCACCCCCACAAAAGAAAAGGAGAGAAAAACAACTGTTTTCAATTGCAGATGGCTGTGAAATATTTATGAAAGATGGTTATTCTGTCTCTCCAGAACAAATGTGTACACAGCCAGATTGCGCTCTCAGATTCCTTGTGTAAAGCTGAGCAGCTCCACTGAGACTGATGGATTTATTCTGGATTTACACCAATATTACTGAGGTCAGAATGTGTCCCTGATGGCAGACTGAAATGGTGGCAACACGGAGCCATAGAATGATAGAGAACACTGGAAAAAAGAAACTGAATTTGCATTAAGTCAGAAAAAGCAAAATCTCCCCACTATGGCTCCCTAATACTCAGTCATTTCTAAAATTCTTTATTTAGACCAACTTTAAATAATATTTTGAACAAAGGGGGGAAGATCAAGAGACTTAAAAATTGTCTAACAGCATGCTTTGAAGAAGGTGAAATGTTCTGGAAAACAGCAGTAAGAATAAGAAAACCCTGAAGAAATAGTAACAAAGCTGTGCTATGAAATGTGATATCACAACATATCTCCAGAAGATTTGCAGACTTTTGAACAGGACATTGAAGCATATATGCATTGAGCTTCCTTTTCTTGTCTTCTGTGAGTCTTTTAGAATGAGTTTATGATATCTTGGGAACTCTATGAGCCACATCAAGGAAAGCAGTGGCCTGCCCTAATAATATTGTTTCTGCACAGCTGGCCTTTTTGCAGAAACTCATGGAAAGTGAATTAGCAGATTTCCTTCCATAAAGTCCAAATGCTTCTCACCCAACAAGTGAAATTCTTACACTGACTATATTTAAAATAAAAATTATCTCTTTCATTTCTGACTTCCACTTTGCATCCACTCACTTACTTGCAGTGTTTTAAGGATGTCTCTTTATATATATATATAAATATATATACATTTTTTTCTAAGTGCATCATTGCAGCCTCAAGAAATGCAAGCTCTTAGAGTATGACAAATTTTGATAACTATTGTGAAAGAATTAATACCTCTGGCAGAAGGCTGAATAAAGTATATCTAAGTACTCACTTTCCATTTCTTATGCAGAGAATAAGTGAAACTTGCTTATAAACATATTGCAATATTATGCTGAGATTCAAACTTTTAAAAAGAGGTTAGATTACCTAGAAGAAATTTTTTGTCATCATTTTCTTCCCTTCACTGATGATTTTGAGTGTTCAAATCCCTTGACTTTGGAAAGCTTAGACCACACTGGTAGGAGATGCTCCCTTCACTACTGGACTATCCATGTCTGATCAGAAAACCTTCTATTGTAGAGACTCCACACAACTGCTAGAGGACACCTGAATTGAAGACAATATTACCTTCCAGTCCGAGTTGCAACTTTGCTTTTTCTGTGGGGGAATCAACCTTGTTGTGTAGTCTAACTTGTCAAATGAAGACATGGAGAATTATTCTGCAGCTTTCTTACATACTGGAGATTTTTCTTCAACTTACTGATGGCCTCTTTGCAAAACAAGCAACAAGAACACGGAAAAAAAAGCCAGAGCACAGGAAAATGAAAGAAAAAGCTATAAATGACTTAAAGGCACAAAAAATGCACCTGTTACTATATTGCCAGAGCCAGTCAATGATAATAATTTATGTCTGTGTGAATATTAACCCCGTGATTTATCAGCTGCACTGGTTGACTTGAAGCCAGTACAGCACCATAAAACCAAGGAACAGTAAAGCTAAAACTGAATGCATTGCTACAGGAGGTATTCAAGGCATTTAAATCTGTTGATCCTACATGAACAAACGCATTTGCCCTGCCTATTAGAAGTAGTCTTTAGGGAATCCTACCAGTCGTGTAGACATGCTGGCTGGGCTGGTCCACGGCTGGGTGAGGTAATGTGGAATCAGTGGGGGAAGATGGAGTCCTGGACACCAGCCGATGTTTATCTAATCCCGCCATGCCAACTGTAGCCATCTGAGCCTGGTAGATTTGCAACTGCTGGACACGCTGATGCGCCAGGAACTCCTGTTGCCAAGAAAACAGCACAGTAGAAAGAAATGTGAGATGGGATCAAGTAAGACACTGAGGGAAACATGTCAACAAATTAAGTTCATTAGGTCAGGGCTGTAATAAACAGTGTGGAGAAAAAAAGAAAAAGGCTCCTAAGACCTAGTCAATAAATCCATTCAACAGATGTTTTCACACTGACAGTGTGGGCTGCTGACTTAGCTGGAGAGGAGGTGATGGCAGGCAACCTGTCAGTTCTCCCTGACGGCTTCACATGCAGAGAGTTACAAAAGACCAAAGTTTCTCTAATATCTTGAATACATAATACAGTGTTAGAACATGCACTTCATGATCCTATACAAATAAATTAAAATCACATCTTCCCATAGCACTGAAAGCAAAGAGCATTGTCCTTATTACTCAGTATCAAATTTGCTAAGCAACTATGAGTTCCCAGAGCTGTCTGGAAAACGGTAATAATTTGAACATCCATTTTCACAAATCACTTAGAAATTCAGAGATTGTTACATGAGATCCCACTTTGGGAGCATCCTTTTTTTTTTTGTCACGACTACTGTGGGCAGTAGGCAGTGACAAAGACTTTAATGAAAGATAGGCCAGAGTGAAAGATTGAAACAGAGTAGAAAAGTAGATTTCATCCTCTATCTTGCTTATCAACAGATGACAACTTTTGCTAGCACAACAAAGGCCAAAGCCATGGCCCTGCTGAAATCAATAAGACCCTTGATGTTCAATCACTCCACAGATCACAATTGTTTCCCATGCCCATATCTTTTTCCTTCTATTTTTAGTTTTTGTGCATCTAATTCGAATTCTCAACTGAAAGTGAATTCAAGAAAGAGATTTCAAAACCACTTTGCAATACAAATTCAGTTGAAATTCACACTTGCATCTTAGAATTACAGATTGTATTTATTCTCACCCAGGCCTGGTATATATTGATAGACAGATCTATCTGTAAATGTAGAGATAGCTTTTTTTTTCTCTCTTTAACTAGCATTGCTGAATGCTACAAGTCAAGCCAGCATATCAAGCTGAGTAGAAAAGCAGGCAAGAGTACCCCCTGGCCCAGGTGCAGAAAGAATCCAGAGCTTGTGGGAAATTAGAATGTCTGCCATGCATGCAAGAAGGGAGGCCTTTATGAGAATGAGTGTACAAAAGTAACATCTGAAATGAGGACAAATGCTTTAAAAAGTCAGCCTCAAAACCCACATTAATATCCAAGGTCACCACTTCAGTGAAAAGATGTAAGGTCATGGGAAGGGTAAATCACCTGAGACCTTGTCATAAGTGACTAAATAAAAGAGAAAATATGAGTAGGCAGAAGAGACTTTACAAGAAGTGGCTTGGTTTGGGGTCATGAACCATTTCCCTTTCTTTAAATACAGTCCCAAGCTTTTTTTTTTTTTTTTTTTTTTTAAATGTATGAAGACAGGATGGTGTTATACATTTCAACATTTCAGGAAATATCTGGAAGCATCTCAACAGGTCTATATATTCCCTTTCCTTATAAGCATAACAAAACATCTAGAATTCTTCCCTGAAATACCCAAGTGCCTTATTTTCTTTACTTAGCTTCACTAATGATTTTAATTGTGATAAATTTTCAGAGGGAATTATTTTTGTTCGCTGAGATATGCACATCTTTGTGACCTTTGTTGAGGGTGCGTGTGACTGGAAAGCAGAAAAAAAGAATGCATGGACATTATTGTGTTAAATATTTTCCCAAAGGAGAACAGAAGTAGATAAATTCCTTTATGAGAATTTAGCATTACTGTCTACGGTATCGACTGAGTGCTCAGTAGTAAAGGCACAAGCAGTACTTTGCTGCCTTTGGCAAAAGTACTCCCTGCACTCCAGGATCAACTGGTTGGTGAATCAGTGCATTCTGGCAGTTTGCATGTTACGGTTTAACTTGTTTAGGTTTTATCCAAGGTTTTCGGCTAACTTCCTGATTAGGTTACATTTTACAGACAACAGGCATTTATGCAGCACATCATTTTTTTTCCAGCAATCTATATATTTATGCTGTGGATGTCTGTGATATTCTGTGTCACACAGACAAGTGGATTAATACAAAGAGTAATGTGGATAATCAACACGCTTATCTGGTTCCCCTAAAACCCACCTGGCCTCTGGCTTCTGGAAGGGATTAGTGCAACACAATGAATTCATCTTCAGGTTTTATGTGCTACAGCATTGCAAACACATGTCCATCTCTCCAGCAATATGACAAAAGTGCTATTTACACATCTGCAGGGTTAGTGATTTGTGCAAATATATTTGGAGCATTTCTTAGGTAACCTGAGCCTTGTCTACCCAGCATGTAGCCTGCTAGTTCCAGGTGTCTGAGATTAGTTCATTACTAGAGGCAAGCAATTAGGGCTTGGCTGGAGCAAACCCAGGCCATTCCTCACCTTCCCAAGAAACCAGCTCAGGCCTTCAGTAATTATCTTGAGGGGGATTTTTAGAATCAGTATCTAAAGAGAAAATGACTATTTTGGATGTGTGGGATCTAAATATTTGTTCTTCTTTTCATATTGCTGTAGGGATTGTTGTTTAAGGTGAGGTGGAAGAAATCTGAGTTGGTGTGAATCCTCTCTATGTGCAGATGTGACTTCTACACTTTAGTACTTAATGACACAAATATTGAGAAAATTTGAATGAATGTTCTTGTTTTAACTGCCTATGAGAACTGGTGTCTTGCAATTATGCATGTGGTTGGATCATTATGTGGTCTATGTTTTAATACCCTTCAATTTAAAGAAGAAAAAAAAAGTGGGATTCACTGATAACTTTTTTTGCTGCTCTGTTATTGATTTCAATTTGATATGCTTGTATTTAGTTTAATTATTCTAGAATTTCTATGCCTATATCATAATCCTAAGTATGGATATCTGCATGTTTCTTGTCAAGGCTTGCTCTTTTCTTTTATTCTTTATGATACAGAACTTTCCTTTTCAAAACTTCAAAATTTACAATTCCTAATGTCAAGTTCAATGCTTATAGTTTCCCATGTATTTGTAGCCAGGCTTATAGCTGTCTGTTTTTGTGCCTATAATGCATTATGCTAAACTATACAATGTATACTGTCAAGTAAATGTTCAAATGCTAGCCATCCTCTGCCATTCCTTTCCAATTCTGCAGTAGCTGGATGCATCCAAGGCACTGGTATTTATGCTGACCTGTGACTGCACCCACACAGACAGCCTCTAACTAACATAAAGCTGAGCTCTGTGTGCTTCAAGTTGCCCACAGTGGCAGCTTGTGGCTCAAACCAAAACATCATCACCCAAAGACTGATTCTTAAAGAAGTCCTGGGCACCTAGGAACTTCTCATGTGATTCAAATTAAGGTTGTTGACAGAAATCATGGATTTTATGACAGTATTAATAGGATTAACCTATTATTTCCAGAAGTGAAGGAAAAAATGAAGAACACAATGAATTCCTTAGCAAGCAGTATCAAGATGAGTTCTAGGTTAACAGAAATCGAAGCTCTTTTGATGGGGTAATTCTGTGAATACTGTTCTGCCTGCTCTCCTCAAATGAAACTGTAAGCAGTTGTGTTCAGGAACTGAGGAAAAAATAGGTCATAAAATATTCTGAAAATATTTGTACACATAAACTTGAAAGTGCAGAAATGACTTATTTCTATTTTGGTAGTCTAGATTCATAGAGATGTCTCTAAATATAAAGATGTTGAGGTCTTCTTTTAAATTGTTCTATCACTTACAGACAACACATGGCCAAGAAACCATACCAATGCTATTTTTGACAAAGCCACATGTAAAGCCACAAACTTTAATCATTTTCAATAAAAGTGAAAAAAAAAAAAATCAGTATTACTATCTGAAATATATAGCCAGCCACAAATTCAGTCAGCATTTCCATGAAAAAAAAAATAAAAATAGCAAGTACAGACACTGACACATACATTGAAAATAAAGAAATGGATTTAGGGCAACTAGAAGAGTAGACAGGAGGAAATGGTGCAGAAGATAGTGTTGAGGCATCTGGGTATATTAGTTCACAAATGATCAAGGCTTTCACTGCAACAGAAAACTCAATTCTGTAGTCCAAAGAACTCTGTATTGACTATAAAATAATGAAACAGTGATGAATTGCTATTAACTGAGTGTTGGGTGAGATACAAAACACCGGGATGAAGTCTGTATCCTGGATCTGCCTAGTGTCCTGGGCAGAGAAGGCCTGCTTGGGGCAACAGGTTGCTGCATACAGAAGAAACAACCCTAAGGCCCATCTGCCTTCCTTTACATTCCTGAAGACTGTAAAAAGGGTTATTCCAGCTGCTGCCAGGGTTGGGCTTAGTACACAGTGTGGCCATACAGCAATGACTGCTTAGGGCATGGTCACTCATGCAAAACAGCTTAGTTTTCCTCCTCTGTTCCTGGAGTAGCAAAGCTGCTTCTGCAGAGTTCTCTGCCCCTCAGTTGACATGCTACCCTTCTAGGGCAGGGGCACCTTTGTGCTGGCAAAACAGATCATTAAACTGGCAATGTTTTATCTTGTAGGTTAAAGAGGAGGGGAAGAATGACTACTACTATGGAGTGACAAAATGGTGCTCCTGCATTGAGTCATAAGCAGGGATGCATTCCCTGCTTTGAGTTATGTGACAAAACACATGGGTTAGGGCTGGGATCACAGCCAGATTGTAGGACAGCAGCAGGGTCAGAAGCCCTATCTCCTGCCCTTACTGCTGCTCTAGAAGGTAGGTGGGCTGCTGACCTGTGGTGTCAAAGAGAAATGGTCAAGTTTATGTTCCTTAGATAGGAAATTTCCAAAAAGCTAAGCATCTGTGTAAGTGAGGAATCAAAGTGGCCACGTGGACTGACAGGCCTTCACTTACCATGGTGAAGTCACTACGCTGAAGGATGGTGTGATTCATACTAAAGAGAGTGATGGGAAATTGTATCTGGGACTGGCAACAAGGTGGGTCCTGAAGACTGCTTCCCACCTTCTGCTGGGGGGAAATTCCAAAGGCCCAGCTGAACTTCTGTTTTTTCTCTTGGTTCCCACTCCTGTGAGATCTGCCTTCCCCACTCCTGACATTGGCAGCTACTTGACTTCTGTCACTTCCGCTAAATTGCTGACTCTGCCATGTGTGCAGCACACATCCAAAGTAAATGCAGCACCTCCTAAAAAACTTGCACTTCTGGCTGAATCGTTTCTTCCCTTTTTGAATCTCCCAGAGATTTAAAATAAATACATAAATAATTGGTGTACAATGAAGGAGAGAAAGGAGTCTTCAGAATATCTCGCGCTTTTCTTTCCTTTTTTCTTCTTTTTGTTTAAAAAATCTCTTTAGAAGATTCTTGTTACATTATACTACAATTACTTTACTATAAATAGCACAAGGCTTTCCCGAAATCATTTGGTGCTTTGCATAAAAGATTGTAGAAGAGAGCAGAAATGAATACCAATAGCAAAATACAGTTGCACACATCTTGCCCTAAATTTCAGTATTATCAAGTGTTCGTTTATTTTTACACTGATGTGAAGAATAAATTGGCTTTATAATCTTAGTTCATAATCTTTTTACAACCATCCCGTTCTAGTGGCTTTCTAATAGTCATTCTGTTAAACTGTTAGCTGATCAAAACTAATTAATGAGAAAACATCTATCCAAACTGTTTCCAAATCTCGTCAACAGTATCAGCAAATGAGCTTGGTGTTACTTTATGCAGATCATTTCAGTTACTTCAGTTTTTTTGCTTTTCATTGGAACCATTTTTCTTAGCAGACCGTATGGTTTCTTTTTAAGTGAAATATCATTAGTTTGGCCTTCACAGAGAGAAACTGTTGCCTCCAGGCTAAATTCAGCAACAGCCCTGCTGAGGATCTGTGTTTTCTGCATACTTATGCACTGGTTTTATAGGCAACTCTGCTGACTTTAGAATTTATTGTAGAATAAATGGAAATTACTTGGGTCTAATATAAAGAAAAAGCTTTGGAAAACCCTGCCCTTCATTATACAATCCATACACACTAATATGTCGATGTCTGTATATATCACATTTGCATATTGAAGCCCACTGCAGATTCCTTCTTGCTTGCATGGATGTATATCAGGTCAGAAAGTGACGCATCAACAGATGATGTAGCCAGCAAATAGAGGGAGAGCCATGGTGTTTTGTTCCCTCTCCATAGATCATCTCCTTAAATGCATCTAATGGAAAAACTCCAACAGGCATTTGTACTGACACTGCCCACGCCACAGATCTTCTGTACAATCCATCCATTTCTACTGTCACTTGAGTGACAGCAGAGCTGTAACCTGATGAATACCAGGTTCCAGACTTCTGTGGGAGGATTTCTGCCTCTCTGAAGACTTCAGAGAGAGAGATTACCAAACCTTACACCTTTCTTCAGTATGGTTAAAATATCTTACTCCAGCATGTTTGTAGAAACAACTACAGAGTTTCTTGAAAACATATACAAATTTGCAAATATCCTGAACTATTTCAAAAATATTTTTATCTCTGCAATGCTTAGCTCATCGCTTCATTGATTTTTGGCAGAAAGAGTAATTTTGATATATAGTTAAACATGTTAAAATGACATAATTCAAAGCTTTACAAAATGCAGGATTTGAATATAGGAAAGATGCTGGGGATGAAATAAGAGAAACTATAACAAAGTAATTTTTTCAGGTCCGTTTCCTTAAAGGAGTATATTTATTCTGTAACTATAAAAAGCATTGTGTAAATGTCTATTTCTGCAATCACCAGGTACAGCTTGCTATGCTTTTTATTTATATATATATAGTAAGATCAACTTACAAGTAAATTGAAGAAAATCATCTTGAACACCTAAAGATTACTTCTAAATGTTTCTTGAAACCACTTTCCCACTAAATGCTTCTCAGTACAAGTTTTGTTGCTTTTAACAAGGATGAGAACTGCCAGAATGGGCAATTTGAAAATGAAGGGGAAACCTTTATGTTTGCTGATCTAGGAACAACCGGAGGATTAAAAAGAAATGTGGAACATAGTATGTGCTAACACAGCATTAATTCTATAATGCAGACTACAGAATAAATTCTCCAATTTCTTATTCTTTCAAAAAATCTTGGCCCTCAAGTTGCAAAGTACGTTTCAGAAATACCATAATGCTTATTAAATTTCATGGGAATGACTATTTAATTTATTTGAACTTTAAACTTGCTTTATCACAATTTACTTCAAAGATGTCCCATCTGTAAAAGAATTTAGGGGCTACACTGCTATCATAAGGAGATGTGTGGAGGACTGGATGGGATTAAAAAGGAGGAGAGCAGGGTAGTAATATTACAGAATTGAAAGGACCAAACATCCTAAGGTCCAATCTCTTCTCTCATTACACCCTCAACTTTGTGCCAGTGCTCTCCATTTTCTTCATAGTTTTTAAAATTTGAAAGCTATTTTACTTGTACGTCTTCCACAGCCTATACTTTGCCTTTATTCTTTTTCTACCAAAAGTGATCTTTTATGAACTTGAGTTTGCAGAGTTCTCAGCTATCATAAGATATTAGAAAACTGCAAGAGCTAGAAACCACGAGACTAAAAAGAAGACTAACTAGAGAAATGAGGGGAGTAAGAACATCTGTCCCAGTGCAGCACTACTGGGAGGTGGTTCATTGATTTGATCATGCTACAAAAGAATCTCACCACAGTGTTAGCTAACACGATATTTTTCTCCAGTAAGAAATCCTAAGAATAGAGGATTAAATTGCAGGAAAATAATTCTACATGCTAAAAAGAACAGAGTACCACACCCTGGTGTATACTAATCTGAACCCAGTTACTCCTTAATCAGATCTCCTTCCTTTCTGAGACAAGAGAAAGCACAACAGTATAGATATATTTATTAGTGTTCAGAACTACCTAAATATGAAAGTTACTTTCTGCATTAAAAAATGGCTAATTTTTCAGATGATGTCTGCTTATTTCTCAGAAGTACTATATTAGGTATAAAGGCCAGCTCAGATAACGTTACCACAATTAGTACAGTGAGGAAGATCAGCTCCATTGGTGATTCAGTCCCTAAAGCACATCCCCAAGCATGGTCCACAGCACCCCTTGCAGGGTGTCCACATGACAGAGGTTGTCTTGGAGTCTGACTGAGCTGGAAGAGCACAAGTAGACAGGAAGTAGTGGAGGGGCCAGCTGGGAAGACCAAATCCAGCATCTAGTGAGCTGTTTTGGTACAGCCAGAGAGCAGAGGGTTTCTAGTAGTTCTAAAAATGACCTGACAATTAGTGCAGAAGGTAATCCCCACTATTAAGTCAGAGTGATGTGAGTACATATGCTGTAAATCTTTTTGGGGGCTAAATTGGATTATTTATACAGATCTAAGTCTAGATAGACTAAAGAGAATTCAAGAAATTTATTCTGGGTTTTCACTGGGATATCTGAGAGAAAGGTTTTGCACTTCAATAGAAGGTTCTTAAAACAACGTCCACAAAGAGAAACAGTCATCTTGCAACCACATAATGCTTAGAATAAAATGTACAGGAAAATATTGCACAAAATCAATACCCACAGCTTTAACTACATCAAGTGAAACCTGGGAAGGGGAAAAGGGGGAATCTGGGAAACCAGTCAAAGCAAAATGTTAATTCTAATTGTTGTATTTAGTTGGCCTTGTCTTATGACAAGTTTGTTATTATGCAGATTTCCTACCTGCCACCTTCCATGGGAGAATTTTGCAAAGTGAAGTTATGCAGGCAATTCCCCTGCTTCTTACCTCTTTATTCCTAATTATGTTGGTCCTGTGTTCACTCAAGATAACATTATAGCTGTCCCCAAATACTTCAGATTTGGGGCCTCTGACAAATGAAATCATTTAGTGCCTGGAAATGTTTGTGCTGCAAGACTGTAGCTACTAATATGCTTAAAATAAAGCTGTACTTCCCTATTATCTGCCAATGGTTTATTCGTTTTTAAATCCTTTTGCTGAAATTTCTTAAGATTTTGGGTTTTTTTTAATAATCTTCAGATAGATATAGAATGGCACACAAAATGCACCTTTTTCTTTTGGAATATATGTATGCTGTACACTTGCATTTTCCTTACTCAGAAGATCTTTCTTCCTCTATAATAATTTTTGTGCAAATACCTACAAATATGTTCCTTGCATGATACAATCCTATTAAATGCTATCATGAAATTAACTTGTAATTTGCCTGCTATAAAGAGATATTTTATATCTGGGGAAACCAAGGTGTAGAAAAATTGTGAGTTATGAATCCAATTGAACTAGGATTAGATATCCCATTTTCCTAGTCCTTCCTGTAGCTATTACATCTGTAGTAACTGCATTACACCAAGAATACTCTCAACTTCTGGTTGTTTTAATGGAGAAATAATGCAGGACTGTGGTTTTCATTGTTTCTTATTACAGCAGATAGCAGTGGAGGTACAGTCAGAATTGTTTTGTGCTGGATTTGGAAAAGAGTAAGAGAAAAGTCAGAGCAATGGAAATTATAAAATATCACAGTTATAAGGGACTACAAAGTGACACACTGGAGAACTCCTGCTCCATAGCTTTAAGGTAGAACCAAAAGGTTTCTGAACAGACTGGGTGAGTAGAAGAAGGCTGATCACCTCTTTGACCCACATAGAAGCTTTTTGGCAAAGGACTCCCGGAAACTTCTAATCTGTTGTGTTCTGGGGGTCATTGTAGTCCTCAACACATCCAGCCCTTTTCTTTCCAGCCTCTGGAAGGACTGAAGATATTCAGGAGGAAAGGCCATTTGCAATACCTGGAAATTCCACACACTTTTTCCTTACAAGAAGTGTTAGATAAAGTTACACAAGCTAGTAAGTCCAAACTCTTTGAAATCAAAGTTTTGCTTCATATTCAATGATTGCTCAAAGCAAGAATCATGTTTTACAGTCAAAATAACATACTGTCACTTGAAGAGGAAGGTTGCACAAGCTGACATCCAGAGGTCCCTTCCAGCCTAAACTGTTCTGTGATTCTGTAATTTCACATGAGAGGGGGAGAAACCTGTGTTAATTCATGAGTAACTCACATCTATCAGAGGTTTGAAGGTACTGAGATTCTAGGGCTGTTGAAAGTCTTTGCCAACAAGAAATGATGAATTTCTGACACAGAAGCTAGTTGTTGAATTCCTCTTTGTTTATATTAGGCATTCACATCACTGGCATCTATTTTTGCCTTCAGGACTCTGGCCAAACAAGCTGTGAGTCTTGTTGTTGCAGGCAATGCGTTGAATGAACCATTCTCTAAAGCACAAGTTTTTTTCTATGGGTTAAGAATAAAGCCTGAGATGACCATTGCACACATTTAATGCCTAAACCTGAAGTGTGAACTGTGTCACCTAATCTTTACATTTTAATAGAACAAAGGGAGTGAGAAGTCCTGAGCTGGGGATCATGGCTGACTCCCGCTGGCTTCGTAAACTTTGTGTGCCTGGTGGCTGTCCTCCCCCTAAGGAGAAGAGTGGTCAGAAGAGATTCTCCTTTCCATTTAAGGGTTGCAGAGGCATGCTGCTGGGAGAGAGGCACTGGAGGGTGAAAGCCCTGAGCAAAGTTTGGATCAAATACAGGATTTGGATCTCTGAGGATGTTTTGTTTTCATTCTTTGAATTAAATTTTAATTTAAGTAATTCAAATACAACATTCCACAGAAATGGATTATGTCTTAATCTTCTCTCTTAAAAGACAAAGCAGGATTTTCAAATTTTATCTGTTATTGATCAGCTATATGAGCTTATAGCAGTCTTCTAACCTGAGACTTTGTGTCACCTTACATCATCTGGCTTTATCTATCCCAACTACTAAGTTTTCAAGCAGTTTATCCTTTGCAACATGAGGGTTCAATGTTCAGCACTAAGAGTTCTTGACTGCAGTTGTGGAGCTAAGGCCATAACACACTTAAAGTGTGTAAAGAATGTCTTGAAAATAAAAAATTCTCTTCTCCCATAGGAAAAAAAAAAAAGGAATAATAAAATGAAAAAAAATGTATATGAATTTCATTTCGGTTGTTTTATTGCGTGTATGGTGAGAAAAAAAATCCAGCTTTAATAGAGATAAATCATGAAGGCTAAATATCTTAGAATTTGGATCCAAACACTGGCACGCCTAGAAATGGTCAGAGCAACACAACTGTAATTTTTGGACATTTATATAGAAGGTTCTGCTGAGTGATCCTCTAGGTCTCCCTGCAATGATTATTTCTTAAAGAGTTTTGAACTTAGGACTTCACCTTTATTCTAAGACTAAGGCATCGGAACCTATGGTTATTTTGGAAGGTTTTTGTTTACTATTATATTCCACTATCTAACAGTACATACCCCCTTTATTTGCTGCCTTCCAATACCCGCAGTAATTAATTGCTGTGGAGTCACGATGTTTGTGGTAGCCTGATGGTGGGACAGAATCAGCTGAGAAAGCAGAGCTGACTGCGCACCAATGGCAGCACCCGCCCACCACTGCCCACAATAACCTTTTTGGGAAAAGTCACTTCCATCAGTCGGGCCACTACAGGGCACTGGCCGCAAGGCAGCAAAACACTGCTTGGAATAATTCTTTGCAGATGCCAGGAACCGGAAGTTTCAGGGAGAAAAATGAAAGCCATTCATTCTTCCAATGACACAAGCCTTTGATACCACAAAGTCATTTGGACAGAGAGCTCCAAGGTCAGGAAGGCACGTAAAGATTGGTGATTAGAGAAATATAATATCAGCAAAGTGTGGCAAGCTATTAAAAGAAACTGTAGCTTTTATGATTGAGCTGCTGGAGCTTCCCGAGGGCTATTTGTATTAGATATTGAGTTAAGCATAACTTACTTAGTCTCAGCATTCCAGAAAACATTTTGATGTCAGCTACTGAAAGAAAGTAAACACAAGGAGGAGGAAACAGTACTGATCCCAAACAGATAAAAATATTGTAATTTAATTTTGTGAACCCATGCATGGTGAAGCATTAAGAAAGAGGAATCTTTAAAAGGTTGATTTAACTTAAAAGACTTGGTTGATAGAGGTATTTAATCACTGTGCAGCCATGGGAGTGAGAGAGGAGAAACAGACGATTTATCACCTTGAGTATATGCTACACCCTGACAAAGCATGAACACAGTTTTCTGTAGTTATTTTTGTCTAGAGCACATTTTGTGCACACGTGTGATTCTCGTCTAGCACCGCTGGCTTGTGTGTATATTAGACCAAACTATTTGCTTATCTGGGCTGTTTGCCCAGTGGATGTTCTGAAGGCTGGTGACAGGGATTTGACTGCAATTCTGAGCAACTCCCAGGAGTTGTTGGGACTGCAATTCAGGAATGGCTCTATGGCTCTGGATTGTTGATTGCTAAGTGAAGATTCATCATCTGAGTTAGAGGCTGACTATCAACGCAGATCTTATCTAGTAACTCAGCCACTCCAGTACAGGATTTGCATTTGTTTACTTTTGTAAGAAAAAGCCAATAAATCCATCAAGGAATTCTGCTCGTAAGTTCTCTATTCTCTCAGAATACCACTGCAGACCTAAAGAAATCACAGGTATAAATATAAGGTCAGGTGTGGTTTTCTCTGATTGCCAAAAACTACTGTTTATTTAAGAGTAGGGAAGTGGGAGAGCTTAAACCTCAAAGTCAAGTACAGCTAAACCTCCTAGCACACAGGGGAGAAACCCTGAGAACAGCTCCTTGGACAGAGGGTTGTTTTTCATGCTCTTTTTACTGTGCTTCAGTTATTAGATTTTTAAGATGTTTTTAGGTGTGGAGTTTAACATATGTAGACTTAAGTAGTGCAAAATAAATAAATAAATAAAGGAACATAGCAGAATTAGTGTAATGCTACATCTATCACTGTAGGTGTTATCTGTCCAGAAACAATTTTTACTGCCTGCTACCTTCCTCTGAACAGAGACATTAACGTCACTTCATTCTGGGGGTTTCTCTTAACATAATCACAATTCACTGTCCTCATATTGTTACTAAACTAAAGCTGCTCTCTCAAATGGTAAAATTCTATGTTTCCATGCTCAGAATTGGAAAATTTTTAGCATGAGATGAAAAAAACTTCATTTCCCTTCTCTCCTTGATCTATATATTTTCCCAGTGTTTTCAATGCAAAAAGAGTTATTCAGTACTACAGACATATCCTAGCTCTACATGTTACATATTAATGACTGGTTGTCCCAGACAGAGGATCATATTCCACTTAGAGGTCCAAATGTTATGACTGCTAGTTACCAAACACGCCATGAAGGACTTAGCAACTAAGAATTTCTTCACATGTTCTTCTTCTTTAAATATATTAGTTAATGCAAAGATTTACCATGGATTTTTCTTTTTTACCTTGAAGGTTTTATATTCTTGTCCTAATTCTTCACATATTTAATAAGATGATTCCTTACCATAAATTCCCTCCCTTGTGATTTATGAACTTTATTGCATTTTCAGACTGACTTTAAGAACTGAGTAAGTCTCAGGAATATAACTACTACATTTTGTGTGTAGCGTAGACAAATTTGAAACTAAGGAAAGGCTGAAATAAGAAGGAAAGAGATTTGTTTTGTTGGGGTTGTTGAAGGCACGTCTTGAGGAGATTAATTCACAGCTCATGAAAAACAAAGCAGAAAGGAGCTTTCCCCTCAAGCTAGACAGAAAAATACATAAATTTATAAGAAAAATCCATATTAGGCTATGACTGTAGAACCAAATAGAGCCAAATCAGATTTGAGAAGATAAGAATGTAGGAAACGCATTACTGCATCAGACCAGCCCATTGTGAAGAATACTCAGATCATGGCAACAGGAGATGCTATTTAATGACAGCATCTCAAATTTTTGCCATATAGATGTTAGAGATGCATCCTTTCCTCTTTACTATCTGTTTATGACGCTATTGTTCATATACTTGTCTGATACCATTTTGAACTACGATCTCCTCAGTAACCAATTCCAGAAGTTCACTACTCATGGTGCAAAGGAAAACTCTTGTCTGTTTTAAACTAAGCTCCTTGTAATTTCAGAAAAAACTCCCACATCTGATGTTGCAGGATCTGGAGAAAAACAATTCTTCACACCCTTTTGTGTGATGCCTTCAGAATTTTGTAAACATCTCTCTTAAACTAGATATTCTGTAGGAGAATTAGAGAAGATTACCCAGGAGAGCTTGTGCAATTATTAACCTTCCACAAACTACTTTTCTGCTCAGTATTTCCAACAAAGCTGCTTTAATTGATGTTTGTGCTGCAGTCAGGCTGGTGGGTTACCTGCTGAGTGGGGTGAGGACAGCTTCCTCCTAGTCCCAGCATGCCCCACATCTGCCCCCTGCTCTTGGAGCCAAGAAGAGCCTGGCAGCCAGTCAGGGAAATCTCATTATGTAGGTGGTATTCACTAAGGGAGTATTTGCAAGGTTCATTTTAGTTTTATTTAAATGTTCTGGTTTCTACTGCCATGGACTTGCATGTGTAAGAGCCACATTTACTTGATAGAAATTTCCAAATATTTTCTCTACATCTCTTCTTTCCTTTCCTCCCTTCTCTTTATTTTGTTCTGATTATACTCATATAAGAGAGGGTGATATCTCCTTGCACAAGCAGTTGATGTGTTTGCACTTGTGCTTGCAAGCCCCATGCAATACAATTTGTAAGTACAATACAATATAGTGAGAGAAAGAAAAAACAAAATCCAAGAGGGAGACAGGATCAAAGCTAGAGATTCAAAATTCATATTATGTAATACTAAATATATTGCAACTTTTTCTTTCTAATATTTTCAAGTAGGAAATAAATCTCCTTTCCGTTGAAAGATAGTTCTGCCTTTGAAGATAAAATAACATTTACATAAATAGCAATGTCTTCTTTAATGTAGCTTTCATTATCTCCTATGCTCCCCCTTTCTCTGAAAGCCCAAGTGACTGATGTCAAGATCAAGGGAGTCAATCAATGTAGATACACTCCAGGACCCAGATAGGGCATAAATCACCCTTACTCCTAACCACAGTAGACACCCAACTGAAGGACAGAAGTTTACATATTCGTGATCCTTGTGGGGGAGGCTGAATTTCCCAGCCACTTACCTCACGGGAACCCCTCACTCATTAACCAATTGGGGTGCTTAGTATCAGTTATCAAATAGGCTAATCAAAGTTTGAGAGAAACCAGTTCCTGACCATTTCTTGCCCTCTGAGCACTCCAGGACCACATCCCACCCCTGGACTTTTATCTAATTAAAGTTAAAGAGGGGAAAATTAATCTGTGGAAGAAAATGAGATAACAGCCACCTAAGCAGACCATCTCTGAGCCTAGTTTGGCTTTCATCTATTGCTACCTGACAATTAACTCTTCAGCGACACAGGAACCCCATTTTATGAGAGCAGGATCTGTCCCCTCACACTGTGATGGGCACTGCTTTTTCATCATCAGTATTCCCTGCTCCACAATGCAGCTTCTCTACATGTAGGGGTGTGGGTGCACTAGAAGGGTCAACCTTTACTCTTCTTCTCTCAGGCCTGACTTAGTGCCGTTTTCACTTGCAGAATACAAAAGTGAAAACTATAATTTATTACAGTACTAGCAATTCAAGATGTTTTGCTTGGATCCTGTGCTTGCAGTTGGTTACCAACATTCCAGCCTTTCTTGCTTTTGTTGGCTACTAGTTTATAACCCTCAATTTCATTCTTTAAATCTGTGTTCAAAAAGACATTTCACAACACAGGGTTGCTTTTTTGTTTGGCTGTTTTTTTTTGTTGTTTCTCTCCCCCCCGTTGGAATAGAAGTGTGGAGCGTCAGTTTGAAAATTCACTGCAATGTTTTGGACTATTTGTACTCCAGCTTGGTGCTCTTTTGTTTTAATTTTTTTGAAACATTTTAAGTTATCCGACTGTAAAATTCCTGAAGCCCAAAGGATCTTCCTTTACAACTGCTTGAATTTTTCAGCAGCTGAAACTTTTGTACCATGAATATCAGAGATGAGTTGACTCCAGTAACACAGCAGCAGTTAGCTACACTGCAGATGAAGATACTTGCACTTTGTGGAATACCTGGAAATCCTGGATAGTGACAATGCACGATGCCACAGGAGGTGACAGCAAGCCCCAGCATCACCTGCAGGGCACCACGCAACATATGCAGGGCAGCCCCACCACATCACCTTCCATGGCGCTACAGGCTTTGCTGTGCTGAGGGAAGAACAGCTCTCAGCTTTCTTCCTCAAAATACTCTGATGGTTTCAAGGCTGCCTTTGTATTTCCAGCATCTCTAGCAGGAAACATTGGATTATAAAGGCTGTGGGACAGGCACATATGGCCAAAATTAGAAGTGGTGAGGAAATCCCACTTACAGTCTACACTGTGCTGTAACTTGCACCTTGAGGCACTCAAGGTGGGTGTGTAAAAGTAGCCCCACTTGGACTCCTGTAGAGAGAATAAGAACTGGTTTAAGTTATGACATGTTTACATCATTTTGAAATGGGTCACTGTTACTGGCTGGTTTTGGGGTGTCATTAAATACCTTACACAACTAGCTTTAATACTGTCAGTATGCAGTTCCTTAGCGCTCAGTAATGGGGATTCTGCAGCATGCTTAATTACTTGCAAATGGAAATTGTAAAAGATAATAGGGTTCAAACCTTTTCATTTAAATCAAAAAGAAGACCCAAGCAAGCTTTTCTATACTGATCTCTTTCATTCTTCGGGAAAGTTTTAGTCCATATCAACATCTAAACTAATATCTAGCTTTTCCTTTAGCTACCTGAGCTACCGTTTAGAACTATGACCTTTGTCTGCTTGGTTATGGGAAGGACACTGGTAGGACTTTTAAAGATAAGTGAGGCAATGAAAGTGAGATTCAGTAATCTTCCTGTATTCTGAGGTATTTTACAACAGGGTGCGAAGCTTTTGCCTCCTCCATGACTCCACGGGGTGCAGCAGCAGTGAGGTGCCTGCAGAGCCCTCCTGCCCTCCAGTGACAGTGTTGAGAGTCCGCAAGGACCCAGTTAGACTCAGATATCAATTAATACCAGCTGCTTTGCTTTGCAACGTGCCCACAACATACTAGGAACTGGAAAAATCCATAATCAGGAAATACGCTAGAGGGAATAATTCTGCACTGGTAGGGGAATAGGCTGCAAGCTCTAACAGGTCTTTTCAATCTCTAATTTCGACATATTTCATTTATATGGGGCACTGAAATCTTAAATTGTAGCAAGCTTTGGTCACTATCCACAAGAGACAGATTTGATCCAGTGACCCAAAGGCGAAGGGTTCTGCGTTTGATTAGCAAACCCCTACCGGTGCAGTCCTTCTTGGAGGCACTTATATCAATAACTAAATAACACCAACCTTTACAAGCTGTATGGTAGCATTTTCATTCTCCTGATTCTGATTCATTATATGAGCAAAGGGAAATTCAAGTTTGCATTAAATATCAACATCTTGTTGTTAGATATTTAGGAGTAGAATTATTTTTGAAAGAGAGGGAGAAGGAAATCAGTGGATTATGACTGATCTGTGGGTTAGGTGTGTCTGAATAGCATTGCCCTACCAGAACATATCAGGCACTACTCATTCACTGCTTTTCCCACCCTCTCCTGTGAATGGTTGCTGCAGAAAATTCTTTTCTCCTCCTCGCTGGCAATTCTACATCTTCTACTATATTACCCATATTACCCACTGGAATGTCCCTTGGAATTCCATCCAGGATCAAGAAGTTAAGAGAGGCTTGATCTTGATACCAGTGAAACTTGTAAGCAAGGTAAAAGCATTTTCTGCATGTACTGTTTGCTCATGTACAAAAATATCTAAGAAGACACTATCTCCAGATTCTATTAACAGTAAATATATGGAAATAACCAAAAATAAGTCACATAAAATAGTAGTGGGAGGTCAGTATTCATATTGCAGGAGGTCTTGCTGTACTTTTTTTCCCCTTTCTTTCCTTTACCTATAAGCCAAACACCACTAAGCCAGAAACCACCAACCAGTACAGTCTCATAGTAACAAGATATTAATAGCCCATGGAAAAATCAACATATAATTTCATATTCTGGTACTTACTACGGTCCCTGTTTTTTTTTTTTCTTTTTTTCTTTTTTTTAGTTCTGCTTAACAGTAACACAAGAAAAGGTGGTGGAATGACATACAAAAATGTGTATTTATTTTAATTTGTAGTATAATGAAAACACGGATGGAAATTTCTTATATGACTTGTGAGCTCCTTTTCGTTCTTGTTTGTGCATACATAAATACACAGCAATTTTCATTAGATATCAGAGAGCACACCTGCATTTAACTTGCATTGATCTATAAAGAAATCACACATATATATAGGCAAGCAGGCATTGTTAGAATGGATACCTAAGCACATTAGTGGTTTTACTTCAACCTTAAAGTATGTTCATACACAATGCAATGACCAGTGACCTGAACTGAGTTGAAGCATGTTTAGTGTCTAACTGATCCTTCTTTATTTCTATGCATGCTCTGATGTTCTCTAACACAGGTTTTACTATTGACCCTTGTTGTGCAGGTTCCCTTCGGCATCAAAGATTGCCACATTTCCTAATGCCTTTGACATCTCCTCACCCACACACAGCACAGGACATTTTAAATGACAGTCTCTTTATGCCACAGTGCCAAATCCAGCAACAATAAATGAATGTACTGGTTAGCAACTGGACAAGAACCCAATTTGAGTTTTCTCACCCCCTCTCCTTCTGGCAGCAGTATGCAAGCAGGTTAGCAAGTTTCCAAGCAGTGTGAGCCACTACCTCTGAAGCTTGTGCAGAACTGCAAGGCTCTTCACTGATTTCAGGAATGTTACAATAGCAGGAAAAAAAATAATCAAGTAAAAAAACCAACAGTACAGACAAAGCCCCGTCAAAAACTTGCTTTCTAGCAACAAAAAGCAGGCTGGATTCAGCAAGCAGGATTTTTAGGATAAGATGCTACAAATATAACACCATTCTCACAGGCAAGCCAAGCGCTGTACTATGGGCAAAGGTAAAGTTTTTGGTCAGAATAGAAGTGTCAGAACTTTTGAAGAATTCTGGGAATTTGAAGGTATGCTGAGCAGCCTGAGGAAATGCTAAGGCTGGCAGGGCTGAACTGCAAGCTTGCTCTGAGGACTCCTTGGATCTTAAGGATGCTTTGCTCTTGTTTGTGTTCTGATCCCAAGATGAGATTAGACACTTGGGAAAACACTGTGTTAATCTACTCCACAGTGATTCAAGCTGGTCACCAGCCTGCAGTGAAGTCCTGCTGAAAAGTTTTAAAGCTAGGCAACAATATAGGAAGCAGAGCCAAACCAACAGTGTTATTTCTCAGGCTCGGGGCTCTGTTCCAAAACTACTGTCTCGTCTTCTCCTGCAGCTTAGTCTTCAAAAGAGATCCGTTTAATACTAAAAATTACCACAATTTGGGGTCAATATATATATATATATTTTTAAGTGATAAACCACAAAGTACCCCATGAATTGATGTACTTCATGTTACCATGGAGTTTGTCATCGTTTTTTCCATCCACACAAGTACTTTGTTCTGTTCTCTCCTTGAAACTTGGAGGATTTGGGCTTCTCCCTCTCTCAAGATAGTTATCATTGGCCAGTGCATCAGACAACTTCTAGTGAACTCCAGCCATAGAACAAACATACCACCTACCAAACCAAAAGCACCCTATACAAATCACAGACCCACTTGGCAGCCAGCTCCTCTCACACCATTATACCCAAACTATAAATCTTTTGCCTTAGACAAAAGTTGCTACCTCTAGTGTGTAAAAGCTAGCTATTACAACAATTTTAGTAAAACAATCAGCTGCTAGAAAGGCATTGTGCTGTAGGTGTAAATCATTTCACTAGGTTCATTTCATACAGGTCTATTTTTTATTTTTCCCAATTCAAGTGCTTCCTTCTAGCAAATTTGAAGTCATTTCTTTTTTGATCTCCTATCTGCTGCTCACTTTTTCCTCAGTGTTTGGCCTATATTTTTTTCCTCATTCTCTTTGTTTTGTTTGTCCTTTAGAGTGTTTTCCTTTTGCCTGTGTGGTCTCCTTGTGAGCTCAGAAATGTGTCTTTCCATTTGCAGAATTATCACCATACGTGACTCCTGACTTCCTGACTATGTCAGGAAGAACATCACCTTAGCTGCCTTTGCTAAAACGTAGAGTTGAAAACAAAAGAGCAAATTCTTACCTATCAGGATCAAAATCTCACTAAGTTGTCTTAGGACTTTGCTTAACCCCAACTGTTTTGTTTTCAGAATACATTAAAAGGAATTCCTGATGCTACAGAAGGCGTGGGGAAGTAATAACTCCTAACAACCCCTCAGTGAAAACTGCCTGAAGAGCTACACATGGGAGGGTACTTTTTGTTGCTTTTCCTTATTGGAAAAAAGATAAATGCTTTGAAACATAGTTTTCAATTATTCGTTGGAATTTAGCATAGGCTATAAGATGGTAGATTATTCTACTATAAATCCTGTGTTATTACAAAAACAAAAGTTTTAAGACAGTTAAAATGATAATCCAAACACAGTGATTTTGGAATCTATTCACAGTGCTTTCACGGCGCTGTTTGTCAAAAGGTGCATGTTTGTCCCAGGTAGGCATGAAGGCAGCTTCGTACCAACAGCTCTGGCTGGCTGCCTATTCCTTCAGTCTCCTTTTGCACTACTACTACTAAATACGTGTAGCAGGTCTGACCAAGCTGCATTTCCTCCTCAGGCTCCACAGACCAGAAGAAGAGAGCAGACTAGCTCTGAACGATGGCATTTTCTGTGGTATTTAGGTCCTTATGTCAGAAGGAAAGAACAAAGGTGATTTTCTTTTTCTCCCCCTTCTCTTTCCCCTCAAAAGCAATGCATAAGGACGCACAATGTGATTCTATGTAGGTTACTCTAGAAGTGATGCCTCCTATTTATTCCTATGGAAACTACAACAGATACCAAGAGCACAGTAATACTATTTGATAGAGAAAATTCTCAGCTACATAACACTGTCTGCCAATATAGTCATCACCATTACCTGTGCATTTTCAGCTGTGATGAACAAGAGCCTGCATTCCATGGTCATAAAAAGCTATATTTGTAGATGTGAACCACTGTTTCACAGCTGCTGTAACAGCATCATTGCTAAGAAAATGTTGCCCATGCAAGTCCACATTCATCAGTCCAAAGAGATGGAAGTCAGAAGATGTCATACCCATCGTACAGTGTGGATTTTGCAAGACAGTCCAGCCAAGACTGGCAATGTGCTCCATGGTCTTTAAACTGGCATGGGGCCTGGTGTTATTGTGCCTTCAGTCAGTCAGCATTGTGATGTAGTGGTCAGAGTTCATGGTTTGTACGGGTTCCAGGAAATCCAGAAGGATCACCTCTTTCTTAACCCAAAAGACAGTGCACACCACTTTACCTACTGAGGGCTATGTCTTGAACTTTTTCTTCAATAAGGCACTGACATGTTACCACTCCAAGGACTGCTGTTTTGACTCCAGCTTATAGTGGTGACACCACATGCGGTCACCACTAATTATACAGTCCAGGAAACCATCACCTTCAGTCTTGTAGTGGTTTGTAGGTCTGACAACCTTGCAACAGAGGTTCTTTCTGTTCCTGTGTGAGCATTTGCAGGATCCACGTGGTGCAAACTTTGACGTTCTAAAGGAATCACCGTGATTTCTAACGCATTGAAATCGACAGTCAGCTCAGTACACAGTTCCCTAGTCATTATCTTTGAATTTGTGTGGATGAGGTGATTGAGACACACTCCATTTTGTGGTTTGACAGATATGGGTGGCAGAACATGGCTTGCCTATCATGTCACTGTTATCACTGCTGAAATGCACACCCACCATTTCACTGTGCTCACATCCACTGTTTGGTCTATATAAACATTCAGCAAGTGGAAATGAATGTCAAGGAGTATAATTTTTTTCTCTATGAAGGAATCCAATGATACGCTGTTGATTCATAAATACTCCCACAGCAGGTGCCATTGTGTCACACTGCCCCTCTGCTGCCATCTGTCTGATGGCAGCAACATGTAATGGAATTTTGGTGGAAAAGTTCAATTTCTACTATCATAATGCCATCCACCTCTGATGTTGTGGGACAACATAATTAAATAGGAGGCATTATTTTTAGAACATCCTTGTTTAATAACACTGAACAGAGATAGGAGTAGCATATGCATCAACAGGATATATTTATTTCAGCGTGTTATAGACTCTGGACTGAGAGTAGGCTGCTTTCTTGTCTTGTCTGCTTTTGTATGCTCCAGCTAAACTTCCTGGAGCTCATGCTTAGACACAAACAACAGAGCTTGCTCCTTTCCTAAACAGTTTTCAGAGAGAGCTCAAGGGTATGTTACTGACAAATTTAAGAAACCACAGGAAATCAACATACAAGAAGCAATTTGCATAAATGTTCTCTCTAAAATGAAATACAAGAACACATTGTAGAGGATTGGTAGAGGAAATAAAAATTAAGTAATTCTGTGATTGCAAAAAAAGTAATTGTACTTGTTAAAATTAATTACAAGATTGTATTGCGATACAGAAGGAAAATCTCTGGCTAATGTGTTATTTCCCAGTCTCTCTCTTGTTTTATATTGAAAGTAAGATGTCTTTTCTTCTCAGATCCATTATCCTCAATAAATTCATCTGGTCAAACAGCACATGCACAGGGATAGAACTATACAACTATACCTTTTATTTTGATTGTACTGCTAATAGTTGCAATTTAGGTAGTCTTGATTTCAAACATTGTTGTTCCTGGGAACTTGAACACTTTAAACTGCTGAGAAAATCTCAGTTCTCACATGGACTCAGCTAAGTTGCTAGCTGCAAATGGATAAACGTGTCTCTTTTTGTTGACAAATGATGACTCAGAAGCGTGGTTTTTCAGATATGGTACAGTATATCTGGTGTATCATTGCACTTTTATAGAAACTACAGACTTACACTGTCATAAACTGGAACAATAAAGTTCTGAATGGAACAGATTTTACACATGTAATGCTGTAATGCTATAAAGTGATGGAAAGTACACCAATAATAAGACTGGCACAATCCTAAGCTGCAGCAAGTGAGAACAAGCCCAAATGCAGCAGCAGATATAGACAAAGAAACACAGGAAGGAAGGAAAACTGCTTACCTTCAGAATCCCTCACGTAGGCAGGGATCTCTAAAAAGAGGCCTCCACTGCCAACCCCTAAATGAGGTCTGGGAAGGGGTAGATCCTGGCTCCACCCCTTCTGGTCACTCAGAAGCAATATTGCATGCACCTGAGCTCCCCTGGCTTGGCCCTACCTTCGCACCAGGTGCTCAATCACTAGTTCAGGCCATGACTCAGCATTTGTGCTACAACACATAATTCCCAAATATTCAGTAGTACTACAGGAAACATTAGCTGCACTGTCACACAAATACAACAGAACTATCACAATTAAGGAAATTCTTGAAATCTTACAAATCAGCAGTTGAAAGTGCATCTTGGGCAAACCCAATACAACAAAGAATAGCTTACTAGCAGAAGTACCCTGCTTCCTGCTTTAGTGATGCATATACACAACATTGATTTCATATTTCAAAACTACAAAGCTTTATCAACATTTTAGTCACAGCTCTTAGATGAAAACAGAAAAAATAATGTCCTATTAGAATGTGAAACTTAAACAGATCGGAGCATCCCATGAGGGCAAGGAGTCTCATCACCTTGCTTTCAGATTTCCTACAACAGGAGCACAGAAGTAATGTGACAGAAAATGAGGATTTACCTAATCCATAGTATCACAGTCACTGGGGATAAAGATTTAAACTGGTGCTTGTAATGCCATAACATGATGAAAAGTACAACAGTAATAGCAGAGTGGCACAATCCCAGGCTGCAGCAAGTGAGAATAAGCCAAAGAACAAGTTGTCTCAGCAGCTATAGAAGCAAAAGAAAAACTGCTTACCTTTAGAAGGCCTCACATAGGCAAAGATCTCCAGCAAGATACCCTTGCCTCCAGGGCCAACCTTCAAATGAGGTCTGCAAAAGGGTAGATCCTGACTCCAGCCCTTCCGCTCAGTCAGAAACATTGCATGCACCTGAGCTCCTCTGGATCGGCCCTGCCTTTCTACCAGGTGCTCAATCACTGGTTCAAGCTGTGACTTAGCATTTCTGCTAGAATGCCCTAGGACAAAGATTTTTTTCCAGTTTACTAAACCAAAGGATAATCATTTTTCTTTTGTCTGTGTGTAGGTGTCTGGTTCTACTAGGAGACAGACAGATTTTAAAGCTGTTTTACTATGGCTGTATAAAATGCTCCTTCAATGAAGTATACCACAAGCAGTATGTGTTACAGTTATAGCATGTATATTATAAATCGTTCAGACAAATCATAAGGGAGCAAGATGCCTGCTGACATAGATGAAAATGAAAGTGTATCTGAAGGTGCTCTTTCTCCCTGAAAGATCTCCCTGTGCATGATCATGTTTAGCTGCATAAATGTAGCTTTGGGGGATCTGTTTTTCAAGTAGCTTGGACCTTCTGGATTCTGAAAATCAGGCTTTCAGAAATGTGGGACTCTTTCCACACATCCTTCTGGAAAGTTCATTGTTCCTAATTTAAAAACCACAGCAGCAGCAGCCACCTCATGGTTATGTATGACCATGCTTCTGTGTCTTTCTCCCTCTCCTCACAGTTTGTCATTTTTGGACTTGAATAGTGCAGCTTGCTCTTTCCTGACTCCTCTCACGTTTTTTTCTCTATGCTGTCTTTCCAGAATCACACTACAGATGCCAACATCTCAGCCCTGTTTTCAGGGTACTGGGGTGACAGGCAGGGAGGGGAGGCAAGGATAAGTTTCTCCACAAACTCCAACTTATTCAGTTTTTCTTGGAGTTCCTTTGGTTTCTTCTAAGTAGAGCTATCATCAGCTTGCTAAGTTACAGCACCCTAAAGGCTTGCATTGTGAGCTATAATCCATTTTTTTCTGTAGATCATGCAAAGAAACATGCAAAGATCTGCCTGAACGAACACAAAATAGAAGATCCATCAAAATATAGAAAGATGAAGGCAATTCCTGTACAATGTTCCTTTTTTATATTCTTTTGAGAAGGGTGAAAATATATATGAACTGGTACACAAGATCACAGCATATGCTCACACCTGTTCAGTAAGTGGGAAGTAGTGTCATCTAGTGGCTAACTCAAAGCTAAGTGGGAACTGTAATTCAATGTATGGTAACTTCTATACATTGCTGTACTGTGTAACTTAAAGGAATCTTTTTTTCTTTGTGTCACATTGATTCATCAAGAAAAAAGGAAAAAAGTAGAGCCGTGTATTTCTGATATTTCAGAAATATTTAAGCTCTGCTATACCCTGTTCAGAAGGGTACTTTCCTTTTTTTTTGTATCCTATCCCATCCCATACAATGTATTCCTCTGAATGTGCAGACCTACTGCAACCATTCATAGACTTCATATAGAGGAGAATGCATGCACTGCTGAAACTTACAGAAACTGAGTTAATTCAGCCTTCAAAAATGTAAGAAAAAACAAGTCTTTTTACATGTAATAATTCTTTATGAGTTGGAACTCAGTTCTATTCAAAGCTGGTTCTGATTGTTCCTTCTTACAACATGACTGTTAGAATTCATGTCCTCACGGAGTCTTAAGTACTTAGTGCTGCTTGTGAGCTCGGGAAAACAAGGACTTGAGCACTCACTCACAGCTGAAGGAAATGGTGGTGTTAAGCACGTACTTAAAGCTAAGTATGTGATTAATTTCTCTCTTCTCTCCAGATTTGGGGTTCATAACATGAACAGAGTACCGTAATCTGACTGTCTGCTTTTGATTTTTTTTTTTTTCTTTGTCAAAAGACTTACAGCTCTAATTTACAGCTATGTCTTAAATAAAAATCACTGTAGGGTGTTAACATAAAAGCTAACTTGTACCTCAATGCAATGTTATTGGCATGATTACTTGCTATGGAATCTAAATGAGAGTTTCATCCATTACCGTTTCATCTATTAAAATAAAAGAAACTCAATTCGCCGAAACAGGCGAATGAAGGGCTAACCGTATTAGAATGAAGCAATTATAAACAGGACTTTTCCAGCTGCCCTTGCTAACAGGCAACTCTAAAATAACAGCAATGTATGTCTTAGGTTTCTGCTAAGAAAGCCAATTTCTGACCAGAAGGCTAGAGTATTCTTTTTCATCTAATAAGGCCTGAAAGTGACAGTTCTTCATCATACTTTTCAGCTCACCAAGGCCAAAATGTCATCTTCCCTTGTAAAACAAAAAATCAAAGCCAAATGGTTAAATGCAAAGTTTTGGTTAAACAAACAGTCAGTATTTCAGTGGTTTTATCTGTAGACTGTAGAGCAACTAAACAAAGCCAAGATATTGTCCATCTCTTTGACAGACAAAGAGCCTCAGAGGTCCAGAATGACATGCCCGGGGCTGGCACGTGATTAGAGTAATTAAATTAAATAGCAGGAAACATGTTTTCCATATGCCATTGCCTGGCCACACACAAACTGTAACAGTAAATCTTTTATATTGCATTGGTTCAAGGAAATGTATAGCCATCCTAAAAATGCACGATGCCCACAAAAATAAAGAGAATGTAGTAGCATACTCAACTGGCTCCCTGGCTTTGGTCATAGGCCTGAAATGCCGAACAAGTTCATTCCTTATTTATTTATCTGTAAAGGTGCAGCTCAAAATGCCCTGAGCATGTGAACATTCAGGAAGCATTACTGGGCTTACACTGGTGGCTAGTGCTGCTGCTCTGATTCAGAGGAAAAAAAAACAAAATTCTCTCCATAAAGTTAAGAGAAACATCTTGGATACGTTATGACGTGAGGTTTTAACATGCTTCTCCCAGGCTTTTGCAATAATCAGGCCCTCCAAATCTGTATCAAAAAGGAATTTTTTTGAGTTTTGCTTTCCACAGCAATATGATTTCAAATTACTTTGTTTTCATGGGTGGTTCTTAAGAAAGATAGTGTGTTTATCCACGTCATAATACAGTCAGAATTGCCAGTCAGCAACATTATCTGTCATCCCTGAATTTATTTGTTGCTGCCCCATTAAGACCAGCTAGAACTTTTTCATCTCTTTCTGATTCATCTTTCAGCGGTTGATAATGCCAAATGAAATCATTGGGTTTTTTTTTTTTTTTTTTTTTTTTTTTTTTGTTATTATTTTGCACAATAAGGACAAGGTTGCAAATCAGTTTGGAAGGAACAATTAATCAGTGATGTCTCTGTTTAAACATCTAGTCCTTGAGATTTTTAGGAAATGACACACAGAAGTGTTAATATAAATAGAAAATTCTGTAAACTGTGAAATACTCTTTAATATAAACAGTATTACAAATTTAGGGAAAAATATTTCAGAGCATAAAAAAAAATTGTCCTTGAAATTAAATTACAGAAAAATGCATCTGGAAGCTTTATGGTCCAATAGGTAGTGGATAATTTCATAATCATTTTAGATATTACATCTTCACTTCATCTATTTCCTTAACCCAGAATGCTCAGATAAGAAACAACAGAAACTTCAGTGTTCCTGATTTCAATTCACTGAAGTATTAAGTTTAATAACTGATAATAATACAATGTAATTGAAATAAAGTCTTACAGGTGGAAAAATCAATGTAAATTTATGTTTTAAAAGTATGTAACAAAGACGATAACAGAGAGAACTGATGCTCTTGTCTCAATCTTTACTTATTAAAGTATTTCTCAAGCTATTGAAAGAAAATTCAAGATATAATAGGTATGGACAATAATCATAGAATTACGGAATTGTAGAATGGCCTGCGTTGAAAAGGACCACAATCATCTAGTTTCAACCCCTCTGCTACATGCAGGGTTGCCAACCACTAGACCAGGCTGCCCAGAGATCATTCAGCCTGGAATAAGGAATTGAGACTTTCATTCTTATACTCCTTTGAATACTTTCTTCAATAACTAATCTCTGTTATTTGATCTGGAAATCCTGCATTAAACAGCAAATCTAAAATCATTAAAGGAGATAACATTGAGAGGAATGTGAAAATTGACAATTTGTGTTTGCAGTAGCTATAACCGGGAGGTTCAAAAAAGGTCTGGTTGAATTTCAACTTAAATTGTTTTGTCTGACCTACCTATAAACCTATAAAATAGGTTAAAAAGAACAGTTAAAAGGCAGAGCAGTTAATCCCTCATTACTGTCTTGTCTTCTGAGGAAAAAAAGCTAGAGAAAGTTCTCTGAATAATCCAGGCAGCAAAAAAAAGCCTTTGCCTCTGGCTGGGGTGATACAGTCATCACCAGAAGGAGATGGAGCTGCTCATTGAGACAAAGAGGGCTTTCAACCCTAACTGCAGGAGCTGCTGTAGGACATTTTATAGCTGCTTCTCCCTCTGCTTGGCCTTCCCCTACTACTGCTTCCCACAGAAGTGCTGACATGCAGAAGACATCTTGCCATCTGTTTTCCTGTTCCATGGCTGACCTTGGCCTCCAGCACTGTCCTGTCCTTTCACAGGAGGCTGGTCCCTCCACGAGGGGCCCAAGCACATTGGTGAAGCAGTGGCACTGAAGGCAACTCATGGCCTTTCTGAAGAGGATCTAATTTTTGCCATCCGTCCTTGACTTCTGTTAGTCAGAAGGGGGCAAGTTCAGAGAGATCTGCAGAGGATCTGAAGATGTCTGTAGATGTGCCTTCAGGCCACAGGTGGGAGAAGGGGCTAGAAATGTCATGATGAGGGGTTGTTTGCTGAAGGAGAGAAACACAGGGGTAGCTTTGGGTGACTTGTTCTTCACCTGCAAAATGCATCCTTGGAAAGCAACTCTGACTTTCAGCCTTGGTGCTTCTTCAACACTACCTGTTTTAGGAGCATACTCTATCTATGAAGGAGCTGCTTTCCCTATGATTCTCATTGGACAGAGATTTAACCTGTGGAGGAAAATTAGTATCATTTCTTTGCCCTCATCATGCCACAGTGTACTTAAATCTATGAAACTGCCTATGCAAATTCCTGTTGCATTTAGAAGGTTCTGTAGGTCAATGCAATCTACTTCAGTGGAACGCTATCCCTTTTTTTCTGACTTGCCTTAAGTGGCTGACGCTGTGGTACAAATCCATTAACATTTCTTAGAATCTCACTTGATTTAGTTTTTCATTTTCAATACTTCACATCCATATTAAAGCAGAAAAAAAAAAAAAAAGAAGAAGAAATAAGAGTAATACCAACACTACATGAATAACAACTTGCTGTGCATGAAATATTAACCATTCTTTCTTGTGACTTTCTTAATTCTGAGTTGAATAAATCAGTCATGCAGAAGAAGAGCACACAGAGACAACAGAGCTGATGCTAACGTGTAAGGTGTGAAGAGCTGTTGCTAAGCTAAGATGTAAAGAGCTTCAAAAATTTTTCTTTTTCTTAATGTACTTACCATGTTTTTAGAATCTGTAAGTTAATAGCCTTTTGTAATGACACAAAATGGGCAGGTAGCCATGATAGCAAAAAAGAGAATCAAACATTGATTCTATCCTATAACTGACCAGTTGAGTTCAGTGTTCTTTCACAATATTGATAGAGGAAGTGTTTTGACTGAAATTGTTAGCATATATGACAAGCCTTACTTTCTGCATAAGCAGCTGAAGCAGAGCTATTCAAGTGAAGAGTCCCAGAGCTGAGCCTGCAGCGGTGGTACCAGTATTCCATGCTGGCATTCATTTTTCTGTTGGAAACACCAACAGAAACAGATTTAAAGTTCTCTGTACAAAGTCAGTACCTTAAGAAAACTAAAATTCATGCAGAATGACAAAGATCTGCACAAATGCAAGTAAATGGTGAGAACAAGAAAAGCTCTAAGAAGACTGGAAAGGAAGATGTGAAGAGATGGTCTGTTGAGCTTGGGAGCCTTTCATACCCTAAGGCAAGCTATCAAAGAGGATTACGACCCTGAAGAACTCTGATTATCACCTGTGCAGTCAGGTGGTTGAGTGGCCGAACCATGCTCTCTGATGATGTGTAGTGACTCTTAAACTTGTATTGTCAATAGAGGAAAGCAAGCTTAGGAACAACTATTGTCTGACTGTCTCTGTTCACAGGGGATAGCATTTCCCAACAGCACTTTACCCCCATATCTGCTAACTGCCAACTGAAAATATCACACTACCCTTCTTGATGGGTGCAAAAGGAAAAGACTAACGAAAGCACTGAAGTGCTTCAGTGCACTGAAGACTGATGCTTCACTAGATGCTTTATGTAGAACTCAAGCAAAGCCTTCATAATCCCATAGTGTTGCTGCACTCTCATAACTGTAACTTTCACTTTTTTTTCTTTTTCTTCTCCAGAGGAAACACAGACAATTTGAAGAGAAATATCTCCTCAGTCTCCTGGATCCAAAGGTCACAGGCTAGACCATGAAAGGAGGCAGATTATGAACTGCTTTCTGCATTAGAGCACCTATGTCTCAGAGGCATTCAGGCTGAGCTGCTCTTCCAGGACATTAACCAACAGAGCTTTATTAAGACTTAGCCAGCAGTGTACTGAGGAGCACATTTATTCATTTGTGTATTTTAAGAGAAGGAAACGAGGAAAACCTGCATGTGTGCACTTGCCTGGCTGTCAGAGAGAGAAACATTCAGAGGTCAAACATAAAGCATTTAAAGAAGCAGCTTCCCCAGAACACATAATCCTCTTCAATAACAATAATAATAAACCCATTCTGTATGATACAGGAAATGATAAATTGCCCATCAACTGACTGTCAAAATGTGAAGTGATAATTACTGGGACCTAGACTTTCAGCCTTTTGATTCATGTTAGTTATGTACCCCTAATTAAGTAATTTTGCCTCACATTGCCTCAGTGGTCTTCTTACATGCTGCTTTTGCTGACAAAAGGGAGCAGTAGCAAATTGCTATATTGTAAGTATTAGAAGAGGGAAAAGTGTGAAAAATGTTGAATAAAAAAATATAAGCACTGTCAAGATTATTCTATGTGGGTATCAATGAAATGAAATAATGTTGTTTTGTAATGTCACATTGTGTTCACACATTTCAGTTCTCAATTTAAGTGATAGAATAAGTCCTACTGCACTCTGTAACTGAAGGTTTACAGCAGCAGAAACAAATGAAATTAAAAGTCATCTCCTTGGCATTCATTAAGAAAGTGGATTCAATACTTTCTGAAAAATGTGATCATTTTCTGCATCCAACTGGGAAAGGCAAATCACTTGTGGAATTTCACACAGAATTGTCAAATAAAGATAAATGAGTCATTCTTCCTGTAGCATTTAATAATGAACTGCATTTTTTAAGGACCACGCTTAAAAACTTAATAAAGATAGACAGACCCTTACGAGCAAAAAGAGAAAGCTGGCTAAATACTCAGAGACTTCATGTAGATGAATGAAAAACGTTCACAAAACAAATCCAACACCACTGCCCTCTCCTTCCAACCTCCCCAACCCTTCCCCCAGTAGCCTAAGGCCAAAATTTGACTCAAGAAACCATAATGCCAGCCTGTGCTATTTCAGGGTTGTTTTGGACCTGTGCAGTAACAGAACTGAGGAAGGTCATTACAGTACAAGGTTGGCCTTCTCTTACTGGCTGCATAGTTCAGTGATATGATGAAAGTAGCCCAGGGAAGGAAAAAAGAGTGAATTGAGATAGTACAGGTAAGAAAGACTTTCTGGGGCTTCATAGTACTCATCAAGGCCAAAAAATGCTATAAATTGCCATCAGCTTAGAAGGACCGAGGAGTTTTAACAGTACATCCTTAACCAATCTTACTTATGTTTCACAGCTACATTAATCTATTACTCCAAGGCAACTATGCAAAGGTAAAACAAAAGCCACAAAAGTGTCACAGCCAGATTCAAACCATCTCATTTAATCAGCTAAGACACTGCATTGTTTGTAAATAAATATCTGGTCTCCCAAAGCAGCTCTTAGTTACTAAGGTCCCCACGTAATCATCATACAGAATCACACTGATGAAGAATAATTTCAAGTTAGTAAGCTAGTACCTTTAACTTTAAGCTGCTGATGAAGTAACCTTTGGGGTCTCCAATAGCTGTGTGTACCCACAAGCAGCCTGGGAAGTTAGCCTGCATGGGCTCTGATGTATTAGGCCAGAATAAAAGGTAGAAGAACATGTTATCAGGGTTCAGCAAACCAGAACCAGAAAGCAGAACTGTGTAGGAAATGTCCTTTCCAGATCTACTTGCATGGTTGAGTGAGGTAGCATGGACAGGAAGCCTGAAGTGCCTCCATCCAGCCTTGTCACTGGCTGTGTCTTTTGGGTTGATTGTATTTATTTGCCTTCTGTTCTAATTCTAAATCAGGATGAGTTAGAAGAGGAAAAAAGAAAATGCAAAGCACAAAGTCTACCAAATGCAAAGCACAGAGTCTATTAAAATGCAACAGAACAGTGGGATTTCACTAGAGCATTATAGAAGATAAAATGATCTATGATGGTTTTCTTCTGATTGCCTGCATAGTAGTTCAGCATATTTCTCCACTGAGAAAACCAGGTACAGAAGCACTGCTATGACCCAGATGATGGGAACTACATAAGGAAATCAGAAACTAAACAAATAAATGAAAAGCAAACAAACATCTCTTAAGTGGATAAGTAGGACATGCTGCTAGTGGCACAGAATACAATAAGGAAATTAACTTGGCTTAGCTAATTTTGGCTGCAAATTGTGTTTATAATGGGGAGAAATAAGTAAACATTTTTAGATTGATGTTTGGGGACTGATGTTTATAGATTGTACCTCAGAATGCCAGTGAAGACAAAAACGGGGTATAATTCACTTACATAATATAGAGAAATCTTAGTGATTCTGATGACAATGAAGACAAAATGAAGGTAGTGCATGAATGAATTACTGAAAGAAAAGACGAGTGGTGGTAGTGTCTGGAGCGCTCCTGATTTGCCGTGGCATTTGGCTCTTAATGTTATTGTTTTAACATCAGAAGATGAAAATAAGGCCAGTGTTGCAGTATTGACATTCCAGTAAGCTGTGTTTTTCTTAAGTATCTAAATATTCCAAAGCATTTTGCCTCATTCGGTAGTAATTACTTCTAAATTGGCATCTATGCTGACTTTACTTTTTGGACAACAGGACAGATTATGGTATCTGCTGCTTGCAAAAAAAAAAAAAAAAAAAAAAGAATCATAGAATCATAGAATGGCCTGGGTTGAAAAAGACCTCATCCAGTTTCAACCCCCCTGACATGGACAGGGTCACCAACTACTAGACCAGGCTGCCCAGGACAGATATGAATATTTGTCATAGAAAAAAATAAGACCTGTGGATTGTATTACACTATGATTGTTTTTTTGCATTACACGTGCTTTTATGCATGGTAAACAAATAATTCAGAAAAAAATATAGTTGTAGCCTCCACACCAGGAATGCTGTAAATCAAAAATGTTTAAGGCTGCTCTTCTAATTCCAGCATGAGTATTTAAACAAATGGCATCTCAAGAAAATAACCATTGAAAACATGATTTACTTACAGGCACAGGGATCTAAATATATAATAATCAACTAAATAACCAATATAATGTTGTTCTGTTAATGCTACTTAAAATTTCCTAAGCTAAAACTTGACTTTTTTGTGTCTGTGTGTATTACTGGCAAAACATTACTTTGCTGTTATATCACTAAAAATAATTACATTTGATTAACAAAATATTTATTCTTATATGCTTATGTTGTTAAATAATTGTATTTTATTTAAAATTCTATCAATCAAAGCAACTAAAATTTTTTGCTACTTAAATGAACAGTGAAAGGAGTTTGATAGCAACAACTTTCTGAACTCTTTTGGTAGTAACAATGCACGTATTTTAGCAACAGAGATAGTTATGTAGTACAGACTGTTTCTCTCTGCAGATCTGAAGCAAATTTGGGGAAATGTCACCAACCAGTGAAGCACTGAACATCTTTAAGGAAGTGCATAGGTGTTTTTTCATGGTAGGACTTCATTTTCTCCCACAATTGCTTTAAACTCTGTAAAGTCCGCAGATTCCCTCTTTCCAAATATATTTACAGATGGATTCTAATTTTGCAAAGTTCTTGAGGAATGTCAAAAAGGTCAATATATGCTCAGGTTCAATACTTCTTGTGTTCTAAGAAGTTATTTCCGTTCATCCACATTTAGGATAATTTTTTATAATTTAGGAGCAAAGAAACTGGGATTTACCTTTACCTTTTTAACATGACACTGTGAAGACATGTTCAAGACAAATGCCGTGATGGGAAAATGAGCATGCATCAATACTATTTTCACATTCACTAGAACTTATAATGGCTGATGTCGGATAAAACAAGAGACTAAAAGGAAGACTTTGTGTAATCATTGTAAGAATAGTCTAATAAAAACCTTGCTCCTGAAAGCTTTAATTGTTTCAACAATGTGTAGCAAACATATTTGGTTATACAAAGCAAAAGCACAATTGAGGTATCAACTTTACACAAAGTCAGATATCTGAAAGGGGATCTTTTAAAAAAAAAACTTTATTTGAGAAAGGAAGAGACTTATATCAGAAGGCAAAAAAAGGGAACATACAAACAATATATTTACAACACAAAACAAGAGATCACCTCTAAGGGTGTAAATTCTAATAAATACAGTAGATTTAAAATGTAGGAGACAATTGTCAATTAGAAATGTGGGATTTTTTTAAACCCAGTTTTCCTTTTCACTGGTTCCAGGTAATTTCTCTATTTCAATTTTATCCAAGTTTGAGAGATTCTGAAATGAAAGTCCACTAATCTATTGGGGTTTCTCACCTGAATGGCATTATAAAAATATCTTCTGTGCTTTGTGGATACATTGTTTTGGAAACGATATTGTACAAAAGTCTTCTCATTTGCAAGTTTCTCCCCAAATAAAATGTATTTTAAAAGATGCACTATCCCTTTTGATGAGGCTGAAGTTAGGCTTCAAAGAAAAGTAGAATTATACAGAATTGGAAAAATATGTAATTTCATTTTTATATGCTTTTCTTTGTGAACGCAAAGTGATTTTTTCATCCAAGACCAATATAAAGCATACATAAAAGTTGTCTACATTTTGTCAATTAATGAGTGTTTCCTATCTAAGTCGATCATTAAGTTGCAGGAGGCCTTTCGCTATACAGCAACTACTTAGTTGTTGATTTGAGATCTTTTAGGAAAAAGGATAATGTATCTTTATAGGTTGCAACATTTTATAAGAGCTTCAATAGTATTAGAGCATCATGTAAACAACATATGCTAATAACATGTCAGAACAATTTCTACATTTGGCAAAACATCTATCTCTTTTGAAACAGGATACTGCACCTTAAAATACCTTAGCTTTAGAAATATAAATATTTTTTAATAGAAAAAAAACTGACAAGGATTCCAGGTCAGTTTGGGATTATCCATATTAAAGGGGATCTTAATACAATGAATCTTTAACTAGCTTAACAAAAGTAAACCTATAAAACAAGGTAAACATATCAAAAGGGAATATGAAGGAAATGTTTCACTGGAAAGCTTCCTTAACAATTTCCCTACTCGCTTTGTTATTTTCTTTGACAATAAATCAATTCATAGAGTGCCTTTAAAAACAGAGAGAACACTACCCCGTTCCCCCTGCCTTACATTCCTCAGCACATGAATCACTTGGGCTTCCTGTTTCCATAAGGCATTTCCTGCTCCCCCTCTCAGAATCACTTTTCTCGAGGAGAACAGCAGGGACCTGACAAAGTCTTGACTTAAATAAACAGTGCCTGCCATTGCATCCAGCATTGCTCCGTCTGCTTTTGGAGCAACAAAAGTGACACCAGCTCTCTGAAAGCACAGGCTGCACAAATGCACTTCATTCTGCAGCATTTGCAAAACACTGTCAGACAATTTGAAGTTTCCTTTTGCCAAGTTGGCATTCTTTACACGGTCCTTATTTTAGGATTTGTCCATGAGACCTAGTGGTAAAGGTTATGCAATATTGTATGATTTGTCTTTATTTAAAACAATAAGCAAGTGATCGGATATCAGATAATAACGATATCAGTTCTGTGCTTTTCCTTCAATACTGTAATATCTGATTGGAACCTAATGCTGCATTTTCCTTCTCGCCAATATTTGCATCTGCTTCATTTAAGGGTGTCTTTGTGGACAGCATCATCAAATAAGACAGAATGAAAAATGAATTAAGCAGTGCAAAAAAGAAAACAATGCAATTTTCAAACAGCGCCATGCCTTGGCATGTTTACATCCACCTGGTATACTTCTTTAACTTATACTTTGTACTCCAACCTAGGACCACTGATGTAGCAGTCAGTACCTGTCTATGGGGGAAAATTACCCTATTGTTTGTTAACAGTGTTCAAGACTACAGTATGATACATTATGTACAGATAGCTGAAAGCAAAATTCAGAGGATTCAAAATCAAAGAATGTTTCATCAATCAGGTCTGGAAACTAAGTCCAGCAGTAGCTGATCTCAACAAGCTAGGTGATATGAGCTGTCTTGCACTAGAACTAAGCAATGTAATATAATCCTGGCCTAATACAAATTCTATCATCTAATACGCAAAGTTTTATGTATAGCAATTGCCTGCAATGGGTATTTGCTTCATTAGTGGCCATAAGGATGAGCTCCGCTATGTTTTGAAGTGTGAATACAACACCTTTGCTTTTGTTAAATTCTTTGAATAGTAAATCAGGATTTGCTAGGTCAGTGAATCAAAACACAACTGCTCGTCAAAGCCTAGAAAATGCATGTGATGTTCAGATAATAACCTTAATTACAAATCCTGGAGCTAAATCTTTGCCTATTACCTGTTGTACAAAAGCAGCTTGCTCCCCAGATTCCATTTGCTGGGTTTGAGTATCCTCATCACTGTCCGGTGGCTCTTCTTTGACCTTCACAGCCCCCGCCTGCTGTCCTATTCTGTCATCCTCACCAGCACTGCTGCTCTCAGCCCTAATGCTGGCCCCACTAGCGGGAGCTCGCTCCTCCTGCATCAAGTGGTCTCCATTCAGCTCTTCTTCAGCTTCCTCCAGGTGGCTGCCAGGCTGCTTTAGCTGCTCAATGGATTTGGAGAGCATCTGGAAAGAGATGGAGGGGGAACAGTTACTGACTCTTTTCACCAATGTAGAACATTGGAAAGTACTAGATACCAACAAGATTACAGCTTCTAGTGCAAGTTCTGCATCACTAAAATATTAGTTTATGAAGAAAAAAAGAACCAAAGTTCCTAAGTTAAAGGTCACTTGCTATGCTGCAATAGAAAATACTACATATGTAATGAGTGCTGTATGGTAATACTTAAGTAAAAATTGGGCAGAATAATGAAAGCATTATAACACATCTATTACATTGTTGCTGCTGGTAATCAAGAGCAATTAGCTTCCCTTCATACTCTTCAAACAAAAATGCAGGAATTTATTTAACTATATTACTGTTCATTTTTCCCAACCCAAAATAATAAAAGAACTCTAAGAAATAAGCGAATTAGTAATCTGGTTAATATTTTGCTATAAGTAAATCAGGGAATGTTCCTACAAGCTTATCCACCAATTACTGCATGCAGCCCCAAATAGACACAGAGGAGCAGTGACAAAGAACTGGTGTCAGTCACTGCTCCCTGGCACAGAGACTGCAAGGATGTCTGGCCCTGACTGGAAAGACTGCAACCATTTTCATGCATGGTACAGGTTCTCTTGTCTCAGCAGTAATGATATAGTACAACTACTCAGAAAATGCTGGTTTTATACCATTAACCATTGTAAAGCTTTGCTGAGGTGCCAGATGCCTGGGTGCTGCAATCAAACCTAGTTTATGCTTTCTTACTGAAGATTTTGCAAATGGATTTTTTGGGGTAATGGAAGCAAAATGACTTACTAAAAAGAATTAAGTAAAAATTCCTTTTAATTGCTGTGGACACCGCAGAATCACAACATATGCATCCCTCACTCCGCAGGTGGTATGCTCTAAGCTGAGGAAACTTCAGTACTGCAACTAGTGCAGAGCATCTCCTTTTAATAAGGAGAATCTGAAAAATTTCTCAGATCAGACCCAGTTGTTTCTTGGGGGATGATACTGACCAGGAAGGCTCTGAAGCAAGCTACATCTATTCAGACCAGGTATACTATTCTGTAACATCTGTGGGTGATCCCTCTCCACTCCTCAGGCATGAAGAAGAAGGAAAGCCTGGCTGCTTGGCTGCCTGGCCAGTGATCAAATACAACTAAAACATCTGTGTGACAGATAATCATATACAGCCACAAGAGTCACTAATGCTAATCCATCTGTAAAACATTCCACGTGCCAGTTACTTGACATCAGGTGCACTATTCTGGAGAAGTGCAGGTCCACAGAAAAGACACATATTTAACTCATTGCTGCTCCCCTTTTATGCTTTTTCACTTTAATGTCAGATGCTTTCTTCTTGCTGCTGTATGGCACAGATCTTCAGTGCAGCTGAGCTTTCTGATGCAACATGTGATGTCCTGCAGTATATCATCTATACATAGAATGCTTTAAATTCTTCTTGAGTGAAATCAGTGGGGAGATACGAGCATATGTAAACCAAGCTGTGAGACCAGTGTGGTTTTTGCATGCATTTCAGCTTGCAGTATGCCTGTTTTGGGGCCTACTCCCTCACCATGGAAATCAGTAGGAGATTTGCTCCAGACTGATGACAGGAGGAGCTAAACACATTAAATCTTCTAAAATTCTGTGAGATTAAATTGTTTATTTTCACAAGAGATTTTACAAAGTACATAAATACTACCAGCTTTCATGCAAAATCTTATGAAGGGCATCCTTTATATTGTGACTTAATGGTGGAAATGAGAATGAAAGCAAGCCTCAGGCAAGGGGCTAGGAGGCACTAGAGTTGTCCTCTCATAGGGCATAACAACAACGGGTGCTCTGCATGTGGGCAAAACCTGAAAAGGCACTCCTGCTGCTCAGTCTGCTAAACTACAGCAAGCCCATATCACTGTATCTCCGAAACACCACCACACCTTGGTATTTGTTAGTGTGGTTCTTAAAGGCAGCTTGCCCTCATTTTATTCCAGTAATTAATTACATTAGTAATGGACATTGTTCAATTCTCCTAAGAGAGCAGCATCTTTTTTTTATACTTTTATCTCCTTGCCCTACTGTAGAAAATTTCATATCTGGAGACACACAGAGATAGCAGTTTACAGGCAATATTTCTATCTTATCTTCTTTATCTAAATCTGGATTACACAGCAGAAAATAAACCCTGAATGAAGCACTGCCCAAGTCCTTTCACAATGTGACTGGATACTCCTGTTTACACTTAACATTTAAATCTTTCACTTTAAATCTTTAAATCTCCACTTACCATTGTTTTTTCTGAATTTATCTACAGATACAGTGAAGGAATTTCTTCTGTTTTTAATGCACATTTATCATTTTGAGAATGTGATTGCTTAATCTGAGTTTTAGTAAGGCTACATTTAAAAATAATAACAAAGGAGTGGTTTACTTCATGAATGAATTAGTTGTCTTCTATTGGTCTTCTTAAACCAATATACATTCCTGTTATTGCTATTCCAACTAAAGTTACTAACAGAAAATGAAATGGCTTCATGTTAATGTAACCTATATTTTTTTCCCTTTTATTTTCAGGAAATTAAACTGTAAGGGATATGCATGAGCCAAAGTAAATAGTGGCAGCAGGAGATGAAGCATTTACACACATCAACTCCATTGTATAACTGCAAGAGTCCGACAAACACAAAGTCCAAAAAAAGACATCAAAAACAATCAAACCTGCTTGGCTGCACAGGAAAATGGAAGATGAAGCACAAATAATCTGGACCCTGAAACAGACCACTTTATAGGGTCTCCAGTTGCAGCCACTGTCATTGTGTCTTTTTTGTAATAACAAGCTCTTGTAAAATGGATTTAACATAAAATGTGCTTACAAAGAGACAAAGCATAAAACCCTGCTGCAGCCACCACATACATTTCTTTCCTTAATTAATTGATCCTTTCTGAAACACATGGCTGTTGTTTCTAGGAACTCATCTGCATGCTTATGGAAACATTTTTTCTCTTTCTGTGCCACGGCTCTCAGGTTACCCTGACCAGCTATGTAAGTTGTTAGCTGTGCCGAAATAACTTGGAAACTGCTTACTGTTTTCTCTTGTTACTCGTGTAGTACACTTCTAAGGGATGCATTTAGCTTTTAAGATCATTCTTCTACATTATGGCTTAAACATTAGTTCTTAATAAAGGACAAAGTGCTCTGGGCAGTTTTCAGTTACAAACATGTTTAATCACTGCTATAGTCTTGTCCATATAATCCCCTACTATGAGTAATACTTCAACGAAGCAATGTGTTTCTGCTCTCATCTTCTGAGGATGCAAGTCAAAAAGGTAAGCTGGAAAGCCAGTCCTCAATCACAGTATGATTAATGAAATTAGGTTCATTTACTCAAGTTGAACCTGATCAAAACAGTCTTTCTTATTTCATTAAATATCAGAAGAGTGAATGATGAACTTGTGGTTAAATGCTCTTTTCAATATTCCTAATAAATAATCTTCCTAGTATTTTCCAACAATTAATCAATAGAAATAACCCATATTATTTTTCATTTTTATATTAATACACATTGGCCAATTATGATAATCTTCTGTAGCACTAATGAACATTCACTCCTATACATTTTTTTTCATATAATTTTTACCTCACCGTCCTGCCCAGTGAAAGATGCTTTAAAACTGACTAACAGCCTGGAATGTTAAGGCACTTCTTATTTAATCTTTAATGTTGTCCATACTGTTCCCTCTAATGCACACTGCAAACGGCTCTATTATTTTGTTACTAGTCAATACAGAGGAATAATTTATCATTGAAAAATAATTGTGAATTGTCAAAATACAACAAACACATTATTTTAAGAACACTTGTAGGGTTCCCATACTGACCAAATAAAATGTTGGTCCCAGTGAAGATAGTGCCAGTTTAGGTTCAGCAGAGGAATGTTTTTATTCATCATACATAGAGAAAAAAAGAAAGAAAGAAAGAAAGAAACCACACAAAAAAGCAGCATTTAAATATCAGGGTTCTGTTTACATGCTGCTCACATTATGACTTCTGAGATGTTCTTAAACTCAGAGATCACCTATTGGCTTTGCACTTACATTCATTACCTCAAAATCACTTTTTTTTTTTTTTTTTCCAGCAAGTGGAAGCAAAAAAACTTTTTAGATAAAGAGATACACGAATGGAATCAAGATTTTAGGATTTTTATTGTAGCAACAGTCTTTTGGTACCTGATTGCAATAATTTTAGCTAGAGATTTCAGTCTTTGGTCTCCCTTTACTGAGCAGAATGAAGTTCTATAATGGTGATCAAAGGGCCTTACGAGGAAATAAGCTGTAAGTTGGATAGAAGCATATTAAAGCTGACAACAGCAAAGTCGAGCTCTCCTGAGACAAGCAGAGTTCAGGTTACTGCACATTCATTATCATTTTTTTCCCCAGAAAGCTGGGATGCAAGTTTCTACCTACTTTTGGACATGATGTCAACTTATGCAACATGTTTTTAGGAGGTCAGCATACTAGATCCCACAGGTATCCCATTTCCCACATCAAAAGCCTGGCATCTGACAGCTGAACAGAAATAATCCATAGGGGATCTTCTCTTTGTTATTAAGGACAGAGGCACACCTCTTGGCAATGATTTGTTTCTATCCAGAATGGAAATGATCCAGGGGGATCCTTTACCCCTGACCTGTATTAGATTTTGCCTGTTATCATCCTCACAGCAGCACTGACTTGCAGTTAAAGTATATGCTTTTATGAAAGAAATCACTATTATATAGAAGATAGATAGAAGAATTCTCAACAAAATTAGAAACAGGGGGAGAGACTGTTGCACTTGTCCTCTTTTTGTTGTTACCTAAGATCTGACCAAACCCATTTTTCAAGGAAAAAGAAATGGAAAATGAATAGAATGTCTTAACTTGCTCTAAGTTCTTGATCAACTAGCATTTCATAGTTTTGTCAGCTTAAAATGGTCCTTGTATTTCTAATCAAACATTTTAAAACAATGTCTGAGTACTCCTCATTAAATAAAATATTTTTTCAAGACTGCAAGGAGGGAATTATACCTCTATGAGTTTTCATTATAGGGCCTATGTACAGAATAGAGAAGGATAGAGAAGTAGAAAATAAATATATATATTCACTCAATACATGCTCAAATTTGTTATATGAAATGAGATGTTGGGTTGCTTTGCTACATGGCCCAGAATATCTCTAGGATTCAGAGAACTCTGCTTTGCAGAGTTCATTTGATTATAAGAGCTCTAGAAATGTGTTAAGTTGGGTAATGAATAAATAACATCAACTGCAAATAAAGGTAAGGTTTAAGAATGAACAGAGTACATTCTATCCTGCTGCTGAAGTTCAAAAACAAAGAACAGGTGTTCAATCTAAACCTTTAATTTAAAGACTTAAAAAATATAATTTTAAATTCAGTACTTAATAGCCCACTTCCTGATTTGGTCATTTCTCACCACTTCTCTACTGACTACCTTAAATGCCAGTTTTTAGAAAATCACATTTATTTTAGGTAAGTAAGAAAGCACTTGGCTTTCCGTATTCTTGCAGAGAACAGATGTGTGATTGGAACACGGTCAATTTTAGGACTATACAGCTGATTGGATCAGGGAACAGTATGGTAGAAGAATCTTGTTACTGCAGACCATAAAAAGTCTGATAAACTACCCACATCCTCACATAATTCACTGCTTCTGTAGGTGCAGCATGATCCTACTCCTCCTCAGGTGTCTGCTGCTCTAAAGAGTGACTGTGGTCCTGATGAAAGCTATCTGCTCTGGGAGTAGAGATAGAGGAAATTGAGCTAGCTGGAAAAAGGAAGTATGCTGTGATATTTCAAGGCAGAGAAAGGCCCTGGGATAAATTTCTACTGTCTACATATGTATACAGTCTACAGTGTAGACTATAAAAATTAGGTTTACTAGGCTTTAAGGGAAGGAATTGTATTGTCTCTTTATTGCAAATAACCCCATGAGAATGGAAGCGTATTCCTAGTGTGTTTTGTTCAACACTTATTTTCACTGCAGTTTAACACGGGAAAAAAAAAAAAAAGTTACTAAAGCAGCATTATCTCATGCCAATTGAACTCTTCTTTAGTTCTTTTCTAGCCTAAATCTTGTGAGATGCAATGCAGTTCTAGTCATATGTGACTAATACATTTATGTGACTCAAGTTTAATTTTCACTTTCAAGACAACTGTATCTAGATGCCACAGCATGTACCCCCAAATGGTATGGTAGAAAGTATGTCAGTAGGCATGTGACCTAACAAAAACATGTCACTGTGGTTCTTTGCTTTGTGAAGAATGCATGAGCAGTAACTGACCAGTTTGCAGTGGATACCCACAAACAGCACAAAAACTCAGTACTTTACTGGTAAAAATCCTTTTCAGACAACTGAGGGCAGGTGAAATATTTTCAAAACCTGAGGCTACAAGATATACATATGCCATCTTGATTAAACATATGGAATGCATACTCAAAGAAAAGCCAACTGGAGTCCTAGTTGAGTAATCAAAACACCCAAGCTGAGAGGGGTTAACATGCAAGGATCAGCACTGAACTTTGAAGTTTTCTGGTCTTCATTTTTCCTAATTAAGGCAAGATTTAATAACCAAACCACTGTACAAACTATGTACTTAAACTCTAGGTTTGTTTCTAATTTTGTTGGGAATTCTTAGATTCCAAAGAATCAGTACCCCCTGGGAAGTTCACCCTGTAAGGTGGATTGATTTTTTTTTTTTTTTTACTTTCTCATAGGTACAAAGATTGAATGTCCTGCTTTTCATCTTTTTTCCTTTGCAATTAGTTCTTTTGTATACTTTCTAAATAACTCTCAAGCAAAACAAAAAAAGTAAAGATGCATGATTACTACAACACTGATTTAGTCAAGCAGCTCCAGCAAACATTTTTTGGAAGATTATGTAGTAAATGAAGAAAAAAGTTTTTCAGATAAAAGTATTTAATTACTTGCATATCTTCATTTTAGAGCAGGGAATGGCATCACATTTGTTGTAGAAACATTTGCCCCTGAGAAGCCTATCTAGATACTGCTGTACTTTGTTTAATGGTGGCTGGTCCCTTTTTTCTTTCTTTCCACTCAGAAAAGCGTGTTACTCTACAGGAAAACAGGCACAGTTCAACTCTCTATCTGATATGAGCCATAGCAAATCCTTCTCTTTCTCTATCACTGTTATTTTTATATTGCCATATAGATAGCAAACTTCTCTGTTACTGCTAAATTTACAGAGAAGTTGATTTGATAAAAGCTGGTTAAAATTTCTTCAGATGATCAATACATTTTTAATAAAAACAGGATAAATTTGATCACTTGATTTACTTCAAATGAATTATATATTTACTCCACACAAAATTCCATTGTGAGTATGCCCAAACTATGATTCAGCGGCTGAATTGAATGATCTCTGAAACTGGAAATGGCAAATAAAAAAAAGTTGGATCGGAGAAATACAGTATTTGTAAGACATCATTCAATGTTCAGCAGGAAAGCATTTGTAATCTAAACCTAAAAGATTCTTTGATCCCTATTTCACTGAATTGTATTTTTATTGATGCCAGCAAGCATAAACCAATCTTGTACCACATTTCAGAAAAATGAAAATGAAGATCTATGCACATGTGTACAAACTATGCATAAGCAAGGTACTCATGCAAGAACTTGTTTATTCTCATCTACCACATGACCTCAGGATCTACGCTATTATTTTTCAACATGTATATTCATTAAAAATTACTTTCTTTGGGAACTCACCTTATTCATGTGGATCTGGTGCTGGTACTGTTTCTGCTTCTCCAAAAACTGTTGATGTTGCTGTTGGATGACCAGCTGGGCCAAAGTGCTCTGAGGAAGAGGAGCTGACTGGGTTCGATTCAGAGGCCTGTGACGAGGCAGTTTGTGGGCAGCTCTTATGCCAGGTGAGACTCTTTCTTTTGCTGCCAAAGGAGATTGGGGATGAAGAGGAACCGCTCCTACAAAACGATGACATTTTACTCCAGTGTGAAGAAAAATAAACTACTAGTTCTAATAGAAGAGAAATCTCTCAGTAAGAAGAAGGGTTTTTGCTGCAGAACTTTGCATCAATGCTGATGCAGTGGGATGTGTACCACACGCCTAGCTATGCTAGGAAGTTCAGCAGCAGCAAAAGAATGTGATGAAGTAATCATTTTCTCTTTACTGTAATCACAGAATCCTTTGAGGCTAATGGAGCAGAAACACTGAAGTGGGAAAACAAACATGCTATCCTTTTTTTTTCCTCCCACCCTTCCTCTTTTTCTAACATCTAGAATAAAAATGTCATTAAAAATATCTAAAATGATTATTGTGTTGAAACTTTGATCATTACCAGTTACAAGAAGTTTCTGTTGTCTCATCTGTTCTTTCAGTAACAGATGTTGCAAGAGAGCCTGGTGGCTGCTATTTGGTTTTCCCTCCAAAGCAACATGAGGATGAGTTGAAGATGGGGGAATATTCCCCCCATACTGTCCAGCCAAGGCCACTCCTGGTCTGAGTGTCTGGGTCTCTCCTTTCTGCTTTTCTTTGAATGACGATGAAGCCTGTCAAGACACAATGACACTGGTAACTGCTTTTCACTGTCTTGGCCATTGTTATCTCCACTTTATGGTCTTATATACACTTTTTTAATACAGAAGAAAGAGTTAAAATTTTTCTCTTGCACTTTGACTGCGAGATAAAAAGGGAGGAGGAACGAGCACTGCAAGAAACAGCAACTAAGAAACTAGGCAACTAACTTTTTGGGGAACATGCTTACTTTATACTCTGCCACCACCTTTCCCTGAAGAATAAACACCAAAGTAAACTTTACATCCAGTTTGCAACTACTTCTTATAGTAAGAGAAAAAGACAATATTTGCATAAATCAACCCTTTTGTTTTTTCAAACGCCAAAAATAATATTTGAGGCCAACTGACTACATCAAAAAGCTCACATCACTTGAGTGAGAAAATTCAATATATTTTCATTTCCTTTTTTAATGTTCTAAAATTACTTTTAAATTAGATTTTATTTTATTTTATTTTATTGTTTGTGAAATAGCTATGAAATTTTTGACAACATGATCTGGAAAAGTAACCACTACTTTTCATGATCCATTCAAATTTTCCATCCCTTAAAAACAATCATTTGCTTATAAGTATCTCATGAAAGACTTCTAGAGAAATGATTTAAAGCCTACACAATTTTCCTTTCAAAGTTCTATGCTGATTTTAAATGCTGCACTGCAACAATATGCTATTGGTTAAGGGTACTAAAAAAAGCCATTAAATGGCAAGAAACTTTAACTTGAAACTACATTTAGCACTGGAATTGTGCAGTACTTATTACAAACCATAGTAGACTGTTTAGATACATATATTTTTTACATACTGGAAATCTAGAATTTTTATAGAAGTTACCAATTCATTTTCTGTAGAATATGAATTACTAAAATTTCTTCAAAATATATACTGTGGTGTATAGAACTAACATATTATGATTTTTGCAGAAAATCAAGGAGGCTAAGTTTTGACTAGTATAAAAATTAGAAGTTCTTTTACTGAGCCTCAGATTTTACTTCTAGATTCCTGTAAATTTGGCTAATCTAAAGATCCTTTAACATCCATCAACATGATTTCAATACATGCTGTATCTCTTTTCTCATACATTTCACACCCTAATTTAACACTTAACTCTAAATAGACTTGATTGCTGCAGATTGAACAAAGGATATATGAATGTAACCAGTCATTAAATGTTGTTTACATATCTACAAATTTAATTTATATGATCAAAGAAAAACAAACTTAGCTGAAGGAATGCTAGATTCTTCCTCTGCTATGCTTCAGCCCAGCTTAGATTTCCACTGGCATTTCATTATAGAATGTTACAGGTGCTGTGGTTTACAAGGTAGGAGGGATTATATAATTTGAACGTTTATACTAAATGGTCTCCTTCAAGAACTTTTTATCATATCTGAAGTTTGTTATCATACTTACAGATATAACTGCAATACATATGGCCCAAACTTAGCTAAACTTCACATCAGCTCTTATTTCAGATTAAGAATGCGAATTGCTTTCAAGCTGTTCGCTTAAAATTTTAGATGCTGCCCAGTGCAAAGAAAGGTCTGCCACCTACTCTGGTTTGCTTATGCTCAAAAATGCTAAAAAAGGAGAAAAGGCAGAAAGTAGGTTTTCTCAGAAAAAAAGTAGGAAGAAAAAGTAGGGGGGGAGGGGGGAGTAGGAGAAAAGAAAAAGTAGAAAGGCTTAAGATTGATTACTTACGCTGATTTGAGATTGTACAGCTGGAAGTCCCAAGGTAATGTTGGGCAAAGAAGGGGACGTGTACAGACTCAACAAGTTCACTGATTCATCCTGTATCAAAAGGCGTTGCTGTGAAACCAGATGCTGGAATAAAGAGGAAAAACAATATACATATAACCTGCAAGCTCTTTTTTAATCTTGGCAACTTTATGCCTATTATGCTGCTACATTTAAAGCCAGTTACGTGCCGTGGATTGACTTGCATCACAACGGGGTTGCAGATAATAGGTACTGTCCTTGTTAAGAAAGTACTGATATTTTCTTTCTTGAGAAAACATCTGATATACACCTAAGATTATGTAATGGCTAATAAGTCAAATTTCTACTCAAACCTAAATGCTTGAGGATTCCTAGCCCAACTCTTCTCTCATCAACTGCACTTTTACTACTTAAAAGACCATTGGGATTTTAGCCAATGAATTATGGATTACATCTAGACAAATCAAAAGTGTCATGAATATGGATGTATTAGACCTCTACCATAGTTAATAACATTTTTGATGTAAAACATGAAAAATGGCTCCTACCTGGTCTATGCATTTATTTACCCATATTGTAAAGATGTTTCAAGCACAGTATTAATTTCCATTGACATGGGAATTTGGAGTAGAAAGAAAGGCACATTGTCACATTAGCCCTTAAAATATATATATATACCTTGTCTATCTCTGCATGCACACAAAGAATAGCATTTCATCACTCTCTGACGGTGGAATACCCCCTCACAACTTTCCTAATTCTTTTAAATTTAAAATCTTTAACACTTGTTTCAAATCGTTGTGATATAATTTCTAGGGACATGGAATTGCTGATATAGTTCATGTCAAGTAAAATCAGGCATACTCCAAAGATCACCCTCCATCTTTCCATTTTAGATTCATTGGGAAGAAATATAAAAAATTACATTACTGCAATAGGAATATTTTTAATGCTCTTGTGTTTCTGCTTTAACAGCCATGTTTTTCAACATGTGGTCTAGTATAGTTGCTTGACTTACATTTTCTCTTTAACTCTTGCTTCCCTCCCAGAACTTTAACACAATGAGACCTACAAAGGTCTTATTAGACTTAGGAACTCTGGCATGATATGGTCCCCAAGGGAACAACATCCTTGAAAAAGAATACCCCGTGTAACAGTATGACACAGTGACTGCTTTCTTCCCAAACAAAAAGCATATGGGACTCCAATAATAGACCACCTCCAAGAGGGATACTGCACACTCGGGCTTTGACTAAAGTAAATATAATAACTTGTCAAGCATGTTGTGGGGAGCTGTAGATTTTCCCCTGGACAAACCTGGAATATCAATTAACTCTGTAAAATACTTTGTGCTAATACAATGCAACTACAGACCATCAATGAAAAGCAGTTAAGCACAAAAACACAGGATGTTATTGCAAAACATAACCTTCCTCATACAGTTTGTTTGGAGATATGACCTATTACTGAGACAAAAACAGAAAAGTCTATCTCTGTAATTTTCTTTTGGTACCTAGGGAATGTCAACAGCATACGAAACAAAGACGCTTCACTTGTACGTTACACTAATTCCTAGCTAACAGTGTCTTGCCTTGATAAGATCCACCTTTGACCATGATTAAAGCCAAATAAATCAAGACTATGGAGATAGAACTGAGGAAGACTATGAAGATTTGACTGCAAATGGATGCTGTAGCAAATCTAATATCAAATTTCTATTTATCCACTGCAGTATTTATACAGAGCCACTGCAAAAATGCATTTCCTGTTTGGTTTTCAGAATGTCACTATTACTTCCTGTGATTTGAAGTAACAAATGTAATCATGACAGAGTTTATAACAGCAAAATGTATTCCCACATTAAGATCACGCATGACTGTTAAAGGAGGCAGCACAATTGATAAGTCATGGTCCTTAATGGGTTGGATAAACCTAAAAAATGCCGAAGAACAACTAATTTATTGCTCCTCCATTTGCTTACTCACTGAGTCTATGGATTCTGTTTCCCGATGCGCCTAAAATAGCCTTCCAACATAGTTACCCTCTTTCTTGAAATAGAAGTATGATAACTAAATGTAACAACAAATTGTTATCACCAAGATTAGTTAATAAGTTATCATCTACATTTAGTTATTGTGCTCTATTTTGTTGCCAGTGTTCCCTGCTGAGAAGTGGGAACACCTACTTTATATGCACATTTCCAATCTTCTGCTGGGAGTAGCGCTGTCACCCACAAGATCAGTTTGCCCATTGCCACATCCAATCTGTCCTTGAGTGCCTCCAGGGAGGGGACACCCACAACTTCTCTGGGCAGCTTGCGTCAGTACCTTACCCCCTTCTGATTAAAGAAATTCTTCCTAACATCTAGACTAACTCTCCTCTCTTTTATTTTAAAACCATGTAAAAACTCAATCTCAGTTTTATTTATAAGCTCAAATATGTGTGTATGTCATACATGTCATTTATGTCTCCTGTGTAAGGTGATATTCTAGGCAATTTTGCTCTCCAAATAGCAAATGAAAGAGAAATAAAATGACCAGAAGTCCAATGCCATCATTACCCCATTATCGTCATTGGCTTTTGACCAGGCTGTGCATTCTTAAAACGAATTAGTTCATATAACTATGGCATATTGTCTCTCTGAACTCAAGGGATATGCTGTGCAGGGATCAGTCCTGCCTGCACCTCTCATGCAAGTAAGATTTAGCACAAGCACAGCAGGTGACCTGAGAGCATATGACACACTACAAGAGACAAACAGCTACTGCGGTGAACCTTGATGCTGCTGGAGAAACCTGGGTCTAATAAAAAAAAGCACTTTATTTATAAGGTGCAATTAAGATCTTGAGTTTAAGTCTCACATAACGAAACCAATGTTTTAACAAATGTTACTGAAAGTACCATTAGGGGAACTGTGATAGAAGAATATTATCTAAGTGCATCAGATGCAGTGCACCTTTGTACATTCAAAAATATATAAATGTCTGCCCAACAGACTGTACTCCAGAGGGTAAACCACATAGAAGTCTATTTATTCAAATGGGTATGGCAAAACTACTTTAAAAATTTGTTTCATTACTGATAATGCTCTAATTTTGTCTATGTGCTGGAGTGTAATCATTTATGGTATTGACTCATGCTTTACTGGTAAATGACTTCGTCATAGCAACCTGGTTTTCCTCAGCAAAAAGTTTTATTTGCTGCCACGAAAACCACAGCTATCCACCCACTCAGATACGAGCACAACACTTACTGCAAATGTCAGACCAATTATTATGAAACAACAGCAATGTGAGTCATTCAGGATTACAGCAAAACAAGTGATACTTTGGGTGATTTTGGAACGCTTAGCCTGTTATTAGAAACTTCAGTACTTTGTGTATCTGATGAAAAATTGATTAGATACATAGCCTTTGAGAGTTGGCAGCTAAAATAGCAAAGAGATATGTAGCAATTTGGTTGCTGTTAAACTACCAAAGAAAATCCCACTGAAATCAAAATGCACTGAAGTTGAGATTTATGGAAAAATGTTTGAGCCCACAGGACCACAGTATTAACAGTCAAGTAACCAGAGAGGTAATGAAATCTCTGACTGTACCCAGAAATGGAAGTCAGTAGTTTCAGCTTCTTAGCCCACATCCAGCAAGCTAAGTGACTGACTCCAGCATACAGAAATTAAATTTAAAAGGAACTTTTTAGTCTCGTTTGAAAATTTTGGATTGTGTGGAACTAAAACAGTGGATATCTGGCATAGTAATTGTGACTGATAAGTTCTATTAACAGAAAATAAAGTTTGGTATAGTCTTTCCAAATCTCCCCAGACAGAATGCCAGTTTGACCGGACTGAATGCTTTTCTGATGTTGGTTCAATGCTGTGGGCAAATGCTCAGAAATTAAAATATGCAAAGTAACACACACTGAATCATTATTTCCTTTGAATTTTGTAGTATCCTCAAGTCAAGACAAAATCCAACTGAATATGACTTCCTGTTTAATACAGCATTAACATCCACATATGACAAATTTCCTAAAAATGTATATTTAATACAACTGAATTAGGATCTGATTTAATCCAAATGATGGATCTTGCTCTGCATCATTTAAATTTTTTTTTTTGCAATCACATACAGAGGAGCTATGTGGCAAGACCACATGTTAGCCATCAATGCAATTTTTTTTTTTTTCTTGTTGGTTACGGGCCAGAGAGAGGCTACTAATCAGTGTGCAGAGGTCACCCACCTGCCCTCTGGATCATAGTTCACACACACAATTAATTCATTATGGGGAAAAGTCACTGCTGGAGGTTGAACTGCCCATTCCAGGTTTTTTTGAGGTGAATGTCCTGCCACTGACCTAGAGAAATAGCTCCCTTAGCTAAAACTTTGTTAAATCACGTTTTCTTATGCAATTTTTTTTTTCCTAACATAAACACTATAAACAAACAATTATTAGAAAGTTTTGCCACAAAAATAAAAATTGCTATAGATATAGGCACTGGATACAGAATATTTCTGAATTTCAATCTTTTTAGTTGCATTGATTTTTTGTACCTTTACAAAATTACCATGAAAAGCATGATTTATGCATGATATCTGTGGTGAATGAAGTTTATCACAACTGATTTACCATCTGCATTCCTGTCATTATAGGCACGTTTGAATGAAACAGAATAATGAGTAGTTAAGATTCCTTTCATGTACAATTTAGCTTCACAGTACAAGAATCAAAAGCTCCTCACACATTGGTTATGTTGGTAAGAACTACACAGATAAGGAAATTTAGGTGCACTAAAATATAAGGCAGATGTGAAAAAGGACTTAGTCACCTAACTCTGACACTGTATTCAAATAAATTTACTCCGACAGCATCTGAACCTGGGAATGCCTCATTTCCTACATGTTAGTCACCGATGATGAAGTCGCTGTTTTGCTTGCAGAAATTCTTCATTAATGTTCAGCATTGTGCACTTCTTCAAATTATCCTGAAAGGTAAGCCAGATCCCTATTTCCTCCCACCCACAGCAATCTGAGATCCTGAAATATAGGTAAAGCTTTGCTTTTCTGTATCATCTGGTAAGAGGGCTGTAGTGACATTGTGACATCACAGTGACTGTTCATTCCATGTCAAATATTTTTTGTCTCATTAGTTCTTTGTGCCCTTCCTCTCCAGCTTATTTCCAAATGTCCTTTAACATAGATGCTTTCAAGTTTCTTCCACAGCTTCCTCCAACTGTTGTGGTAGCACCACTGCTGCTTTTGTAACCAGAATCTCTTTATATGCTGGCCTCTTTTGTAGAATGTTTATCTCATTCATAACATACTCTGCTGTCAGCATGCAGTGTCCTGATATCCCCAACAATTATAACTGCTGCAATAACTCTGCTTGTAGGTATAATCAAAGTGAAGTTTCAAATCTTTCCAGTCTAGAAGCAACTATCTACCCAAGCAAGAGAAAGAGTCTTACCTCAGCTTGAATGCTAGATGGCAAAACCGAGGTTTCACTTTCTGTTATACTGCTGGTCGGACCATTGCTTGGGGAACTGGGACCTGACCCAGGGGAGCTGCTACTGACTGAGGATTCTAAAAAATAGAAGAAGCATACATTAATTCATAGTTTGCACCAGAAGGACAACATAGAACTTCGATTAATTGTATATACTGTATAGCACAGGGTGGGATTCTTGGCTGTTGAAAAGTATCTACCAGTTAGGAATGAGCTATTTACTTATATTGAGGAGTTCTATTTCACTCTCAATTTCTTTTGTTTTTCCTTCTACAGTGCTAATGAGGAAATATATTCTTGATCTTTTCCCTTCTGATCTCTCTGCTTCACAAGGAGTGATTTAAATTATATACTTTCACAAAATTTCACAAAAAACGATAATTAGTATCAGGTAGAGATATGTCTTTTAGAAAGTAAAAAAAAAAAGATAACCTTTTTTTATAATTGTATAGAATCCTGCCTCTGTAGAAGATCAAAATGACAGAGATAGAAGTCACAATAATGTGTCATCAATTCCTACTGCCTATCAATGGCCTACTGCCATTCTCTGACTACAGAAATAGTGCTGGACATGCCCGTGGCAGTCAAATCTTTGCACATGCAAGTACCATGACATGACAGAATATACACCATTTTCACTGCATCTTTAGTACAGGTCTAAAAGAATATTGGTAACATGCAAAAATCTTAAAATAGCATTTTAAAGTCTGTATGTTACGCTGATTTAAAATGTCCTTAGTTCTGTTTAACAGAAAGGGCTGTGTATTGTTGTATTGAGTTATTATAATTCTTTACTGAGATAAACGAAAGTTCTGCACATGGTAATAACTAACAAGGATAAAGATGAAAGAGTGTGGCATTAGCAGAGACAAGACTGTTTCATGCGATAAATTTCAAATGCAAATCTCCAGGAAATTGAAATAATAAGTATCTAAATGTGGTAGTAAATACGCTATGGTCACTTCTCTCTTTCTCAATTCATTTCCAAAAATACGTCCTCACTTGACCAATGGTAAGAGGAGATTTCCTGGCAGTATCTTGGATGTACTGTTGTTTCCTGTTAGAGCTGATTTCAATTTATTGAAGTGAATCAGTGCCCAGCTATAATAGCTGGTCAGGTAAGATTCCTGCATTATTTTCTCACAAGTTTTCATACAGCATTACAAAACCAGTATTTTTTTTTTCTGTTTTGAATAACTATAATAGCACTTTTATATAAGTAAGCATTTTCAGTTAAAAGAGATTTTAAAATAAAGGCAAAAAAAAAAAAAGGCTTCAGCTGAAAGTTTGATTAGGGAAGCTTCGGTTATGAAAGCTGCAAAATGTCCAATATTAACAGATATTAATAAGTAAAGTGGTGATCTGTAATGCTCAGATTTATTGCCAGATCCCTTTCCCTTCCCTTCCCTTCCCTTCCCTTCCCTTCCCTTCCCTTCCCTTCCCTTCCCTTCCCTTCCCTTCCCTTCCCTTCCCTTCCCTTCCCTTCCCTTCCCTTCCCTTCCCTTCCCTTCCCTTCCCTTCCCTTCCCTTCCCTTTCTCAGTTTTACACCTGGTAAGTTGGGAAAAGTTGTCATGAGAATTGCATTGATGAGAACATCAAAATGAATTCATTCGTTTTATACTTCTATTTTGTTGTGACATAATTCTGATATTCCAAATAAATTCAGACAAATATGACAGTTTAACAATTCACTGTACAAACATACGTAATATTACTTAAATAAGCAACAAAGGTACTCAATACAAATGTAAAGTCAAAGCAAGAAATATTGAATGCTGTAAATGTTCTTTTTTTTTTCAGATCAATGGATAGGGCAACATGCTGGTCCTCAGCACTGAAATGAGAGGATTTCAAACTCTTTGGGAGCTGTGGTGTGATTCAACAAAGTAATATACATGACAGAAGTTACAACTCGACAGTGACAAGCAGGTGGAAGAAAGTCTTAGAATCCACTGTTCAGCCCTTCACTCTTTTTAATTCAAGGGCAGAAATTATACTGAAAGAAAAACTACTTGAAAACAAAATTTTATTTGCATTTTTTCCCTTTAATCTCTTTATATTGAGAATGCTTTATTTTTACATGCTAGAAGTTCCCCTTTAATTACCAAGAATTCTATCAGCTGTGGTCAAGTATATGCTACTATTAAAACATTTCAACTTTTCCTGCTGAAAAGAACAGCTTAGTGATCCCTACTCTTCTTTGTTTATTTCATTACTTATACCACCAATAATTTATCATTTATTTGTTCTACTACTGACTGTTGTAAAGTGTGAGTTTTGAAACAGATTGCAAATAATGGCTTTCAAATGGACAATAACTATTTAGTAAGTTGTAGAAAGCCGAAGATTACAACTTACTCGTGCACAACAATTTCTTTAATATTGTTTTCATTTCAGCAGCAGAAAAACAAACAAGTAAACAAAAAAATCCAACGTACTATCTTAGGAAACATTTTATTCATGTCTGCAAAGTAGTTGCAGTGAAGTCAGAATTTCTCCATTCTCCATTACCTGTCACTTCAAAGAGTCGCTTCTTGAACGAGCTGACAACATTTCCATCCTTCCTCCTCAGTAAAGGACTGCTTCTCCTTTCTGTTACCTTTTGTTTTAACCTTGAGCGTACCTTCAAATTGGGCTCTGAAGCTGGAAATGAAAAGAATAAAACAAATGTTTTTAAGACAAATTATTGCTTTGCCCAGATACCACTGGCATTCCCTACAGGACCTCATCTGATCCAAGTAGGGCTCGGAAGCAGTGATTTTACTGCCCATTGTCACCATTCATTTTGCTTCTCCTCATACAACTCTATCGTAGACTACAGACTAGGAATGAGAGGAAGGGCACTGAAAAGTTTTGAATGCCAGTACTGTTACTACTTTCAACTTCACCTCCATTTCACCTTCCAAATCCTCTTGCAAAGTAACAACTTCAAAATGAACTTGCATTCACGAGAATGACTCTGTTCCCCACCTGTCTTAACTCTAGCAGTGAGCAGCATAAAGGAGAAAACAGTATTTTTATGCTATTTCCTTAACATTAAAGTGAAGCACAGTTTTTAAAATTGCAAAGTATATATTTAACATATAGTTTATAAAGTTAATGTTGGTTTGTTCTTTTCTCTGCCTCTAAACATTTCTGTTTCCTTATATAGTCTTTTATTCATGGGGCAGATACGAAACTATTAGAGCAAAATATTTCAGAGGATATGCAAGAGTTAGAAATGAATTTTAGTTGTAACTCACTGAGTTAAATTCTTTTTCTCCCTAAGGAACTAACCACTATGTTTTTTTCTCATCCCATTTCAAATCTAAAGTTACCTGTTAATTACCATTAATATTGGTATTATTAATAGATGAATGAAACTTGAATTCTACATCATTTTTATCTCTCTTGAAGGTGAACATTTGGATGGAAATACAGCTTGGAACCTGGAACCTTATAACTGGATTACAGTCTGATGACAGAAATAGAAAATAGCCTCCACTGGTGCCTTTTGATTTCTCTTAGAAATATAACTTATGACAAGACTTGCTGGCAGAACATTTCTTGGTCAGCAATTTTAGGCCCAGATCTTCAATGTTTTTTCAGTAACACACCAAACAACTAGATTTATTACAGTGTCCTAAGTTTATACAGAAAAATATATGCTCTGAAAATGAGGAAGCAGGATTGATTCCCAGAAAACCTAGGATTATGTTTAATGCACCTTGGGCAAGTTCCACCTTTGTTTTCCATTTGGACACAATCTTTTCATGCTAAGGTCAGAAATGAAGCTCTACTTTGTTTTTTATTCTGTGATATTTTACCTTGATACTGCATTAACTCATTTATCTGTTCTTATAAGTAAACCCTCTATCAAGCAGACTACTAAGAGCTAGTGAAAGATAACTGTGGAACAGAATTTGTTTTTATTTCTCCTTCCAGAACTGAAGCTTGGCTAAGCAATATCTCAAAACAGAGAAAGCTGGAAACTGGGATCAATTCTCCCTCCTGCATACAGACCTAAACAAAGCTCCAAAGGAGCACGAGTTAGCAGAAAAAAAATAATAAATGTATGTTTCATTCAGTTCAGCATTTTTCCATTTGTCAGTTTAGTGAAGGAACTCAATCTTATTCTTCTAATTCCAAACTTGCCCAGCAAGTAATATCACACATTTGTTTCCTGTTGTCCCACTTGCTAACAGAGATGTTAGAAATACTCATGTGAGAGCAAAGGAACTGCACCTCTGCCTGAGTGCTGCTGTGACCAGCTGTACCCTTTCTCCCTTCATCACATACTCTGACACCCTTGCCAAGCTCCCCCTTTAAGCATCCTATGTCTTGAGTACATTTCAAAGATATATGAGCTAACAAAACACTGGAAATCTTTAATGATAAAAAATACTAAAAAGAATTTTCAGTTTTACCTGTTACTATCATAATTAAGACAAACATTTTCTACTGACAGAGATGACTTGTTTGATAAGGTACCTCTTGGTATGAAACTGAAAATACAGTAATAGGATAAGATTATACTACACACTGTCACCACAGAGATCATTTGGGTACAAGGACATTCAGAAGAAAAGGTGCTGACTCAGTTTGCACTTATGGTTATTTCCATTTATACTGCTCCATACTCTTTAAATTCAGAAAATATTTCCATACCCAAAATAGACTGTCACGATACAAATCCTCTGCAACATTTACTACCACAGTGTTTACTTCCACATGAATGTTTCATGCTCACAGTGATTGTCTTTCTATTTTTTTACCATATTCCCATCATAATTCTGCATGTGAATCAATCACAGAAACAGAGAAAGCATAATTTGTTGTCGATGTCTGAATTTATGAGCTAGCTGAGAAGACACTCATTGTACAAAAGATGAAGTATCATTTTTAAGTAGAAACCACCAATTTTAAAGTGAAAAAACATAAGGAAGATTGGCTTCTAAATAATAAAATAAACTTCCCAACAAAAGACAATGCCAATGTTCGAGAACTGTTGGCTTCCATGACTGCTTTCTTGAATGCCTGCCATGACAGACCTCTAAGACGGTACTAGCTAGGACTTGATGGCTGGCAATAAGAATTCGTATTTCAGTGCACTAAATAAATTTAACCAATTTGAAAAAATCTGTTCCAGAGGACAAAGTGCATAACTGGAAAGAGTTTTTTTTTTGTACCTGTCAGTGGCCGAGTGGTGTAGATGCCACCACCATAGAATGGCCAAGGTTGGAAGGGACCTCAAGGATCATCAAGCTCCAACCGCCCTGCCTCAGGCAGGACCACCAAACTCCATATCTAATACTAGACCAGGCTGCCCAGGGCCTCATTCAACCTGGCCTTGAATGCCTCCAGGGTTGGGGCATCCACAACCTCTCTGGGCAGCCTTGGTAAAGAACTACCTCCTGATATCCAAACTAAATCTTCCCTCCTTCAACTTAAAACCATTTCCCCTTGTCCTGCCATTATCTACCCCTGTAAAGAGTTGGCTCCCCTCCTTTTTGTAGGCTCTCTTTAGGAACTGGAAGGCTGCAATGACATCACCCCACAGACTTCTCTTCTCCAAACTGAACAAGCCCAGCCCCCTTAGCCTGTCTTCTTAGGGGAGGTGCTCCAGCCCTCTGATCTTTGTGGCCCTCCTTCTTCCCCAGCAGCTCCCCGTCTTCCTTGTACTGGGGGCCCCAAACCTGGACACAGTACTCAGATGGGGCCTCATAGGGACAGAGTAGAGAGGGACAATCACCTCCCTCTCCCTGCTGGCCACCAGTCTTCTGATGGAGCCCAGGATACCATTTGCTTTCCAAGCTGCGCACTGCTGGCTCCTGTTAAGTTTTTCATCCACCAACACCAACACCACTCCACTGAAACTGAAGCACAATTATTGCTGGCTTCAAGAGGTCTGGATCGCTACAGCGATCTTATGTTCTTCAGTGCACTCCTACATGAAGGCAATAATAACAAACCTACAATGGTCAACACTCCTCTGAGAGTCAAAAAGGCAAAAATAAGTATTTTAAGCTTCAAAGATACAGCTGTAGATTAAAATTATAAATACACACATACATGCTTAATGTTCATTTACTAGCCCGAAGCTTATATGAGAATACCTTTGAATGATTCTAATCCTTTAAATTCTGGAATGCAAATAAGTGAACAAAGTGAAAAATAATTTTTTTTAAAACAATTTTTGTTAATTTGTAACCTGAATATTTGCATGGCGCTTGAATAGCCTTGGTTGTGAATGTGGAAGAATTATAGTAATCAATTTGCTTTATGCTTTAGATGAGTATTTAGTTTGATACTTCAACTCATAGTTCTTAGAACTGGTCTTCAGAGGGACATTGCTTTAAATAACTGTTTTGCAATAGCCAGTCCACAAGTATTTCTACTGCACATTATTCAAATCTTTGCTCAGTATAATTAATTCAGTAGCAAATCTGACTATGCTCATCACTGAAAATCTGTCAGTGTGGAACAGGAGTGCCACTTGGGGAGCCAGTGCCAAATAACTCCTGAGGCTTAAACTTTACTCACCAGCTTGCTGCAGAACAGTTTCCTCAGGCAGGTACAAACTCTTAAGAATTAACCTTCTTTTTTCATCCATTAATATCACAAAGTCATTGAAAAATCCTTCATGAAGTCTATGACTTTATGCAGCCGTTAATGCACATGGCTACCTTTCTGCATACCAAGCATCCCACTAAGGTCCAATACTTAAGATTAAATTAATTCTACCTGATAAAGGATAAGCCCTATATCTCATCTTCCTGAGGTAATAGGACTTCTCTAAACTGCTGAAGATGCTGAATGCAGTGAGGTTTGCTGTGTTAGATTTCTACAACTACCGGCAGCTGAAGCATCTGACCAAGGAGCCAGAGTGCATGAAATGAGAGAAAAGGAGCACATGGCTGAGATCATGGCAAATGATGAAAACAGGGCTGCACTTTTTCATGGCAGTAGGATGATAGATTGGTCTACTCACCTAATGCCAGTATATATCTGATATTGGCTGGATTGGTCATTATTAGCTGAGCCTCTTCAGTTTGCAAATCTTTGTGCTTCTACACAATTTAGCACTTTGGGACAAGCAATAATCTGTTCCCACATGGAAAATGGGAAAATATATTATTTGAAAGTGTTTCATAGGAAAGAAAAGATATAGTGATTTTTCTTCAAAGGTCATCAAAGTCCATCTTATTTATTTTGATGGGAATCAGTTGACATCCATTTGAACGATTCACTCAAATGGATTTTAAGACAGATGAACCTGAGAATGACTTTGTTTATGCAACTGTGCAGGCTAATTTGGAATAATGAGTGCTACAGTAATACAGCTTATTCAGAGTGTCAGCACTACTGCCTTAATGCCTCTTTTTAGTGCTTGCTGTTACTCTTTAAATGGCTGTAAGGGAACAACAACAGAAGATCTTATAAGCAATCCGAGAATCAGTTACCTAACTCCCTGTTAGGACTTCCAGTTATCTCAACAGAACAGAAAATGTTGATAATTCTTCTTAGGTGAACACAAAAGATAGCATCTTGTGATTTTTCTCATCTTTTATGGTGGCTTCATCTACTGAGAAAGAAGTAACTAACTGCACTGTTAAATCAGAAAATACACAGACTTCCATATGGATATATACTAATTTCATTACAACAACTATCATTGTTCAGGAGAAAGTATTCTCTCCTGAGTAACATGACATTGAAACACAAGCATTAGAGATATGAAAATGATTCATGAAGTCATTACATCACATACTCCACTTTGCTTAATACTAGCAATTTGCAGATACTAGCATTAAAGAATACAGCCTGGGGCAAAGTTGCTCCCAAATGAGCTGAGGTTTTATTTTTTGACAGAGCTTTGCTTCAATCTGTTTCTTTTTATTAAACACACAGATATTTAAGAAGAAGGGATAAAAATCCATTCTATGCATGGAGAGAGGGCATATATATGAAGGGAATGTGAAAGATAATAATGCACTACTTTCTAATGGTTCCAGGAATACAGTACTACTTTTGTATCAGAAAAGTGTGTGCCAACTCCAAATCAGCATTTAATGAACCCAGGCAGGAAATGGGGGATGGGAGAGAGTGCATAGTGAGCAGGTCCTCATCTCCAGTAGAAAGCCATATATAGGAAACCTGAAGAACAGAAAGTGAGCTTTTGTCCAGGCTTCCAAAGGCTCTAAAGTGAAAGCATTTCCTTTTCTTGGCTGGCAGGCTGGCTTAAAAAAGCTGTGGGGCAGCTGAGGTAACTGATACTAAATTTGGCTACAAAGATTCCTATAACAGCAGAATCAGCAGCAAAATTCACATTTTACTTGAGAAATATAAATCATTCCCTGTTGCTCAGGCTCCAACTGTTATCACTAAGATCATTTTGAAACAATAACACATACTTCTCTAAAGTATTTAAGCCAATAGAAAAACCCATGAAACAAAGACTTCATGATTATGAGGTAATTCTATCTCTTCATTGCTATTCTCTATTTCTGTATCTGTCCTCTTTTTTCCCCACTGAGGTTGTTATTTTTTGTATTATTCTAGTAGAGATTCATGCACAGACAAGCTTTATGTGCTTTCCAACACACAACCATGACAAGACTGTACCCGAGAAAGCTCAAAGCATAAATTACAGGACAAATGGAATATGTATGGGTATAGATCTTTGGAGTTACAAGAGAAAATGATGAGATGACACTGGTTAGGCATGATAGTATTATAGCTTGCATGCCAGTGGCTAACCTCTGTCAAGCTCATTTCTTGTACTACGACAAATGAGAATTTCCTAGAAGACACTGAATGTGGATTGTTATATAAATCTGAGGTATATAAGGTGACTTCCCTTGAAGCAGGAGGAGCAGAATGGAAGAAAACATTGTGAAAATATGTTCATTTTGTGGGTTCATTGCATAGCACAAGTTTCCTTGTCTATGCTGTGGGCTTCCCTTCACCATGGCAATACACTTAAGAAAGTAGCCTGCATGTTGATGCCATGCCAAGATCTGGAGATCAAAGAAAACATCGAATCCCCCCTGCTATTTTTGATGAAAACAATCAGAAGAGGCATATGTAAGTTTCCAAGATCTTAGCCTGAGAGCATGGTGTTAAGGAGAACTTTCCCAGTTTCCCAATCAGTGAGGCAGGCAGTGTATTCCTGATGCCACCAGAAAGGATAAATGAGGAGATAGTCTGGGCTTCCTCATCAAAATATGAATGCAGGTGGAAAACTAGAAATGCAAAGAACAGAGGTGAGGGACCAAAGCTGCTTCCAGCTTCCCCAGCTGCTTTGTGGAGAGCTGTAAATGAGTTTGTCCTTCTGGGAGGGGACTTGATGGTCTCCCAGTCATTCCTCTGCTACACACAGCTCTAGCAGACACATAAGTTTTCTCTGCTCTGTGTGGAAATTTGGACTTCTGGTCTGGCTTCCTGTAGGCAGCCACCTCCCCAGCACTGAATATATTAGAGCTGGGCAAGACAAGTAGAGACTTTTTGGTTTTATACATGACTAATTTTTGCTGTAGAGAGCCATGTTCCAGTGCAAGACAATATTAATAAATATACGGAACATTCTCTCCACTAGCTGACTAGTGACTGGAAGATACAGAACGTAACATAATTCTCTAGGCTCTTTGACTTTGAAATTCTGGTCATTTAAAAAAAAATATTTCTGAAAGAGTATTAAATTAGATTCATGAGACTAAAAAGTCATTTACACATCTGCTCTAAAGTTCTTCCAAGAACTACATGGAGCTGACCGCTGGGTGGTCCCAACCAGGAGGGAGTACCAGATACAGAGGTATAGGATGGAGACACTTTGTTTTTCTGGCTTGCATCACCTAATGTGTTTTCAGCCTATACAGAAACTGTTTCCTGTACAACCATTTGCTTTAAGGGGAATGTTGCTCATATGTGAAACCCTTTAGTCCCTTGCTTTATTTTACTTCTGTAAAAGGTAGAACACTTTATTTATTCAGACTAAGGAAAATATCCATTCCCCAAATAAAAAAACAGGTTTAGCGAAACACATGGTAAAACAGCTAATTAGATTAGAGAGGATCTCTTTAGCTCTCTTCAGGCTAAGGAAGCCAATTTAACAAGATTAGCAATTTTTCATTGATTTTTCTAAAGAAGGTTTAAAAATGAAATATTCCCTGAAGCCATTTTGAATATCTAACTTTTCCTCATTATTCATTGCAGTCTGTATGGAAATATAAAATTATCCATGCAAACAAGTATTATTTTTCTAGGAATGCCTTACTGAGTTATGAGTAGGAATAACTTAGCGCTGTGTCCATTTAGCCAGAACTAGAGATCTTTACATTGTTCATGAAAGGCTGACCAATAAGAGATATTTCCTGTTGAAAACTGTTCTGCTTGTATGCTGTGAGGCAAAAGAAGTGAGGACTTAATACAATTCTTAATTTCTTTTCTTAGCAGAGAAGCACTATCTTCTTTCATTTGCATCAATTTGGGCTATATAATTGTTTCAATGAGATCTCCTGAGTCTTCATTATGTTTCAAGTAGAATGAAACTGCAGCACATTATTTCCGTGTCAGGTCCATCTTAATCTTCTCCCATATGAAACAATACTCCTTTTACAATAATAAATAAGGGATTAAAAGATAAGTAATACTATGGTGTCATGACACACAGACTAATAGGAGAATAATAATTTAAAATTAACTCTCATCTTTGCTGTCCATCTTCAAAGTAATTTTTTTGCATTTTAATAGTAATTATGGGAGCCAAATTGTATCTTAGTTTTCAGGAGATATAGAAGAAAAAGAAGGTGAAGCAGATCATTTGATAGAAAGCATCCCTCATTTGAATGGCAAAAAAAAATTTAGTTGTGCATGACCAGTAGTCCTACTGGCTTCATTGATTATTCATGCCCCTACTTCTGACCATACACACCAGTCTGTTCTAGTTGCAAAAATGTAATGAGAATACAATACTATACTTTCTGTAAATATAGCATATCTCCCTCTTCACCCTAAATCCTCCTTCAACATCCATTGAATCACTAACTTTTTCCAAAGGAAAAGTTACTTTCTCTAGTGATTAAATGTCAGATTTTTCAGGAGCAAATGTAACCCCTAGATTCATTATTTAATTTTTAAGAATAATTAAATTAGAAAAGTCACAGAATCCTAGAATCTTAGGCATTGCAAAGAACCTCTCAGAAGACCTAATTCAACCAATCTGCTAAAGTGTGTTCCCTACACTGGGTTGCACAAGAAAATGTCCAGACACATTTTGAATAACTCCAGAGAAGAAAACTCCCCAATTTCTCTGGGCAGCTTGTTCCAGTGCTCCACCACTCTCAAAGTAAACAAACTTTTCTTCATGTTCATATGGTACTTCCTGTGCTCTAGTTTGTGCTCATTGCTACTTGTTCTGTTGCTGGACACTGATGAAAAGAGCCTTGCATCATCCACTTTATTCCTACATTTAGAAAACTATAAGCACTAACAAGATCCCCCTCAGTCTTCCGTCCTCCAGGCTGAACAATCCCAGGCTGAGAAAATCTCAGCTGAGAAAAGGCTCTCAGCCTTTTCTCAGAAGGGAGCTTCTCCAGGCCCCTCATCATCTGTGGCCCTCTGCTGGACTCTCTAGAAATTCCCTGTCTTGATCTGAGGAGCCCAGAACTGGATACAGTACTACAGATGTGGCCTCCCAAGGTGAGAGTAGAAGGGGAGGATCACCTCCCTCAACCTACTGGCCATGCTATTTTTAATGGACTTCTGGCCTTCTTGGCCACAAAGGCACACTGCTAGCTCACAGTCAACCTGCTGTCCACCAAGACACCCAGGTCCCTTCTCTTCTGAGCTCATTTTCAGCAGGTCATCCCCCTAACCTGTACTGATGCATGCAGTTACTTCCTCTTTGCATCTGTGCTTGTAGACTGATAAGGACCCCTCTGCCAAACTCTCCAGCCAGTCCAGGTCTTGCTAAATGGCAGCACAGCTTCCTGATGTGTCAGTCATTCCTCCCATATCATTCACTATAAGGTTATTCCCCAAGCCTTATAGAAAAAAGAACTGACTACCTAAGTCCCATAGGTTTTAATCTACAAAAATATCCAGCAGTGATAACTCATTGATGGTAGTTAGCATAACAAAGTATATTTTTGGTCTTCAACAATTCACGATTTCTTTCTTGGTTTTGAGAAGAGTAGACAGTAGTAGATGAGAGTGGGGCAGGTCTGGTTTGCTGAAGCATGCTACTTGGGGTTGTTCAAAAGCAAAATAGAATTTCAGCAGAGGGACTCTGCTACAACGGTACTGGACATCAAGAAAACAGGAGCACCAAAACACAGTATATCTTATTTCCCTAACAGATGAGAACTCTGGGCAACATTGAAATCAAGTGTAGAAAGGCACAGCTAGGTATGAAGGCAAATGAAGCTAAATTTGGCCCTAAAGTTGTCTGGAGCTTAAAAGCCTGTTTGTCTGACTTTTGCAGGCAAGGCTGACTTTTTGAAAGGATGTCTCAAAAAAAAAAAAAACCCATTTGTTTAAAAACTTAATTAGAAATTGATATTATATCTTAATAACAAAACCAAATTAAAACAAGTTTACTTTTAGATAGGTTCTTTATGCTCTGGAATATAATTCCAGTCTCCAACAACTTAATTAGCTAAATATACAACGTAACCTTCCATCTGGTAGAGTAATTTAACAGGAATAATTGTGCACCACCATAACTCAACAAGACACCGAGGAAAACCATTGAAATGCTATTTCCTTTCCTTTGGAAGAGAATTATGTACAATTTCAGCATGCTTTGCATTTCTAACAGTTAAAGCCAACAGGGAGGTATCACTCTCATTTATATTACTTTCCCATGAGAAAATCAAAAGCAAAGTACAAAGCTTATGCCGATCTTCATGAATGGCTCTGTAATACTTATTTGGCTTTAGCTAGAACATGTTATTTGGCAACTAAAACCTTTAATTAGGACTGTGGGTTTGAAGAGATTTTTCAGTGAAAGTGCATTTTGCAGGAGTTTGGAGAAGTGCAATCTTTACTGACCAACATATTCTACTTTGGATGATATGATACCACTTCTGTTTCTCTCTTTTTCCCATCTTTTAGACTTGTTTGCTTTTCTGAAAATTTTCAACTGTCCCTGCCCTAGACACAGTAGAAGAAAATCGCTCCTTCAAATCTAACTGAAGTTTGCTACTGACTTCAAAGAATTTCAGATTTCATACACAATATTTTGTAACTTGTTTATCCAAAAAGACTTTTTCAAATAACATAACAATCATTTCACTTAAATTTCAATAGACATTGTGCTCTTAGAATCCTCCAGATTTTAGGATTGTTTTTTATTTAAGTTTCTTTAGGTTCAAAAGTAAAAAATGGTGGCTAGTACCTGATAACTTATAAAAAATGATGTAAGCTACTTGTCAATACTGACTTATAAAGTGTTTCTGAAAACATACAGTTTGTGTTACAAAATCTTTAGGTAAATGAAAGAGAACTTTGCAATTCAATTTTGGTACTCAAAGGGCAGCAAAAGGAAAATCAAGAGAGTATTTAGAGTAAGACTGTATAATTAGTCAAGGCACCAAGAAGATTCAGCTTTCAGCACAACAGAGTGATTATTGGCAGGACAGAAGGTGATATACATACAAGTAGTAAAATTTGGGCTGAAACAAAAATACAATGAAAAATCTTTACCTAGGCAGTGTCATTCATTTTTAGTTGGTCTTAATGTGCCTCAGAATATTTTCCATGTAGCTGGAGTTAGAGTGGTGCTGCTTCCTGTGCACACTGTAGGAAGTTACAGAATGCACTCAGACTTGGGATAGCTATAGCATGGCACAGTGGTTACAGTGGTGTTACATTTCCTAAGAGCCGGTGGTTTCCAGATACTGTATCCAGAAAAAGCAACAGGTTTCTTCAGATTCACTCATGCCCTCTCAGTGTACTGATAATGAACTTAGGAAGGCTACAGAAGTCTGATGACTATATGGGAACAGAAATCATAAAAGAAGGGCTGGAAAGGAGGATATGTCTTTCTATTTTCCTGCTCTGTGGTGAGTGCTGGTGACTTTCTTCAGTCAAATCACCTAGTCTGAATTTTACCAAGACTGTTCATTAACTAAGGAAACCAAGGACTCTGGGAGGCAGAAATGTTTAGCATCTCTGAAAAACAGGATAAAATCAGAGAAAAATACCAAATTTGCCTTCTTTCCCTGCTTCAATAAGCAAAGTGCCTCCCCCACTCGTTGTGCTTGCTCATAAAGAGAAAAAAATAATGACTCTCTACTGAGACTGATTTCTCCATTTTGGCAGACACAATAATTGAGGGTTTGTGATTTTCTAAGCCTTTCTTTTTTTTTTTTTTTCACTGAAGACCAAAAGAAATCCAGCTTTTTCATATACTATTACTTCACAGGAGAATGTTTTCCTAGAAAATGCAAACAGAAAAGGAATTTGGTGACATGAAAGGGAAGGGGAAAAAAACTTTCACACAAAATGTTTTTCTTCTCAGTTTCAACCACTCCAGCAAATTACTGAGTCACTAGGTGCAGAAAGAATGATGGTAAGGAAATGTTCAAATTAATTTTTTTAAAAAATTGCATCTACTGAGTTCTTATTCAGGAATCTTTCACTCTAATTACACAAGAGCTATGCTGTTATTCTACTGCTTAATCAGGTTAACATAATGTCATTTTTACAAAGTTATTTTCATGACTGTGCAGTACAGCCTTCTTCCTTTCTTTCATCACAACATTAAACTATCCAAACTATCCTTCATTTTTTTTTTTTTTTCCTGTGTGAAGTTACATAATTCCCCCCTTCCAAACTAAAACTTCGTACTATCTGCTATTTAAGAAAAAACAACCATGTTACATTTCCATCGAGCATACTTCCAGTTTTTGGTAACCAAGTAACAAACATCTTCTTAAATAGTGCTACTGCAAGTGATACTCATATATCTAAGCAAACTGTAATCACATAAAGTCCACGAACAAAGAAAGATTCAATTGGCATAAAACCAAAAGAAATACTAATATTGATTGACATTCCCATTCTGCAATGACTGTGCTAAATTCATGAAAGAAAAAACACTTTATACTTGATATGCTGATAATCCCAGGAATTTCTTCCAACAAAACTCAAAGCATGAGGCAAAAATGTAGGAATTCCACCACTAGGAATATTTTTGAAAGCACATATCTTTGCTTAGAGAGCTCTGCAGCAACACCGCACACAGAAAACAAAATGCTACAGAGTGAAGAAAATGCAAACATTATGGGCACTTGCCAGAATTTCTGTATTCATTTTAACAAAGTGGAAAAAGAAAAAGGAAAAGCTTTCCTCGAGAACCTCTAGTATATCAAACCCTTGTGACTTGCTACAGTTTTGTCAGCTTTACAGCAATCTCTTCAAACAGATAATATTTTCCCAGAAAGATTGACCACTGAATTATGGAGATCAGCAATCAAAAGTTCTCCATATTAAATGATCATGTTTTAAAAAGCGCACAGCTCCCATCAGAGCTCTTACAGCAGTCAGTATGAATTTCAAAAGTGGTTAGTAATGGGGAGGAATTTTCAAACCTCTCTGGGCAATTTAGACACATTAGTATCATTGGAAGTTAATGAGCCATGTGCTGCTCAAGACTTTTGGGTGTTTTGCAGAAAGCTCACACATTACAACAGGTATCCACGATGAAATCTTGGGCATTTTTGAGATTTGCTCTTACTCTATTTCAGCTAAATTCTATTCTCAGCTACAGATGTATATCTTCTCCTTATGGTATATTTATCTGTCCAGTGAAGCAATAGCTCCCCTTGCTCCGCTCTTTTTGAAAGTCTGTCAACACAAAGCATCTGAATGCAGCTGTGCAAAGAGCTGCATATCCTGGCCTCTAGCCCCTAGGACAGTCCCAATCCTCCATGCAGCTAAACTGCGCAAAGCCTACTGCTAGCAAGTTCTGCTGCATCTTGTAAGGGAAGGAATAATCCACATGCCTGAGAGGTACTAAATAATTACAGCCAGTGCACTGGTACACTAAGTCTGGTACCTCACTGTAAGCATACAGACAGCACAGCTGTTAAGCACTACCCTGGTCACCTATGTAGCCAGATGTCAGACAAATAAAAATTGGACAGAATATTTTCTCCTTAACCATAGTCCATCCACATTCATTTTTAAACGACTAACAAGGAGTTGATACACCAGGACTGGGCTATACAGATTACTGAGAAGGTAAGCAAGAAGGTCTCAGGACTTGCAATGCCTGTGTAACACTCAGTGTTCCCTGGTACGGAAGAACATATCAGGACATCATGAGAGAATTACACTGTTTTGCTTCACATTAAATCTGATCTTAGAGTAACTGATTCAACCAGAATTGTCTTTAACGAGCATTACATTAAAGTTGAAATGAAAAACGCCTCTGTATTCCATATTATGCTTATGGAAAATGAAATTGAGAAGCAAACCAAAACTGTGATTAAAGCCTATAAAAGGTATTCCCTTCTGGAGGCTGAAAGGAATGTAAGGTTCACTTTCATATGAATTGCTGACTTCATGCAGGTTCAGCAGCAAAGTTTACCAGGAGCCAGTGGCAATAAGCATTCATAGCCCTAAGGAAAGGAAAAGAGGTTCACCCCTCATGGCAAAGGTCAGATTTCTGCAGGCTTATAGCTTGCTCATAGACATGAGTGTTCGTGGGACATCTTTGTCTAGTAAGGTCCCATGAGGATGATACAGGCTCCACAGTGTCCCCTCTGCCTGGAGGATGGCCCTATTACCACTCAGATAAGTTTAGGGTCACTTGACTTGTGTCAGTCTGGTTCCTGTTGCTTTTACTCTCAACCTGATGAGCAATCATTGGAACCTTTGTGGGGATGTAGCTGAAGGCTGGAATTACAAATCCAGGACAGGGAGAGACTGAACGTGTAAACAGGATATTTAACAGTTGCTATTTTCATGGATGCAGAGAGCTATTGAATACGTTCCCTTGCTAACACACAACATGCTTTACACTTCATTTCTATATGCTTATCAGAATCACTATGTAAATTTCATAAAAGCAGTTACGTTAATGATTATATTAGTATTTGTCTATATTTTCCGCAGATATCTTTTCAGAGAGTCATCATGTCCTTTGTCCAGTTTTGTAACTGATGCATAGCATGCCCAAATATTTGGAATAACATATAGAAAACATCTGGATTTAATTATATTATAGTCCTCTTATGCAGACAATGGGAATTGAATTAAGGAATATTTTGAAACCCCCACAGAGATATAAAAGTATTAGCAGCTGCACAAGAACTTTACTATTACAGTGTTTGAAAATGTTTTGTTTTACAGATCAACAGTCTGACACATCATAAATATCAATCATAACACTTAAGATACATAAACATGGAAGAAAAATTAAAATTTGCTTTCAGAAACTTAGATAAATTCATAGCATTTAGAAGATGTAGAGTGTATTCTTTTGTTCAAAAAATGAAAATCTATAGCCTATTGGCACAGGAAACGTACAGTGGAATTAAGAAGAGAACCACGTACGGGTTTATTGCAACTGAACAGCCTGAGCAAGATTTCGTAGAATCTTGTTATATTGCCATCATATTTTTCAATGATCACTTTGAATAATTCAGACAGAATAAATCAGCATTTGCTTTTTATTCTTTCAAAAATATTTGGGGACATAATACATGCTTAGAGAATCTACTCTAAAGTATTAGATGCAGACTGGATTTTCTTTCAGAATGTATAGTGCTTCCAAATGCCACTTCTTTTCAAGTCAGTACCAGTTTTGCACTTAGTTTTCAATCTCCCAGTGGCTAAATTACATTCAAAGGCTGTTAGCACAGTAGGGGGTCAGACTTTCCCTCTGAATGTAACTATATCACTCAACAGCAGACTCATGCAATAAGAGACCTAATGTTTTCTTTTCTTTTTCTTTTTTCCTCTCCTAGTGTCTCCCTGCATTCCTGGATACCGGTCACTGCACCAAAGACCTGAGGTAACAGCCACATGGACTCCACCATCATCCTTCTAGCTTTATGGTGCAGAAAAAGACAAGTCCACAGTTCACCTGCTGTCAAGAAAAAAAGTTCATTTGCTAAACCCTTTGAAACATTCTGAAATGTTCAAGTGAACATTTTATTGTAAATATGACATTCTTGTGAGTAAAAAGCATACACAAACATGTGCATGTATGCACATTCATAGAGATACGCATATAGCCTTTTTCAACCAAGGTCACAAAATACAACATTAATCCATTTTTTTTCTCTTCTTGTGAATTCCCTTCACAGTGTCCTGAAAAAAGGTGCCTATAGGCAGTGTATCATCTAAAGCAGATACTATATCTACCATGCAAAAGAGAGAGAGAGAGCTATTAAACCCAGAAGTAATATTGAGATAAAGACAATACCACAGAAGATCCATGAAATTATGGTTTGTTCAGAAACTAAGTTCATCAGGACTGAAGCTTGCACAAGCTGTTAGCACTGGGAAATAATGACTCTTGATACCATTTGGTCAAGCCAACCTTGTAAAGATACAGTCAGGATCTTTGAACTTAATCTCAGTAACATCCTGAACAAGCTTTGTGGATTATGATATATGCCTTGTTGGTGGATAGCCTGGTTAAAATAAAGGGTAAAAGAAATCTTGGTAAGGGGATTGAATAAACTACTCTAACTCACCCGTTTTACGGAGTGGAAAATCATCCTTGGCATCCTGTGATCCTGGTAAAGTGTATTTGTATGGCGGCGAGGCCCCACTCAGGGGTGGAGAGCTTTGATCCAGTGAGGTATGGTGGGCAGCCCTGCAGCAGACACAGAGAGGTCACAAATTAGCAGTCACTGAGGTGACCAGCAGTAACTATCTACACGTGTTGTACACATGTCTCAGCTGTGTTTATGTTCTTGTTCCTCTAAGTGTGCACAAACCACAGGCTCATGTAACAAATTTCACTTTTACAGTAAGTTATGGAACTCCTCGGGATTCCCAAGAATGTACTTTTTGCACTCATTATAAAAGTCACATAGGATAAGAGTCATGTTGACCTACAGACAGGATCTGTCACCAGTTTAGAGAACTGACCATTTCAGATTGTTGCATTTTAATATGAACCAGCTGAGGCACAGCAAAAGCCATTTAAAGTCTTGTTTATTACGTACAAATAGATATACACCGACACAGCCTTTTCTAACAAAAAGACAGAGGAACTTTTGTAGGGTGGGACAGGAGTGGTGTTATATGAAACGAATCAAAAATATTGAGATATTACTATCTCTTGAAAAAAATGTAAATCATTTAGACAAGAAAGTTATAAAATGAACTTGAATACAAGTTTTAAGTTTTCTGGGCATACAACTCTGCAGAAGATAACACGTCAGCAGAGGAGTTCTAAACTGAAGAGAACTTTCTGACAAATACTGAATGAAGGAAAGAGTGTGGGCAGATCTTTCTGAACATGTAAATAGTACGTTGCAAAGCAATTGCATCATTTGGCTCAATGACAGGTTTTTTGTTTGGTTGATATTCTGGTTTAGAGGAGGAGAGGGGAAAAGATGGAAACTTTTGTACTTTGTGCTTGTCTAAACATCATTTTCCTTACAGAGCCTCTCCCTTTCTTTTCAATGTAATTTGTTTAATCATGTATTTTTTTTTGTCAAAGAAGCACTAACATGAAAGTTTCCCTCATGTAACAGAAGACATCTCCCTGTAGAACTTATAATTCTCATATCTCTGAAGACTCAAAACAAGTTCAGACCATTAGTTCAGAACTCATACATACTCCAGAGAATTTTACACATTATTTGGAAATTATTTACCTCTAGCAGAAACAATGTAATTGTGTATTAAATCATGTTATCACAATGCTCTGATTAGCTAGAAGAGAAGCTCGATTGGAAGTGCTTCAGTAGTGCTTTTTAAAAAGAAAAAGTATTAGATTAAAACCTAGCATACCACCCGCATTTCTGTTTGTCTGACCTGTAAAGGTTAGTTTGGGGATAATATTGAAATCCTTTTAGAAATGCATCTAAAGTTCTTTTCTTTTTTTTTTTTTTTTAAATTGACTTTTAAGAATGTGTCTGTTGTAATAAAGAAATTAAAAATGTATTAATTAGTTAAAAATAAAGAAAAAAGGGGGAGTAATAATTATAAGCTGTTGGAACAGTAATATATCAATAACAGGATCTGAAAAAAAATCACTTGTTTCAGTGGTCTAAGCATATTCTTATATTCTTATTAATGTCAAGCCATCATTGGAATATGTTGTTTTGAATTAACAAATCCATTAATTAAAACAAATTAAAAGATCCATTATATTTGTGATTTACTTACAAGATATAAATAACTTCACTGGAAAACAACATCTCTTCAAGAAGAAACAAGCTTTGATTCAAAATCCAAGTAAGTAAAAAAAAACTGTTTTAAGTGTAAAAATTGAAAAGACTTGGAAGAACAGCAGGTGTAGTTGGAAAATTTGTGATGGCATCAAGAGATTAATCAGTTGAAATAAAAAGTTTATACAAATTTCAGACACCAGTCTGCTCTGTATACCTCTCATGTCATTACTGTCTACCAAGTACTCTTCAGCTCAGCTAGATATATTACATATACATATATTTTGCTAACTTCTTGCTTCTTCCATCTTGTTCTGGAGTTAGATTTCCAACATTCCCACTGAAGAAGCATTCTGTCTACTGTTAGTAGCTACCTCAATAAGGCAAAGAAATAGCTAAATACTGAACATACGTGTACCAGAGCTTGGGGTGGCGGCTCATGGAATGATTCTTTCCATTTGCTGGAGAGTCTTTTGTTGCTGATTTACTTAACAGGAACTCCTGAAGTTTTTGCTTCACTTCTGTACTGGCTACTGCCCCTAAGACAAACAAAATCAAATACATCTCATCTTTATTTATAAAATTACATTTTAAAGAAAACAAAAAACAAAACAAAAAAACAGGAAAAAAACAATCCATGTCCTTACTGCTGAAAGTGTTGTAAACTATAAACAGCATTGGTGGAAATCAGTCAAAAGGAGATAACATTTGGATTGTTTGTTTGTAGAAGACTAAAGTTGGCCGTAAACCAGAAAATCAATGAAGTCCTGAGGAATATTACATCAGTAGATGAGGCCATTTATCCAGAGCCATATATATCCAAAGAATTTAAATTTCCTAATAATATCCAAATCCAAAAACAATGAAAAAACTAAAAATCAAGTGACAAAAGGTCATTTTGTAGTAGCAGTGAAGTACGTTTGCTCTCTGTAAATTGATGGTAGTGCAGTGCATGTCAACGTCAAGTAAACTGATTCCCTTTTCCAGCATGGGTATTGCTTTCTTATTCATAGCCATAATATTCTTTGTAAACAGAACATAAAAGAAAAAGAAATCTTTCCATTTTCCCCAAAAAGTGATAAAAAAGAGAAGGAAGAGAAGTGATTCTCTGAAAGTAGTAGGACTCAGGAATACTGATACTCTAAGTATTTGGTTACCCAACAGCACAGTTAGCTGGTGAGCATGTCTCCCTGTGACCTGATTCCCATAAAGTACCTCTATTACCCCTCAGCTTCAGACCATAACTCCACTATTTATACTTTCCTTCCCTCCTCTATTCATTAAGCAGCATATGCTAGGGCTGGGGGTCACAAGTGCCACTTGGCTAGGTGCAGTGTAACGAGCAAGCCAAATGGAGAAAGGCATTATTGAGTTCACATTGCTGCTCATCTTCTGGTGTGAGAACAAACAAAGTCAAACTGTTTATATGAATGCTGATTTTCATATCCCTTATAGGATCCTTTTTTTTTGTTGGAGTTTGTTAATCTCCTCCTTCTGGGTTAATATGCTGGTGGTTTGAAATGTTATTAATGTTACAGAGAGCAAGTAACCCATCTAGATTAGGATGAAAAGGTTAAAGGAACAACCTCAGACTGTTAATGCTCTACCAGAAAACGTTCCACAGACAAAGAAATGGAGGTACTCCTCAGTTTCCCCCAAAGAATGCAGAACTAACATCACAGCAATAGGATGCTTTTATGATTCAATGTTTACCAAAGTAAAGGAAGCCCCATGGATACTAACTTCTAAGGTCTACAGTAGGTCAAACTATTGAACTGATACAGTTTCCCACCCAAGAAAAAAAATGCAGGAGTATATGTTTCCCATGAGTACTATGTACAACTCTTTTCTGGTTTGGTCTTTTTTTTAGTTAGAATCTTTTGCTCAATTAGGAGGGCAGATACTAATATCTACATGTGGCAGTTTCATTTTAAATACCTTCACAATGTATCTTCATGACCTGACTGAAGTGAATTATTTGTAACTGTCTCCCTCTAGTGAGCATCAAATTCCAACAGTATCTTTTGTCACTAACCTCAGAGCTATCTATGTATGAGCTAGAAATAACTTCCTGTTGGGTCTCATGAAAAGGTATCTGAAGAAATACAAGGCAGTTTCAAGAAGTACTGTCTTTGTAACTAAGAAAAAAGTATTTAGATGTCTCAAGTGAAGATACTCATAAACACTTCATAGTATTTACAGTCTTGGAAAAAGTGCTCAAATAGCCTCACTACTGCTGTTCAGTAGTGATATATTAGGAAATAAGCTTTTCAGAGAGAAATTCAAGTGAAGCTTCAGGCTTTCAAATTCCCTCTATTTCATGAAAAGAGACATGTATCTACAAGTTTGTCAGAATATGCTTTCCTGCAGTTCTCCAAATCTGCAAACAAAACAGCAGCGTTGTCTTGTGCAACAGGTGGTTCTGCCTTTCTGCAAGCACAGCTTCAACTGTCACAGACTTGCTTCAGGTCTCTCCTCATTTTTCACTTCAGCAGGGAGAAGATAAAGGGGAATATATTAATTTTGTATTAGGACTCAGGGTACATTAGCACTTACTTTCTCGCACCCTTTCTTTGCCTCTGAGGGGAGGAAGCTGCTGTTCCCTGCGATGCCTCTCCAGTTCCTGCTCTTGTCTCTGTTGCTCCAGTTTCTGCTCTTTTTCGAGAAGTTCTTGCTGCTGTTTAATGGCTAGGAGTTCCTGTTGTAACTTGCACAAAACAAAAAGACATGAGAACATGCAGCTTGCAGTGTTTTGTAGGTCAGTCCTGGTCAAAACAACTCCCTTGAATAACAGAGCACTAGTGCTTTTTTTTGTGCTTACTCTTATTTTTATCTCTTTCCCCAGACTTTTTATCAGCACAGTGCATCACCGAGCTGCCACTAAAACAAACTCTAACATCAGGTAGCAGCTGACTACTGTGCTTTTTCTTCCTGTTTTGGCAAAAATGCATGAATACTGCATAATAGTCTTTGCCAGAGTATTACCAAACTGTGGCTGCTGTCCTCAGTTGCATTTGTCAGCTTCAGCCAGCAGAAGCTTTGCACAGTAGTATAATGACAAGTATATCAGAAGGAAAAATTAAAATTAAATGGAAGAACATAAATTCCCAGCCAAAATCCATTATAGCAATCCTACATAACATATGCAATCCCATACATATATTTGTTTGTTTAAACGTCATGTGAGGCAGCTCAGAGAAGAGTGAAAATATTTGTAGGCTCTACCTTCATTTCAAATGTGAATATTACATACTTGTCTACTGGTTTGATTTGTGGGTACAAATTCAGATTGCAGTCAAAAAAAATAAGTCTTTTAGTACACTCAGAATTGTGCACACAGAAGACAGCCATATTGTAGTCTGGCTGAAAAATTAACACCTACACCTTGAAATTGGTATTTTGACTTTCAGTGCATTTAGCAGCTTCCTGAGCTTGGGGAGTCTAATAATACTACCTTGATTTGCTAGGTACAACCTGCTGGCAATGTTTTTTTCTTGAAAAGGCTTCTACCACCCAGACACATAGGAATAAGCACTCACTGTCCATCTCTCAGATACAGCAAATCTTTTATGAACACTCCCTTTTCATGTCTGCATAAACATACAGAGTTTGTAATAAACCAAGGGATAAATGAGAAATGTTGCTACCTTTATGTGCTCCTGGAGCTGGGCCTGGTGCTGGCGGGTCAGGTTTTCATGCTGTTTCTGAAACTCCGCAATCAGCAGTTGTTTCTGAATTTGCTGCTGCTGCTGGATCAGAAGTAGTTCCTGCTGTAGCTGCTTTTCACGCATAATTGGGTCCACCATGGGAACCATCATCCTGAGATCAGTTCGCAAGTCTAATGGTGAGATAGGCTCTAATCCCACAGGAACCTCTGACTTCACATCCACTGAGAGAGGAAAACAACAAAACATATCTACATTTAAATATAATCAGAGAAATAGAATAGAGATGGCGCTTACTGATGTAAAACAGACATTTTCACTCATAGATTCCCTCAGTTTACAGAGCCAGCAAGAATGCAAACTATGCCGTATGCAACCTTCTGATATTTCTACTAGAAACCTGAGATTTTCCAAATTGTATTATTTTCTTTCTGTTCTCTGCAAAAAAATATTCCCAGAATAATATTCTGCTAAATAGATTAACAAGCAATCCAGTTCTAAAACCATGTCACAGCACAGCCTTGGGGAATAGTATTTATTGAGAACCTTATAGGTACTATGACAGCTTAACCACAAACACTTGAGGCACTTCTTCAGCGTGAGATGAAGGCAGTAGTTCTCACTGGGTTGCAAGAGATTTCTCTAAAAAGCGAAAGCTAGCACATAGATTATCCAGAGATTGTGTTATGCATAAATAGCTATTGCATATATCTGGCTCTGTAGCAAACACACAGGAATGACTCACATGAAGTAGGAAAATAATTAGACATAAAAGATGAGAAGTTACAATAAAGCTTCATCGAAAAGTGACCACTGTCATTGGAATGGATTAGGCCTAATACTCTCTGTATAACTTTCAAGAAAACAGAAACATTATTTCAACTTGCTCCCATAATGGTATATACTTATAATCTAGTATTAAAGTAGTTACTGAAGAATCTTGTAGTTTTCCATTTCCTGATCTAAATAGAAGGGAGTAAAAAGCAGAGAAAAAAGAGAGACCTGATGATCTTCACCATGATACTTCTGAAGTCCAGCTTTTCATATTAAATGACAAGACAGAACACAACTCTACCTGTTGAAATAGAATAAAAACTAACTAATATCATTTTTACAACAGGAAAATAGCACAGGACCTGCGATAGCACTTAGCAGTTCTGATTCTACCCACTAGAGGACAGTGGAATACAAACACATTAACTGGAATTCCTATTATATTAGAAAAATAAGATCATTAACCAAAAACAAGCATGCTTTCAAGAAACAAACAGGGAATGTGACTGTATACATATTTTCTACTTTTCTTCCTGTTGGAGCTGTATTTATTCCCAAGGAGAAAACCAAAATGAAACAGTGAAAAAGTCTAGCAAATAGGAACAGCAAATAGGAAAGCCGCAGAGAAAATGGCAAATGGACAGAGCTGAATTCTATTTGCACCATAACATCTACTAGCACAAAATATACAACAGATATTTTAAAAAGAGAAAAAAAGTGAGACACTGAATCTCTTTCACTGACCACATTATTTTCTTGTCAACATTCTGCAAACATAACATTTCCTGGGTTTGTTTTACTTTTTTTTTTTTAATCCTAGTAACTGTTATTATAAACCTCAGAGCATAATTTGCCTTCTTAACCTGCTATCCCAACAGAATGATTGTGTTTAAGTGCTTACTTTTGTTCTGAGATTAATCGCTAAATTATAAAAAATCACCTTTAACTTACAAAAACTGCTCTTGATTATAAATAATTGCCTCAGACCAAGAGAAATGGACAGGCAAAAGCCCTGCCTTTCATCCCACTTATTCAGCAGCAATCCACATTCCATTTGTCTAGACTAAATATAGCTGCGTTTATACAAGAAATCAATAGTGCTTGCAGAGAGCAGAGCAAAGACATGAATATTTCATCCAACTCTGAGAGAAACGGCAATCAGCAAGCTGACAGAGCTTTGCAGGCTGGCTGCCCCTCTGGATAAGTCTCCAACATTGGACAATGGCTTGTTGCCTGCAAGTCACAATCTTATCACAGACGCTCTGCTATTTTTAACATTAATTGCATTGTAGGTGACAAAGGCTTATCATGTTTAAAGTGGAGAGATGGATTTTCTTACAGCTTCTGCGACAGGATAATAAGCCTTACTAAGAGCAATAATAGTAACTGGAGCCCTGCAAACCTTGCAGGGTTTGATTTACAACAGTGTTTGCAAACTGAATCCTGCAGTTTATTTTGCAGATACTGGCTGCAAAACAACCTCTAGAAGTCTGCGTGGAGATTCAGTCTGATTACACCTCCTACCTCTGATGAGCATCCCACTTCTTCATTTTGAGAGCGCTTCTCTGAAACAGTGAGGGTAAGCCTCCTTATTTTTCCAATAATGAAAATTTCCATCCACAATTAGTAAAACGGAGAGCTGAAATCAGTTTGGTAAAAAGCATATTTTCAAGAATTTTTACAGACCCAAATAATAAAGCTAACACTGGAACATCTACTTCATCAGGTTCAACTTCACCTCATTCAGAAACACGGGGGAAAACAAACATTAAAGTATTTCTTGAACCCACAGAAATCAATACTTACTCTTTCATGTCATTTAAAAGTCAATGTTTACTGACAAATAAAGACAAACAGTTATTTTCTGTTGTAAATATTACTAACAGTAAGGTTACCTCTAATACTTCCACTAACTGCTATTATCTTGTGTGTAATTACTGTCTCAAAACTCGAGTTAATAGTTACACTGAAAAGTTAACTTCCTCAACCAAATTATTCTACACACGTAACTATAAAATCACCAAACTGAACACTGAGCTACTGTCCGTTACACAAACCTGATGTCACACACCCTTTACATTCTTATTACTTGTTATCAGCTAACAAGAAAGAGACCAAGAGGCCCTGTGGAGTTCAAACAGGGTGTGTGCAAAGTGTGTAATGGAGCACAGAATCAGAACCAGTCTATTTAAAACTCTGACTTTCAGTTGAAGCATCTTCTCCTCACCACCCCAACACAACTAACTCTAAAAAGGCCAAAGGTGATGCAGGATGTTTATTCTCATTAGGTTGCCTTATGTTTTAACCCCCTTGACACAGAGAGATGTATTTTTGCAGTAGAAAAATGAATGTCCTAATCTGCACACGCAACTTCCAAACATCACATGAAGCAGTGGGAAGCAGGACTTCCAACAGTAGGCTTCATCAAGCTATTAGCCAAAGAAGGAAAAGGATGGATAATGAAAGAAAATATGAGTCTGAGTTTCCTAACGTTTATCTCCACTCAGAGGAACCCTGTTTTGCAGTACTTCTAGTGCCCCACAGAGCAAGGCTGTAGCAGGTACAATTCAGGGTGGAATCCCGCCCTGTGCTCCTAGAGCTGTGGTCTGGACATCCCTTCTCAACATCCCTGATGTCTGCAGGGTACACCCAGGGAGTCCTCCCTACAAATAACTGAAGTCGAACTCCCTGAGCTCAAGTTAGCTGTGGTGAGTACCACAGGAAGCTGCAGAATATTAACTAAAAACGTTATTGAAAGCTCAGCGATTCCAGGAAACATACCAACGTTTTAGTAGAAAAATACTTTATTTTCAGCTACAACAAATTGCAAAAGGCAAATGTATTTATTTCTCATATAAAAATCTCAAGAGCCTTCCTCTTGAAATGTAACAAAAACAGTCTCAGGAGAACTTCCATATCAATTATATTCCATAGCTGCACTGCCTGCAGTGCTTTTGACATTCTGTGGAAAGAAAATAAGGTACTTGCAAAATGGCATGCTTGTTGAGTATATTTAAAGGCTTGTAGCACAAATGAGAAGCGGTAAAATAGCTTGTTTTAACCCTTGCGTGTTGATTTTTGAAAGCATGTCTTAAAATGGGAATCACTGAAAAACTTTCACTAAGAGACAGAATTTCAAGCTGGTTTTCAGTGACTAATTTCTGCACGCTGGTACATTAGAATACATAAGTCTAACAAACCATAAACATTAAAGGAAAATACCAGGAAATAAGATGCCTGCTTTCTTACCATCATCTCCCAAGAGGGACAACCTTCTTTTTTTTGTTGTTGTTGGCAGTTACCCTCTGTGGCAGACATTTGTCACTTTTAAAAACAGGAACTTAAAGAAGAGCTGCTGCCATCGGCTGAAGTATTGCCATTCTTAATTTGAGATGTACCAAAGAATTCTCATCCACTTGTTTATGAGAACACATCCAGGGCATTTATGATTCTTATGTTAAGGGAATTGTGTTAATTTGTTGAGATTGCAGGGATTCACATTAACCCTCTCACAGCAGAGCTTCTCATGCTGTCAATAGTGCTTTTAGACCAGGAGAAGGACAGAGGAGCAGCAAAGAAAGTCAGCTTGGCTCTTGCTCCTGTTCATCCATCTAGGGCAATGTTTTACTCAAGCAGCAGTTAAGGCTTAAGGAGTGACCAAGGACGACTACTAAAGTTGCAATGCTAAATGAAAATCATATATGGCAAGAGACCCCCAACTAGAAATTTCAGTACTTGCCAGTAAAAGCGTATTCCTGAAAACAGACAAACAACAAATAAAGTTTTGAAGAATAACCCTGCCAGGAAATGGGCGCTCCTCATCCCAAGTATCTACTCAGCGAAGTATTACAAAGAAAGAAGAGGAGAGCTGTTTATACTGGAGCTACTTTTTTGAACTCTATTCTTTAAAAGAGCCCCCGCCTGAAATAATTATTAGGTTTTACAGTGCTTTGCATAATTTTCACGTTTTTCATGAAAACAAGAACAGTTTTGCACACCTTAGTGTAAAAGTGCCTCCATTTTTACTTCTTCATTCAGAGAAAGTAAAGAAACCTTCCCTTTCAGTATTAGTCATCAGTAAATCATGACATATTCAAAGCAGTAAAGAAGTTACAGAAAATACTTCTAAATAGGGGAAAGAGTAGAAGATCCATCAAAAATGAACATTACATTTACTTTCCAGTTTACACCTAGAATGCTCTAGATTTATGTGCCACCTTATTCAAGACCTGAAAAACACTGATATCTGAAAAGCCATAATGATGTCTGGAAAGGACTGAAAAGATAAAATACTGCAGGAGGCTGGAAGTTTCAGAATTAAGGAATAAAAGGCAGGAGGAAAACTTTGGCAACTGGATAAGAGAAAAGAGAATGGGGCAGAAAAAGAATGGCCAGTCAGTGGAACACCGATAACACAGCAGAGATGGGGCACACGGAAAGGAGTTAGAATTTCTGAGCTAACTGAGGCAGGGCTTTCTTCACAGTGAAGCAGCATTACAGGAACATCACTCACTGTAATCTAAGAGCAGTCCTGGCATACTGATAAGGCACCGCTTGCCCTCAAAGCCAGTGTAAACAAAAAGCTAATAGAACAATGTGTCAGCTATGGGGATGCTTGGAAATTAAGTGAACAACATGGTTTTGAATAGCCATGACTAAAGAGGATGGAGTCTGGCATGAAAACTCCTAGAGCAATTGCTCAACAATCCAAGACAAATTTCCTAATTTGGAGCTTAAGCCACAAAGGAGAGATTTTCACAGCCTTCAGGTGGAAGCTGGGTCTCTACAAGATCTGCGCTTTAAAAGTTGACATTTTAAGAATAACCAGTACAGAATCAGATGTACAAGTCAGATGATCAATAAGCTGTGAAGGGCTAGGATACCTCTCAGGAGATGCTTTTATCATTTTACCTCTGGTGACTAAAATCCTGTCTCTCAATTCTCAGCTGGTATAATCTGTCATCCCTTTGTTGACTTCAATACAGGCAAAACTTCTTTATGCCACCTGATCTGGTTGATCCAGATTCTCTCTCATGACTATAGTGGTGAAAGAAAATGGGCTTGAGAGTATCTCATATGAGACAAAAGCATCCAAATTGTGGATGGTAGTTGGATTCTGTAATAAAACTTTTTCTTCAATATTTAAAATTGACGGAAATTTTTTCTCCTCCAAATTATGCAGAAGGATGCACCCAAGCAGCAAACAGCATCCTTCAGATTTCACTCAAACATTTACATATTCAAATTTTATATATACTAAATATTTTTGGTTAATTACAACTCCCCAGTTATAGTTTGGATTTTGGTTGTCACAGACAAGAGAAACAGCAAGACAGCAAATAAAAATGAAAGATGTTTTTCAAAGGCAGCACAATGATTTTTTGGTGACAGCAAAATACCCTGCTGCAATCTGTACTTTTAAAACTTCCTCACTTGGAAAGAAAAAACACAAGAAATTACAACTCATTTCAGATCACAGAAAATAATTTCTACTTATTTCCTTTGATTATACTTAAAAAGTCAGTAATTATTTTAACAATACTATCACAGAAGTATAAATGCACTGTCAAACTTGATGAAGCACTCAACTGACTTTATGGTATTAAGGAGAAGTGTAATAAATTAGACTATAAAAGTATTCTCTTTTATTCTATAAAAGGCATTTTATCATGATTATACCTTTTCCTTATTTATTTTAAGTGTTTGCATACATGTCATAATGAGAAGTAAAATAAATGCAAACAGTGATCTGTGCTTTGATTTACCATTCTCTTATTTCCCCAGGGCCTGGAAAGGAAGCTCGAACAACCACAGACTTCTAAAATATCAGTGAGAAGCCTTGAAACACCAACACTGAAGTTACAGCTAGCTGGCTTTGGTGAAAAAAAAAAAATCAAAAGACTTTCTTATATTGATTTACAAAAATCAGATTCCTTCTCTGCAAATATGCTTTCGAGTCAAACAGTCATAACAAACACAAACATAAAAGCCATTTAATTTGCTATAACAAAGAAGTTTTAAAATGTTAGCTTTTGCTGTTTCTTTTACAGTGAACACACGAGCAAAAGTTGTATTTATTAGACTGCCAGGGTTCACACAAATAGCAGGTCAACCACTTCTGTCAGAGGAATAAAAGCAGATGTGCCCAGTAAATCACATCAGAATGTGAAACACTTTTAAATTCAAACCTGGGATGATCTATTATCAAGAAATTCAAGCTGATCTATGTTTGGCTTTCTGGGTTACTTTACATTTCAGCTAGAGAGTTCTTATACACATGTTCTCTACACCTATCAGCATACAGGCTGATCTTCACTTTTCAGGAAACGCCCTTTTGATATAAGGAACTCTGGATACTTCTGCTGCAGACAATATAGAAATACAACAAAGACAAATGTACATATAGTTAAAAAATTAGAATTTCTACATATCTTTCTTCTCAGTTCCACAGTGTATGACACAGTAGTATTACTTTAATGCACATAAGACTACCTATATTAATAACACTATAATAATGATGGTACTTCAGTGTTAATAATGCTATTGGTATACAATATCAAGTTAGTCTATTTGAGTACACAATGTCCACTCTGTGACAAAAAATAAAGAATATGAAGCAGCACTAATTTAGCAGTTTATCTTCTATGCATGGATCAGTATCACTCCTAAAAAGATCATAATAAGGATGACAATTAAGGTTTGATTTGGTGGTAACATTGTGTGACAGTTGCAGAATTCATTAGGTACAATCTATTTCCAAACTGATAAGTGCCAGCTTATCTACTGGTCAATTCATTAAACTCTTATAATTAGTTAATTATGTATATGTATAATTAATGTAAACGGAACCACGTGTGGTATAAAACCATGGGTGTACACTCACTCAAATATACTGTTCTTGCATCATACCCTGAAATGCTCAGAAAAGGCAAAGAGCAGACAATATTCCTCTCACCTCCCTTTCCAAAACAGATATAATGCTAAACATCACATACAAATTAATAAAAGACAATATACTTTTGTGTCAGATTATTACACATGTACAGAGCAGGATGCTACGGATGACTGAGAGTGCTCCACAGGGTTTTCCAGAGACCTGCTTTTTCTGATACCCCATTCAGAGACATAAGGCTGTACCAAGAGGTACCAAACACTTCCATTCACTCCACTTTCATCTGTTCTCCATCTGTGAATACTGCAGGTGTGTTGGTGGTTATGCAGAGTTTACAACAGCTGAATAATCTCCAACAGTGGGGATGTCACCACTCTAATCCTAAATGGGTGATACAAAGAAAGATGAGAGGGCAAGAAGTTCTCCCTTAAATATCAAAGATACCACTAGGGTATGCCAGCAGTTATATCTTTAGCATCATTGGACAGTGTGCTCCAAGCCAATTAGGCTGTGGGTAGAGCTCTGCTGAACAAGTATCCACAAATAGTTTTGCTGTTTCAGGTGTGTGCCAGCCAGTGCTCAGACTGACACCCTTGGAAGCCAAGCTCTGGTGCAAATCTTCTAAGGGACTACTGGCAATTCTCGCTGACAACTCTACTGATATTTCAGGGAAAAAAAAAATGAATGAACCAAAAATAACCAGGAAGCATTTTTTTCCCCTCACTTTCAAGCCTTTTTGTTTTGTTTTGTTTTCTTTTTCTTCTTTTTCAATGAATAGCTAACATGTGGATGTAAATCATTAAGCTTACAATGTCTCTAGAAGTCATTTTCCACGGGAAACCAGAAATGACTTTCTATTATTCCAGTGTCATTAATTAGTGTTTATGGATCTTCCTGATCTTTGATACAAATGAGGCTAAACATGGTTTCGAATCCAAGCACAGAAAATTGGAACTGAACTGAAATCTCCCACTGAGGGGAAAAGTCCAACAAAGAATAACAATACCTTTTAAAGAATCTTTTTAGTGGGAGATTAAGGGAAACAACAGTCAGGGGCTGGTAACATACTACAATTTACTATGTCAGCTCAGAAATATAGGTCACACGTTCAGTACAAAATTAACATGTTTATTTAACAAGATGTTTATTAGCTAGGAATTTTTTTCCCCCTATTATTTATTCCTGTTCCGCCCTCCTTCATACCACCTTGCCTTGGACTATAGCATAGTCTGAGGAATCCGTCCTCCTTTGTTAATAGGTAGGTCCCAGTACATTTGCATAGTGACTAAAATAAAGTACATAAGTACTATTAGATCACTAGTTCGTACCTGTTGGAATACTGATATCTCAAATCAGAGATTAAAGCATACATAGAAAAAGCCATGGGGAAAACAGGAAAAAAGAAGAAATTATCATAATGGTGATTAAATGCAAATCAGGTAGAGTTCACCAGACTGCAGAAGTGAATTAGAAGTGGCAGAGTACGAAAAAGGACAGAAACAATGGCAATACACATGAAGAGAATATTATGCAGCTACTGAGCCACAGAGTTGGACAGATTAAGATGTCAATAGGCAGACAGTGGGCTGCTGTAACAACAGTAAGGGGGAGTTTCTGAGGAAGATCCAATTATCTTGATATAAGAGTTGTGAGTTTTTCAAAGGTCTTGATTTAATGTTTTTGTTTTTTTTTTTTTTGTGGGGTTGTTGTTTTGTTTTTCTGCAGGAAGAGTACATCTTTCAAAGAACAACCTTGAGTACCATGAAGATGGCCTCATTTCCATTACTAAGTCATTACATAGGGCAGGCACTCTCATAAAAGAGATTATATGAAGTATACAAAAAGCATTATGAACTCACAATCAAGGAAATTCCAGTCTTCCAGGATGCTTACTCCCCCCCCCCCCCCCCCATTAATGCAAAGAGAGTTTTCATTTTGTAGCGAATAGATTAAAAAACCATCTGCAGAAAATAATAAAAAAAGTCTCTCTCTCATATTCTGCTATTTGGGATTTGGGGGAATTACTCAAAAAAAGGAGACAGACATCTCAAGTTCACAATAATAACCTAAGTATTACACAACTCTTCAATTTTATAATAAAAGGCTATCCTGGACAAAATAAACACACATAAATACATATATTTAGATTTTTACTTCTAAGATCAAATGATGTTCTTGAGCTAAAGAAAGTCTTAGAAGAAGAAGAAACTAGAGATATAACATCTAGTTCATGAAATTATAGAATCATAGAATGGACAGGGTTGGAAGGGACCTCAAGGATCATGAGTTTCCAACCCCCTGCCGCATGCAGGGCCACCAACCTCCACATCTAATACTAGACCAGGCTGCCCAGGCCCCATCCAACTTGGCCTTGAACACCTCCAGGGATGGGATATCTACAACCTCTCTGGGCAGCCTGTTCCAGAACCTCACCACTCTCATAGTAAAGAACAGTAGTTCTGTGACACACATATCATCATCATTATTACACCACTTATCTCAATTTCTCCTATTTTGACTCATTTCATCACAGTAAATTATTTCAATCCTACAGTCTCCATACATTTGTTTACTTCAGTTTGACTATCTACTTGGGTTCCTAGGAACCACAAGATGGAGGTATCTGCCATGAGTTCAAAAAATCTCAGATGGCAGGAGCAAATTACCACAAGCATTGAGTTACATATAACAGAAAGATACCACTATTTTTAAAATAATAATAAAACATTGAACTTACTAAAAATAAAATTAAAAGTGTATTCATGGATTGTATTCTCCAGACTAAATAGAACTCCAGAAAACATTCCCCAAAATGTAAAAGCCTGATTTCAACCACCAGGGGGGGATAATCTTGTTTATCAAGTCAATCAGAAAGCTAGCATGAACTGAGAAAGCAGTATGAAATAAGTAATTACTAACAAATACCATGGTTTATATCCAGGTATACGAGCACACCAAACAACGAAAACATAGCTTAACTGAGATACAGTTTATTGATAAAATAAAATTAATCTTTTTGCTTTAAATGTTCATTAACAGAATCCCTATTAGTATCCTTTCCCTGGATGACTTTTTAGATTAATTATATTTTAAGAATTCATAGAATCATAGAACTGCTCAGGTTGGAAAAGACCTTGAAGATCATCAAATCCAACCACAACCTGACCATACTACCTTAACTCTAACAACCCTCCACTAAATCATGTCCTATGTCCAAACGGTTTTTAAACATATCCAGGAATGGTGACTGAGGCACCTCCCTGGGGAGCCTATTCCAGTGCTTAACAGCCCTTTCTGAAAGAAGTTTTTCCTGATATCAAACCTAATATTAATAATTTACATCACTGGAGTGATACATCATACTTCCATCCAACTTAACATTATTTCTTTGACTTCAAGCCACTGCCAAGCTTTTAAGTTGATTTCAGACATACACTAGCTGAACTCAAAACTGCAAATAGCAGTCCATCTAATTTACAGTTAAGTTACCTCAATCAGCAAGTAGAGCTAGGGACATATGATGGTGAGCATTGGAAAGAAACTGACATTTCTACTCATCTGTTAAACAATTGTCTTTGTAATTTTTGAGCAATGAAAAAGCAAACTATAGGAATTACTAGTATAGTACTGTTATTTTAGTTGAATACATTTTCCATTATTATTCTATATAAATATTGAATAATGGTTTTGCATTTTGTAATACTCAAAAAGATAATGCAACAAAAGACTGCTAAGAAATACATCTCTACTTTTAAAAAAAAATCCACAACAGAAAAATTCCATACATTTGATACAAATTAACAAGCACATTTCAGAAAAAAAATGGAAATCCAAAAATTACCCATTTTTTTGTATCTCAACAGGTCTGTTTCTTACTAGTGGGTTGGCTGCTTTTCTCTTTATCTCAACTCATTTGACAAGCAGAAGGCCAGTCAAGTGGGTATTTCTTCATCCTCAATTAAGAGATTTCTTCCCAAGAAAGTTTTTCCAGAAATTAAATTTTACACTAAGTTAAAAAAAAATCATGGGAACCTTACTCAAATTTTAAATGCAAATTTTAGAAATTTGCAGATCAGGTGTGGAACATGCACACTAGAATGACTGCTTAAGTGGTGCCAAGCATTGAAAATTACTCTTCAAGAAACACTTTGGGTCCTTTGAGAATCTCAGACTAAATCATTTAAATAGAACTTAGCCATATTGAAACCCTCAGCCCTCCACACTTACTAAATTAATCATTCAGAGTAGAAGTTCCCTCTCATTGGAATTAAGGTAAAAAAACCTTGGCACATTGCACTATGAAGTACATTTAGTTCTGTTGATTGAGCCTTTGAATCTGGCTGTAAATGACTTCATGAACTGAGAGTTTGCGATGCAAAAAGCAACATGAAAAGAAATGCTCTGCTTTTGCACTTTAAGCAGAACTTTCTGTGATCAGTGAGTGAGGATTCACAACGTGGTATGGAATTATTGCATATTAAGGACTGGGAGAGGAGAGCACAATTAAAGTTCTGCCATTGAAAACTTGCCATGCCAACTGCAAGGGAAATCACTTAAAGAGCTTGTACCGAACAGAAGTCAAAAACATTGAGTGTCGTAAGAAAGAAACTAGAGTGCACTGCAGAAGGAACATCAAAGTTTCAAGAGTGTCTTAGCTGGAGCAGCAGTGCTCTTTACTAGGCTCTTCTGTTCAATGTCATTTATTTCCTTCCTCAGTAATGTGCATATAGTCCTTCCACCTTTCTTTTATTTCCACGTCCATGTCTGATACATTTTGGAAATTATTTCCTTTCTCTTCCTTTCTGCATTTGACAAATCAAGGGTTTAAAAGATTAGAAACTTCAATTTTAAAGAAAGTATTTTCTTCCCTGAATATTGCACTCTACAAAGCAATTTTTAAATTACAAAATAGACCAAGAATAGAAGTAAATAACATAGGCCAATAAACATTATGGCAAAGCATTTTCAGCTCTCTTAGCTAAAAAAAGAGCCTGACACACTCCTACTCATAGTTTAAAAAGTCTTCCTGACTGCAGTCATCTGCTCAATTCCTAGTTTTATTCTCTTTGAAACAAAATGTTACAAGTGTTACCAGAAAGTGATTTTCAATGGTTTTAGTTTATTGAAGATACTATTGTGATATTATTAAAATTACGAATAAAATACAAATAATTTTATAATAATTCTGCATCCAGAAAGTACAACTTCACTTTCTATGGCTTTTTATACTTATGTCATACACACTCATATGAATTACAGTGATAAGAAATGGGAATTTTTGCTAATGAGTTAGTATCTGGTAAATATCCAAACTGAAGTTTTTACACTGTAATGGAGTTCCCTGTTGCCAACTCCAGCTCAGCACTGTCTGCTGACTGTAAAGTTTAACTGATCAAATGAAGACTAAGACATGGTAGTATATCCATAAAGCACATTTAATGAAATATCATAGGGACTGAAGCTAAAGAACATACTGCATGAAGTTGACTTCCCTCTAGCCAATGGCATAAAACACCATTTCCTAGAATTACCACAAAATGTATACAATCGCCAGCTCCTCCTTGTTATGGACAGAAATGCCCTTCAGAAAGTACAGGAATAATGGCGTTTGGACTTGGCATAAATATTTGGAGAATTACTAAGAGTCAGACTACCTGAAGCAAAGGAGATCTGGAGGTGTCAGTAATTTTATACATACCAAGTACACGAACGCTACTCTGACAATCTGACAGCTTAGAGCTACGCACTTGACAAAACAGCACAGTACCCAATACTATCACTTTTCAATTTCTCCACAACTCAGCATACCAAACTGACAGACTGACTAGATCTTGGTTCGGAAAGAACTCACGCATCCATAAAATTCAATTTCCAATCATAACTACATCTTCCACAGAGAAAAAAGAATTACGTAAACTGTCAATAGAAAGGGAGAAGGGTTACTTAAGGATTTGCCTTAAATGTCATTTGAATACAAATTCCACGTCAAAGACCATAAAAACCTAGCAGATGGTCTTTCTTGAAATATGAGAATTGATCACCTATCACTCTACAAGTCTCTTAATTCACCCATTTCCAGAAGTTGCACTTTCTTTTATGGGCTTTTGCTAGCTTGCTTCATTTCACCTTACAGGTCATTCTAGTAAAGAGAAGGCTTCAGACTGAGATAAAGTTGATGAGAGCCAACTAGTAATTATAAGGAGTCTGACCTCAGACAGTACCACACTGTATTATCAGCCACCTCTACAGAGTCATGGAAATCCAATGCCACAGTGTTTGCTGCATGACTTCTAGTCAAGATGTTGAACAACTGCAGATCCTGAACTCCTTGATCAAGGAGCACTAGTTATCAACAGTGACATATATGACCTTATAGATACAACATAATTTTGCTAAACACATTCATAATGACAGCATATTATTTTGGCATAAGTTGAAGTTCTCCCCAATACTATTGTGTGGGATTGCCCTTTCCATCAACAGTGGTAAACTATTACAGAGAACAGTCTACAAGAAAATCACTAGGAATCATTTGAGATTTTTCTGTTGAATCATCTCATCTTATTTTTGCTGCCACTCACATTAAGTTTATTGAGAAATGTAATTTTTTATTAGAAAATATATCCACCAATTGGATATTCAGCTTTTCAAATCCATATACAAACTAAAGGGTGTAAGTACATAACTAGATACACAGTTTGATATCAGACTAAATTGAATACAAAAAACTATATTTAAAATCCCTTCTGCCACTAAAACCCCCCAACTAGACCCACTGAAAGAGCATCTCATAACTATCAAATGATGTCCTTTCAGAATGACCTGAAAATGAAATCTAGTTAAAGACCCCAAACTTCCAGAATTGAATGAAAATCCTTAGTAGTAATCTTAAACATTTCAAATACCCTGAGAAAGTACCTGTGTGCAAACTACATGAAAGAATCTTCAGAATTTAATCAGTTCCTCAAAAACAATTGCCCACAAACTGATTTAGAGCACTGCACAGAAACTGGTGCTTGTTTCAGTTATTTCTAAATGAGATATCAAAATGATATTCATCTTTTTCAAATCTGTCTTGTGCCTTTCTAGTGAGGACCTGCTGACCACTTCTCTCAAATAAAAGAGACTAGATGGAAAATTACCCACCAAACCATCTATCCCTTTAAATAAAGCCCTCCCTGAAATCTTACCATGCATCTTTTCCACTCCTGTTTGTTCAGTTCCAGACGTTTCTGAGTTCAAAACACTGCTACAGTGCTGATGCTAACCCGATAATGTCAGGCAGGCTCACATGATACAAGCTTCAACGCAACCAAAACTTAAAACTCTGCCAGAGTTTCCAATTTTCATATCAAGCTGGTTCAAATGGTTATCAAACAGCCTTCTACAATATCTCTTCTGCAGAAAGTGCCATTTCCCCTATTATCATTATTACATTATTACAGAGAGAAAAATATCTTATTTGCAAAGCAAAAGTCATTCTGACCTGAGAAGTACGTCTTTTTCTGAAATAAATGTTGCTTGGTTCTAAGAATTCACACAATTCATTTCCTTCACTCTTCCTTGACAATAGCTATTTAGAAGAGAACTATTTATTCCCCAGCACATCTCACAGTTCCTGTTTCTAAATGAGAATCATATTAACAAAGGGTAGAAAGACACAAACATGTCTCAAAAAAGCAAGTCCGATTTCTATAACGTTCACTGAAAAAAAAAAAAAAACCCACTTCCAAAGACCAACATTAATGCAGTTAGCCTTTCAAGAGCCACTGATCTTGTCAATTGTCAAAAGATGTCCAAGATAAAATGAACAATTAGAAATAACTGTATTACCTTATAAATCACTTCTAAATTACCATTCATAAGAAATGTCAAAATTGACCTTCTTCCAACAACAGCAAAACCATTCCTAACTTCATCATGATAGATTGTCTCTTCCCCTTCATCTATTACTGTCACATTAGATTAAAAATGCTCCTTGCTTTTTTTTTTTTTTAATATAATGGACCTCATAGCAAAATAGTTTTAAGATGCTATATTGTACATCCAAAAAAAAAAAAAAAAAAACAGTGAAGGGAGTCCACTTCCCAGAAATCCACTCAGTGCATAATTATTACTCTTGCCTCATTATGAAAACTATTTCCTGCTCTGACTAAATCACTAACGTTTTCTTCATACAGCAATATTTACATTTACAACAAAAATTCAGTTCAAATAAATATAAATCTTCTGAAAGAATACAGTGGACCATGGCACAAACCGGAAAAAAAAAAAAAAAAGAAAAAAGAAAAGGTACCGCAGGAAAAAAAAATTAAAATTCAATGGGTTATGAAGTGAAATGCAGTGGACTCTGTGTTTTGAACAGATCCTGTATATTTTGCTTCCTTCCCATGCTCTTCATAAGCACTTCATCATCACCTCCAGGGACTACTTTCGGCTGTGCAATCTTTGCCGGCACCTCCCACTGTGAAACTTCACTGCTAATGGCCATTGAACTCATGGTGTATGTTGGCATGGACATGCAGAGTGGTTTTGTTTTTATCCCTTTCCTGTGGTTTCCTTTTCCACAGTAGGCTACCCAGTATTCCACAGCACGGTCTGAATCAGTATAAATTTCCTGCTAAATAACTGTGGTTCCAGTCCTCAGCCTGACCTAAGGCACCAGGGACAGAACCACAGTCTCCTCAGTACAGAAATATCAACATACCACTGCAGTTGCTGACTAAAATGATTAATACATTAAGATACCTGTATTTTCTAGGACAGTATGTTCTTAATGATTTTCTTAACCTTTCAAATCTAAAGCTTGCAGCACCATAAAATGATAAAATAAAAACACAAACCAACTGTAGGTTTCTTACTGAAGCATTCTTTAGCCATAATATAAACTCAATCACATCTTTTTATGCCATTAAAACAACTTGCTTTAAAAGTATGCAAAATATATCCCTTAAAATGACAATCTTGAATTTTTAAAATGTATATTTAATAATTATGCATGTATTGTATTCCATTTTTTAAGAAAGTTTCTTCTTTCATTTTACTATTAAAACATGCTATACTCACAACTAAGTCAACAGCTACAGAAATACTGGCACCACTGCTATCCTAGAACAACCAAACCACCAAGGAAGACCAACTAAAGGAATGGGTAAGTCAGCTCTTAAATGGGTCTAGGAGAGGTGGAGCCAGGCTTCACCCCTTCCGGCAGCACAGGTGAATTGCCTTCACCTGTACTCCCGTGGCTGACTCATTGCTTATCTCAGGTGATCAATCAGTGGTTCACACCATGATTCAGTGGTTCCCATACACTTTGCATATACATATATTTATATATGAATAGCTGGACTTAGCATTGGATACTATAAGTCTGTGTCAAGGGTTGCAAACCAAAGAATCACTTGATCACACCAGAACAGAGTATTTCTTCTTGCATAATGTTCCTGTTAGTGATTAGAATGGCAACCTAAAGAAAAATGGCTCAAGTATACTCATTACTCCTAAATGTGAGACCTTAAAATCAACCCTGAGGTTGTTAAGCCTCTTCATACCATATACCAGTTCCCCTCTTCCTTTCTGCAGGCCATGACAGCCCTCCCTACCAGATCTGCTCTAATAATGTTGTCTCTGAAGCTCCCTGTTCTAATTTTAAGAAAGGAGGCAAGAGTCTTGATAAGTTTCACTAAGTATGCGTGGTGTGAGCCACAATGTCAGCCACATGAGATATATCCAGTGAGGGCCCAGAATGCCTCACTAAACCCATCTGCATTATCAGGACCTGTCATTGAGCATGAGCACTGCAAAACAGCCAGGAGCTTTGGAAGCAGACAGTGCATGGAGTTGTTTCTTCAGGGGTGAATATGACTCCTACATCACTCACTTTGCTAGTAAAACATAACACTGTATTTAATACAATTAAGCCAATTAACACCATATGAACCATATGAAAATGGATCGAGTTGGGTAGCCTAGTGCCTGGGGAACAGCTGTCATTCAGCAATGATAAAACCACTCTTCTATTGAGCAGGACTCTTACAGCACAGTAGCACCACTTGAGATCAAAAAATAGCACACGATAACTGGTGTTGACAACTCCCAGTAGCAACCTCACAACCATTTCACTGACCGTTTCTGCAGGCTGTGAAAGACAGAAAGACAAAGCCACCGACACAAAGCTAACAGTCCTCAGCTAGTTTCAATCTAAGTAAAGAAAACCATCTGGCAAGAATTCTCTGTCATTCCATGACTGGGCTGTTAAATGGCTTTTGGTCTTTCTAAGGCTTTTTTAGGGTCCCTCCAAACACTGTCTTGCTTATCTGGCCTTAAGGCACCAGCACACCTTGTAACACTGGGGAACAGATAGAAATTCTTCCCTTGCAATTCACATAGGACACATACTAGAAGGGGATGAGTTAGAGAAAAAGGGACGGAGCACGAGGAATGGCTGGGCTTTACTGTGACAGGCTAATGGAATAGGACTCAAAACTGCTGATGGCTTGTGACTTTAATGAACTCCTGTGTTGAGGTGGATTTTGAAGTTTGGGTAAACTGGACTGAAATAACATATGCATACCAGATACTTATCTACACTGATGTGTCAGTATCCTTATTCTGATCTGATAGCTACACATTTAAGAGACAAGGAGCATGGATTCTCTCGTCAGCTTAAAGTTGTAAAGTAGAATGACAAGTAAATATATGTTGCTTTAGCTTGAAATTCCTAGATTTTGCTCACTCCTTTTTGGCCAACTTCAGCTGGCCATTAGCCCTTACTGGAGTACTCACCAGTACAATGCTCATCATATTAGAGCACCAGCCATCTCACAATATTTTGCAGATCTATTATTCTATTAGCAGAAGTGAAGTGAATTTTCATACAGTAGATCATTTCTTATGAGAGAAAACCTTAAGCGGATGAAGAGGCATTGAGGGAAGTCATGCGTTTAACCCCATCTCGTACAAAAATGGGTTGAGACTTCAGTAAAACAGATGTGCAAAGATCTGCAAATTTTTATAGTATTTATGGAGATGAAAGCATCTGAAAGAAAACCCGTGCCTTTTCTTTTAATTCTTAACCCTTCTCCTGTCCCCTTTGACCAATGCTCTCAGCAAAAAAAACTCTGCTTAGAGTCCGCTAATACTTTCCAGACTATGGTAGGCTCCTAAAAGCAACTCTACTCTGTGTGTTCAGAAAGGAAGACAGACATATACCACATGTGCATGCTGCAGTTGCTTTCTTCACTTTCTCTCTCTCTCTCTCCACAAAGACAGAACAGGGGAACATATTTATTCTCACTGAATACCTCATATAGGTATTTTGCAATCTCTATCTTATATAGCATATACAAGGGCTGCTCCAAAAGCCTTCTATTTTATTACGTTGGCTCACGATATCAGAGGCAGATGTTGGTGGTATGGCAATAACACCAGCCAACATTTTATGACATTTTGTTGCTGTGCGACAGATGGCAGCAGAGGGGCAGTTTAACAGAATGACACCTGACATGGAAGTACAGATGAAGCAAATGTGTGGAACTGAATTTCTCCATGAGAAAAAATGATGCCCAACAACATTTATCAACACTTACTGAACGTTTCTGGAGCTCAGACAGTGCATGTAAGCACAGTGAGGCAGTGGGTGATGTGTTTCAGTAGTAAAGACAGCAACAGTGGGTCACCTCCGCTGGTGCAGGTTGTTATGAGGGTGACACACAGGCTCTTGCTCATCACTGGTGGAAATGCATAGCTAATTGTGATGACTATGTTGAAAAATAGCGTTTTATAACTGAGAATTTGCTCTGTCAAACAGCGTTATTGTGCTCTTTGTATATGTTTTAGTTTCCATGGAAATAAATAGGAGGCATAACTTTTGGAGTGATCTACATATGTTTGCACATTCACAAACTATAATCTGGTTAATCAGACTGGAAGTTTCCCTGCAATTGCATCTTAATATTTGGATTGATAAATAGTAATCTGTGGCCTCTGGAAATGATTTTATGAAATGTCTGTCTAGATTTTCAACTGCAGCTTTCAATTACCAGTTTAATCTACTAATGTGATACTTCAGTAGGTCTTGTATCTGTACTTTACTCAGAAATGCTGTAGTGGAATGTCACATATATACGTCTGCTCTACTGCCAGTATCCCTTCCGAAAACCACCATGTGATTTGCTTTTCAGATCATATTAATTAATCTTTCATTGAAACATTAAACTACTACAGTTTGTTTTGTTGTTAGAAAAATGCTGAGAAGCTTGGGTGCAACTTAATGTCATATCCATTGCAAGACCATTTTAAAGCTAAAAAAAATACTCCACAATCTGAACATCCTGCTGCATAGCATATTTAATTCATAAGCACTTTCATCTGTAGACAGTATTTTCCCAGCACATTTTTGTTTGCAGTTGTGATGGCCAACTACAGACCAGTCAGTTCTACGGTGAAAGTAGAAGCAGATATCATTCGCTCAGATAGGTATGCAAAAAACAGCAGAAGCTGCAAACAGTTCTGAGCTCAACTTCTCTTTGTGGATAAATGACAAAAGACACATTTTTTCCTGTTAATAGTAACTGTGTGTGACAAATAACTTTACGATTATTTTAATAACATGCTGCAAAATCTGGAGAGATACACAGGAGAGATAAACGGATGTTTATCTGTACTTCTGACTGTGGCCATTTCAATTGTGCTTCTATAAAAATTGTACATAAGCAGCTATAAAGAGAAAGATTTAAAAATAGGTCATAGGCATTAGGAACAGATTATACAGTACAGGTAGGAAACAATCATTTCTAAAACAAGTACAGATTGTGTCTATGTTCAAAATGGGAAAGTCTCCATCAACACAAATGAGTTGCTGCCAGTACTGAACAAACTCATATCATTTCAGGGCACAGCATGCATTTTTGACACAGTTTTGTTGTCTTCTGTGACATATTTCTATATGTCAAGGGAGTAAAAAGTCAGAAAGCAAAATCATGTTCAATGTGGGTTGTGTGTGAATAGTGCTGTGAGGTGTGCCCAGAATAAAATGAGATCGCATATCCATCACCACTGGAGGCGCTGGGTAAGAAAATACAAAGAATTTCACAGACAAAAAAAAAAAAAAAAGAAAAAAATAGTCACAATTCCTAGAAAACATGGTCAGACTTCGAACAAGTCATATACATAACACCTCTAAGACTAATTTCCCCATGGAAGTCTAGCTTATAAGTGAGTGGTGAAGAGCCAAGTGTACTTGGTTGTTCATGAGAACCTGAGTTGCACAGCTTTTGTTCATCTACCCAGAGTGGGCTATACACCAATAGAAATGACAGCCACCTCACTTCCCAAAGAAGCCCAGATGCTTTCCCAAAAGACATGAAAAAAGAATCATCCTGGTTGTCTGCAACCTCCCAGGCTGCATCTTTCAGACATATCATTCTTCTGTCCTTGTCCTTGTCTTCCCTTTCTCTTTAAAGAAAATGTAAAAAAGGAGAGCACGACCCCAAATTAGCAACATGAAAGCAGTCGCATATTTGCCCCACTTTTTGCAGGTGATAGATGAAAGTTTGTTTTTCTGCCAGTTAATTTATCACTTATAATGTTTGATATATTTAATATCAAGAAAAATGTCATACATCAAACCCTTGGTTTTTTCAGTCATAAAATTTTGAATTAGCAACTTGTCCTTTGCAGCTGGCAACTTATTCCTCATTCCTTCTGCTTTTGCTTTTTGTCCTGCCCATAATGCAGAAGGAATGGAAGAAACAAGTCAACAAACTGTACAAAGCACTTGCCACCATTAAAGTATCCAGACAGATTTAAGGAAGAGAAAATAAAGCACAAATTAAGACTGAAAAAATAGCATTACTTAGTTCCCCCGTTTTTTAGTGCTGTCTTTCTTTCTTTCTTTCTTTCTTTCTTTCTTTCTTTCTTTCTTTCTTTCTTTCTTTCTTCCTTTCTTCCTTTCTTCCTTTCTTCCTTTCTTCCTTTCTTCCTTCCTTCCTTCCTTTCTTCCTTTCTTTCTCCTTTCTTTCTTCCTTTCTTTTTCTTTCTTTCTTTCTTCCTTTCTCTTTCTTTCTTTCTTTCTTTCTTTCTTTCTTTCTTTCTTTCTTTCTTTCTTTCTTTCTTTCTTTCTTTCTTTCTTCCTTTCTTTCTCCCTTTCTTTCTTTCTTCCTTTCTTTCTTTCTTCCTTTCTTCCTTTCTTCCTTCCTTTCTTCCTTTCTTCCTTTCTTTCTCCTTTCTTTCTTCCTTTCTCTTTCTTTCTTTCTTTCTTCCTTTCTCTTTCTTTCTTCCTTTCTTTCTTTCTTTCTTTCTTTCTTTCTTTCTTTCTTTCTTTCTTTCTTTCTTTCTTTCTTTCTTTCTTTCTTTCTTTCTTTCTTTCTTTCTTTCTTTCTTTCTTTTCTTTCTCTCTCTCTCTCTCTCTCTCTCTCTCTCTCTCTCTTTCTCTCTCTTTCTTTCTCGCTTTCTCTCTCTCTTTCTCTTTTTCTCTCTTTCTCTCTTTCATTTTGGTTTGTAAGGAAGAATATACAAGGAGAATATGCAGAACACCAAGAAATTACTGTTTTGTGGAAAACCAAATCTCACACAGACTTGTTTGTAGCCAAAATGATTAACAAACAGTTGAAATCAGATTTAGATTGATGACTATGCAAACATATGCAAACATCCCCTTAAGACACATTTCTTAAAGGAGCAGAAAGATTCCTCACATTACCTTTTAGTCACCAGCCAGGAGGCCATGGTCATGGTCTTTGGCAGGAAACTATGTGGTGGAATGCAGAAACCATAAGCATTACCAGAGATCAATTGCCAGTTGAAAAATGTTTCAGAGACAATCTATTCCTTTAAAAGTGTTTGTTCATTCATACAGAATACAACTGATACCCTTTAAAAGCTTCTTCCCAAAGAGACTTTTTAGACAGCTATAAAAATTACACTTGATTCAATACATTCTCTAACTTGGCTGTTTGTTTAAGTACTCAACTTGGCTAATTGTGTCCGTATTCTGTTTTGTAAGAAGTCAACAGGTCTACAGAATTTAAGAAAAAATGTTAATCAATTGCATAGAATAGGAAAAAGTAGTTTTACAGCTGTTAGTCTACATCAAATATTGAATCATAAATGGTTGTTTTTTCCATAGGGCTGTTCTCCAGCTCCCAGACACATTCCATGCACTCAGCCAACACAATTTCAGTGTTCCAGTTTATACTGTCAGGTTTGTCTCTTTCCTACCCGAGAAAAACCAGGAAGAATAACTGAGCATAGGAATGACAGATGTCCCATCAGCACTTGGATCCAGGTTCAGATTCAGCCCACAGCAGCTAAGAATTACACTGCTGAGATCTGAAACAGAGAGCACTCAGTGCAGAGGAAATTTTCAGATTATCTACACAGCTCTACTACGTTTATCACACAAAAACTGTGATTTTATCAAGGTCATTATACTGCCTAATAAGTCTTTGAATAAGTAGATGATCTAAAATCAAGGAATAGAATATGTGATCTTGGAGGGCTCAGAATAACTGAGTGAAAAATATAATTCAGATGTCACAAAGATTTTAATTTGGCAGGGATGGAGCTTACAAAACACACTTCAAGTTCAGTGAAACCCCTTCAATGGAGGAAATGAATTGCACAGTAAGGCAAAATGTGTCCAAAGCATAGATTATTTTTGGAGAATTTGGTAATAGGTATATGGAGGTAAATGTTTTTAATCAAGATGAAAATCTGACTTTTATGATTCTTGTCATGGAAAATACTTTAATTCACTCCTTTAGGCAAATCTTTGACAGTAGCTGAAAACAAACAAACAAACAAACAAACAACAACAACAAAAACCAACATATTTTTATGTGATACGAAGAAACAATCAAATATATTTGAAATCTCTGTGTGCATTCTCCATTTATAAATAATTTATTTTGGGTCTAATTAGGAAAATAACTAAATCCTTCAAAAATCCTCAGCTAATTTTGTTCCTCCAAAAGAAAGCAGTAACACAAAAAATATGGAGGATTCCACTTGTAAAGCAAGTGAAGCAATGCTGCACTTAAAAACAGATAGGCTCTCTGTGGATATATCAGTTGATACAAGGCACTTGAAGTTATGAATTCTTCTCACACAATCCTGTTTCTAAGAATGAAATGCTTGGCAGTGTAGGATGCCAAGTTCTCATTTTTCTAGTGAGAATTTAGCTGGCATACATCTTTAGGGTTGGCCTATATCAGCTGAAAGTTAGCAGCATCAGTCCTTCTCATTGCAAGATGTTCACAAGTGGGAGAAAGCTTTTCAGCAGATATTGGTAAATCCTTCTTCTTCCCACTGAGAGGAAGTCCTGTAGTTCTACAAACTGGAGATCTCATGAAAAATAAAAACCTGGGGGAGCTCTTTATTCTTCAATTCTATAAAATCCACTGAAGAATACAGTCTTAGTTGAAATGAGTAACCATCTCCTACAAATAGAATTTAGTGAGAGAGTTTGCCTATCTAGGAGAGACAATATGTTGGGCTTTCCTTCATGCTACTAGGCATGGCATACACTTCACAAATTTCCTAAGTAAAATTATTTTAAATATAGTCATATTAATCTAACTTAACAGAAATCCTAAATATTTTATTTTTTCTGAAGGCAGTTAATTTGATCTTGGCCTGTTCTTCCCTGGAGTGAAACCCTCCTTTACTCAATTACTGAATACACATAAAAATTAAGGCATATTTATCATTTGTCTTAACTAATGACATCAGTGAATGCCTAGTTGCCTCAAGCCAGATAATAAGTCAGCTCTGCTGACTGAAATGGAAACCTTGCCAATCTGTGCCACCTTTAACATTTCACTACATAAAATAAAACCAGAATTCACAATCTCTGCACTTCCCAGCACTGTAAAAGGGACTGTGAAATCACTGTGCTGCTGTGTTATTTCCTAACAATCATAAGTGCATTCAGAGTTTGTGTGCTACAGTCCTCTTTGTACTTTGACTAAATGCCAGCCTTTCAACTGCTTTCTGAAGCAGCTTTCCTTTTTATTCTTTGGAACTCCTGGGGCATAGTGACCAAGGAAAATATTTGTCTTTCACACCTACATTTACAATCAGCAAATGCCATTAAATCATGAGAAAATTGCATCTGTTATGTTCTTAAGAAAGCTAGATGTCATTCCAACACCAAGTACAGTTAGTACCCAAAGTATTAATGCCACTTGAATCCCAGCAACCTTGTTCTGAAATCGCTCTGGATACAAAAAGGGAGAGAGGCCCTCATAGTCTCAAACTCAAGATTTTCAGGAGATTTTGAATAGTACCGGAAGTCAAATCCATTCTTCTCTTCTTTGACCAGAGTAGAAAAGGCAGTTTCGCTGGTTCACAGTGGAACAGTCCAGGCTTTCTGAATAGCAGACTTCATTAAGTCTCATCTATTCTACTACCTGTAAATAACTGTGTATGTAAAGGAGATAGGCAAACTGATTGCTAAAATGGAGACTGTGTAAATAATCTGGCTGGGATGATGATTCCAACCCTTCAGTCTGATGGATGCATCTCATGCAACTCATTCTTTAGCAATTCAGCCTTGCAAAACAATGCATCCTGGAGTGATCAGATCCAGACACAGAGAAGTACAGGGGTTTCATCAAGAAATTTTAATGATGATTAAATACAACCTTCATTATTTTTGCTTTTATTTAAAGCTTAATTTTTATCTCACTCCTCTGCCATATTACAGTCAAAATATATTAATCGAAAGAGGCAAGGTAAATGTTCCCCATGCTCTTTGTCAGTCTTCTTGTAAAATAGACTGAGTGAGTCTACAGAAGGTAAATCACCATGTCGCTAGACTTCTTTTTTTTGTGTTTTTTTTTTTATGTGCCAACTGCACGTTCTGGATTTTTTCAAAGACATGGGAGAGCCATTTTACAGAGCTCAATAACAAGGATAATATATTTTGACTGGCATCAACAATCTAGTTAAATTCAAATCCTCTAGTGACAAGAATCTGAAGATGATGAGCAGTCCTCTGAGCTAATGAATTTCTCTAAAATGAACTGGTTAATTCTGCCTTACGCTCATTTGCGCTGCTCACTTCTTTCACCATTCTCAGCAGTGTTTTACATTCTAAGAAACCTCTCCTACAGAAATTCTTCCTGGATGCCTTATTGACTAGACAGAACACCTGTATAAATTTAGTCCAATCCTCTGCATTAGTTATGATCTTAAACTGCTGACTGGTAGAGATCCTATTGCTTTCCTTTCAGCATGGTATATGCTGGGTATCTCTTTAAGTTCTGTTTAGCCTCCTTTCTTTTAAGCTATGTAGGCCGTTCATATCCTTTGTACTACAAATAGAACTGATACAGTTAATTGAAGGCATCCCTGCTGCTGAATATAGTGTGCTAGTCTGGTAGACTGAAACTTCAGAGGAAGTTCCTCTAGCACAGAATGAAAGGCTACTTTAATTTCCTCTGACCCTGTTATGGGCCAAAACTTTCTGATAGAAAGGATTTTATTTTTATATACAATAGGAAGAAGCCAGTTTTACCCTTCTAGCAATATTTTACAATTCTGGTGTTCACATAGAGCAGAAGCCACAGATCTTACTGGCATGTAAAAACCAGCGTGCACATACCCAAGGAGAACACAGAAAATGGATACCTACATGCTACATGCCTACATATAGAAAAGAAATTCCTACAATCTTCCATTTCCATGGGGACAATTACAAGTTGGTGTGGTTACAACTCTTTTGTGAAAGCTCAGATTACACTGGAAACATGCAGCACAATATTCATTTCAAAACTCGAAAAATGGCAGCAGTTTATTTCCTTCTTCATTTATGTGTAGACAACATTTACCAGCCCAAACAACACTACCAAATACAGTTTATTCTTTTCTAAGGAATGTGCCAATGAATGTGCTTCATACATAATTGATTCAATAACTTAAAAAGCTGCAGAAAAAGATGCAATTTACCTTAAAACACTTGATGCTATTTTCTTGAAAAGTGTGTTTTAATATTGCTTTCAAGTCTTACAATGCATTTTTAAGCAAGAGGGCATTCAGAATTTTGTGATTTTGATAAAACTGTTTCTATTTTAAACTCTATCCTATTTAGAATTTCCAGGACTGTAATATTTTGCTCCTAAATAATACTGAGCTTGGAGGTCTTGACCCCATCTTCTCAATTGCTTTTGCTAATTTAACAGAAAAGGTTTTGGGGTTTGGACTGTAAATACCTAGCTTTTTATGATTCTAGATTATTTACTTTTTTTCCTATCATTTCATATGGCCATGTTTCTGGAAATAGTTTTTTTCCAGGTCATTAAACTGTAAAGTACAGCAGTGGCTTTCAGGTTTTTTTGTTTGTTTGTTTGTTTGTTTTTGGGGGGGAAGGAGAGGGTGGGGGGGAGAATTATACACGACCAAGTTTTTTTCATTTATAAATACATTTTCTCTGAATTTCTATTAATTAATTTCCTAAGAAATTTCCTAAGAATTATAGCATATACAGCATCTTTATTGGTGAGTCTGAGAAAGGTTAACAAATGTGACCCATTTTATGTAAGCTGGCCTCAAAAAGTACCAAATCTATTCCAACATGAGCTTGCCTCTGCAGGTGTGAGCTGACATTTTTGAGAGATGAGGGGAAACCCAACCACCTACAGCACAGTGCAAATGAATGACCGCAGAGTGTTCCCCATACACCATGCACTCTTTTCCTATTGGTGTCATGCAAAGTTGGGTCACAATGTGAGGAATTAAAACAAACAAACAAACAAAGCACAAACAACACTCTACTAAGTCATCTTGCTCCATTCAACAGCATGTAGAGCAGAGGCACTCTAAAGCAAAGCTCTTATTTCAGAAGAAATATGTATCTATTTCTGAATGTTTTTTCTGTCTTTCTGAATAGCCAGATACAAGTAGCTGTGTAACACCTTGAAGCTGGAGGAATTTGTTGCCTATCACCCTGCAGCACCAATATTAGCCTTGGGCATCTTGGGCTGAGGAAAGCAGAACCCAGAAAAATCTGGAGCAAAAAGTACCAAGATGCTCCTGACTATTTCCACAGGGCCTTGACACCAGGTTCGGGGGTGGAAATGTTTTGTTTTAATGAGGGCTGAATATGAGACACATCTTCATATGTTGCTCAACACTGAGGATACTGTTGATAAACAGGATGATTACTGCACTAAAAGGACATTTATAGAAAAATTAGCACAGATGGGGTGAAATTATAAATATGTTGTCTGGACATCTGTGTCATTTATAGAGAATAGACTAAAGAGACTGGTAATTACCCATATTTAGTGGAGCAAATAAGGAAAGCTTATTCACTATGTAAATAATATATTATGCCTTTGGCTCCTCTCCAGAAAAACTATATAGGCAACAATCTTCAGGCTAACACTGAATACAATCTGATTCTTATATGGGCACAAAGTAGCACCGGCATTCTCCCATAGTGAATCTAGAAGAGGAGTATCAGTTGATCACTTCATTAGCTACTTTCTTCATATTATTTATGCTCATCTATAAGGTCAATATGCTAAAAGACAGAGCCTTTAAATAAACTACTAATAAAGTAAAAAAATTACCAAAATTCTATCATGCAAAAAGAAACTGCAGAGAAGAGACAAAGGATCTTGAGATAACATTAGTTACCCATATGCATTATACAACTCTTTTCAATACATCGGTGCTACTCTCTGCATTGTTTTACTAGGATGGCCATGTTTTTTTTCTGATGTTATCTACTCTCTCTTGAATTTTCTGCTACAGTATAGTTTCACAATATTCAGAAGATGATAGAAAGACTTCCCTAGGATTTTTAAATTACTGTCAGAGATTGGTTTAGGATATACTTTCAGCCACAAACATTTTATTTATCCTTTATGGTGATGAAACTTCTCAGCACAACTGTTTTTTCTCAGAAATGGCAGTAAGAAAAATGAGAGGTGGAGTTTATTTCAAGCATAGCTCTCTCCCTCGAGACATCAGTTTTCCTACGGATGCTGTGTGGCATCCATTATATTTAAAATAGTTTGTGCTCCTCTAATTGGATTCCAGATGATTATTTTTGCCAGAAAAAAACAAAGGTTTTCTATGTTCTTAAAATAATTAGACCTGATTGCAAATCAAATTATCCAATTTCAAAGGCTTGTTTCCCTCTCTGAAATGCTTATTACAGACAGACTACAGATGACTAAGCCTTGTGTCATCCTGTGGCTTTATTAGGAGAATGTTCTAAGTCCTTCACTTTCTCTGTAATCAGAACTATAATTTCTTCAGGTTATTTTAAGACCAAGTTATAGCTAGAGCAGGAAACTCCATTTTATTCTGAGCTCCAGACATGTCGACACAGCAAAGCAGGGCTGCAGCTTTATAGGCTATCTCCTTACATAAAGCCTGACACCAGTATTAAATTCAAGTTCTCTACGAGATGCACCATGCTGACTACTATCAGATAGCCCTCTATTCACGGAATGAAGAGCGGCACAAATGTTTGTTTTGATAATCTGTTTATAAGCTGTCCCTGTAGAAACAATATAGGCTTCCTTCTCTCTCTCATTCATTTTTAAATGGATAAGGAAAAGCAATCTTGTACCTAAATGTAAGAGAAGACGTAACATAACAAATATATCCCCTCAAACTACGTAAGAGAAGCTCAGACCATGTGTTTTCATTTAGCTCTTCAGCTCTGTTAGTGGCATTTGTTTCAGTAAAATCCCAGTAATTTATAGAATTCATTCTACTGAGGCAGGCTGCTCCTAATTCTGCTAAGGCACTTAATCACGCTGTAAGCTGTGATACCCATAGTGTAAAGAAGGGGCAACCACCCTTCAAGGCTATCTACCTTTAAAAGGTAAAGACATCTAACAAAAGCTTTAAGAAAACATAAAGTGAGCTTTAGAAAATGAATGTGTGATGAAACATAAAAGCAAATTAGCAGTGACACTGCACCCACGAGGTTTTCTTGAGGCTGTGGAAAAAATAGAACATGGTTAGTACTCCACTACTTTTCAACAGCCTAAAGTGGGCCTCATAGCTAAAATGTCATCTCACATTTGATTTTCTATTGCCAGACTGTGACTTAATTAACTCTTTGTTGCCCATGTGCTTTATGGAACTCAATGGAATATCATTCCTGCTCGTTTGATGATTTCACATGATCATCACAAGAGTTCAGTGTTAATCTTAATCTCCATCCACACTGCATTATTTTCTTTATCCACTTCCCCTTTGCTATTTTTGCCCTTGTTCCTTTTTTTTCCTATAATGCAATCTATCTACAAAATCTTGTTTTCTATTCTTATCTTTGATATTTTTCATGCTCCCTTTCCATTCTGTACCATACATTAAAACTACACAGAAAGAAACTTATGCTAACAAGAGAACTGCTTAGTGCTCCAGGAATAAAATACTACTCTGGAAAAAGTTTCCCAGTGGGAATCCAACTATGCTTTTTTCCTTTCTATATAGCTTTCATATCTATGGCTTATTACCACTGAGTGAAGGAACATAGTTGAAATGCATTATTATCACTATTACTATTGTTGCAGTTGTTATTCATAGTACTGTCTGTCCATAAAGCTTTAGACTAATAACTAGATTATGTCCCTGGCAGGAGGTCACCTGAACATGGAAGAGAGGGAAAACAGAAAAATTGAGCTTCCTGTACTTTCCCTTTCCCTTCCTTTGGAGCTCAGAAGCTGTGGACACTATAAGGAATCATCACTGCAGTTCATGTTATGAGCTCAATTCAGTGCTCACAGTTCAAATACTTCTTTTAAACTACACAAATCAGGAGTCTACAAAATTAAAAATTTTAAAGTTATGAAGGAATTCCACAAGTCATGAATGGTTCCAACTCCAACTTGCTAAATAAGATCTACATCAGTATGTTAACTCTACTTTAAAAGTGTAGCATGCTCCATAAGTGAAGCTGGCTATGTAAAGCTATGAGGTATCCTTCAGAAGTCAGTCCAAGTATTAGGAAGGCAATTTAGTACACGGATTGCAAAATTACTTATCTCTGTACTTAATTTAGATATGTGCTTGCCTATTATATTTGTTCCAGGCTTGTTATATGCAATAGCCATTCTTATCGCACTCCTATTATGGGAATCCCTATGTCAGTGCATATGCTTTAAGGATCAAATACAAAGAAAGAGCCAAGGCTCACTCACATCTCAGCAAATGATATATTTGGTTAATAAAAAAACTACATTTGGTTAAAAATTATAGTACTTGAGCACAGAATTGGCAGGAGCAAATTTAATCCAGTAACTTCACTGCGTGGCTCATTTTAATTCAGAACGTGCTGCAGCTCTGAACAGTGACCACATCAGATAAAGTTCTGCTACTAAGCAAACGGAATCAGCAGTCCCTGACCCGAGCATAACTAATAACAAACATTTAATTGAGTTTCCACTGACTCAAGCTTATTCAAAGGGGCACATTCCTCCCTCCAGGTAAGCAATGTATAAGACCAAAGCTTCAATGTTCTGCATGAGAAGATAATTACAGAAGGCAAAGAAAAATTGACCAGTTTTGCTTCCTAAACAGAAAGTAAGGACACAGAGCAGAAGTATTTCAAATGAAACAAAATTAGAATGCATCTGTCTTTATCCTTACTCCTCCTCAATACCTTCACACATACACATGCAATGTGCCAGCTGCTCTAAAGCCCAACCTCACCACACAGCTCTGGGAAAGATGAGCAGTAAGATGTCAGTTTGGCATATTTCAGAGGAGCATCAAGGCCTTCTGAGCTCCTCTAGACTCCTTCAATGGAAAAGAACACTGTATAAGAGGAAAATATCAAGAAGCTTCAACTTTCATTAGCCAGGGATTCCAAATACGATGTACAAACAGTATCAATATTCCCTGTTTAAAATAGAAACCATTGCTAAATAATTAACTAAAAAAAAAAAAAAAAATTCTTCTGCCTGTCAGTACTGCAGTGATGATACCAGTAGTGAGCAACTGTTGTTCAGTTTTTCTGGCTGTTAGCAACATGAACCTGGTATGATTTAGAACACAATCAGTTTTGCATCCAAAACCATACTGATTACTTGGTGAGAAGCTGACAGTAAATAATTTCCTCATTAATGTTTGGAGTTTTAACCAACAGGTTCCCAGAAGAACATTTCACCTTCTTTTTCCTCATTTCCTCCCTTCCTCATTCCATATCAGAATTACCTTGCTCCTTATAGCTCTGTCAGGTTATTACAGTCAGCTGGTGAGATTTAACACTTAACTTGCTACTTTCCAGAGCTGTCCTAACTTAATAAGGCACTGAGAAGTACCTGAGAAGGCCACAAGGATATTGAAGTTCTGTAGTTCCATGGTCACTGCCCAAAACACTGGAAAGGACAAGTTTCTGTTACCTTTAGGTACCAGATTTGAAATAAGCCTGTTTAAGCCATTTTAATGAAAGTGCAAAGTGTTTCCCAAATGGCAAACCATAATAAATGATTTCTCTTCTTTTCACAATCTCTAAGTGTTCTCTAGAATAATTATTTGACTTATAAACTCCTGCACAAATAGCTTTATTTTGCCATACCCCTAGTTCCCAATTTTGCAATCTTTATAGCCTTTATAGTTTTTAAGTCCTTTTATCGCTGTTTGCAGACAATGATGGCATCAAATGTGAAATAAACATTTCAAGAATATATCCAAAATTTATGCAAAACAATGGAAAACATGTTAATTAATAAAGAAGGATAATATTTGTTTCTAGATTTTTTTCTGAAATTGTTAAGAGTGAACCAATAAAATAATGGCTCACAAGTTGTAGAAAAGCAACTGGAAACAAAGAAGAGCCTCTAAAGACAGTCCAAAAAGAATACATTGCATTTCTTAGAAATATTATCCTATGTACTTGTTTTGTATCAGCTACTTATTGCTAGCAAGTCTTACCTAATAAGGTTTCAGTAAAATTCAAAGAAATTATATGCTGGAAGAAAATGTTACAACTCCCAGAAACCATATTCATGAAACATATTCATGAAGCAGAGCAGAAGGTTCAGCTAATTATTCCTGTAGTGAATCTCACTTCACCCTGGATTTAGACAAATCATCTTTTGCCTCACATAAAAGTTTGACTTTTTGAAGATTATTTCAACATTTTTTATGTTAATTGACTATAGCAATAGAATTTTACTTACAACACAATTTGAAGTCCCCATGTTCTGCCTTAAATAATAGCATATAAAGTAAGGGTTGAAACCTCAAGCCCTTATCTGTTTAAAGAGGGCACTAGGAATTCATAGACATTTGGTATTTTTTATGCTCTGTGCTCTGGTTCCCATCCATAGCACATAGCTCACACACTTCACAAAAGTAATCATGTGAATATATTAATATTTAAAGAAAGTTGTATAAGGTGACCTCCTGAAGAAATCAATAATACTGCATGTTGAGTAGGATACAAATGGGGTGAATTTTATAATCACTGCAGTTGGGCAGGCACAGAACAATGAATTTATAGAATTTATCTTTCATTCATTCTGGACATACATAAAGCAGAGGCCCAGTAGGAAGAAAATGTGATGCACTCCCTATTCCTATTGGCCTCCTGCCCTACTATCCCTTCTCAGGTTCTCCATTCACTCTTTGCTATCTCCTTCCTAAATGTTCCTGCTCCCACTGCTCAGTCAGTCTCACTGTTCTCACTTTGCCCTGGCTCCTTGGCTGACCAGTTATTTTCTCCCCACTCACAATTTGTTTTTCTCCCCTCCTTTCTCTGATGCTTCTGGTTTCCAACTGCTCCTTCATCAAAATCTACTCCCTACCATGTTTACAGATGGAGAAAGAATGGGTTCAGGGTAGACCAGACTCCTGCCTTCATTCAGGTACCCACACTTGGATGCAGGCTGCTTTTAGCTGCCCAGTGATGAGTAAGCAAAAAGATCAGTAAAAAGGACAAGAACACAACATGCTAACTGGAGACAGAATACTTGGACATTTTATCAGGAATACAACAGTAAAACTTGATCTGCAATTTAAATTTGGCCAACAAAAATAGATTTGCACAAAGTTGCCTTTCAGCTACAAATATCATATGCCAACTTCCTGGCATATGAAAGCAACAGAATTTCTCATTGTAGAATAGGGAAGACTGATGGAACTTTTCAAGGGCAGAATAGTTTATTTCTGTTCAGACCTTTTCACAAGAATGGTTGAAATGTTTTGCCCAACAATAATGAGAGTGAGGGAAAGCCATATTTTAGCAGACAGCTGAATGACACCTTTAAAAGTCTCATAAATATTTACTGTCATTCTAAATCATAAATGTTAGTAGCATGTCACACTAGTATGAAAATCTCAGATTGTTTACAAGTCAACCTCATCATTTTTGACCATGTCTACAATGCTATTCTGTTCTAATCCGGTACAAATGACTGGCTTTCATTCACAAAGCAAAACAACACACTGATACATCCTCAGCTATAAGAATGAAAGAGTTATTGATGATGAAAGAAGACATATCAATTATTTGCTATTAACAGATGGCTAAAAATACAACTTAACAGATGTATCTCCTGACATCTGGTAATGTTGTTGTCCCTGTTGTCCTAAATCACATTTTCCCATGGTTGTTGAAAAGCTTGGGCAACATTATTCCAGGTGACTGACAGCTCATCCACCCAATTTAAGGCACCACATAAAACTGAGTCCTGCTGTTTTTTAAATAATCAAATAAATTCACCTACAAGTTCTTTGTAACCATCAAAGTAGAAACTCATTTCTTTCCCTACCAGATGTACTTCCTCAAAATATGTTTCTGGTTAAAGGGATATAATTTTTACACAGACTTTTCAAAGACTAAAATCAGTTTAAGAGGACAATGAACATCCAACCAAGTCAGCAATGACACCCAGAAAATTCCATATTTATTTATTAATATTTATTATGAATTGACCAATATTACTTTATTATGAATTTTAAATGTTATTACTCTCACAAGGTATAAATAGATTTCTACAGAATCAGTATATTTTAGTGCAGTATCTAAAACTACATACATCAAAGTTTTTGGAAGTTGCTACTGATCTCAGTACATGTAAATCAGATCTTTTAATAAAAGCTTTTCCGTTATGAGTTGCAGCAGAGATAAAGCCTCTTTTAAGGAAGAAAATTTCATCACTTAGGACTACTATTTTCTGTTCAAGCATAGATCTGATGGCTTTTTCTATGAAAGCAGAAAGTACAGGACTTCATCTTTTTACTATTGTAATTGTAATCATTCTTAGCATGCAACTACTACAAATTGTTCACGTAGTCTTTAAATTTCACCTTTAGATGAACTTTTCTTGACCTGACATTTTCAGAATCAGTCAACAAAAGGTGTTCTATACAACAGAATTATGGAGTGAGGTCCACATACAGTACATAACACTTCAAATTGATGAGGAATTTATGGGTCTCTAAACATGCAGTATACTAACTGCATGTTTATTCATAACCTTACTCATTAAGAATTTACTTACAGACTAAGAAAGCTAAAAAAAATGGTGGCCCCTTAAGCCACAATGAGCCTTGGGCTCTTCCCAATAGCATGGCAACTGCATAGTAATAAAACAGGGACAACAGCTTTCATTTACTTCTCACCTTACCTGTGGCAAAGTAACTTCAGCAGCAGGGAGCTCAGCATAGCCTAAGAGCCTATATAATTTCTTTATTTCTCAAGCAGTCATAGCTGCAATATAGACATAAGTGCCAAAAGATGTGTAAGAATACGGAGTTTTTCACAGGCTTCAGGCTCAAACAGGCATGGCAGCCCTGAAGCAGGCCTCAGTTCTACTAAGAAAATATTTCCTGAGAGACTGAAAAACATTTTCATACGATTTTCTTCTTTCTAGAACAAGTAAGAATAATACTAAATTTTATGCTTTTCTTTTAAAGTCAGTGAAAGTACATAAACCTTCACAGAGGCACACTTACTTCTACCCTATGTTCAAGCAAATTAAATTTCAAATCAGAGGGTAACTTTCTCCTGTATATTATTCTTTGTATAAATGCAGGCAACTTAAAGAAGATGGCAATTTAATCCCAAACTTGACCAACAGCCAACAGACATAACTTAAGATCACTAATTCTGGAAAAGCAGTAATTTGTAAGATTTTGGACCAGTTGCATGTCTATTCATATCACTGTGAATAACTGATCAACATTTTTCATTATTTAGATACAAAGTCATGAAATGAAGCATGTTGGAATTGGTCCCCAGATTCTACAAAGTTTTCTAAAGTTTTTGCAGCTTCTTTGAGTTACTGATATCCCTTCCATGAGGACTGGTTTCATAGCACCAAGACAGAGTCCTAGCTTCCCAAAGATGCTATTATGAAATCCATAGCTTTGTATGAATAGAAAAAGAACAAGGAAAAATGCCAATAGAAATAAAAATTAAGAAAAAGTTGAGTCACACTTCTTTAACTTTGGGAAAGGTTGATGTGAAACAAGGATACTGTCAGTCAGGAAGGTGAAATGAATAAACAAAGTGATAAGGACTTTTACAGGGAAAGACAGATGCCTCTTGGCAGAAAAATACATGAAAATATTTATGGACAGCTCTTTCAGAAAATAACAGCCATTAAGCACTGAAATGTGCCACTATCCATGCCAAATACCTTGACATCTCATCTTACTCCATTTTCACTTATTGAAAACTTCATGAGTGCAGGATTTTGTTTTTATTCTTTGATCTAAAAGGTCACAGTAAACATGCAAATACCAGCATATTATTCTTGGGAAATTAACACTTAATGTTTTAAATTAAATTTAGGTGATTTGAATTTCCAGCATGCCACAAGGTTTTCTGTTTTCTTTTAGTGCATAGGGGTCTTATACCTAACATATATACATTTTACACATATATGATATCCTCCAGGCCAAGGAATCCCAAACCAGAATATGAACATTTCCACAGAGTGTATACTATACAGAGACCACAGTGTAGCCACTAGGTTGTTTGACATCCTCAGCTTTTTCTGCCAAAGCTAAGAAGTCAAAGGACAGGAGTTAGTAAGCTTTGGTATATTCTAGATGGGCCATCCCAAGAAGAGACATGAGAAGGGAGAAGAAAAGGTTGTAGCAAATTAGTTGAAGAAGCAGAAAATAAGAAATACCATGCTTTATATAGGATACAAGCATACAGCTGCAAACATAAAATTTACATAAATTAAACTTGAACTCAGATTTCCTAGTAGTCAAATCTCCTAAAGGCTGGAGCTTTCCCAAACTGCACTTGTTTCTTCTGAGTGAAATTAGCAATACTCAGTAAATAGTCAATATTTTGATATCAAGAATTAAGATTTTAAGTCAATGGAGTGAAATGAGGCAAGTTACTCCAAGAAGTAGCCAGGGATGATAGGCAGTTACTGCTGATTACCAAAACTGCAACAGCACGCTTCTAAGACCTTACCTCAAACCCAGGAGGGCTAGAGGTATTCAGTTTATTTCAACAGCACATCACCTAACTGCCTGCCTTGGGAGGCACTCCTTGTTCCAAAAGGGGCCCACTGACTGAGAAAAACACATTCTTCCAGAGTTGCCATCTGATGGAATAGGAAACATGGCTTTGAGAGTGTACCAAGAAGGGATGAATAAAGAGGTGGCAAGTATAAAATCAAATTTCTACCACCACTGCCTTCCACTACTGCACTACTATATTTTCATTTTTCTGTATTATCCACGTGATACAATATTTTTAATTATTTTATTAAGAGAGATTTTTAAAAGCTGAAAAAATGTAAAGCTAAGTGATATCGAAAAAAATGGGTACAGAAAAGAACCAAATACTAAGTAACATGGTGCAAACGGCTGAGAGATTATTCTGCTCATATTCTGAGCTATTTATACAATGGATTGAATCCACTACTTGTTAGAAATCTCAGGCTCAGGTGTATCCAAAAGCCTCTGAGTGGAGAGCTGTGATGAGAGCTGTGATGAGGCTGGAGTGAACAAAACTAGTGAGCATGAAATTTTGGGCAGAAATGAGCATTAATTACATTCTTTTTCCTGTTTAAATACACATACACTCCTCGAAGCCACACAAGCCAGTTTTACATGATCTGGTCAATATTAACTGGAACAATATTTACTACAGATGTTGCTTATAAAAACTAAAGCCAGAAGAAAGTCTCTCCAAACTATCACCGCCTAATAAATTACATGCTGGGCAAATGAAAACAATACAGTTGTCAGATTGTTTCCATGCTGCAACATTTGCATTGTCATAAAGCAACATTTTATCACATTGCTGTCACAGTGAGTGAAAAGTACTAGTACTTGAAAAGTCATTCATCTACTGAAAGTGCTGCGTCACTTGTAAAGGTACAAACATCTCTGTACAATTTTTCAGCTTTATCCAGTTGATTTCTCACTCTGCTACATACACACAAACATAAATGCATCACTTCTTTGAAGAACCCTGAGGTGAGGGCATTAGAAAATACAACAGGTTAAAAAAAGATGTCTGCATCACTAAGCATAACACTGTGAATTTTGTTATCTACATCACAACTCCATCTACAAGTAATTTTAATCTGTAGCCAAATAGCTGTAGTTGGTCCTTTGGGTACTGCTTCAGTCTCCTCCTACCTTAGCTATTTACGTCTCTGCTAGCAACAGCTCTTACAGCTAGAAAATATTGTAACACATAACTTAAACTTCCTTTTCTTTGCTTCAGGCTATTATTCCATGTTTTACCATCTTTTGAGAACAAATAATTCCCTTCCTTCATTTATACTGTTACCTTGAAGTTATTTATAACTTGTGCCCATGTCCCTCGAGCTCTCCCTGTTATAGACTATAAATATAGCTCCCTTAATCCCTCCTCATATGTTTTATCCTCTACTATTTGTACCAGAATTGTAATCTTTACATTTTCTCTTCATTTTAAGTTCTTTGGACTACAACTACACACTGTATTGTAAATGAGTGGTGAAGCCAAAATCTTTTGTTCCTTTTAAATATGATCTTACATCACTATAATTGTGAACACATTAGCTCAGGTTGAAATGCATAAACTATTCTAATTGCTTTCATCTCTTATTTTTAAAACAATTTACAATTTCACATGCTTTGTCTGAGCTTACTGATTAATTTCACTAAACAGAGCAAAAATTATTTTAGCCAAAAGAGAGCAACGTATACAATTTCAAAAGAAGAAAGGGAAAGGGATATTCTTTCCCCATATGTTCTCTCAGAGACTATATCCTCTTTTAATAGCAACAACAGAGCCAATTTTTGTTTAAATTTTAATCTCACAGACATTCAGGGAACAAATCAAGTCTGATGCAGACTGACTATGTAGGATGCAGTTATGAGCTGTGAATTTTAATTGCATGCATATTTTGAGACTTGAAAGGATAACAAATTCTTTCAAAGGGTTAACAAAATGGGGATCAAAAAAATGGCCCAATCTTCAGTGGGGCTGTGACACTTGGAATCAGTTAAGGACATGTTCCACAGACTTAAATGAGCTTTCAAAATGTCCTTCATAAGGTGTGCCACAGGAGTTTTGCTCTGTTAGCTTCTCTGGGCTTTGCATGAAGTTACAAGAATTCTCTCGATGATCAGAAACAGTTTCAAAGATAAAAAGCAGAAGGGAAATAAATACTCTTTTTGAATTAGGAGAAGGTTGATAGTGCAGTGAGGTAACAGTAATTGCCCTTTTAATAGAGGTCTGGAAAGAAGAATAATGGAAAAAAGATTGATGGGGTTAAAACTGCAGATGGCACAAATCTCTTTAGGATATTTCGTGGAAGGCTCTGAGGAATGCCAGAGGTCCTTATAAACCGTTGTGATTGGGAAGCAAAATAGAAGAGTTCATTCATTCTTTCAGATGTGCACAGTAATTTCTGTTGGGAGGAATGAGTGGAATATACCTTAGAACTAATTTATTAACTTTAATATAACCTCCAAAATAGATGGCTGTCATTATAGACAGCTTGGCAGAAACATGAAGTCAATATAAATCAAGATTCAAAACTGAAAATGGGAGGTACAGAAACTAGGATAAAAGTAAATTTTCATATTTCTCAATGAGGCTTTGTCATCAGGAATATTCCAGTTTGGTTATCCTACCTCCAAAGAGAGCCAAGTCAGAAACAGGAAAAGGCTAATTGGATTTAAAATGATTAAGAGTTTGGAACGACTTCCACAAGAAGAAAGAGTCTGATTTGCACTTCTATGGTTGTTTTTTTTTTTTTCTTTTTACTTTTTTTTTTTTTTTTTTTTTCATGGAACACTACTATTTATATCTACTTTAGCATCCATCCATCTGTACTGAAAGAGGAAAACCACATTATAAACGAGCATATTTGCATAACTATGGTCCTTCTGGGGAGTGCAAGTAAGGGTTAGATCATAATAAAGTAGATTTAGTGAAGAAATGTAAGATTAATCTATGCAGCCTTTCTCTTTTTCAAAAACTAACTACGGTCTTCTGGAATGATTTTATAATTGCATTTACAATCAAAGTTCAAACATCTGAAAATGTTATCTAACAAGAAAGCTGAGTTTTCTTTTCTCTACTGATATTTTAGACAATCAGTTCTAATACTAAGTTCTGACAGCTGGATGCAAGACATTATTTCCTACCTGAATGTTATTAATCCCTGACGTTTCTGGGTTTACACTCTGTTGTCCCACCTATGACAATCTGTGACTGTCCCCATTTCAGGATCACAGACCTTCACAGCAGCAGCAATGAAATCTGCTTTCAGATTACATACCTTAGGTGTGACTGTGAAAATTAGAATCGTTTAGAAGAGTTCTGATCCAAAAGATGCAGTGCAGCTGGGCTACAAACAGTACAGCAACAGGCATGAGAATCAAACTGTATATCAAACTCAAAATTATATTCAGTAAGAAATGAACAGCAAAAACCGCAACAACTCTAAGGTCCTTCTGACCTGTGCTTGCTAGCATGCCAGCATCATTTAGAGATATTGTATGGTTTTGGCTTACATAGATACCAGTATCAAATGCTTCTGTAAGTAGCAACTACGGAGTAGCTTCACAGGAAAGAAATTTTTCCTCTCATAGCTTGGATTCTACTGATTTCCAGGTTGTCTTGGAAGGATAAGTGCATACAGGAGCATTCTTAGGTTACAAAAATAAAAGATAATAGGGGGTATCAGTGGGAGAATGTCTGGCAAAACATTTTCTCCACAAAGGGAGGATTAGAGAAAGAATGAAGCAGAAATTGAATCCAAGAGCCATGTAAGCTTTGCTGGAGCAAACTGTTTACATGGCACTGAACCGGCGCTGATGTGGTTTGGGGTGCAGATAGCTACAGCTTCCATAACATCTCATTTTGCTGCAGGTTGCTGTAACCAGCAAAGATATTTTCTTCTTGATTATGAGCAATGCACACTTGTCAGATTTTTTCTTTTCATTCTAACACACGAAATTTGCCCAACAGATGAGAAGTACGGGCTGCTTCACAGAAACAGTATAAACGTACATTCTACTCAATGGTAAAGCGCTATGTAGTTAACCGGAGTTTTATAAGGTGTTAATTAGGCGTGAAACGTTAGCCCTTGTCCTTTAAATGCTGAGAGAAGTTTCGCGTGGAAGTATGACTGAAGTTCTGCTTCCTCCCTCACTCCATGGCCCCTCCAACATCAAGGATAATCCACAGCAATACAGCAACGGTATTTCATAGAGGCAATAACACAAATGAGTCTTAGGAATCAGCTCCTGAAGTTCTTGGTGCCTTCAGAGTGAGGAAGAGCACTTGGCCTTAGACATGCATTCAAGCTCACCTCAACTAACCCATGAAACTCAACGCATCCTAAAATTTTTGTCAAATTTTAATATATCTATAAGTCTAGAGATCCCAGAGTTGGAAAACGCAGTAGGATCAGTGATAAATCTATATATACATCTGACGTAAATTTATATATTATCAGTGACAGGAGAGATGCATTCTCTCTTACATGAGATTTCAGAACTTTAGCTTAAGGGCATCTTTTTTTAAATATTTCCATTTCTGGCCATTTATTTTCTGAACAAAATAGCTGTGCCAGTATTTATATCCTTACTCGTTCACAGCATCATTATTACTTAATTCATCTACATTAGCATTCCTTGTTTATTTCTTTGCCTTTAGCCCTTTGATGTTGCCATCTGTAATTTCTCTTCTTTCCCAAGTAAATTCTTCAGCTGCCCCATTATCCATATATTCACTGGAATGAGTGGGGAAAAAGAAAAAGAAAAAGAAAAAGAAAAAGAAAAAGAAAAAGATAAAGATAAAGATAAAGATAAAGATAAAGAAAAAGAAAAAGAAAAAGAAACACCAGAAAATCTGCACAGAGCTGAGAAAGCTGCCAATCAGGGCAACCAGAAAAGGCAAAAATAAGGACGGGGCAGGTGGCAGGGCAATGGTAATTCATTGCAAAGCACAGATGAGATTGCTCTGCAGGTTCTTTAGGAAAACTGAGCTGTATTTGGGGGATAGGAGTTAGAGATGGTGGGATGGAACAGAATCTTGTAACGTGCATAAATAGACTGTGTCCCACACCTCTCCCCCTCCCAAACAATTTATTCATTCTCAGACAAAAAAAAAAAAAAAAAGTCTTTAGGATGGTTTGGAAAATCCCTGAATACTAGTTTATTGTGTGACTATGGGCAAGAGTAAAGCTCTCCTACATTGTTTTTAATAGCTTTTGCTGATTCTAAAGACAATGCTATATCTCTATGTCTTCTTTGTAGTGGTTTTTTTTTTTTCTCTTTTCTTGATAGAAGCTTCTCTCATTTCTATCAAATGTGACTACTTTCTTAACTGCTTTCACCTACATTTTTCCTACTACTTTCATTGACAGAGCATGTGCTTCAGTCTCCCTCATTTCTACCTCCTACATGGTTCACTTGCATCTCCATTCTTTCTCCATCCTCCCTCATAAAGCATTCTAAGATAGGAAGTGTCTGTATAATCTCTCACTGTTCCTTCATTTATAACACTCTTTGATATTTCCACCAAATCACTTTACCTCATGCCAATCCTTCCCTCATACAACTTGAAGAAACGCAGGTAAGACATTGTTTCCAATGGAAATCCTTCAATGATAATTGATAGTAGTATCAATTCAAAAAGAATAAAACTTCATTCTCCTGAATTAGGTCCTGCAGGAAAATCAGTAACAGCATAAAATAAAAGGATGGAAACTTCCTGACATGTGCGTGGGAATGAGCAGATCTGTCTTCTGAGCCTGGAACACTGCTGAGCATATGCACAGCATGGGCTGATGAGCATCTACTGGATTCCCAAGGTAAAATGCTGTCTTGAATTCAGGTCCCAACAGATTTCAGCAACTGCAGTGCAAGGATTTTTTGGATGAGAATTCTGATACATCTTTTAATAAATAACTTCATGTAAAAGTAGATATATTCATATAAACACTCACACTAATAATTTTCTTTTTGCTATTTCCTATTGCTGTTATGTGCATCAAAATACTAATTTTGTCACTATTCATCTCAACACGAAATCTCCCCCCCAAAACAGGGGTTTTATTTCATATTTCTTGGTGCGATCGTCATAAGGGAATTCTTTTATGCATTTTGTAACTCCAAAATCAGAACCAAATAAGAATAAAAAAAAATTTGAACAGTCCAGAAGTTTTATCTCATTCATATCCATAGGAAAAAACATGACAAGGGCTGGGAAAAATACATGTTGTTCAGTAATCATGTCAATTCACTGATCAAACAAGTGGATGAACAGAACAAAGATTTCATGTTCTCCACAAGGAAGGGTGATGTGAACAGGTAAGTATAAGGCAATCCCTAGCACATCTTACTGTGGTTGCATAATAGGAATAAACATCAGAAAGACTCCATAGGAGACTAAGCACTAGCAGTCTGTGTTCCCTATTCCTCCTCAAAACGTTACTCTGCAAAGCCAAAGGGTTTTGGCCTTGGGCACCAAGACAGAAAAAGGAAATTTGGATTAAGAACAAAACAATGGGAGGAAATTATTAAATTAACATTAAGCTTTCTCTTTATTCCATTCCAGATTTCACAGAAATTGAATAGCTGTTATTCCTCCTTGTGGCACACATACCTTCAACCACAGGGATCACAAAAGAGAACAATCATCTCTGACTGTAAAAACATGATTTATAAAAATGGCATTTTAAAAGAATTCATTCCTTTCTCTCTCCTGTCTCTCTTTGATGATACTCAGTTTCATTACCAGAAGGAATGTGTTACCATTAGCACAGAGCATCCTGCATTTCAAGCACAGTCATCAACGAAGGGTTTAAATACTTGGAGCTCTTGTCATATTTGTATACTCCAGAAGCAGGAAGGAGTTTGCAACCAGGAGACACAAAGCTAATAAAGCAGATGTGTTGGCTATGCTCAGATTACGTAAAATGCCAGAGTACCTTTAAAGTAATGTACAGAACTGCAAGTCTGATAAAACTAAAGGAGCTGTTTATTATGCAACAGGAGAGTTAAACTAGCACCGTATCTTTCAACCACATAAAGGCTTCTACTGCCTTGGCATGCTTTTTACAACAGAAACATTTTGAAGCAGATCCTGATCATATTCAGAATATGCACAAAGAGAAATATGACACTTAGTTAGAGGAGAAAGGTGAAAAAGAAAAAATGGAGTTCATTAATCTATTAACATATCACTGTTTTAGAAATGGCCAGCTTCAACTATACCCAAAGGCTGCACCAAAATCTAGCTGACAATCTGCCACTTTCTTATTTGTCTCGCTTTTTATCAAACTGTTATTGAAAACTTGCTTCTAGTTACAGCCACTAAGATTCCAGAGAACTTCCTGAGGGGAGAATGTGCTTTACCCTGGTTTTGAATGACAACTTTGCTTTAGGATTAAGGTTTTCTAGCAGATATGTTTGTGAAGCAGCCATGAAGAATGGTTTGCTAAAAATGTGTCATTTTGCCAAAACTTCCTGTTATGTCCGTGAAATGTATTTAGAAGGCTAATTAAGCAGCAGGCACTGCTTTTACGTAACAAAATGAGAAGGGTCCATTTTGGAGGAGCTGTGTGCATATGTGACATGTTCACGCTGAACATGGAGCTTGACAGTGCCAGCCCCTAAAAATAGATCCTGGATATCCTTCTTCTCATCACCAGCCACAAGTCTGTCCCCTGCACGGCTGGGCAGCAATCCTGCCCCCTGCTACCTCCTCAGGGGACCAGAGTGCTACCCCAGGTATCTCTTTTTAGTAGAAGTAGAGGAGATAAAAAGGATGTTAGATCTGCTGCAAGCACACATTTGAAACAATATCCTTGCCCCTTTGCAGGCAGCTATCATGTTGTTTTGGCAGCAGGAAGGAATCTGTGGTTTTTCTTGAATGTTGCTCTTCTTTATTTAAACTACCAGAAATAAAGCAAAAATGACAGAATGCTCTGTCTATAAATAATCATTCCGGTGTACAGTTATATGAGGAGGTAACTCAGATGGCATGATAACGCCTAACAGGCTAATCTTAGACCTGTAATGCCATAAGATGAAAATAACTAGGCTAAGAATAACTGACCCAGAGGAGTCAGCCTGTGAAAGAAGATCCACAGAACGGGGCATTTCAGATTTTCATGCATTCAACAACAGTATTTGCCAGCCAGTTTTCATAGAATAGTTTGGATTACACTCATCATATAAAAACAAAACAGTAGTTCAGAAAAGTTAAAATGGAATCACACTTGAAATCTTGCCCATCATCTACATCAAAACCTGAAATCATCGTGTATATATGCATATGTGCAAATATACACAGAAAGAGTGATAAATGTTTGCAGACCAGCTAGCTAAGCATTCTGCTTTCTCCTAGCTCCTGCATCCTCTGCAAAGGCTGTGAAAAGAAAGGGGCTGGGCAGTTGTTATAGAAATAAAAGTCTGATTATAGCTCTGGTAGTAGGAACAGTTACAAATGTTCCTCAGATCTGATGCTAATTTTAATGAGGTGAATAACTGCTGTACACAGTTTTACATGAGGAAAGACCAGCTGAAAATACATGCTTTTGAGCAAGGGGCAAAGCAGTATATGTAAGAAAGGTGAACAGTTAAAACAATAAACAGCTGAAGTAAAAAAAAAAGTCTTTTATAAGTGATTTAGCTCAACACATCAGAGAGAGAGGAGCTGCTGTTCTAGTGTCAGTGCTAGCAAACCTTTGTATTACAGGCAGTGTCTAATGATATCAGGAAAGAAGGCCAAAGAGGTTTTAAAAATAAAAACAATTTTACTTATTTTTCAGCTTTCATGGCTTGCTATTTTTTAAAATCATTTACTTTGAAACTCCTGTTCGAGTCCTTTTTCACAATTTATAAATATAACTTCTAATGCAAAATAAGATTGTCAGGTAACCATCACATGATTCCAGAAGCTGGGACATAACGGAGAAAAAAATTTTAAAAAAGGCAACATGACAGCATCAGAGTACATACAAAATGGGCAACATTGGCCTGTATTCAGTGTCTTCCCAAATAACACATGTAAGAAAAAAACAGCTTAATTTCATCTGACCACATTTTTTGTTCAACTGAATTCATAACCAGTGTCTTGTCCAGCACATGCGATAGAGCAATGCCTTCACCCAAAGTCAGTGAGACCATCACCACACAAGGTCTGCACTGCTTTTGAGAGCTGAAAACAGCCTCTCCTGACTGCTGCCTGGAACTTCCCTGAATGGAGCTGTTTCACACCATTTTTTCATTACTCTAAAGAGAATCATGAAGTAAAACATCATCCTCTGTTATCCTTCCTCACTTCAAAGAGTTATTGCCTGAGATAACATATATAAGACATCTCTAAATATTTGTGCTTCCTGATTCAAAAATGCAAATATTCCAAGATTTTCAATTTTCATATGCTTCAAAAAAAAAAAAAAATCAAAAAACCAATCTTTAAATGAATTTACGTTTTGCAATCTCTCCACAAGATCAGTTGACCAGGTGACAGCTTTGTTTGGCCAGAAATAAAGGGACAACAAATATCAAATAATATTGGCCAGAAATAAAGGGACAACAAATATCAAATAATATTCCCTGATGGCAATATAAATACATGCATGCAATAAATGCATGCATGGTTATGCCATCACACCATAGATGCAACAGATGAGATAAATTTTGTACAACATAGCTTACTGAGGGAAGACAGCTAAAAAGGACCCGCCAACTCACATACAACTTGATGCACACAAGCACCAATTCTGCCATTTATATTCAAGACACAGCTTGAATTTTCTGGTCAGTGAAGAGAATAAAATACCACAGCTACATTAACTTACTCCATTTGTGAAATCACAGGTATCTTGCAAGTGTATAGCTTGACTGAGTCACAGAATGGCTAAGGTTGGAAGGGACCCCAAGGATCATCAAGTTCCAATCCTTCTGCCGCAGGCAGGGCCACCAACCTCCAGATCTGGTACTAGGCCAGGTTGCCCAGGGCCCCATCCATCCTGGTCCTGAGCACCTCCAGGGACAGTCAATCAAATTAATCACTCTGAATTGTTATATTCCCTTTAGAACCATTTTGTTCCAAAGATTTCTGAGTCTGACAGGTATTATTTTCCCCATTTCACAGAAGAGGAAGCTGACGTCAGCAGGATTATGTAACTCACTCAGGTCACCTGTCAGCTAAGTGACAAGCCAAGGCTTTAAGCTCAAGATCTCCTTGAACTCTTGATTTTTTTCAACTGCTGCTTTGGGCAGGAGGCAGAGCATGTCTTACCCAATAAAAGTTGAGGTGGAATTTAGGAAGGCCAATGCAAGGGTACATGTCAAAATATGGTGAATGAAGCAACCATATCCTTTGGAAAAACATCATGGTATGTTTAATCACCAGAGGTTAATAATTCACCACTGGTATATCACCAGAGGTTGGCATTACTCCTTAAAGTCACAGATCTGCAGATGCCATGGCTGGGTAGGTTGTTTATTCTCCTTCATGCAAATGAAATATGCTTGATTAATGTAGTACTGCATTAGTAATTTATTTGTCACATGTGAATGATTCCTGCCAAGGAATCATTCCTGCTGGACCAAAGGCTTTTTTTTCAAGGGGTTATAATTTATGAATCATATTGTGGTAGAATGGGAGACCTGAATGCTAGAACCTGTTGTGGCACTGCACATATGGCAGTTGTGACTTTGGGGGCAAAATTAAAGAAATATCATAGATAAATAATACTATCTAAATAAGAAACTTAGACTCAAGTTGTTTTTTATTTGTTGGTTTTGTTTTGGTTTTTTTAAATCTTGAAACAAAAATAATTATGGTATCAAGAATGCATAAGCATCATTTTCTCAAATAAAGATGCATGGCACATACTGCTGCATTTTAGAGCAACAGTACCATATGGGAGTATCTAGTTCAGTCTTCTCAAGATAGCTGAAACAGCTCTCTGCAATAAGGTGTAGGTGTTTGCAAATTACACAGCTTCTTGAGTCAGTGCCTATCTAGATTGCTCCATTCATAATTAGACTTTTGACTGGTAACTATCCAGATAATCTCATTCATAGTATGATTTACAAGCAGGGATGGAGACAGACAGGCAAAGCAGCAATTGAGGGAATACCAGAAGAACTGCTTTCACATGACAGAAGCATTTGGTATGCCTGCTATTGTCAGAAATACCTTAGACGTTTTGGTTTGCAAATATGTTTTCAGTGGCCACTGCATAGGTTGTCTTTGGGGATAACTCCAGTCTATTTAGAGTGGTATAATACATCCCCACTGCACCTGGGAACTAGCAAAGTTAAACACCCACTGACAGCATAAGTTGTGCTTATTCCAAGACTTAAGAATATTAAAGATGCATGTTGTAAATGTTCAGGTATCTGGTTTTTTTGTTTTTGTTTTTGAAATACGCACAACTTTTTAATCTGTGCAATGCATGAAGTGAAGATAACTTTTAAGTAAGTAGTGAGTGCTCTTAGCAAAATTCAGGTGACTGGCTTTATTTACTACAAACACTAGACCATGTAGTCATGCTCTGGTTACTCCTTTCTCCCCTGTATACATGCAGCATAGAGACAGTGCATAAAAAGTTATCAGGACTGATTCTGTAAGACTCTGATCTCAAAGAACTGAAGATAACTGACAGCAACACCAGACTTTGTGGTCTCGTGAGACATGAATTAAACTACAGACTATATACAATATCAACTACTTGTGGTCTCGCTGAGTATCTCAAAGGCCAACAGAAACACTGTAGAATATTTTGTGCTTTACAGAGTATATATTTAAACATCTTTTACCTTGACGATTTTCTTGACTGTGTTTAAAAAAAAAAAAAAAAAAACCACGACAAAACCAACTCTATTTTACCTGGTGCTACAGAGGAAATTATGTATGTTATAGAGGCCTAAGGTAATATCAGCTAAAAATCAAATGTTACAAGACATTCTTGTCTCCACCAAGGAAAAATTCAGAGCTATAAACTTACAGAAAATTACCTCCTTTTCTTGTGTTTGAAATGAGAAAATTGGTATCACTTGAACAACATTACTTGGTGGTTACAAGTTAGCACAGTTAAATTAAAAAATGATAGATTTTCACTTGCATACAGATAACTTCAATTTGAGACACTATTAAAAAAACAAACAAACAAACAAACAATAGAAGGGAAAGTGAAGCAGTTAGTCTAATCTGTCTGACCAGTATAAAAGCACTGGACACTTGCTGAGCTGTTCAGGAAAAGCAATCATTCTTGAACAGTAAGTCAACATAAAAGTTTGCAGAACTGCAACACTTTCAGAGAACATTCTGCTTTTTTTCCACTTTCTTAGCTAGAGCTTCACTACCCATATTTATAAACAACTCTTTCACCTGATTCCTGTCCTTGACAAAGGAGCTGCAACTGGTGTTCAAAATGTATTTTAAGGAGATAAAGTAACAGTAAATTCTTTGAGAGATCCATAAAGAAACAAATCAACACAGTAGCTTTATAAAGGAAGAGAAAAATCCCTGATATTAAACATCACAAGTTTGAAGTGCCAATTCTCTTTAGATATTCACAATTAATTTAATGTGCACTTAATACCTCTTCAATTTCTCACTGACTCTCTCATTCTTTCATCTCCTTAGTTATTATGAGATTTTATGACTTTCTGTACTGAGTAACACTAATCATAAAGTTTAAAACATTAAATACTTTCCTAACAAGAAAAATGTTGCCATTTGACACAATCATTCACAGCTTAATATATGAAACCATAAGCCTGCTCTTCAGTTGTATTTAATAAAGAAACACCAGAAGTTTAAGTTCTCCTTCTGTAAAGCAGAAAAATAAACAGTTTTTTAGAAGAAGCAAGCAAACATGAGCTCAACAGGTGTATCAAAACAGGGAATATCTGAAGAGATCTGTGATCTACATGTGTATTTGTGCTTACAAGGTGGAAAACAGTGCAAATTTTGCTAAAAATAAAGATATGAAAAAGGGAAGAAAAAAGGAGAATAAACTAAGACTATCATACATGTAAACAATTCACATTACATTCTACTTGCAGGCTGTCTATAAAGCCAACTTTATGAAAAACAAAGTGAGAAACCTAGGATTGAAAAGATACAGAGCAGCTAATTCAGAGTTTAATAAAGAGTAAAAAGTAACCTGAAATTTTGACTTTTTTAGCCTCTCCAAAATGAAGCTTCATCTGAATGGCTACAATTATTTTGGCTTAATTCATCATTAAGACATTACCCTCATGTCTCAAACACAGCTAACAGAGAAATCAGAAAATCCAAGGAGAGCTTCAAATACATGCAGAAATGTCCAGTGTTCCATAAGAGCAGCTTTGAAATACCTTCATTAAAAATACATCCAATTTACATTTCAGTGGCTCATTACCTCTGACTATTGCCAGGTTCCAAAATATTTTCTAAAGTAGCAAGATAAGCCATGCATATTGAAGAGACAGTCTTGCTTCACGAGCATTCTTTTTTAAAGTAACCTCACAATGAAAACAGAACAGGATTAATACAAAAATCTCTCTGCATGTAAACTCGAGAAAAGGAAACTCACAAGAAGACCAAATCCTGTTTACAAAATCACATAGGAAAAGAGCTGTGATGGGCTGTAATGGCAGCTTTCTGATACAGGCTGCTGCTGAAATTCTCTCTGTGAATAAGCTGATACCACAAGCCCGATTTTGCACTCACAAAACAAAATAAATGGAAAAAAAAAGGAAATGCCAACTACATTTCAGTTGTTAGCATTTTGCTCTTGCTGGAAAGCAGCAGGCTGAAGGAGACAAACTCCCCACAAATGCCATAGTTAGTATCTAACATACTGTGATAAGAGAGAATTATTTAACAACTTACATAAAGCCCACAAAAATACATCAGTTCTTTAAAGGAGGGGTGTTTTCTTGCTGTGATGGGCTGTATTTTGTCGGTAAGTCACGGTGTAGGCAGGGAAGGCTGAGGTGCTGAGCTGTCTCTTACCTGAGCTGATCATGCTGTGCATTCTTTGCTGAGCCAAGAGCTGTTCGCGTCCAGAAACCCCATCTGAGGAAAAACACGATTCACTCTCGTAAATTGTCTGCAGCATATTCCAAGCAGTCTGCACTTCAGCTACACGAGAGATTCATCACGGCACTTGCACAGGGGAGTCAGCCACGACCCTCTGCCGTCCTACCTCCTCCAGCCAGGCTCGTCAGACAGTACGCTTCAGTAATTAGCAATGTCTAAGCATTTGTACAAATATCTATCAGGAGAGAAAAGGCAAAATCCACTTTAACAGCAGTGAGAGGGCAAGAAGCGCCTGCTGGGCTGTGCACCTCAGAGTTTCACCAGTTGTGCTCTGGGAGCCAACAGCAGGTGGACGAAGAATCAAAGAAGTATCTCGGTGCTTTCTGGCAGTGTGTGTGGGGAAACACAGCTTCTCACTAAGCACAAGCACCCAACGGGAACCGATCCCCGGGGTCCGGCTGCGGTCCCCCGCCGCGCTGCTGTCCCGCAGCCGTTCCCAGGTCCGGCTGCTGGAGTTGGCCTGGGCAGTGACAACTCATTTGCATTTGAATCAACAACAGCGTGGCCCAGAGGCGGCAGAAATAGAACAATGGCTGGCCTGAGCCAAAAATAGGTCAAGCGCAGCCGGGTGATTGGAGCCTGCATTAATGCATTTAAAAATACCACAGCAAACACAGCTGTCCAGTCGCTGTCTTTCAAACTGCAATCCTCCCTCGTCCTCGAGCGTAATTAACCCTTTCCTGCTGCCAAGACTATTTCTGTGAGGAGGAGCGCGGGTGGGTGGGCGAGCAACAGGGCACAAGCGCTTCTCACGCCCTGCCCTCCCCTCCCCCGGCAGCATTTGCTGAGAAGCAAGAAAAAAAAAAAAAAATGTTTCTAAAATAGCACTGATGCTCTCGCTCGCACCGTGGTTTCTGCCGCGCCCACGCACAGCAGTCCCGCAGGGCTATTTCGGCAGCCCTTGTCCTGGGTGCTGGGACCGTGGCCTGCTGGGCTGGGCGAGCCAGGCAGGCGGGCTGGGGGCGAGCGGCAGGCGCAGGGCATGCTAAGGGGAGCCGGGTGGGTGCTCCCGGCTATAAGCGGCGTTTCCATATTTAGCACGCCTGGTATAATGCTTATAGTAAGGCACCAGTTGTGGCACAGCATATTCAACATGCCTGCCTACTATGCACCATTCTGTCGGCTTACTTAAAATGTGGACAGGGACTGAGTAGCTCCCGCTTATCTTTAGCAGCATTAGGCAATTTGTACATCTTTCTTCCTTTGATGAGGTGATGTAGTTTCAGAATGGCAGCGTTTGCAGATCAGACTAAAAACACCATGCTGCTTTATGTCTTGGCAGGCTTCTCACATGCTATATTAGTTTCATTTTTCTAAAGATATTTCAAAAGTTGCATGTCTTGTTTTCTGATTATTGCATCTATATGCAGATCAGCAAAACTTCATTTCACTGTTACAAATGATACTTGACCTGCTTTGCCATGCGGTGTTTACTACACAGGTCACCAGAGCCTGTCACTACCTACCTGCACTCTGGCCACACATATGCCAAAATTCTGTGTCCCCTCCCCTGGGGAAGTGAGAATGGCAACAGGAACAGGATTACTCACTGGGATCAGGAAGTCAATGCAAAGGTTGTCTCAGAGATTTCCAGAAATCCACCAAGTCCTGAACTACCTCAAGCACTTCTTGTTCTCAAAGACACAAGAGTGCTGTGTAACACTTGAAGCTCAGTTCTGCCTTTCAGCCAAGAATTGCCTGTCTGCTGCTTAACTCACACAAGAGATTGCAGGAAAGGGCAATATTTTTTTTTCTTTACTTGTCACAATTCTGCTTATCAAAGAAAAGATGCTCAGTGACAAAGTACTGTGACACTGTTATAATATTTGGAGACTTTTATGGCATCTAGGAAGTCCAAGGTTCCAGTGTTTTCTCTTTTTTGCAACTGCTTTATTTCTCTGCATGCAAAATAATCAAGTCCTGCCAGAGGATAGGATCTGTACCTTGGACAAATGGAGAAAGACTGCAGCAGCTGACAATGGGATTTTCCCAACAGGATCCTCAAGTTATCACCTAACACTGATCAATGTTCATCTCTCCTCATCTTTCCTCCTCACACAGTTTACCACATCGTAAAGTGGAAGGGTGCTGTCATATGAAAGGCAAAGGGTACGAGAGTACTTCTGTGGATGCAGGAGGGCACTGCATGCACCGTAAACCCTGCTCTGCAAAGGGGAAAGGACAAAGGTGATAGCAGCAAGTAGGGTGTTACAATGCAAGCCAGTAGTTGCATAGCATGCATATCAGGTTATATTGACAGCTGGCAACTTGATATCACGAACATTTAAAGTAATACTCGTAATGCTCTCAGAGCCAGTGCTAGAAAGCTCACTTGGACTGAGACTACTCAGTAAACAACAACTCCAGTTCATTCCCAGGAAAGCTGTTCACTCTATTTCATCCATGGTGCTCCAGGGGTTCCAAATCCTGGTGCTGCCCCCCAGAGAGCTCCAGGAGACCTGCTTAGACTCCTGCAATCTCATTCATGCTGGAGATGCTTCAGCCTATAATCACGTTAGGAAAATGATAACCTGAACTGAGGGCTGAGAATGTAAATGTTCTTTTATCTCTTGAAAATAAGAATATCCAAATGTTTTATGCATAGGGCAGAAGATGTCTAATGAGTGCAAGGGGGAGGATCAACAGAAATAGAAACTTTATCTAACACAGAAAAAGCTTTTTATAGATGAAGGTAAACTGAAGAAAAATGAAATTGCTTTATGCCCTTGAGTCAACCAGAACATGACCCTATTTAGTGATTCAGTATCACAAAATAATCAAGTCTTGTATTATAGGGAAACACCACACAAGTAAAAAGCAAGCCATGACACAGAAAATTCTGGAGTGTGGTAGACTGGTGTTAGGTATCTACATGTGTTTCTAAATTCCTGTATATGTGGTTGTATTTATTTAGATAGCATTCACAGCTCTGACCGACTGACTTTAAATACTTCAGTGACTAAAAAAAAGTAAACTATTTTCAAGAGTAGAAAATGTACATTCAGATATTTAGCTGCAAGAATTCTTAATTTTGGCATGCGTATTTTAAAATAACAGACATGACTTACACTGTTAGCTAATCCACAGACCACAATTAGTATTGTTTTATATTTGAGATTATAGATAAAAATTATATCTAAAAATTTCCCTTATGAAGTCAGTTGCCTTAAAGGTGACATTTACAGTCTGAATACTGAAATGCTTCGATGTATTATGGGCCTACTTACAAAAATCTCTGGTACATGCTTGCTTTAAAACACTTGTGTAAATCCATCCTTTTTCAACATATTTAAGTACAAATTCTATGGATTGCAATAGAATTTAAACATGAAGTAAGCTTTTTGCTGAGTCAGCTCAGTCAGCAACTGTATGATTGCATGGCTTTAAATAGCTCCTTTAGAGTCCCAAAGGAGAAGGAAAAAGGGTTTGTGCCTGGACAAAACTCGGTTTTTATTTTTGAAGCTATGCTTGTTATAAGGTAAAGTTCATACAGGAACACAAAGGATTTTTATTATTATTATTATTTTTTTCAAATGCACGTTCTAAACTTGGAGAACTTTAATGACACTAAAGGGAAGAGTAAACTGTTAATGTGATTGCACTGCTGAGGTGACTCTAAATGTAATCAGCACCTTTATGGAAAATGTAAGGCACGTTAGTAGCACTGAGATCTCATTACAGGGGGTTCACAATATCTCTCTCTTGTTTTCCTTCTGAGTTGTTAAAAATAAATAAATGTAAGGAAATTATACTGGGAAACAGCATTACTGCAACATTAAGACTGAGAAATTAAGTGCTCAAATTAGAAGGAGCTAGGATTTCTACTCCATTATTAACTCAACACCATTATAATTAAGCAGCACTTTTCTGTTCCTACTTTCCTCGTTAAGTACAAACAATACATTACTTCTTGTTTTTAGCATACCTCATTTATCACTCACATTCTTCTGAAGCACAGCCTTCATTAATATTCTTACTACAGTTTCAGCTTTGGCAGTTTTCTTATTTATAAAGGAATTCTTACATTTATTCTTCTGCTGGGTTGCTTCATTGTAGCATATAATTATTACATACAAAATTAAGTAGAGAGATGCTATTTGTTTTTAGTCACATACTTAAGTTGGGATATTTCAACTCTTAGGGATGTCCCATACAGTTGTCCTTCAGTCCCTTTTTCATTAGGCAAATATTCAAGGAAAAAGCATCAAGTAATACCATGCACTGATATAAAACAATGCACAACCAAGTGCTAACTAAATTAAGCTTGTAAGGGTAATATTAAGTCTGGCCTACTTCAGTACTGAAATTTTGATTTCCAATCCCTGCAACCAAAACAGTTCCTAACTATTATTTGTATATCTAATTATCAGGAAGCAGATAGCAGAAGCAGATGGTTTGGGAGCGGAAAGAAACCAGTGGAGCTGCTCAAGCACCCTGTTTTAACTCCTGCCTGTAAATAAAGGACCACATTCCGAGCCCTACGAGAGTAAAGATGAATCATTCAATCCACATGGTCTGGTTGGAAAGCTGCAATGCAAGGATGTCTGCAGTGAGTTTTCTGTATAGCAAGTCTTTGGTGTTGCCTGTGCAGGAACACATGTCGCTTTTTCTTCACAGTGCCCTGAATCCACGCGAGGGGCATTTTTCAGCTGAGGAGAAAACGGTGGTTCTAAGCACCTTAAGCTCAATTCAAGCTTCAAAGGAATTTCCTGAGACAAAGAAAGGCATATCTGTAGCTTCAGGAGATTTTGTGGCAAACAATGTGAGAATAAAACTTCATAAAGTTTTGAGAATAAGAAACGCTGCCCTAGGTAAATGCATGGGTGCCTGCCGTCTCTCCTTGCGACAATAGAGAGAGCCGCTTAGCTTTCACATGGAAATGAGCTAAGGGCTTTTGGAACTAACTCTCCTTTCTGCTGATTACCTGTCACTTTTTCTCCTCTTAAAATATGCTTTTCCATTCACATAAATAAGTCTACTGAAAATTAAGTCCTAGATTCAGAACAAGACCTCAAGCAACGTGCGCTTGATTATAAACACAAGGCTAAAGTTAAGCACAAGCTTAAGTGCTTCATAAATTCAAGTGTACTCTCTTGAATCACAAAGCTCAAATAATTAAAAAAAAAAACAAAACACAGAGATAAAAATAAATGATATTTAAGATAGGAAATACATACATAATTCAGTTATTCTACTAACACTGTTATTTGTAGGAACAAAAACCTAAAATTTTTGTGGCAAAATTAAGGTAAATTGCATACAAACAATACAAGCCACACAGCCAAAAGCAACGCCAAGTATTGATAAATAAATCCTTCAGACAAGCAAAGTACTGTGTCTCTTTTATGCCACAAATGAGGCAAGCAGAGATATACACAATATGAGATTTACCAGGTCTGCTATGTTTATGCCCAACTTTCTTAGGCATGCGTACATGCTGAGTCTGACATGTAGCTGCTCTGGACACACACTTGAATAGACATACATAAAGCAGCCCTGGAGCACCGAACCTGTGCACATTCAGTGTACTTCACGCATTTCAAGCTTGTTGCACATATACAGAGCAAATGATCTGTGCCTACACTGAGCATTTTGTACAGGTCAGCTCAACAGAAGTGAGCACAGAGAATTATTCCTGAAGAAAAGACTGAAGTTCCTACTGTTCAAGAACCAGGATGAACAATATCATCATAATACACGCATGAGTTTAAGTGCTTTTTTGGTTTGAAGCCAAGAAATGTAGGCCATGATTGCCACTTGGAGAACTGCACTGTGAAAACCAGTGACTATGGCAAAGGACTTAGGGTTAGAGCAGAAGACAGCCAACTGAATATGACATCCTAGGATTACACTGTGACCAAAAAGGCTAATAAAATAATTGGATATATAAACTCACTCTAATTTCTTGCAGTACAGATAGTGAAGAGTACTGACAAACTGAGGATGGATAGATTTGCAACAAGAATGATAATTATAAAATGATTAGAAAACCGAAACTCTAAGACTGAGGATACTATGTTCATTTGGGTAATCAAATGTTCTTTATTTTAAGAACCAAGTGTTTAGGAAAAATCCAGGCTAGAAGTGGACACTCATTTTAAAAATGTTTTAAAAGCACAGCCAAACACATACATGAATTCTTTAGTGACTGTGACTCTGGAAAGAAACTTCTAACACTTCTATAAAGCAAACAGATCAGAACTGGTGATCATGGGGGTGCCTACTTTGAATTAGTACAAAGTATTGCTTAAGTGATAGGATTTATAAGAAGTAAATAAAGTAATTTTTCCTATATCCAAAAGTTTTTTCTTTTAAATCACACTTTCCTATAAAACAGAGGTATGTTCTCCTTTCCCTTTTCCTTTCCCTTCCCTTCCCTCCCCTCCCCTCCTCTCCCCTCTCCTCCCCTCCCCTCTCCCTTTCTCTTCTCCTTGCTTCTCTTATGGAAATACTTCTTTTCGTATGAATTTTGATATTTTTTTACAAGAGTAGCTCAGTTCAGTTCATTCTCTCTTGCATCAAATCTATCTTTGAAAAAACAACAGCAACAACAACAACAACACAAAAAAAACCCCAACAAACTGCTTGCTTGGTTTTGGTATTCAAAGTTTTAAGTCAAATAAAGAGATCTCAAGATAAGGATATTTTCATACTCAGGCTAGGATTCACTGAGAGCTGAGGAGCGAGGTGGCTTTTACATAACATGATTCCACAACACCATCAAGCTTCCTACATAGGTTGAGACAGCAAACCAAAATTTAACTGATAAATTTTGAAGTATGTCAGAGAGTTTTTGTTAAATATCAATTTGTATAGTTAGGGAACTGCAACTGCAACTGCAAACCATCATAATCTTAGCCAAGAAAACAATATTGTACATAAAGCACCAAAAGGCCTCTCTCTGTGGGACAAGGGATTTAGCCAAGATGTCAGGCTGTTCAGATCTCCTTCCTGTCCCAGGTAACACAGCCTTCACCTCGGAGCCCTGATGCACATGGAGATGATGCAATGGTACATGCACAAGCATGCCTGTGAAAGCCGTAACAAACTGACTGCTACTCTGCTAGGAAAAGATCACGTCTCATGCTGGTCAATAATGCTGTTATGAAACCACAAGCAGCTCTTCTGGTTAGTCAGATCAGGACAAAGCTAAGCCCAGTTCTGGTTCTCTCCTGCTTTTGACAGATCTTTCAATGACCCCAGAACCAGTTTTGGTCTAACTTTCTTCCTCATCACTAATTTTGTTTAGGAACAGATCTGCAGTGTATACTTTATCAAAAAAAAAATTGATACACCAGTTTGGGAGCTGTTTTTACTGTGCCAGTGTATGCCAGCAATGCTGAAAGGGTTAAATTGTGACTTTAATGGATGAACTGTAATTGTTTTGCCTGACTTCAGTAGAACCAGGATTTCTCCTAAGGAGGAATATGATCATCATTTCGTCATGAAATCAACAAATGCATAAGCTGTAAAACAGAATATAAAGTACAATTGAAAGAAAGGTTTAATAATTCTGAAAGCAAAAATATAACACATTTCAACTGAACATAACTTTTTCCAACTAAATAAAATCTTTTGAAAATCTTAATGCATCTACATACTGTAATTGAAAATATCTTCCTAATAAACTATGATTCTGCCAAAACCTGTAACAGCCTGAGTATTTTTCTAGTTTTTATGAAGTAACTTACCCAACTTGTTGTTGCTAAGGCCAGAATCAGTCTATAGTAGGTTTTTATCCATATTTCAGGTTCATTTAGCTAAATAGTACAACCCACAATTTGTCAGGCAGTCTGTCCTATAGAAAGGATGAAACAGAGGAAGCGTATAGCAAGTGCTCTGCAAGCTCGCTACTTGGCTGACAGATGTGGGCAGCTGCAGCTGCTGCTTCCATGCATCCCTCATCTGCCTCTCTCTGGCTTCAGCTTGGGAGCGAGTGCTAATGCTCTGTAGGACAAAGGGATGAAGCTGGTTCCAAGCTCCACAATTTTCTGGGAAAGAGAACTGTTCACAAAAAGCTGCCAAATAAATCTAGGTCTCTAACCACTGTGCAGTAGCTAAAAAAAAAAAGCACAGGACAGAACTAATTATTTCCACTGAAGGCATGAGGCATTTGGAATAAAACACTGAATCCATGGTCAGACAACACTCCCATTATAATCAATACTGATAGGTGTGCTTAAATCTTGCAAGAATCTGAGAAGCTGATGCTCATGTGTTTCACTTCAATCTACTGGAAAAGTGTAGTCCAAAAATGAATGAATTAATAAAAAGATAGCTTGCTGGAATCTCAGTGCCATCAGCAGAATATTCAAGAGGAGCTTAAGCTTCTGTGTGGTTAGAATGTAGAATCAAACTTGGATTTGAGGCCTTTCTAAAAATAGCACTGCTTTATGAATGTCATGAAGCAGCACTTCATATTTTGTCGGTTGCTCTCAAAAGAGCAGGATGGCAAGATATTTGATAAGGGCAGGAAAAACAAAGCTCTTCAATCGATGGATCAGAGATTTTAAACTCTCACAAGTCTCTATTCATGTAAGCAATCAGTCACAGATGAACTGGCATGTCTGTGCCGTGACTGTACTTCATTTCTAGCCTCTTTTTAAAACAGGTGAATAAAACAAACTGCTAAGAACATTTCCTCACAATTTGTAATTTTTTTTTAAATTTATTTTTAATGTAAAATTAATTCAGCTAAGATGTTACCATTAGTCTATGAAAAATTGAGTACACTTTCAGCAGCCCACAAAAGCATAATGTACAAAAAGTGACAATTTTGGCTAAAAGTAAGAAAAAACAAAAGCCAAACTCTTCAAAGGAGTTGGCATCACATGTGGACTTTGTTCAGAAGAAGAAAACAAACAAACAAAGAAAACAAGCAAATGAAGCATCTGGCTTCTTAGCCTATCTTTAGTCTTAATAGTACTCTCCAGGTCCTATCGTTACCTCTGCCAGAATTCCAGTGGAAAACAAAAACTAAAAACAGTGGAGACCAAACTTGAACAACTAAAATGTGCACACACTGTTTGCAAATGTTGCTGTGAGTAAGGAAGCTCTCTATGTCTCAGAAGAAGATAAAAATAACTAAAATAACTAAAAAATAACTAAAATAACTAGAAAATAACTAAAGCTATCAGTCTGTTTGTGTATAATCTGATAAATGAGTGCAGTAAATTTGGGCACCGCCTTAATCAAAAATAGATGTACTGTAACAATAATGCTGAAAAAATCCATGTAAGTAAATCACCAGTGTGATAAAACTGGCATATATTTGGTCAAACTTTTCCCTTTTTAATTGCCAGTAGGCAGCTAAAGTAAAAGCAGCATCATTATTATTTTTTTTTAAATTATATTAACTTGATCACCATTCTAAAAAAAGACCTTTCTCCATTTTGTACTGTACAAAAATATTTAAGTGATACAGCAAAGCCAGTCTTATTTAGATGGCTTCAAAAAAAATGCTACTATAAGCTATCTAATCACAATGTTATCTTTCAATCGGTATTTACAGGTGAATAAAGTATGTTTTTTTCTGAAGATGCCTGACGTATAGATCTTGTGTATGTGTATAGAAATATAAACAGTTATACAACATACTTTAAGCCATTGGTATCACACATTACAGCTAAAATATAAACATGAACATACACTGACACAAACAGGAAATTAAAGGTGAAAGGTATATAAACAAGTATCTAGCTCAAAACATGTGATGATCGAGTATTCTATTGACTTGGGAACTAAATCATTACATTTACTTTTGCTAATTTAGTGTCCTCTCAGATGCAGCAAAAAGCCTCCAGCAATTCAGATAGGCAACACGTCATTCTGGGACCCATCAGAAAATGAATGAGTTGGAGAGTTGAGCAAGTAGCTATATTTGCAAAGGGAAATCTCCAAGGCATACCTACCAACAAGAATTTCAGACTAGAAACATTCTAGGATGATTGCCAACAGACATATCTCATCCAGTCACTCTTTTACAGCACTGTGGCTTCCATGTAGGGCTGTTTTTTGGTTTGTTTTGCTTTTTGTCTGCCAAGTTATTCAGCCCTGCACCAGCAACCAATAGGTTTGGTAACTGCTTCCATTTCTTGAGCAATTTTTGTGGCACTCAGTTATTTTATGATGCTTCATCTTCTGCTCCAAAGATCATGAGCTTATTACAGGATGCTAAGGGCTTTTTGTGTGTCCTGTGAGAGGAGAGAAGGGAGGTATAGAGACAGTCACCTGACCTTTGATATCTACTTATCCTCTACAGTGACCTGCAACCATGAAGAGCTGCACTGAATGATCTTTGTGCAGCACAGGAATCAGAGAGCAGCTATTTCTCCAGGACAAATGCTCTTATTTTAGAAATTGTGTGCTACTAAGCAAGCCATTAAGGGAAAGTCTAAATCAAATCAGCTTCTGCATTTTCAGTGCACTGCTGATCAGTAGAAGAATGATGTTTGTCTAGATGGACAGAAGCTTCTCTGGCAACATCATGATAAGGACATTCCTACATGATCCTGTTTCTCTCTTACGCTTGTCCAGCACAACAAGGTTTTATGTTTATTTACACTCTCATTCTAAAGGAAACTAGGTCAGTTTTCCAATACAGCCCCAAAATCACAAGAAATAAAGAAATGAAAGCAAGACCCCACAGGCACAAATGAAAAAAGCAAGATCTTTTCATTACCATCACTTCCTCCTTCTCATCAAGCCACAAGCACAGTGACAGGAGTTCAAAGTATTTCTGACAGCACTATACTATCTGAAAGCTCAATCCATAAGAGGCATGACAGGGGTTTAAGAGGATTTGCATCTTAAAGACATTGATAATTCACAGAACATCTATACTTCAAGCAAATATATATAAGATCATAAGTGACCACCCAAACTCAGCATAATTTAAAGACAGGCACAAAGCCAACAGCAGATGTGGGGAAGAAGAAGTCCATAAAAAAGGCTTAATAAGTTTCTGACAAGTTTTAGTTGTGATGGTATAAATCTAAAATACATTATTTTCCTAAGTAATAAATAGTAAAGGTCTCCTTTGAAATCAACAGCATACTTCAATTAGATTCTATACAGTACAAACTCTGTTTTTTCATCACGGAATATTCTGTTAAGTAATGTTTTCAGCTTCTACATGTGCTCCTGTCTTTACTATACATAAAATTTCAGACTAAACTGAGGCCAACTTAAAGCTTAGCCTTGACTCCCCAGTTCAGCTAACAGTCTCCTCCCCAGATGGTTCACGTGGAAATATCCCCCAGTAGTTCACAATTTTGCTGTCCTAGAGAAGGCAGCACTCAGTCAGAGTATACCACTGTGCACCAAGAGGACAAAGGGAAGTTCTAGACTGTGCTGGTGTCATTGGAAAGGCTGATAAACAATTTGTATTGCTTGACCAATCCATATTGCTAAGCTTTGTATTTATTTTTGTCACCTATGCAAGAGAAAAATGAAACAATAATGCTTATAATTTGTTTTTCTGCTTGACACACAGACTTGAAGTGAACTGATTTGGGCCATACTTGCAATTAATAAAGCAGTTTTAAAATATTAATTTTAGATACAAACTATGGTATTATTCTATCCAGTCTGAAAGAGCGCTGAACTTGTTCTGTTTGGAAGTACAGTGTCACTGCATGATTTCTTACAGAATAGAACCAACATGCTATTCACCATCATGTGGAGCCAATAATCTATTTCTGACATAGGCGATCCGTTTCCAAATTTGACAAGGTTACATTAGTCTCTTTACCTGAAGCAATGTAATTCCTCACTGGCTGAAACTAAGACCTGCAGCAGTCTTCGTTTGCAGTACTGACAAGGAAATTTGCATTTCATTCACATATAATAAGGAAATACTAAGTACATGAAATAGCCTAGTGATTTTTTTTGTTTGATTTGTTGTTGCTTACATTTTTCTACTTTTCCTATGGTAACACTGATAAAAACGTTGTGAAGTTTTGTACATCTATGCATTTATCATACATGTCATAAGAGCTCAGGAAAATGGTTAATGAATATTTTAAAAATAATAAGTTTTAGCTGCTTGTTGGGGCACTCAGGATTTAGACTTCCTGAGCTGAAACCTCCAGACACAGCTTTGCAATGATTTGAGACTCCACACACTGTTGGTGTTCCCGGTCCCCAACTGCCAACAAGGGAACAAACAGCAGTGCATTTCACATTACTACCCAAGGGATGAGTCCTTTCAGGGTGCTCAAGCATTGCAGAAGAAGAAAATACATCCATTCGTCAGGCCAAATTATTTTTGTCTAAATACTTCTACAGCACCCTATCAGTTAGAAACTGGAAACCTGCGTTCTTTCACAGGGAACTGGCGAGGCTCTGTTTACAAGTGATGACTGACAATGCCTTTTAAAGTCTCTAATTTTTCAGATAGCTGATGATTACCATAATAAAATTGCACATGACTTCCCAAAACCACATGAGGAGATGATTTTTTCCTCAGAGACAAGCACAAAAGGCTCATGCTTTCTTCCATACTTACAACAGCTTTTTGGTTTTACTTGCGTTTGGTTAACTTGCCCTTCTTCTCAGAAGATTTGAAACGATTTTGTAAATAGATCATTGCAGCTTGCAAACAGTCTCTGCTAAAGAAAGAAATTTCTCCTCTCTCTCTCTAGGTTCCCAGGTTTACAACTTAGAGATATTTCCATTCACAAAGAGTAACAAGACAGCTTAGCAACAGTTGTTGTGGCAAGCAAGCTATCTCGCTAATGTACACACTAAATGTCTGATGTGAAAACAAAAATTGTTTACTTTAGCTCAAAATAATAGCTTAAAAAAAAAAACCAAACACTTTTGGACAAACATTTCTGTATTTGAATTGATAAATTAATGAGATCAGCAGCAGGACTTTTCTTCTCCATTCAGCTGAAGCTGCACTCATACACCTGCTCCATTTATTTCATCCCCAGCGCAGAACTGGCCCAGGCTGTTCGTTCACAGGCTATTTTTGGCATGAGGATATTTGAACAATGATTGACCAGGATAAGCTGCCTCTGCTCTACTAAACATTAAACTAGCTGGTCCTCTTTGTACCTCTTCCATGGTATTGGAAACCTCAGTTGCAAAGAAGGGAAAATATTTCTCTTGGATTTGGCTTTTTAAACAGATGAGAAAAAAGAGTCTTTGTACTGTTGGGGGGCCCATGTTTACAAATGTTATCCACTCCTTCGGTGTTTATTTCTCCCACCAAAAAGGATGGTATTTTTGAAGAGCAAATTAGTAACTGATAACCGTTTTTTCTATGTTTCCTATATTGCTGTTATTCTCTCTTCAGTTAGTGCAGATGTCTGACTTTCCAGCTCTCCTCTTTTAACTCCATCTTTCATTCACTACTGAAATATTGGCTCTCCCCATGGTTCACTTACAAAAAGATCAGACAAAACACAGTTTTGAGGTTTTTTCCTGTGCTATTCTCTTCAAATACTGGCTGCTCTTCTTCAAACATCTAGTTTAAAATTCTCCTCCTTCAGCCATTACAAGGAATTGAGCTGATATGCTCAGAAAACCACTGACATTACCAGACAATATTTTTTTCTTCCACATCTGAATTTCTATGGAAATTACACTAAGTATTTCCACCCAGGCTCAAAGAAATGATTTGGAAAAGGCCTCTTTGTTGTGCTGATATATGTAAAATACCCTCCAGGAGATAAACTAAGAGGCTACAGCTTTGTGCAGTAATTGTACTCCTGCTATGATTGCTACCACCTCAGAGATACTTCTCTCTTCTTCTACGGTCCCTGAGACAGAATCTCCGCCTGCCTGCTCCTGCAAGAAAAGCTCTTCCAGTGACCTGCGACAAGCTAAGAAAACACCCCACAATCATTAAAAGTCATATTTATTCCAAACTCATTAATTCACACTTCATTTCACAGGGTTTTAACTGCTATAATCTTGGTGTGCTGAACTCAGAAAGGAAATGCAAAGCACTTCTCAAAGAACAGCTAACGTCAAGTGTTTATCAGGTCTCCCATTCTTTTCATGCATAAATAAATGTCTCTCTCTTTTATTGTTTTCTCTCCTTTTTGCTTTCTACAATTTCTGTAAAGAGCCCTCCACAATCTCTCTTCCCAGAAGCTTCTGATCACTAATTCTCTGTTTTAATCTTCTTTTGCCTATATTTATCTCCATATTTCACAACTTAGTTTCTTCTCTTTGATCCTGTAATACACATCATGCCCTGCAATTTCTTTATTACCTTTATTCACAGCCTGAACACTCTTCATCAAATACAATTCAAAATGCGTTCCTTACGAGTTGTTTTCTTATTGTATTTGCAGACTTTCATCTTTCCTTAGTCCAGATAGATGCTTCAGAATTGTTTTATTAACTACTGACATTTTTTCCTTTCAGTTCCCATATTCAAAGAGTACTTCAATCACAGCCACTTTTGCCATGTCTTATTCCATTTTTTGGAGAGGGTGTCAGTGGTTATAAGCATTTTAAAATCATCTCACATCACGCTTTAAGTTTTGTTGCTGCTAGTATCAGGTCTCTTACATCCTGATAGTGTCTAATTCTTTATTTGACAGCAGAAGATGAACATTTTCCTGTTTTACCACCTATTCAAATAACAGAGGCAACTTTTGACTTCAACTTTTTTATTTTATATCTCAGTGTAATGTCAGTGAATAGACAGCAGTTAGAAGCAGCTTCATTTTCCGATTATATAGAGTCAGCATTTCAAATCTGATAAAAGGACATGACAACACACTATGAGGCTTTTATACTTAATATTCATTATTCGTAATTATCTCTCCAGAGCCAGTTTTTTTCCTTTATTATTGAGAAAACAGAGAGGTATGAAACCCTATTTTTGACCAACATTAAATAAAGATAGGCTTTTTATTTTGTGAGAGAAAACACTGTTTTCCCACAGTGCAGCATAACTGGAGTTGCATCCTGAATAGAAATGGGAGGAGGAGTGGGGAGGTGAGGTGGTGGCAGAAGAGGGATAGTTACTATGGAACTTGGAAGCTTGCTAAAAAACAAACATAGAAAAATGGCAATTTGGGAAAAACCACAATGTTTTTCAGTCTGAGACTGACCAAGATACAATGACTTAAAAGCATATGATCAACTTCACCAAACAAAAAGAGCTTGCAGAGCATACAGCAAAGCTTTGCAAATATGTCTAGGATCTATTTAAAAAAGCCAAACAAAACAAAACAGAAACATAGAGATGTCCAAATTTCGAGTATTTCTTCAGCTTTCTATGGATACTTTCCTCTGCTTGCCTTAAAACAGCATAAGGCAGTAGCTTACTAACATTTCTCATTCATCCACTTCTGTATACCTTTTGGCTATCACCCGGCCAGCATCTGTGAAGTCACAACCACCCTTTCATCAATCCCATTTGGCCCTCAGTCTTCACCATGTTGTAAAGACCACATACATTTTAGCCACATACTTCCTGCTTTGACACTTCTGTGTGCTCAAAGTCAGTTCCTAATTCTCACATTTTCATTTCAAATGTACGTTCCCATGTAAAGAAGATGGAGAATGGGAGAAACTTTCATATTCCTTATGTTAAAAACAATGCACGTGGATGGTGCTACGGAAACAACAGAAAACTGTTTTGAAGCATATTACAGACTGACTTGGCCTTAAATCAAATATGACTGAACCAATTTCATAACATGTGTTGCCTTTGTGTCTGCAAGATTGGCACCAGTCCTCCTCTATTAGTTGAATATTGATAAATATTATCAAGCATTATGCCAAACAGTAGAAAACTAAGCTTCTGAAAAAGAAGATATAATGGCAGCAGAGAAATTTTAAAAATAGCTCCTGTCAGTGACTCAGTCTGTTTTCATGATGGAACAAACTTTCTAGAAGTAACAATAACAAAAGTGAGGTCTGTCATTCTACCAAGACATTCCACCCTAATGTTTACAGGTGCCTTATACCAATTAAGCAAAAAATAGCAAAGAAATTACTAGGTTATATTAAAAGAAAAACTTAAAATAACCATTGTGAGCTAATGTTAGAGGTATTCCATGAACTAGGTTAGGTCACACCTACAACATATTACAGTCTTCAGCTCTGACATCTCTTCTACAAGCTCTATAAATACACTGGTAGAGATGTTGAAAAGAGCATCAGCAGTTAACCCTCCATCAAGCCAGGCACTGATTTTTTTTCTTTACTTGTTTTCCATATTTGATAAATATTAAAGAAATACAATATCAATTTTCTGCAACTTTAATTGCAGACGATTTTGGCCTGATTTTTTTTTTTTTTTTTTTGGTGTTTGTGTGTGTGACAGCATTCCAGCAAAATCACCTCATCATTTGTTGTTTTTATATTACATACATGGCTAAAGATACAACTGTTGTCCTAACCTCTTTCTTGCAAACATGGTCACATCATAAAAGACGGTGTCACACCTAAAATTAGAAACAAGTCTCAGCTGTGATGATTTTAACCGTGAGCCTAACCTTGAGAAATGCTGAGTGCCTTCCAAGAGGTACAGGAAAATGGATTCAAGGTTTCTCAGCAGCATACAGATTTTGAATAGCGAATCAAAAGACAATAGTAAGGAGGAAAAAAAAGAGGGAGAGAAATAAAGATAGATTTAAAAATAGGTACTGCAGGAAAATAGAGTGGCATGATTACTGATATCCATTTATATGTTATACTGACCATTTTCATAAAGGCACTCTATAATATTTAAGGTTTAATTCAAAATCTAAGCTGGTAGTTGACAGGACTAAACCTGCTTCAAATTATATTAAGCCCTGCAGGTTTGGGGCCATTTGACCACAGAAAAAATAATGACATTATATATTGAAGGTAAGTTTTTAAATGACCCTTCTTACTTCTGTATATCACCTGAGGGGCTTGATGAGTCCACTAGCTATTTCTAAATTATTATTTAGAATTATTATTTAAAATTATTATAATGTGGAAAAAAGTGACATTAGAATGTGAAAAAATAGCAAAGCCAAAACTATGAAACCAACAATGCTCCCTAGTTCCAACTACATTGAAATGTATTGAATGACACTTCACATTCTTCTCTGTTGTCTTTCAACTTCATTGTTATGGAAAAAACCTGCAGAAGAGAAACTTCAGTACACAGATTTCTATTCCAGCTTAGAAGTGATACAGACTAAGAAGGTGAAGAATTGAACTTCAGTTACCACAGCGTTCATAAAGCGGAGATGTAAACTCTTCACAGTTTGTCCCCTCTCCTCACCTGCAATCTCGCTCGAATGATAAAGACTTGATTTAGTATCTATCTAATCCATAGAAAATTGCCTACTGCCACTTACAAGTGATAAGCTCCAAAAATAGCATAAAATTGATCTCACGGGGAAAAATGGATTGATTAGGAGAGGGAAAAAAAAAAAAAAAAAATCACTGAACAGGGATAAAGAAAAAGCTTATTTATTTCCTTTGAAATGTTACAAATTAAAATCCACATAATGCTTAGCAATGAAATATGACTTTAATAGATTTTTTTTTCCCACCTAGAGATAACAGTTAACAGTGTGATTGTTCGCAGAATTATTGCTTCAATAAAATTATGTCTCCATAAATTCATTTTATACATAAAGGTTCATTGTCTATGATTGTTTTCAAAGCTTATCTAACCACTGAAGACCAGTTTCACCATACTAAATTAAGCACTGTGTCTTGGTAGCTTATTACAACTAACTGGAAAGCATTCATGAACTTGGTTTAATAGTGCTGCAACATGCCAAATTCCCTCAGAGGATTTGATAGGGAAAGCTTACATCTGGGTAGGGACAGCTGGTTGTATCAGGTATAATTGCTTCCTTACTATAGGAACACACACATCAGCCACAATGCTCCTTTTTTATATGAAACAATTCATTTCTCAAAAATCCGTTATTTTCTTTAAAAGATACTCATAATTTTCTGCAGTGTTGCCTCAAGCCATAGAGAAACATCTACACGAGCGTCTTGGAAAATTTTTTATTATTAGGCATGAACTTAGTACTGAATTAATGATTTCAATCTTTAAATCTCTGATGTAATCAGTTATTTATGCAATCTAAAATTAACCTAATGGATGTATTTTAGTATTCTGACTTAACAGATTTTTGTTTCCTTTTTTTTTTTTTTTTTTTAATTTGGTATAAAATGTCTCTACACTGGTTTTGTAATTGAAACCATACTGATTTACCAGCATTAAGCCACTTCATTTTGTATTTTCTTAGCTCTAATAACAGTGCAATAAGAGTCTGATTTTCCTTTAATGGAGAAAACATATGAAGGTGTCATGTCCCTTAAACACTTGTGGTTCGGTGGTTCCATTGCCTGTGTAACAGTGTTACCAGCAATGAGTGCCAGGCTCCTTACAAAGGCCAGTCTGGCACTCAATTATCGAGCAGCCAAAATAACTGCAAGTAGTCTCATCCTACTGGGAACTGTGATACTCACTCAGGTGAAAGCCCTGCAGCTTTCAATTAAAGGTTGGCCACATGTTGGATAGTTACAACTGCAGATGTATAAGCAATGTGAGGTAGAAGACAAGAAGTTGCCCATAGCTAATAACCAATTTTCAGGGTCAAGTGTTCAGTATCAGGTGGATTCTTGAAGATGAGAAAGAGGGAAAGCGTCAAACTGCAGAACTGAACTTTTTTCAAAGCGTTAAAATGCAGTCCCTAACTCCACAAAAGACTTACCATTCCCCAGCCGCACACAAGAACCCTAAAATGAAGCGGTGGATTCTTGGTCTGCTTGCTATTTGGCACATCCATTTTCCTGTCTATGGCATGTTTATAATTGACAGAGTCGATAAAGATCTCTTTTGTTCTGGTTAGTCTCTGTTTTTACCTTTTATAGAAATAAGCAATTTAATTGTTTGGTGAATTAAAATAACTCAATGCTCTACTAGTAGTAAACTGTTGAATTTCATGCCTTCCTCTATTCCTAGCAATAGTATGAATCAAATATTCTATTTCTAGCATTTCTTGTAAGCACTGTTTATTTTCTCAGTCTTGTGTAGCAAGCAGAATAGCAGAAAAGCAATGTGTAAGGTAGGAGCTGGCATTCCACTGTTTCATCTGCTGATGCAAAAAAGCCATCTTTTTTTGAGTTAATCTAAGATTTTACCTCCCATAAAAGCATCCCACTGGAGCTTACACATATCAGCTGTTCCACTGCAGGGAAATCCCTTGTTGATTAATACCATACAAGGATGTTATAAACTCTTAAATATAAAAAGTTATGGCTTTTGCAAACACAGAAGCATAAGTTCCAATACACCAGAATCTTGCAAAAAAAGATATAATTACAAACAGTAATTGCCTGACCTAAACTGTCAGGTCCTGACCCAATGCAGCAACACTACTGCAAAAAAAAAAAAAAGCCAGAAGATTTCTGTTTTTTGTCTTATTTTCAACACTGTATTGAAGTTAAGGGATGAGAACTAAATAGCAGTACTCGTTTGGAGGCCGCATAGAGTTCACGTGGAAAACACTAGACACAATACTGACGAATCTCACCTAGTTAGGAAAGCTTGAGAACAAGATGGCACCCTTCAAAATGCTCACGTTGAGCCCAAAACAACATTACTTACAGGACTGCAAGTTTTAGCCCGTTAAATACAGAAATGCTAACCTCACCCTGAAAGCATAAAGAACAGCTTGCAAAATGAGCAATAATAATCAAACACATGAGGTTCATACATGAGTATCAGTAGCCTCGGTAGGCCCAGTCAGTGTTCAGGATGTAACGACACGGAGAAGATAAGGCCATGGCAGCAAAGTGAAATGAAATTTTTGCAAGCACAGTGAACATGGGCTCACTTACAAAGAGCAGTAACTGGTGAAATGGTAAAGCCTGCTGATGCTAGCAAGTAATTAAGGATAGTTAAAACCAGAGCTAAGTACGTGGAATTGCAAAAGAAATGGAAAGGGCGATAAAATGGCGAACTCAAGGCAGGTAAAGGGAAAGTGACATGCACAAAGAAAAGCAAAACTAGCTTCACATAGAAATCACATTTTAAAACCACAACTACACAGGAATGAAATCTTAGATTTGCAAATAGTTCCACCAGATAACTTCTGCTCAGTGCTCAGAAGTCAAAAAGAGAATATCCTAAAACTAAAAAGATGGATATGATAAAGTTCTGCTGAACAGAGAGTAGCACAGAGACAGTACATGGGGACTAATTGTTCACTGTATTTAAGTAAAAGAGCTAGATACCTTCAAAAGAAACTTACAAAAAATTACTTGAAATGAAATAAAACAATGCAATTTTTTCCACACTGGATATCAGACCCATGGAACTCCTTGAAAAAGGATATTACAGATGCCAAAATAATTTCCCAACAGCTAGATGTTGTAAGATTACTGAAGAGAAATACATGCTCATCTCAGACACATGTTCACAGCTAGTCCTTAAGACAGGACACAGTTCTCCATAGTGTGTATCACAAGAGCATGGTAAGGAACATCTCTGCAATGTCATAGCAGGACACTTTCCAACACCATTTTCAAGAGCATACTCATCAAAACAACATTCTGTCTCATATCTTCACTCAGATAAATGAATTATATTGAAAGGCCTTCAGCCAAAGCCATCCTATGTCTGTTAAAAGAATGTTTTTGGAAAAAGAGATGGATTTTATTGTTCTCGTATTTAGTCAAAAAATATGCAGAATTCTCATCTTCCTCATAAACCCTATCTTTGTGTATTTGTCTGAAAATGACCACTAAAGCAAAGACTCAGACACATCATAGCCTAAGGCAGATATTCCCAGCCTCTGTCCTTCTCAAAGATATTTTGCAGCACCTCACAAAAATAGATAAATTATCAGAACCTCTCCACTCCCACTTGACATATTTCCTCACTGTTCCCCGGTAGGCTTCTAACCAGGACTCCATACAAAAGCTGATAGAGCCAGGGGAACTCTATAGCACATGAACATAAAATCTGAAATTGATGCAAAATTCAGAACATCATGGAAGTGCTGGCCTAATGCATAGAGCACAATCACACAAACACTCCCAGTCCAGACATACAGATGGAAAGATGAGTGTCCCTCTGCTGCAAAAAGTTATCAGGACTGCTAAAACAGGATATCTGTGTAGCACTTATATATGAAAGAATATGGAATAAATCAGCATTGAACGGGGGAAAAAAAGTGCAAACTTCTTGGGAAGAGGCACTCTACAAATGGTCACGGGGAGCTAAAAACAAATAGAGGTTTCAGCTTTATTGTAGTAAAAATGACATTCTATACCAAAAATTTGATATTCCTGTAATATAACAAAGTAATTTGTTGGATTGATATAGAACAGTAATACTGAACTACTGAATTTATGGTAGTAGAGTTATAGCACGCTTTCTAATATTCTGCGGAGATATGTATATAATTTTGCGGAGGGCAAATTGTGGCAGACAAACCATTCCTTTTCATTCTGCTTGTAGTTGTACTAATGAGTCATTAAAGATGAACTACGTCCTATATGCATCTCAAAATAATCAAATATAAGAAATACATAGGTAAAAAAAATTCCTCTGTATTGCTGATATCCACAAGTTTGCACTGCATTACTGAATCCACAGTGGAGACAAAGGTAATTTCCAGAGAAAGTCCCATCACAAATAAAGTCCAAGCAAAATAACATCATTTGTCTGTTGTCTTTCGGCCTAGGGAAATGGAACATTACCCATCATGCAGTACGGAGCTTCTCATTCAAGCCTATCACAGATGTTACTGCTATTTTTCTCTAAATATATGAATTCAGCAATGAGAATATTAAGAATTTAACTTTTTACATACACATATATATGCATAAATACATATATAAAAATGAAAATGAAATGCTTATAAAACTTATGTTTTATATATGTATGCATATATATATATTACATATATAAATATATATATATTATGTAATGTAATTTTATCCCACAAGGTTCAAATGCAAGATTGGCAAAACACTGACATGACAAACATCATCTAAAAAAAAATAACACACACCAAAAAAAGGGAAGGCAATACATAGGACTCTTCTAAAGATACTCAAACAATACATAATACATAATTCTTCAGCTACTGGCTTCTGCGCTTACTGCGTTCTGAGGACTGATAGACGACTTTTCTTCTGGGTTGGCAGTATAGCTGTACTGTCTCTCATGCATTTCCTTAACTGGACCGTGAAGTCAGAGCTGAGCAACGTAAGATACTCTCATAGTTTTCCAGGAATAAAGCATGAGGGCTGGCAAAACAAGCATGATTTCCTGCTGTGCAGTCCTGACTTTCACCACCAGGTAATACTAAATGAATTAACATGATTTTTTTTTTTAAAAAAAAAAAAAAGCAACAAGACAAATAGCACAGAGACTCTTTTTTTTCTGCTCATCAGAGAATACAGAATGTTTTTGATATTTAAAAAAAAAAAAAAAAAAAAAGCCAACCCCTCCCCCCCTTTGAAATACCAAGCCGTTGTCCTCTAAAAAGAATATAGGTACAACCATATTCACCTGCTCAATGACCTGGCAGCTGATTAAAAAGGACCACCTGCTACCTGCCAATAGAGTTCAGGCACCTGCTGGCTCAGCTGAGAGCATACATTACAAATTGACACCCACTTAACTTCATTTGCACGTGAAAAGATTTGTGCTGCATACAAATTTTCTTGTCGTGGTCCATCCAGGATAGAGCACTATCTAGGACACACTAAATAAAAGTTCCCCATTTCAGGCTTCTTTAACCAGGGGTCATCTGTATGGATATGTCTGCATGTATAAACACATAGCTATGTACACACACATATTTCCATTGAGTTTCTTCTTTAATTTGCAACTGTTAAATACACTCAGGAACATCAAAGTCTTTCACATATCATAGATGAAAATTCACATATAGCTTTACTTTTAATATAATACCTAGCTGCATTAAAAAGAAAATTCTTTGAATTCATCTCAAGATAATTGAAGGGTGATACTCATATTTACAGATTATTACAGTCAATTTCCGTGGAAATATTCAAAGCCTGCTGTAGCTGACCTTGCTTTCAATGTTCAGGTTGAACAAGAATCCCACAGGTGTCTCCCTATCTCAAGATTCTGTGAATCTGTGATTATCACCAAAAATAGAAAAAAATAAAACTTCTTTGGAGAAATCAGAACTTAAAGAGACCAAGATGAGCAACATTTCATATGTGATCAGCCCTTTGTTCTCCCAGAGATCTGCCATATTCTGTGATGCACCACACATGTGAGCTGGCCGCGGGAATACTTCTCAGAGCAGGCCTTAGATCTGCATTTACCAGTTCAGGGGGTTTTTCTTTCATTAACTGATTTTATAAGTAGCTTATCATGGTGGGCCAAGCACAGACAAGTTTATTTTGGTTTTAAAGAAGCCTATTTTGCTTAATTTAAATATCTAGGTCATAAATTCATGCCATGAATGGACTGCCTGCTGCAGACTCTGCCAGCAGAAGATATTTTAGATTTCCCTTTTTTTTTTTTTTTTCATCTCCAATGGAGAAGTTGCACAAGCCCTTATTCTGAAAAAGTTTTGGAAATAATGAGCCCCAGGTGGAAAACAGCCAGCATCTGGCAAGGACAATAAGGCCCTCAAAAAACACCATTGCTGGCAGAGAAAAAAAAGAAGCCATCAGTGAAACCAAAACAATCTCAATTTAATCCAAACAATCTTCCTAAGGCTTAAATCAGTCTTAGTTTGTAGTTAGTAAAAGTCTTTACTAACTTAAAAATGATTTGATGAACTAAATTTACATGCATAATTATGTTCTTTGATCTGAGGGGAATCCTCTGTGGCTCAACCCTGTTATGATTTATAATAATTTCAGCTTCCTGTCTTATTTCTGCAATGTATAGCTGCATTAAAAAAAATGGAGAAAAAAAAGTTTGGTGTTTTTCTGAGCTGATGCTGAGTACGTGCTTTCGCAACTCAAATGCGATACAAACAGGTATAAAAGATACGCCAATAGTTTCCAAGTGTAAAGCAGAACTTACTATTTAGGGGAAAAAATATCAATTAAATATTTGAGAATTTTTTAAAACTTGCTTTGGGCATTCTATACAAATTTCCATCTTAGGGAGAGAAAAAAAGGTTATTTAAAAAAAAAAAGTATTTCTTTCTAAATTTTATATGGCAAATATTTATTGCAGTTATGCTAAAAGCCTGAAAATTACTTTGATTTATTTACTTTACAGCATAACATCACTGAGGGATAAATTATACTCTGCTGCCAGGACAAAGGATCAAGGATCCATGCAAATTGGTTAAAGGGAGATGAACAGGACAGAAGATGGAATTAGACTGAAAACATCACTACTGTGGTCATTCCCCTTGTCCTCCCATTTTCAGTGGTTGGAATTGGTCACTGTCACTGCGTCAGTGAGCTATGCAAATTCCTGGCACTGTTCTGCATCAGGTATCTTGACTTGGCTGCAGAACCACCACAGCTGAGGGACCTGGGGCTGGACTCCAGCCCTAACTTAGACCCTGGCAGCGGACGCATCTATTCAGATTCCACTTGTTGGGGTTACAGTCTTTGGATTCCACTTGGAGGCCAATGCACATGCTGCAGCACCAAAGATAGCAAAGCTATCTTCATTACTGCAGCAGACTGCCAGGGGCTGGCAGGGATAGCACATCCCACAGCCCAAGCCCAAGCCTTTCATGCTCCTTGGTGTCCAGAGTGAGCAGCCTGTCCTGCAGGTAGTTTGAGAGGTAGAGATCTGCAGCTCCATCAGGATGCTGCTTGCTAGAGCTTTATGTGCTCTCAATTAAAGTGTGAAAGACGTCAATCGATGAGTTCAAGTTCCAGCACATGACCTCACCACATGAAACAACTCATAAGACAGCACGTGTATTTTTAGAACAAAAATTTTGGAAACATTCAGCATTGGTCTTATTTTGTCCCCACCAATTTCAGTTTTACTCTTTTAGAGATTCTACTGTCACAATACTACCTCCATAATGTTACTTATAACAACAGGGCCTTGGTAGAAACCTACATGTACTTATGCCGAGGTACCTTGACTGTTTTTTTGTTTTTTAAATAATAATGTATATAAACTTAAATTACTTTATATTTTAATAAAGTCTATAGTTAAGAATAAACTATTTTTCCTTCCTGTCCTCTTTGATCTCTTCTTCTACAAATGCAGATATAAGTATTACTGAATATGGAAGGTTCATATCAGTCATATCAGTTTACAAAAAGTGGAAACTAGCTTCAAAATATATCACACGATTAATCAGGATACCAGACTTCACTTGCTAATGAGTCATGAACTTTTCAGCAGCAAAATCAGCATCTGAATTGGTAGCTAATCATATCAATCAGAAATAAGTGAACTAAAAAAAAAAAACATGTCAAAAACCCAATTATAAGTAGCCTCTGGTTGTCCAAAATCTGTGTGGATAACAATGAAGTATTAAGTGGATAGTAAAGCAACTTACAGTAATTCAATTTAGACTGCTACTTAAAGAAAGTTGTGACTCAACACTAATAACTAATTTTACCTTTCGTGATTAGTGAAAGCTGATTAGTATTAAGTATGTTGTCTGCTGGTTCTGACATGATTATTGTCTTTAGGAAAAAAATAGCCTTATTAATTTTGCTATAGGTACACATTTCTCTTCAACAAATTTCCTCAGCAATACAGTAAGCATTCCATCATTCGTATGTTACTAAACTCTCCTATAACCTGCAAAACTCAAGTGATTCTGTGTACAATCCAGGAGCAAAAGAACTTAACAAAATCATATTAAATTCACTTCCTTCCCTAAAGTGGGTATTATTCCATTCTCTTCAGTGAAGCTTCCTATTTTATTATAGCTTTTTGTTGTCCTCAACATAATCAGAAGGGTGGAGTTGCTCAGGTGTTTCTTCTTACAGCAGCACAGACTTTCTCAAGGATAAACATACCAACTTTGTTGTGAAGTTAAAGCATAAAGCAATCACCAGTGAAACGTTGTTGTTGCATTGCAAAAGTATCACAGGAGATCAAGAACTATTTACTTTTAGTGGATAGAAAGCTCAACAAAAAAGGGGAGGTACTTGGGAAGATGCACAGAGGCTGTAAATTCACCCCCATCTCCAACAAATGTTCGTGTCCCTTCTAGAAAATATAATGATAGTAATTGTTGCAGTATTACAGAGCTCTTCCTTCAAGCCTCCTCAGACTAAGCTTCAGTGAATTTAGCCCCCGGTACACAACCTGTGTGTTCACACCTACACCTCTGCTGTTCTTTACACAGCCGAGAGAGATGTAGTTCTCATTCAGGTGAATATGTAGTGTATTGAAAAACTTCTCTGGAAGAGGAAAAATCCAGCTGCTTCAGCATTCTCTATATTTACCTAGGGCTGCGTATGGCTTACTGTTTTATGTACCATTTTCTTACTCATCTAGAGATTTCTACAGCTGCTTTTTAGAGTGGATTACACAGGTGATTTCCATCCAAACTGAGTCTCTTGATAACGTGTACGGATTGTGTCAGTTTTATTATTTTGGGTTTACAATGATGTAAATGGTAACAGAGACTGGCCTTGGCTCTTACCTACAAACTTCAGAACCCTTGATGTATATTCCTATTTTATGATGTATTTCACTTACAGAGCAGGACTGTGCCTATAGGTTGCTTTCCCCTCAGGCACTAGTGCTAAAATCAATGACTAAATTTACAAGGGAAAAAAAAAAAGAAAAAAAAGAAAAGAAAAAAAAAAGACCTTTGCAATCTTTTCAGATCCCAAATGGGCAGCTTCTATTAGAGCATGCTTTATTTTTACAAATCAAGGTCCAAGAACCATGACGGGCATGTGAGCCCCCATAAACTATACACACTGGTTTCACTTCAGTGAAAACAAGTGAAGTGAAACTGGCAGGTTTTCTGAAGTTCAAATAGAACTTATTTTCTTACACTAATTTAACTGATTACCTGAAATCTTGACCTCTTCAAAGCCTATCTCCTCTGCCATCTACTGGAGCCTTGCTATATAAACTATGGCATAACCTACTACAACATATAAAATCTGCCACAAGGAAAACATTATGATTTAATATAAACTGCATGAATAATCTGATTATCAAGAATATTACTATAAAAAGTAAGCAAGCTCTGATCCTGGAAACAGCAGTTAGGTGAGCATCCCAAATCAAATAAATAATATTACTTCAGGCTTTTCAAATAAATATTTTAAAAAAGCTATTGGTCCAAACTCTAGTTTCCCTTGCAATATATAGCCAGTTACTTCACTGTAGTTCATAAAGTTACCCAAGAAGTATCCATTTGTAATTGAGTCCAGACTGTTGCATTTTCTTCTGTGTTTTTAAAACAAGTGTCAAAAATAAGTTTCAGAGTATGAGCTGCATATTACCCATATGTTCTGCAGACTCTTGTAAAAGAGTCTGTATGCACTGGTGTAATGTGGAAAATGCATTTTGAACCATAAATTTCAGAACCATTTTTACAGGCATAATGCAGATTGTGCTAAATCAAAACAAACCTCTCCTTTACTGAATGTGCCAAGGTGTCATTCCTGGTGCCCAGCCAGACTCACTTCGAAATTGTCATTGGCAACACTAAGAAAGGCAAAAAGTGGACAAAACTTCTGCATAGGCCACTTGACCTCTTCAACTTCAGCACACCACACCTCCCAGAGCAAAGTTACACTGAGGAAGCAGAACTGTGGGAAGGCGGTTCTTGGCTCAGAGCTGAGACTACACCATCCCTGATACAGCAAAGAACTTCCCTACTGCTCTTGGTCTTTTTTGAGAAACAATGCCAGATCTTTTTTCTAAGACATTTTAAAAATTATCAACAAAGAGGGGCTTCAGCCTATTCAGTTCCCAATAGTTTTCACAGAGCATGAGAATATCTCTAATTAAATAATGGTTATCCCCATTTCAGAACAGAGACAGAGCCCAGAAAGAAGCTGCAGGTCAGGTTACCAAATTGGTTCACTAACCTGTATTTATCTCCTCATAGTTGTAGAAGAACTTACTCATATCCCTACACAGCTCTTTGCCTCCTGCATTTTCAAGGTATAGGGAAGCAAAGTTGCAGCTCAAACAGATAAGCAGCTGTTTTGGTGTAAAAATCTGGGTGGGAAAAATGGTTTTGTTTGTGCAAAATTCTTGTGACTAACACTTCCAGCATCTTAGAATCTACACTTCCACAGTCTTAGAAATAGCTATCAAAGCTTGCCAGAAAAGATGTCACTCAACCAGAGAGAGGTCTTTTATTGTTCCCACCTAATAAAAATTTCGTTGAATTACAGGTTTGAAAAGCACAGTTTGAATATTGTGCAAGAAAAAAGACTTTCTGGGGATTAATAAGAATTTTTTTTTTTAATCATATAACTAAGATAGACCCACCTTAAGCAGGGTATTGGATCAGATGACCTCTAGAGGTCCCTTCTATTCTATATTTTTCATTGTTTCTGTGATCTGAAAAAAGGCAAGCCATCTGAGACTGAGCTTACTATTTGGCAATGCTAGAAACTTCTTCCAGAAATGTGAACCAGACGATGGGAATGTCTGCTGGCTACTGGCTGTCAACTGGTAGAACCAGTAAATTAATGTCCTCGAGGGGTTTAACCCTGTTGGGGTCTAGGTAGTCTAAAGCAAGGGCATTGTGCCAGACTATTTTTCTTTTCCAAATTCAACATTATGCATGCTTAGCTTGGAGACTGTTTATCCAACAGGCAAAATACTTTCAATTATTTTATTAGCAAAATCTTACTTTCTCCCAGGGTAGTAGTTCCTGTCCAACACATGATGCCATCTGGGGCTTCCAAACCATTTTGATACAGCACTAACATATCTACCATCCCTATTCACCAGTTCTAATATACTAAACAAAAATTGCCCATGATTACACAAATCTAGTGATGGGAAAATTCTCATACTGTAATTAAGAAATCTAATTATTCTAACCAAAAGTGAGGATTGTGAGTGGAGCATGATCCAGACAGTGCTCTTAAATACTGGAGGATGCTGTAGAATGACATGCAGAAAGGACATGATAGGAAGAGATGATGAGAGAGAAGCAGTTTTAAAATAAATAATGAGAAGATAGCGTGGCCATAAAGGGTAGGGCCATAAGTGGCATTTAGCCACAACTCAAGATATGTAGAAGAATGCTGTCACTCAAGAGTCACAAACAACAGGGAAACTCCTGAAAAAGATTAGTCTTGCTTGCATCCCATGGTTAATTTGCATATAGGACATAACATAAAAGGACTACTACCTTGTTGGGTTTGTTGGTTTGTTTGTTTGTTTGACAGGGTTAGCAAGTTTGGTGTGAATGAGGAAAAATAAATGCAAGTAAAGAAGAATCTTCCTTTCGTTAACAGAAGTCCCTGAAACCTGAAATGTTTCCTTTTACTGGCACACAGTTTCTATGTGTGCATGGACTAGTCACTTAGTGAAAAGTAACTGCAAAATAAATTTGGACTGGAACTGAGAGACAATCAGGTGAACACAACTTATTTTCTTTTAAAACACAATATTTTGCTACTGCTCCTTTTCATATGCAACTGACTGACACCAGCTGCTCCTGGATACTCCTGGAAGAAGACATCTACAGGCTGATATCACACAGCCTTCACATAAGACACCCTTCCTTCCTGCAAATGCTTAATGGCATATTCAGATTGCATGCTTGGCTTCTGCTGTTCCCCAGGCTCTGAGAGCTATCTGTGTGCTGTTTCACAGCAGCCTTTGTCTAACTGCAGTAGACTAGGAGAATGGTCCTTCCTATAAGGACCAACCAAATTGGCTACCAGTTCCTTTTCCTCCAGTGTGAAACCATGACACCAAGTGGAAGAAAACACTAACACAGCCTGCAGTAGCCTCTAGTGAGGCAATGATGCTCACCAGCTCTGCTGCCTGTTGCCAGCTGCCCCTCAGAGGATGGTACCAGCATCAATCCTCCATCCCAGCACAGAGAGGGAGCTTGCCCTTTCCTCCCTTAGAAGAAATGCTAAGTGGTTTAAGCTAGCTGTTTGCACAGTCATTAACACACAGCAAGAAGGGAGCAGCCAGCAGCACTACCTTTGAGCTGTTAATTGTCCTGGTTTCTGTTTGGTTTATTATCCACACTGTTTGCGGGAAAGAAGCTTGTGTTTGCCTGGCTGCTACTCCATGAAAAGGCACACTGTCACTCTTCTCCAATGGCCATGCTTTGAAAGAACACCAGCTTCTAGTCAGTTCTGTGCAGGGCAGAGCCTGAGCACCCACTGTCATGCTCCAAATGCCCAGCGAACGCAGGCAGACTTCTGTTCTCAAGATTTTTCACCATAAAGCCATGAGCAGCTCTTCACAGGGCTTCCTGCTCTGCAGGGAACCTGTTCTCTGTGTCTCACTGTGACAGATGAGCTCCTGTACCCTGCATCCTGCTGCAGAAGCCTTGAGCTGGTGTAGTAACAATCTTCAGTTGCATGGGACCCTTCTGGGACATGGCTTTTAAGTCAAATTTATCCTAGATGTCTCTTGTGTTTTCTCTGTTTCCAAAGAGAACAACTTGAAGGACTGGTGTGGTATAATGGATTGTATCTGATACAGACAGCTATGATATTATGAGGTACTCTGAGAAAAATCAATTTTAACGTTGAGTAGTTATATTGCTATTTTAGCCTGTAAGCCTGTGTCTAAACAGTACAACCCTGTGCAATTCAGAGATACCCCGTCTTAATATAGCACAACCACAGTGCTTCACTCAGGCTAATTTGGGAAGCATGGTGCAGAACATCTTACTGCACAGCTTCTGGGAGCCTGCCTAGTTCAACCAGAACTTGCTGAAATAACTCAGCATGGCAGGGCCCTGAGATTGATTTTTCTAGCTGTAACCTAAAAATAACACCAGCTCATCTTTTAAAGACATTCTGAAAACAAATTCATCTAAGCGTCAAACGCTTAGATAAAATGGATACACATGATTGAAAAATCCTACAGGTCACACATAATTCTGTATTCAGTGCAGAACCAGAAGGCAATGGTAAATAAAGTTAGAGCTTTAATATACAAAGAAAGAATAAGACATATTTACAAAGCAACCTATACAGCTAGAGCATCTATCAAGTATTACCAAGCAAGCTAGATTCAGTAGGAAAAAATAAAAGTAGCAGTAATGAAAGTTAAACAGCTATGCCTCAGACAAAAGAAGGAAAATGAAGAGTATGTGAACAGTCAAATTATTGCTCAACACTTTTGTTTTAGCATTCCACTATTCTACTTCTCCTTCTCTCTCACTTTTTTTTCCCCCAATTCACGAGGGTATCTCACATACACACACACACACACACACATTATAAATACATAAAAAATATGTCATATGTTGTCTAATTAAGCATATCCCTTTCCATCTGAGCAGAAAATACAAGAATGCTGTCCTTCTTATAATTTTATAGTGCATTCTATTTTTAAATGTGTTGATACATCAGGTTTCTAAAATTAAGCTGAAAAAATTGTCTATTTCTTTTCCTGGGATATTACAGCCTTATAAATAAGTACTAGTTCTTTATTCTTCTACAGCATTACCTCTGGCCCTGAAACAGTTACACAGAGGTGGTTATCTATAGATCAAGAAAACACAAACTTCCCTTCCACCTCTCCTAGCATAGGGGTCAGAGAGTCCTCACCTGGTACTAGATTTAACATGACAGGTGATAATGTAGAAGTAAAAATAACTTGTCAGTATTCCCTTCACCAGCAGACAATTACTAGTTTAAACATGGGAATGATCTGTTCTCAATTACAGAAGATTTAAATACAAGAGAATGCAAACACATGCGTAAGTACACACCAACAGATGAATGCATACATGCATATGTATACACACACACTTTATTTAGAAAAGATTATTTTGGTCAGAAATCCATGTTAAAGTTGGGGCCAGCATCAGCTTTAATTAAAATCAGCTCAGTAAACCTGATACTGGATTTCCAGTACTAAATGGAGGTTTAGAGGGCTTTAATTAGGATATAAAGGCTCTGCTCCCAGTAGAACAGGTCCTCAGTAAGCCCCTCTGCTATTCCATTATCCCCAGCCCAGCATGCGTCATTAGGTGCCTCTGTCTGCTTTAGCCTTATTAATGTATTTAAGTACATACAACATTGAATTAGCACAAACTGCTCTAAGGTTTCAAGATGAGAGTCAGTCATTTCCATCACATCAGCTTTACCTCTTGCCTTGCAGAAAAATAAATACTGCAAACCAACCCTGCTCATTTCCTATGTAAGCTGCTCTAGATACTTGGCAGGTTTCATAACAATATACTGCATTTCAACAGGTTTATAAGCAAACAGGAATATCCTTTTTGAAGGCATCTGTAGACTGCAATCAACCACATAGGCTGTGATTCACAGGACAGACCCACACTCAGGGTTGTTCAAGTATAGTTCTAAAGGGAAAATACAAAGAGGAATCCTTTAAAAAACTACTGTTATTTAATCACTTTTCTTGGTAGTATCTGCTGTAATCACTACATAATACAGCACTAACATCACTAATCTTGGTTTCCGATTGTAAGCCAGTTTTTAACCTATCCAAAAAATGTTTGATTAGTCAACACTAATCAGTTCTACACTGCTCCTGATATAGTTCACTACATCAGTCCTAAATTGGTTACTTAGTTAAGTGTTTCAAAAAGGTGCATAGCACTTTATGTCTTAGCACACACAACAAAGACTATTTTGAGAGACTTTATGAGTCAGCCAAGCATTACATGCTGTGCATAACTCCATGGCTTCTGAAGGAGGATGGAAAGCAATGCCTCGAGATTTTCTTAACACATTTCCCTCATTGCCATGGAGAAAAGTATTGTACCTGCTCTCTTTCACTGGTCAAGCTTCTAGCAAATCACTGTCTTTTCCTTATTCCACATCTTGTTCCACTTGAGACTGGGGGTACAACCAATAGCATGAAGTAATCCTCCTCAGTTACCAAAATGAAGGTCACCAACATGGGTAGGACATATAGAGAAAATCCTCAGTGAGGCTTTTCTTATCTATATTTGTACTTCCTTTGTCAGAAACAAGCAACCACATGGAAGCTTGCCAGTAAGAAATCTGTCTTTTTAATCTGGGAGAAAGCAGCTTACTAGTTAATACACCTGCTTTGAATTTGTCAATTGATCAACTATGAGTTGATCAAATAGAACATGTGGAATACTATTCAGATTTGATGTATCTTGGATAGCTTTTTAATATAAATGGTATTCATATAAATAAATATATAAGTATATGTCTGCACAGCCATGATTGTCATGCTGTGATGATTCAGAGTGACAGTTAACTCTGAAAATGAAAACCATCTGCAGAGGTATCCCAGTGAGACCTGCTGATCCTGGAAACAAGGCAGGGTGGTTGGTTTAGGATAATATGAAAATCTAGTGTCACAAAGGAACTGGTTTGCATTTCTACTTATGACAGAAGTTATAGTTTGTGGCACAAATTCTAGTATCTTATTCTGTATATTACATGATGCCTCACATATTTGGCAGATAGGAAGACTTCAGGTTCATAGGTAATTAATTCTATTTTAGTTCACGAGTATGTTATACACTACCCAATTAAATGCTACAAATAGAAATCAAAATCATTAAAATGTATCCCAGAATGTGCAGTAGAATAATAAAAAAAAAAAGAGCGCATGATTATTTCCTTACTGCTATTGTCTCTACTATCACTAAAACCTAATTCTTTTATGCTGCGATATACATTTTGCAAATAAAAGGTCACAGCCTAAAAGTAAAAAGAAAAGACAGATAAAGGGTAAGAGAAATACTTTGAGCACGTAAAGGTAGAAACACTTTTTCAAGGCCACTTAGCAAAGAGGAGGAAATGCAAATGAAATCCAGTAATTCACATTTTCAGTCTCCTGTTCTAGTCACTGGTAATAGGATCTTCCTCAGCTGCCATTCAGAAAGTTGCTCACGTAATATATCCCATGCATAATTAGACAAAAAAGAGCTATAATTTTGAAGGATCATTAACAAATGAGCTCACAAAGACAGCAAACAACAACAAAAAATATAAGCAAGATTTTTTTTTTTATTTCATTAGTACTTGATCAGAAGTCTGTTCTGGTAAGAATCCAAACTGAGCACGGATTTAAATATCCATCAGGAAGCTCTGGCGCTTTCTGCCAATTGAGCTTTGCCTTTTGTGAATTCAGAAAGAGCACTACAAGTATTCAGACAGGAATAAAGAACCATAGCTAAAATGTTCGTCTAGTTAGCATTAGTGCTTGGAAGCATGGTTTGAACACTTGATATATTAAATGAAGGCAAATGTTCTGTTTACTGGTGTGAAGTAGTCAAGAAAACTGTTATGAACATTTAATTATTACCAAGAATCTAGAGAATCTAAGACATTAATTTTAACTATTCAATTACCTATTAACAAAAATCTCTTAGGATGCTGTTGTCAGTGTATTGGCTCTTGTTAACTCTCCAGCATGGCGATAAAACTTGGGCAATGAATGTAATTGTACCAGGGATCAAAGAGCTGAGCTCCTACTGAGAAACAAGTGTATACACTGCCAATATTTCATCATTCAGAGTCACTTTCCCTCCTCTACCTAATATGAAAGCTATAAAAACAAAACAAAAAAAACCCTCAAACTGTTATTGTTAGAGCCAAAAACTAATTAGTCATTGCTTCCCAAAGTGTTATGTGAAAAGTCTCTAGAAATAATGGGCTGCATTCTCAAATTTTATAGGTTTACTGAGTCTAGTGTTCTCTGGTATTTCCTGCTTCCCTTACTTGGGAAGACTGAATCAAGTTTACAAGTCATCTTGAATAACACACAACCTTTCAATGAAGGCAATAATTCGTAGATTCATAAACTGTACTCTTGACAAAAAGACAAGGGTAAAAAGTAAAGGGAATAGCAAGACTTTTTGCTGTTGTTTTTAAAACTAAAATTCCAAGTATCTTAAAACTCCAAAAACAATAAAAATTTCTATTTCTGTGAGGTTAGGTGATGCATTTTTATTTTTCCAGTGAATATATCTGAGTTTGGCAGCAGCATGGGATTCCAGTGGAAAATAAATATATATTTAAATATACGTAAGTCTAAAATACTATTTCTATATGTTAATGCACACATATAGTATTTGAAGGTTGCTAATAATATGGAGAACTATGGACAGCTTTCTGCCTTCCCTTGTGATACGTATTTTTCAGCCAAAGATCTTGAAGGATATATATATATACAAAGACATCAGTGCCATCCATGAAACAGTTATATAAGGTGATTTTCCAAGCTACGACTGTTTGAACAGCACTCCAAACAAGAAAAGGAATTTCTTTCTTTCTCGCTAGCTCTAGTGGTTGGGTTTTAAGTTGAGGGAGGGAAGATTTAGGTTGGATGTCAGGGGGAAGTTCTTTACTATGAGAGTGGTGAGGTGCTGGAACAGGCTGCCCGGAGAGGTTGTGGATGCCCTGTCCCTAGAGGTGTTCAAGGCCAGATTGGATGGGGCACTGGGCAGCCTGGTCTAGTACTAAATGGGGAGGTTGGTGGTCCTGCATATGGCAGGGGGGTTGGAGATTCATGATTCTTGAGGTCCCTTCCAACCCTGGGCATTCTGTGATTCTGTGAAACGTCATGACAGTTAGCAAGAGTTCTACAGTTGAGTTTGTCAAGATTTCTCCATCCCTGGAGGCTCTCAAGGTCAGGCTGATCAGAGTCTGAGCAACCTGATCCAGCTGTGCATGTCCCTGTTCATTGTAGGGGATCTGGACTAGATGTCCCTTCCAACTTGAAAGATTCTGATTCTATGATTTCAACTGTCCATCATCCATACAAAGGATCATAATAACAAACTTAATATGCATAAATCATTAGCATAACTTCTTTTCCTTAAAGTGTTACATTATGTAGACTTAAGTCTGAACCCAACTCCACTGAAGTCTAAGGGACTCTAGTGCAATCCAGAAATTTAGGCTGCATGTTTTGTATTTCTATTAGATCCTTTTGTATTTGCTGATTAACTGTCCAATTTTGGGTTAAACCAGATTTTCTGCAGTGAACCCCTGCATTGCAAAGACATGCTTACCCTCAAATGGAAGCTCTAGTGTCACTGTCATCAAATTAATCTTGTCCTTAAGTCACAATTAGAATCAGCTTGGTCTCACCTTATTATATATAGTATTTTATGTAGCTGGCACTCTTAAATAAGTTCATAAAAGCAAGAGAATTTACCTCTGGCCGACATGCATTTCTTCAAAAATATACATATCTGCATGCAAATGAGGGGCATTTCTTGAGCTCCTCACATCTTGCACATGGCCCTGCAAAGACCAAATCCTACAGATGTAGAAGTGCTTGGTCCCTGAGCTTCTCATCACAGCTGCCTCCATTTGGTAATCTGGTACAATACATGCAGTCTTATAATATATGTGACAAAAAGTGAGAAAGCCATAAAATGCCTGTGTTTTGTTTTCAGAACACAGAGCCTCTGGGTTTTAAATGTTCATAAAAAATATCAAAATATTTTTAGAAATGAAATCCAAGATACCTGTTTTGAATAAACTGCTGTGTTCTGAGGTAACTGGATTGTAAAAACAAATATAAGCATTAATAAAAATGTTCCAACAGCTTAAATCTGTTGTAATTTAGTAAATTACAGTACACCCACCCAGTAGTCTTGTGCTATAAAGTTATTTTGGACTTTATACCAATGTATTTCTAGCAGCAAATCTCCACTGCAGACCATTTATTTGACCTCTGTCTAGCACAGATCATGTTATAATACTGAAATTCTTTGTGCTCCTAAAAATAGCAATGCACCAATTCTGAAATGATTAATGACAGTTAAGACTGTTGTAGAAAAATAAAATAGTGTATACATCCATCCATCTACCGAAACCTGTAAGATTATTTTTCCTGTTCTTGGGTGAGGATATTAAATTTCATAAGAACTCTGCCCTTCCAAGATTGTCAGAATGTCAATGGCTTTATACAACATTTGTTCTAGCATTTAATATAATACATAACTGCCTAGAGGTACAAAAATACAGGCAGTGCTTTAAGAGTGGTTTTGTAAAGGTATAAATAGGAATGTCAGACATGAGTTTATTGTGGAAGTCTTGAACTCAGAAGATTCTGGACTAAGATTTCTGTTTTTTTTCTCAACGCAGTTCAATCTTGTTAAGGATTTTGCATTGCTAGTATGGATGCTTGGAACGTCTTTACTTTCTTCATATAATGCCTATGCTTATTAATGAATTGCACAAAATTAAAACACTCATCCCTAGAGTTGGTATCAAGAGATCTCTTATACAGGTAACAAGGAAAATTATTATTTTTTATTATTTTTATTGTCAGAAAATAAAGGCTATAAAAACATATCATAGGACAATTGCTACACTTTTTAAGAGCACAGAACAATTACAGGGATGTTACCAGAGATTTACACATAAATATGATATAATAAAAGGATGAACCTAATATTGGCCATATAACTCCATCAGGATTTGCAGAAAGGCAGCTAAAGAGGACACCCAATGACTACCAGTTTAAACTGACCAGTGCATAAAGCATAATGGAGTACTTGTTTAATTTTTAGATGGACAACTCTCACTCACTGCAAGAGAGAATAGAAGAGACAGAAAACCCTGACGTCTGACATTGTTTTTTTTCTCTGACCACTGTTTGGAAATTTAATTGTTCACTGAGAACAGGATGGAATAAACTAATCTAAATTCATAGCATTGAGATGCAAAACAACAACAGAACAACAGCCTTGTCTGTATGGTAGGAGGAAACAGGAGTGTTAAGAACATGATGCTGGAAATGTAAATGGCAAAACAAATCAGGGAAACAAGCCAGAATCATTGATGTGTGGTAGCACATCAAGCTCTCCTTCATCACGGATTTGCTTACTGTTCAATGCTAGTAATGTGCAGATGTCATTACACTTGCCTAAGAGCATTTTGAAGGACTGATTTTACATAGTATTAAAATTATAATGCTGCTGCTGCAGGGAATCTGAAGGACAACAAGCTGAAAGCTATTAATTAAAGAACGAGAGCGGAATTCATTCACTCTTTGTATTTCACACAGTCATTCAGCATTCAAGGAGCAAATTTTACTGCTCAAATAATAGAATTTATAAGGATCTTATATTTTTTAATTCCATTTCAACACTAGTTATACCTGAAATTCTGAGAACTTCTTTTGCAGACCTTATGGTTTCAGCTTACATTAAATGAAATTGAGCATACATTGAACTCATTTCTTTTAGTAGATCCTGGATTTTATAAGAAATAAGTAGTTTTAAAGAGAAGAAAATGAAGTCTTAAATGAAATCTGGTGAAACTTGAACAAATAACACAGATATCACATTCACTTATAAATAATTAAATATTAATGTTAACGTGAAAACTGATTTAAAACAATGAAATTGCATCACTAATTATTTAATTAAGCTAGACAGGCTTTAGGTGCATCTACATGGCTTTTATTGGAGCAATTTATAATTGATTTAATTAAATTCTTGCAACTTTTGAAATACTGAGATGCAATTCCTCTTAGAAACACTGCTGCCAGCAAGCACCTTTAATGCATATAAGCAGTGCCTCTGAGTGCTATTCATGGAAGTGTTTTCTGGAATGAGGCCCTATGGAATAAATGTAAAAGTAGTACTCTATTTTCTAGTATTAAATATAGCTGAGGAGCGTGCAGTTTCTGAATAGCTGTTTTATTCTTTCTGTGTCTGAAAGCCACTGCTTTGTTGGTGGCATGCTTTGAAATTTCTGGAATCCATTCATTTAATAGTGGAAATTGTTCTCAATTCCATGTCATGAAAAGTACAAAACTTCTTACTGAAGGAAAAAGCACATTTGGAGTGAAAAATGTGTATCTTTGGGGGACATCCTTGCCATCTGCCTTTTTGTTTCACGATGGTAATTCTGAATTTTCTTTATAGCCTCACCATTGCTCAGAACTATGCAATTCTGTACTAAGATCTTGGTTTTCTACTTTAAATCTTTGTATCTTTTTAAATTATTTCATGCACTTGTTTTTCTGAAGTTTGATGAAGATCACAGAGTAAGAAATAATCTTTTGTGTAAATTCTTCATGTTAATGCATGAGAAATCATTTTTGTTCCCGTACAGTGAAAGCTCACAGACAGGATTTATGCCATCTCTAAACTTTTGTTTTGCTGACATTGAATTTAAAATAACTAAGCAACATTAAAATGATACAATTCCAAATGTAAGAGAGAAAGCTATTTAATAAATGTAAACAGTCTTCTTGTTTGTTTTCAAAGTGCAGGTGGAGACATACAAGTTTAAGTCCTTACCATATTTGTAATAATAAAACCTTTAAAAAGCAGAGACAAGTCAAAACCTTTCCAATAGCCAAAATATGATGCTATCTAGCTGAATAACTGCCAAAAAAAACCCATAGAATAATATTAATACACCCCCACTCCCCTTCTTGGTCTGAAATCTCACTATACTAAAGTAATAAGAAGAGAGGATGTCATAGCAAGGCTTTCTATGAGGGTTTTTGGTGTTTTTTTTTTAGTTTTGTTTTATTTTTTTACAAAAAAAGATTCAAATAATTCTTGCATGCTTATACCATAGATTTTTTCTGTTTATGTTCTAGCAATAACAAACCTGCTGCCAACTCCTGCTGATCTTCACTTCCATACAATCTATGTTATAAAAAACATGTGCTCTTAAATTTTTAGAAAGGCTTTGAAAGGCAGGGTTTTTTTAAGTCTGTACAAGTCATTGTCTTACTGCATATTGCCTTGAAACCTGTAAGTTTTACTGTAGCAAAATTATAAATAAAGCTAATTGAATATATGCTATGTGTATTGATACATTATAATTCTTTGCAGACCCAAAAAATACATGGAGAAATCATTCTTGAGGAATCCTAGCATTAACAATGAAGTACTTTATTAATTATTCAGACTTCTCAAGCATTGGATTTCCCTGTAATACAGCAGAAACCAATAAGGTTTTCAGAAACTGCAGCCATCAGAACAGTAGATTTGTGAAAAATCTTGCACTCATTTAGAGCTCCAGTTCTGCTGATAAATTAACATATGTCTTAAACATTTTGTCCTTCTGGAGATTACATATTTCCATGACCATGATTTATGTGCATGTACTTGTAAAAATGCTCCATCCACAAGTTCTGGTAACTGTCACTATCATTATATTTTGTTAAATTTATCAGTGGAGGGAGTTATATTGGGCTAGTGACCAAATATAAAACTGGCACTCAGCCTACCCATATGACAGTAGCTTAATTCAAAGATAATTTGGCTGTAGTCTCTGTTATTATAGTGACTGCTACTACATAGCCTAAGAAGAAAAATGGACCCTATGCGCACAAAAACTATAATAAAATGAAATTATATTAAGACAGGGGGGGAGGGAGTGGAGGAGATTAAATATACTAATTACTCTCATAATTATTCTATTATTTTTAAACAAGCGCTATAAAGTGGAGAGTTCAAAGATGAGTCAACAACAAATTCAAAAGTACTGAAGAACAAAACAGAGCTTTCACACAGGCTTAATTGTATCATGCACAGGAGGCCTAGCAGAGCTTCAGAATTTGAGGAAGTCAGAAAGTTCAGACACCTCGATTTCCTTATTTTCTATTTAATGTTTCCATTAAAGTTCTAAGTATTTTTTATTTCATTCTTGAATTACTATGCATCACATTTCAGGTTCCCACATAGCTTTTAAATCTATAATCATCATTAGATTCTCAGAACAGCCCAAATTTCATAGCTGCCCAGGGAGGTGATAAATCTTACCTGTAAGAAAATTCCAGAGAGAGTGTCTCTAGAGTGACTAGAAAAGTGAATTCATGCACAGAAGTTTGCCTACTTCACAAGCAGAATCATCCTACATTCTGCAAAAGCAGCTGTGCAGTCCCAGTCCTAACACAACAGAGTAAGAATGAGCTAAAATACAACCTTAAAACTTCTTTAGGCTTTGGCAGTAATCACCTACCTTTCTTCTGAAGTCTGGCTAACATTAGAAAGACACTTCCAGCCACTGTAAACTATTCCAAGAATCACAGAATCATAGAATGGCCTGGGTTGAAAAGGACCACAGTGATCACCTACTTTGAACCCCTCTGCTATGTGTTGGGTCATCAAGCACTAGAAATCCACCTCATGGCTTTCTGTTGGTTTTGATATAAGTATCAAAATGATTATTAGGAAAATTAAAAGCAAGTCTCTCACAAAAAAAGAAAAAGATATTTTTCACTAAATATCTATGATATGTAATAGGGGAAATATTTTTCTTTATCTTACATAAAAATGTAATCTACTGCCTGTATTGGATGAGATGGACATACGAGTGGAAAAATATTCACATGAAGTACTCAAATATTTTTGTTTTAGTCACTGTCATTGTTTTATTACTAAGAAAATATATACTAAATGAATTAAACACTCTGCAACAGACACAAAACTGTCTATAAATGGGAAATAATCATGTGTTAACCAACATTATGACTGAACCTGGCCCAGGCCAACCTGCTGTAGCAGGGGGATAAAAATATGCAGTCTTCAGAGGCCCTTTCTAATCTCAAAAATTCTGTAATTTTGTGACCCTGAAATTCATTGTAGCATTTTATTGTAGTTGAAACATGCAGCAATCCTACCCTTTCACTTCCTATGCTTGAACGTGTCGGAACTAAGGAAAATGGCCAAAACATTCACAGCATTTTGTGCAAAACGACAAACGTAAGCTCAGAATGAATAAGCACATTTAATACCACACTGTTTTTGTTAAACCAAAGGAGGCACCACAGAGGCTAATTATTTTTGCTGTTCTCATCCATAAGCATTACATTTTTCAGTCTTCACAGAGAAAATCTTTAGGTAATGAGATCCATAAAGATTCTTTAATCAGCTTATATTGTGAAAAAGTATTAAGGTTTCCACTTTCACAACAGGCACATGAAATATATAGTTTTATGATATATTACTAGCACAGGAACTCACCTCCCCCTTTCCCCTGAACCACCTGCAATTTTTAATAGTCATGTATTGCCAGGGTACCAGAAACCCATAAAAGTTTAACCTGCCAATTAACAACTAGGTAAAGTTCCAGCCGTGTACAATATTTTGATTGCTTCCAAGAGCTTTCCATAAAATACAGAAAATATTTCTACAAAATTGCTAGCCAGAGTTTTGATCTGATCTGTTACAGAAATGAGTAGTAGGAGAAAAATATAAATGTATTGTACACAATACATTTTTTATACGTGACAGTAGACCCGCCAAAGTCAAATCTAGGTAAAAACCACTTATTTCTTAAGGGAAGGGGGAAAAAAAAGGAGATAAGGCTCTTGTTCTACTACTTCTTCTCAAATAGGACATATAAAGCAAGAACAGAATTTAGCTATTTGATATACATTAACCAAGGTATGAAGTATACTACAATAGTTTTCATGCCATTTCATGATATCAGAGCAATGAAATAATGAGATCAAAAAACATTATCTTAGTTGTCAGTAGTTCTTTAAAAACTAAATGAGAATGTATAAACTCCCAAACTATTTTCTGGAATAAATCAATGCAATTGAAAAATAGTTAGATTTATGTATATCTGAACAGGGAGTTAAAACTGGGCTATATGTCTTGGCTCTGGTGTGAATTTTAGTAGATCCAGTAAATGGTAAGGGTATTATTAGAGAGATGGGAAAATATTAGGAGATGCCCATACAATATTAAGTTCAAACTATTCTTAACCATTCAAAACTTTGTTAATAAAACAGCAGAGTACCCAGCAAAAGCAGCTGAGGACACAGAGTGGCAGTAGAATGGCATTCAAAGATGTATCAAAGTATAAATTATTTTGGTACTCACTGCAAGAAAGACATTGAGACCCTGAAGCATGTTCAGAGAAGGGCAATGAAGGTGGTGAGAGTCTGGAGCACAAGTCTTATGAGGAGGGACTGAGGGAACTGGGATTATTTATTCTAGAGAAGAGTAGGCTCAGGGGAGACCTTATTGCTCCCTATAACTACCTGATGGGAGGTTATGCTGAGGTGGGTGTGCCTCTTCTCCTGTGTAATTAGCCACAGAACTAGAGGGAATGGCCTCAAGTTGTGTCAGGAGAGATTCAGGCTGGATATCAGGAACAACTTCTCTGAAAGAGTGGTCAGGTGCTGGAACAGGCTGCACAGGGAGGTGGTGGAATCACCATCCCTGGAGGTGGTCAAGAAACATTTAGGTGTTTTACTAAGGGATATTGTTTAGTGGGAAATATTGGTGATAGGTAGACAGTTGGACTACATGATCTTGGAGGTCTTTTCCAACCTTTTTGATACTATGATTCTATTGATAGTCATGAGTCCTAAATTCTGACCAACATTCAGGGCTTGGACAAACAAGAAACAAAAAATATATCCACTTCTGTGAGCTAAGATTTAATTATAAAGCAAAAAGTTCTCATGTATACCAGCAGTAGTAACCACTAGCTGTAATAGGTACAGAGATATATGCATCAAATTGACAAGAATTAAGTTTTTGAAGGCTTCATACAATTTTGCAGATGAATATAGTATCTCCTAAACGTGAGAAATATAATGAGAAAGCATGTTGATGTCCATCTGAAAGTATAACAAGCTGTTAACAAAAGATGTTGAGCAGAATAAGAATACATCCCCACTGCTGGATTGTGGATGCCATGAGGAAGTAGCAAAAAAACATAAGGAAAAAAATCAGAGCTAGTAGGAGGCACTTAGAATGGGAAGACTGAAATTTTGTGGAATAAAACAAACAGATTAATGTAGAGAGGTGCAATCTCACAAGGATGAGAGCACATGAGAAAAAGAGAAGAGTAAGACAAGAAGTTATAAATTGCTTAGGGAGTAAGACAGAGGACTTGAATTAAAAAGGAAGATTTGCAGGAATGGAATGAAACTAGATGATAGGTGAAAAAGAATTTGGTTTGACATGGCATCTTTCTGCCACAGTTGTATAATATAGTCAGTGCAACTACAGGATTACACCTGAGCACACGACTGCATTCAAAAGGGCCTCCAAGATGCTAATGCAGATACACATTGCTTTCAGGTCAAAAATTATTTGCATCCAGGGTGACAAACACACCAATATAATGGAAATTGAGTATACACAATTTATAGGAGCAAAAGGAATAGCCCTAAACAAGTCCTGGAAACACTTCAAATGCAGGTACGAGTCCCTTTCTAGTGCTCCAACCCACTTAATGAAGAGAAAGATGTTTTGCACTTATAAGAATTTTTCTTTTCTATCAACATTACTGACAAAAAACATTGTGTTACAATAAAACACTACCCAGCAACTGATTTGTGCTCCCTTACCTGATCACAGACTGACTGAAAAAAGTAGCTGTGACACATTCAGAGCATCTTCCAGCACATTTAATAATTAAAAAAAATAATAATCTAGCTTCTGTTTGGTCAATCAGTTTAAATGCCTGGTGTCTCTTTTTGTGAGAATAACAATAAAATCAAAATTTGTAGGGATCAAGGGAGAAAGGATGTGATTACAATGCTGAAAAGAAAAACAACCCAAACTTTTTCAGACACAAACCATAAACCCTAACTGGAAACATTCAGATTTCATGCTATTCTTATCTGCTCTCATTTTCATTTCATTATTACAAAAGAAACGAGATCAAAATCATTTACATGTACAGTCTAAAACAATATTTGATAACAAAAAAAAGTAAAGATATGATGCTCTGGTAATATCTAATTATCATTCATTTATATTCTAACATGAGATACATACTCAATTACTAGTCATGAATTCAATTCACATTCAAATAAAAAAATCAGTTTGCATTCACATTTTATAGCAATTACATTTTAAGAAGAATCTCTTAAACTCTGAGCTTCTCAGGAAAGGGTAATCAGAAGAACGGTGAAAAGGAGCAAACAATACCATTTGTTTCTGGTTCTCTAGATATTCGATAAAAAAATTAATTCGTAACTACTGTGTTTGTTCAAGTCATTTTAGGTAACTTTTGGCAAGTTCCATGGCGTTGCCATACATTATTATATTTTGTCTATAAACGCCATAATTTTATATGCAAATTACTATTTTTATCATTATTATTATCACTATACAGCGTTACTATGTAACATATGCTTGATTAAGAAGTCCTCCTGAGTTTTATCTAAACAATTCCAATGCTTCCCAAGTAATAGTTTGTCAAATAATACAGTTTTTTCTACATTATTATAAATTAGATAAGACCAGTATTGTTTAAGAAGCACAACAATGAGCAGTAAAAAAACCCACAACTTCCACTTCTCAATTTCTTCTTTATACATTATAGAAAATGACAACGTAATGCTTACAACTTAATATCCTTATTTTATCAGGCAGGTATCATGAATCTTAGACTGATTACTAGGTGAGAAAACTGTCTATATGAATTCTGCCTACATAATTCTTAATTTATGGAAGTTCTTTGTTCCACTATAGTATTTACAAGAAAAACAGCTCTCATACCACTGCAAACTAAGAAAGCAAGACCAATCTGTCCCTAGTTTGAGTCTCTGGGCGACCCATTTGCACAGTCCACATTTATCTCTTTCTTCTGTTTTGCAGAAGATAGGAATTCTCCTGTTTCGTTATCTATAACTTAGGCCATTCATTCAATTTTACATTCCTGAAGGAAAAAAAATTATTTGGCTTAACCATAGTGTTCTACTCACTGCCAGTTGAAGAACTGCATAAATTAGTTCTGCCACACACCAGTGACCTGCCTAGTCATTTTTCAGCTTCATAAACAAGTCAAAGAGAAAGGAAATCTATTTTTTATTAACCAGCTTCTAAAACTAAGTCATTTATGCTTCAGTGTGCTGAGACCCCTAGTCAAAAGAAAAGAAAGCCAACTGCAATAAGTTTACCAGTAGGTTGCTTTATTAAAATCTATAGGGTGAAATTTTTCAACACAATCAAATCATCGTAAAATATGTTATGTATTTATGATAAATTAAACTGTTATTACACTCCTTTTCACTATAACATCACCCTTGGGAGGAAGGGATATTGTAGGTTCCAAATAGGTGTTATTGTGAGGTACTGTTTTACTTTAGGTTAAGTTGCATTTTCCATTATAAAACCCCATTTCCAGGGGTTTATTACTCAGCCATAAAAATATGCTTGGGGCCAAAATATGGTATGTAAAGGCAGGTCAGCAGCATTTTTTTTCAATGAATACTTAAAAAAAAAAAAAAAAAAAAAAACCTGAAAACCCCATACGTGTGAAGATTTGAGTCTGGCCCTGAAGTACTGAGCCCCCAAAGCCAAAAATCATCTCTTCACTGTGCATCCTAAGTGAACTGCTCTGCCTGACAAAGCCCAGTATTCCCCCAGCAAAGCAGAGCCAATAATAACAGTAGAGTGGCCTAAGAATTGCAGCAGTCTTCAAAGGATGTTTACTGTATTCTTTCAGGAATATTTGAGTTCTTTCTCAAATCTTTATCCCTTTATATGCATCTTTTTCAAAACTGCAGTGAAACTAAAAGAATGTTCTCATTTGGTTCTCTAAGAAGAAATGCAAGATGCTCCACTTAAACAAGCAAAAATAATTACTTTGTCACGGCATTTTTTTAAGGTATCAGTAGTAATGACATCAAAACTTCAAAAATATTTCAATGAATTTGCCTTCATTCACTTTGCACTATTAAGTTTAAGGTGACATAGGAATGGATGTCCTGAGTCAGACTATAGGTTTATTTAGTCCTGTATCCAGTCTCATTCAGCAACTCATAAGCTGGTACCCAGGGAAAAGGCACAGAACAAATGTTCTGTTTTTTCAGTCTCCAACTTCTTTCAAGTCAACAACATCTTGAGTAGGATGTGCTCTCTGACATATTTAAATTACAAGATTTAAAAAAAAAAAAATCATGGTGTCACTGTATAAGAAGGTTCTGCAGATTTCTCTGGAGATCTTTTTTACTTTTAGTACAAAACACTAATTATTTATAGTGACTCAATCTTCAGTATATGAGGTTTACTCCAAAAGTAATGCTTCCTATTTTTTTGCATTGGCTCACAACATCAAAGGCAGATGTTGGTGGTATGGCAGTAGAAGTTGAACCTTCCCACCAATATTCTGTTACATGTTGTTGCTGTGTGACAGATGGCAGCAGAGGGGCAATCTGACCAAATGGTGTCTGACATGGACATCTGTACAACGCAAAGGTGTGTAACTGAATTCCTCCATGTGGAAAAAATGGCACAAACTGACATTCACTGAGGTTTGCTGAATGTTTCTGGAGACCCAACAGTGGCTGTGAGCACAGTGAGGCGGTGGCTGGTGCGTTTCAGTAGTAGCAACAGCAACAGTGGGTTACCTCCACTGGTGCAGATTTTTACGAGCACCGAATACAGGCTCTTGTTCATCACTGGTGACAGTGCATAGTTAATGGTGACACCTATGCTGAAAGATGGTATTTTGTAGCTGAGAATTTGCTCTACCAAATAGCATTATTGTGCTATCTGTTGTATTTTCCACGGAAATAAATAGAAGTCATTACTTTTCGAGCAATCTAAGTGCAATCAGATACACCTGCACACAGGTGTGTGGCTACACATGCACAGCAACTCAAATGGACTTAATCAACTCTGATTAAGAAGGCAAGAAATACCAAATTCGTCTTCATGGCACAACTTTCATTTTAAGGTCTCTATGCACAGGCGCTGTAACCGAATCTTTAACCATACCTTTGTATGCTATGTTTTCCTACAGAATTCAGGACACATTTGTTCATGGCAATTGTTGTTTTCTTTCTGAGAAGGAGGTTTTGTCTCTTCAATACAGTTAACACAAGCAGCATGACCTTTGCACCCAGAGCACACTGCTGCCAGCACAGTGATTGCTGCCATGCTATCTTGGAGACCTGTGACAGAGACTTCTCCACTAGCATCATCCTGAAAGCCCTGCATGAGTGTGTGCACCCATGAGGCCCCAGAGCAACTTCAACTGATGAAGTAAGAACAGCAAAAGCATAGGAGGTTTCCCAAGGAGCACGTGTTTGCCATCTCTTGCAATTCTCTGATATTTGCTGACAGCAAACGTGGTGGCACACAGCCAGTCTGTGCTCTGATCCTGGCTGTGAAGGACGTTTCTGCCTATTTTATTCTATTTGGACCTCTGATTTTATGCTTTGTTTTGTCTTTGTTCCAGTTTTCTATAGCAAGTTTCCTATCTTCTTCCTGAGCCTCCTCATCCAGCCAGCCCCAAGTTTTAACCCTGCAGTTTTCCATCACAGCAGCAGTGCCCTTGCCAAGACAACCCAGTTACACTCGCACTTTGTAGTTCCCCTCTTTCAAACACTTCACCACTTCCAACTGCATCAATTTCTTCCTGTTCAGAGAAGCCTGGTAGCCTGGTAACCTGTCCTGCACCAGGCTCTTTTCCCAAACAGTCGCAATGTGCTCTCAAACCACTAAAAAGATCCAAATTTTTCTCTTTTTTTTTTCTCTTTTTTTCTTTTTTTTCCCCTACTAGCAAACCACTACAGTCAGTTCTGATCCTGGCCTCAGCCTATTTTTCTTCTTCATCACCCCACATCCTTGTCCCTCAGGAAATGGCAAAGACTTGAGCCAGCAAAGCAAAGGTGTGATGCACAGAGATCACATACAGCTTACCAAAGTTTAAGATGCCTTTAGTAAAGTAAACTTTTAAATATAGACAAATTGTAAAGGGACAGCTTGTATCACTTAAAAATTATATTTACACTTGTCAGTGCATCTGGTACAGGTTTCAAATTCACTAAGTGTCACCACAGACAAAACCTTTCTCTCACCATTTCTAAGCGTACACTACCCACAGCGACAGTGGAACACAGCCTATGTTGATTTAACCAGAGCTCTATTTCAGTGAGCAAATCTTTCCCACCCTACAACACACAAACACATACCTGTCATCTGGAGCCCAACATGATGGTAATATAAGTTCTTAAAGATTACAAGACCCCTTGTGAACGGTTAAGTGGAAATTATTTAAAAGACTTAAATACACAGAAACCTGACACACTCTTTTTTAATGGGAAGGCAGACTGTTGTTTATTTAGGTTTTAAAATCTAGTCTAAATTAGGCCTTAGGAAAGAAAAAAGTAGCCTAGGTTTCAATTAACAGGTTGTCTTCCTCTTATCAAAGGACAATTTGAGTGTTAGAGAAAGTACTTCTTGCTTTGTAAGAAGTAAAAATATAGCACAAGCACTTCCTCATACTACATAAATTGTTTTGAATTCTATGGTTCATCACCAGTATTAAAAAATCACAGATAAGATAGACTTTTAAGTCTATCAACATAAAGTAAGATTGGATCTTGATATCAGACATCTTTCAATAGTGCCTAGCTTATCAGCAGTAGTTTAGAAGAATCATCATACAATCAAGAACAGAGAGGTTCTGCACAGAGGTAATGCAGCATAAGGAGAATGTCAGTCACAAGCAATAGAAGTGAGAGTGACACCACTTAGTAATATCAGTATTGCATTTGGAACTGTTTTGGCTGCAACTATGCAAATCAGTGACTGGGTCTGTCTCTTTATATGTATTGGGATATATTTATGACAAAAATGTTCTGGGGAATGTCTATTTTATTTAAAACTAAACGAATTGCCTTTAAATAAAGAAATTCTTAAAACTCAAGAAAAAAACTTGAAGACCACTGTTTCAAAATCTTCATTCGTAATGATGTTAAAATTAACTTCTCACAGATTGAGGTACCACGCTGCATCAGAATAAAATACTAATTAATGCTTGCCAAAATAAAATAAACCACCATATTATGAATAAGAATGAGGAGCATTTAAAAATGAGTTTAATACTAGATATACAATACGTACAATAATGATTTACTATTCAGGTTATTGCCTAAGTCAGAAAAAGTAAGACTGGTACTAATAAGAACTCACAACAGCACGGAGGATATTTTACCTCCCGCATTTCGCTTGTGCAGCTTGTTGGACTCTGCATGGAAAGCCCTACTCATGGGTAGAACTTGTCACTTGATGGATGAGTCTGTACAGTTCAACCAAAACCCTAAATAACTTGCTGCCTTGCCCCACCTATTCACAGCTCGCTGGAAATTCCCCAGCACATTCTTGAGCATGTGAACTTCCCCAGGCAGCTGCTGTCACTACAGGGCTAACAGTAAGTGACTTGGGGGACCACTAAGCTAGACCTGGTGCCCTGCTCTACAAGTGGCCAGTGGTGATCGCCTGTCCAGCTGGCGTCCTCTGGCCTTACTCAGTAGTCATGATACCAGACTGGGTACCGTTCCATAGCTTTCCATCACCCAATATTTTGTCAAAAACACAGAAACAGCTAACTAGCCTTTCAATATCATAGGAAGTACTAATGCACAGTCAAAGAAAAGACTGAAATACTGAAAACAGAAACGGTGTAGACAGTAAAAATAAAAGACATTTTAAAAAAACACCTGAATATAATATGTTGAACATACTATATTTTCACATTTGCTTTAGAACCTCAATTTTTAAAGGAAACTTGAAATGCTATACGTTGAAATGCTATAGAACTCAACGAATTCACAGAAAGGTCTCAGACTACATAAGGATTATAGTTATTGCCATAAATTTTGATTAAACGCTTACAAGGCAGTTGAAATATTAGAGACAGGATCTTTCTGCTCCATAGGGTGCACAGATAGAGTGTAAAATCCTCTAGAAATAATGGGGATTGTGGGTTTAAAGCACGATTATTTATTGTTAGATCGATTTATTATGGCAGTGGTTAGAGGCCCAGCTGAGATGGGAACATCATCAAGCAAGGCACTGGCAAAACAGAGTGGGAGGAAAAGACCAACTGCCTAGTGCAGATAAAGCTGATATGAAAACTAAAAAAGAAGAGATGCACCATATTAGCTCTGTGATGTACGAAAAAGAACTGCAATACTGAGATGAGGTGACACGTCTAAAGAAACACTGTCTATGGTGGGCAGAGGGACACTTAAGCCAAAGGCAGTCCAATTCTTAAAACACGATCAGTGAAAGGGAACATGGAAACAGAAATGCACTAGTTTGTGTTCCTGCTTTAATTGGCATATTGCACCTTACTCAATCTCAATTTAACCATTCATAATATTATGGTATCACAGGCAGCAAGATGCTGTTTCAGAAAAGGGGTTTTGCAGCTACTGAAAAACTTCCCTACTGGTAAAGTTTGTTGATTATCAGAATACATAAAATGAAGTCCAAATTCCAAATGCAAACTACTATGAAAGCAAGAGTAGCAGTGAATTTAAGATCGTTTTTTTAGTCCAGACCCCAGCTGCATGCTTTCTGAATCAGAACATTGTGCAGGTCTGAGACTGATGATAAACTCATGACTTGTTCCACTAACTATCCTACAAAACCCAGCTTGCTGAAACAAGCTTTCAGAGGGATATTCCTCTCTCCTGTAATTCTCAATTGTGCACATACCATGTACTGGTTAAACTAAATATAAATTTAATAAGTTTGCTCTGTAGTTACTTGCTTGCGTAGATACAGCTTGTGTACTCCGGAAAGTTAAGCTTGTAAATTATGAGTCCATCTAGATATTTATGTAAGTGAAATTACCAGGATTTGCAAAGATGTAACAGCTCTTTATATACCTCTGTGCACTGAACAGAGAAGAGTTCCTCTGGAAATCTTGGTTTGCATTTATGCATTTAAAAACTAATCTAATAAAAGTATACAAGCTTCTGTAGGCTACTGAGAAACAGCATATCTCCATTTTGCATGCATGAGTTCATAATGCAAACAACACAATTTTAAAGCGGAAAAAAATGAAGCATGTAAGAATGCATTTACAGAAATAAAAGGAAAAATAAACATTGTTTTGAGCAATCATACTGACCCCATCGCATCAAATACAAAAACACCACCTGAACGAAGAACAGCGAAATTGTATATAATGGGAAAAACTAAGCAACCTAACAGGGTGCAACCAGCTCACTCCAGATGTACAGATATAACAATGTGTGTGTCAGTATAGGTATGGATGGAGAACTCTGTAATGCTTAGAATTTTTTTACATCTACCTGGTGTCAAATCAAAAAGAAACAATCTCTTAGGGAGGAAAAAAAATAGCAGTAATAATAATCATTGTTTAGCTGAGTATCTGTGAAATCCCTGAAAATGACCCAAATTCATTTTAAATTCTTTTTTTTTTTTTTTTTTTTTTTTTTTTTTTTTTTTTTTTTTTTTTTTTTTTTCTGTTCTAAACAGTGAGGGGAAATAAGTTATTTAGCAAATAGCACCTGGATCCCATGGTCTCTTTAATACTAACATGTCTGTATTAAAAATGTTTTTAGGAATCCTTGAGTACATCTCCAGCATATCAGAAATAAAGACTGTCAAATACTCTTATTAGTCAGTTGAAAAAGCCAAAGCAGCCCAGCAGGAGGGAGAAATGTTATATTGATATGATTATGAGTCACTGCATTTTTGGTAAAATCATGACCATTTATTTGAAAATATGCTGCTCCAAAATGTTTTCTAATTTGAAAAATGCTTCTTTCTTTTTCTTTCCTTTTTCTTTTTCTTTTCTTGGCCCTAGTCTAGCATGATGTCTATAGCATCCAAAACAGAGGGCTCCAGAATGTCTACCATGAGAAAATATACTGGCTTGCTTTATTTTTAAACATTAATACAATTGGCAACCATGAGGACATGAATGACATGGTTTACAAGTTTGTGGGCCAGACAAAGAAGGATCAAAAGATTATCTGCAAGCAAAGAGTCAACCTTTCAAACTGAGGAAATAAGAACAGAAAAGGCTCTGTGTGCAGACCGAATCTTTTCAACAAACCAAGGAAGGGAAGAGAAGGAATTCTTCTCTGCCAGCTGCCTCTGCAGGGGTTGGGCTGCAGTCCCAAAGTGTATTTCATGATCAGAGCTTGTTTCATGTAACTTCTGCGTCTGGCTGGGAAAAAAAGTACACAACTGGGCAGATGACTTCAAATGGCTTGAAAATAAATCTAAGAGAAATATTTATATATTTTTAAATGTAGGTAAAAATACGTGATCCCAAGTGTCTATACTTCAAACGTCTAACTGGAGAGCTAACAGGGATTCTCGCCCTCAAGAAGGCACAGCACAATGAGGTGCATCAGCACTCTGAAACAAGTGTCACTGGTTTGACTGTGCCATGAGCAGTCTGTGACTACGTTAACGTGTTCAGCAGCACCCCTGAAAATTATTCAGTCCCTCTTTACTTGGTTGCATGAATCTAGTGAGGTACATCTGCATTCAGAAGCATCCCTTAGCTATTCTTCCAGATCTGCCTTCAAATCCTAGGAAACACAAGAAAGACCACAAGAACACTGATGTTGCTTGGCCTTTTTCTCCCAGCTTCCCGGTCTTCAGAAAAGACATTACATTCTTCTTTGCGGTGAAGATCCTACAAACCCACAGAAATTGCCAGGAACAAGCAGATGGGGACAAAACCACAGAAGATGTCTACTAGTAACTTACAGACCACAGTCTGGAGAACTCAAAAAGCATAAATTATTCCAGCTCTGAAAGACACTCCTAACTCCTTTCCTTACTGACACCCAGGGAAGAAAGAATTCTGCCATTCTCGCCAGTGTGGCAGGGGAAGAAGTGCTTCAGTCATACCATCCAGCAGAGAACGGGAAAAGGGAAAAACACAACCTGAACCAGGGCGGGAGCTGAAAGGAATTCTGCAGCCAAATCAAACACTTCCCAAATGCTGGAACAGAGCACGAGTCTAAATACAGACGAACCCTGCTGGTTTTATGATCTGCATAATGAAGATTATCAAGGTATCTCTGCAGGGTTACATACCATTTTCAAATACACCGCACAAGCTTTTAAAAAGCCCTTGTAATTCTAGCATAATTGCATGCTATTTGATTTCTCCTTCCCAAGGATTAAGTTATTGCTGTTTGGAGCTGAGTACCAAATATTCTTGTTTGTGCTTCCTAATTTCTCCTTTTCTGCACCCAAATGAATATTTTCTAAATGCAGGAACTGGAATAGCTTCCAGTGGTCTTTTCACTTAAGCATGTAAACAGCCAGTTCTCTAGGGGAAAATAATGATGGAAAACAGTATTAACTGGGTGGACTGAACTTCAACCAACAGCTCCCCCTCCCTGTCAGCAAATGCAAAGAGGATCAAGAAAAGCAGAAAGTGAAGTTGCTTTGGATCCAAAGGCACTGTGATCAAAAGGAAGAACTTTCCAGTGAAAGCAAGAAATGTTTAGTACAAGAACAGAGACTTCTGCTTACAGTTTGTGATGACAAGGAATCTGGTAACACAGACAGTGTCTTAACAGAGTGAATCTTCTTCATAAGTCATTGAAAAAATACTGCAATCAACTGTAATGTAATACTCAACCTACAAGATAATGGGTTTTGTATTCTATTTTATAAAATTATAGGTAAATTTAACTGTGGCTACATCTGAAGGACAACCATCACCTTCTGCTGTAGGTAACGGCATACAATTGAAAGCAGAATGCAACCAAGTCTTCTGCTAAAGTCTCTAACCTGGAGAAGCACAAAGGCTCAAAGGGACATGGGGACATCTCTAGTTTAACCTCCCACTCTGCAGGTTCACCACCAAATTTGAGTCATATTGTTTAGGTCTAGGTCTCACTGCACACTGAAAACCAGCTAGGGTGGATCTCCACAAATGTTTGTTTATTACCCTCAGAGAGACTTTTTTTTTTATATCCAATTGAAACTTTCCCTAAGTCAATTCATAAGAACCTTTTCTTGCTTTCTTGCCGAGCATCTCAGTAAAAAGCCCAGCTCAACCTTCATGGTAATCTGTTCTTACATGTAGCAGAAAGCTGTTATTCCCGCTTTTATACATACCTTTCTGAACACCATTTAAGCAGCAGCATGTCTCAGGAGCAACTTACAGCAGCGGTTTGTTGTTGTTGTTGTTGCCTACAATGCTTACATTGCTCATGTGCAGCTACGCACAGAGAATGAACTCATTTATCATGAGGACCTACAACTCATCACACAGACACCTCCAAAGTCTGATTTGGCTCATGAACATTACTTACATAGTAGATAGATAAATCTTCCTATCCTGTGCAAACAATCTAGCCAGCATACCAACAGGGCACTACTGAAAGCATTTCAACTACTCATTTGTGCACTCATTTTCAGCAGTTTTTAACATTCTGAAATGCTAGGCAGCTTCAAATAGCTATTTACTTTTTTTTTCCTTTCATTTTCTTTAAATAATAAAAAAAAAAAACACACACAAACAAACAACTCAACTGTTTAATAAAAATGTTTTCCTCTGCTTTCAACCAAATGTTTTCCTTGCCCACCCACACATGGTTATTTCTCTCAATCGAGGATAACGTTAATAATATAGTGTAACAGCACCAAGCCCAGAACATGTTTTTCACATTGTAAAATGTGAGATTCTCAACCTTCCCAGTGAAAAACAGTTATAGTGCTTAGAAAGATCCACTACACTGGTCCTAAAAGTTGTGATACACTTAGGATTCAGAAATCTATTTTAGTTCATTTAGGATTATGTTTATGACACTCTCTAAGCCCAACCTTTGAACCAAGGTACTTATACCTTATATAAGCACAAAAAATAATACCTCTAATACCATTTAAAGCCCTCTAAAATGTTTATTGGTTTTCCTCATACTTGGTGAGCATATAAAATATTCAACTGAGAAATGGGGTGACTTATGGCTTTTAATAGCTCTCTAGAAGGAAAAAAAAAAAAGTGTATAATTTGTTTGTTGCTTATTGTCTTGTAAGAAGCTATTCTGTTTTCAAACAGGTGAACCCTGTACTGCAAAGCAACTCTTGTATACACAGCATGCAGATTCTGGATGCACACTTACTGATGCATATTCTTGCACATGGTGGTTTTACCCAACCTGGAATAACACAAAATTTGAGTCCTAAAAAAAAAAAAAACAATTTACAAGTTCCCATGTATGTTCAGGGTGCCACTACATAAAGTACATTCATCTCCTTGCAGTAACAGCACAAACACAAAGTTCAGCTTTGTGCTCTCAGAGAAAATGAACAGTTGAATAGATCCCATTTTTGCAATTTTAAGTGCAGTAAAAAAACAACTTCTTCCTTACGGACAGTGCCTCACTGACAAATGTCCCAGTTCAACATTATCAGACACAAAAGACACTGCCACAAATGTTCAAATGCAATGCTTCATACCAACATTTCTGACTACTGTGAGAATCTTTACCAAATCATGAGTTAGCCATATTAGGAACAGATTATAAGCATCTGCAAGTATTTATTTGGTCAGGTATCTGGAAATAGATGGAATTTACAATTTCTTTTAGCAAATTCCATCATGGGGAGAAACAGTAGACAACATTTTCCTATTCTGATCAGACACCCCTTTATTCTCCTTGCTCTTAAAATTTTTAAACAGCAAAAGTTACGCGCCTGCCATTTGCATTATGTTGTATTTTACTTTCATGAAATCCATGTAGAATTAAATGGAAGAAATAACATTTTTATATACATATATGTTACTGTATGTGCAGTGTTGTTTACACAAGAAAGTCCACATGCTTATTCAGGCATCTCAGGAATGCTGTACAAAAACCTGTACACAGTCTCAAGCACTCAGTCAACAGGAAAGGAAACCTATGTTTGCTTTTGTAATAGTAAATCAACTTGAGAGACATGACAAAACTCTTTCTTACTGCTCACCTGCTAGTTGCTTTTCTACATTAAACGTGTAGCAAATAAACAGTTTTTAACTGTATCATTTTATTTGTAACCTTTGCCTTCCAAACAATACATTTGAAAGAGGCACACCACAAGCATTCAAAATCCTACAGTTAGCAGCACCTCTACAAGCCTACATGTTTATATGGTGGGTGATTCTCTTTAAGGTCTGGACAATGAAAGTCCCCATGGGCAGGCTGTGAGCATCCAGGAGCTCTGTGTGGCCACCACATCAGACAGCAGAAGCTGAGTGATGCTAGTCCCACACCCCAGTGCTTGGCCTGGAGCTTATAGCCACCCAGATTGGCTGGAAACATTTTGGTTCAGGCATAAAGACTGCAAGTGAAATGAGCAGTGATGTGCTTACAGCCAACAAGCACCCTGTCCCCTCTCTTCCTATGCTTCTTCCCTCCTGACCCACGTTCATCCCTGCCTAGGGATGAAGTGATCAGCCTTAGGGATTAGTCTAGTTTGGCAATGGGGTGGATTTTTAATTAGAGGGATTACAAATACTAAAGATAGATATATATACAACATAAATACTCCCCAACCCACAGGAACTCCACATCCCAGCAGGTCAATCAAGTCACTACGACTGCACAAAGATGTAGCAAAGCCATATCAGAGAAGGAAACAATGACAAGTTTATTAATCATTTGGGTTTCGACAAAACTCTTTTCATACACAAGAGATATTTTAATGAGCACCATGCACTTAGCACTTCCGTTATATGCTGCTCATGATGAAGACTTGGCACTTGGCACCAGCTTACTTACTATGATTATGTCACAAAGTGGACTAAAGTGGAAGTGCAAAAAAAAATCTAAAATACATCCAATATACAGGCCTTCATTTTAACGAAATTAAGATTTTATCTTAAATACTTAACTGCAATGGGAAAATCTAGTCTAATAAACACTGAATTCAGTATTATATTGAGGATCTAATTCAATATGCACCTGCAGTCGAGAGAAGGCTTTCACTTAGAAGAGCTGCAGCACCCAGGCAGAACAAAGAATTCTGCAGCATCAAGTTTGCCAAAACTTTCCAGTTTTTGTGACTCAAATGTTTTGAGTTAATATCAGATTTGTAATTCTTTAGCATGATTTTTGTTCTAAGAATAAGAGAGGACCCCATAAGTGTCACAAATTGCAGTGGTTTTCATATTTTAAAAATAAAAATAAATTCCCTCCCAAAACGTAGCCCAGTAGATCTCAGCAGAAAACACTAATACCAACAAAAGGAATAAATCCCTTCACAGTTTAAAAGTTAGCTTGAAAGTCCCACAGTCGTAAAGTAAAAATAATGTATTTTTGAACTTTCTCAGCTGTAGATAACCGGAATTTCAATGAACAGTTGTGGAATGTTAATGATCAGTAAGAGAGATTTACTCAAACAGTTCAGGGTTTGGGAGTGGTACTAAACGCATCCCTTTCAGAACTAATTTTCTGTCAGTGACTTAGGTTATTGAAATGTCAATCGTAGTACCCTAGTTCTCGCTCACATTTCACTTTTAAGAGGACTAGAATGACACAAAACTGACATTTCAAATTCTGCAGCAGCAGCTTATTTCCTAAGTAACTATGTAATGCAATGACTTGCTCAAAAAAATAACAAGCAAAAAAGCCTGACAGCAAAAAAACCACAAACTACAAATTTCAGAGCCAAATTCAGTCTCATCATGAAATTCCTCAATAACTATTGGAACCTCAATACCATATAAAGCATATGTTCCAGTCCAACTATATTCCTGAAGACAAAGTCATCTATCAACATTTGTGTAGTTTGAAACTCCCAATCTGATACACCATTATCCTTCCTAACTAAATCTAAATATTGGCGATGCTGCTGTTAGTTATTATATTAACTACTCGTTATTACTGATAACAATTCTAGCTCTGTCTCTCTTAATGCTTTTCCTTAAGCAAAACAAACAAACAAAAAAAATGTAATTATTAGGATCTTTCACTACCTTTTGAGCAATTTAGTTATATATTATGGAGAAATTGATCTAAAACAGTTGGTTCCACTCCACACCTTGAATAAATACAAGCTATAATAACTATGAGCTATACTAAATATAACGCCAAGAAAAGAATATGAAAGCCTTCAGTTTTCTTACTCAATTGTTTTGGTTCACACTTACTTGTAACAAGGATTTCCAAAGCCTTAATGTTACATTTAGAGTAAATGAAATACTTCCACGCCTTTATGCACAATTTTATATTAGATTCTAAAGAAAAACAATTCTGACTTTCAATGCCACCTGTCAATTGTGAGCTTACTGAGATTGCAAGAATTTTATCTGAATGTAGATTGTCACCTAAGTTTGAACTGGAAGTATTGTTTTTACTACATATATGAATTTCAGCATGTCTAGCTGGATTACTAAGTATTACCTGCATTTCCAAATTCACATTGCTATTGATATCAGCTATACAGAAATTCTTAATCCAAAGGAAAAATAACAATGTCCTATTTCTGTAATACCAAAAACAAAATGTGAGTAAAAGGAGTAGAGGATTGATAATTGAATTACAAAACACATTAAGCATCAGTCATAGATGTATTTGCAGTTTGGGGCACAGGTAATCCTACTGATTCATACAGAACTACTAATTTCTCAAGATTTAACACTTGTCTCCATAAATCACTGAATATTGACTAATGGACATCTGAATTGAAGAAGCAGTATCCTCATTTCTAAGAAAGCAAAGTAGTCATGTGTGTTTAATTAGACTGTTATATTTGTTTCCGTGCATGACTTTAGAGAAAAAAAATCAGAACTGCAAGAGCTTCCCAAACAAATCTGATTCCTTACAAATGCACTTAGCTTATTTATTTCTCCTAATAAATTTTCCAGGCATCTTTATACAAAATATATATTAAAGGGCACAGAGCTATAGGTGATACTGGTGAAAAAAATTAGAAATAAATAAAAAATACAAAGCATCACATGAGAAAAGGCAAAGTTCATTACCCATGGAGAACAGGAATATTTTACATAAATTGAAGGAATTCAGTAGGGACTGCCTCTTTGAAGTGTAAGGAAAAGATCAGAGATTAATTTAAAGATAGCCATTTGAAAAGGGCAGGCTGAAAGGCTGAAATCATCTCTTTCCACAGCAGTGAGCTGCATGTGACTCAGACTTTCTACAGCTCCTAGTTTAATCCTTCCTGTGCCTCAAGCTCCTGAGGGTCTCTGAGCCTTAATATCACTCTCTGCTTCCTCGCATATGCATGACTCTCACATGTTTGCACAACACCACAATACTAGCATTACTCCAATGCAAAAACATCCAAGCAGGAAAGTGTTCAAGTCTTGAGCTGTACTAACTTCAAACGTAACACATAAAAGCGTTTCACTAAATAAAGTCTCTGCAATAACCGTTAATCATCACACATTAAGTTTACATTTAGCATAATAATATTCATTACAATGAATAAATTGATTTGTTAATAATGCAGTTCAACAAGATTCCTTTATTCACTATTAATGTGAAGGTTATTTCAGTGTGCTTCCAAAAGCATTAATGCACAACGTTAATCTGAAATCCATACCTCAGTTATTTTCCTGAAGCAACTGGCAAGGTTTGTTTAGGAAATTTCATGCCAAGCTTTAGAAGTGTGCACTCTAACCTTCTTCAACACATAATTCAAGGTAAACACTTTCTTCATGACAGATGTTTCCAGAGATCAAGGAACAGAGCAAAGACAGGGGGTGACACAGAGCACAAGTTCTGGACCATTAAGATGAATGGACAGATTAGCTGGAAAATTCATAATGACACGTTGGGCTCGCTGCAGTGACTCTGTTTATGTAATTACAACTTCGTTACTTCAATAATAGGGCAAATTTCACATCAGCACCCTGTAGGAGCACTGTAGTGTTTCAACATGCCCGTCCCTCACTGCCAAGCAGGGCGATTCACCTGACATTCCCTGAAGGGCTTCAAAGTGTCACCTACGAGAGGACAAATGGTTCATTAGGCAAACTGTTTGAGGCCAAACACAATTTTTATGCAAAACATTGCAAGCAATATCCAGCGTATTGCCAGCACTGGCTACATGAAAGTCAAACAGAGTAGCTCCCAGGGAACACTCTCTCACGCAGCAGCGCAGGCAGCCCCTCAGCCCACGTGTCTGATTTACTGACAGATTGCAAGACAAAATGTTCTGCTGGCTTCAAAAAAAGCGCTCCTTCCAGTATATATTAGAGAGAAAAACATAGTGCTAGCCTGCGTGTGCTTTGCCTTGAAAAGAAAAATCAAAGCATTTTCATGTATAAGAAAGCCCTCTACACCGAAGCCCACTTCTCAATTAAATTATCGACATGAGTTTGGAAAAACGGGCTCTCTCCAGATACCAGGATCAAGGAAAAGAAAAATCACTCCAATTTGCACACCAGTGCTCTGCATTGCTCATTTGGAAATCCAGGACAGTTTGCTCAGAAAAAAATTGAGATATAATTCTGAAGTTAAGAATACCCAAGGCTGAGATTTGCTGAGTACAGATTGCGGCAGGACTCCTGTGTGTAGACTAAGATGGAATTTCTCATTGATTTTCCCTGTTCATCTTCACCTTCTAAAATGGTGAACAATGTACTGACAGAGATCGTCCTTTGAAACAGAACACATATCCACATCTTAATCATTACCTCTGTTTCTATGTCACAGTCACATAATTTCCCTACAGCCAGCCTAGCGTTAGCTCATGATGAAAGGTAATATGTGCACAATATGTGCAGAAAATGTTAGGAATGCTAGAGAAAATGCCTTAGAACAACATTTACTGATTCTCATATTCCTGCGTTTACAAATGATGATCCAACTCCTCCATTTAGTCTTAAACTCCATGAATCTATGGAAAATGAGGAATCGAACACAAATATTCCAAGTATTAGCATTAATCTAAGCCAAAGTAATTATAAACATGTTTTCAATCTGCTTCAGAAAGCTTCTCCAAATGCATTTCCAAGCTTGGTAGTGGCCGTTCTTGTAAATGATACCAGCTTACTTACTTAAATGACCACAGCCACTCACACCCAGATTGTTACATCACCTACTTAATAGTTAATAGACTTCATAGTACTTCAGGACATATCTGCATGAGTAGTTTTACTACGCAAAACAGGGAGTTAAATACTCTTAGCAGATCATAATCCAGCTCCAAGTCAGAATACAGATAGCTGATTTTTTTTTCAAACTGAAAAGCCCTAAAAAAGTTTTTCTGAACTCCCATACAGCTTAAGAAGCATCAGAGTTCAACTTGCACTTTCCTTTGGGTCTGAGGATGCTCTCAGTGCCCCAAGAGTTCTCCTCATGTGAATCAAATTTTGTCTGATCTAAGCCATGTAATGCTTCAGTTGAGGCTGATCCATAGCCAGCCTCAAAACTAGGCAGAACAGCACTCACTCTAAGTTAGATATGCTCCCTACGTAACAGATCACAACAAAATTAGGCTTCAGTCAAAAATGCAGTCATAATGGCTGATTCCAGACTCCACCCAACTTCTGTGTGAAAGCCCATTTCAACAGGAAGCAGGAGAACTAGATTCAGTTTGTTTCTTCAGTGTATAATTTCTGCTTTCCAGGAATGCCCCTTAATTCAGGCTGTTGGCCAGTCAACAAGGCACAACAAAAAATAGGTAACTGGCTTCAGCTTCATGGTAACAGGTTCTCATGTCTACCTACATTATTCTCATTTTTAGTATGAAGCTCAAAACCAGGCAAAGTTACAGCCTTTTTTTTTTTTATAGGTTTTTCTTTTTTTTTTCCCCTTTTTTTCCTTGTCCCCCTTCTCCCCTCGTTTGTTTGTTTGTTGTTGTTGTTGTTTTGCTTTTTTTTAAAAATGAATTACAACATGCATTTAAAGACTTCAGTTGTACCATACCTCTTCTGAGCATGTGTTAGGATTCTGAGCACTGGAATGCTGGTTGCTATAAAATCTTAACACTCAAAGAAGCTGATAAATATAGCTTGCACTGTGATTACACTGAAACAGTTTGTTCTAGTCATACGGGACTCTTGACTTGACATTCCAATTAAAAAAAGAAAGTGACATAAAAAAACCTTTCAGTGCCACACTTTGGTATTAAGTTAAGCACACACAGATTTTTCTTTTTCTAAGATGAAGCAATTAGAAGAAACAATGTTTTATCTATGGCAGTTCCTTTTACTTTCTATAATTTCATTTTATTTCCAGATTAAATTAGACAAAAGCTTCCCAAATCCATGAAAACAAACTCTTTGTCATTTCAGTGCCTATATAACTCCTGCATCAACCTAATATTTATGTCTGTTAGTGTTTTCAAAAAGGAAAAACAAGTCTTGAAAATGAAAAAAAACAGCACCTCTCATGAACAATAAAATTGCTTCCAGGAAAACTGACAAAGCTCAGCTGTATGCACAGCAATACCAAATCAGTTCTCATAACAAACTTTTCCATAACACTCTCAATTTTATTTTATTTTTCTAATAGGAACAATCATTCCCCTTTGTTGGTGTTGAGAAACAGGTATTTGGCCTGGTGCATTTACTCTGCAGAGCTGGGCAGCCCAGCCTCCAATTGGATTACCCCAGCAGCTCAACACATCAGTCCACTCTCTCACAGAGTGTATTCATCACTCTGGAAGAGCTGCATATCCTGGACAGGCAGGAATGCAGAGACGGTAAGTGCTGAGGCAGTGCTTGGAGTAAACTGCTGGGGAAGGAATGGCTCTTTCAAGAGACAAGTTGGCTAGAAGCTCTCCTTGTAAAGGACTGGCACACACAGAACAATCCTCTCTCTGCATAGCAAAAGAAATGGCACATTAAAATCCCTATGTTAAACATAGGCAATAAAAACATAGGCAGTATATCTTTTTGTATCCTGAGCAAACTCTACTGCCCTAATAACAAACAAAACTCAGCTACAAAGCTAAAAGAATGGAACAACTTAAAAGCTGTACATTAGTATGAACGTGGAGATCTATGACCTCGTTTTGGTTGCTGCCAGGTAGGCTAGGCCAGAAACAACACATGATTTCCTTTTCCCAGTTGATGGAATCCGAGTTAAGAGTTTGCAAAAGGTATGACAGGAAGAGCCTCCTCCTTGAACTTACAGACACAGTTTAGATTTGCTGCTTTTTCACCCACAGCCCCACCCCACCCCCCCCCCAAAAAAAAAATGCTGTGAGGCATAAATTCAATATTCAGTGGCTCCTACTGTATGGTCAGTAGTGCCATGCTCTTCCAGGCCAACCTAACAATTCCCAGGTCTCCCATGCAGAGCATCGAGGACAAGGCTAGTCTGTTATGAGCATACTTTCCATTATGTTATGAGCAATCTGGTCCCCACCATCCAGGTAGTCTAAATGATCATCAGTTCAGATTTCTGTGCTGATGTGTGTGATTTGTTTTTAATTAGGGCTCTGTAGCATACAGCACTGCAATAAGAACTTAGTGAAATGAAAGCAATAATGGGACTTATTACCCTTAGTTTGTCATTTACACCATTTGAAACTGAATATAAAAGACAGCCATTATCTTTCTTATCCTTTTTTCTGATGTAAATGCATGAAACTGTTTCAGGTTAACGAAAATCTAGCTTGTAAAGATGCTATGAATATTTTTTCTGAAAGCACATAATGCTGAACTTTTAATTCCATCTCCTTCCCTCCCATCCCAAGTTCATTATTCCCATTCAAGGAGATAGGAACCGACACAAACTTTTCAACAAATTATTACCTTTTGTCTCCATGATCAAGTGATTCTACAGGAATATCTACTCTCAATTCTTACTCTTGAGAAGGAATGACCATTAACTGCTAAATTTACTTATCAAAAATATTTTTATCTACATCACTTACTCAATACCACCATAGTTCTCAAGGTAACTTTTATGCCTCGTCTTTCACTGCTGCTCCCTTAAGGGACATTGTGAGACTGCTACTAAGGAGAAGACGTAGCTCCAGTAGCTAGCAAAGACTACGTTACTTTAGTTGTTTATTACTAGAAACGCAGTACCGCCAAATGGCTGGAAAAATCATTCAGAAGAATGTCAGCAGGTAGCAATGCCACATCTGTTCATACCAAACTGCAGAATATAGCCCAGTGTAAACGTGCTCCAACGTGCTCAAATGTGTTCAAAACTTACATTTTAGGGAAATTTTTTTTGTACATGGATGAGGCCCTGCAAAATGCCTTAAAAATCTATTAAGGAGCCAGGAATTCTTGTGGTTTCATTTCAACTCTGCTACTGACTTGTTGTGTGGTCTTGAAAAAGGCACTTATCCTTTCTCTGGATTTTATTTCTTGCATATGGCAATATTAATATGCAGTGGAAACTAAGACTGTATCATATATGAAGTTGAGTAAACAAGTTAACATACACAGAGAAAAAAAAAACTTGAATACATTCATCATCATAAATTCCATTTTAGCAGAGATCACTGTTTCTCAGCAGATGAAAACATTACTGTGAATAACACAGGGTGTAAGAGCAAAACCCAGTAGCTACTCTGTGTTACTCACCTGCACACACATGCTCACCCACTAGTGTCTTTCCCACCCAGGAAGGGTGCATGCCACCAGAAATCACCATGGTATAGTAGATATGTTGCAAGATGATGCACCTTGCAATGCATTTAATCCACAGTACCCATTCATACTCTCACCTCTCACTGCCCAGCCCTTCCTCAAGGAAGCAGCCCTTTGGATGAAGAAAAGTAGATTGTGTTTCACTATCTTTACATACAGCAAACTGGTAGAATTCCACTGGAGCCAACAAAGAATTTCTGACTTTGCAGAGTAGAAAAGTATGAATGCAACAACTCCAATTTCTCATCTTTGCATTCTACTGTAGATCTAGTTACAAATATTCGTTGAAGATATGACAATTTTTCATTATCAACAAAACTCAGTCCAACATGCCAGCATCACAACTAAGTTTCCCACTCTTGATTCTGAAAAAAATGCAACTGCAAAGATCTACAATAGTAAGTGACCTAAAGCCTTATGGACAAGTAACATCATATACATGCAGCATACTACTAAATGGCTGCCTCTTAGAGCATAAGTAACATGTCACATGCTGAGACTCAGCAGAACAGCTTCTGAACATGAATCCTACCAGATGCTGCTGAGCAAAGGACTTAGGGATCGTCCCAAACTAAAAGCCTTGCAGACCTTCTCCTGGGAAAAACAAAGATGATTTTGCTATAATGCAAAATATCGGACTTCAAAAAAAGTTCCTGCTTGGTTCTGGGATGAAATGAATACATTTAAAAGAAAAACAAGAAACTCAGCCTCAAGCTGCCAAGTAGTTGCGCAGCTGGACACTCTGGTGTCAGCACCAGAGCAGGGCTGCAGCTGCTGCAGGGAAAGACAGGCTGCAGAATGCTCCAGGAAGAGTCAGTTCTCTTCTAGATTACATCAACCGTCTTAACCAGAGCTTTGTTTTAAGTCAATGAAATCAATTTTTTTGCAGTAAAAAGTTTCTTTATTGGACCCACTTAGAGCAGCTTCCAAAGCCCTAGAGAAAAATTCACATATCTTGCAAGTGAGAGAGGAGGCAGAAAGTTGTGAAAACCACAGAGGGAATCACCATAGCCTTTAGATACATATTACATAATAAGGAAATTATTTTCTATAAATTCTGCTACAGCAAAATTCATACACAGGGCTCGATCTGAAGCACGTCTGTTTCCCAGTGAGGATTCTCTTTAACCTGCAAAGGTCAGGGATGCGCTCTAAGCTCATTAGATTATACTGGAATATGAGCCTAAGAGAAAAAGCTTTTCTTATTTCCCATTATAATTCTTTCACGCATAGATAACCAGCTATTTTTATAGAAATTGTGAAAAACAATCATATCTGAGATGTCATAATTTACCTTAAGGCCCATGAAGCCTAGAACAGCAGTGTAACAAATTTTTAAGGTAGCGGGAAGGACAAATCATATTTCACACTGGCAGTTCCAAAGAGATTGATTTTATTCTGCCTAAAATATCCCTGTAGTTCCCAGGAAAGCCAGCTGTGCAAAAAGACTCATTGCGTTATAATTTCCAAAAGAAGAATAGCATTCACACCTCATTTTGGAGAAAATCTAAAACTACAGAGTTTCATTATTTTTTCCTACAGGATTTTGCAGCCGTTACAAACCTCTCCATTAAAGCATAAATATGAAAGAAGATGTTTTCTGGTGCTGTTAGGAAAGTCTGTCACCAAAGATGTATATTACACTGAGGAGAGTTCATGGCATGTATAACAAATGGTTCTCAAGGGAAATCACACTGTTTAGCACCACATTTTCACACCAAATTCATACTCATTATGTTGTGAAAAAGCACTCGAGGAACATTTTATCATTAGCTAATATTTTAACGATGATGATAACGCTGCAGTTACAACACAAAGAAAATACATGTCTCTAATGCATCCAAACGCTTTGGTTTGATTGTTTCAAAGCTGGGTGTGTGCACTTGGCCTGTCTCATCTGCGGCTAAAACATCTGTCTGGGAAAGACACAGCGACTTAGCACCTGCTGTTCAAAGCAATTCCCTAAAACCTCAGTGGTTTTCTCAGCCACTGTTGCGGAGATATTATGAGAATGTATTTGAGTTTGTCTGAGAGACAGACCATAAGGTTTCAGCCGTCTTTATCACAAAAGTGCTCTGTAAATACTAGCATCTTCCCTGAACACACCAATGTGTTTCTATCTGTAATTTGCTTTAAATATCACTGGGCATTCGATGCAGATGCCGTGTGGCTTATTCTAAGATCTTAGAGTATGACAAACACTAGAAAAATTGAAGGCACCTCTGGCAGTCCTCTCATGAAAAAGCAGCTGGTTGTGGCCAATGCAAACAGTAAAACAGATGCCACCGGACGCTTCATTTACTCACAAAATTAGTGACCTGCACGTGTGCCATGAACTGAGAGTATTGCCTTGAGATTTCACGTCACCGAAGTCTGAATAATAAAAATTCAGTATTTACATAAAATTAGATATATACATGAAAATGCCATTATGCAGGCTAACTTACTTTCTATTGCATCATCCAGTGGAATTGACAATTTATTTTTTTTTTTCCTTTTTAACAGACAGGTAAGCTTTTTGCATACAAAAGGGTGAGAAATGCAAACATCAAGTTAATTTATAAGGGTGACCTGCGGTTACTGCTCAACTGACAGTCTGGGCACATTATTTCTCACATTCAATTTCTGCCTGGCGTCAGAAAAAGAGCTTCAATGTGCAGCAAAAGCAATATAGTCAGTCACCTTACTGCACTGTGAGTATATCATGAGTAGGAGGTTAAAGTTTGATGACATCTTGCCGGCTGTAACACGTTATCAAAATTAATAAAATCAAGCCTATGCCAAGGTCACTTTGAGTCAGTGTTTAAATGACATTTCATTTCACTCTTCTTGAAACAATATATTGCAACTGAGATTTTTCAGCAGGAGAATTTCACTGCACAAACTTGGCTCGTTCCAAAACACCACAAAGAACCATCAGCTCCTCATGCAGATCTGACCTAACCCCATGCAACCAGCCCCAAATTTGTTCTCAGGCTGCTGCATGACACTCCTTTCTCCCCGCTTGCCAATAGCATGAAGTTTCATAAACAGCAAAGTGTGTTAATTCAAACAAAATACAGGACAGCAGTTCTTTTTAGGCAGTAAAGCCCCGTCTGCATATTTTAGCTGTTGCATAATTGTTACCTTTAGCTCATAAACTGCAAGGTCAGTTCCAGGCCAAGATTAGGTGTTTAACACATGGAACTACGAAATGCTGCTGTAACTAGCACACTTTATAAATCACAACCTTTTGTTCTCTTTTGTTTTGCTTTTTTTTTCTTTACTATCTTGTTTTTAATTCAGCTTTATAAGATGTACATTTATACAGCATATTCAAGCTAAAAGTATAATTTATATGCTTGGAATGCAAAAGCTACTATTTCTATCCTTCAAATTCTACTGTTTCCTCTCTAATATCCACATCAAAAGTTCAAAGTTTGTTTGCTGAAGAGCAGAAACCCAGCCACTAAAACAAGGCTGTGTTTATTCAGGGCTATTATCAAGCCCTTTATGTCTGCAGAGAACTGTATTTACAGAAATTTTTCCAAATAGTCCTCTAATACTGAAAACAATGACAGAGTTTGCAAAAGAACTCCAACAAAATACAATTTAATTTGTACTACCCTCACCGTTAATCTGCATCACAGCACCAGAAGTGAATTGTTGGAGGAGCTTTTGGTTTTTTTTTTTTTTTTTTAATCATAACATGGTTATTTTATTTTGCATAGGACAGCAGCACACTGTAAACTGTCCAGAAAGACATACCAAGATAATTAGAAGAATACAGCAAAACTAAAAGGGAGTCCACTGAGTAAGTAATTCCTCACACCTTTGCTGAGCTGAGCCACCACACATAGGTAATTCTGAGTGGTTCTCCACTGCCCCTGTGTTCATACCACTGATACCCAAGATACAACAAATAATGTCATCAATTTCCTCCAATTACCTTCCAAAGGATTAATCTGTGCCCAGGGAATAAAAGGTTGCGACAGTAGCTTTTGGATCACTCAGCAACAGGACCTAGCTTTTACAACAAGACTCAGAAGCTCAAGGCAGAAGGGAAAAAGCCAATTACTTAGCATTCTTTAATTCTTTGTGCTAAAATGAGAGTATATCATGATTTATGGCTTAACAGAACATATATTTTGCTCATGAGAACAGCCTTTCATAACCTGCTCATTGTTAAGGCACTCAGGCATTATGAGAGCTGAGTCCACTCATCAGTATGGTGTCTTGCTGAAAGCCATTTGCTGGTCTCTCAATTAAAAACAGTTTTGTGCACTGCTCCTGTATATAATTGTAGAGCAAAATGCTAGAATACCAGACTAAAAAAAAAAAAAAAAAGCAGTGACAGCGCACAAAATTAGTTATTATTTGCTTTTTACAATGGGTTTATTTACATTAATAGAGCACTCTTTTCCTGATTTGTTAAATAAAGAGTTGGTCTGCAACTATATCTGCTATAACATATGAAGGTCAGTATGGCTACAGGAGAAACCCAATATGCTGTGACAAATCCAATAACCATAAGGGTATTTGGTTCATAGAAATAAAGCATTTCTTCAAATATTCTGCTGATTCGCTAAGGTACAGGGAGACGTTTTGTGACTACACAGTTTGGCATTCCAAGAAGGAGACATGTCAGACAGCAAAGTTCTCACCAAATTTGCTTATGGGATGACACTTGTGAAGTGTGTGGACAGGGTAGGGATCAGAGCTATGAGATGAGAAAGGAGCAGTGGATGAAGCTGTTTTCCATCCTCTTCTACTACTTGTAGGAAGAAAAAATGCAAGAAGTAGGATTGTCCCTTATGGATAGAATAAGCAGAAAATATAAACATGTAGAAATCATAATTTTTCAGCAAAACAGTCAAAAGTGTGTTTAAACCTCAAGGTAATAAAATAGGAAGAAAAATCACTACCCTATCATAAGGAAAAAGCTTAATTTACTCTAGGAAATAGTTTCAACTCCTTGTAAAAGTTTATCACTGCAGTTGTAAGGAAAGACTTCGAGCTCCCTCTAGAGGTTTCTACTTGCCTCTTTACAAATACCAGTTTGTTTTTTTTTTTTTAACATTCTCTACATCCAGTTGCAGAGTTTGCATTGCTGTTACTCCAAACAGCATTAAAACAACATTTTCTTTTGTTTGGATTTAGAATTACAGCCTTTCTTTGGGTTTGGATACTATCAAATATCACAAGGATAGGAACAAAGGTCTCGGCTGTAAATCCTGTGCTACAGATTGTGAACTAGTGATATCTCAAATGGAGTTTACGCACCAACTGCACATCAGGATTAATGGCCCTAAATTAAGGCAAACTAACTGCTGATAATCTGATATAACATGCTTATTATAACATACTTCTGCTCTCTACATATATGCAAAGTAAGGTAACAAAGCCTGAAAATATTTGTGACTCTTCTATTTCCTCAGACCAAGCAGGCTATCCTCCTTTGCCTCTCACAGAGCCATGCAGGCCTCAGGGTGTTCTGGGGATGTGCTCCCAGGCTCTTCAAACACCTGCGTGTCAGTGCTGCCTCATTTCCCTGAAAGGTCTGGATCACTGCTATGAATCTGCAATGTCAATCACTTTGGTTTGTGCACAGCATCAGCAAAATAGGAAGCACTTCCAGCACAAGTTTAAAAATTGCTGAGCAAAACAAGCAGCAAAAATAGCCCAGCTAACAAGTATAGTAAGAATAATGGCAACACTGTGTATCAGCAACTCCACCCAGTCGTACTGCCAAACGGTTGTAGCTTGCTTAATTCTGATCTGATCAGAATTCCCATACAGAATTCCATTCTCAGAAGCTGCACAGCACAGGCCGAGCGGCAGCACGGCAACAACAAAGCCATTGCATGCATGCCCGCTTCACTCCAGGAGATTAGCAGGGGGTCAGGCTCCCATGGCCGCACCTGCAAAGCTCAACACTATGACATTAGCTAATATCCTGCATAAATCATATTCCTTCTGTTTTAAAAGCAAATAAATAGCTGTGCATGTGTCCTTTGACCTTCATTGCTGGGAAACGTATGCAGTTCATCTTTATGGCAACAGAGTGCATTCAGCGAGCCGCTGCTGGTCGGGCATCCCTCTGCTGCTTAAGTAGAAATGAACTTCAAAACAGTTATACTCCTATAACGATATTTTGTTTTAATCCATAAGAAGTGTAAGGGCATCTAAGAAATGTGAAATAAGGAAATATGTAAATATATGCTGGACTATATACACAGACTACACGGTGAGAAATATGGTAACAAATTCCTCATGAGACATTTATGGTACAATACCAAAAAAGAAATAATCCCAACCAGCTCAGGAAACATACGACACTTTGATCTTTTTCCATAATATGAGGACAAAGATAATTTAATCTCTCCCTGACACCGATTCTATAGTCTACTAAAACATAACATGTAAATTCAGGTTTAGTTCCCAATTACAGATTCAGTCTATATACAAAACACTCTAAAAACAGTTACTTCTTCTTTCTCAGAGACTCACAGATACCAAATACATAAACATATTTGCGCAACAATCATATTTTTAATATATGGAATAATATTTACCAGAAATATTTATTGGTTGTGGGGGAGAGGAGACTGGACAGAGCTCTTTCGTTTGTGTTTTTCTTTTCTTTCCTGTGTTGCTTTATTTTTTGGACAAGGAGGACAAGGAGGAGAAAAAGGGATTCATTTTTTTTGTTCTGTTTTCTTCTTTTTGTGTGTGGGGGGGAGAAAAACCCAACACATGCAAAAGTCATAAATATTCGCAGAAGAAAAACTACTCGCTGTTATTTGTTAGTGGTTGGCGACCCTGCACATAGCAGAGGGGGTGAAACTAGGTGATCTTTGAGGTCCTTTTCAACCCAGGCCTTTTTATGATTCTATAATTTGTAGTACAATGACAGGGTTTAATTCCATTGCTAACTCAGTAGAGGTTTAATACTTTTCAGATAGAAGAACACTGCTCCTCTCACTTATGAGCAGACGCAGACACTCAGAAATCAGTCAGAAAGTACGATAGCACACTAACAGCAGTTTTAGGAAAGCTCTAGAACTGGTTATACGAAAATAATAAAAACAGAGCCCAAATTAAGAAAAGAAAATCAGAAAAAGAGTATGTGACATTTCTTTCCACGTCTAAGTGAAATGCCTAACCTACTGTGGTACACTGGAAAAGCAGGAGGGTCAACAACACGTGCATCCTCAGTTACAGATTCCCATAATTCAGGTAGGAACAGAGAAAAAATTTCCAGTGTTTGTAATAATTCTATTGATGTGTAATGTGTAATAATGCTTTGATGAAAGTGTGCTTCTCAGACAGCCAGAATGCTTATGGCAGTATGATTTATATAACAAAAAGCACTGTATTAAGCAGTAGGAACAAATTACTTCAGAATTAGAAACAAAAAAGGCTGCGTTGAATGTTTCATTCTGGCTTCTTTTCAAATTCACAAAAAATCTATGCCAAGTAACAACTGTCATTTACTGTTTCTACATTAAAAAGAAAAAAATGCAACTGAATAAGTTATATACTTAGGTTGCTCCAAAAGTAATGCTTCCTATTTATTTCCATGGAAACTTCAACAGATGCAAAGCACTATTTTTCACCATTAGCTGTGCATTTTTTGCCACCCATGAACAAGAGCCTACATGCTTATAAAAATCTGCACCGGTGGAGGTAACCACTGTTGCTGTTGTCACTGCTGAAATGCACCACCTGTTGCCTGTGCTCGCAGCCACTGGTTGATCTCCATAAACATTCAGCAAGCATCAATGAATGTGAATAGGTGCCATTCTCTCTCATGAAGAAATTCAGTGACACACCTTTACTTCATCCACACTTCCATGTCAGATGCCATTTTGTCACATGGAAACAAAATGGAACAGAATATTGGTGGGAAGGTTCAGCCTCTACTGCCATACCACCAACATCCACCTCTGATGTTGTGGGCCAACATAATAAAATAGGAGGCGTTACTTTTGGAGCAGCCCTAATAATTACTTAAATAAAAGTGCATAAAATGCACAAAGTACCTCTAAGATAAGTGTAACATTACTGAAATTAATTTCAAAGTCAATGCATTTGGCCAACAAGTCATAGTGATCAATTTGAACCCAGCTTCCTTAGGAAAACAGAGCCATGAAACACGATTAGAACAAAATAGATCCAAGTTTCTTTGGTGCACTGGATTCGATTACTCTTTGAAGTTAAATAATTCATGCTGTGCCCCAAGCCCAGTATCCTGGTGCAGAGCAGCCCCACACAGGTCTCACAGGAGGGACTGGGCTGGGCCCTCCCTGCATGTGGTGCAGTGTGATATAGGGAGCCAGCCAATTTAAGGTCATGGGCTTCTTTCTTTCTACTTTTCTTCTTTTTCTCTATAAAATTTCCTTTAAATTATATCAAAAGCAAAGACTTGATACAAATAGCCAGTTTAGCACAATGCAAAGTGCAATGATATCTGATAACCTGAAAATCTCAAGCTAGCTTCAGGCGTGAGTGGGCTTTAATCAGAATTTGGCAACCGAAACACATTTGCAACAGTCTATGTGAATGAGCTCAGATGGTGAGTTCAGCAGTAAAAACAGAAGCAGCAAGAGACACACAAAGGTTCTCTGAGGCGAGAGCGGAGGGACTCGGGACTGGAGTTCTGCAAAATCTGAAGAAATTGCCTGACTCCAATCAGTTAGAAGGAGAGGTGAGAATGGGGGAGAGATTATTCCCCTGACAAGATTTCTTATTTAGAACTTAGTTTACTGAGTAAAGCCCGTACTCAGACTAAATTTAGATAAGTAAAAAAATTAAACAAGAAGATAGAAAGTATTAGATGACTCCTTGGCCTTTACGTACAAATCAATTGTATTTCAGTACTGCTCAGGGACAGGGTTTACATCAGCTCCTTTGGTTCGAGACCACAGATTTGATGGATATGGCCTTCTGCTTGTTCAGCTGTAGGAAAAAGAAATGCAATCCAGGTTGATGGGGATAAAGAGGAAACAGAAGTTCATAATCTGGAGCTTAAGAAATTTATGACATCCACTGCAGAGATAAACTTGGAAAAAGAAAATAGGAATAAACATAAGCAGCATTACAATTCCTAAACTCATACAAATCAATTAAATGATCATCAATATAAAAAGAGAACAGAAGTAAAACAAACAAAAAAAAACAACAAAAATACGACAAAAATCTACTAGAAAGAGTACAGATTGTGTACTGCATTTTTATATCTTTAGAGTTTAATTAAGAATACTCCCATCCATCTCTGCCACAAAAAGAAGACTCCCAGACCTCTCTACCACACACATTCTGTGCATTCACATGGACATTTATTTGGCAAACATGATAATCTGAAAGTATAATAAACAACAATTCCAAAGTATTTCACTTTTTTTTTTTTTCCTCTAAATGATAGAGAATCAGGTTTGAACTTTGAGGAAGCTGCATCTTCTGTCCGTATCTCACCCCAGCTGCAGCACTCATGATAATGCAAAGGACACAAAAGGCTGCTCTGAGGACAAACACTGACTTTATCTGTACACACTCGACTCAGGAAAAAGGCCAGCAGAGGGACCTGTAGGGCAGCAGTCCCAGCAATTCCTGAGCAGAGGACAGATGGACGCCAGGAGCCCCAGCTGCTGCTTCCCCACTTCCTTACGGCAGCACCCCAGAAATCAAGGTAAACAAAGCAGCAGAAAGCTGTGTCCTGTCAGTTAAGCCAAAGCAATAACTAATCAGAGCAAGCTATTCGGACATCCTGGTAAGCATCAGGAAGATGAATCACAGTGTTTTCTTATTTTGTTACAAGAAAAGACAACAATCCAAACTTCCAGCTCCAATACTAGGCCTGTTGCTGTCTCATGACAAACCCAGTTGCAAGGCATTAGGTAACTGTTTTGCTTCTGTTCTCACTTTGGATCACTAGAAGTTATTATATGCGTTAATTTTACAGTCAGAGCCACTATGTGTTTTACAAATCAGGATCAACACTGCCTCCTTTATTTGCAAAACATATCAAAGAAATGCATAGCTCGTTACTTAGCAAACATAACCACAATGCCATAGGCCAGAACTGTTGGTTAACATCTGCCAATCCTCTGTTCTTTATCAAGAAAGCGTGATAAGCATCTTGTCACCAAAACAAAACCCGATGCACTCACTAAATGCAATGCTTTACCCTGCTGGCTGTGCACAGAATACTTCACACAGAGGCTCCGAACACCAGGCCACCTTGCAACACCTCTCAGCAAGTTCAATAAGATACTGCATTACTGGGGCATGATAGAGGAAACTCTGACATGTTGTGCAAACAGAATATGCAGCAAAGACAGGATAGCAGTGATGGCGACTGCGTGATTTTGACCTGTTCTAACTGACCTCCGTCAGAAATTTCAGCTGAAGATCTGCCCCAGCAATACCACTACAAGCCCACTAACCACTCCTGGCTGGATCTCTGTTCAGTGTAAATTGGATAAAGCAAATTTAGACAAGATACGATCCATGTGTCTTTGACATGAAACTAAAGAAAGTTCCAGACATCTGCCTCAACAGGATTTTGTTCAAAAAACACTCCTACGTACCAGTTATAAATATACAGAAGGTTATATATTTATGCTAGAAACATATATTTGATGAAGATGACCTTCTCTGCAGAATGAAAGTGGAAAAGTTTGTTGGTGGGACTGTGAAGTATGGCAATGAGAAAGGGCGCAGACAGCATTTTGCTCGATCAGGGCTTCTGTTCAAAGGAAGGACTACAACAATGCAAACAAATTGGGAGGCTCTGGCTCCTTTTTCACTTGTACGTTTAATACATCAATGAATTGTACCGTCTGGAGGTAAAGCAATGCAGTTTAGCTATCTTGTGCCTGTACTTACACCATGCTCATCAGCTGCCCACATACATATGGTATGGAACTGCTGAGCAGCCTCAAGCACACGGGTCCCTCCTGCCCGACTGGATCAGAGCAGGCCCACGCGAGGCCGGCTCCAGGCGGGAGGTGGCAGCACGGCCCAGGCACTGCATCAGGGACAGCTGGAACTAGTGTGGCTGCGGTGCTCAGTGCAGAAGCAAGGAAAAAAATTATTTCTCTCTCTCTTTTTTTTTTCCCTTCTAAAAATATCATTGTTTCCTTCCTCTTCTTTTCTTTCTGACTGATAGGTTCCTCTGAAATCTGTGACACGACCCTTCACGCTGGCTGTGTAGTATTGGGAACCCTCATATAGCCATGGCTAGATGTAGCTCTGACATAAATGGAGTCTCCATAGGGACAGATTTTAGCAACACTTGGGAGAAAAGAGTCCACATCATGATATTTGCCAGAGATCTATGCAAACAAGTGAAGGGAGATGAGAAATAGAATGGCACATGATCACTGGGGTAAGGGAGAAGTCCTTTGAGGGGAACAATATTTTGTTTTGCTCCATTTTGTTTAGCATACAGAAATCTTTGTCAATGCTTGCACTTATTTAAAGAAATGGCTGAAGATGGAAAGAAAGAAAAAGAAAGCTAAGGGGAGGGAGGCATTCAGGCTGGGATACAAGAGGGGGAAGGCAGGAGGAGAGGAAGCTTAGGAGCGTGGTTGGAAATCAGTTTAGAAAAGATTTTCTGAAGTTTCCGGAAAGGAAAGATATGTTTAAAGAAAAACAGAGGGATGAAAGGAGAAGACTTTCAAGACGTTAACACCTTGACAAAAGAGAAAAACTTAAATGGAAATAAAAGAAGGGAATAAACATCTGCATGGCTTGGCAAGTTGTTCTCCTGTAAATATTCTCCCAAACTGACAACAAGACATCGTACATGTCCATCATATCTTTGTTTTCCTTCCTGAAACATTGCCCACCACCCCACGTCCCAACACAGGTCCCAGAAGCCAGAGCCCACAGGCAAATACGCTGAAACACAAGGTATCATTAACGCACACTTTCCTAATGTATTACGACCATGCTAGGAGTTACTTCGCAAAGGAATCTAACATACCAGAACAGTCTTCAGAAAAAAATTCAAACTTCTTTCCTTCTTCCTTTTTTTTTTCGTCCAGTAAGCCTTATTAAACAAAGCAAGATGGGATATGCTAAGATCTAATCTCCAGAGTAGTCACTTTGGAAGGAATTAAAATTTCAATTGGTTATGAAAAGCTCCTAAAAGAAAAAAAAGTATCCATGAATTTTCTCAGGAGGGGAGAAATAAGACAGTTGTTTCGTTTACCACATCAAAAAGAAATTGTATCCCTGATTATAGTGCACTGTGATCTTAAGCTAACCAAGAGAGATCTTAGCAGTAAACATCATCTCTCTCACTCTTACGAGGCTTAAGAAAGACCATCACCAAAATACTTGACTAAGTCTATCAAAATAAGGGAAATAACATATGCATACTAAACTCATGCTGTAAGAAGGGCTTATCAGAAAACTGTTTTTAAACATTTAAAATCAAAGCATACTTCTGGGGTGGACATTTGCTAAGTATCACCTTCAGACCATCTGCGTAGAGACTGTTATGGAAGAGAAAAAGAAAAATCTCTTTTTGTCATTTTGTAGATTTTAGGTGATAATGATGAGCCTAGAAAATCATCTCAGCGCTACAGATTTTTTTCAGCATCATATAAATACTAACCTAAGGCACCATCTGTAGGTTTCTCTCTGTTTTTGATGATTTTACTGAAGGTTGAAGAAGAATCATTTCCCAATCAGTCCCCTATATAACTAAGTGCAACATATTGAAGTATTTTATCGTCAGTCAGCCCTTGAAGATTTGGGATAAATTGCTAATTTCTCAGATCAGTCTTAACTTGCATACCTATATATCCCAAATAAGAATCAAGAAGCAGAGTTTCTTTGACATTTTAGCAAGTTCAGTGGGAGCCTGACATGCTACTGAGAGATTCTAGTGCTGCATGCCTTTTTTTTTTTCTCCAAAGCATGGCCCATGATATTTCTCAGAAAATTGTAGATTTCACTTTTATGCTTAAGCATCATTTTCATTCTTGATGAACAAAACATGAAGTGCCTGTTGTAATTAGTCTGTACTCAGCAGGTTTCATTGTTAGAAAATAGATCACAGAAAAGATGGAGCTTCATTTATTTTGAGCTATGGAATTTAAGTTATAATTGCCTAATTAGATTTCAAAGCCCACTGACAGGCACAATCAAACAGCATTTGAATATTTATACAGGCTTAGAAGTGACCCCAATAAGAGATACCCACATCTTTGGTGATGAACAATTAGTAAATACAAAACTTTAGGAGTTTTAATAAAAACGGAGTGAACATTGTGGTCAACTACAACAGCTGTTGTGATTTCAGAATTTATGGCAGTATATTTTCTAGATGCCAACAAGCAACTCCTAGAATACAGACCAGATTTTCTAAATTGAAAAAAAAGAAAAAAAAGAAAAAAAAAGGGAAGAGGGAAAGAGGATGTTGCTTTTGCATTCTTTTTCAATAAAATCTTCTAAATCAAAAGTCAATCCCCACTATTGAATGGAGCATGCTCTCTCTGGTTTTACTTCACATGTACATTTCAGAACTGAAGTACAAGTCCAAGAACTGACTCAGCAAAGGGAGTTATAGCTTTAACAGTTAATTTGACTGTGGTAAATAGACGTGAATGGGAAATACAGTGATCCATACCTCTGCTCTCATTTCAGAGCATGGATAAATTGAATGAATGGCAGATGGTACAACATATCATGTGTCTCAAAAACAGCAATGTGGTAAAGAAGAAAAAGAAATAGAGAACGATAAAGGGGAAGAGGAATGAAGAGAAGGAAGAACCACAGGTGCTGCCAAGTATCCTTGTGTAAGGTGAAACATGCCCGATGATCCTAGGGAATGAACAAGGCTCTGTGCTGCATAGGAAGGAAAATGAAATACATCTGCTCCTGTCAATATGACTCAGCAGAAAATTCCTTCCTGCCCCAAAAATCAAGCCATGAGGCTAACCTGAACAAGCATGCATGACGTGCCCCTCAGCCAAGTCTTGGTCTTTGTTTATTTGCCTCAACAAAGCACATCAGTACAGCCACTTTCCTTGGCCACATTTTGGACCTCACACCACCAGCTCCAAGCTAAAGCACAGCTCAGCATATAGCCCATACACTGACCTCTGCAAACCCAATTCAAGTCCCTGCCCATCAGCAACACAGCCTGAGGCTATCCCACAGCAAGGTGGGCATGTGACTGCCCAAGTCAGAGCATGAGACAAGCAAAAAACGCAAGTAGGCAACAGCCATTATAACCCAAATGGAGGAAATGCAAGTGTAAGATAACTGCCAGCTTCATCCACCACCAAACACACACAGGGGAAGGAATGACAGCAGGTGGGCAGCAGCCTCTACATCACTCTTTGAACCATGGGGATTTACTGTTTACCCGTTTTTTTCATCTATTTTTAACTGGTGGGAGGAACTCCAGCCTGAAGCCCAGCAAGAGAAGCTAGAAAAATAAAAAACTTTGCAGTTACCTTGGCCTGAAGGCACTCATTTTTTTCTTTTCTTTATGTTTCTTACTTTAACAACTAAGACACAACTCAACTCATTCCGAATACAAGAAGGTACCTTGTTGTCCACTATTCATCTTGACATGTTACCACGGAAATCAAGGCAATGACATATAACTGGCTGTGACCCCACACATCTCATTCAAAGTCCCACATTGACCCTGCTGCCCTTACAAAAGGAGTCACGGTGTCCTTTCAGCAACATAGCTTCCTGCATCTTCTTTTCAGTCTTCTTGCTAAGAAGAGAGAAAGCAACATTCAAAAAGATACTGCCCATCTCTACACGTACCTACCACCACTGCTGCTTCGACTTACAGGAAGCAAAAGGAAAGTGCCTTCTGTGCTCTGCTGTGATTTTCAGTAGTACAGTATTTTCTTCAGAAAGTAAGAGCAGACGAAGAAATTCAGAAAAGGAAAATGCCTGATGCCTTACAAAATGCAAAAAGGGCTAGAGACAAGAATTAGTTTTAACTACACACAGAGGACATGAATTATCAGACTTACTCTTTTACTTTTTAATCTCATTCCTACTAAGAGCCTTTACAGGCTATTTATAGTTAAAACTAGATGTGTGTGGTGTGTCAATGCCCTCTACAGTAACTCTACTAATTATTTAATTGCTAATTTTTTTTTTTTTTGTCATTATGCTTAACATCAGAGATAGATAACAAAAGCATAGGATAATTAGATGTGGATATTTAAACCAAATGGAAATCACGCATTTATTACACACTTGGTTGCCTGTCTAAAATTAGGTAACTAATCTGAATATGAATGATGAAAAATAACAACGATGAAAAACAATTAAAAAACAATAGAGATAAATGCAGTGAGTTTTCCCTTTTTAGCCACAAGTACCATTTCTATTCCTGACTATAAAAGCAGCCTGATCTGATTTTCTGTTCAGTTAATGACTACAGGCTGACAGCAGAACATATCGTTAATTGATCAGCAGAAAATATTTCAATTCTTTCAGTTTATGTTTAAGCTTTGATCTTAATTTCTCTTGTGAGTTCTGCCAGGATTGTTTGTCATACTTTAGCAAAATCCATGAGCCACATAGCAGATGCTAAGCTTATATCCAGGCATTAGTTTATGAATAATCTTCCTATATCTAATTTACATAATTTTATTGTTTAGTGGATTCTTCCCATGTAGATATATCACTGCCAGTGCAATTGTGCTTAAAGTGGTGTCAACAGAGTCTCTTTCTGAGAGTTATAGTTTGCACATAAAAGTCTACTCTGAACTAAAATATGGCATATATCACAGAAGACAATGCCTCAGAGGAAATTCATTTCACCGAATGTCAGGAAGAAAATCAGTTTGGCCATATTTACCTATAGGAATGCAAAACAAAAGTAGAAGATGGAGATTTCTCAAGCACTTCTTATAGGTTCAGAACCTGTTGTTCTGTTTATTTTTTAGGGTGGTGATGTATGTAAAATTTGCCTTTGGGTTTGGAATGCTTAAGAATTAACAATTGAAATTGACTATTAATACTGTGTTAGTAGTTAGTTAGTTTTCAGTGTTAAACTGAACTTACTGGGAGAAGACATCATCATGTTGTTTTGTGTTTTCTTTTAATAATTGAGCTACTTTGACGGTTTCTGTCCATGCTAAAAGCTTACTATCTTTCAGAGCTGCCTGTGCACAACCATCCATTAATGAGAATATAAGATATAAAAATATTATTAGTGTCATGGGAATGCTTTCTTACCTAATTTACCAACACTATACCTGAGAAATGACCTACAGATTCTGCTTAGCTTATTAACTGCTATCCCTTTCAGAATTACCTACATATGAATCAGACTTTAAAAATATTTCTTCAGTACCCGGGAAACTGGCATCCAATACACTGAGCACTTGACTCCCACTTATTAAAACATCTAAACTCTCTGACTGATCTGGATAAAAGTCAGTTCTTGGCCTCTGTGCTCTGAGAAGATGGAGCTGCCACCGAAAGGCACACAAGGTTTTAACAAAGAGGAAAGATGCCCACAAACACTCCTTGAGAACCAATCATCCTCACACTCCTGCCACATCTTAACAACACATCCAGATTTGCTCGTGCTCCTCAGGCCCAGATAACTAAATCAAACCTTGCATGGAGCTGAGGCAGCCAAGCCCAAGGAGAGGGCAATATGCTCAGGGCCTTCATGTTTGCAATCACTTAGACTAAATAAAATACTAACTCTCCAACAGTCTTGAGTGTGCAAAATTATATTTTGCTTCTGTTTTCAATAGACTTTGAACTAGCACTTTATCTAAAGCAAAGGAGAACCTAAATTACAATTTTTTTTTTTTTTTTTTTTTGCCGCAAAAGAAGTGAGAAATCTGAAAGAAATAAGTAAATAATCCAGTTATGACTGCCATTTGCACATTTAGAACATATAAGTAAAATCTTAAGAAGATGCAACTGTTTCCATTGTAGTCTTAGGGTACGTCCATAAGGCATACTATAGACAAGCCTCTGTCGTGCCCCATTTCTGAATTGCTTACTGTGATGTCAAGCCTGATATAGCAACTGTGACTTTTCAAGATAGCATATTCCTTCAAATCTGGCAAGTAAATTTGCCAGCTCTGAGATTTTAAATGCAGTACCGAAATCCTTTGCAAACAGCCTTCACACTAGCAACGACTTTGTAAAGGTGTTTTAAAGGTAGCCTAATGTTAAAGGTTGGAAAATCATAGTACAGAGTTATTTAAAAGTAAAATTTGATTTTATATAGCATAATAAAGGAAGTGCTGTAAAGAAAGAAATTCATCATCTTATCCCTCTGAGGCCAGCTAATGGAATTTATCTGATCCTTTGAGAAACGAGTAATTGCATGTATGTTGACAGCACAATTTAGTAAAAAAAAAAAAAAAAAAAAAAAAAAAAAGATTTGAGTAGTAAATACATTTTCTGCCTATTCATGGCTGATGCTGAACTTTTAAATTAACATTGCACAACTCTCTTCCACTGTATTACCTTTTGCAAACATTTTTTAATGTTTGTTTGCATGCTTTGGTGGGTTGCAGTTTATTGACAAGTTTTTCCTCACAAAGGATTCATTCTTCCTTTTGTTTGTACAAGTAGGGCTTCCACCTGGATGGTAGAATTTTAATTCTTCATACTATTTGTTGGAAACAAATAAACAAGACAAAAACAACACAGTGTAACTCTCCCCTGGCTCTCAAAAGATACCTCTCTGTGTAGTGAGAACAACTCCATACTGTGGTTCCATACAACACAACCATATGTCTCTGTTAATCTAATGTTACAACAGACAACTGAGGGCTACATTTTATGCAGTCACTTTTTTATACACACTTTAATTAAATTCTCAAATGAACCCATGCAAACAAACAAAGTACTAATGGATAAATTGTATTGTACTTGTGATTTAACAGCAAAATATTCTTGGCTCATATGGACTTCAAAGGACTTACCTACTGGTATTTACATCACTGTTCTTAGGCCAAGGAGACAAATGAAAAGTTCTTTCTTTTTATTTTTCATGTTTTCATTTTCCCTCCCTTCCGAAAAGCTAACAAGACACAGGAAGGTCTTAGGGCAGAAAGATTAAAATCAAATACCCAGGGAAAAATTCTCAAGTACTGAATAGCACAAAGGAATTGTCATTTTCTGGGTAGTCAGTTATAAGTGAGCACCACAGCAGGTTGCAGGTTTACAGATTTCTTCCCGAATATATTGTTTATCCACTGTTACTGTAACTAAAACAGAAAAGTTCCCTAGAGCCTGTCAAAGACGGAGGACCGAGATGTGAATGCCTTTATGTACTCAATTCTAAAAATTGCACACATAAAACAAAACCCAGATAACTGATTTAAACTGACAAAGTCTAAAGCTTTGAATATTAGCATGAATTGCAGAGAACTATGACACAGACTGCTTTGCAAGAGGGAAGTCAACTAAAGTTTTTGGGAAAGAAGGAAATCTGAAAACCATTTAAAAATAAGAACTAAAATGCAAACAAGGCATAACTTCACAAACTATGGCAGCACATCTGGACACAAATCAGAGAAAATAACCAAAATATATAAGCTATTGTGATTCTCTTGTATTTGCTTTTTAATTAATTAATTCTTCAGAAAAGATGAATAATCTCTGAGAAAGTAACAGCAGTTTTCTGAGGTAAGTGAAGAACTGTGTATTTCTGCATAATGCAGAAATGAAAAATGAAACTTGCTATGGCTTCATCACATTTTATAGTACAATACGTTTGCTGAAGTCAGAGATTAACTGTGATCAAGTCCAAAACTTCCCGTATTTCTAAAAGAAATAAATAACAAAAACAAAAATAATAGAAAAAAGCACATAAAGAAGATGACCATTCCAGTCTTCATTTCCTAACCCAAATCTGGTTTTCTGTTCTAATATTCTACTCTTCCACTTAATAGATTTCTATCAACTTCTATCTCACTTCTATATCTCCTAATACCCTTTTTTTTCTATTCTCAAACAGACTCCCATGACTTACCACATATTTTTGCAGTACCCATTAGAGGCAGCAATGCATGAAGTAGCATTCATTCTTCCTAGAACATGCTTGTATTTTGACAGTACCGAGTGCTTATAAATTACAACTTCTAAATCTAGTAAATACATTTAAGAAAATTCTAGTCATCTTTCAGCTAAAAAAGCATTCAAACAGATCTGGAATAAAAATATTTTTTTTTAAACACTTCTTTAATGTGGTACAACACAAACGGAGTCTGTCACATTACAAATCCCAAGGCACTTCACAATTTGCAGCAAAGCTGACAAACCATCTAGTTGGATATGACACAGAAAACAGATTTTTTAACTATTATCTCTTAACATAGTGAATATCAAAACATGAAATAAAGCAAATTCAAGAACACAGCAGCTATTGGAACTGAGATTCAGACGACTTATAAATTCAGGGTTAGAAGTTGGCACAAGTCTCCCTTTGAGGCAGAATTAATTTACTCAAAGACAACATTCCAAACTGTCTTTTGTTCTATGAACTGATTGCTTACAGAATATTGTTAAAATCCATGTGCTACATAAAAAGACAATTCTAACAGTAGAAGCTGTGTACGAAATGCATCCTAATACTAATACATTTCCATAGGGATAGCTGTGTGAGCAGCAAAAGTATTTTTATTTTTATTTTTTTATCTAGTCTATGCATATGCCCATAACAGCTTGAAATATTATTCAACATCTACAGCCTAAATTTCTTCAGAGAGGGCCATCTTTTTGTTTCAGCATTCTTTGTAGGATCATCACCAAAATCATTGCTTGTTCTCCATAAACATTCAGCAGGAATTGATGAATGTCAATTGGCACCATTTTTTCCTGCAGGGAAGAATTCAGTTCTACCCCTTAGCTTCATCCACACTTCTATGTCATATGCCATTCTGTCAGATTGCCCCTCTGCTGTTGTATGTCACACAGCAACAAAATGTAATGAAGTATTAAGCAATAACAAGTACTGTAGCTCTGCTTTTTCTTGAAGGTAGTGATAGACAGAGATACGAAGCATTGGATTTCTCTTTGTTTCTGTTATTCCAGAGTGCAAAACAAGCATCCCATACAGAACAGGACTCCTCTCTATTCTGCACTGCAACAAATGTTAGTAAACAGAAAAGTTGAGAACGTGTCAATTCCATCTCTTACAGGCCCATGTGGTCCAGAGGTGTTCGTAAAGCTCCCTATTAGGAAACCAAGCATTTCTGCATTCACTTAATGCCATGCATAATAATATCCTAGCTTGTGACTGAAACTTTTAGGTACAACTGGAATACAGCTAACAACTGTAGAATTGATATTCAGTTCTGAGAACATATTGAAACTGTACCAGTATTAATAACTAAATGTCATTTTCAGACTTTTTTTTCTTTTGCAAACAGATAAGGATATTGACAAGTTAGAACACACAGCACTCGCAGCTTCAGCAGTAGCATTTTGTGTTTGTTTCTGAGAAAGGCACAGACCAGTATGAAGAAAGAAGTCTCAAGTCTTTAGGAATCGATCCCACCAGTGCTTAATAAATGAATAAATTCTTTCTCCTTTATCTGCTTTCCCCATATCAATCTTTCACTCCAATAATAAAGCATGTAAATGATATATATTATGTATATATACATATATGGTTTTTTTCTAGTTCTGAAAAGCATCCTGGTCCCATTCACACCAGTGCATTGGAATAATTCACTCTATGGCAGTGTTAAATTAACAGTTAGACTGGGGCCCCCTCTCTCCTTATCTGAGAATGGTGCCAAGATGGCACTATCTAGAGTAGAACAGCCAAAGGAAAAGAGCTGCCAAACAAAGTTTGGACTACTCCTGATATGTCAGGCAAGGACCCAGAACTCTGTCATACTAAGAAAACAGTGGTCACCTTTTGCAGTCAATAGTTCATGAACATTTGATTTCTCCCTGCAGCAGCTGTCCCTGCCCAGTCATACTAGCACAGCCATATAATTCTCACATGGACCTGTCCTTGGGGCATGGCCCTATCAGCCAACCTGGGGCTGGGTCTGACCACTGTGCCCCAGACCGGGCCTGATCCTGAGTCTGCACATCCCCCACAGGCAGACCCTAGCCTGGCCTTTTGTCTTCCTCAACCATGGTGCATCATTGCTTCCAAACATTATAAGTTTTAAGAGCAGATCTCAACCACTTGTTAAATGAAGAAAATATCTGATGTAATCAATTCTACCAAAGGACACAGAATGCAAGCAGGAAGTTGCTTAAAAAGAAAAGCAATCTGATTAATGTGGGTGATTACTTTTGTTTGTTCTGGTGAAAAGACAGTCTTTTAGTTCAGAAAAGCACAATACAGAATACACAGCAAAAGCTACAAAGATCTTTATTAGTCAGGATCACTGAATGTGTTTACATTTGAGGAAGTGGTAATCTGAGAGCCTAAACATCTTAGGTAATCTCTTACAAAATCTTATATCTACAGTCCTAACTCTGAGGCTGAATGTCTTCTGAAAGGCCAATAGTCTCACTGCAGTTCTTACGTTGTTTAGATAGTAAAAAGCCTCCTAGTAACCCTAATCCACATGGTTCAGAATCAGAATCCACACATTTCCAAATTAAAAATAAATTGAGAAACATTTACTCTTAAGGAAGTTGAGACTGCATTATGCATTAACACTGCAGAGACTCCCAGGAGAACCTTCTATTCACTAGTTCCCAGGTGCAACTGGCCTGGCTTATTTTAGCACCTTGCAGCAAGCAAAGCTGTGAAGTGATAACTAGGCTACAATGTGGCCTTCTGACAAAGAAGTATTTATTTAGCAGAGCCTTGTACTATCTACTTTCCACAGGCAGGAAGCAGTCTCTCTCTGCCACAGAAAGTACCACAAATAGACACAGGCTTCTTGCCTCTTTTGACCTTGTTTTCACTACATGGTTTAGTACAGCTGTCACCTGAATAAAGATATGTAATGTTCACAGACACCAGCAAAATGCCACACATGCAGAGGGCTCTGCTTCAAGGAATGTTAAAGCAAATGAAAGTTTATTCACCCCATTGCATTTTTTCTGAATTTGTCTCAGAGGTTATATCATATACATTCCCTAGTATTACACACACACAGAAAAAAATAAAACCAGAAGCTTTGTTAATCTGTGGAGTCTCTTGATATTATCTTTTCATATTCTTTTATAGCAACTTGAGATAAAATTTTTTGGACATATCTGTCAACAGCATTGGCTACTTTGGATTCTAATATACTGCACAGAGAGCTTCCCCACTCCCATCAGACAACTGCCCCTTGAGTCATTTTACTTAGAAAAAAACAACAATGCAGTTTAAGATTCATAAAGTGATGCTTCTGGAGGTTTTCCAGCATAGTCTGCCCCTTTTCTCTGTGTTGGCTCTGGTTCATAACAGTCCCAGCAAGCTAATACAGCAAAACATAATTATCTTCAAGTCAATTTTCTGCCAGAGAAGAAAGAAACCCTGTCCATCATAGACTCCTCAAAATATTGCTTACGAATAGAGAAAACTTGTAGATTGGTTAAAGGTGAAGTTTTTGTTTGTTCAGTTGAGGTCCCCCTTTTTTTTTTTTAGTAACCAGGAAAAGATAGCCTGGCTAAAAGGCTCCCATGGACATGGCAGTGGTACTGGCTGCCCAGAGCTAGCCAGGAGGCAGCAAGGCCCTAGGCCTTCCTTTGACTACTTAAATAACAACTTATAAATTGTTATTTGATATCTAAATTCTAGGTATCATCTTGACCCAGATGATCAACTGGTACAACTCTAAGCCCATTTAAAGCCAACAGAAATCTTGTAACTCACCATACAACTAACTTCATGCTGGCATCAGTTAACATACGAACAGATTTTGTGGTTAAGATGAATTGATATTGGAAGTAGCACAAAGAGCTAATTCAGAAACTGAAATACAGGCTCTGCTGAAATAAAGTCTCTTCAGAGATTAATTAAAAAAAAAAAGAAGAAGAAAAAAAAAAAAAAGTGTGTCCAAAGCAACACAGAAGCTGGCTCCTTGAAAAGTAGAGGAAGCACAACCTACATCAGGCATGTGCCTGTTTGGGGCTCCATGTTGGGATCTTTATTATTTCTCCCTCTGGGGGAAAGCGAACAGATCTGCACGTGTTCACAGTCCAGCTGGGGTCTGCTGGCACTGCATGACTACTGCTGTCGTATAATCCTTGCACTGTAAGGGATGATATCAAAACTGAACTGAAGCGCTCTACGTTCCACATAATTCATTTCCTACATTCGTTCACTTATATCTGTAGCAATATGCCCAGCCATATCAAAATTGCACAGATGGTGAGAAATGATTCCCTTTACCCAAACTGGCAAGTGCATCAGAAATTCTTAGCCACTAAACACTCAAAAGAATTAAAAACGAGGAATACTCACATTCTCTGGCTTACATAAAACAAAATTGTAATGGATAGATCACAAGTATAAACACGATAGTTAGAATTATGGAACTATTTTAAGATATTATTAAGATATTACTAGATAATAAAAATGTCAGTACAGTTATTTTAAACACAGTAAGCAGGCTTCTTAATAATTAAAGCATTTTCCTTGTACTCTTTCTACATAGTTGTTTCAGCCTCATAATACACTTAAAATTCAGAATGCTGAAGTAAGACTGAGAACAACCTCCTGTAATACAAGATGACACATTTTTATCATTACCAGGAGTCCATTTCATTCATATATTGAAAATATTGTTCAGAATAATAACCCTGAAAGCACACAGATCAAATTTATCCATAAAGATACTGTGTGTATTTAAACATTTAAATTTTAAAAAGTTTTATCATCATTATTTACTGTTCATTATTTTTGTGGTTGACATATACATGCTGAAAAGCCCATAGAGTACACATCCTCTTCCCACAGATTCATGCCAAGAAATATTCTACTTGGAGACTGCTTGTGGCACAAATGATTACACTGATAGAAAAACCTGAAAGAAGGTTATAAGACATCAATCTATATTTACAAATAATTAGCATAAATATTTGTCTTCTGAAGGATAAGAACCCACAACTACATGAAAGATTATTTAATCCACTTTTCCCATCTTTCACATATGAATTCATATTTAAGAACTTGTTGCATATTCAGTATTTGAAAAGTCTAGAGAAAAATACGTTTAAGATTAGAGTACAGTCCTGTGAAGACAATGCATCCTTTACAAAATGTTAAATCACAGAATAGAAATTTCTATTATAATCATTTATTCGATTTAGACAATCAAACTTCAAAAACTGTCAGAGCAACCATTTCACTACCTTGCAAAATGCTGATTAACATAGACACAGCTTAACGTTTGGAAGGAAAAATTGCAAATAATATGAGAAAACACACTTGCACTTAAAAAAATATTGTTGCTATACCATGTGTGCATATGCACATATACATAAACACAAAGAAAAGTCAATTTTACTTCTTCTACAGTCTTCTATCTTCTAGTGACAATATGCATCTTATCTCCAGCATCATTTGGGCTCTGAATATGACTGTTTAAAAGACCTGTATTCTTTCACATTCCTTCTCATTTAGAAAGGATCAAAAATTAAAAGCTTTCCATTCTACTCCATGGTCTTTTAGGAAAGTCAGTCTTTCCATTGCATAAATCTATGCCTATTATAGCTCCAATTAAACTAATATGCTGTAGTTAAGATCATCTGGATTTCACCCTATCTGTAAGTAAAATGTGTATCTTCTGAAGTGTAAAATATAATATATTGTATACAGTATATATAAACTGTATATTTTATATTTTTATATTAAAGAATCCTATGTGATAACTAAAACATGCATGAGAGCAAGACTTCTAGGGTAATATCTTGCTATCTTGCTCAATTCACAAATTCGCAAGTACAATGGCATTGAATAAAACAACGAGTACCATGGACTCCTAAAGTTGTGCACACTGATCTACGTTTTTTCAAAATATGTTTCATTCTCTTTCTAAATTTTCCTGAAAGAATGAATTACGCCTACAACACAATGAGCATATCAAGCCCCAGTTCCAGTTCTTTCCAGTATTAAAGAAGTCTGAATGTGATATTTTCAAAGATAATGTTATCTCTAAGTCTTCCCAGTTCTTTATTACTTTAAAATACTTTTCTGACATCGAAACGATTTCTCCCATCTGTCAAAATATTGCCAGCAGAAAAAAGCTGGTAGTAATTTGTCAAAATATTTAATTGCAGAAACTATCTTAAAATCAAGCCCAACTCCTTGAGCTACTTAGAATAAGCTGTCAAAGAGACAAAATGTTTTCAGAAGAGCTTGAAGGATTTTCCTACATTCATGATAAAAGTGTTTAAGCAAAAAACTAATGCAAAGCAGTAAAATGTATAGACAGTAAAAACTGAGCTACAGTTTACCATATATAATTTGTATAATGGAAAAGAATAGGTTCTTCAGAGAAACTGTACGTACCAATAAGCAAACTCTTCCTTTTTTATTTCCTCTTAGCAAAAAGAAAATCCAAAGAAAAACACTATTCCAACAGTAATCCACAAGGAAAAAGTAAAAATCAGAAATTCACTGTTACACGACTCCACTGATGAGCTTTTACCACACATACTTTACAAATACAGAACTCTTCAGTTAGTTACCTAAATTCATAGAATGGTTTAGATTGGAAGGGACACTTAAGATCATCAAGTTCCTACCCCCTACTATAGGCAGGAACACCTTCCTCTAGACCAGGTTGCTCAAAGTTCCATCCAGCCTGGTCTTGAACATCTCCAGGGTGGCAGCATCAACAACCTAACCTCACTAGTCAACCTGTTCCGGTGTCTCATCACCCTCACAGTAAAGAATTTCTTCCTGATATCTAGTCTAAATCTACCCTTTTACAGTTTAAAAACATTTCCTCTTGTCCTGCCGCTACATGCTTTTATAAAATGCCTCTCCCCAGCTTTCCTGAATGCCCCCTTCAGGTCCTTAGAGGCCAATATAAGGTCTCCTCAGAGTCTTCTCTTCTTCCAGCTGAAGAGCACCAACTTTCTCAGCCTGTCCGCACAGGGGATGTGCTTCAGCCCTCTGATCATCTTCGTGGCCCTCCTCTGGACCCGCTCAAACAGCTCCATGACCTTCTTGTGTTGGGGACCGCAGAACTGGACACAGTACTCCAGGTGGGGTCTCATGAGAGCAGAGCAGAGGGGCAGAATCACCTCCCTTGACCAACTGGTCACGCTTCTTTTGATGCAACCCAGGATACAATTGGCCTTCTGGGCTACAAGCGCACACTGCCAGCTCATGTTGAGTCTTTCCTCAACAAACACTCCCAAATCTTTCTCCTCAGGGCCGCTCTCAGATTGTTCACAAGGGTCACTCAGGATGTCAGGGGTAAGTTCTCTACTATGAGAGTGGTGAGGTGCTGAAACAGGCTCTCCAGAGAGACTGCGGATGCCCCGTCCCTGGAGGTGTTCAAGGGCCAAGTTGGATGGGCCTCTGGGCAGGCTGGTCTGGTATTAAATAAGGAGGTTTGTGGCTCTGCCTATGGTGGGGGGTTGGAGATTCATGATCCTTGAGGCCCCTTCCAACCCAGGCCACTCTGTGATTCTTCCCTCCAGTATGAGAGAAAGCCCTACACCACAGGTGTTGAGTGGAATCAACTAGCCTCCCTTACACTCCAGCTTTCTCCCAGCCTGGCCTTGGCAGATAAGATCCCCTCACTGCTACACCCCAGCCTCACAAGTGTGCTCTCTGTGTTGACTTCCCAGCCCTTCTACCAGACCAAGTCCCAAATCGAAAATCCCTGATAACGTGATGTAACTTCAGTTCCCAGGAGGGAACTCCTGGAGTTTAATTGTTGCATGAATCCTCAAAAAGAGGACTCGCTTCTTCTACCTTTAAGAAAAGGACACTTCTGTTTTTCAAATGCCTTCTCACATTCTGTAGACTTTCTGGACTTCAACAGATGTGTTTCCTGAAAAGAAGGAAGCAGCCAGAATGCTTTGGAACAGAGAGGCTTTTCCTGCAATTGCAACTTGACTTCTCCCAGGCTGCATGAGGTGCAAGTCCACACAATGAGCACAGAGACCCATCTTCTCAAACAATACTGACCACAAAGGTGCCTGATTTGAAACTGGAGGAGTCAAAGACTTTTACAGATTTGAGAAAATATTTCAAAAAAGCCAAAGAAAGTACTTGTCTTTAGCTTTGCTAAAATATTGGCTTGAAACACATACCAGGAGTGTCTAGCATGGCAAATTTTATCCCACACAGCTAGTGTGAAAAGGACATAAGCAAGTGAAAAAAGAATTTTAAAATGATAAGTGCTAGGTAATCTTATAACTACAAGTACTGCCATTTCTTCCATCTGTCATGGAGACAGTATGTGGGTAATTATGAGAAAGAAATGAATCAATGCAATGGTCAAAATTGAAATTGCAACAAAACTGTGCACTATCTCAGCTCTTTTCTGCACTGTATATTTGCATGTTGATCTATATTTTTTCTAGGCAGTTATCACATGAATTCACTAGACAACACCTCACTACTGTCACAGGCAAGCAGCCTTACTGGGATTTTAGAATTGGTTTCTTACACATTCACTTTAGACTACTTGAAACATTTTAAAAGAAAATCAGAGAAATGCAGACTCGTTGTGAGCATGGTCTCCTGCATATCTCACAGCACCTGTGACAAGCACAGACAAGATTCTGTGTCTGCTCTCTTTGCAAGCCAAGAGGGCTCTCACTTGCTGGAAATTGCATCAATCCTCTGTGACTTGCTTTAGTACTTTTTTTCAGCCTAGACTATTGCTTCTCCAAATAGCAAGTCATTTCTGAGTTAGGAAATATCATTCATTACATAAAGATAGAACAAAAGCCTTAAACCAGGACCCATCTGACCACCATTACATTATTTCACAATCTGATCAGTTGGGTGAACCAGGTGCCCACCTGACCCTGCCCTGCTCATCCACAGCTGTGATGAACATGGAATCGCCCAGCTTGCCACCACACTCACATGAGGAACACCTGATCCCCACAGCTCCTGCAGCAGGTGGCCCAAACCAGTTTTAAGCCATATGGCCACTTCTCCAGTTATGCACAACATTGCAGATTTGGAAGTTAGTCCATGCAATTTAATGGCATCTCAAGTGCCCTTCCAAGCTATAGCAGCCTCCTCAGGTTGTTTCACGTGTTTTAGGATTTTATAAAAGTCCTTTTTATCAGATCCTCTTTAATACACTTCCATCTGTATGCCTCATTACAGTTCACCTCATCACTAAACTGAGGCTTGAAAAAGTCCCCAAATAACTGATTTTTGCTTTGTAAAAGATAAAGAAATCTTCAGCTGTATCTTTAAGTCCAGATTTTCCAAAAGCATCTACCTTGTGTCAGAGGGGCAGAGTAGATGTAAATATCATTCACTGAGCCTTCACTCAGAGGGCTGACAACCATTTCATACAACATGAGAATTCATGTGCAACCTTCCTCTCTTTAAAGGCAGAGATTTTATAACTTTCCCAGTATTATCCTGAATAGCAGACTCAGAAGTCTCTAGCAAGCTCCTGTAAAAGCACTTGAAGGGTATGAACTAAAAAAGCTGGATTCTCAGATCTGGCTTTAAGAAACATGAGTAAGAACAAATTTTCTATTCATTGGCACTATCAAAACATTTCCTAGCATGACCCAACTTAAAAGTTACTGTTCCTCATAAGGGCATCTAGTACTGTGCATCTCTAAGCACATTGTTTTTTGTTGTTTTTATTTTGTTTAGGGAGGAGGGAGTTGTTTTTAGATTTAATGGGGAGTGGGTTGTTTAAAGCAGCCAAAACAAAGCTTAGCTTATTCCTATGAAATTGTTACTCTGCGAACCCCATAGGGACAGCAGCACATGCTCCAAAGTGTTGTCAGTTTTAAGTAAAGCTGCAAAAAGATGGAATCTGTAGTACACAGCATAAGGTCCATGGAAGCAGGAATTGACCTTTGAGCTCTAGAACCCTCATTTAAGACGAGCCTTATCTCAGTATATCACTAGAAAAGAAATAATACCAGTTTTACTACAAAACTATAATGTGTATATTATAACACATTTTCAAAGAAACGATTAGCTGAAGTTAATCTATTTTTGTAACTTACAACAAATACCATTTGTCTTTTAAACCTGTTCACCCTCCCACAGGTTGCCTAATGCAACGTAAGAGGTTGCTACATTTCCTTTGCTGGCTCCTTTACTTTGTTTCACAATGCTTACCAGGACTACAAGCCATTTTCTGCAAAACTGTAGTTGGTCCCAACCAGCATTGGTATATGAAGTTAGGCCTCCCCAAGCTCCCAAGTTCAACAAAGACAAATGCCAAGTCCTGCATGAGATTCCTGGTAGCCAATTTTTCTAAACTGTCAAGGTGCTTGGTGAAGCTGTTAAGCAGTACTACCAACAGTTACCGACTCCTAGAGACTCCACTAGTGACTGGCCTACAGCTGGACCTCAGAGCTTAGGGTCACAACCCTTTAAGACTGGCAATTCAGCCAGTTTTCAGCCTACCTCAACATCCACTTACCTGTCTGTATTTTACTACTTTGTCTGTGAGAATACTATAGACACAATTCTGAAAACCTAGTTAAAGTTTAGGTAAACAGGAGCCACTACTGTTCCCTCACCCATTTTGCTAGGCATTTCATTATAGAAGGCTATCAAGTTGGTCAAGCGTGATTCTCCTTTATAAGTATACCATATCAACCCCCAATTATTTCCTCATCCATTGTATGCTTGGAAACAATTTCCATGAATATTTGCTCCATCTCATCAAAGTGACACTAATGGGTCCACAGTTCTCCATATTCACCTCCTTGTCTTGCCTGAAGACAGAAATGACATTTTCTTCCAGTCTTGAGGACCCTCTTCCAAATATCTCTGCCTTTCAAAGATAATCCAGAGTGGACTCACAATGCCATCAGTCAGCTCCTTCACTTCAGCACTCACCAGGGCACCCCATCAGCTACCACAGGCTAATTTGTGTGTCCATTTTCAATGTTCCCTGATTCATTTCTACTGAGTGTCAGTCTTCAATGGTCCAGACTTTCCCACTGGACCAGAGGACTGGGATTCCTGAAAGTCAGCCATATCAGTAAAGACAGAGGAATAGAACGTATCGAGTATCTTGGCCATTTCCATGTCCTATGTCACTAGATCCTCTGCAACATTCAGTTGTGAACTCAAAATGTTTGTTCTTCCTTTTGCTGCTAATATACCTGCAGAAGTTCTTCTCTCTCTTTTTGTTTTCATTTTAATGTCTCTTGACTCAACTCTACACATGCTTTGGTTCTCCAAATCCAGTACATCTGAACTCCTCCACTCATCTGTTCCTCCCTTGACCTCTTGTATGCCTCCTATTTATGCCTGAATTTTTTCCCCCCAGCTCTTGTACACATCAGGATGGACAGTTCCTGGGTTTGGATGAAGAGATACCTGAAAAAACAAGTGTCTCTTTACCTCTCTTCTCTCCAGAACTATATCTACCTTAGTTGTGGTATAGTTCGGTATCAAGACTGTGTCTCCTTGCATACCTTAAGTCATTAATTCCCAGGGTGGTCCAGGAACTCCCTCAGTACTCATCTACAGAAATTAGATAAAGGACTTATTTGCAACTAGAGTTGAAAATACATCTGCACTTGACTAATTGCTGAGGAAACTGGCTTTGTGGGAATTTTGCAGTTCTAATGATTCCCCCAGGCAGGTCCTGCTGTGCCTCGATAAAGTCATCTGCTTCAAGGGTAGATTCACATATTGAGTGGAGTCTTTGGCCATTGCAGAGAGACATCCACACAATTTCTACAGCAGAATTAACCAAACTGTACATAGATAAGACAATAAAACAACAATAAATCGTTTCTGAAGATGCAGAAATGGTCTTTGTACTTAGGATTATTTAGGAGATTATTCATACATAGCTTAAGTTATTCTACAGCAGTGGATTGTTCATATGCTTGAGAGGTCACACAGAACCAGGTGTCAGCTAGGTTGCAAGCCCTCAGTGAAACTCTGGGTTGGGGAGACTCGCTCAGTCCAACTAAAGACACTGTTGTTCCAAGGACTCAACAGTCAGACCAGCAACTAAGAGCACTATTCAAGATATCTGATTGCTGCAGGAGCCTGGGTAAGACCCACTTTGAGACACTCCAGTACTAATTTTGTTTCTTTCCATCATACAAGTCTGTGACCTGAAAAAGCTATCATCAGCCACAAAGCCTTCAAAATTTATGATTTCTGGTTATTTATCAGTATTACTAGTTTTAGGCACTTGAAACATCAAAATAGGAAACAAAATACAATTTTTATTGTTACCATAAGCTACAGATGCAGTCAGTAAGCCACAGCAAAGAATTAATGTTGTCAAAATTTGCATATTTAATCAATGAATTACATTCCTGCTTCAAAAGTAGTATTTCTCTATGCATTACACATTTATACTGCTATGCTATTATGACAGTCTGAAAACTGAATATGACAAGATATGCATACCAACTACTTTAAGCACACACTTTAGAGGCGTACGCTCATAATTAAACATCATTTTGCAGTGTAGGGACATAAGCAGATCATTGCCCTTATTAAAAAAATCTAACGGAGAGCCACCTACTTGGCATCTGTGTTGAGATAAGAATAACATCTTGATAGATATGGGACTAAATAAAGAAAACCTAACTAGAGAAACACAGGAATTACACAAATATGTATAGAAAACATACACAGTTCTGCTAACAATGCCATTTAATTTATACCTACATCTATTCAGCCTTTTCCTTTCTCTACTTCTGATAATACCGACAAAAGCAAGTTGTATAATAAGTAGATTTTCTAATCATTCAAGGTATTGAATGATTAGAAAAGGTAGCTGAGTACAGAGGCAAATTTCAAACTGTCTTTCCTAGACAGTTCATTTCACTTTCAAAAGTTCTAAGCTATTGAAAAGTCCTCCATACAAAGTTTAGCTCTCTATTTCCTACTAATCTGAGTAATAAATTGATTTACAGATGAATTGAGGACAGTTTTATTGTGATAATATATTCTTGATCATTTCAGTAATTTCAGTGCAGTGACTTTGCATCAATTTCATTCTTCTTTTACAAATCTGAGCTCAAAGAAATGATAGGTAGAAATACAAAGAAAAAAGAAAGCATGTTTGGCTGCTGTTGCTTTTTTTTTTTTTTTTTTTTTTTAATGTAAGATTAGATATATAATGAGAAACTGCAGGAGAATAAAAACTACTGCTCACACACCAAACTCAGAAATACCCAAATCTGATGCAATCAATGTACAGAAAATCTTCAAGTAAATTCCAGGTTCTTTACCCAGTTTTTCTCTGGTAAGGCCTATTACTTAGACATTTATTACAGAAGATAAATGCCAAATGTCACATTTATTGTATTAAACAACTGTAATTCAGTATTGCATTTCTTATCTACATTCATACACGAAGATGAGTGAGGGAAAAATAGGACAAGCAAACAAAAACCTCCTTTCCCTGCAGACTTACAGTCATTTTCTGTGAGGAAGACAGCTCTCACAAGGACTGACAGTATGCATCCCAAACATTTTCTGACTCAGTTTGCCATAGTACAAGAAGCAAATTTAAGGAAAAAAAATTGCAAAATATATCCTAGGCACAATCGCTTGCAAAAGCCTTGTAAAAAAAAACATGAAAGATGGCATTCAAAAACATCACCAGAACATGGTCTAGAAACCTTCAAATATATTAATTCATCACAGACGAATACACGGCTATACCAGCAGTAAAAATAGATTTTTCTGATTCAAGAATAAAAAAAAGCACAGAACACAAACCACACACAAAACAAACAAAAAAGCCACACCACGGAAAGTATAGTATAGTGATGGAAAAAGTTTGCACTGAAGATGTAAGAATGCAAGTTGATGTCAAAAAGAAAGAGCCCTCAGGCAGCAGGACAGAGACTGGCATGCAGGGCAGTGGCCACACCTCAGCTCCGAGTTTAGCACCAAGCATGAAGCACAGGACTGTCTGCAATGCCTGATGTATTCAGAATTCTTACTGATGATTGGTTGAAAGTTAGGAACCATTACTCTAAGTAGACTGAAGACTTAAGTGGTATTATTGTTCTATGAATACAGCGTTTTATTTTACTTCATTAATTTTGCCTTATTCCATCTACCAATCCTTCAGCCTTGCTTTCGTATTAGATGTAATCATCATTCACCAAAAATCGCACCGCATTGCTACAATGCTGTTTGACACCTGAATTCAGAACAGGGGATTGAATCTTCTAAAACCACAAAGCTGTGAAAGTTACATTTAATTATAGGAGGCAAAGTCAAGAATTTATTCCATTAATCCTTATGACTCTTTACATGATCTATGCACAAACTGGGACTTATCCATCCTTATCTTAGGCAAATTGTGGTGGTGACAGACAGGTCTTTCCCATCAATGCTCTCATCTTTAAGCCGAATGTAAAGCAATGCAGAAAATTTTTATAAGACATTATTCCTTGTCAGACCTGAAATTCAAATGTAAAAAGTGTCAACTCTTTGCTCTTGAAATATATCTTAAGGAAGAACTGTCTTCAGTACAACTACTATGAATGCGGTAACTAGGAACTCCATCAACAACTCACAAAACAAGCAGCATATTATCTGATTCTGTCCATCATATTAAAAAAACGCTCATAATCATGGGAAGACAGAAAGTGAACAGTTTCTGTTGAGTACTTTCCAATCCACCCTGCTCCCACTGGATGGCTATTGTTAAATTGTATCCTGCTTGCTTGCATGTTTTCCTAACTAGAAATTATTTCTGCCTTCTGAGGACAAGGCTGTTTATACCTTGCTAACTACATGCTTTCCAAAACTCTAAATATGAGAAATAAGAAAAACCAAGCAACTTGCTTGGGTCTGTTTGTGCCATATTGCAAGAGAGGAATTATTCTTCATCAATCAAGGAAGAAAAGAATTTGTATGCAAACAGAATTAAGCTATTGCTAAAGCATGCCAATTGAATGTGGATTCATTAAACAGAGGGCTGAATCCGAGGACTAAATTAGGCACAGAGAATAAAGGGAAAATATCTATATCTTAAAATGTGATAAGGATCATTTACGCTCCTAGATGAGATTACTTTTCTCCACAATACATTACACAAAGGCATTTCCAAAACTGAGGGAGTATATTACATGGTCCTAATCAGAACTTTTTTCCCCTAAGTAGGTCACAGACGTTGAAATAAAATCTGGAAATCTTACGCACTGTTAAAAAAAAAAAAGTCCCCTGAAATCAATACAGCCAAGGAGCTAATCACTTTCTAAAATATAAAAACCCTTCTGCATAAACATTAAACATAGCAGTTTAGAATTCACAGTCATACACCTGCGGCTGTTCTTTCACTGTCATTTTAATTCAGCTTTTAATAACCAACTGAATTTTAATTAGAAGAATGACTTTATTTGCATATGTAGTTGTTAAACATCATAAAGATGGACTTGTTTAACATTTAATTTTTTCTGACATCAAAACATCACCAACAAAAAAAATAGGCATATTTAGACTTTAGGAATATGTTCTTTACTTAGAAGAAAGGGAAGAAATCAGAGTAAATTTTTTTCTGTTCTTATTTGCAATAAAAACAGTATATCTTTGAATAGCTTTGACAGAGAATGAGGCATCACGGGGAAAGACAGGGAAGGTACTAGCACTTCTGAAATAGGAATTTCCTTCCTACCAGACTTCAGAGGAGACAATATTGACTTAACTTTCCAGGCAAACAGCAGTTGTACATTGTCCTATATGTATTCTATTGCATATAATTGCAAATCCCCAAACAAACTAAAAAACTTCTTTACTAGAGTATGTTTCTAGCTATTATTCTATAGCCTATTACAGATAGACCATTATTATCTTCATGCCTTCTTTCAAAATTCAGAGTCAAAGTATGTACGTGTTTGTGGTTGGGTACAGAAGGAAATAGTTGCCATAGATTTAAATGGACATACCACTAACCTCTTCGAAGGCATACACAATAAAATGCTGACTGCCTCCTAGGATAACTGCTTAACTGCAATTAGGATAGCAGCTAGCTGCTAAGAAATACTTTGCCCTACCTTGGGCACAGTAACAACAGAGCTCACAGTAATCTCAGGATGTAGGGAAAATAAAATTCCAGCTGTTGTAGCATGGAAACAGTAAACTCACACCTGTATAAAAAAGATGTACTGACTTTATGAAGTTCCAGCTATGAGTGCAGCATTCAGATTGTGAATTTTGCTACAGTACAAGTGATAAGGAAAAGCGTCTGGAAGCAACTGAGTCAATTCTCAAACAGCTGAATTATTTGAAACATAACATTTATTTTCATAAAAATTGGTTTGAAATAAGTAGGTAACTTGCCAGAAGTACACTGCTGTACTGAGGGCTTGAATACAGAGCCAAAGCAACTTCCTGAACTATGAGAGATTCAGAAAGCTGCAGCTTTCGTACCAGAGAAAGCTAAGCTATATCCAAATTGTTGCAAATTGTGTTTCAGAAAGTGCTTCATATAAAAATGAAAAGGAAAGTATTTTTTAATTGTTTTTGGGTTAGGTTTTGTTTCATTACAAAATAAGAATTTTGAAGAAGCTATAGCTACGCATATAGCCTGCATCCCTGTTACATTAATTCTTTGCAAATAAGACAGTGTATATCCAAGACTCTCATAAAATCATATAAAACCAAAGATAGTCTAGAATGCTACCTTGCAGAAGAAATAGATTAATACAGTTGAGTGTGCTGGAAGCACAGGGGTTTTAGAAAATGAGATAATACAATCTACATACAAAACACAATACTGCTGTCCAAGTCCAGGTTTGGTTTATTTTCCTCAAATACTTAGCTTGGGCACTGGAACAGGCTCCCCAAGACAGTAGTCATGGCACTGAACTTGCCAGAGTTCAAGAAACATCTGGACAACATTCCCAAACATACGATCTGATATTTGGGTGGTCCTGTGTGGAGCTGGGAGTTGGATTCAGTGATCCTTGCCCCTTCCAACACAGGATATTCTAATATTCTATGATAATCTGCAGGCTACGCGTGATGATTTGCAATGCATCTAAGAGTCACACAGTAATAACAGAGACTCACATTCTGGAATGATTCTGTAAGTTAAATAGAGAGGGGAAAATTACTGCCAAAGAATTCAAAGTAGTAGAAATGCTATTGTGAAATAGTCCTTCTACACGTTTGTTCTGGTCTACAAATATGTGCTCAAGCATGATAATTACCCAAAGTTAATTAGGAAATAATTAACCTAAGGTAGAACTCTTCTCAGCAGACGCACTCCAAGTTTTCTGCTGCCTTCATGGAAAATAAAGTAAGAATTAGAAAAAAATTCTCCTAATTCCATCTCCAGACTAAGCATCTAAAACATGCATGACATCAGAGAGATGGAGTTTGATTGTAAACAATAAATATTCACCAAGGAAATACTGCATGGTGTTTTTCAGACATACATATGCAATACTTTATCATACATATTCATTCTTTTCCAATAATATGCTAATATCCTTCTGGGCATGCACAGTAGGGGCCTATGGTAGTCTTAGACCACTTATACTTCCTCTTCATTTTTTCATCATCAGTTTCATCATGATGTATTTTGGCCAAACTTTAGCTGTTTTTCCCCAATTTAGCAAATTTCCATTGTTTGTTGTGCCATAATGAGCAACTTTCTTAGTGAACTACAATCCCAAACAATATATGTGAAATCCAAGGAAAAAGTTTTTGCACTTGGTGGATGCAAAGATAAAAGTAGTCTATTGTGACTCCAGTGCTCCTGAGAAGCAGGATTGTAGAGAAAAACAAGGCTGTCCACACACCAAGCAAAGCTGAACTGAAAAGTTTTAGAACTAGAATTCACTGATTCTTTTTGCTAACTAATATGCTGATCCCTATTGCTAAACTTGTCTATATCAATGCTAAACCAGCCTATACCACTATTGTAGCAAAACAACATATTATATCCTGCAATTTTTGTCTTATTGTTACAGAATGCACAGAATTGAAAAATAGATCCTATATGAAACAAAAGAAACCCTGTGAGTCATACATTTTTTTAATATATAAATAGCAGCATTAACAATTTCTTACATGACAAACTATAAAAGGTTAATGAAAATCTACCAGGATGAAGCCAAAAATAACTATAAATCACAAAAAAAAAAAAGAGAGCTCTAATAAAAGGTTTGGTCAGGGGTATCAAATTCATGAGCATAATTTTTAAAATATAACAGCACTAAGATTGTTAGCAATTGTCCACATGTGCTATTCTATTGCTGTATCAAATCCAACTGTAAATACAAGGCTTTTAAAGCTTCCTTGATATGTTGTATACTCTTCTCCTTCTTCTTTCAATCACAGCTTGCAGTGATTATCAGTCTTACCAGAATAGTGACAAAGTATTAATTAAGAAAATGACTTAACATTATGATATAGGAAGCATCATTCTGTACAGACACTCAGGACAAATGTTTTCCAGCCTCCATTTAAATATTCTCAAGTGGTTATTTGATAGTCTTAACTCTGCTCCTGACATAATTTGTTGATACTATTAAAATTATTTTTGTTCCAATTCATCTTCCACCAACACTTGGTAGAAAACTGAATCAACAAAATCCTTTAATCATTCATACTAAGCACTGAACAACATTACTTAAAATTTTATATTAACCTTTGAAATTTGTACTGCCAAACCTGAGCCAACATTATCTGAGTTCTAAAGGAAAAAACTTAAAAAACAATTACTTTTTGCTTAATATTTTCCTCTCCACACCAAAGAGTTAGGAATTTATTTTTAGCCTAGTTTCCTAAGGAAATGAAACTTATCCGTTAGGTCCTCATCACAATAACTTCTGAATTCACAGAATGATTTCTGCCAGGCTGACAATTCAGAACACATTAGGTTCCCAAAAATGGCAGCTGGGAGAAGAAAGAAGTTTACTCAGTACTCCCTCTGCGGTTTTTACAGCAGGTAGAGCAGACGGGAGCTTCGCCCAACCCACAGAAAATCAGGCAGCTCCATTTCTGTCACTTGGGAGCCCAGGTGGAGTAGGGAGGATCAGTCTCTTTGCTTCAGGGGCTTCTTTGAAAGGTGGGATGACTATACTTTTCCACTGATTGCATCTTTGACGAAATTTCTCACTTTCTGTATCTTGCCATAGACGCACCAAAATTAAAAAAAAAAAAACACAAAAAAACCAATAAAAAAAACAGGGCAGATTTGAGGACCAAATACTGTAACACAGTGAACTTAAGTGGCACAATTTTTTACTGATGTGAATGAAGGAAGCACTGAAATACTCCAGGAGGATCCCACATAGCTGGGCAGTTGAGCTGAAGGATAATTAACTTCAACATACAGCAGAAGAGCAATATCTGAAGTTAAAATCTCTGCAAAATGAGCTTGTTTTGTATGCCACTTGAAGAAGAAATGACTTGATAGCTGCACCTGTTCTGCTCAGATGACTGAGTGCCTTCAGAAAACAACACATCACAGACATTACATCCCTGTAGATTGTGCACTATTGGTAAGATATTTTTTCCTCCCCTTACAAGACTTTCTGGATGTTTTGCTTAATGGTTCTCCAAAAATATTGCTATTGACAATGAGATATGTGAAAGCCTTTGTATTACAGTAAGCTCACATTCTAGGCCAAGAGTGGCTGGTAAACTCAAGGATGCTCTCAGCTGAATCTTCAGAGAATGTTTCTGCAGCCTTTCTTCTGCTACAAGATTCAAACTGGATCATTTCTAATGATTTGCAGCAAGAAAATGTAAATAGAAGTGTAGTAATTTCAAAAACTTAATTTTTATTAACCCTGTGAAATTTCCAACATGTTTGACTTAATGTTTTTTTGTCTTTAAAGAATGAACATATAAAGGTGAAAACACAGAAGACATTTTGAACATACATGTAGATATTGTAAAGCATTAATATGAATAGAAAGCTTGCAATAAGGTAATGTTCATTCAACTGCTGACATTACATCTCAAAAGAAGAATTTAAAGTGTGCTGGCAGCTTTTTAAATGATGCTTTCCCTAGGAAAAACACTTTTAATTGTTTTTTGCTATAGTTGTGATGAGTTTGTGGTTCTTTTATTTGCTTGTTTGATTCACTGGGAGAGGTGCCATCAGAAAGCTGATAACACATCTCAGGCAACTGTATTGAGAAAGTAAACATACTGACAACACAAGTTAGTGCATCCCGCTAAACAGTGGGATAAAATAGATTACAAACTGATATGTCCTTCCTTAGTTTTCAAGTACATTAAGCCACATCACAGACAGACTATAGATAAGACAAGAAGAAATAACTACTGAACAGTATTTGTTTAGCACTGAACAGTACTAAACAGGCAAAGTACACACAGATATCTGCCCTGATGTTATAGTCAGATATTTAGAATTTTTAACTATAATAATAATTACTAATAAGACCTGAAATAGAAATAAGAAAGAATTTTCCAACTACTAAGTGGTAACAGCAACCAATATAGATGGCTTCAGCTCATGAAGAACTGTGCAGATTTAGTACTTGAGATGGAAGCTCATTCTACAACTCAATCAAAAAAGTTACTGAAGAAACTTCTCTGAACTTAGACTTTCACTTTTCTTTCATTTGTTACCATTACTTCAGTAGTTGGTAATTTAGCAAGGAAATACACCTTTCTGATCCTGCATGAAGAAAATTTGCTTATAAGGCAGGACTGTAACTGCATAATTTTTTTTATTTTTACTTTTTTTTTCCTGAGAACAACACATTGTATTTTTTATGATTATGAAAAATATAAAGCAGTACATCTTATAAATTTTCATCATCGAGGATCGATTTCAATTCAAGTTTCAATTCAGATCTTAAAGGAAAGGAACTTACGAGTTAGATCATACACTGTCTCATTTATGTAACTCATGGTGGTTTAGAAAGCTAGCAAGGCTTTTCTAATATTAAAAGCAACAATGAAGGGAAGTGGTTAGTCAACTAGTTGGTTTTGTTATTCCCTCCCACTTCTTATAGCAGTCCATAACTGTGGGCTCATAAGTCTGTTCACCACCCTGGTTCCTCCCTTCAGTTATTTGAAAAAGAAAAAATAGAAAGGTTAGACAGAAAATCTTCCTAACCGCAGCTTTTTCTTATTGCTGCTTTGAAATGAAGCTGATAAACTGCAAACCATTCTGCATTAGTGGGGATGAAAGAATAAATTAGTTGCATATATCATTATCCAAGTTACCTAACAGAATCGATCCAGATCTTGGCACTCTTCCAAAATGCAATATTAAACCAAAGGTTCAGACCCAGGCAGGTCACTATTCTGAATTAAGACCAACTCCCTCTCAACCTGCAGCAAGCATTACTGCAGGGAGCATCACTGTGTCCTATGCTTGCAGCTGCCAGAAGACAGAGATCACCTCCCATTGGCATCCAGAGATCTCCCCAATTTCCTACTGAATATCACAGCTCCCCCCTCCCTCAACAACCACTTGCTGATTACACTGATAGCACATCAGTGACAGAATTGTACTTGTTAAATCTAAGGTTGGAAAGCTGACACATCAACTCCTCAAAGCAATGCTTCCCCAAAAGGGCAGTGAGTGCAGTTCCTATGTTTTAACCACCGAACAGGCATTTATACATTTGTACATGAAAACTGGATGCTATCTAACAACAGTATATTGTAATCACTTCATAGGATAAAAGAGGCCAAGAGTAATGAGATAGAAAACATCTAAAAAGGACACAATTGCATTTGAATTAGTACATTCAATTTTTGTCCTAAAGCTACATTTCTACATACATTTTCACATTTGAAATGAAGAAGCATACAGAACAGGTAACAGCTTCATTCTTTGGAATTTATTTCAAATTCCAATTTCATTGCTGAACCACAATTTTTTTTTTTTTTTCTGAAATGTGAAGTTTAACATTTATAAAAGGAACTCTGAAATAATTACCATAATATCAACTCCTTTAAACACAATGAAAGAACTTCTACTTTTAGCATCAGAATTTGGAAAAAAAAAGAAAAAGAAAAAAAAAACATTTTCCTTTGTTTTTGTGCATGACAATAATGTAAAACAGCTAGAGAGCTAAAGACAAATGGGTTAAAGCTAAGCCACAGAAATAGCCCTGGTTTATTTTTATATTCTGTGGTCTTGTGTTTTACTCTAAGCCTTCCTTCAGCATTTCTAAAGCACTTCAAAGACTGAGCGTCTAACAGCTCAGTTTTCAGGGGTTTCATCTACTTGAGATAAATCATAAAGTAGATGAAAGTTCAGCTTTCTTCCTCATCTTAGAACACACTGAAAATTGGCACTTGAGCAAAGTCAAGGGAACCACATGCACTACCCCAGTCAGCAATCTACACAAGCTCCCTGGTTTTTCTACAGGGGTGACCTCATAACCATCCAGCACAGACACTGACATGCTTCACTTGTTTCTCACATTTCCTTTCTCCTGCACACAGGTAAGGATCGCCCATCCAGCAAAATGGAGAATGCTCAACAACTGTCTGTCACAGCAGGACAATTACCGTAGCATTTGTGTTTCATCTTGCCTGTAACAGCATTCAGCTAGATACTGACAAGCACCATTTGCTGGAGCTTGAAAAAGACCTTACAAACATTTAAGAAATTAATAGTACTATTTATTTACTTAACAAGCTCTGTGGAACTATTTTTCCTCTCCTACAAGGAGAATGAAGCAGGATATGGCAAGAACAAGACTCTCTAGAGCCTTGAGTAAACTCGTTGCGGTTATGAAAAGGACACTGCCCAGGAGGAGTAATAATATGGACCAGGAGATGCTACCTGGTTTTGAGACAACTTTCTGCTATAGTAAGCAACTATTTAATGTTCAGAAACAAGTCAGACTGTAGCTGCAAAGGGTCTCCCCATCTCCCTGTTAAGAGACTGTTCAAGAATTCCCTCTTCTTGATGGTAAAAATCACATATGGAAATTTCAACGTGTGCTTACTCACAGCTGGTCTCTTAGCATCTTCAGTTAACACTAAGCATGTCATCCTTTGGCTTAAGAGCAGCTTTTCTCACCCTTCTAATGGCTGCACTGATGCAAAGGAATCTAAGTCTGATTTGGAGCAGTTTTGAGTTCTTTCCACTGCACTCATTCAGGGAAGTTGGGGAGTAAGTACTGTGTCTTTACCTACGTTCCACAGGCCAAGAAAATGTCTTCCCTTAAGGCTTTTTAAACATTCTTTTTCATTTCTGAAAGAATTACTACACCACCTCATTCAAAATCAAAGTTACTTTCATATTTTTAGCATGTATTGCAATATCCATGTGCCATATTCACTTTGTGAAATGATCATTAAATCATTAACCATGCAATCAATTTTCCTCTTTGTGCTCTAAAATATTTATCATTTTTTCATGTTCACTGAAGAGATTTATCCTTTCTTTCTCTTCACTTTACAGAGCTTCTTTCAACCCAGTTCTCTACAATAAGTTCTTTAAAAATTCAAATTGAATGAGTATGAGTTTTGGGGGGGGGTTTTGTGTGCTTTTCTATCTCCTCTATCCAGGCTGCACTGCCTTGTTATTTTCCAAGTGTTTGCCACACCTACTGCACAGACATTCATCTTCTAGTCAAATAGTTAACAATGGTACTTCATCTACCTAAAAAGCTTAAAAAAAAATAACAACATTGTGCAAGGTGACATATGGACAAGGTGGTTTGTTTGTTTTGGAAAAAAAAAAAAAAATGTGACTGAGTGTCAGGCACCTATACTAACAGCACAGCCTCAACAACTCTGTACTTCCATTTTCTACTACTGTTTAAATCATGGTATAATGCTACTGCAAACACTACACTCATAAATGGATTACCTTCTTTGAATTATGCCAGCCCATTTGAGCATCTTTATATTTTTCCCTGGTTTTCCAACTGCAAATGTTCTAGAAATTTCAATTGTGGTGTATGACAATGCTAACTACTGTCAGTTCTGGAATAGAACTCTGATTAACCGAAGGATAAGATTGCTAGCAGGTGCAGATTTGTGCTCCTTTACTGACTTCAGCAGAAGTATGCTGATTCAGCATTATCAATAAAATTGATAAAAATCATCAATGAATCAAGCTGATTCATCAACTGTCAATAAATGAAAAGGAAGACGACCTGATATAGGTGTTCCACCCAACTCACTAGTCAGTATAATATTTAGTAAGCTTTTGGAATATTAATCCACTCAACTTAAGTCTAAATAGCATAGGTAGGGTAGAATTGCACATAACAGTTCAGTCGCAAGGGACTTTCAGAGATCTTCCATTCCAACTGCTGGACCACTTCAGGGCTGACCAAATGTTAAAGCATTATTGAGGGCATTCCCAAAATCCTGTTGAAAACTGTCAGGTGAAGAGCATCACCCCTCAAGGAAACCTGTCCATTAGTTCTGCAATTACCTTTTTCCACCTAAGTTTTTTCATAAATCCCCCATGGCAATGAGGTTGGAGTGGATTATTTTTCAAGGTCACTTCCAACCCAAACCATTCTCTGATTCTATAATAATGGCCTACCTACCTTATCATCACATCCTACCTGCACACATTTGAGACACGTTTATTCAGATAGTCTATTCATAGCCAACAGTCCTGTAAACACAAAAGGGCAGCAATGCTTTTTGTACGCTAACCCTAAAATAAAAAAAACTACACCTAAAACTGCCTCTCAAAAGTAGCTCTCAGACATTTCTCCAGTTACTAAATAAGTTGTCATTCAAGCATCCACGAAAAGCTTTCAACGTTTTTTCCAAAAATCCACTAACCTGGGATTGTTAGAACACATAAGAAAAGGAAGACTGCCAATCCTATTAGTATGCCTCTGTACCTGCTTGCGTCTTTCTACAACTCAAAATAAGGCAGCTACTTACACAGCAAGAACAAAGCTAAACTACCAATCCTATGGATTTCATCACAGAAAGAGGATGCTCCTTTCTTCTCTAGAAAAAATCCACACGTAGCAAACTGAAAAGGATTTGTTCTACTGAAATCTCAGTGTTCATTTGCAAACTAGCTTACTGAGAACGAGTAAGCTTAAAAATAGATAAAAGTTACTCTACTGGAGGTAGTGCAGTAACACTTCAATAGTCTCAATATATATAACTAATACCTATGCCACACAGCAAACATGCTAGATATCTGAGTATGCCACATATTTTGGTATAGTTAACTATGGTGTCTATTGCTCCATTCATTCCACTTTTACGTGTGCAAACACTTCAGCGTTTGCTCACATTTCTACTAGGTTAATATCACCACAGCACACAAAAACAGATTTTTTTTTTTCATTTTGAAAAATGAAACATGATAAAATAGAAAAAGTTTTGATTTACATATTAAATATTTTTACTGCTGTGTAACTATTAACTATGTAAATATAAAGCTATTTTCTAAAAAAATCATCCTTGTTCAGTTGAGGAATCATTACAGCTCTCTTTTCCATCTGAAATAAATATCTAAACTGCTCAAATCCTCATTTAGACCAGCTGTCACATATTGCTGAAATTCCTTGAGGAAGTGTAACTTTTACATATTTGGACAGTTTGTTTCATTTCCCTAAGCTATTTCTTTGCCTAAAGGGTGGGGAAAATAAAAATACATAGAAAAAAAAAAAAAAACAACCAGCAGAATCCGAAAAATGGTGTTCATGAGAACAAAACAGAAATGGAGTCCTTTTTAAAATTGACCTTCAACTACTAAACAAAGTTACAGTCCACACAACAGACTGCAAAAAATTCCCAATTCAGTTTTGCAATGCCCTCTGTTTCAATCACAATGTGTGTGAAGGATGTCACCAAGTAGTCACAGAACTCTGAATTCTGGAAATGGGTTTTTTTGAGGAAAAAAACCAAAAACCTATTCCAGTCTTCCTATTTCCAAGTCTGGGCAGCACAGAATTATTCACATTGCAGCAGAAACAACCCCAGCTGCACACTAACGTTGAGGATTTTCTAACATCCAAAGAATCCAGAGCTCTAGCATACAAAACTAAATAAGCACTAAATTAGATAAGAACCATCCTTATTTTGTTTCAGGCTAAACAAGCAGCCAATTTACGTCAGAAAGATAATACAGTATTTCCAGAGCACAGAAAACAAACTTATTTTGTGCCCTGTTAGAATGGGCACTTTGAGCTGTTCCAGGATGGAGCCACTCTAAGATGGTTTTAGCATTATCCTCTCAAGGAGTGACAGCCACAAACAAGTGCCTCTCTATCTTATGTTTTTTGTGTTCCACTAGGAGAGAAAACATTTTGTAGGTATTTGTTCTTATATCACATATTCTCACTACTTCAAAAGACTCTGAGGATGACAGAAATTCTAAAGCTATTTTAAGGATAAGCGCACTTTTTCGTATAATGTTTTCTCTTACGAGTCAGCATTCCATTATCTTTGATTTTATGATCTGGGCCATTTTCCACAGACGGTCTTAAATAAATAACAGATGACCAAAGCAACATGTGTCAAGCTGCCGCAAAAGACTGTATATTTGAAATAAATCTATTGAAGTGAGATATACTGTTCATTTTAAAACATACCATTTTTGCAGATTAAGGTTCTTATATACGCTTGTCAAAACACACACAGATCACAACATGAGCCCAAAGCACCGTGCTTTTCTTTCAAACATGCAGTGATGCTTCATTTGCAAAATGTTTATGCAGTGAAAATCATTGCGTTTACATCTGTCCACAGGTGTTTGGGTGTGAAATGGTAATATCACCTTTTGTAACATTTCTACTAACAACTCTTTGTTCTACTACATTTGCACGCACTTTGTATTCCATAATAGGTTCTAGACACTTCCTTTATTCTCAGCACGAAAGGAGACAAATGAAGCATTATAGGCTGTTTATGATCCCATTGCTAAAAATGACTGTCACAGGATGCCAGGAGTGAAAAAACTTGAAACAAGATTAGATCAGACAGGATGAGATCTTTTGCCCTTTTATTCTGCACATTTCAGAGTAAGTAGCGGCAATGGAAATAAGCCAAAATACCAGAACGTGCAAGCTAAATGGGATATAATTTCTCACTCAAGACAAAATAATTTAAGGTAGATTAAAAAAAAAAACTCAGGTTGACTTTCAGAACCTTTCTGAAATTTGCTTTAGCTTGTAGATGACATACTGAAAATATAAAAGAAAGGGATAAAACATTACAGATTTGGTATTCTACTTACTTGCAGCAACACTTCAAAAAACTCAGTGTTTTTTTGTATTCACCTTTAGTTGCTGTTAAGGTTTCAATTTTTAACTTACGCATTCCAGATACACCACTCCAATGTTTTAAGGAATCTAAAAATAGATCCTCAAATGTGAGTCACAAGAATTAAACAAAAGCAAAAACCTCTGGTCAGTTTGAAGAGCGTTAATGTCGTGTATCAGGAAAGTCTACATTTGCAGGAGGGAAAACTGGCGCAGATGATAACAGACTCCAACTCTTATTTTAGTGTGGGTGGGAAGAGAGATAAAGGAGAAGTGTTGCAGCACAGATTCTACAACTACTCCTCACCATGTTTTCAGCATATGGCATTGATGTACAAAGCAACAAAGGAAGAGCATTTTGGATGCAACTTCTTTGAAATCACAATTGAAAAAAAAAAAAGTGTACTAGCAACATATCTATAGAGCGAACACCAAAGAAAACACTTATCAAAGAAAAGGATTTTCCACCTTTCCCCTAAATAGTCAGAGATCATACTCCATAACCACTCGCTTAAGCCAAAAGAACTCAACAGCACAACTCTGTAACTGCCCAGATTTCTCAACTGACCGGAGTGGTTAGTGATAGTTTTGTCTTTTTGCCAATAATTAACTTATTAAGTTTCTGGGCTGTATCTAAAATCCGTACTAGTGTGAAATACAGACATTCTCTGAATACTTATTTTGATAGAAAATAAAACTGAGTATACAGCACAGCCAGAATCCAAGCATGTACCAAAAGAATATATGGAACAGAACCTGGATATATGGAAAAAAATCACCAATTTGTTGTTTGTTTTCTTTTTACTTTATCTTTTATAATTAGAAGACACCTCCTGATGCCAAATAGACAGTCATGCATTAAATTATTAACCATTTAAAGACTACCATATCTCCCGTGCTTCCTTTCTTTGGCTGTAGCTACAGAGATCACTATGAGCTCCTAGGAACCTAGCCTCCCTTCTCAGAGAATCATAAATGCAAGAGCTCAAGTTACTATATTTATTTTGTCTTCCATACTTTCAGTGTCATAGAGAAAACATCTGAAAAAAAAACAAAGGTGGAAAATCCCTTACATTTTTTCTTCTTCCTTTCTCCAAATTTCTCAGTAATTTTCTATTCCACTGTTGGAGTTGTCCCTTATTCCTTGTTTCTCTCAGCAACATGGGTAGTTCATACAGACACTAATCAGATCAGGATGGTTAACCAGAGACAGAGAGAAAAGATTAAAAAAAAAAAAGCCACTATTCAGAAATTACATGCCTAATGCTAGTTGAATTCTTCAAGCTCCCTATTTCTCCTAAATCCTGTACTCATCTCTTTTATTTGTCTTCCTTTTCTGAAAGAGAAGTCCTGCAGAAACCCATCCTTCTTATAGAAAGCAAATGACAGCAACTGGCATTTCAATTAGTTTGAAGTGTAAGTGGTTCCGAAAAAGAAGAAAAAAGTTTACTCAAAAATCAAAGGAGAACCAATTTTTGCTTTACAAAGACTGTCACATGGTCTAATATTTTAACATTTATCTCCTGAAAAGTATTTTAGTTTACATAACTACTCTCAAAGCTTTCAAATAGCTTTACATTGACCATGTAGAACTTGAGGAAAGGAGCAGCTCTATGCAGATTTTACTTGGTTTTGTTTTAGCTTCTAGTTATCTAAATCTAATGTCGACTTAATCTTCTAATCTCTTATTTTGTTTTTCAGTCTAATTTTTATGCTCTTCCATGAAATAGTGATATAAAGGAAAATCCTAATCTTCAGAGCAGTACCTCAAATTTGGTTTGTTTCCCTACTTTAAAAAAAAAAAAAAATTTGCAATTCCCTGATGAAACAGCCTCTTCTCTCACATAACTAGCAATAGTACTAGAGGGAAGGGCCTCAAGTTGTACTAGGGGAGGTTCAGGTTGGGTTTCTCCTCCAAAAGAGTGTTCAGGAGCTGAAATGGGCTGCCCAAGGAAGTGGTTGAATCACCTCCCCCAAAAGTGTTAAAAAAATGTTTAGACGTTGTATTACAGGACACATATAGTGAGGAAGTAGTAGTTGTAGGTGGATGTTGGACTAGACGATCTTCAAGGTTTCTTCCAACCTTGGTGACCTTATGATTCTATGAAGCACTGAGAATTTTAAACTGTATTTCAAAAGTGTTTGTACTGGAATTGTTTGCCTGTGTCTAAGCACACACTTAAATACTTTCTCAAGTAACCTGAGAATGTGTTCAAATGTTTTATTCATTTTGATGTTTAACAGGAGATGTCTGCATTTGGTTGCCAGTAAGAAGAAAAGGTCACGCAGTTATTGCTGTATGGTACCCTGTACATCAGTGTGCAGTCTAATGTAAGAAGTGCCCATTAACTGTACTGCTACAGACTATAAAATGTGCACCTTTAAGACAATACAGCAATTTATCAGATATGGTGCTTCTTTAAATAACTGTGATAGAAGAACGAGCATTAAGCAACTTTTAATGGCTGCATCTACATAAGATTGCATGGCATTATGCCACAGATCTTTCTCATCTTAAATTTATATTTAGATCTGTAATTTCTTTTATCTGTATACCAATTTTTCATTGTTACAGTACATATGCTCTTCCTCAAAATAACTTGCTATTTTTATACTATTACTCAGCTGCATACTTCCACAAAGCTGCGAGTGTTACTTCAGATAAATTCAGAGGTTTTTTGGCTAGTTTCCATGTTACTTTAGTGACAGAAAAGAGTATCTAATGAAGCATGCTCCAGTACTTCTTCACAAACACTTAATCTGCTTTGTGTGAGTGCGGTGAAACCAGTTGTTTATCAGTGCCAATCAACTGATAGAACAGCAGCGACGAAAAAGGAGAAAATCTTGCATGTTTTCCCCCTTTAGAAGTCCTTCAAACTGGAATGGTATCATGTTTTATGTCCTATTAAATAACGGCTTTTTTTCTTTCTATTGTATATGTTTCTGAATGAAAAACAGTAGTTGGCCAAGTTGTATGATTACGTCATTGAAGACTACCTCAAAAAGAATGCCTAACATTCAAAACATGAGATTTGTAAACAATTTTGTTAGGTAAGAGTTTTTCCAAATCATTGATTCCAGCACACATGCAGTGACAGGAACTTAAATTTATAATGTTCTAGGTAAATTCAAAGACTGCATAACATCTTATAGCAATTTCTAAGATAATGATAATGTAACAACCTTGCTACTTATTGTCTCTTTCTTTTCTCTACGAAATATATTATATATACACACACACATTGACGGTCTACTTCCCCATTTTCATCGCTGCAATAGATTTGAATTTGTACAAATTAAAATAAGAATTTACTATGATTCAAACTAGCTACAGTATCATTTTTTTCCCCCCGTTCTGGATGTGTTCACATTTTCTGCCAACTATACTTTTTTTCTTGTCTATTCCAGAAAACATTTTGTGGAGCTCAATCATATCAAGAAATACATCCATATCCTGAAGTAAAATATCTATTTTGTTCAATCACATTGTTCATACATGGTCAACCCAGTACTAATAAAATCTAATGGCTACTAGAATTTCTTGTTCTAATACAGTCTATAGAACAAGAAAACTATTATACAGTCATGTGAATAGCTTCTCATCTAAAAAAAATAGATAAAACCAACATATTCTATATATTAAACTAATTTTGACCCAAGTAATTTATTGACTTCCAATTTTATGATGTTCAATCTAAAAAGAGCTTGCTAAACTCAATGACTTTAGTCTATATTCCTCTGTAAGCTTATCTTTAAGCATGCTACAGAATCTATGACCTGATCAACCTACATGTTTTGAATAAGTGGCCATTAAATAACCAGGAAGTTTTTCTTTGTTTGGGGATGTGCTGAGAGGAAATGTATTGCTTTTAAGAATGCCTTAAAGCTACATCAAGAGATGCTATGGATACAAGAATTCCAAAAACTGGTTGCTTCGTCACACAGTGATTGCCTCTGGCACTGGTTGCACAGCTTCAGTCCAGTGGAGCCCTACTTCTTAGGGCAGATTCTGGACATTAAACTTCAACAAATAATTCATGAAGCTTTGTGAATTCCTCTTAAGTGCACCTTCACACTTTTTAATTTCGGTGTTTTGAATAATCTATATTCCTTATAGTCATAGAATGGCTTGGGTTGGAAGGGACTTCAAGGATCATCAAGCTCTAATGCTCTGCTGCATGCAGGGCCACAAACCTCTGTCCAGGGCCCCATCCAACCTGTCCTTGAACACCTCCAAGGATGCCCTCAGAGATAATAATTATTACCAAAGAAAATGTTACCCTAAACTGTTTGTGATCATAAGTTAAGCTGTTGGGGCCCAAATGAGTTCCTGGAATCATAGAATCTTTTGACTTGGAAGGGACCCTTAGAAGTCATCAGGTTGCCCTTATAGAGGAGGCATTCCATTCCTTGGATCATTTCAGTGGACCTCCTTTGCATGCGCTTCAACAGATCCACACGTCTCCTGTACTGAGGACTCCATATCTGAGCACAGTATTCTGGGTGAGGTCTTACCTAAGTGCACAGCAGAGATTTCTACTTGTATCGTCCTCTCAACGTTACCTATCCTCTAATACCCATTTGCAGTTTTCTGTATTTGTTTCATGGCTCCTAAGGCTGATATACACAAATGCTGAGGAGGAAGTTTGGCCTGTTCATCCTGAAGTCTCAAAATGTATTGCCCTTTGGTTTTCACTTTTCCATGCCCTACTGCATTCCACATGCTACTGTGAATGAAATTACCCAGTTTACATAAACTAGTGGAACAAAAGCAACCATGTAACTGGCATGCTGCTTTAGTCATCAGAAATCCTCTTACTTAGCAAGATAAACTCTACTTCTACCCCCACAGTTTATCTGCTTGAGATTACTGCCTCACCCCACAGTCCAGCTGGGTCATCATCACTTAATCATTATCATTAACCCCCCTACAGCAACACAAATCTTCAGCATTCTTTGCTGCTCCATACCATGCTATTCAAATTTGGAAGCTAGCAGGTTCTATATTGGGAGAAGCATAATAAAAATCACAAACTGAAGAATAAAGCCAATTCTGCTGAAGATATATTTTCTACTTGAATATTGTTGGCTAGCAGAATAATTTTTTTATATATATTAGATGCTAAAGGAGAGTTAGAAATCAACAAAAATAACATGTAAAAGAAACAGTTGATCATTAGATGATGTATAAGAGTATTCATAAGCAGATGTCTAGGGAAAAGTACAAATAGGACATAGATGATACTCTAACTCTTTCTAAACTTCTTTACAGCTGTCACTCATCCTTAATTATTAAGCAGCCCCATATTACCAGCAAACTTTCATGTGTTACAATTCATTCTCTTCTTAACAATAAACTGCCAAACAGCAGAGGTCCCAGTAGAGACCCTTGCAGGATTCTCTCGTATTTACCACATCCAACCATTTATTTCTGTGTATTTCCCACCATCATCTAGTTTCTCATCCTACCCATCTCACTAATAAACAATTTTCCCTCATATACCGATTCAGGCCAGATTTCCTTAAAAACCTTCAATTTTATATTTTCACAACAAAAATCTTAACCAGCCAGAGACCATGCTGTCTAAACTCCCCTCATCCACAGGACTGCTGAGCCCTTGAGAAAGGTTTAAGTCTTTATTAAAGTGAGGTCTTTTTTTTTGTCATGGATTTTCCAGAATGCATCTTTTTTTTTAGCTAGGTGCCCTCTATTCTGCTCTTCCTAACAGTCTCTGATGACTTGTGCAATATACAAAAGACTTTTCTGTGCTTCATAGAATCACTTCTTCATTGAGCTGAAGCTGTACCAGTCCACAGACAAAGCTCATTGCTAGATTTGTGCTAATTGAAAATCTGAAGACTGCCATGTGTAATACTTGTTTGGTCAACAACATATTGCAAAATACCTCAAGAGACAAGTTGTTTCATGCATTTAAGTTATCAGAAAATGAAACTACAAGGATTATTTGAATCATTGTTCAAGTTAAATGCCTGGAATTACATTATCCGCCTTTTCCTAGCTGATTCCCAGTCAACCTGTCCAGCTTTGTTGGATCTCTAAAATTCTGAAAGCCTCAGAAAAATTTCTGGATTCTTATAAAATACTACTTCAAGCTCTTTTAGTTTACTTCAGGTTTGACCTGTTATTCAAAGAAACCATTCTTTGGATGAGAACTTTAATACAGTTACCTGTCTAAAATACAGCCAATTCTTACGTTACATTGCATCTCTTACATCATTAAAAAAAAACACAAAATCACAGTGATTCTATATATTTTTTTAAAAAAGTAATTTAAAAGAAATAGTTCAGGCATAAATGTTTCTTATTAAGGAAAGCTTCTTTCTCACAGTTCACAATGAAATAACACAGGAACTTGTCAACTACAAAATTCAGTAGATGCTGGAATGGTACCCATTTAAAATGCAAAAAGATATTAGGGGGTTTGAATAACACACTTATTGGTAAAATGTGAATATCTTTAAGTGCATATTTTTACATTTCAAGCTAAATTTTGTTTTTCAGTTACAATAGAAGTAATTTTTGTACATTCATACTCAGGCTGCTGCCATATAATCCTGATCACTGTTGTTAGTTTGTATTAGTCTTGTATTTTTTTGCAAGAGTATCTTCTATCAACAAGATCTGGTATAGAAACAAAATCCAGAATTTTGAGCTGTCATTAGGATTATTAAACTCAACGAACATAATAAATCAATATATTTCTTCAAGCACCCAGGAGATGTTCTGAATACATGTATAAGTAGTATTTAACGATTTAAAAGTGTAAATTCTCCAGTATATTAAAGTAGAAATATATAATATATAAAAGGTATGGAAACTCAAGTGCAATTAAGCCATTTTCAAAGTTACTTTTATTTGTTCAGGATTGTCTAGCAAAGAAGGCAATTACAGTATCTTCTAGTAGGATAGAAACCCAATAGAACAATAGCAGAGAAATAAAAAAGGAAAATTCGCTCACCCCTTCCAAAAACCAGTGACAGCCCAAGAGGAATGTAATCACTATCCAGAAAAATAATACTCCCTTAGCTCCTAACCCTTAAATGAGGGTGAGGAGGGATGACCTTCTAGTCATTCACATGCATTCCTTGCACCTGAGCTCCCTGGGTTAGCCATGCCTTCTCACTTGGTGCTGAACCATTGGTTCAGGCTGTGACCTGGACTTATCCACTGCAAGGATAAATCTTTTGAATGCATATGGAGCACAGGAGATTTGAATAAGACTTAAATATAATCGTTATGAAATGGGGGAATTGATATAGTGTCGCACCTTGGAAAAGAGATATTTTAAGCATAAAGATATCAAACAAGCACTGACGAGTCAGTATAACATGGAACAGCCACAATGCCTACATCTTTTAACACCTGCATGGCATAAACAATTCAAGTAACTGTAAAGCTGATGTTCAAGAGCAAGATTAACAAGGTCTTATACAGATTTTAAAATTTAGATATCGACATTAATACAGATGACAAAATTGCTTTGCATTCACATCTCAAAGACACTTCCAAGAAAGTGCAAATAGCTCTAAAGAATTTGGAAAATCGTGTTCAATAAAAGCAAGTAGAAGAAGACTACCCAATGAAGCCCTCCTCAGGAAACAGAAAAGAAGTAGTTGGACCGTACATAGTCCAAGTGAAACAGGCACCTCAGGGCAAGCCCAGATACTCCCAGGGCTGGGCTATGTCTATTAAGACAGTGAGAATGCTTTCTCCTGAGCACTTCGGTTTGACTTCCTCTTGACAAAACATAGAAAAACTCTGCAGCTCTTGGTATTTACTGACTGTTCTACAATTTATTCAGATTATGAATTACAAATAACCAATTTAAGTGACTTGGGACAATTTCATACTTAAAGTATTACACAGTGTAATTTTACTGGTTTTAGTATAACATTACTGTGGATTTCCTTATGCAATAACAACCAACCTTGGATAAATAAATGTTTATGCTTAGTGTAATATTGTGAGTTTAAAACAGGAAAAAAAACAACCATGTACAACAATACTTTTAGAAATTTCATCCTAAATTAACAAGATTTTCTCAGGAACAGTAAGATTTATTAAAATAATCCAGACTTCCTTTCAAAGAAGAGTGGTCATACCAGCTAAACTCTATTATGGATATTCATTCAGGATTAAATTAATTCCATGCAGCTTAGTTCACATCCAAAATAAATTAAGATAAATTAAATTACAGCAACTGTAATTTTGAATGCATGCTGAACAAGGATTTTATACAATTTAGCTAATCCACTTCAATTTATAATTCTAGTTACTGCAGATTAATTCTTTGAGTGTCCTTGTGTAAACAAGCACAGTGATCTTAGAAATGGTATCCAGAAGGACCTGGATAGTTTTAAGAGCATACTCCATACTTACATAAGACCACTTATAAAAAGCATTAGCCTTTACAGTTTTGGCTTGTTTTCTTTTTTTCCTTGATTAAATCTATTTTTAAAAAGCGTATTTGCATTTAAATTATTAGGTTTGAAATAAAGAATTTATCTTTTCTAGTGGTGATGTTAAAACAGGAACAAGAGTGTATTTTTAGATTAATACTAAAAGAAATCTCAGAGGGAGATTTCCAGCTAAATCCAGTAACAATCATAATAATCAGACACTTCTGCATTCATTTCTGTTTTTATAAAGGAAATTAATTATTTTCTGAAACAAGACAATTTTTTTTATCTGAAAAGAAGTAATGCATTTTGTGAAATTATTTTGCTATTTTCAGTGTTTATCTACCTTATCTATATATAGACATAAGTCAGTCCCAGACATAACAAAGCAATATGTGTAATTTAGTTTCACATATGAACTCAAGCAGGTAGTAAAATAGTCTAAAATTACCCACTGCTCACAGAAAATGCCAAGCCCATGTTGCTTGTAATAATTCTCAGGCTGTGCACGACGTGAAGGAAGAAGGAACATAATTGTCACCTAAATACAAAGGTCTATGGACATTAGGCAGCAGACAAACATTATGCTGAAGCCACGTTTGAAGAATCAATGTGAGGCTGTTCTATACTGGAACAAAGAAGAATCCTGAACTAATTACTTGAAGCTATTGAGTATTTCTCAGTAAGCAAATCTATAATTTCTTAAATTTGAAAATGAGTTCATTTAATTCATTTAATTAGAAATCTTGCAAAAACACAATGCTAGGACAACGCTACCTCCCACTAGTCTCCCACTTGTGTATCATCAGGGCCTTTTCACAAGGCTGATCCCCAAAATACCATGCATCACACCACTCTTCAGTCAAGATGTAGCAGGTTAGTAAATATTTAAACTAGTATATAGTCTAATACTTAAACTACTGGTATGATCCAATTGCTGTAATAGCCTGAAGTGCATCCAGAGAAGGTATATCAGGTGCTAAAATGCTCAGGGAGAGAGAAACAAGCCCTGAATGAGGGGCAGTGAGGGAAAGCAGCCTCTTGTCCTAGCATGACTTTCTGCTGAGTGCATCTCAGCCTACATCTTGTTGTGGTCCACCTTAGACATGGATTTATACAAAAACTAAATATGTTTCAAACAGCTGAGAATCAGCATAATCCCAAGTTATTTCAAATTTTTAAACACTTTTTTTTTTCAGCACAAAAGTATGCTAAAAACATGAGAACAAGTAAATTTTGTGCTGGAAAGCCTTTTACATACGGCACATGAAAGTTGAACCTTAAAAACATTGCAATCACCAAATCAAAAGTCAATTATTTGCTTTAAATTGGGTGACAGTACTAGATATGCAATGCATTATTTCTTTTTGCTAGTAGATTCTTAATAGAGGAAATGCTAAAATCTCAACTTAAGAGCTCAAGGGATCTCATTTCCCCTTCCTTGTTCTCCCATTTTGGAGTCAGTCATATTTATCCTACAGTAAATAAGACTGTGAACCATTTCTAGGTCACAGATAAAATATTACAGTGAGAGAGCCTGGTGCAATCAAATTATCACAGAGGTTTTTTTTCCTACAGCTGGGACGATCTAAATCCAGACATTCATCAGTTTAAGACTGTGTGTCATGTATACAGCTACTTAAAAATTCATCTGCACAGCTCTCTTCTGTCAAAAACTAGTAAATTTCTATAATTTGATTTCAACCTAAAACATCTTAGAACCTGAGTGTAAGTGTTACTATTTTAAGATCCACTTGTAAATTGAACTTGCAGTCATGCTCAGGCACAGACAGATTTTCAAGTTCTTAAATCACTGCTTATTTCAGCCAATGATCAAATAGACCAAATAAGTGCAATTTTAAAAAAGTAAATAAATCTAAATTAACGCATTTTAAAAGCACTTTTGAAAGCTATTTTCATGCTGAAATACTTTCAAAAAGCCTGTAACCTAAAATTCCTGCCTGACATCATTTAGCATAAAAAATCGCAGGCCACAAAAAGACTGATAAATCTATTTCCTACAGTTTATAAAAAATAACCTCATGACTCATGAGTATGACAGGTGCAAAAGAATTAAACGGCAAGGAGAGAAAGCCACACTAACAATTTCAAACAGCTTTGCATTGCAGATATACTTAAGTATAAATATTTAGGGAAAAAAAAAAGATTCCTACCCAACCATCTCTGAGCTAGCTCAGGTAGCTACTGCTCCCTTCAGAAGTAGGCTGGAATTCTCACATGGCTTCTCATAAAAGATTTAAGTTTATACAATGATGAGAACCTGTATGGTAGGCATAGATGTTCAGGAATTCTGGAAGGTCAGATGAAGAGAAGTTCTTACTGAACATAAAGAAGGAGGTACGGAAGAAAAGGCATTCCATTCAGAAAATGTAACTATGCATTTAACTAAAGCAAAGAGGGTCAAGGCTGGGGACAAAAAAATAATAATAATGACAAACAAAAGAACATCAAGATCTCAGTCCAGATATCATGGAAAATGCAAAACAAACGGTGGGGAACGAATAAGGAGATATCACTCAATATGACTACTTTACATCAGCTGTATGTGATTGCTACCAGCTTCCAGTGAAGTAAGCACCTTAACCAATGTGTGTTTTCAGAGGTGTTTCTTTACGCCAAAATTCAGTTCTGGATCTTCTGTATTTTTGGATTTTATGTTTTTATCTGCTAAAAAAAAACTGATCACAGCTTTTTAGGATTGTATAGCTTGGCTTTGTTGAAACATTTCATAAAAGAGGCTGTGTCTTGAAATACATTCCATTTCTTTCAACCAAGTTTTCATGTAAACACTAGCCTAGTTTGATAAGTATTACACTAAACGGCAACTTAGACGCACATGGATAGAATTATCTGGAGGCTGTGCTCATTTCACATTGTGCTCCCCCAGAAGTAGACTTGTAGACTTTGTAAATAGAGCAAAGATGCTATTGCATAGTGAGATAGTCACATTCAAGCCCTTTCATGCTAAGCAGAGTTCCCTCTCCCACACTGTTCCACATCAGATAAATTAGACTTGAGCTTCAGTTTCTCACTTCCTAGACTACTAACATGTCCAATGACAGTCCCCAGATGCAGGACTATGTATCATTATGATGCACTTATGTTTTGTATAGTACTTTACTCCTACAAACTTACTCCATAATTCCCATCGATCATTACGCCATCAACTTCATTTCAGCTACTCTCACCCTGATTTCAGTGGGATTATTCACCAGTGTAAAAGAATTGTTGTACAACGATGCATAGTCAGTCTAGATCCTACCAAATACAGCCATGAGCAGTTATTGTGCATGCCTCTGAATGCAGCATTATGTAACCTTCCCTTGGCTTACCCATCTGGAGAAATATTAAAATAAATTAACATTTTACTGGTTCTCTAATTGGAGTATCTGTTTGAAACAAATATGTTTATCAAACAGTTTGACTGGGAAAATACATTACTGTAGCTGTAGTTACCCAAATTACATGCTGTCTAAAGCAAAAAGGGCAAAAGCCATCTGGCTCATATAACTTACATTTTCTAGACAGCTTGCAGCTGGTTCTGATTAAGCTGCATCTCAGTACTCCCAGAGTTCTATTTTTATCTCCACAGGTTTATTTTTAGGGCTCACACATCCCAGGCACATGATGTTTACATTAATAAGTGAACAACCACCCACAGTTAAGAAAAGCTTTGTGCAATTCTTGTGGCAAAGTCACTGCACAACATGGATGGATGGATAGATGGATGAATAAAACATCATGTGCACTAATTAAATAGACCTTGCCCACCTCCAATCTCTCCACAAGACTGCAGAAAGCATCTCTACAGAGCTTGACTGGCAGGAAGGAGAAGAAAGTGCAAGGCAACAGGCTGATTAGCTACAGAAATAGCATTCTCCTCGCATGTCCTAGTGGTAGAGCACATATATCCAACTGCTCCATAAGAAAATTATGGATCTATGGAATCTATAGATGGCCCAGACAGCTTATCTCTGTACGCTGTGCAACCAAACGTATTAAGTAGTGTAAATATTGTCCCCGCCATCTTAGAACATTAATATTGAACAAGAAAACATGCATGATTTAGAGTGACTGTAAGCTCCTTCTAAAGCTCTGCAGCTGTCAAAACATGAATACTACAAGCCTAGAAAGCACTAGAAAGCCTATCTGCAGCTATATATGCACAGAAATGCATATGCAATTTACACATGATTTTTTAATTCTAATATACCAGGTCTTTCCTGCACAATTAAACCCTGTCATGAGTATATTAAATGTACACACGAGAAAGGTTCAAGAGAGAACATAGGATAATTTTGGTTCATTTTTCAGTTGATTTGTTGAGAGTTTCTTGTATTGCTGAAAGAACTATATTACTAAATTCCCTTGTACAGACAGAACTGCACCCACAGGACAGGTGTCTCTCTGCCCTCTGCAAGTCTATAAGTACTCCTGAATAGTTGATTGATATCAAAATATTATTTGTCATCTGTCACAACTTCGTTAGATGCTAATGGGTTAAGGAGAGCACACATGACTTTCTTGCATGTCTAGGGATAGCAAGTAGAGTCCTCAAGTATATCCAATGCATATTCTAATACAACAGTTTGAGAAGGTAAAACACTGATGAAATCACAGAAATAACACAAGGGAAAAGTTACGTAGTCATTTTATACAGGGATGTTATGTTTTGAGAAAAAGCTGGACAGAATATACAAAGCACTCAGAGGCTATTTCAAGATTACCCCATCCTAGCTTACACTTCCTTGAAAACGTGTCCACAAAAGCTTGCCTAGGGCAAATTCTGAATGTTTTGATGCAGAAAAAAAAAAAAAAAGATTTACCAGTATCTCAGACATCTTTTGAGCAATACAGAAGAGCTGTCAGCACCCACAGCAGCTTCTGAGAGCTGAGTCAGGAATATCTAAATGAGCTGTATTCACTTGACCTCACTAAAGATACACTTCAAGGCTAGAGGAACAACTGCAAGTACCCTAGGGGAAGCTGTGAAAAATATCTGATGTCTGTTTTCTTCATGTAGCCTGGAGAGCCTTTATTGCAGAGTACTGCCTCAAAACGCAGACTAGTTGTATTTTATTTCTTTATTTTAAAGCAGAGGATCTGCTCAGCTCCTGTCAAATAGCTTCTGTTGAAATATACTGCTGGCATCATTATTCAGACTCAACTCCCTCTATTCTTAACGAGATCCCAATTAAGTGGAAATAGCACATAGGCTGCATGTTATAACGAGACAAAGGATTGCTAACGCTGCTCCAGAGTTAGAAAGCTCACTGTTGAGATGATTAACATCATTTTGCACCTCTGATTAGAATATTATGTGATTCACAAAACAGTGAGAATACACAATAATTAACAGGTCTGCATACTTACAGAAAACATCTTTTTCCTCTACCATGCCTGAGATAAGTAAACCTTCATAAATTTTCCATTCAGGTCATTCTCCATTGCCTAGCATAGTAAGAATCACAAATAAAGACAACGTGAAACATCCATATATGTATCACATAGGCATTTAGTTTTGAAGAGCCTATATCTCATTTCTGCAGAGAACACATATAGCTGAATATATTAGTATGTAGAGGAAGACAGATGTGAGCATCTGTCATCTTCATCACTTGTGCCGTGGCCAAGTCCTACAAGCCAAATGGGGAGGGACATGAAATCTGATTAATACATAATCTAGACACTTGAGAATGACTATATCTGCAAATTAGGAGTTATTAAGCAATGAGAGATTAACAAACTCTTCATGCACTCGTGTATAAGATAACTTTTCCTTTGGTTTTTATTGTCCACATACAGTTTCCGGATAGAAACAACTTAAGTATCAAGGTCAGATAGACCACTGCACTGGAGTGACGCTATCAAGAAATCACATTTCTTTGCCTAAAGAATTCTTTAGAGGAAGTTTCATGGATCAACTGTTACGATGTAATTTCAGAAATAAGACAGTCTCAGAAGGACTAGAAATGAAGGACAGTTATGCAGTTCAAAGCAAAACAAGAAAAATCAATACACAACAACTGCAGATAAAAGAAAGTTGGAACAGTTACAAACTGCAGAATTAGGTTCTGCACTAGGACTCCTGACAGCTGCCCAGCTAAAACATTTCTGCCACGTTTCATTACAACTTAGCACACACACAGAATATCTAGGAATTACGTGACTTCAAAATCCTTCCCCTGTCTGACATGAGAAACAGTCAAAAATAAGATACTTTATTGATATATTTCAGACCACAGTAAACTTGGAAAAAAAAATCTTAAGACTTTACAAATCTTATGTGCCTAAACTGCAGTGTATGACGAATAAGAAATTTGTTTCCAGGTATAATCACACATAGAATCAGGTAATCAAGATCCTGTAATCCATACTACCATCAATTTTTAAGACAGGTGTTTGCCTAGCACCCACAGAGTGGATCAAGGGTTTTTAAAATATGTCTTAAGATAAGTTCAAACCATAAGTTCTGTTCATTCAGCAGATCCTGAATCCAACCCACAACTCACACAGCACAAAATACTGTCTGAAGTTTGGTCCCCTCAGACCTTCAGTTTCGATATGCTACAAAGCAGTACTTAATTTCTAGATTAACTTATTTCACAGACTATAACATTTCAGAGTTTGTAATGAAAATTTGAAATCATCACCAGCTTCAAATTTAAGATGCTACAAAATAGTCCCGCTTTTTATGAGTTACCCAATCTGAAAATTACCTGTTGTGTTTTAATTATCACTACAGAAACACTAACACTCTGCAGAAACACATCTGGGCTGCTAAAGACAAAATTAGGATGTGGTATGTGGGTAGAAGAAAAATTAAAAGTTGGTAAACACACCTTTTTTAAAGGCGTTCAATATCATCACATCTAAGCAGCTAATTTAACAAATGAAGAAATTAAAAGGAAGTTTGAAGACTTTATATTTCTGTATAATACATCATTTTATATTGTAGGAACGGATCACTAAAAAAAGTTAATGTTATAAATTATTGCATGATCTTTCACAGAATCATCAGGTTGTAAGGGAACCTAAAGCCCAACCATTTCCAGCCCCTTCTGCCATGAACAGGGCTGCTGCCTGCTAGATAAGGTTGACCAGAACCCCATCCAACCTGGCCTCAAACATCTCCAGGAATAGGGCATCTCATTTCAACAAAACAAGTTTCACATAGTTCTAACTGCCTTGTGTTGCATAAATCCTAATAGATAGTAAAATATTCCAGATACTGAATTTTAAAGTGGCACTCTTTATGACCAACAACGTGAACTTTTGGTCATCTGAGCTGAAGGATGAAAAGGTCTGGTGGGCCTCCAAACTCAAGGCAGAACTGGCTTCTTTTAATATATAAAGACCAGAAATGGCCAATCAATTGAAGATATGTTAAGAAGTTCTTAGTATTTTCCCTCCAACTTTACCTAGGCCTAAGTAATCTTGCAGTACTGGAGACTGACCATGCTTCTGCTTAAAGATTACTTGTGAGCAATTCTTTTAAAGGCAGTACACAATTTCATCTTGTATCTTTCTTCCTCTCCTTACCAGTAACATTGTTCGTGTGGCTATGTAGTAAACCACAATGAGAAACCAATCCAGACTAAAAACAATACTTTTTTTTTCCCTCCTTGGGAACAGATGAGCCTGGATCACTTCCCAAATCTGGTTCATCCTATGGCCACACAAATAAATACACCTGGAATGACTGAACAGTCAATGAGAAGAGGAAGAACCAGAGGTATTTATTCTAGTCTACAACTGAACAAGGCCATTCTCAAGATGTAATCTCCCCTTAGTGGCTTCCTGACTTGCACAGTTCCCCTGTTCAGTGTCCCACTGCTGGTTGTTCTCATGCATTCCCATGCTGCCATTTTTCCATCTCCCTCCCCACACATTGACAGACACACAGCAGTGATTCCTGACACCAAACCATTTAGTACTCACTGAAGTGAATCAGCAACCTGATGAGTGAGATCACTCAGAAGCAAAATAAGTTTGGAGCTGTGCAGAGAACCATGAGCACCTCCTACACTACTTGCATTCTCAAATATAAGAGTTTTAAGGGCTTTCCAAGCAAAGAGTGACATTTGAAAAATGATTGTTGTTTATCTAGGTACTATAAAAACAATTTCCTAAATCTTACAGTTCTGATGGCATTTTCTGAGCCTTCCGTGTGTGTCAGACTTAGCAGCCCATGGACAGAAGAGCAGGCTCCTGTGATGGCCTTGCTTAGCTCCCAGCCTAGAAGTGGCCATGGGTCCAAATTCACCTATATATCTGTCAGAGCTGCAGCCCCTCAGACATCACAGGGGCAAGGCCTAGTACAGCATTCATATCTCAACATCACAATACGGGATTTACAAACTTCCTGGAATTTACGTGGCATAGTCATTTCCTCTAGTTGACTGGTTTCAAATCTTGACACTATTTCCATTCTCTTCTCAAAGCAAACGTATGTACTTAGGGAAAGCTTCACAGTTTAGGTTGAAGAATTTACATCAAGTGCAGCCAAGCTTCAATAATACAAATCAAGATGCTCTCATTGTGCAAGTTGCCTGCTACCACAAAATAGCTTAGAGTTACAGGCAGTAAAGCAGAAGCAAAGGTGTATTTCCTGATTTTCCAGGTTTACTTAGAGAAATGGCAGACTTCTCTTCAGTAAGAGCACATGAATATTTTTTCATATATTGTGTGACAACTAGAGCAACTTCTGGGCAGCTTTCAGGATTAATAGATTGAAAAGATGTGCCACATAAAGACATAGATCCCTATTCATTATCTTGCATGTTCCTATGGTTAATTAGCAAGACTGAAAAAATGAAGCCCAATTGCTAACCTGAATTTGTCTAGTTTCATCTTCAGGGAACATATATCATTAAAGTTCCTCTGTAAGATTAAGTATCTTATGTATCTAAAATCTTTGGCACGAATAGTCATACATATATTTTTTTTACACTACATACTCTCTCAATCTTCTGAAAAGAAGGTAGACTGAGTTCTTGATGCTTCTTTCAATACGTTATGTTTTCCAGACTCTGCATTATTTTTGAAAAATCTTTTTCAAAGCCCTTTTGGAAGTGTTGCTATCACAATTAGAGCCAGCTCTCTAAGAATAGCTTTGTACACTTAGTCTAAAGGGAGACTCAAGGAAAAGTTTAGCTTGACCCTGACCAGCTCTTCTTTCCACTCAAAAGGAAACTCTAAGCATATTCACTGCTGTTCAGTCAAAGCTTCTCTCTATTCCCAATACCAGATTCAGCCACCATAGCAAAAGCATCACTTAGCATTCAGCTCCCATGCCATAGGGTTGGCAAGTCTTACAGGATATTTACAGGCTCCTTTTAATGAATATTCTACAATTTCCCTCTTACACATCCTTGCTTCCTTTATTTGATGAGAATGCTTATTTTTCAAAAGAAGCAGCTTCATCAAGTGGACTCATGTAACCTTAAAAAACACATTTATTCCAACATAACTGATCTTAGCATTACCAGAATTAATATTTTTCTCTAGATAATTAATAAAAATAGTGAATAATGTTAAAGTAATAATAAATTTCCTAGGAAAATCTTCAGAGAATGAAAATTTTCCCTATGCACAATGCTTTCTGAGATTCGTTAGACAGTTTTTATTTCATTTAATGCTGTAATGATTTTGGATAGTGTGATTTTCAACAGATTGTCACATACCACAGAAGCCTAATTATATTCCTCAACAATTATCTTATATCAAGCAAGCTTTCTACCACCAAAAATATTAACCATTTGTTTGAAAAGCTGTAGCTTTTATTTCATCAGAATCACGTTACTGACACGAGCTACAGTACCACATTTTATTCTCTATAGAATGCAGTCTTCTGATTTGCCTTTCCTGAGGTCACTCAGAATAAAAATATTTTACCTTTATGTATATCTATATGTATTTAAAACAAAACATGTTCCTAGATTTTATAACATTCTGAAGTCTGTTTCAGAACATTTAAAAATTTGCTTATACAATTATAATAATATTCTGAATTATCTCCTGGTTCATGGACTGCTACTGGACACTAATGTAACTTTTCACTGGATTTTAATATTAAATCAGCAGTGGTAATACCAATTTGAAATATTTTCTATATTTAGTCTTCAGGACTATGAGGAAGAAGACTTACGAAAAAGCAGAGAAAAAACAAAAAAAAGCAGAAGGAGCAAGCAATTTTTCAAGGGGAAGAAACAATACCTATTAAAGAAAATCAAAATTAAGACAAAAAAAAGTGATGTAACAGCAGAAACTGGCAATATTCAGTGCCCAGCTTCTGTTCCATCAGAGTTTATTGAGGAAATTAAAATCACTTTCAGATTGACTGCAGCAATAAGCAGCTCTTAAAAATAAGAAAAAAATCCTGAAAAAATAAGTAACGTTGAAGAGCAAAAGGAACAAAAAAAATTATTTCCAAAATATTAAACATCAGAAATATGATTGTGATTTTTATTCCATAATTACAGGTACAGTAAAAAAAACAAAAACTAATTTTACCTAGCTGTAAATGAGTAAGTTTTACAAATTTTGAATCTGTTATCTGTTCTCTTTAGCAGTGAGCCCACAATGGCATATTTTTGAAAACCAGCAAGATCCAGGGATGTTGAGAAGCTCTCTCATCCTAATCGATGGACAGCTTTCCATAATATAACGCATTCTATTTAGCAATAGTTTGCAATAGCTACAAAGTTGCTCGTCAGTTCGGATTTCCAGGTACTTTTTCTATGTCATTGATTAATATCCTCTATCAATATCACTTCGCCCATCTTCCCCAACAGAGATGATTCTCCCTGAAGTAATTCCATGAACTAGTGCAGAATTTCTGGTTTTGCTTTTAATAGAAGTGGTTCAATTTAAATATTCCAATGTTATTTTTAATTTCACAGTGACAAGCACAGAACAAAATCTGAGCGATCAGGATGACAGGAGGCAGAACGGGATCACCCTGAACTTTTCTCTGGGTACAAGACAAAAACCCAGTGTTTTCATGTGCCCATGATCTTTATCTCTACAGAAATACTTATGGATCACCATTTCTAATAGGTCTTGTTTTTCTTTTAAAAAATCTGGGTAAGAAAGGCTGTATTGAATTAACTTTAAATGTTCTGTTCAGAAAAAAAGCAAGGGTTAGAATCCTTGGGAACTGAACTGGTATTTATGTAACAGGAAAAAAAATCCCTAACCACACAGCCATGTTAATGGGAGATACATTTCAAAACATTAGGCAGCCAGAGACAAATGACTCCAAAATACATCCATGAGTAATAATTCACCACTTGGGTATTATTTAGTATTATAGAAAAACAAGTTCCACTTAAAACAACAGTTTAGCTATTCCGTTTAAGAGCAAATAAACATATATATTTTTTCTGTCTAAAACTTTTTCTACATACAGACCAGTAGAGAACACGCAGTAGCAACAGGATGTGAACATTTCCTTAATGATCTTACAATTTATAAGAAGCAAAGCAAACAACTAAACACCAGCATCTTCCCTGTTGGGATTTAGCATTTACTTCCTAGCCCTACAGATTAGAAAGAGCCTAGTCCCTCAAGGTTCAGAGAGTTGAGATCAATTTAACAGGTTGCAGTGTTATTGCAAGTCAATGTTGCTACACAGGAGACCTATTCATTGCACCATCATACAACCTAAGGAAATACTTATGTGCATTGGTGCTGTGAACAAGTCCTATATAAAGGGATTTCTCAGATAGTATTTCAATAAAACATGCATAATTCTTTCTAGTTCCACATCAGGTCTTTCAATGGCCTTTCTGACATTTTAACTATCAAGGGAAAGCAATTCTAAATAAATATTTCCTCTACTTCTACACCACAGCACAAAGCTTCTGCTAATAGAAATACCTCAAGGACTTATAGATCCCATTGGAAAATACAGAGAAGTATAGCATGATACACAGTACTTTAAGCTTCCTATAGCATTTCAAGCTTTCTCACTGACAGAACAAACCATCCTTGAAATGGCTAAATTCAGTTACAGAGTTGCACTGCTTTACCAATTTGCAACTCGCTTTTTGTTTGTTTTCCTTTTGTTTGTTTGTTTTTTTAAGGTATGCTGTTCACACAGAAGATAAGAACATATGAATGTACATGCATAAGCTTCATACATAAGCTTTTTAAATGTGGGCCAGATAAACTCTAAAATAAAAAGCAGAAATACCATTCTGCTGTAATCTACAGCCATGACATAAAAATGTCGATGTTACAAAAACCTTATGGACAATTCAACTGATAACAGACTGATTTTTATATGAAGTAGCATTCCAGTATTGCACAACAGAAAATGTTTTTTGAATATAGTCTGTACTAAATGGGAATGTTTACAGCTTCTCACCAAGAAATTACATTAAACTGCTCTAACTACTGGCTGCAGCAGAATATGTCAACCTATTGCCTGAAGAAGCACAATATTTTCAGGGGGGAAAAAAAGCAAGAGCATAAAAACCTCTACTTTAACACTATTCAACACATCTCCAGCAGGCTTTTATCATTAAAACTGCTGCCCATGTCAGTGCCAATCCAATTAATATTTCTTTGAGGGTATGAGGCATTCTTCATCGACTACTGCAGAATCTTAGATGTAAAATGAGTGGATTCAATAAGAGAATTCAGTAATTTTAAATCTTCTAAATGTTAACAATCAAATGTTAACCACTCACATAAATGGGAGGACATTCCTACCAGTATAATCTCTTTCACTTTATTACAGTGGCTACTCTTGAAGCAGAAGTTTGAGTTACCATGAAAAGGTGACAAAACAAAACAGAAAGCACATCTTGGAATCCCTTGACTAGGAGAGAGAAGAGATACTGAAATAAGCTCATCCTGCTTGGTACACAGCACTTACCCTTAGCAGGGCACAAGACCAGAGTCCAGATAAAACTTGCCTCATTTCATTAACAAAGGCCACTATTCACTCTAGAAGCCCTTCATAGTCAAATACAGGTGGGGAGAGAGAAGCAAGTCATCTTGTAAATGTGCTTCTATATCCATGTACTAGTGTACAGACTCTAGGAAGTATTAAGACATGAAGCAACACCACTAACTCCTGCATCAACAGAAGATGATTATTTCCCAAAATCCATATCATGCAAGAGATAGGGACTAGGGAAAAGAAAAATGTGGATTCTGTTAGTGATATTGCCCTTGAGTTTCATAACCCTGTGTGTGCCACAGAGGTATTTTGACATGGTTGGTGAAATAATGAAGTTTCCACAGGTTAACACTGGCAACGGAAGAGATGTTGGCCTCTTTCTTAAAACTGATAAATAACTAAATCCAAGTGCTCTCATGGCTCCAAGAGGAGCAAATCTGCAGTTTGAACTACTAGGAAACTTATACACAAGCTATGAAGTCATGAATTTTCCATTAGATGGGAAGAATTCCAGCATGGCACAGTAAAGCAGTTCTCTAATAACGCAAAGACCTGAGTATCAGGTTGGCCATACAAACTTTATTTTATTTTAAAAATCCTAATTACTCCTTTTCTCATCTTCTCATTGAAAAATAAAATAATAACATTCCAACATCTCACTACAGTTCAGGAACAGAAGTCCATAAGCATGATCAAGTTCCATGATAGTGCAGTTATTAGCAGCATATAAGAGCTCATAGAGATAGGAGAGAATTAAGTCCTCCATCCTCAAAATCTGCTCTGAAAAGTGTGCAGGTAGGAAATGGACAATGTATTGAACAGAAGACTATTAAGTAGATTTTCATTAAGAGACTGCAGAGCATTTTGTGTGTTGAACAAATAACAGATCCTTCTGAGAAATAATATGTCAACATACAGTTCACACTGTACGATACTGAATTCATTTTAGGAAGACTAATTAAAGTTTTCCAGTCAAACTTAATAATGGCATTTTCTGACTACTTGACTTTTCATTAAATCTTTCTAATATTTTTTATACGTTGAAATTAAGCTACTAGATACAGATATGCTGAATTTGGTAGTCTTATTCTCTTTAGCAGAGCTGAGATTTCATTCCCTCTGCTGTCTGTCAACCTCTAATGTGATTTCCCAAAGGTGCTAGAACTTCTCCAGTGAGATAACACAGTGATAAGTATTTTAAATGAAATCCTGGCTCTGTACAATGTACTGCATTGTTCATATGTGAGGACATCAATGTAGTGCCATAGGTGTAGTGCCAATCAGTGATCAGGATACACATAAAATGTATATAAACCATTCTACCTCTTAAAATCTGTACAAAAGCTGAAAGATGTACTGCACAGCTAACAATTATCAGAAAAGCAGAGAATATCAATTTAGAAAAACGAAAATTAGAACAGATGTATATAGTAGAAGCATGTTTCACATACACCTTCAAATAGGAAAGCATGGAGACTCAATTTGTACCAAAAGTTAAAAGCAATGCAAAGTCACTTCAGTTATACACTGTGCAAACTTCCTGACAAGTTCTTCTAAAAAATCTGAAGTTCTCAAAAGCGCTAACAGAACACATAACAATTTTTCATTCAAAGTAGGCAACTCACTGTGTTCTTCATGCTGTTGCTCAGAGTTTCAGCTGTTTCCTAACCAACAACTTTCCATCAGCAGGAGAAATAAACCCATGATCACTAGTCCTGAAATAATTTCAAAATATTTCTACTTTCCAGAAGAATGCTCTAAATATGGCCAATGGAACAGAAGTGCTATCACTTCCGTGTGATATTCATTAAAAAAATCTGTGAATTTAGGATATTCCTATTTTATGGTCCCTGCTATGAGATCAGCACAGTTTGCTTTGTCTTCCCCTTTCACACCCATCAGTAGCTTGATTTTCCACAGATGCTTTTGTGTGTCAAAGATACTTAACTTGTTTTCACACTGAACTAATTAAAACAAGGAAAACTGAACGTGATACACACTGAAGCAATATCAAAATTGCTGGTGGAACTCAGTTGGGATGTGGGGTGACTGAGGATAGTGAGAGTCTGGGAAGAGTAGACTCTAAGGACTACATTTAAAGACATTTAGGCATCCAATTTCTATTGAAATATTTCTAAAGTGCCTAGATGCCTTTACAAGTAACCTTGTTATATTGAATGCTTCTCCTTTATTGGATTTAGAAAGACAGCAGACAAATGCAACATTTATAAATGTTTTCATAGTAAAGAGATTACTGGAAAATTTACAATTTTTTTTTTTTTTTTTATGAAAACCAGCTTCATTTTGGCTATAGGCTTCTGTATACCTCTACTGCAAGAAAAAATACATTAGAAAGAGATCAAATTGAATGGTGTATCTTGGAACTTGAACTGTACATTTAGGAAAGCATAAAATCATTTCTTACTAGTTTCTTGATTACAGATGAAAAAGAAATGCCTCTATACTGCATACCCCATGATTATTTGTATGGATAATTCACTGCATGTACTGAAACATGCTACAACAATAAAAGCATGAAACCCAGCTGTTTTACTCAACGTAAGAGCAATTATTGCCATATTTCAACTCTACAGACAACAATTCTCCAAGAAACCTCAATGAATTATATTTCTATGAGATAGGGCATCTAGCACATAAATAGAGTTTACTGTTACAGCATTTTCCCTGATGCTTTTATAAGCTGTTTGTACAAAAGCAAAGCAGTTATAAAATAAGCCACCTGTAAAGGGTTATTTTACCAACAGTGCTAGGAATAGATACATGGAGTGTGGGTGAATGAAGTGTGAACCATATGCAACACTGCACAGATTTGAACTGGAGACTCTCACTCCTCAAAAGGGCTCAAGTCAATGCATGTTCCACATGCAGCATTCTTTCTTCGGAAGTTTGAACAGAGGCTATAGGTACTAATATTTCACTGCCTACTGCAGATTCACCTGCAGTAGCTCATTTTCCAGGCATGAGATGCAGCACACCCAGAAACCCCTGTTAGGCAGGGAAGCAGCTCTGCAGTGAACGCCCAGTGTGGGCAAATACATCTTTAGTGCTAAAAACAACAGAATGCCATCTGCATTCTTTCTTTAAAGAAAGCAGTTGTGCAAATAAAAATGTAAATCACTAAACACAAGTATTAAAAATTAAAACATTTTAAAATGGTTATTCATGTCCAGATGTGATTATTAATTTCTTTATAAGCTTTACAAAAATATTTAGAAAGCACTGGCTTAAAATTCTGGTAAGATACTCCCCGAAAAATAGCCTTTCTCACCTGCATAGCCTCTATCTTGTTTTATAAGGTAGTCACATCTTATGAATTGTAGCTGGCATATCAGTCACTTGCCAAATCCATTTCATCACCACAAAGTTCTGTACATCCTAATACATTACTGCAGGAGTAAGGTACAAAAAAAGAAAGAAGCAGACTGACCTGGTTGTGTTGTGGAGCTCATTGCTGTTGATGGAATGATAACTTGTTGATGGTGTAAAGTCAAACTGGCAGATGTTGTAGAGATTTTGAGGTTCTGTCTGAAATGCGGTGTCTGTAGAAAGTAAAGAAAAAAACGGTCTATATTTGATCTATACATTAACAACATGCTATTTTAAGAAATGTCAATCACAATTACACAGAATATCCAAAATCCTTATCAATAAATGTTCTTTCTGTCACATCAATTTTTGCTCTAAATTCAAAAAAAAAAAAAAATCAAAGGACCACTGAAAACACGACTATTAAATTAAAATTTAACACGAATTAAAACTAAAAATCCTTAAGCTTTGGGGCAGACTAGATAAATTTCTATTACACAAAAAAATAATTACCACAGTTTAATGGATCTCCCACTACCAGCTAATGACATCTCTGAAACTACCAAGATAGCACCTAATAGGGTGGGCTGCTCGGGAGCCGGGCAAGGAAGTCTTTGCAATTTTGCTGAATCTTTTCACAGTCCAATTGCACTCTCAGCTCAAAGCAGAAGCAGAGGTAATAATATTCCTCTAATATTCCCATCTACTGAAAGTTTTAAGCTGCAAAGAGGAGGCTTTCAGGAAATGAAAATATATTTTCATTCAAGCAGGATATAAACAGCATAATGGGAAAGAAGAGAAGGTTGTAGTGCATTACAATGACTGCAACTACCCTATTCAGCCACAGTTCCTGAAGTATTTAAGTAGCCAAAGATATTCTTAGTGCTGAATATTTTAGCAGCTTTTGTCACTTTTTTAAACCACCAACTGCACATTTAGTTTCAAGCTGAGCTCAGCCAAATTTCAGCTAGTGAATTATATTTTAACCAATTACAATCATTTAAGTATAGCATAACTGTCATTTGAGAAAGGGAAAGTCACACTTAGATGTGTAACTTCTGCTTTTATATGCACTAAAAGCCTCAAAACAGGCATGCTATTTGGACACAGCCAATGTTCCAGCAGACAGCATCTGGAGAACTAAGATTCATGATACTTCATGGAAGTCCTGAGTACTTTGCTTTGCTTACCTTGTGCATCAAGTTTTCTGAAACATCAGATGTAACCGCCATTAAACTGAACAGACTCCAATGTTAATCTAATCCAAAAGCTCCATTTGTGCATATCTTTATGCTGACTGAGGCAAGCAGTTACTTTCCCATTTAGCTTCAAGAAATTTCAATGAGTACAAGTGCATAATTTAGGCTAATGGAGTTTTAAGATTATTATTTAATTTCATTTTAGCAGCTACAAAGATAATGAAGAAGATTTTCCAGGAATCCAACATATATTTATTCAGTATCCAGCCTCAGTTGCTGACTCTTTGGTATCTCATAGAAGGTAATGGATACTAACACTTAACTGTGACCTTTGATAGAAAGGATTTTCAGGAGAGATTTAAACTAAACATTACAGAAAAGTCTGAACATTGTGATTTGACAGTACTCTAATAAAAACACTTATGATCACAAAAGCTAAAACTATTATTTCTTTTGACTTCAATTCACACAGATCTTCCTATATTTTGAACTAGTACAACCAGAGAACACACCATCAGCTCAGACAGTATTCTCAAACAGCTAAGCTTTCATTTCATGCAAATCTTTACTTTTTCCCTTCAATAAAAATAATTGCATGTAGTTTTTGATACCTATGCAAGGTAGCATGCTTGGCATGTTTCTTTCAGTGCAAATAGTGATGCTCCACATTCCATCAACACAATAGCAGTACCTATACCAAACTACTGCATTAGGGACACCAGTTTTGCTAAAACTCTATAGAGTTGGGAAGTTAAACAAGCTAGATGTACACAAACCCATGTGAACTGATGGTTGAGATGCTCTGATGCCAATGGAGATGGCTAATGTTAATTCAAGACCACTCTCAGACTACCTTGAAAAGTCTTGGCACCAAGGAAAGTTCATGAAGACCAGAAGCAAATGCTACTCCTGTCTTAATGTAGGGCAATGAGGAGAACATGGAGAGCTACAGACTAGTCATACTCACTTCTATTTCTGGGAAGATGATGCAGTAAATAATCTTGGAAATCATTTCTAAATACCTGACGGATAAATTAATGATGGGAAGTAGTCAAAATGTATTTAAGAAAGAGAATCGTGTTTGGCTAACCTAATGGCCAGCTGATTTGTTGAGAGTAGCGGACATGATTTATCTTGAAATTAGCAAGGCTTTCAGTACTATCTCTTGTAACATCCTGAGATGAACTGGTGAAACACAGACAGGTAAGCAGGTTGTGAGGTAGGCTGAGATGCCAGGTTCAAAGGGTTGTGATCTGCTGCCCAAAGTCCAGCACTGACTCCAGTGAAATGCACCAGGAGGGGATAGTAGTGTCTAGCTCAAGGCTTTGTAGTGCCAGTGTTGCATGAAAATATTTAATAACTTTTTTTTTTTTAAAGGAGAAACAAACTAATTTACTAAATATAGTATCAGAATGCAAGATAACACACCATAATACAATATAATTAGAATTGAAGCTAATAAATCAATTATGAGAGAGAGAATGTCCGAAAGGTGGACAGGCCTCACCATAAAGCTGAGGTGAGATGCGCAGTCCGGTTGAGCAGCAGGGAGACAAAGAAGAACGGACGAAGAAGAGCGCATCAGGTGACCTTGCCATGAGTTATATCTCCTCTCTGACTGCAAAGCCTCCTGGGGAACATAGTTCTCCTCGTCCGGACAGGTACGCGGAACTTGAACATTAACAGTTAAACTTCCAGTGCACTACATGATGTTATGATGTGGAATACTGATAATCAATAATCATAAAACCATGACAGAAACACTGATAATACTGAAGACACTGGAATGTCCTTCTCACAAGTTGAGATAGAAAGAGAGACATAATTGTTTAGAAAGGAGAGGATAAAACTCAGGGAGAGCCTACCATTGTGAACAAATGCCTGATGGACTAAGAAGTAAAGGCAGAGCCAAGCTTTTTTCAGTGACACGAAGTGACAGAAGAAGAGATACTGTGCACAAACTCAAGTATGGCAAGTTCGATCTAAACATTAGAAAACACTTTTTCCACTGTTAGTGAGGCCAAACACCTCATTAACAGGCTGCCAAAAGAGTCTGTGGAGTCTCTATTCTTGGAGATATTCAAAGTCTGATTGTAAACTATGTGGGGCAACCTGCTCTATCTGACCCAGCTTTAAGGAGGGTGATGGACTGTCCGTCTCCAGAGATCCATTCCAGAGTCCATCCTCAGCTACTCTGAAGCTTCATGATCAGCAAGCTAAGGATTTTTCCCTTTCAAGATCATCACAGAGAGCATCAGAATTATTATCAGAATAATCATTGAAGCTAAACCTTCTGAGAATAACTCCCATGTAATAAAACATTCCGCTGGGATCTCCATAAAAAAATTTCTGTTAACTAATTTTGTGAATTCGACTGCAGTGGTAATCTTATATTTTATGAAGTGATGATGGCATCCTGCCTGATACTCTATTTCCATATATTTCTTGGAAATGCAAAACTTTCATTAAGCCAAGTGTTATTGCTCAGGTTCAGTTTAACAACTCCTTACAACTATGATGGAAGACTCATTATCAGACTTTACATGTAGAACCATGAAAAATTCCCATCATCATATACAGAATTACACCACAACACAGAGACTCTTTTAAATGCACTTCTACTGATAAGCTGACATGCTTCATTTCTTTCCTTTAACTAAGGAAATGTCATACAGTATGAACTGCAGTGCCATATGTTAGCATTGAATCAAAGGGAAAAAAAAAAAGAGTAGCACTGGCCACAGTAGATTAAAATTTTACGTGTAAAATACAAAATCGTGAAGATAAAGCGATTCCAGGGCTCATTATATATCATCTCCAACCCTTACAGCAATCCACTTTAACTGGACAATAACTCATCGCTTACTTGTTAGCCAAGTTATCACAGAATCATCCAGATTGGAAAAAATCTTCGAGACCAAGTCCAGTCTTCAACTCGACCTACCAAGTCCCATTATTAAATCAAGTCCCTTAGTGTCACAACTTCACCACAGCCCAGTATATAGCAAATTACTTTCTACCTTCAGGCGTAACTTTGGAGGTAATGCAACGCATCAGTGACTTGTGTTTGTGATCTTGAGTGAGCAAAACTCAGGAACAATGATGCTACTCCTTGTGCTTCAAAAGAAATTCAGTGGTTCATGTACTCCAAAGGATAGTTGCAGCTTTAAAAATGTTACAGAAAAACAGTGTGAAACAGAATTTAGATTTTCATGCCCAGTGGCCACCATAAAGCTTATGTTTCCCATTACCATAAATAGATACAACAGTTTCAAAAAGAAATAAGCATATCAATTAATGCTATTCCTTTTAACTGTCATCTTTCATTCTGCTATCCTGAGACTATTCACAGACTGCCTTTTTTTTCCTCCCTATCTTGTGCCTATATTTCAAAATTCCTTTGAGAACTGAGTTTCTGAAATAGAATATAATGAACACAAATTAACAGGATTCAAGTGAAATAGATATTTCTACTTCCATTTCCCTCTTACCTAAGATGAATGTTTCATGTGCACTTCTGAAATGATTCCATAGGCACATAATTTCCAAAACTACTTCCCAGAGGTGTCTTCAGGATTTTTCTCTTCCAAGAGAGTTCTCTACAAAAATTCAAATTATGCCTATTTGTAAGGGCTTTTAGAAAGTCATTATGCAGAGATTTTGTAAATAAAAAATATAAAATGCTACACTTCATTAACTTATGAACAGTTTCCCCGATAATGTATCTCATTGATTCTCTGCTGAGTATACTGTTTTAAAATAGCTCTGTTATTTTTTGACAAAATTTTTGTCTCTTATTGCTGTAGGTCACTTGCCTCAAGGAAAGGAACTGTAGTAACTTCTCACAACAGCTTGTGTGTAGAAACTAAGCATCAGCTTATGAGAATAAATACAAATGCTGTTATCCATTGAGCAGTTGAGCAAAATGCATGATTAAAAAAAAACAACAAAATAACTGATCACTACAGTGCACAGTGGTTAGAAAAAAAAAGACCTCTTTCAAGGAACTTTTCAAAAAAACTTGAATGAGTATTTCTAGTACACGTAATAAAAATTAGATGTTAAAAAATAATTACCAAGCTACAGATCATATTCAAAAGTACTGCATAGCAGTATTACGACTAGATGATAAACTACAGTGGACATATACTAAATTCACCAATGTAAGCTAACTCCAAAATAGCAACATCCAACCCTTTTAACTTTACAAGAATCATCTGAGTATGATTAGAAAGTGAGCTGGCATATGGAAAAGGAGAAAAATAGGATCACAGATGTTTAGAATTCACACCAACATCTTAACACAAAAAAGATATCACCTCAAAAAAGCAAATCAGTTATTAACAGCTATATGCTTCTTTATTGCATTTTTACCACATTTGGTTTACAAATATAAGAATAAAGTAGACTAAAACTATGGCATAATGCAGCGTAACACTCTTAGGCAGTTGCCTTTATATGCCTAACAGCGCAGATTTCCTAGCAGCATTATCAAAGTCTACTACAAGAGATAAGGGGGAATATAACTGCATTCAGAGAGAATTTAGGGCTTCCATAGACCAACAAAGCCTTCAGTATGCTATGCTCAGTTCAGGATTAAGTATTTTACAAAAAGGTATTCAGGCACCTTATTCTTAGTTCGGTATCCACTTACTTACCTTTTGAAGTCAATAGCAATTTTGCACTATATATAACACCAAATCTGTCAATAAGGAACTTCTCCATCAGCAAGTTTCTGGGCTGTTGCACTATTTTAATTCCCCCACTAAAGTCATTTTTTATTCTGCCAAGCAGAAAAGTTTTTTGTTTTTTTACTGAGCCTGTTAGTAATCCCCAGACATACTATCATATAGCTAGTTTTAAATCATAAGCACAGAATGGCACTGGGTGCAGGAGGTGCACCATGTTGTGCAACTAGGATGATGTGGTCAATTCATTTCCCCCCCAGGAGCATATTGGCTAGGTGTTGGTGTGTCTCAATATTCCAGTGGCACATCTGCAAAGACACCAGCCCCTCCTCCTACACATTTAAGTTGGGTTGCCTCTACTGGATGCAGAGCCGAGAAATTTACATTATTTCTTTTGAAAAGTTACATCACCATGCTTTTTCAGTCACTTATACAAAACGTCACAGTTTCATACCTCACATATTATGAGCATACTGTTTATGTAATTGTACACAGGAAGTCTCAGACTGCTAAGGCAACAAATCCTTCTCTCTGAAGCCCTCTCAAGCAAAATAGCCATCTAGCCATTTGGTCAGTCTCTTTTGCATTCATCATCTACTGCACAGATAAAGCAAATAAGATCTCTGAACAGCAAGATATGATGATGCCTTCCATCAGAAAAGAGTCTTAGGCTTCAATCATCAGAATTAAATGATGCGCTTCCAAGCAGCTGCTTGAACTTCTGCAGTGCCAATTACAATTTCCCCAGTGAAGCCAGTAGGAAATACAATCTATCTGAAAACATCTTTTTTGTCAGCTTCATCAGACTTTTGACCTGGTTCACCGTACAGCTGCAGAAATGTTTCTGCTGCAGCTTAGGCTGTCCTGCCCCCCTCCTCCACACTCCTTCCTTGGCTCCTTCACTGGGAGGGTGGCCAAGCACTAGCATAAAGTCACCTGGATAGGATGTGTAGTGTTCATCATTGGAGGTATTCAAAACCCATTTGGACATGGTCCTAATCAGTTTATTCCAGTTGAGCACGCTTTCTGCTCTGGCATTGAATCAGATGAGCTGACACACACAGACCATCTCTGGTAGGGAATTCTAAAGCTGGTATGGTCTACTGCCCCAAATACTAGGGTGTGGAAAAACATGAAACAGATATAGCTAAAGGAAAGCATTCATCCTTTATACACTTATACATATTTCTTTTTTCCATAAAGCTGTATAGAAGTAAGATACTTCAAGAAATTATAGAGCATAGAATATCAGAAGAAAATCTCAAATTCTGAATTTCTTTCATCCTGCTCCTCTTCTCCAACGCTAGCAGGACCAATTATCCAGATAGAGCTGAGGCACCTAATAGAGTAATGATTTGTATCAGACAGTAAGATTTTTAAATTTGCCTTTGAAAAACTTTTAAGATGACTTCTGTAGAGCAAAGGCAGATCTCAATGAGAGCAGGAGTACAGAGACTTGCACAAGCAGCGTGAGCTCCACGCTGCTTATTTACACTGTGCTTCAGGGGGTATTTGATGCAGGACTTCAGTAATCAATAATTTATTACCAATCTTCATCAATAATTTATTCACATAATGATGATTCAAAAAAAAGTCTTTAAAAATACATGAGATTTAAATTTGATTTTTAACTATGGAAATTATTAATTATTGGTTACAGTAGAATATAGGAAGGAAAGAAGGAAGATCATGGCCTGTTTATTCTGTGTTTGCATACACACAAAATAAACTATCAGCTTCCTCTTCTAGTTAACTAGGATAAATTAAAAAGAAAAAAAGTAATGAATTTCCACAGAGCTACAGAAGAAAAAATTCTATAGAGGCTGTGTAGCAAGAATACGAACTTGTCACTAAAGCTGATGCCTTAAAAACACTTATATTGGATGTCCTTCAATGATTGGTTTCTTTACAGTAGAGCTTTGCTTTTCTTCACTAAACAAATTTATGATTAAAACTGATGTTTGTAAAGAGTATGGTTGAGCAGAGTCTAAGCAACACTAACTTTGATTAATACTTCAGTATTGTCAGCAGCAGAATACAAGACTTCTACATCTGTTAACAAATTGTATAATCAGTGAATATGCAAATGTTATAATTACAAAATAAACAAGAGAGTTTGGCTAAGCAAGTTATCATACCAAAAAGAAAATAGATAGAGTTCTTACTCTTGTCCTGGGCTCGCTGTAAAACTCCAAAGGAGGGATCTCCTCAAAGAGATCCTTCCCTACTGGTAGTCAGTTCTTAAAGGGGTCTAGGAGAGGTGGAGCCAGGTTCCACCCCTTCCAGCAGCACAGGTGAATTGTCTTCACCTGTGCTCCCAGGGCTGACTCATTGCTCGCCTGAGGTGATCAATCAGAGGTTCAGGCCGCGATTCAGCAGTTCCCATACACAGATAATCTGTTAATCTGTTAACTGGCTTCTGCCAGTGTTATTTTCATGTAGGATCAGCTTTCTGTGATTCCATCAATGTGGAAAAAAATTAAAAATTAAAAAATAAAATCAAGCATTATCTTTGCTGATTTCTAAGTTGATAATATAGAGGAACTTGCCAGACACAACATAAGAGAACTACTGGTGCACCTGGCTGATTAACTGAAATCATAAACCAGAACTCAGGAGAAAATTCTGACCTCTGCTGCAAACACATATAACGGGAAAACCTAAATACGTTCATAATTGCCATAGACACAGTCTTCTTCAGAGGGGTTAAAGAAAGTCCCTCCCCTCCCTTCCTCTCCCCTCTGAGGAAAAGAACCCCAATCAACTTGCTGTTTTATTTTGCCCATCAGATACTTTGAGTATAAACAACTATAAAAATTTTAAAGCAAATATTTCTGTACATTCAGTTATTCACACAAAACTTACAAATGTATGAATTCCTGATACATGTATCAGTTTCAATAAGAATGTTTAAAAATTGTATCTAGTGACAAGCTACAAGTAAATCTCAGGAAAACAAACTTGGTATCCATTCATTTTTGCATGTAGTTACAAACATTTAAAAAAAATTATTAGCTTCTTTCCAAGTGACTCAGTTTCCCTGCTTATCACAATTCCAACTACAGCATGTATTTTAGTTTGAAAGATTTCACATGCACAGTCATTTATGTTTCAGCTATGTGGACTCACTCCATCAGCACTAGAACTTGATTTTGAACTGCAGATTTAATATACTCGAGGCCTCAAGAAAAATCACACCTGAAACCAAAGAGTCCCATAAAGACTTATTCAAACAAGAGCAACCCTGTCTGCATGAAAACAGTTTGAATTAAAAATTGAAGTTTTGGCAAATACATCAGTAAGTGCACTGTATAAAACCACTGCTGTCATTAATTTAAATAATAAATAGATAAACAAAAATTCTAAACAAGTTTTTCTAACATTAAAAGCTTGTGCTTTTTATTTCCTATTCTGCCATAAAGAGCAGCCTGAGTATCCATAGAACAGAACACATCTCCTGAAAAACATAGTAAATTCAGGTGTTGGCCCTCAGATTGTGAATTTTTTTTATTAACTTTATCCTTTTTAATCTTTTAGGAATTAACAGGTGGGGAATGTCAAGCTGTCAAACAAATAATTCATTTTATGCTTCAGTGAGATTGTACTCCACTTGCTGTTGCATCTAAGTGAGAAAAAAAAATAGCTAAAGGAAAAGTAATCATCTTATTAAAAATAATAATGACTATTCGCTATCTTAACTGGTAGGTGACACAGAACTTATCCAAATTTTTCACATGCCAATTTTTTTGTTGTTGTTACTCACAAGCATTACATAATGCAATGATTTTAAATATTGCTGTTCAGCCTTAAAAGGCCAAAAGCATCTGAAAGTGAAGAGATATGTCATATGTCAAAAAAAGGATTTCCAGGTTGCAGAAGCAAATCTAAATCAAAGCATCACCTGTCAAGCTAATGTAAACAAAGCTAATGTCAAACAAAATAGGACATTCCTTAAGCCTTTGGGACTCAAATGAATGTGCACAGACACAGAGACAGGAAGGGGATACAATAGGTGGTGGAGAGGGAAACAGCCTGATTTCTAGCACACATTTTGGGATGGACAAAACAAGGCAAACAACTTTTCTTATGCAACATTCACAGACATGGGATGTTCCATTTGTAAGAAAAAGAAATCCAAAACTGCAGTCACAAACTGTCATTCCTAACACATATATTGCTCCATTCTGAACTAACTGGAATTAAGATAGAAACCACAGATGCAATGTTTGTGAGCGTGCCAGAAAGGAAGAGGCTTTTAGGGGATTACAAGATCTTCAATACAGAATTTAACAGTCCAGTTTTCAGAAAACTCAAGTTTTAAATTGATATGAACAGAATTTTTTTTATCATCCTCCTCACTATAAAAAAACTACACATATATCCAAATGAACAATTGTTCGCCCTTTAGGTGTAAGTCACCTTGGTCACTGCATTTCTGTAGAAAGGGAGAAGTTAATGAAAGTGGTCACAGATTCTTTTTTCACAACAGGCAGGAAGCACAAGAAAAAAATAATTAAAATTGTAGCATTACATTTGGATCTAGTGCCAACCCCTTGCAGCAAGTAACACCAGATGCACAAACAGGAATAGTTTTTATGTTCTTGGACTGGCAAAGGCCCAACAACCTGTCCGCAGCCCATGGCAGCTCATCCAGTGGCAGATTTCCTACAGCAGGCACTTCTCTCACCTACCACACTGCAAATAAAGATAGAAATGAGTTTCAAGAGAAGTTTCAATAGACTCAAGGATACTACGCATACCACACAGTGGACTTAAAGAGCAAATAAACATTACAATGAAATATTTTTCAGTATACTGTCTGGTTTTTTTCAACTTGAGATTTTTGTCTTTTTTTAAATAGTATAGTAATAAAACCCCTCCCAACCCATGGGCAACTTCCTATTCAGAATGGTCTACACAAAGTTACAGCAAATTGAAACCTAACACAAATCTGAAAGCAGAACAGCAAAAATTGTCTTACCTAAAGGAAAATGCCTGATCTAATTACTCACAGAGCAATGCACCTTAAATAGACGTGGAAACCTTAAGTAAAGTTACATATATTAATACTGAAGGAGTTCCTTACTTGACATCAACTATACTTTAATGGCAATATAAAATTTGAGCTTAAAACTAATAATTATAGAATGGCATTGTCCCACAGCTGGAAGAAGCTGCTTTCCTCATGAATGCAAACATCCCTAACCATAAACCTGTGGCTAAAGCTCCTGCGTAAAACCGGATGAGGTCTCTCGACAAACGATTTCAGTGACGTCATCTCCTCTTGGAAGCAGTTCGCATTCCAAGGGAGCCAAATGGAAGGTCACGTCAGGCTTTGAAAACAACAGCTAGGCCAGAGTGGCATAGAACTTCTTTTCATGGATCTCTGGTCTAAGGACTGAGCAAAACCAAGAAGCACTATGCAGGATTTGGGACTACAGATGTTTCTGATTAACGTAGCAATCAGAACATTGAAGAAAATATATGATCTAGTTAACTGACTGAAAATAAAACTAAAAGAAAATGAGTAAATTTCTATTTACCCACAGAAATACACCTATTGGAGTGTTCAGCTATTTCAGTGCTAGCCAATGACCTGTTTTCACAGTAAAACATAGAACATTTTTCATGGAATGGATACTACTACTTCAGTTCACATTTATTGTGTTTCTAATTTGAAGAAGCTAGAAGAAAGATGAATTGATGCTTCTGCTAAAAAAATTTAAGTTGCTATATATGAAGTTCAACACTGGTAAAACATTGGGAAATTGAGAGAAACCTTGTCAGTGAGTTATAGCACTTCTAACACTACTACAAAGAACTCCATAAACAACAATAGGGTAAGCACACAATAGAAGCGATGCTGCCAGAAGTCAACAGCATGCACACTTTTCAGGTCTGCAGATGCTTCAGTCATCCACGTATTTTATTACTACAGTAATAGTATTTGAGCCATTTGATCAGCTTTCAAAGTTAGTTTTGTGGGTATTCTTCCCTTCCTTTTTCCTTCTACTCCCTAGAAAGGTAAATGAGATCACTTGCAAAGCTTTCTAAGGCTGACAAACTTCATTTTCAACATCACTTTTTTTTTTTTCCCTCCCTCCTTCCTTCTCCCTTTTGGCATAAGCAGGGAGAAATCCCGTTTCCCAGAGGCAGGTGGAGAGATCTGCAGAGAAAGAGAAAAAATAATTCTGAAGCTCAGAAACAGAGCAGCAAACAGAAGAGGGCATGGAAGAGGTTAGAAGAATTCACTAAGCTGCCAGAAAACATCCTGAATGACAGTTCTGAGTTCTATCCCAAGATTTGCCTTCAGCTAAAATAGTCAATTGTGATAAAGGGACAAGGAAAAGAAGCAGCAAGTGAAAGTACAGCAGTATTCAAAAAATTTTCCTTCAGAAACAAATGGAAGCATCAGCAGAGGAGAAAAACAAGGGAAAAAAAAACGAGGTGCAAGGCAACTCATGTAATATGCAAGTCACACAACCCACAGTTTCATGGGGTTTTTTTTTTTTGTTTTTTTTTTGATGTTTAAATAGATCAAGACAACAAACATCTACATTTTGGCAAGAATAATAAATCCCTAGGGGAAATGAAAAATATATATTAATGTAATAATAAAATTCTGATCCTGCTAAAATTTACTGTAAATGTCCAACGTGCTACTACTTCAACTTCATTGTCTTGAGCTTTTGGACCATGAAAAAAAAAGTAGTATCTATTTTCTTTGTTAATGTTTCATGGTTTTTTTTTCTTCTTACTTAAACAAAATAAAAAATCCACATATGCAGGCAAGATAATCAACATGCCAAGACTTGGAAAAACACTCACTGGCTTTGCTTTTTCTTCCTAGTCTCATGACCAACTGCAGCAGGGAAAAGTAACAGATACAGATAAAAATAAATAAAAAGGCTTTTTCATGATGTACTTCACACAGCAAAAGAATAAAATCAGAGGAACAAAATTAAGGGGCATTTTCCAATGATGCAGTAACTTTTCCAAGGAATATCTGCTTCCACTATCTGTGAGAAAAACACTTCTTTTCCTAGGAAGGAGAGACTTCAGTTACCTATGTTTAGGCATGGAACTCATAATTAAACGTGGGCACCTGCCAAAGAAAATGCATTACAGACTACAGCAGCTTTGATGAAAAATATGCACTATTACTGTTTCTCTGCCACAGTAAAACCTCAGTTAAGAGAGAGAGAGAAGCATTTAAAGCTACAACTCTGCTTTCTCAAAATGAGATGTCAGTCCCATAATAAACATAGTATAGAGTTGTAGAATTTATTTCACCAATGGAAATATTATTTGCACTATTATAGTTTAGGAAATTAGAGTAGGAAATAAACCCTTTCATTTGATTCTATTACATATTTTTAATACGCGTATTTTTAAACCACACTGTTCAGAGTACATTTTACACCTTATTCTCTATCAAACCACAGTACTGTAATAATACATGCATCCCTTCTATATGTGAAAGAGAAAAAACTGTCAGCAACTCCATATTTTTCAAAACTCACCAAGTTCTCCATTCTAAATCACTTTTTATGCAAAAGTGATTCTAATCCTCGCTCCAATAGTTGTGTTTAAATATGCATTAATGGATGCATAGCTGTCTACATCCTACTTCACAGTTCCAGAGCAAGACTTGAACCCTATGAACACACATTGCCATAAACTAACCACCACAAAAGGCTCATTACTATTAATAACTATGTTAAAAACTGTATACATGCCCCTTCGCCTCCTGGTAAAAGAAAGCTCAAATTGCTAACCTTCAACAGTGCTGGCCACCTCCTTCCTTTCCTTGTCTCTTGTCCTGGCAAGAGACAGGGAGACCACTTTTGGTGCCTGTACAAAAGCAGGAGCTACAACAGCAGCTCTGCAGGATCGTGAAGCATTGTCCAATGAACATCTGCACCAGCCTACTTCTTTCACATGTTCATCTCTCTTTACTATTCTCACACAGATAAGAGTATGTGGGTATTAGTAATAAAAGCTGTGTCTGTGTAAACTTTAAAGTGCATTTCATTAAAAAAAAGCAAATAAAAGAACTGCTCTAAGGACTCTTGTCAGACCTATGTGAGTGGCCTATGATTTAACAGGCACTGGTCACCTCTCTTTCCATGCTGGTGAAATAACCAAGTTACGCTGAGAGGTAGAAGAATACAAGCATAAGAAACATAGAATCATAGATTTGCTCAGATTGGAAAAGCTCTTAAAGATCATCAAATCCAACCATACTACCCTCGCTCTAAAAACTGCTAAATCATGACCCTGAGCACCACATCCAAATGGTTTTTAAACACATTCAGGGACACAAAGGAAACTTTCCTTCAGCACATCTAATAGACTTGCATCTTCCATCTTACAAATAAATAAATAAATAAAAAGTTGGCAGCTGCCAAGAAGCAAATTAAATCTCCATTTGATTTGCACAAACTTGTGGAATAATTTGTTTCAGAAAAAGCAACATTTAGATTTTCCTTCCTGGATTGAAGAAGATACAGCACAGCTCCAATTCTCCTCCTGTGCTCCAGCCTGCTCCCTTCCTCCATCCCTTTAAAGACAGTCAGTACTGAAGAGGTAACACGTACAATACTTTCTTTCAGGCACTTTTACCACTAAACATTTCTTGCATACAATGAATGAGTTAAAATTTACTCTGAGCTTTATTTTGGAAAGTGTCTTGTGGTTTGGGGTTGACTATCTGAAGTGCTACATTTCCTAGCCTATCATTACATCAAGTCAATACCTCATTAAGTTGGGGAGTGGAAAAGCAACTCAAGATTTGAAGTTAAAGAAAGCTACATATAGGGGTTTTACTTTAAAAAGTAAGGGTTACAGTGAATGGCAGCCTTCAGTCTTCAGCAATAGTGACCTCACATGACTTTCACGTATTCAGCAGTAATTCATTTATTCTTTGTTCAAGCAAACAAACAAACAAAAAGTCATTCTAATATCATGTCAAGTTTCCTATGTAAAAGCTCTCCTGAGATTAAGAACCAGTGGAATTTTGGCTGTTTCAATTCACATTTTAGGGAGTTTTTCTTAGCCATCTCTCCTCCTGTAGCACCATCTCCTCTCCATTTCACCCACTATAAAAGCATAGTGATTCTTTGATATTCAGTCCTTTCTGTTTATCCCATATCTCCTAATTTCTTGTCATTAACATGACAATCTGTTGCAGTCACAGCCCTTTCCCAGCCTTCAACTCTTCTTAAAAAGTCGCTTAGAAGATCTTGATTTTTATCTAAGCAATTCACTATCAGTCCTAATGTACTCCTGACACTATTTATAAACAGTAAATCTCAATTTTTGTGAGCCTGGTTGAGTTCTTGCTTCCATCGAGTTCTTTCCTATGAATCTGATGAAAATTAAAGACAATGCAAGTACTTTCAAAAATACTAGCAAACTCATTTTACAGATAGGGAAAGGTCAGGCCTGGAAAGGTTTTAAAGGTCAGAATCTTCAAGATAGGGCTGTAAGTTCTGATGACAAAGGTTATCTGTTCACAAGGACATTGTTTTTCACTACCTGATAAAAGTGTTTTATTTACATTTAGGAACAATGTGTGGGTGTAAGAAGCTGACTCAGTTTTCACATTTTCACAAATATTTCAGTTAATCAAGTTATTACTTTTTATTTACAGTACTTGTATATTATGAATTTAAATAAAAGTTTGTTTATACTTTTATTGCTGTCTTGAACTCAAGAATTCGTGTCTGGCCTTTTCTATCAGAATTATATACATCTTTTAATTGAGTTCATCTTAATTAAAAATAGTAATAAGGATTGTCTTTCCTTGTAATTTGCTTACATTCACTCCTTGTTTACCCTTAGTAAGTTGACAAGGGTCACATAGAAGACTTGCTGAGCCTAATAATGCAGGTAGTTCTTCATAACTATATATTTCTGAATTTCTCTATGCCATCAGGATTATTAAGTGGAGTATATGACTAAAAGGTAGCTTATCTTTGAGGTCCTTCCACTGGCCACAGCTGGTTCTTCAGAAGTCACAGCTATTAGTAATGCTCCACAACATAGCTGGTACCTTGGTAACTGCTATGAACAGTTCTAAAGCCTCTGCCAACACCTCTTCCTCCAGTGATCCAACTTGCTCTGTCTGGGATTGCCAATCATTATTTGAACACTGGATTTCCCAAACAGGACAGCCCAACACCCGAAGCACAAACAGTACAACAGCTCTAAACAAACAAACAAAAAAAAGTACTCTGGTTCTCTTGTTCAGACACACTAAATCCACTTTTCAAATATTACTACTTAATCACATAATTCTCACAAGCTCCAATCATTTGGAGCACAGTGAGTTAAGCTCTCTCACTTTATATTCCATTTTCTCGTACCTCTCACATCCTCATCTGTACACACTGCTCACTGTGCTGGCTTACTTTAATTCTTCAGAGGACTTTGCCTAACACTATTTCAAACTTGACTGGTTTTGGAGAGGATCAGTATGCTTGTCACAGGTTATTCTATTCACAGTGCTGTGGTCTTTATCTGCCCCTTGAGGCTTATTACCTACATTTATGCAACCGTGAGTACATTGACAAAGCGCACTCTTGGTAAGATTTAAAGTTCTAATCTAACAAGGACAGACTTTGTTCCAAGTCATACAAATAATCATCAATGGAATTAATTATGAATATGAAGGTAGGTGGATACCTAACTCTTACTTGCTCCCCTCAAAGAGAATAGCAAAATCACAGAAAAAGGAAAAAAAGAAAAAAAAAGAAAAAAAAAAAAAAGCTCTTACTTGATTACAGTGTAATATTTGACCCCAATTTTGCCCTTATGTGCCTCTAAGAAGGCACAAAATGTAACTGCTGACATACTTGTGTTACATTACAAAAGCAAGAACAAGTTCAATACTTCAAATGGACTAATTAACTACACTGGGAAAGGAATTGAGTCAGTCTCTAAAATGATACCATACTTAAATATAATTACTTCTTGCTAGTGCTTAAAAAACATGGTTTTTAAGTACTTGTTTAGATGCATAACGAACATTTGAAGGACTTATTCAGCACATAAAACAAATCTGAACTGGTTACTATCATCACTATTAACAATCTGTATCGGCATGTCAAGGCAGTGTCACACTCATAATCCTTTGAATTATCATTAACATTAGAAGCAAGAAAACAAAAATTACTGATTGAGGCTCCCAGCAAGCTAAAATGATCAAGGTAAGTTCTTATGCTGTAATGTGTATTTAAAACATACATGAGGATAAAATGTAGTCTCATCATCAAAGCTAGCCTGAACTAGTAACACTGTGAAGTTAAACAGTTTCCTATTTACCTCACCTAATAACAAAGTAATTCTCCCACTAAGCACCTAAAATAATGGTTACAATTTAACCAGATTCTTTCAGTGCCTCACAGCCTCCCAACTCTGAAACATCTATCAGAGCATTGGAAAAACACCTCTCAATACTTAACATTTACATCCTCTTCTTAGACTCATTCTCCCAGAAAGATCCCAAGTTAGCTACCAATAGCTTAGTCCTATTACACACATCAACTTAATTTGTCCAGTTCATCAACTTAATTTGAACTTAATTTGTTCCCCCTCTAATCAATTTAATTTGTGCATTATATCCTACTTCCCAAGTGCCAAGAAAAGAGAAGAAAAGAGAAGAAAAGAGAAGAAAAGAGAAGAAAAGAGAAGAAAAGAGAAGAAAAGAGAAGAAAAGAGAAGAAAAGAGAAGAAAAGAGAAGAAAAGAGAAGAAAAGAGAAGAAAAGAGAAGAAAAGAGAAGAAAAGAGAAGTTCTCAGGATATGCAAATGTTGCTTTGAGCTAAAATCTAAGCTTTCTATCAGGATTCTTAGAGAAAATGTATATAACCTCCCTACACTTAATTTTTTTTTTTTTTTTTTAGTGGGGGAAGGTTGGGACAAGTGTTATAGCACCATAATCAAGACAAGCCAAGTGGAAAAAATAACAGAGCAAACATCTTTACAGTACTACTTCTATAGCACATGGAAGCCTAGTATCTGTCACGGGTACTTTGAAAAGTGTCAGTCCTTGATTTCACTTGAAGAATGTGAGTCTATGAAGTTCTGCAGGACTAACTTCCAAATTATGCAATCTAAATTCAAAAGGAACAAACTTCAAAGTATCAGACTAGATTTAACAAACATGTATTTTCGAAACAGCAGACCACAGTATGGATTTACATTGACTATCATTTGTTCAGTGCAATTTATATTACATTTGCTGGTGCAAAACGAGTGGTACCTTTCCTTTAGGTTAGTTAGCATTTACATTAAGTGTGAAAATAAATGAAAAATAAACTGTCCAGTTCCACAGCAATTTAATTCAGTGCAATTTACCTTAAAAATAAAACAAATAATATTGATGTACAAATACATCATATTCAATAATATTGTATGTATGAATCATAATAATGTATTGCATTCTTTTCATGAAATTGTCACACCATGTGCTCTAATAAAAGCTGTTTCAAATCTTCATTTAGAAAATGTGTATTTGCTGAACCCTGACGCAGTATATTTTACTAATGAGCCTGTTACTTTCAACTGCATTGATTTCATTTCAAAGTTATGTAATATTTTGGAAAGAAATTCAATTCAATTTAAAGCCCTGCAAAAGCAAATGAAAGAGGTGAAATATTCAAAATTGCAGGTATTTAAATATTTATAAAAATACTATCTTCTAAGACAAAAAAAAAAAAAAAAAAAAAAAGTCTTCATAGCTCATTTGGTTACATATTTACTGTTATATTCCATAGCAACTGTAGATGAACATGTGAAAACAGTTAATACGAACCATTGAATGCAGCTGTAGAGTATTAAGTAGTCTAGAAGCCTGAGCCTCACCCAAGCCTAGGACCATTGCTTATCTATGCCAATTTTAAAAGGTGAACCAAGGTGTTTATTCACATTATAACCTGTCTTCATAGCCACATAAGTTGCTCTGAAAGTAATGCCTCCTATTTATTTCCATGGAAACTACAACAGATTGAAAGAGCACAATAATGCCATTTGATAGAGAAAATTCTCAGCTACAAAACGCTATTTTTCATCATAGGCACCACCAGTGCATTCTCAACAGTGATGAATAAGAGCCTGCATGACACATAAAAATTTTCATAAAAATCTGCATCTGAGGAGGTGAGCCACTATTGTTGTCATCATTGCTGAAATGCACCGCCTCATAATGCTCACAGCCACTGGTTGGTTTCCATCAACTTTCAGCAAGCATCAAAAAATGTCAGTCAGTGTCATTTTTTTCTGCATGAAAAAATCCAATTCCACACTTTTTCTTCATCCGCACTTCCATGTCGGATGCCATTCTGTCAGACTGCCACTCTGCTGCCATCTGTTGCACAGCAACAAATCAGAATAGAATATTGATGGGGAGGTTCAACCTCTACTGCCATACCACCAACATCTGCCTATGACATTGTAGACCAACATAATAAAGTAGGAGGCATTACTTTTGAAGCAGCCCTCATACTTTTCATGTTGCATCTAACTTATATGAAATCAGATGGAACCTCAAATGCCACAGGAGAAGCAACAAATTGTTAGAATCATTCTAAACAGAGAAAATAAGTGACCTCTTCAAGGGACTATATTCCCCCCTAGATATAGAAAGGAGACACACTGCTACTAAAAGTTCTTCACTAATGTCTTTTTGGTACAAGACTAGCTTTGGAAATGTTCAGCTAGGGAAGCAATATATTGGTAACATTTAACAGACATCTTTCCAGGAAAATTATACAAACCAACAAACAAGCAGAGGTTTGTCATCACTTTGCCAAACCATCATATCTCACCTTTCTCTTAGCGTTCCTCTACTAAATGTCACACACAAAAATCTGGAATTGCCATTTCATTTTTAAAGGAAATACTTTGGCTCAAGTCAGGGAGATACGGAATTTATAGCACTAAGGAGATCTGGGAGCCACATTCGAAAGGCCTCATGTGGATGTATAAATGCACTACCAGCAAAATGTCATGTCCATATGCCAGGCCTGTGAACAATGTCAGGTACTCCAGGAAAAGGAAACATTCTAGTTTTCAGTTTTTAAAAGTTCAAGAGCTTCCTTTAATATAAAAAAATGTTGACCACCCTCCTATGTTTCAAGCCATGCCTGCTCCTTCCATGAAGCTCAATGTAAAATACTCAGAGATTGCCATCGATGCTAGTAATGTGTCCTACAGACATCTTCGCTGCAGTACCAGCACGATTTCCAGATACAACCTCCCTTGTCTCAAGGCCTTCTCCCAGGCCCACACCAGAGACTTAGCTGAGAAACATAATGTAAACCCTCAAGTACCTCAGACAGGTTCCTTAGATCTCACTGATTTTCCTCAAGGTACTGAGGAAGAACTAGATTAAGTTTGTATCTATAGCTCCTAATTTTGTCACTGAGTCAGAAAATAAGCTCAAGGACAATAGGTTCTGCCTAGAGAACATGTGTTCTCCTACATATCTGCAGATCAACTTGCCCAAGTAAAGACAGGGAAGCTGACACCTCAAGAAGATAGAACTGTTCTTTCCATCTCATCATCCCAAAACTTGCTCTTACACAAAAACATCAGCAACTCTAGATCAGATACATTTAAGAGTGAGCCAATCTCATTCAGTAAGAGAGAAAGCCAGATGTAGCAGGCTATATAGCATATGCAATTGCCAAACCCCAGAGGTGGTGGGTAATTCAGACTTACCTTGCCACTTGTATCAGAGAGGAGGAGAGATTTTATATCCTCTAATGGCAAGATGAGAGGGAAATGACAACTTGCAACTATCACCATGCAAGGCAGGCAATGAATTCCTGACCTGAAATCCCAGTGTAAATCCTTGACTGCCATTCTGGAAACTCCCAGCATTCTTGCTCGTTACTGAGACTGCCTGTCTGCAGCTCAGTAGACACCAAACTACTTGAGAAATGCAAAACAGGAAAACTTCTTACATAGCAAGATCTCTGGATTTCAGACCAAACACAGCTGTCACACTTCTAGCATTGCTATGTCAGCTCTCTCCTGGATATGACTGGGACAGATAATCAAATGAAGCAGCCTTGCCTAAGTAGTCAGAGCAAATGACTGCTAGTCTCAAGTGTCCACTCCAGTCTAAAGGAGGGAGATCAAGAGTGTCTTGATCCACTTATCATTTAGTGCAGTCTAGAAACAGACAGAACAAAGATTCAGCATCAATACATCAGTTTAGAACAGTCTCTTCTTTCTTGCCTCGAGGGTTCCTATCCAGGATGAATTTCACAGTCTGCCAGATCCCAACTGACGCCAGACACATGCACCATCCCCTATATCTCAAACACAGCAGATACTTAGATCCACACTCACAGCCATGAATAGGCAGATGATCAGAATCATATGGAGCAGAACAGATATCTGGAGAACAAACTATAAATCTGGTTTTGAATGTGTAATATGAGTGGGATCCAGTCAGAACTTCTGACTATTCATGCTGGGAGCACACACTCATGCTGCTTAAACATACTTCACAGGCACCTATGGTTATGCTAGGAGCACCACATGCTGAAGACACTTGAGAAGACACTCATTCACTGTTCCCGAGTTCTGTGTTCAGCTTGTCAAGAACTGCGTGCTGTGACCAATTCAACATTCAAATATAAAACACTAATGGGATCCTGCTTAACTTCTGCTGTTTTCAGACTGTCACGACTGCACTGCTCTGGTTGTCACTGTCTTCCTGCCTACAAATGTCTGCCTACAAGCAGACATTCCCCAGACCAGTGGCTAGAGCTTCATGATGGCTGTACAAGAAGCAATAGGAGTTGCTAGCACAGCTGAATGGTTGCTGTTTGTATGCCTTGTGACAGAAGAACACATGGATTATCTGGATGGTTTCTGTGATTTGGATGCTGAGCATGGCAGAACTTGAAGATATCTTCTCTTATTTCTCCATGCTTTATTATTACAGTCCATAAAGAAGTGTGTAGAATACAGAGACATGATAAGGTGTCTGTGTGCATTACCTCTTCTCAGGTCATCAGCTGACCTATGTAGTCGTGCATAATCATAGCGGTGTTATCCATGCACACTTAAAAGGCAGAAGATAAGCTCTTCTTTTTTCTTTTCATTCCACAAAGAGTTGTCCTTCTTGATTCTGAGTCACTAAGATGCCTATACTCCAAAATTCAATAGTGTTCAAGCGAGGATGAGGGAAAAAATTAGGACAGGACTTGTCCATGCTGGTTGCCTAGGGCTGTTAGAGAACTGCTAGTTACAAGCTATGAAACAGACTGGGATTCAGTCTGCAATGGAGACTGGGAAAAAGTTGCAGGAAAGAATACAGGGAAATAAATGCTCTTACAATAGGAGGCACTGTCAGCTTTAAGAATAATTCATAAATACAAAGAACAAATCAAAATTATCTCTATGCATGCTTTTTAAGTGTGCATAGGTAACACCGCTATGATTATGCACGACTACATAGGTCAGCTGAGGACCTGAGAAGAGGCAATGCACACAGACATCATGTCTCTGTACTCTACACATTTCTTTATGGACTGTAATAATAATAATAATAAAGCATGGAGAAATGAGAGCAGATATCTTCAAAGTTTTCTGTTTTAAGAACTGCAGGAACTGACTACTATCTCTGCTTTCTCTCCTCTTCTTCCTTTCTATACTGCATGAAGAAAAGCCGTTCTCTGAGGGATCCTGAATAAGCCAGAACCCAGCAAAGAGCTTGAAAATGTTCTGGATTGTCCTGTATATTTCTGAAAGACAGAAATGACAATGACAAACAGGAAGAAGTTCAGGCATTCCATGGGACTGAAGGCTGAATCCACACCTTCAGGAGTTTCAGGATACACCCTACTCCTCCTTGCCCCAATTGTTAGACAAAATTTTCAGAGGCAGAAAAATATGTTTCTTCATGGCTTTTTTGTAAAATGGAATAATGGCATTTCTAAAAAAAAAAAAAAAAAAAAAGTGCATATCCCAGTGCAGAACTCTGAGAACAGAAATTACACGGATTGCTGAATATTTCAGCACCTTGCATGCCTGAGAATGCTAAGATATCTAGAAGAGCCTACAGAGAGATGAACGCAATAGTTTAAAATGCAGGTCTGAACATCTAGAGGGCATAAAGTTGTACACACAGGGAAATTAGTCCTTGCTAAAAATTTCTTCACAACTAAATTCAGACTCATAGTTTTGAACATCAAACTTTTCTCCAGGCAGGAAAATGAATCCCAGCCTTCATAAACAATCACAGATGAAATTCTGCATGCTTAGACACAAACACAGCATTCTGCTTTATCTAAATAGTATTTATGCCAACTGCACAGAATAATTAGAGGGTTATTGACATTTGAATAAAATTGTAAAAAAACAAACATTCTTTCAGCAAGAATCACACAGAAAACATCCTCTTTCATTACTGCAACAGCAGATTCATATTAACTGCATTTAACTTCATTGCAGAGAGGAATGTAAAGTTTAGTCCTTTTTCATATAAGTGAGACATCAGTTTTTTCATAGCTCATTGTTCAAACAAAATCAGATATTGAAAGTGTCCTTCAGCTCCTTCACTTGAGTTATTCAGTTGATTCCAATTCAGTCTCCAGTGCTTATGTACTCAGAAATGTACCTTCTGCATGTTAGTAATATGACAAAAGGGGAAATACAGTCCATTCTATAACAAAATGGTAGATTTTACAGTCTTACACAGAATGAAAGGCTGTTTTATCAGAACCTTTTTTGTTGTTGTTGTTTCAATAATTATGCATCAGATGGTGAACAAATTCTATTATATTACTGAATTGAGTTTATTTCTACTGGTACACGAAAGAAGATGATTCCTCCCAATCACAAACTCAGGACCAAAACAGAGTATGCCTTCAAAAACCCCAGGAACAATGAGACTTTGCAATCATTTGATGTTATTGCCTATCCAGGCATAAGATATTCAATGCTGTACATCCTATATATTTCCAACATATGATAGGGATATGAGTAGTCTACCATCAACAAAAATGTAATGACTTCTTTTTTGCTTTGAGACCTGTTCATTTGCTCTTCCAACATTTATCTGACTTCCTATATAACTTATAGCTAGCTATGTGATGGGCTTTTCTTCCACTCGCAGTGCGCAAGTTGGTGGCACAGCCCTTGCTGCAACTCTTGTCTGAGCAAGAGAGAAAAAAACCACAACTCTGGGACAGAACCAAGATATGATGCAGAAGAGAACAGCTCCGTAGTGACCTCTTCTTGCAGATTCTAGAGCAAAATTGGAGCAAGGATGAAGATGAAGAGTTCTTTGACTACATATTCACTTCCTATTGCTCCCAAATGATACTTCTCTGGCAGCAAAGTTTGTTGGCTCTGTGTATTTTCTAGTCGTCACTAACTAAAATGATGTAGGCTAATCCAGTTGCCCCTTATATCCAATTGTAAAGTCTCTATTTTCTTCCAGGAAACACTCACTTCCATTTAAATAGCTAAGATTTCACTGCTTTAATTCTTAAATACAATTCTCAGAGTGAAAGTTATCTTTTCTCCTTGTACTACAATACTGTAATAAAATTGGCAAAACATTTAATTTGCAGGTGCATTGCAAAAGAAAAATCAGTCAACCTAAGGCAAAGTGACAGCACTCCAATTTATTACTATTAGGAAACAGTAACCACAGCACTAAGCAAACTTGCATTACAAAACCAAAGACTTTTCTCGTCTATTTCAGTGGATTAAAAATACATATTTTTCACTCTCTCAAACTTTTTATTTCTTCTGGCATTACTACTCCTATTCTGCAAGAAATATTTTTTTCTACAATTTACCTTGCTACACATCAGTAATAACAGCTCCACTAAAATCAGTATAGTTAATTATTCCTTTGCTCAATGTAGCAGTAATATCAGTGGAAGAAGTCAGTAGAAAGGAGAATAATTGCCTGCATATGAAAATCTGATGAATCACTGCAATGACCAGTATCTGTTCTAAGGATGAAAAGCCATTGTCATTGCTTTCATTTGCATGGGCATAAGTAAATGAAATCACAGTATACACAATATAGCAACAGGGACTTGAAGTGAAATAATTTAGAAATATTTTGCTTACATATCACATAGCTAACCAATTTCATGCAAGAAAATCTCCCGCCATCAGAGTAAGCAAGAAGAATTTTAAGTATTTTTATCTAGCTTACTTTTCTTTTGATTATATTTCAGTGGCCTTAAAATACAAAAAATATGCCTTATTCTCTCTCTTGAAGTAGAGTGGAAATACTGCTAAGGATATACTCTTTCTTCTTAACAATATAATCAATTTATTGAGTCATTAGCTCTACAGAAGTATATTTAGGTTTTATGCATAGAAATGTCAGAAAGATCAAAGTTATGATCCAAAAGTTATCTGAGAAACGTAGAGGCTCAGCTGGGCCTCCTGTCCTCCCTCCAAGCACACAGAGGGACACAAACAGCCCACAAAAATGAAAGCAATGAAGAGAAATGACGTGCACAGACACCACGGGGAAAAAATAATCCCAGCAACTCACTCCAGAAGTATAGAAGGCCATTCTGAGGATGAGTAAACGGAAAGCAGGGTCAGAAATGACATTCATTTATTAACAACAAAGACAGTCAGCATTTCTCACATGCTCTGTGTACAGACTGCGTAAAAATGCAGTGAAATTCTGAAAGCAGTTCCTTTGCTACTTTGCATCGTGGAGAAAAAGGGTTTCATTTGTCAAATGCCCACAGCAACCCACCATGTGTACCAGCACACTGCATTTACACATAATAAGAATACAGTGAAGAAGCTACAAAGTTGTCCTTATGCAGCAAGGAAAAGTAGTGATAGAAGAGACAGAAGCATGCATATATTTTGATGCAGGGAAAATGAGCTTAGCATGCGTGCTGAAATCCAATACAATTATTTCAAAGTAATTGACAAAAGATAGCAAAGGTGAATCATCAAGAATTATTTTGATACATTTTTGTGGATCCTCCACTGCTTTGGTGGACTTTCTAAATTAAATCATTTAGTTAATGGTTACATCAACACTAAGCATCGCTTACCTGCTGCTAGCTGCAAGCCCAACGTTCTTGCTCCCTGTTTTTTCTGCTAGTGGGAAAGAAATGATGATACTACATTGGAAGCACTGGAAAGTCTTAAGTCAGTATGTAACTTAAAGAGAGCTTTCAGCAAGCTCTCTGTGTTGTCTTACATTTTCTGTCCAATACAAAAACACCAGAGAGGGGAAAATTTCATGTGCAAACAAAGAATGACAGAACATCTCATCTGTAAGTAAAATCCTTGCCTTTGCAATGAAATTCCTAACACCGTTAACATCAGTGATCTCAACAAATCATTTATAAGATGCACACCTTCTTCTTACGGTGCACATACCTAGATACTGATGATACGCAGAAGCAAAAGGGAAAAAGACTTTTATGCTTATTATGCTTATGCTAGAAGACATCTCATCACAGCAACAGACTGGTAATGCAAAAGTCATGGGCACATCACTGAAGTGTACTAAAAACCTAGGGTGATACACCAATTCATCACATTAATCCTGCAGTTTTTTAGTAGATTCTGATGAAAGCTTCCAAACACAAAAAGCAATACTAACTAAATTGTAACAAATAGCATTCTCATATCAGGACTCTAACTTCTTTCTTTCATACAAAAAGAAAAGATATGGTAAGATAGAGTAGGAGACAAGGTGTATGTGATGACATAAACATAGATTCTTTACGCTCTTCTAAGCAAGTGTGTGTAAGAAACCTTGATTCATTGAGAGCAGCTGAACATTCTCTTTGATGCATACATCATTCATCGATCCTTTTAAGAGATCAATATGTATCCAGTAGGAGAATTTACACCTCTAACAGGTTTTCCTCAGCTTTTCTTCATCACATTATGTCCAAAAGTGCTCTCTCTGTGTCAAGTGCATCTATCTTCCAGCAAGGAACGAGCATGTGTAAGAGGCACTGATTGCTGGGCAGCTACGAATGACTGTATCTGAGAAGTAAATCTAGACATATCATTTATAAATGGAAATACCTTTCTCTGGCTTGGTCTTAGCTCAGATTCCTCGCCAACTATTGACTGTCAGTTCCGTGGCCTGGAGTTTCAGAACTGCAAATTGTCGTGTCTTCTTGCTGTCAGTGAGACTGAACAACAGCTTTTCTCTACTCCCTACCTACTCTAATTTGTATGGCAAGGAAAACTGGGCCAAAAAAAACCCTTATGGCAACATCCAGCTAGATCCCTAGTACTGTAAAGACCAAAGTGACTTCTGATATTCAGGTATTCACAATACAGAGAAAGTAACTATTTCAATATCTAGAATGAGTTGATGAATTATTCAATGTTCATGTTTTTGCTGTTTAGAGTTTGCAATGACACACGTATCACTCCCAGATGGTATGTTCTCTCTTAAAACATTTTAGGGGGACTTGGGAAGATTATACCAGCTGTAGTCTGAAAAATTAAGAAATTCTCTCCTGCTCACTCTATTAACTTCCACTGAATATAACAAAACGTGGTATTCTAATGTCAGTTCTTACTCCTTAAGAGACCAAAACAATAGATTCTTTGTGTTGGAATACTGAAAAGCAAGGAAAAACTTTCTTGCAGTTTCTGCACTCTTTTCATATGCTGATCATGACTGTAGCAGCTCTTAACTTGCCTTCAGTTATGTTTGTAACAATAGAAATACGTTAAAAATACAAATCTTAAACATAAACGCAGTTTTAGTCACTGAACACTGTCTTGTTTCAACTCACTGATCTTCCCATTTATACCATATTTTCAGAGAAGATAGAGAATATATATCTATATCCTAAATAAAACTGCTTTTACTTCAATCTTAAATATCAAATTCCATTTAATTAAAAGTATGGCTTATTAATCAGTGCTGGTTATGCTGTCTACCAAAAGCAGAAACATGAAAGATTAAAGTAGTAATTGTACCTATTTTATGTTGTCCATATATCTGTCTATTTCTAAGCTCTGTATGAACATCTGAATATAAATCATGCAACGTGTCAATAAATCTTATATTTTAAACACAAAATACAGTTACTATGTGCATGCTGTTTATTTTCCATTTGGAATTTATTATTTCAATGCTTTCCCTTGGAAATCTTACATTCATGCCTGAGGTTCACTCACCTCTTGTCAAAGCAAGGTTTCAGTTCAATAGTTAGACACCCTGGAGATCTAGTGATAACTGTCAAAAATTCAAATAATTAGAATTTTGCATAATTAAAACCCTAGACACAGACTGTTTATGTCATTTGCTTTGTATGCTTCTACAAAGGGAATACTTCAATACACGTAAGTCATGTTAAAACAAAATTCCAAAGTCACATTACTACAAGAAAATAACACTATTCAAGAACTCATCCGATAAGAACTGTGTAAATTAAACTGTGTTTCTAACACGCAAAATACAAGGCAACATTCTTCAAAACACGTAATAGATCATCTTAATTTTATGATCTCAAGACAGTAGAGTTCTGCTCAGCGCCTTATCTGTTCATTTTCAGATCCTGTGCTACTTAGTATTTGGTAGTTTTACCAACACGATGTTTTAGAATCACCTCTTTCTCAAGCAATAGACTTCATCTGGGGTACTACACCAGATTTAGTACTCCCAGTAAAAGGAAAGACGCTTCTTCTTGAATCTTGCAGAAGCCACCAGAACAGTCAAGGCTGGAACACTTGCCCCATAAAGAGGTGTTAAGAGAAATGTTTCAGCCTGCAGAAGAGACCTTTCGGTCGACCTGAGAACTGTCTGCCAGGAAAAGGTAACCGAGAAGATGCAGCTGGGCTCTTCACAGATGTGCAAGATGGAAGGAGAAGAGACAGTGGTTATAAGTTGATAATAGGATGTTCTAACTCAGTGTAAACAAATAAAAAATCCACTATGAATTTAATTAAGCATTGGGTCAGACAGGCTGTGGAATATCCCTCCTGAATTCAATGCAGATTCTGGTTCCAGTGAGAGGTTGAACAACAGAGTTCCCAAGGTCACTTCTAATTGAATGTTTCTCCGATTCAGTGTTTCAAAGAGCTTCAAGAAGTAACAGAAAATGAAACCTCCATTTTGACCCATATAGATTCTAGGATACATCAGTTGAGCTTTTTCAAAAAGAGAATATTAACACTGTTGGACAAGATGCTAATGAGAGTTCACATGGCCACAGACTACCATTCTGATCTCATTCAATGAGGCAATACAAATTCAATTGAAAAGGATACAAAGAAGGATTCAAATATATTTAAGGAATAGAGATCAGGTTGTCTAAATGAAAGCAAAGATGTGTAATTTCTGTTTGACCAAAAAAATAAAACAAGGAAAGCTACTTGATAATTTGTATTTAAACAGGTACAAATTGATCTTGTATCAATCTACTAAGCACCCATACATAGACTTCTCACTGCAAGTATGTAAGCATTTTCACACCCCTTCTTGATGTATTTGCACAGTTTACAGTTGACATCATACAACAGTTCCAATAACAGAAGTTTCTTTGGAAAAAAAAAAAAAAAGAAAGAAAGAAAAAAAAAGAGAGAGAGAGAGAGAGAGAAGATAAGAAAGACAGGAAATGCAAAGGGAAAAGCAAAAGCTGGTGGCTCTTGCACCAGTGGGAATCACTTCCAGGGGAAACTTGACAATGGTAGTTTTGCAGGGATGAGGCCATAAGAACACCACGAAGATTACACTGTAGCAGCTTCTGTGAAAACTTACAGGGCCCCAAGTGATAAGCAGAATGCAGAGCTGTCCATGGAAGACTCTCAGCAAATAGTTAAGGCACACATAACATCATGCACCACACCACCTCCCTCACAGATAAGTTACAACTCAAGTCCCTTCCTATCTTGGTTGCTCATAAAGCTGATTTATTTTTCAGGATTGATGGTTTCTCTGGTAGACCAGGCATCACCTTTAAAACACTCTGAGTAAGGCTTTCCAGGTTGAAACAGCACGGAAACAAAAGCTTGATTTGCTCAGCACAGCAAACTGGACTTGCTCACACTTGCTCAGTCTCAGCTAGATGTGGGACTCAAGGGCCCAGAGCCATCCATTCCAGAGAAAGCACACACTCTGAACCTGAACAGAAATTAACTTCAAAGACTGAATGCTTCAGAGAGGAAATCAAATGGTGAGATATGGAACCCAGCATCCTCTGCTCCAAAACTGAAGAACTGAGAACAAAATAAGTGCTGTAAGCAGTCATCTTCTGAGTTAAATTCTGAGTTACCTTTGCTGAAGACTCTCCCATTTCCTTGAACAGAAACTAGTTTAGTTATGCAACAGCTGTAAAGCCAAACTATCCTTATAGTCATTATGTGTGATAAGGAAATTTCAACAATGTATCATGATTTGTGGGGGATAAACACTAATATTTATATTTAAAAAATACAACCAAGAATTACTGGAAAATAAGGATAAATATTTGCATCCTGCTATCTGCCCAATTCATAACACACTGAATTAATGCTAAAGATAAGCGAACATCTGAGCTTGAAGGTTGTATAACAAAACTTTACAGTTCCTTTTCCTCCTAAAGAAATTTCTGAATTGCAAAATTTCAGTTTGCCAATCTTGATCGTGTGAGAATGTATGAACTGTATGACCCAAGCAAGTGAAGATTTGTTCAGCCCAGTTCCTGGTTTCCAGATACCCAGCAGCAGATGAGTAAGGAAGAGCGGGGCAACCAAATGGCAGTACCGCCTCGGAATACCTTGAAGTCTTCAGGATATATGCATGTTGGGGACATTTTGATCTAGAACTGCTATCACTGTGCTTTCTAGCCCTTGGCTCATTTTTTCCATCTAGGAATTTTTCTAGTTTTTGAACTCACGTTAACATTTCACATTGACACATTTCTCTATCAAGGAGTTACAAAACGATATATTACATAAAAATGGAGAAATATCCGAAAGTTTGGATATGTCTCACCAGGGTTAGATCAGACCTCGGAGTGGAAAGGATTTTAAGGTGGATTCAAGGTATTAAAACATTTTTGTACAGATTTTATTTTTGCACTATTTTGCACTATTTCCTTTCCATTTAGAGTTGCTTCAAATTGACAATATAGTGTAACATGTATTTATTTCATAGTACTATAAATGTTACTATAGTAAGTCAACACTAGCTGACATAGTTCAAAGTATACGATATAATGTATTAATTCCACAGAAGCTACATCTAAAAAGAGATAAACTCTTTGGTCACGTAAGATTATTCTCATCCAAATACTCAAAACCAAGTGGAATAAATGAAAGGTGATTTCATCAATATGTTAGCTCTAAAAATGACTTACACATCAATTCCAGTAAACAGTCTAACCTTATTTAATTCAGCAACCCAACATTCTCTGAGAAAATGTTTGCTCCTTTGAAAATCATTACTAAAAGGTCAAAGCATGACAAATATCTTTTATCGTGGAATAGTCCAATGTTTTGTCCTTAAGTGCGGTGTATCTTTTTTTTTTTTTTTTAATTTAACTCTTTGAATGTAATATGCACCTTCCTATTTAAACATAGAAATAGAAAACATTTTCTTGCACAGACCTAAAGAGACTGGAAAGCTCTGATAAATACCGATTCTTCTAATTTGAGTTTCTATTGAAATTCATTTATATAGCATGCATATAAGGAATATCATATAATTCTCAGGAAATCAGGTCCAAACCTCTTCTCTAAGAGGGAAAAATCTCTCACTCCTGAGAGGAAGGCAGCTCACTCAGCCCCATGATTCAGCTATGACCAGGCTGTAAATCAGAGGCACTTTGCTCTGCAGCTTGTGTACACGTATCCAAGACAGCTTTACATTAGCTGTTTTGAATCCTGATGAATAAAAAACAATGACAGTGCAGGATGTCTGGTCAACATGTGCTTAACTTAATTAGTCATTTTGGACATCACTCTGCTACATTCCAACTTTCTTTGGTCATTTTCATTAGTTCTAATGATTTGTATACAACAGGATTTGATTATTTTCAAAACTACATTTCTCCCAATGAAAACTATGTGAATAAGATGAAACTATTTCAGCAATATTTAGGCCACTCTCAACATTCATGGTAATTCATACCAGGATTCATATCATTTTGGGAAAACTTGAATTTGGTCAATATTTTTTGTATTTTATTATGTTTTTTCCAAATTATATTTTTAATAGCAGCTTCCACGGAAATATCTAGGGCAGCAAGACCACTGAAAACTGTTTTCCACCCTAAATATTTGTAGAAAGTAGATAGGTATTATAAGTGAAACTACTCTTACTGTTATACTTTTTCACAATAGAAGATACACCATTTTATCATAGTATTATTTTATTCTTTTTTTTTTTTTTTTTTCAAATGAAGAAAATAAGTTCTAATAGGAACAACTGCACCAAATTAAGCATGTAATGGGACATACCTCACTTCTCTTTTCAAAAAATGCTCTCAGTACAGGAGGACAGTGACAAACAGAAGACACTCAGCAGCTTACAGATGACTACTCCTGTTTCAGCACGTAGACTGTTCTTCATTCATAGAAAAAAGGGTTCACAGAAAACCAAACACTACTGGTTCGAAAACCGGTGATTTAATGTCAGGTTGAAAATACTTGTGTGTATTAAACACAGATCTTGATACCAAAATAAAAAGCAATCTGACACTGAGAGCAGCGTTTGGGTAGGCTTAACTAACTGTGGTGCTGCACTGGCATGAACTTGGTCGCCACGTACAATGGCGTGATTTTTCCTTTTAGGAATTCTCAACTGACAATGCCATTTTCATATAAAACAGAGCTATTTCAATATTTATAGGAGGAAGCTGGCACAATCACTAGGTAAATATGACTGTAGCATTCCTCTCGGGTTATTACATGTTTTTTTCCTACATTTTGGATCAGAGCTCTGCCAACGTAATGAAGAAGAGGTGTCAAAATAGTGCATTATTGTATCATTGCCTGTGGAAAGTTATATATAGTCGAGACCTATATATTTCATACGCATAATGACACAACACAAGTAGTATGTGGGGATGGAACTGCCTTCCAAGAAAGCTCCGGTATTATGGCAGAGAACAAGCCTGTGTTTCTCTCCGAACAAAGTAGGCGTTTTGGGTACAAAACATACGTGGGCTGGGGCCACTGCCACAGGAATGCATTGGACATGAGAGAAAAATCTAGAAACAATAAATAAATAAAAAGATAAAGCACACAGATCTGGGGAAACTGTTGGGGAGCAGTGAGGGGGAAGAGGGAGAGGAAGATAGGAGAGGGCATCTGAAATACCAGAATGCTGAAACAGCTTCTGTTTTTGCTCACTGAGTTCTGACCAAAGCTCACAGGCCTTTGTAAGCCTGCAGACTGCATAACGAGGAACTGTCACAAAACTATGCTTCTGTCACAGAAAACAAAATGTCATAGAACTAAAACTGACAACGTTGGAAGACAGATATGTTTAGAATTCCCTGCTTTCTGTGCTTGCACTTATCCCGCGCTGTTTATGACAAACATTCTCAGCAGCTTTCGCACTAGAAAAGAACACACGCGTTTCCACGTGTCAGAAGTGCTCCACAATTCGCTTCCGTACTTCAGCATCAACGCCAGGCTTGTTTTAAACACTCCTTCACTACTTAATTTTCATGCAGTTTGCGGATGCTCTGAGACCTCCTCAGAGCACTTAAAACACAAACGGCGGCAGTCTTTCTAAGATGAGCACGCATTTTGTGTGTTGTAAGCAGCATCTCTCTTTTCCCCATTATAACGATAACACAAGCGATCAGGTCCAAACAGCCGTACCATCACCCCGAACCACCCCAAGCTGCTGCCCTGGAAGTCCCCCTGCAGGAAGGCAACGCGCCGCTCCGCCACCCTCTGAAACCGCCGCTCGGAGAAGCACGGCTGACACCGTCGCGCTGCCCCGGGCGGGCGCCCCGCTCCCACCTGCCCGCGGCCCCGAGGAGCAGCGCAGAGAAGTCCCGCTTCGGGCACGGTGCAGCTAAAGGAAACTTGCCGGAGAGGGCTGCCCGCGGGCGCCCACCTCCGCAGCCGGCAGCAGCACGGGATGCCGGCACAGCGCAACTTCCCCAACCTGCCGCGAGCAGCGGGACGCGGCGGGGCCGGGTGCCGGGCAGGGCCGGGAGCGGAGCGGGGCAGCCGCGCGGTGCCACTCACCTTCCCGCGCCGCCTCCTTATCTCTTCGCTCTCGGGCTGTAACTTCCAGTCCTTCCCCCTGCTGCCATCTTCCGCGGGAGCGGACGGGGAGTAGGCGGCGAGGAAAAGTTGGCGGCGGCGGCGGGGTCAGGGGGCCATCGGGGAGACGGGGAGGGGAGGAGAGGGCAGGGCAGGGCGCGGCGAGCAGCCGGCGGGGCGAGCCCGAGCCCGAGCCCGAGCCGTGCTGAGTGCGGCCGGGCGGGCGGGGCGCCGCGCCGGGGCGGCGGCAGCTGACGAGGGGCTGAGCGCTGCGCTCGCAGCCCGTGGCGACACGAGGAGGATTTACTAAAAATAGCCGCCCGGCAGCGGGAGGAGGCGGGGGGGGGCGGCCGCCGGGCTGCAACGCGCTCCCCGCCGCCGCCGCTGGGGGGGCCAGCGGGCCGGGCCGCGGCGGACGGGCAGCGCCTAGGCCGGGCGGCGCCCGCGAGGCGAATGGGGCACCGCAGCCGACCGGGCGCCGCGCGGAGCGGGCGGACGGGGTCGGCAGCGCCTGGCTGTGGGGGCGGGCGGACCCCGCCTGGGCTCCGCTACCCGCTCAGCCCCGGGACAGTCTCGGCGCGGGGAGGGGCTCGCGCTCCGGCCTGAGAGGGCAGTGCCCGTGGGATGCCGTCGCAGGGCTGAGCACGGCCCCCGCGGGGCTTCCGTTCCGACTGCTGCCGGGCTGGTTGCGGGAGTGTCCAATGGTGACATCTCAGCATCTCTAGCGAGGAGGTGCACCTGCGGGTTGCCTCTCCAATAAGGAAAGGTGTGCTGGAGTACCCTGAGATGTCACCCACTATGACACCACGCCTCTGGCATTTCCCACTGGGAGAAACCGCAGACTACAGGTCTCAGATGGGTTTTGTTCCTTTGGGCCATCATAGCCCGAGGTTGTGAGATTCTGCAGCTCTATTTAGCTGTGCTCCGCATTCACATCTTTTTGCTAGTTTTAACATTCTCGAGGTCTTCAACGAGAAGACCTCATCTTTCTGAACCCACGTCAGATTTCTCCTGTGGGAATGCTTGATAGTCTCCATAATTCTCTTTTCCTAATGCTATTTTATCGGGCGTTTGAAGCACGTAAGTCTATGGAATGTTTTAACAGCGTATATTTCAGGTTGTAGATGTTAAGAAAAAATTCTTCTCAGAAAGAATAGAGAGGTATTGGAGCAGGCTGCCTTGGGAGGTGGTGGAGTCACTGTCCCTGGAGATGTTCAAGCAGAGGGTAGATGTGGTGCTGAGGGACATGGTTAGCGGGCATGGTATGGATGGGTCTTCAGAATTTGTAATCGCTTATTTTCCACTTACTGTTGGCCACACTTCACAGTGTTTTACTCAGTGTTTTTTTGTTTTTTATGTCTTGACTGTCCTTATTCTTTCCGCTATATTGTTTTCAAATATTAGGTTTATGTGTAGTACCATGTGACAGGTGACGTGTTTATATGTAGTACCATGTGAGAGGTCCAAAGTCCAAACTGGCTAATGAAATCACACCGTGCTGTAGCAAACTGAAGCTCTTCAACCTGATACAACTTTCTGTCTCATTACATTCTCTTGTTCTCTGTATGCTCAAAGGAAGCATCAGTACTGTAACTATATTCTATAAGAGTAGTCATTTTTCTAATGCTTCCTTGGAAACTCATGAACTTACTCTGGAAAGTGAGAGCTGTCTTAGAGGCACCTTCAAGTTTTGGTTACTGCTATGCTTGCCCTACTCATTTCCAAAGCTAAAAAATAAAATGAAGTGTTGCATGATAATCTTCAGGCAGACTTTATCTTGCTTTTGTTAGATTCAGCATTCCTATTCCATTCCTACATTATCAACTCCTAATCTTACTGACCGAAAATGATTTATATGCCTGGCTGATTTGCTGGAGTGGATATGTGTAGTTGTTCTTCCAAATGTAGTGTTCCCCATTTTATCACTGTCTTTCTGAGTTATTGCAAACATTTACTGAAAGTCATGAGGGTCAGAAAGGAATGTGGCAGGCCTGCATTATAATTTATAAGTTTAATTTGTAAAGCCCAAGGTGAGCTGCTGAATCCGTTAAAAGATTTTCATCCCTAAAAGGAAACTTGCAACATCTTTGTGGCAGCATCCCTGCACACTGTGAACTGGTGTCTGCCAACCATTAGAGCTCTGATGCCCATCATATACACTCCAATTTACAGTAACTGGGGTTTTGGATGGAATAAAGCCTGTATATTTGTCACACAGAAGGTGAGTAAGGTCATTTTTGGAAGGTCCACAGAAGGGTTTTGGAAACAATAGAAACAGAAAAAATATCTTTCCCATGGTCCTCATGAGATCAGAATACTTTTATAAGGGACAGTGAGAGAAAGGCCATGATGAAAATTTCATGCTTCATCTTACATTCAATCTTACGTTCTCTCTGACTGTTTCCTCACCAGAAAAGGCTGAAGGACCCATAAGGGGAAAAGAACAAGTTTTTATTCAATTAGAAGCACTTTAAAAAATTGTAAACAGCGGAAAAGCCAATACATACAAAATTTTGTACCTTTCAGTAAATTATTTCTCACAATGACATGTTTTAGTATCAGTAGTATGGAAAGTATCTATCTGAAATTTCTTTACATCACTGGGAACCACCTTGGGTATTAAAAAGCCACTGAGGTATAGCACAAATGGAGGAGTGCTTAAAACAAGTTGAGAGCTGACAAAAGCAGTAATGCGCTGAACAAATCACAGGCTCTGTCCACACAATTTCCTCTCCATAATACCACAAGGAAATGTGTGGGATATTCTGTACTCTGCAACCACTAAAATTAAGACAATATTCAGCTATTCCAATCCAATTCATAATTCATCACTTCACAGAAAGCAAAACCCTGATTTTAATAAATGAACAGAAAAAGATCTGTAACATTTAACAAGACCAAACTGCACTCCAGTGTATGAATGGATCTACATAAGCAGTAATGCTTGCCCATGGAAATACATGTTGAGGAAAGAATAAAAGCTAAGTCTGATGCATTTTTTGCTGTTGTATGCCAGCTCTTTCTTGAAGTGGTTAGTCTTTCTTCATGTATTTCTTCTATTCCTTGACTGTCAGACAGTAGAACCTTTTCTTCAACAGTCAAGACATTTGGTTATTCTTTCCTGGTGGAATCTTGCAATGCACCTGTGCTTCTAGTCACATTCAGAGCAGACTAACAGTATGTATGGTAAAGAGATGACTCTTAAATTCAGCATGTAGATCAAAGAGGCAGCCACTTACTTTTTGAGCAAGATGAATTAGCACACCAAAACTTAGCTGATGTCTATTCTTTAAGTTCACATCCAGTTTTAAATTAAACTTGTAGCTCTGCTTTTTATCTTCAAAGTCCTGAGAAGTTCAAGTCGCATTGCACTCCTCTGTAGAAATCAATACCTGCTGCCTCTCACCTGGCCCTTTTTGAGCTACATTTTTTCAGTTACTTTTTTTTTTTTTTTTTTTTTAAGGGACTTAGATTTCTAGAAGGAAAATTCAAAAAGTTCCTCACATTTTGTAAAGAGCAGCCATGCACCACATACATAAAAATAGTAGTCACTTCTAACCATCATTGCGCAGTTCTCTACATATTCTTTGCAGCTATAGTCATGCTTACAAAAGTATCTGCTGTTGCAATTATTTGTATTTAAAAAAAAAAAAACATTAATTCTTTCTCCGTGATTTTAAGATTTGCTTTTGTTCTCCAATCAAAAAACCTGGAAATTTTGCTAGGGTCTAACTTATTGGTGATGTCTGTTAGTCTGACTGAGAACTAGTTAGAAAGTCTTCTTCTGAGTAAGACTGTTTGCCTTTTAGCAAGTATCTTGTTTAGTGGCTCAGGAAGATGAAAATCGCATGCATTTCAGAGTGGATGCAATTGTCAGTTTTGTTTACAGAAAAAGAAAGTGGTTTGGCTGATCAAAGAGTTTTACTTGATTTGTAAATAACCACTTAACTGCTTCAGAAGTGAGCAATCTGAAGAAACCAGCACCAGTGCCAACATTTTAAATATAACAGAGTTTTTTTGTATTGACATTGAAAAGAATAGTTTTATACATACTTAAATGTCTCATGAAAATGTATTTCTTGCACAATAGAGGTAGCTGAATGTGTGATTAGTTGTTTCAGTGTGGGAACTTTCAGGAATGTATACACATACCTACATTTGATAGTTTTATTAAGGTGGTTAAAATGAAACATGTTATTACCCCTTTTTTTAGGGCTAGTGGTTAGCCAGTATTTGGAAGTGTGTGGGTTGTTTCTCAGAAACATGATGGAGTCAAGTATTTTTTGATCCAGACCTATTTGCATGCAGGGAATGTAAACAAATCTTGTCTCCTTGAACACAGTAAGTATGACATGAATGACAGGACCCAGCCATTTGTTCAGAATGCCAAGCCCTTATGTTGACTACACAGAGCAGTGCTGTGCCCTCAAAGCACTTCTTTCAATCACATTAAATAAAGGTTTTTAAGTGTCCCCCAAATATGTGATGAACTGCATAGTTCTTTTTGTATAAAAAGAAGATCCAAGTGTCTGTTGTGGCTTGGGTGTCTGTTCAGAGATTTCCTGGTGTCATTAAACTGACCAGTGCTGAACCCTTTCTTTGCTTTTCAATGCTGTTCTTCATTTCTGATCCTGAATCCTCTACTGTTTTGATCCTAAGCATTTGCTGACTCTGTTACAATCTTGCATGCTTTTGTCCGGACCTTTTTTTTCCATTCTTTCTGCTGCTGAGATACTCTATTTTCTAAACTTTGTGTTGAAAATATATGTCCCATTATTTTGATGCAAATGACTTGTGGGGTGTTCTAACCCTGACCACACCTCTTTCTCATTCTGAAATGGTCTTCTCTGAAGTCCTCTGATGACAGAATCCTGCCATTGTCTTTACCCTCAGCCTTATTCCCACCAAGCAGCAACTTCTATCACTCTGTTCCCTGTCTGCATAACCTCCATGTTCTTCTGTTCTTGATTTTCTGATGTCCTTGCTTCCTCCTGGTGTGCAATGTACCCTTCTACCAAAGGAGTGCAGCTGGATTCACACCTCATTCTACAAAGCTGACTTTCAAAGTCCGAGCACCTATTTCAGCCTTGCAATGTTGATTCACAGTTTGGAAGGTGGTTTCTATTCTCTCATCCATTACTAAACTTGGAGACATTAAATTAGTTCTTTACTGTGAATAGAAAATGGATTTTATCCAAACAAGGATAGCTCATAACTATATAAAGAGCTGCCCACAGATCATAAACATATCTAGCTTAAAAAATTCCAGTATGCATCAGTCTTTGTAAAAGTACTTAATACTTAATAAATAAATAAATAAATAAAATCTGGTCTTTGCACTTGGTATGTCTCATTTGACAATTCATAAGCATTGTTAGAAGAGAAATGATGTTGTACATGAATTTCTTTAGTTCCTAACTGAACTGCTCTTTCAAAACACAAGCTGTATTTAAGCTGACAAGAGAAACTCTGAGGAACACACTGACATTAAACCTGACCAGATCGTGCTTCTTTCAGTGGACAATTGCATCTGTTCTTGTCATGAGCTTACTACAATTAACTGCATTAGCAGATTGAATAGATGATACTGAAGGAAAGAGTGAGCCTGAAATTATACAAGCTTTCTTACTATAATGATTCATTAGGTAGGATTTGTTTCATCTTTTGCTTAATCATTATTTTTATATTATCCCACGCTCTATAGTGATGACACAGAGTTGTGATGGAGAACAGGCAGGAGTTACTACCATATGCCTGTGTCAAGCTTTGTTCAGGTTGCCTGGGCACAACGGTGATTCACTGATGATCAAGCACACCAAACATCTGTATGTGAATATCTGAGCAAGTCTTTTGCCATTCTGGGTGAAGAGAACAAAACAATTTGATGATATTATTATTCCTTTCTATGATTTCATGCCTTTTGTTCTGAAACATCAGTACTGTTTATATTTCCAGAGATCCTATAGTTCAGGGTGAAGGCAATGTGAATCAGGATGCTCACAGAAGGAGAGCGTTTCCTGCACAGTTATCAGCCATGAAGAGAGATTATTGTTGATGTGGTCTTGGCTCTTCTAGCCAGAGAAGGTGAAATGTGCGATAGACTTGGCTGATTGTTGCGTTCACCTTGAAGGACTTCACTGTTAATCATTTCCTTATAGGTCACAGAATCATAGAATCATTAATGTTAAAATGACCTCTAAGATCATCTAGTCCAACTGTCAATTCATCCCCACTATGCCCACTAACCATGTCCCACATCTCCATAGTTCTTGAGCAAATCTACCTCCCTGGGCAGCCTGTTCCAATACGTCACCACTCTTTCTGAGAAGAAAATTTTCCTAACGTACAACCTGAACCTCTAATCACAGAGACAGAAGACAGGATAGTTTTGTAATAGCATTTGACATTAAATTATGCATTAACATTAAAATATGTATTTTATATTATCACAACTTCCTTAACTATGGAATGGAAGGCTATTAGTTAAATAAAAATGCCTCGTTACCGCTGGACAGGTGATGATGAAAGGGAGAGGCTTAGTGCTTTACATCTCCTATGAAATTTTGCAAGTGCAGTACGTAGTTTCCTCTCACAGGTATTGCTGTCAAACTGCATAGATACCCTTTCAATTTAAGTTAGAGCTGCAGGCAGCCTGCTGTTATCAGTAGCAATCTAGTGATAACCTTGTCAGCTCCTTTTTGGTATTAACGTATTATCAACCAAATAACACTTGTTTCTGAAAATGACCAGTTCCATTTACATTTCATAATGTGTTGAAAGGAGAAACGTTTGTGACTGAATATGAGAAGGAAGGAGCTGTCAACCCTGTTTTGTGATTACTGCCCACAAATGTTCTCACATTTTACTTCAAAAAAGTGTTCTGACAAAAATATTAGCACTAATAGTACAGCATGCATATGTTCTCATCATATAAATAGTGCAACTTCATCGCATGAGTTAGCTGAGGGTTCTATCTAATGACTTTTATGAAATTTGAGGTTGCTCAGCACCTCACAGCAGGCACTTAGTGCACTCAAGGAAGGCAACGTGTTGACCTTGCAGCCACATCAGGTGTGAAGAACCATCAGTTTATGTGAAACCCAACAGGAGGCACAGAGTCTCAGTGCCTACAGCATCAAGGCTCTCTTTCCCCAACAAACATCAAAAAATGTTTCTTGCTCTACCACGCTGTATCAGCATCCTCCAACAGGCACATCCTACAAACAGCAATCTATATCAGCAGCCTGCTTTCTTTCACACAAGGAGTGGAACTCATTTTCCACAACTTAGCAGGCTGCATTACCCTAGGTTCCCTCTTCAGGCAATAGAGAGAAATACTCTTCATCCAGTTGTAGGTGCCTAAAATGAGACGAGATGAACCCTACACAAGGTGTTTGCTGTTTTTCATTCATTCCCTATGAGGTTTTTTATTATTTGAAGTCTTGTAGGGGAATTTTTGTCAGTCTAGTGGTCAAGAAATAGATCTTCTCACATACAGAAGTAAAGGAGACTGTAAAGGAGAGGCATTTCTACTCTAATGTGAAATCTGGATTATTGAAATTAATATCCAATTAAAAATACACATGCCATTTTGGCAGCGGGTTGTGTACATAAAGGCTATCAAATGGATGCATTTTCTAGAATTTCAGTGTTTTTCAATTTTAACACTTGAATGTGATCTGACAAACCTGAGAGTGACCAAAATTATTTCAGTGAAAAGAGGTGTCTTTTACATGCAACAAAAGAATTCTATTAGTGATTAGTCTGCTTTAAATATTCTGATTTAATTTTCTGTGTCCTCTATTCTATATCGTCATTTTTTGTTTTGTTTTATTTTCCACAGTTACTATTTCTCATCTAAAGGAATTCAGGAAATGCTGTGACAAGAGGCCCAGACTGTTATCTGCCTACCATTTCTTTTACACCGTTATTTTGCATAGATGAATACCTTTGTAGGGGTCACACATCTTTGCTATAATACATGAATGCCTGGTTTTGAAGAATTTCTGCTCCATATTGTACCCTGAAGAGAAAAATGTACTTACTCACTGAATACCACCTTTTCTGTAGGGGTGAAATAGTCACACGTTTGGAGGTTTTGTTATTCCTTTTTTGCTAATGATTATATTAAAAAGAATATTTATGAATTGTGAGATGTAGATCTTACAAGATCTACAGTATTTGTCATATGTCTGCAGATCTGTTATAAATCATACACACATAACATAAGTGTATTGTGTATACATGTGTATGTATTATATTTCTATATTAAGCACATTACATTCCAAGTTACAGTTGAGGGCTGGGGTCCATACTTGTCTATATTAAATGAGAAATTTTATCTCAACTCACTGTGATCTTTTTCCTGGAAAAAAGGAACTTAAGAGTATAATAAAATTCACCCATACATAACCTCTCAAACTCCTCCTTTTCCACTGAGATACAATAGTAGAATTACAGAAGCAGAAGAAATAAAGAGAATCTGTTCTTTCAATATTTCTGTCCTTTGCATGTAAGGCAGAGGAACTATCATCTCTGCTCTAAATCTTCTCTTCATTCACTGTAGTTACTAGAGAATAATCAGGTCTTTTTGGAAATAAGATTAAAAAGTAACATTAGTGTTGTTTGTTAAAGAATTCATTTTACACACACAACTATTTGTGTAAGCTTGTTTAAATGAAAAAAAAAAAAGTGTGTTTTGTTGACGGGGAATACAACTGTGCAGCTTAAGCAGTCATTCCAACTAAAACTTCAGAAAATCTTAAACTCATCTGAGAAGCTTTGTATTAAGTGGGGATTTCTTGATTGGAAAGAAAATTATCAATAATAACCCCCATAAAAACTAAGCAGAATATACCAGGTCCATTTATTGACTGCTGGCTGAAAAAAACAGTGATCACTTTGACAACCATAAGTTCCAATTAAGCTGTGCTTTTTTGTGGTTGTTTTGTGTCTTTGTTTGTTTGTTTTTCCCTGTTGTTCTGTCTAAAACCAAACTTCCCAGATACATTCTCCTGTGTCTTCTCTATTGCTCTTTCTTGCACCAAGGTGACCTAGCATCTTGATAAGTTTGAGATGTAACTCTATCCCAGAACACTGCAAAGATAAGGAATGGCTGTTATGCTTTCATCCAGAGCCTGAAGAAAACTAGCAAGCTACTCCTCAAGATCTGACCGCATAACAGGCATGAGTATCTACAACCACCCTATGTATTTTTGGGCCCACTCTGTGGGCAATGATGCAGAAGATTCCATTTACCCATTACAGATAGCTTTTAATGGCAGACTGAAAGAAAAGTATCCCCCACATCTCAGCTGTGGGCAGCTAAATGGTGAAGAATTGCACAGCTATTTCTTCAGTATTGGGTACTGCTCTTGTTTACAGCAAATCCATTAGAATGTTGGTACATAGAATTATGTATACAAATCTACACTAACACATTTTTCCTCTTGATTTCATTGAAATACAGCAAGTTTAGATCAGAGATCTTTTGCTCTTAGTTTCACAATGCAACCCATGTGGATTTTGCTGGAAGTAGATGTGATTGCTGGAGATGTGATCTCTCATTTTGACAACGCTTCACCATTTAGACTCCTTTACCTAACAGATGGCAATTTTCAGATCAAGTGAGGTGAGAATTGAGTCCTGGGCAGAAGAGGCAGTAAATCCTGGCAGTGTCCTGGCAATATAAGAGGGCTTCCATATATCCATGCCTTCACTTACCTAAGAACTGACATCAGGGAATGAAGCAGAGGGGTTAAACTTCTGCTTCTCTTTGAAAAATTCCTTTATAATCTAAGAGGGCTTTGTCCCCATCTTGACACTAACAGCAGAAATAGTGACAGAATATCATTACAGCCTCAAAGGCAGTGTTGTTATCTATGACCTGGAGCTCTTTTTTGGTGCGAGAATTTGGAGGTCAAGATTTTAAGCAGGTAGAGTATAGGTATATCTATTACTGTGTGCATTAAAAAAAAGGTCTATCTGACCTGAAGGAGAGCCATTTATTGAAAGAAGCCTTAAAGTTCCTCTATTTAAAGATGAATGATTTGTCATTGCACTTTAATTTTTCTCAAATTCAGTCATTAGTTCCACTGTGAATATTACCCAAGAATATGTTATTTTTTCTTTATGAAGAATATCTTTTTTCCTTCAATTAGAAGTGACAGTCCTAAAGATTCGTTTTATGACACTAAAGAGGGCTGAAATTGTGGGTACTTTTAAATTTCAGTGTGCTTCTCACAACCAGAATTACTGCATAAAGCTGTAAAATTAGATAATGTGTTCCCATCACAGACTGATTATTTGAAGACTGTCTTCTACAGTTACCAATTCTTTATATGACTCTTCCTTAAAGTTCAAAATACTCCAAAATACTTCTCAAATAAGCAAACTTTTTGTAATGTTTTATTACCAGAACAGTTTCAGTGGTCAAGTGATTGAGGAGAGAGACTGTCGGGTAGAATTTATTCACACACAATTAAGCCAATTTCTGAAATCAAGAACAGATATAAGAATTTGTCTGTTAGGAACTGAGGCAAATAAAAAATTGTGGCTATGTTGCATTTTATCAACTTGCAGGTAAATTAAGGCTGCATATCTTATAATTTTTTGTCCCCCCCCCCCTTTTTTTTTTTTTTGTACAAGCGAGTAGAAGGGAAGATATAGCGCTGTTTATGAAGAGCTCTGAGATGCAAAATGCTGGTCCCCGTCTTGAAACACTATTTGGATAGAGTATAAATGAACAAAGTGAGTCTGTTGGTTTCCCAAATGAGGCAATGAATGCTGATAGAAACAGTACATTTATTTTCACATTTGTGAAATAGCAAGTTTTATGTGGATGCATGTCATTAAGGCTAAGTGAATGGTCTGAAGCCAGACAGAAAGAGGAGAGCTACTCCATTCAGAATTCAAGAGCTTAGGCTGTTTTACTCAAGACAGACTTTCACAAATATTTCTGAGTATTTTATGATCACAAGTTCATCTATCTGCTAGTTACATAACACTGTCACTCTTACTAAAATAGAAAGTACAAAAACTTCAGTTCTGCAAAAGGTAGAGCTGCCCACAGTGTTCCAGTTTACGGGCTCAGTCCTCCAACACAGCGAGCACTTTGGTCCCAGGCCAGCAAGCTCAAGTATCTGCCTAGCAGCATGCACATGAATAACTCTGCTGCGCTAAACTGCTACTATAGCTAAATAGAGGAGCCACAAGGTCCTGATATCATAGATGACATCTCTTCTTTACAGTCTCATTGAAATGCTGGAATTACTTAACTCTCTGGGTTTTCATACACCACCATTCATAAAAATTAGTCTATAGCCTGCCGTATTCAAGTGTGGGAGGACTACAAAATGGGCAAACAGATTTCTTTCTTCTTACCAGTTTCTTCCAGGAGCTTGAAAGGCTTAGAATTTGGAGAGAGAGCTACAGCAGATATAGCTTCCCTCTCTCCACTAGCTGCATACAGAGTAGCACATGCTGTACATCGCCCATCTGGAAGATGCTGCCAAGCCCTTTCCCACCTCTATTGAGCTCTGCAGAAAGGGTGAATGCAAAGCTTGTCACTGTCTGTGCTGGTTAGCAGGGTGAGTCTGGTGCAGTCAGAAAGGCTTATGCTGCACTCAGAAATGTGACATTTAGACTGCTGCAGCACACTCTCCAAAAAAGTTCTGTCTGACCGTGTCAGGACTTTCCTCCATGGCAGCATGATTTCATTTCTATCTCTTCTCCTCATGCAATTTATGCTGTTAACATCAGAAGCACTTTAAAATCCATGTCAGGCTTAACTTTAATGACATCTGTGCAGCCTGTCATCACATGAATTGTACTTTGTGATACACATTATTATTCTTAATATTTCGTCAACATTTTATGTGAATCACGATGAATGTGGGCTACTGCATTATCCCTTTTTCTGTGAACATCATGAAGCTGCTCCCTTCAATCATTATTGTTACCATTTACGTTATTTGCTTTCTTACCATCTATCCATCCATGTATAATATGACACATTTCCATCTGCAATCTCTATACAAAAACATGAAGAGCTTTAAAAATTTCATGCATCTCTAGAGCACTGAAGGTTACTTTTTACCTAAAACATTGTTCAGATGGCTGTCACGGGGAAAGTTAAAGTGAAATGTCAAAAGCTGTAAGGATGAAAAGCTGCACATGGCAGACACAAGATTCAGCGCACGGTAACTCCCTCTTAATAAACAAGCAAAGATCTATTGGAAGGAAAATTTCCTTGCATTTGAAATTTAACTGCCAACCATCCACATCCTACACGTAACTGTCATAAAGGATGTCTAAATCTGTCCTCGTTTATAACATGTGTTGTGACAAGATTTGACAGTCTCTGAAAGAGCTATAATTGCTACCTAAACATCCAGCATTTTGTCAACTGCGATCATGTTTAGGGAAAGCATTTATTTCACTTAAAAAAAAAAAAATACAGCATTTTTTCTTTCTGAATGAGATGACAGATTTGTTTTTCTTTTCTCATTAGAGGTTGCAAGTCAGATTTAAGGATTTTTTTTTTTTTTTTGTTACTCCTTTTTACTTGTCACTAATTTTCCAGTGACAGAAGTTGAAACTTTTCAGATTAAAAGAATAATGATTAGCTGATGGAAACCAACAGCAATCGAACAGAAATTCTGTAAGCACATCTACGAAGGTATTGACGCCATTGAAAAGTCCTGAACATCAAGCTGGTTTTGAAAGACATGCCTCTGAATATCACAACAGGAACCAAGGTAAAAAAGAGGAGCAAATATCCCAGTATTTGCCAATTTTGTTACTCTCAATAAGTGTTACATCGATTTTGTCCTCTGCCTATAGGTCTTCTAACACACACACAAAAATTGGTGCAGGATGGAGATGGAGGCTGTTGCTCTAAGAGCAAGGGAAGCTTTGAGTGAGGGAAATGAAATGCCTCTGAACTTTAACAGCCTCTACAGTTCGGACTGCAACTAAAGCAGAACTTCCCATTCCCTGGGGGGTTCAGGAGCATCCAAAACCTCACCAGGCCAAAGAGTTCACCTTAATTGCTTTCTTGCAGTACTAAGCATTAAAAGTCACCATTACTACATCAGAAGCTCCCAAAAAGCATTGTTTTCATCTCTCTGGCAGCATTCATGGTACTTCTGTGTTTATTTACCACAAACAATCCAGCAATCAAATATGATTCACAGGAATGCTCACAAGAAGTAAACAGCAAGCTGTGCTTTGGAAAGATTTTGTGCCACAATTGGCACTTTTTCCACATGCAGTTGGTGTCACAGTGACACTATAGCAAGAAAGCATACAAAGGGATATCCCCAGGCCCTAGATCTAAACTTGCATGCCTGGCCTCCCCTTGCCATGTGTACCAGTGCTGAGAAATGTGTACCCAAGTCTTGACTGTGCTGTACTGAGATGGGGCTGTAGTTACTCGGGGCAAGCTCTGTCTCTTTTGGCTGGAGGGGTCAGCAAACGCACGGAACCTTCCCTCCTTCCTGGTGCTTGAATTGGAGTGTGCTAGGAAACCAAAATACAAAGATTTGCTGCTTTGTTCTTGTTTTCATACCTGTCTCAGTTTATATGTATGTTGCTCCAAAATGTATGCCTCCTAAATATTTCCACAGAAACCACGACACAAAGAGAATAAATAAATAATAAATTTAGAGAATAAATTTAATCATGCAAATTCTTAGCTATAAAACATCATTTTTCACCATAGTCACTACCTTTAATTGTGCATTTTCAACAGTCTTGAACAAGAGCCTGCATGCTGCTCTCATAAAAATCTGCACCAGCAGAGGTCACTCACTGTTGTTGCCTCCACTGCACACCTCTATGCACTGCCTCAGTGGGCACACATCCACAGTTTGGTCTCCATAAACATTCAGCAAACATCAGTGAATGTCAATGGGTGCCATTTTTTTCTGCCTGGAGGGATTCAATGACACACCTTTGCTTCATATGCACTCCCATATCAGATGCCATTCTGTCAGACTGCCCTTCTGCTGCCATCTATCACATGGCAACAACACATAAAGGAGTATTGGTTGGAAGGTTTAATCTCTATTGTCATACCACCAAAATCTGCCTCTAATATCATGGGCCAATATTGTAAAGCATGAGGCATTATTTCCTGAGCAGCCCTTGTATATTCTTTATTTATTAAAATTTTTTATACATTCTTGTGTTCCAGTGGTGTTGCATGCTTACTCTCCCATCTGTATGCTGTTGTTCCTCTGTTGCAGACAATGTAGAAGAACTGAATTCTGCCCTTAGGTGACTGCTGTGCTCAGTGGAAACTGGAAAACTTCAGCAATACAGGACCAATGAACATGCTGACATTGTGCTCAGATATCCAGCAGCTTCAGGTGTCTGTAACTGGAGACAGATGAATGCTTCAGTTATTTGCCAACTAGTAACACCTTCCAGAAGAACAATGGGTTCGTTATCTGGCTATTGAGCTGTACTATGAAGTTTTTAATCATCCTAAATGACCTAAAAAACTTACCGAAGTAGAGGGAACCTGGTAAAGTGAAACATTAGCCTAAGAGAAGGAGTGAAAGAGCTTTGGATGGAAGTGAGAACAAGGAGCTTAGAACATATACAGAAACCCTGGGAATAAGGGTAGGGAGCTCTCTACTGGGCAGTGAACAGAAGGAGGCAAAAGAGTTCAGGAAATCCTTAGAAAGAATGGGAATAGAAAATGGCACACTGAGACCTTAAGAGGATGCAAAGAGTCCTTGATAAATGCTCAGCACCTACTGCAACTAGAAAGGAAATGACAGAGCCCTTTCCATCTTAGGATTCAATAATTCAGATTTTATGGTCATAAGTACTGTCATTGAGTATATATAAGGAGAAGTGATAAAAAATATTTTCTGTATTCTAAACAGGCTTCTGTAGAAGAGAAGGAAAGAATATTTCTGCTCTTTACTAGTAAAAAACAGTTTTAAAATGACATTAAGTTCCCCTGTAATGGGAAAAAAATCCAGGAGATGACAGTCTGCAAGAAGACTTCTTGTGAGGTTCTTTCTGAGAGCATCTCTCACGTGGCTCTGTTAATACCCTAAATCATACTTCCAGCCCGTCCAGGTACTTTAGCATTTTTCCTGGGATACCTGTGTCTGGTTAGCTGAGTGCAGAGAAAGAAAAAGTCTTTGGTGTGTAAAACTCTGGATCCAGGTCAAGGGACACTGGAAAAGAAAAGAAATTCTGCCTGTCCTAAAATTATATCTTAACAGCTCCTAAATAAAAGCTTTTGAACTTGCAATGGGAACTTCCATCAAAAGAAGCCTTACAAAAAAATACCCGGAAAATTCCATTCTTTAGTCCAGGGAAGATTTAATGGCTACAGCCTTCACAGTGACAAGGTAACTGTGTTCCAATAGTAATGTTTATGTTCTTTTTATTCCACTGTAAGAGACTTTAGTAATCACTATTTGCATTTAGCTTTGTGGATAAGAAAAGCATTATGCCATTTCTTCAGATTGCACCTTTTTCCTCACACCAAACAGCAAGCATTTGGTTTTAAGAATAAGAGTAAAATAGCTGTTTTTATGTTTAAATGGATGGAGTTGTATGGTTCTGAATGCTAATCAGCTGCAGGTAAAGAAAGTTTCCTCTTGTGAAAGTTTGCTAAATGTGCTAGCTGGAGCTAAAAATAACCAGCTGACCTGCCTCCATCACTGCAACCTTGCAGAACTTGTTTCTCCTTGTGTGATTGAAGAACAGGTGATATAGTCACGTACTCTAAGGCAGAAAGAGGTCATTTTGCTTATTTGGAAATTGGTTTAACACTAGAACATATTTATGTACCTGATGTGGGAAACCTGCTTTGTGAAACAGCATTTGCTCATAAAGATCATTCAAATGTAAGAGTCAGGAATTCTCCAATTGTCTTTGTAGCAAAACACCACTGTATTAGATGTGCTTAGCATTCTTGTATGTTGCTATGATACAAAGATGCTAACATTAAGCAAAATGGTGGCAGCAGGCTAATGGCCATCAGAGCAGCACCCAGGCCCTGACACAGCTGTCTGCTAGGAGGTCCATGGGAAAGTGTTCTGACAGTTGTCAGCAGCCTCAGCTAAATGGCCCTGCAAGAAAGCTTCTTCATGCAAGATAAAAGCTGGCCTTAATGGAAAGGGAAATAGAAAGACTCGCTCTCTAACACTCACAAAAATGTGGCAGAAAAGCAAAAGAATTGGGATATACATAAAAGAGACATTGATAAGATTTTCAGATTCAAACGTACATTAGAATGAGCCAACAGATTAACAAAGAAGAAATTGCATTTAAATATGAAAAAGCCTATCTGAACTCTCTACTTTCCTCAAGTATGTTTGCCCCAGCTTCATTCCCTCAGTACAGGATGACCTAGCTGATATTTTCAGAAGTTTTACCTTCTATTTACCGTTATCTATCTGCAGGGAACATAGCTGCAGTTAATCATTCCTATATATACACAACAATGACTAAGAAGTCAGTTGTACAAATACATGGCAACAGATTTGTGTTTAATTCTTCTCTGGACTTGATCTCTGAGGTGGAAGTGTACATGTCATTGAAACAGTGTTATGGACACAGGAGTACGGTTTGTCTTTATCACATGTTCAGGTCTTTACATGAAAACTAATAAAAGTGGAAGTGAATATTTTCATACCATGTGTCAACAAAATTAAGTAGAATACAGTTTCTTTTCCATAAAATGCTACAGGTGCTGGATTTTAGAAAATCAAACATATGGTCATGAAAACAGAGTTTCAAAAACCTCAATGTTCTTAAGTTAGATCATCTGTATCTTGTCACTGCTGGGAGAAGTCTTGCTTTACTGTTGCTCTCAGAAACCTCTCAATATGGTTGTACAACCTCCTATTCGACAACTTACTAAACCCTCCACCTAGCGTGAACTTGTCTAGTGGAAGCTTTACTCTGATGCCTTGCAGGAGGGCCTGTGCAGTAAGATGCCTGAAGGCAGCCTACAAGAGGCCATTGCCCTACACCTATCAGAAACATCTCAAAGCCACCATCTGACCACATAGCCTCCAGGGTGAGCTTCTGGAAACTTTCAGCAAATTCTCAGTTTATGAAGCATAACCTCTACAGCTTAGCTCCTTCTATACTGCCACCACTCCATTTACATACTAATTCTTTCTCTTCATGAAGACAGAACACAATTAGTTTTCTGGCTGTAACACAATCCACCCACCGTGCTACATAAAGAGAGAAAGAGATGATTGTAAAACCATGTAAATAATCACACACTATTTTAATTGAAAAACTGAAACTCAAACTGTGCTTTGAAGGATGAATTAAAAAAAAAAAAGTAAATTAAACAGAAAACAGAGCTGACCATAGATATAAGAATATCATCTTCTAGCTGTACTTTTGACTTCTGCGTGTTTTTATAGAAAATATAGAAGTATACAGAAAATATATAGAAAAATCCCAGTTCCCATTTTCATAATGTTTTGGATTCAATCAGGTAAAATCTTAAAATTCTTTCAGGTATTTCATATTCCACATATTAAACATCATAGAGAATATTAATTATAGATGCAACTAATTAAGCCTGTCATCATCAGTGTATCCTCTGCAAAAGCACAAACACACTGCATTTAGATCCTCTTGATGAAAGTTACCAGAAAGAGATAGAACTGTCCAGGCACATTTGTGAAGAGAAGTTCCTCCTCCCTGTCCTTCAGGTAGGCACACATTTCAGAGAGGTACCTCCCTTACATTTTAAGCCCCATAATTCTTGTTCAGACACCAGTACACATGGAGAACAATGCATTTCTTTCCTTCATGTGAGTCTTCTACATCTTCATAGAGTTCAGCATCCAGTGATTTCTGAACTTCCCTATTCTTTGCAGGTTTTAATAATTCCCACATAGGAGGCCTTGATCCAGTTTAGTTAAGAATTATATTCACTAGAAGTCAAACATCTTGAACAGAGAGACTGTGGAATCCCTAAAAGAAAAGAAAAATTCCCTGTAAATAGAAATCCCTCTTCATCTTTCTCTAGATATTCACCTGCTTCACATAAAACTGCACCTTTTGATTAAATATGACAGGCTTATTTTAGTTTGACATTTTTTCAAATTGTTTTTCCAAGAGCATTTCTTTACTCTTCCAAAGACTGGGATTAAAGCTACTGGCATTTTCATTTCAAAATTATAAGGGCAAACGACAACCCTGACCACACAGCGAGCACACCCTGTTCTCCTTGATCTATTCGGACTCCACAGTGATTGCCTCTTGCCAAAGACTTTTGAGATTTCTTAGAAGGAATCTGGTACATAGACCTGTTTAAGTGTAAACTCTCTGAAGAAAGAAATAATATAATTCCCAGGCTCAGACTGGAGCTTCCCGCAAACACTGCAAACATTAAAGAGATTTAATGTAAGAAAATAACGTGGAGACGTTGTGGTTCAATTTTTAAATTATTTGAAAGCAAAAAGCATCTGTCTTTGGAAGTTCCAGGGTCAGATACCATAGTGTTTCTCACATGACGTGGATATTCACATGCTTTGAATTATTTCTGTGAAGAGAAACATTTTTAAAATGCTGCAAACATGTAACCTGATAGACTAATTAGTCATGCAATACAGCACAGCTCTTCCATAGTTTATCTTCATCAGTAATATTAATCATTGCAGAAAGATTTATTAAGGATGACCGGACGTTAAAACAAAGAATGCAGAATAATGAACCAGAAGAGCATCTGATAATCTGTGGAACTTTCCAATTTATAATTCTGAGAGTGGTTGGGGTTTTCTGCATCAACTTTACGCAAGTCTGTTTCCCCTTTAATCAGTCTCTGATCATGGTGATGTTTACTTTGCATTAATTTTATCTGCCTTTTGAAGTAATGTAACTCTGATAAGAGACAATTAGTTTTGCACCATCAAGAAGGACAATGAATTGTGACTTGGTAAAACAAAGACAAAATTAACCATTTGCCTAAATGATGCCATTCGTTGTTGTTTTCTCATAAGACTTGTTCTGTTACGTTCAGCTCTGTGAACAAGATAGCTCAAGATATACCTAAAGTAAAGCATGTTCTGAAACAAACACTACACTTGTGTAGCACCAGTGTCCAGTAATTCCATGCTCATTTTCCACAAGCCATTGGATCTATCTGCAGATTGTGTTTCATGCACATAAATAAGTGATGCACTGAGAAATAAGCTAGCATTTCAGTTCTTGTGGCAAAAGCTTTTTATCTAAGAAATAAGATGAGTTCGCTTGGAGATGCTTTTTCTACACAAATGTAACACTGCCTTTTAAAAATTATTATTGCAAGCCTTTTGCAGAGGAGTAAGTCAAATTGCATGCTGGAGTGAAGCAAACTTGAACCAATGGACAGAAAATTTTCAGACATTTTTGTATAACATTTATGGAGGAATCTAGTACGCAAGTATCTTCTCAGCATTATAACCATAGCTGTAATACAGGTAAGATGTTATTCATATTTTCAGGAAAAGGACTGTGCATATGAGAGGTTAATTTAGGGTAGTGTCATATTTACAAACTGCACTGGGGGAGGGATACTGCAAAACATAGTTTACCTAGCAAGTTATGGGAATGTGTTTCATTGGTTTTTTAATACAGGAAATGGAGAAGACAGATGAAGGAAAATTCTTCCAAATATCATTAGGACTAATAAGAATACTAAGGTTTATCTCTTTGTTAAATTGGATGGAAAAGATGAAATTGAAGAGTTCGTAATCTCTAGAAATGAAGAATGGAAACTAACAACAATTTATATCTCCCTGTATACACAGAGATGTGGCTGATAAAATTGTAATGACCTAAGGAAATATAAAGAAAGATCAGCCTAAAGATTAAATATAGGTAAGCATCTAAGGAAAAAGAAAAAAAAAGTAGAACAAACGCTTCCTCACATAAATTATATTAAACCCAAATATAACCACACATACACATTACCCCAAAGCAGAGGAAATACAGTAAAGGAAGAAAACATACTAGTCAAAATCATGAATTCCTGGATAAATTAAAAAATCTGAGGGAGTATACTGTGTAACAAAGGGAGAAAGTGGAAATCAGGTTTCTTTATAATTATCAATATTAAAGTGCACAGATACACAGAGCAGAAACTAGGAACATAAAATATAGGCAAATAAAAAGAGAAAGCAAAGGTTACAAGAACTAATTCTACAAGCAATAATAAGGTGATGAGCAAGCACCACAGTATTATTATGATGAGAACTTGAAAGTGCTTAAAGTCTTTTTTAATTAAATGTTTTTACTAAAACAACTAACTGATAGAGGCCTAGACATTAATACCACTAGCAGAGCAATAAGTTTCTGTTTCAAAGAATGAAGAGAACAGATACTTTAATGTAAAGAAATTCAGATTAGCTCAATCCGATGAACTTCATCATCAAATACATAAAGACCTGATCAACATAACTGTAGAATTTAACATGTATATTTAGAAATGCATGAAAAATAGAGTACTTCCTGGGAGACTGGAAAAAGTGTACATAATGTCTATGTTTAAAAAATAATAATGGAAAAGGCTGATAAACTCTAGAACTTAATTTAACCTCACTGCTCAGAATAATTATGATATAAAGTGAAAGAGTAAACTTTAGATACAGAACTGTACTTTTAAAACCACACAAAAATCCAGAACAAAAAACCCCCCACAAAATTATCTATAACTGAAGATTTTATTAACAACTTACAGCAAACCAATCTGTTTTCCTTTATAACAGGCATCACTGCTTTAATGGGAAAGGAAACCAGTTTCCTAAATTTTGAAGTAACAAAGTGATCATGCTCAGCATAATTTTGTATGGAAACAGGGGAAATATGGTCCAGGTGGAACTGCCATAAACTGGTTCAAACTGGACAATGTACCTAAAGATTTTTCCCTGGCGAAAGGGTCATAAATGTAAAGGTTCCTGTCTTTCGTAATAGTCAATGTTTTGTGCAGCTTTGATGTTTGAATACAGTTATATTGAGAGCTATTATACCTGAGAAAAAGACAGCCTTAGAAGGAGCAGTCTGAAGGGGAAGGTCATAACTCACAGACATTGGCAAATTACTGAGCAAGTCTAGAAAAAAAGGGGGGGGTGTGGGAATACAATAGTGAAAGTGAAAATATGATGCTTGGGTGAGAGAAGTACAAAAATACACAAAGTTTAGGTAACACGACTTTGGAAGAGCTAAGAGATAAATACTATGAAAGGAATGAGTTAGTTTCACACTGCTGTGAAAAGCCAAATATCACACTGAAATCAACTAACAACAGCAGAGGCTGAAGGAGAACTGGCACAACATTCCTACTCTGCTCAGATGGATTGATTATATTATTCCCCCAGGATGCATCTATTCCTCTTCATAGTACTATCAGTTGCTCTGCTATAATGTTTGCTTATTTCATCATAATAATTTCCCTGTAAATCTTTGCAACTGTGATTTAAGGCTGAAATTGTCAGAAAGGCCTAAAAATTACCAGCTACTACTGAGCACAAAATGTTCAGATGCTGATGGTTACCAAGAAGTTCCCAGAAGAAAAAAAGAGCTACTTTTGAAACAGAATAAAAATATTTCAGTAACTAATACTTGCTTTACTGCAGTTTTTTCTTAATTAATGCTACTTGTGACATACTCTTTAACCAAATTCACAGTCCAATTTTCTCTTTTGGGAATCTGTTTTTGTGTAAGAATAGCAACTATATATTCAGTCAAGTTTTTTCTTTTTTTTTTTTTTTACTTAAAGCTGATGTTTCCCTGATAAATCCCATTACTTCTCTCTTTGTTTTCTGTATTCAGAACAAGAGTTTGGAAATGCCCAAGTCCATCATTATTAGAAAGCTGATGTCTCTAACGTTTAGAACAAGTTATTTTTCAGGAAATATTTTGGAATTAAACTTCTTCATAACTTCCTTGGATTTTTATGTATTAGGAACTCTCATCTCTTCAAAATAGTTCTAAGACCCTTAATAGCTTAAGCTGCTAAAGAAAATACTAAGTTTGCAACAATTATTAAATATAAGTAACTAATTCTCATTAGAAATAATAGCTTAAAAGACGCAAAAAAAAAAAAATCCACAAAACTATCATGAGCTTTTTGACATAAAATATTTTTATCTAATAGGCAGATTAGTTCTATTACAGTTCCTTATCTCCATAATATAGAGTAGAGGAGTCCATGCAATGGATGTCCTGCGCTAACAGCAGCGAACTGAGTGGAAGATAACTGTTTCATTGCATAGCCACAGAATCACAGAATGGCATGGGTTAGAAGGGACCCCAAGGATCATTGATCTCCATCCCCCCTGCCAAGGAAGGGCCACTGACCCCCAGAACACATACTAGACCAGGTTGCCCAGGGCCCCATCCAACCTGGTCTTGAACAGTAGTCTTTAAATACTGAAGTTTCAGCAGACAAAGTTGTGTCAGGTTATCAACTTCAGTATGTGTTCCAGAAGAAATACTGTTTTAATTATTTATTTTTCTAAATTTCCATCAGAACCATGGAGAATGAATCTGCTCAAAAAATGAAGTTTTTTATTAATACCTCTGGAAATCTATTTGAGGATGTGTACCTTGGGAAGAATTGTGCAGTACAGGAAAAGGTAAGTACAGAGTAAGAAGATGAGAGACCTGAACTAACTTTAGATTCCGTCTATTTCTGAGTATCAATGGCATACTCCTAACACGTGCCTATATAGCAGTGTGAAGTTAAGGACATGTGGGGGAAAATGCATGATAGAGGAAAAACAGAGTATTTAAAGTAACAAGGTAGTTATTAAAAAAAATAATAATTTTTCAATGGAGATTTGTGCCTATTCTGAAAACAAAATTCACTTTTATTTTCATATGGTAGCAAATGTATTACATCTCAAGTTGTCAAGCCACAAGAGTTCCGCACTGCTTTGATGAATCATGATAGTGATAGAAAAAAATTATTGTCATTAATATTAATGCTTAGAATGGTTATGACCTGCAACTAGAGTACTTTAAAGTGAGACTGCATTAAACTAACATAATTTTGGGCCCCCTACTGTCTTCGTATTGCAGAGAAATCTAGCCTATGATAAATCGCTTTACATTCATGCTTTCTGACATGAGCAAAAAGTTTAAAGGACATTATTATGTAGTCACATACCTGCCAAAACTGAAAAGACAACACTTCGAACTTGCATTCAGTGGTCTGAATTTGCCCATAGTTTTTCTTAGAGCATATCTTTTGGAGGAAAAAGATGAGATGACAATGCACGTACCTGTGTGAGAGGGCATTCATCTAAGGGAGCTAATTGAATTGAGGATAAGAGATGGAAGAAGTTTTAGTAATGAATCCCTGCACATGGATTAGATAGAGCCAGAAGCCTGTGAGTTCAGGATTTGGATATTTTCATGACAGAAATAAAAGAACAAAACTAGAGAGGTCAGTGAACTCAGAAGTGTTATATACCATACAAAGGCCTTCAAAAAGCACTGAAACTGAACTTGCCAACCCTGAGATGCCTCCCATTTTGTAATAACACCAATGCAAGAGCCTCTGTGATTGAGCTTAACATTCTTACTGTCAGACAGTTTAGTTGGTTATAATGAAAATAATAGGACTTGGAAGAGAAAATGGATAGCACATAAAGCATTAATGACAAAAGCAGATTCTACAGCCTGTCTTGATTTGTATTAAGTGAAGGAAAAGGTAGGAAAGCAGAGCTTGTTAGGATGAGTTTTTGGAAGGACCTCATCTCATGGAGGATGTCTTTTCCTTTAACTGTCTTTTTTGAGAAACATTTCGTTTACTTGCATTCTAAAAAACTTAAGTAGTGACACAGTTTGCTCACTCTTCAGGTGTCTGCAAAATGTTATCTCCTGCAGGGCAACATATCACGTGGATCTCAGTTGCTTTTATATCAGTAAAGCTTACCACATCATGGTCTACAGTTTCACTCTGGATAGTAAGACATGTACCCATCTGCTGTAGGGGAGAGAACTTTCAGAGTGATTAGCTAATAAATAAGAATATTCTGTAATGGACTGAATTCCATAGGAAATTTTTGGGAGAATAAAGCATATTCCACAGATCTACCAGAACGCAGGCATCAAATCCTCATTGTACAAAATTTAGTGAAGGCAGATATATAGCTAATAGTTACAGAAACACTAAAGATTAGGTAAGATTTTAGGTTCTTACTGCATCAACTTGGTGTGAGTGTTCCACTAGTTCATTTAGGTTGAGTACAGTTCCACTAGGCCTTTTTCAAAAGGAATATTCATTAAAATGAAAGCATACATTACTGTACAAAGTCATTAGAGAATGTCCTTATTTAAAGCACTTAGATTACGTGCCTGAGATATAAGGATTATAATGGTTATCCTCAGAGTTTCTTATATGAAGTGAGAAAAGTACTTACCCTTAGAAGACCTCGGGTGCAAAAGGATCTCCAAAGAGATGCCCTTGCCTCCACTGCCAACCCTTAAGTGAGGTCTGGGAAGGAATGGATCCTGGCTTCACCCCTTCCAGTCACTCAGGTGCATTACTGGGCTCTGGGTTGGTCCTGCCTTCCCATCAGGTGCTCAATCACTGGTTCAAGACATGACTTAGTATTTCCATTACATACAAGCAAAAACCATGTTGTGTAAGAGAAGTAGATGCAATTGCAATGGGGACAGTGACACAGTTTTTTAGACTCTCAGCTAACTCTTATATATTTTGTCACTTCTGAAAGCAGCATTTAACTTTCAAATATTTTGCTGTTTTTAGTAATATTAAACATCATTCAAAGTGAATCAAGTCTGAACAAGTCCCACAGGTAGCCTATAATTTGTGGGAAGTGTGAGGCAAGTGTCTCTCAAACTTTTTGTGGCACTACAATGTCAGTTGAAATGCTTCATTTCTATAAACACAGAATACAGAAGTCCTTTCCAACTTAGGAATCAAGATAGTCCTTAGGAACTAACGTATATATCTTGATGCTCAGAGAAGTCTGCCTGAAAACGTTGACATTCCACATTTTATGCAAATACTTTAAATTAGATACCATCAGATTAAAAAACTTTTTGCTACCTGCCTACATGTAAACTGGTACTGATGTTTTGCCAGTCGTCCAACAGAGCTCTGCTTATCTTTGTATAATAGTCTGAGTACTCAGATATGATATAGAGTCCTGGTAATCAAACACCTAAAATTATCCACACTCATCTAGGCTCACAGGAAACATCAATTGAGGTCTTTAGCATCAACAGTAAAAACACTCCAGCAGGTGGGAAACACTGCACAAGGAGAATAGTTAGCACAACAATGACATTTAAGTCTAACCTGGGGACATTTTCCAATTAACTCTAAACCAAACAGCTAGCATATGGTACACCCTGCACATGGATTAGATAGAGCACACACATCTGTTCCCACCTCGCTTCCAGGTGCTGCAGTTAGTGAGCGTGATCTGGACACAGCTGGTGCTACTAAACTTTTTTCACTGTCATTGATAACACCTGGATAGGTTTTCTTGTTACCAAATCAACAAAAGGCAACATAAAAAAAAAGCACATACAGTTTCCTTCTTTGTATATTTAACTCCTTCTCTAGTTTCTCCTTTTTAAGTGTGCTCCTCAACCTAACATTGAATGTTTTCTTTTAGCTCTATTTCTTGTCTTTCTAAGCTCTATACTATTTATTTCTTCTTTTTCCCTTGGGTATTTAGATTATTCCCTTTGGTGAACCGTAACAAGATTTTGACCTGTCTGTATGTAATTTCTGTGAAAGTAATGGTTGATAATCTATAACTGCACACAAAAGAATTGTTCAAGCTGATCTATATATCTTCCTCTTACCAAATGCTTAGTGCTTGACAACACACCATGCTGTATTCAATTCCCTCCCTCAGTAGCAAAGAAGGTCTAAAGCACTCACTGACTTTATTTATTTTCTCTCCAGAAGAGTATATCAGACCATCTGAGATGATCTTAGTTGTGCCACAAAACACTTTGTGTCCACTTTGCTTACATTTTATGTTAGTTCAAGTCTTCATTCATTTTGCTTAGCAGATCATAGCCTAGTCCATCCACAGTAACTGCTGGAGATTTGTTTCTGACAGATTATGCCTGTCCTCTGTACCTTCTTACCTGTCTGTATTTCTCCTATTGAACTTTTCCAGTGTGTGTGGTTTTGCAAAGGAGGTCTATAGAGAAATTCTCAGCTTTACATTTTAGATTTTCCAACTGAAAAAAAATATGGTTCAAACAGTGCTCCTTGTTCTTGCTACCTGACAAATGTTTATGCCTTAAGTGTCATGGTGCATCACATGAGACATCAGAATTCTGTTGAGGTATATGCCTTTTAATATGGGTAGCATTTTTTCCTTGTAAGTAACACCCAATAGTGCCAAATGACTCTAGCAACTACAAGGTATTATGTCAGTCTCAGAAATAACTTCCTGCCAATGTGAAGGATGTTCCTTCCTCTCCCTTGGCTTTCTTTGCATCCGTAATACAACAGTCATCATCCTACAAAATGAACTGCTTGGCAGAGATTTGAATAACCCAGTCTGACTCCTACCTCCTGCTCAAAGTAGAGCAGCTGAGACTAGAACCTCCCAGAGTTCTTCCCTTCCAACCTGAACATTACAGTGTTATGATTCTCTTCTTAACATGAAAATGTCCTCTCTAAAATCATCAGCCCACCAGTGCTTCTACAAAACCAGATTGGTGGCAAACCTCTGAGTCTGAATTAAGCATACCAAGCTATGTTAAAGGCTGTGGAGCTCAGTATAGAATATTCTTGGCTTTGTACAGGCCTTCAATGATTTAATTCAATTGTGCAGCCCAAATTGATTAACTCTTTAAAAATCTAACTTCAAGCAGTAATATCTGCAGTGAACTCAAGCTCCAGAAAAAAAACTGAGTATAGCTTTCATCTACTGCATCAGAGTATTAGCATTTCTTACCAGGAATACACTGAAGAGTCTGTCTGTTAAATGATGAATGCTCACAATTGCCCCTCGCAGTCAAAAGGCAAAGAGCAAAATTGAAATATCCAAAATTGTGCTGAAAACCTATTATCTTTTGCAATTCTAGTGACTGAGGAATTTGCCAATAACTTTTCAGAGTGCTTAGTTATTGAATCACTCCTACAGGCTCTAACAGTTATCTACTTTTACACATAATATGGGTGTCAAGCTTCAATAAAACAGATCTGATCAGAGCTCCTGGAGAACTACACTGGTTTAACTGCACATGGGACAAACACAGCATTACTACACCACTGCTTGTTGATTCTTCTTTCATCGCTATTTAATTTTTTATGAATACTCCATGTTATGTCTAATTTATTTAGAAAGCAGTTGGGGGGGTCATATCCTCAAAGAAGTAGTAGTTTTACACAGTTCAGCAAGTGCAAATAGAAAAAGTTAGCTTGCTGTGAATGCACAGTGTTGGTGCAAATGTCTTGCAGAAGGGTTGCATTGCAACAGCAAAAGTTTGCAGCATAAGGCTTCAAAAACAGCTGTGGGCTGTTCAGGAGCAGCAACCAACATCAAGTACTTGACGTGGCAACACTAAGAGTATTGGAGACAAATTATTAAGTAGCTACCAACGGGCTTGACGCCACATTTGGTAAAAGAAGCTTCAGAGAGTTTTTAGGATCAGGATCAGGCCATTCCCAATCATCTCAGATTCAATGATAATCGCAATCAGTTGGAAGCTAAAATTTGTGAGTCATATCCTCTAAAACTCAGTCACTCAATGATCTGGTTCTAGGAAAATCAGGATAGCTGTTATCATAGCTTGACTTGTTTTTTCTTTCAATATTTATAATGTTGCATTTAGAAAAGCTTGCTAATCAATATGCTGCTGCTAAGCCTACTTAAAAAAAAAAAAAGATGGAATAAACTGCCACCTAGAGTTAAAACTTTGATGTTAATGTTGGTTATATTTATAGAAAGCTTTAGTATTTCAATATTCAGGACCTAAGCAGCACCTGTCAGTATAGTATTTGAACGCTGACAAAATAGGTAGAGATATGTCACAGATTACAAGCGGGATGTGATGATGTGCATGATTTCTTGACAGATATCAATCAATTTAAAATCAGTAAGGAACTGGAGATCATTATTAGCATGTTATTCTCACTCCATTTGACAGGAATATTCTGAATATTAATGGAGATTAATAGAATGAACAAATATAATCAAAAATAAGGAACTATTTTTTTATTTCTTGACAGAATTTCAGTCGAATGGGACTGCATATACACATTAATAAACTTCTACAATTTCATCAGCTGGTTCATGTTATCTAGTAGATATTTTATAATACCTACTGCCCCCTACATACTGAGTTGAATTTTGACTTATATGAGCTGTTGTATTAAATAACTTAAGCTGAAAAACTACATTATCCTGTAGAAAACTGATCTCTGCCTAGAGCCATTGTGACAGTTGAGGACAGCAGTTACTTTTGCACATAGTCACTGTACAAACAACATAGACTGCTGAGTCCCACAGGTCCCTAGATTCTCCAAACATGACTTTCTATAGCACTTTACACATAATTTATATGAACAAATTAACTCCTTGTTGGAGATGCAACAAGTACATCACAGAGGTGTACAACAAGCCTGAGACAGGAAGCAAGATGGAGCTAAGAAAAACTCCCCTTACACCACTGTTTGCCCCCTTTAATGTAAGGCAGGGTTATTACATACTGTGTAAGAACTGTTGAGTCACAACCTGAACCACTGATAGATCACTTGAGGAAAGAACCATGTCAGCCCTGGGAGCGCAGGTGAAGGCAATTCAACTGTGTGACCAGAAGGGGTGGAGCCCGGCTGCACCTCTCCTAGACCCATTTAAGGACTGACTGCCACTGGGAAGGATCTCTAGTTGGAGATTCCTCATTTATGGAGTTTTTCCTCCTGAACCTAGCTCCTTGGGGGATGGGTGAGCATTTTTCTCCTGTTGTCCTTTTCACTATTCCATTCACAGAATCATAGAATGGCCAGGGTTGGAAGGGACCTCAAGGATCATGAAACTTCAACCCTCCTGCCACATGCAGGGCCACCAACCTCCTCATTTAATGCTAGACCAGGTTGCCCAGTGCCCCATCCTTGAACACTTCCAGGGACGGAGCATCCACAACCTCTCTGGGCAGCCTGTTCCAGTACCTCACCACTCTCTCTGTAAAGAATTTCTCCCTGACATCCTGACATGCCCTTTTTTTAGACTGGTTTGCAGTGGAGAGAGGCACTAGGAATAAGAGAAAAATCCGTAACAAACAAGAAATCATTATTTCTTCCCTCAACAAAAATGTGTTCACTAGCTAGAAGTAGTGCTCCAAAAGTAACGCCTCCTATTTTATTGTGTTGGCCTATGATGTCAGAAGTGGATGTTGGTGGTATGATGGTACCAGTTGAACCGTCCCACCGATGTCCCATTGGCTTTTCATTTGTGTCACTGCCGCTACCGCTGAAACACACTACCCACCAGCTCTCTGTGCTCACATCCCCTGTTCAGCCTCTATAAACATTCAGCAAGCATTGATGAATATCAATGGATGTCACTTTTTCTTTATGAATGAATTCAATGGAACATCTTTGTTTCATCTGCACTCCCATGTCAGACGCTATTCTGTCAGACTGCCCCTCTACTGCCATCTGTTGCACAGGAACAAAATGTAATGGGAAACTGGTGGGATGGTTCCTCTAATGTAGGCCATATTCCAGATGGCCATGCACAGCAGTCACAACCAAAAAAGGAGAGCTTCTTCGTTGGCTCATCCATGCAAATTCATGGATTCCAACTAGGGAACTGTTTATAGAGCTGAATATCAGCTTCAATGTGTTGGAAACAATGTTAGCAACATTGGAATATCACAAAGTTTACACTATGTGAGTCCCACAAATGATCACACAGGAACAGAAAAAAACACTGTTTGCATGTTTGTCAGAAACTATTGAACTAATACAAGGCTGAAGATGACAGTTTCCTGGATCAATCATTACTGGTGATGAGATCTGGTGTCACCACTACGAATTGGATTCAAAACAGCAGTCCATGAAGTGGTGACATGTGAGTTCTCCAACAAAGAAAACATGCAAGACGCAAGCCCTCAGTGGGTAAAGGGGTGAACACTGTCTTTTGGGTATAGGAAAAGAGTAATACTTCTAGATTTCCTGGAACCCAGACAAACAATCAACTCTGACTTGTGCATCACAACACTGACTAACTAAGCTGATGGCTCAAACTTTCAGAATCAGGACAGAGAAGAAGACAACCTTTCTCTTGCAATATGATAATGCCAGACTCCATGCCAATTTGAAGACTGTGAAACAGTCTTGGTTGGACTGTCCTACCACACCCATTGTGTATTCCAGATTTGGCACTTTATGACTTCCATCTGTTTGGGCCAATGAAAGATAGACTGCATGGGCAACGTTTTCCTGGCAGTGATACTGTCATAGCAGCTGTGAAATAGTGGGTCACCACAGCAGAGCATTGCATGATGCTGTTCATTACTGGTGAAAATTCATAGCTAGTGTTGCTGACTATGGAAAAAAAATGGCGTTTTGTAGCTGAGAATTTGCTCTATCAAATAGTATTACTGTGCTCTTTATATCTGTTGTAGTTTCCATGGAAATAAATAGAAGGCATTACTTTCAGAGCAACATAATATCACTTTGCTGTATGAAGTTTTACTTTTTTGAATATCCTCCATGATTGTCTTTGGATTTCAAAAATATCAAGTTGAGCGACTGCTCTTGTGAAAGTATGCTGGCATGCAATTTTATCCTATCTGACTGGAACAGAAATTATCAATATTTTATTAGCTTCAGTAAGAATACCAAGAATACCTTTTTTTTTTTTTTTTTTTTTTTAAGAATGAATCTCTTAGGGATTAATTTTATACTCATACTTACTGAATTTGGCCTTCTAATCACCATGCAAGTTGATGTTAAGGAATCATTAATGTTAGTGAAAAGATTTTCCTCATATAAAAGAATGTCTATTGTGTTGCTATATAAAAAATCGATTTTTTTTCAAAGAAAAAATAAAAAACATTCATTCAGAAGCTTTCACTGCAGAACCATCTAACAGCCTTGCTCTAAATTGCCAGTAGGTATAAGCTACACAGACTGGATAATATTATCCCTTTCTCAGATGCATTTTTTTTTTCTCCAGCTTCTCCTGAAGTGTGCTAAGCTTTTTTGGCTGTTTGTACTACTCTCCTCAACACCTATAATCCTGACCAGGATTATATATTCTCCCTTCCAACAGCGAAACTTAAACCAAAGGGAGTTTTTTTTGTTTGTTTTTTTTATAGTTGGATAGATATTCACTACTTTAAAGCTGGCTCATTTGTGCATATCCACTGTACAGCCACTATATGTTGGAATTACTGTCTCTCTCCTTTGTAATAGCTTACAGTAGAACTTAATGCCACCTATAAACTCTATTTCATACAGTATCTACTTGTTACAATCATTTTAGTTCCCATTATAAAGCTGTTATGCAGTATTATGTCTGTCACCAGCACTGTGTAAGCCCTTGCAGAAAATATGCTCTTACTGTTGCTACATCCATGGTCGTGGCTTGTGAAGAATTGACATCATCAATATTAAAGCAGTAAAAAAGTATACAGAGTTCACTACAAGTCATCAGATGTTAAAAAAGTTGTATCTACTTTCACAGCTGAAGTATTGAGTTCCCATGGTACAGGAAAACTGTGCAGGTCAGTTTACATCAAATAATTATTGTTTATCAAGCTGTAGTTACACAGTAAAAGTAAATGGCTTCCCTACCTTAAGCCTACTCTGCTTTTAAGCTTTTCCTGCCTTCCTCATATGCCTTCCTTTCCTTTCAGTCCTTTAATTTTGTATTAATCTGGTAACACTGAGCAGATGCGGACACATGCCGGCAGATAATCTTTTTTCACACCGGAAGTGTTTCCTGGGTTTCATTATCAATAGTATTTTTAGTATCATTAGTATAATTTTTAGTATCAGTAGTATTTTTAGGTATTATTAGAAGGAATATTTCTTGTCTCCGGTGATTAAGAGATCCTATTCTTCCTTCTGAGTATACCCTGTATATATTCAGAATTCTATCATAAATCAGTATTATATGAAAGGAACATTGTATGTAATATTTTCTGAAAGCTTTTGACTACATAATTTGTGTTAGAAGTATGATTATCTTTGTAGATAGTCTACATGGGGTTTAAGCTCATGCCTTACTCAGTTACATCACAGCAGTCAGTCCTGAAGGCCCCAGATTCCTAGGACAACTAGGTTGAGCACCTGGACTATCTATAAATTCATGATTCTTCCCTCAAAGCTGATCTGCATCAAGATCTGCAGAATTACTTTCATCTGCAGTATTTGTGGACATGTTTCTTCAAGTACTTATACACTTCTATACTTAACTCCAGTGACAGACGGCTATCAAAGTACTAAAAAGCACAGTGGAAAAGCATATCTTTTTTTCTTCAGACAACTGAATCCCAACAGAATATCATTTTTTCTCTAGTAATCTTCGTTTAAAACAAAACAATGGAAAGCTAGCAGACGTTGGGTTCCAACTCTACCAGTAGCCTAGGCAGACTTTGGTCAATAAGCACCCTGAGCACATTCAAGATGTAAAATATCTTGCAAATTCTAATGACTCAATTCTAAATGTGGGGAAACAAAACCTATGACCTTGTCAGTCTGTGAAGTTTTGAAATTGAGTCCCATTTGGGAAAAGAAATGGTGAAATATCCCTGCTTTTTCTTGCCAAATATAATCCGTGCTTTGCTGCGTATTTAGCTATCAGATATGGACAAAATACCATTAAACATTTCTTGCAAGTCATATCTAAGGGATAAAGGGAAATAAAATAAAACATACCAACAAAACTACCACTGTCTTAAGTTTGACAGCATTCAAGCTGTCAAAGTTGTAAGCTGTGAGTTGATTCACAAGGTATACACTTTGCCAACTTCATCTAGGAAGAATGATATCATGCAAGTGACATTTGAGACAACGCTACACTGAACAGAAATGCTTGTTCACTGACTATGTCTTCTGCTGCAGAAATCCTCTGTATTGCAGTTTGAAAGTCTAATTGCAGAGCTAAACTATAAGTAGCAGTTAATAACCTGTTCTCATTTCAGGTGTCACTGAATGGCTCAGAGACACAGATTACAATGAAGGAAACAAAACCTGAATATAAATAGCTACAGATTCCTTTGAAACCTTCAGAAATTCTAACACTTCCAGTGCATGTTTAAAGACAGATAGAAATTAGGATTAGCTTGGACAGAACCCTTGCTTAAGGACAGAAATTCTTATATGTAACTTAATAAACAAAGTCAAGCTTTGTTTCTCCAGGCACCAATGAGTAAAGTGTTCCTGACTTTACCAGGCCTATACAGCACTCCTGAGCTGCCCTGACCTGGAGTAGGAGAGGCGTGGAGAGCAGAGACCCAGGAGGCAGAGGGAAGGCTGGGCAGCTTGCTCCAGGGTAGCAGTCCTGCTGATGCACATCATCCAGCAGTGCTAGCAAAGGCCATGGGCCTGTCTGTGTTGGAGAATGGAACCAAGCCATTGAGGACAGTGTTTAGCAATAATTAAGCTAGTTTTCTTAGAAGCAGAGCAATCATGTTTCCCAGCCCTTGCCTGGCATTTCACAGGTTCAGAATTGCTGTACACAAAGCAAACAATTAAAAGACTATTATATGGAGTTATACCATTCCCTGTAGAAGGGATGTGTAAAACACGTTTTAAGTTATAATTCTTGGACATTCAGCTGCAGTTCTCAGCTGTTCCCCATGAAAGCATTCCTTTCAGGTCTTAAAAGTCCTTTTCCAGGTCTTTTAACCTTTAAGTTTCACACTAGAATGATCCATCTGTGGCAGGGATTATCTTTGACATCTACAGAGCCCTTCTTCAGAAAGTAGAACTCCACCCTCTGTCACATCAATGATTCATAGAATCACAGATTGTCTTAGGTTGGAGGGGACCTTAAAGACCATCTAGTTCCAATTCCTCTGCCACCCTCCAAATCAAGCAGCTCAGGGCCCCATCCAACCTGGCCTTAACTCTTCCATAGGTGGGGTATCTACAACTTATCTGAGCAGCCTGCACCAGTGCCCCACCACCCTCTGAGTAAATTAGGCTCATTTCGTTTGCTTTCCCAAAGCGGTAAATTCATCTTGTGTTCTAGCATATTCCACAATAAAAGTTTACACTGTGTTCTCCAGCAGTTCTTGCAGAACATAGAAAGATCAGTACTACAAATCATAGCCCCAGTATAAAACCAACTTCATCCGTCAACGGGTGACAAAACACCCAAGATATTTTAAAGTACAAGGGATCATCCAGTACCCTCGATTTTTCCAGCAAGCCAAGGTCTTGCTTGCTTTACTCACATTGCTTCCTTCTCCCCACAGCTGCTGTGGTAATTTAGATCATGCAATAAATTTGTCACACACTTCTATAGAGAGAAATTGTTTTATTAGCTCTAATCTGAAGTGTCAAGCAAGAACTTCAAGAGAAATGGGTTGGTAGCATGCAGAGAGAACTGATGATTTTGGCCTAACTCTACACCTAGTACAGTTAATGGTAAAGGAGTTAAGTTTCAAATAAGAGACAGAACAACATTATGCCACGTTTTTCATTTAGTGTTATATACACTTAATGAAGTCAGCAGGCCAAAAAGAACACTTGTTGTTTCTGGCATATAGAAGTCGTACATTATGCAATCACTCCAGTGCAAAATACTTTCCAGTTTGTTCAACATATAGTAACAGGCTTGAAAAAAGAAACACTCAGTATATTAAACTGATACTGAAATAAATATATGAGTAATTGTTACTAAGTAAGGAAAGAAAAGTTACCGGCTAAGTCTACTAAGATTTCTATGTGTATCAGCAACTTCTTAGGTAAGCAGAAAACTCACAATGCTCTTCCCAAATTAGAAGCATGCCTCCTCTTCCTATTTTTAAGTGGTATAATGAAACCTAAGAGGAAGGTTTAACACCTTTTCCTTTTATAGATGGACTTTGTATTCTAAGAAAGAAAAAATGCAAGCCAGGAAGTTACAGTCAGCAGAGTGAGCCATAAAAAGTTAAGAAGCAGTGATAGCAGGGCTATGCCATGAGCCAGGAAGCTGAGGATGAGCACAGCACAGGCAGTACTTCACCCACAAGGCGTGGTCCAACCAATTCACTACAAGGCAGGCAGAGCAAAAACAAGAGGAAAAAAATAAAACATCTCAACAAAAAGAACTGAAAACAAGTGCACTTGCAACATAACTCAGGCAAAGAGATTTAATGGCCTGAGCTAGAACTTGAATGGAGGGCCTGGACCAGCAGCAGCTATGTAGGTAAAGGTCCCAGGTGAGATGTCTCCTGGTAATTGCAGCCTCTTATTGCACTCAAGGCCTAGATATGGAGTATGTCTGCATTCGCCAGGAGAACTGCCCTGATTAAAGAATTACAGTTATCTTGCCGAAAAAAGTAACTGAAAAATATTGCCTTGAAAGGCTTAACTGATAGTATTAAAGAACCTAAAGTCCTTTGATATCCTCTCAGGAAGAAAACTATCCTAAAAAGACAATTGAATGCAGATATTTATTTGTAAACATTAGTAAGACTAGCCAGGCAAATACTGTGTCACTTCTTCCCTGTAAAGTATTATCTGCCTTGCAGCAGAGAATGCAATGTTCAGCCAAAGAGACCTTGTACCAAACAATCCTCTTGAAAACATTTTGTCCCAAAGTTTATAATGATAGTGTTATTTTGTTACTGTTGTCTGTTTGATAGCAACTGTAATAGCTACACTTTCTGAATTTTAAATAATGCTGTAAATGTGTGCATCTATTACTAGCTTCCTCAAAATTTTATTTTTAATTTTTAGTAAGTTTTTAAGCTAAGCATGAACATAGAGCCATCCCTGTGGAAGGTATAAAGTATCAGTTCGATCTACTAGGTTTATATGGGGAAGTAAAAGAGGACAATGTGATTAAGAAAGGAAATTCAGATGGATTGTTATAAAGTTGGCAAAATGACAAATCTTAAGGTATTTCTGAACTAATGTTAGAAGGTTGGGAGAGCTGTAGAAACTGCTACAGATTTTCATGAATAAACATAATTATAATTGGATTGACAGAGGCATGTAGAATAAACTTCACAATTGAAATGCTCACTACTGACACCTCACACTCAAAATCCAAGGACTGCAATACTGTGGAAATGGAGAGCCTATTGTATTACAGCCTTGCAGCTATACATGAAGAATCATCCTGAATACTTATCTGGGGAATATGATCTGATTTCACATTGGAAATATTGATTCAGAAGCTTATTCTTCTTCTGCCTTTGTTGGTCTACTTTTGTACTAATTCAGAATCATGTAAATAATCCAGTATCACTTTGTGAGTCAACACATTATGCTGAAATGCAAGGGCTTTAAATAAAAGATGCACAGAATTACTTGCACAAAATTGCTTGTGCTTTCTGTACAAAGTTGCATGAGAAAATGCAGAAGAGAATCAAAACATAATTCGAATTTTTTAAACTTGATTTTGGCTCATTTTTTATGCATGTCCTTTCCTTGGAAAATGAGGGTTGTGAAATTGTTCTGTTCCCCTTCCGATAGCTTGCAATCTAGTAACAGCAACTGCAGAAAAGACACTGAGTTTTCACAGTTGGTGTACATCCTCAAGTTTAGTGGAAAAAAATGACACCCAGACAAGAGCGACATTACCAATGGTACTTCCAAAGACAAAAATAAAATAAAAGACATGAAGAATGTTAAGTAATTCTATGTTTTATGGACAGGCCCTATAGCATTTTATTTTGAAATCTCATACATTTAGTGAAATAGCAAGAAGCTGTATCTTCAATAAAGCCTCTTTTTGCCATATTGAATTTTAGCCTTTGGATTTAAGTAGATGCATATTCAATTATAACACTGAAGTTTTTATGTTTTTATGATCACACCATGGAACATATTCAAAGAAACTTGAGGTTTTGAACTGAATCCTGACTAACATATCAGTGGTCTTTTGTATGAATTTCTGCAGTAAACTAGTTTAGAAATATCAGTATCCTAGATAATATACATTAAAAATAATTAAAATTCTTATATAGGCAGATGACAATAAAAAAAGCAAAATGACCCGCTTATTTTTGACTGCTATTTACTTTTAAAGTGAAATTTCAATGCAGGGATGGTGATTATTTACCAAAACACCCTCCATAATTAATTTAAAAGGCATAAATATGAAAATATCTGATGTTTTCTGAGCCCTCTAGGACCTGGAAAATCTTCTGCAAACCAAATGCCTGTCAATTAAAATAAGAAATATAATAAGACAATCTCCCAGTTTCTATTCTAAATAGCTTAATAGATAAGAATATGTTAGTTCTTCATCACACATTCTGAATATATTTGCATACATAATAGCTAGAAAAGACCACATTACAACTTACGATACATTTTTATCATGGAGATATATAGTGTATGCCAAAAGGAGAGTACCTTTCATAATTAACTAAAAACAAACAGAAAAGAAAACAAGACTGTAGTGGTGTCATTCCTGTGGAGATTCTGAGTGGCCCCTTTTGCCTTCTTTGTCAAGTTAAGATATACTATTGCTATGCAGGGACAGTACAAGGACTTTAAAAGTCATGCGTTAAAATCATGACAGTGGTCTACAGTTTGAGATTACTGTCACATTTTCCTTTTTTATTTTGTTTTGCTTCTTGGTTACTGGATCACATTTTCAGTTTTATTGCCAATCACAAAATTAAAGAGCTTATGTCCTTTTTTTAAAGACAATCAAGATCACGTAAGAATAAGTAAATTTAAGAGCTTTGACAAAAGTACATGTGACCTGTAAGACTCACGAGACAGGATAAACTTATATAATGCCACATAGTATTTTCCATGGGAGCATCAAACTAATGAGAAAATAAGTTGTAAAATATCAAGTGGAACATATCCTGTAGAGTTTCATGCACTTCATGAAACCATGTAAGCCATGCACTCCAGTGAAGACTACCTTGCCCAGATAGATTGATCTGTGACTTCACCTTTGAAAATGGGGAGCAAAGTATTTGCAATTTTTTCTAGAGATTAGTTTGGCTAGTTGTCTGATTACAGAGCATTTCCACAAACCTAGAGGGACTGCAAAGGAGGGAAGAGAGGGTAGCAGGGCAAGATAAAATTTTCTGCAGCAGGCTTTTCCTTCTGGCCCTACTGTTTGCAGGTGATAAACAGCTACACAGGCTGGCTGCAGGCATGAAGTATCCTTTAGCACTCTTCAACAAGTAGTTTCATGAAGCTGAGTACTCCAGGGCCATTTGTTTTTAACATGAAGAGTAGCATCTGAATGGAAGATTTGGAAATACTCCTGGGAATGACAAAGAAAGAAGACATAAAACCAGACAGTTGTGAATGTTGACTGTGTCACAACATGTACCATACAGTTTAGGTGTTGACCAAGAAACTGCCTTTTTTCCCCACATCTGAGACGTTTATGCAGGCTGCTCTGTAGGCAGACTCTCCAGTGTCAATATGTGCAGTTACAATACGATCTTTCCTATAATCAGGACACTGACGAGATTTCCTTCTTTTACTTGGCAGTTTCTATACCTTGTAGGAACATATTTATTTTTAGGACTCTATTCCTAGGTAAATTTGGCTGAAATTAGCCTAAGGGCTCAAAGTTATTACTGGAAAACAGAAAGATAAACATGCATGCATACTCACACACATATACATGCATCCGTACACACAACTTTGATATCACATAAAAATCAAGTTAAAAATACAGTTTAAAACAAACTCTTCACTAGTAATCTGTTTGTTATTCAACAGCAAGTATAAAAAGATCAGCTGACTATTTATTTCATTTGGAAAATTTCCCTACAGCTTATGAAAAACAAAGTTTAACTATAGCATTGGGCTTCTACAGAAAAAAAAGATTATTTTTGCAGTCCTAGTAATGAACTTTGATTGTATGCAAGTCCTAGCATAGTTAAAGATTATTTATTTGCCAAAAAACATCACAGTGGTCTGCAATAAGCACTAATATGATACAACATGTCAAAGTTCAAAGCCCCAGCCCTAAAAGACAGAGAATAACTCACAAAACCATAAGCTTATCTAAAGCATTGTAAAAACATTCAAGTATGTCAAATTCAATAGCTTTCTGAAAACAAAACAGGAAATCTTCTTCTTCTCTGTCCTTAACCTCTTACTTTGTGGCACACCTGCTTACCTGTGAGTATATAAAAACTGAGACCATGACTAATTTGGGGGTTGTGTCACTCGTCACAGTAAGTACAGGCTTATACATTAAAGCTGTGAGCAGGTAGTCAACACAGTGCCTAAAATCCAGAAAATTACAATCGGTAGTCACAATAGTAGGCATATACACCAACAAAACGTTATCTTAAAAACAGTTCAACTCTGAAAATTAAATGTCATTCTTAATTGGAAAACAAACCACAAATTGCCACTCAAACTATTTTATTCTGTATGTTTATAAAGATGTTTTCCATGTCTCTCTTGCAATTTTTTAATCAACACCTGTGTACTTTACATATATGATGAGAATACTAAGTACAAAAGGAAAAAATAAAAGAAAATGTTCAGTGGAAGCAGATGTAAAATTGCTTTCTCAAGCTCCAGTGCAGCAATTCAGCTCATTCCAGACTCATTTCAATTAATTGTAATTTACTCACTGAACATTATTTTTGTAACTAATGTAAAGATTTAAGGAGTCTACAAAATATGAAATGTTCTGTGTAACTAACCCAGTACTAGCTATGTGCATCCCTATGAATTAATGCAATTCTGCTCACACTTCTTACCTAAGATAAGAGAAGAAAAACATATTTCTTTATTATCACAGAAATAAATATTTTGTGAGAACAGAACTCCATCTCTTTATAGTTTGTTTTGGTACAGAATGTGATAAAGAAAACTTCTGCATTCGGGAGATCTCCAGACTTCTGAAAAGACTACTAATGATTTGTCCTTACATATCATAATCTGCTTATAGAGCACTGCTGGAACTAGAGCTATCCAAAGTCAGTTGATAGGGAAGTATCAGAAGACAGATGAACATGTTTTTGTTAAAACCCTACAGGCAATTAAGCATATTTGCTTTAGTTCTATGTGTAAAGCAATTGTACAAGTTATTCCAGCAACCAGGTTAACTGATAAAAAACATTTGAGGAGTAGCAAAGAGAGGATTGTGAATTACGGGGTTTCTATATCACAGAACAAAAATGTGTCTTCTGTCCTTCCGTGGTTTTCTAAGGCTTTAGGATTCACATGCGTAAGCAATTCTGCATCAAGAGGAAGGAAGAAAACTTGCTGGCCTAAAGCAGAATCTTTTATCATTACACAGCTTAAACACATGACTCCATGTTTGGTGACTTTAGGTACGAAAAGAAAACAAATCAGAGGACTGGCTGTAAAAATGAAGTATAACATTTATTTGGTATGTCTAATTAAAGCTATTTTACAACTATCAAAAAAGCTACACAGGTTAAAGATGCAGAGATGACATTTCCTCCCTCCATTAGGGAAATATATTAGATCCAGAAGTACTTTGCATAGTTAGTGTCAGCCTTATCCCAGAGAGCCTTTTCTCTAGTAGAGAAAAGCTCTTTGGGGTGAAGGAGATCTGTAAGATAGACAGCTTGCTCACCTCCTGAGGTGGTTCCCTCCTCAGGAGAAAAGTAGGAAACATGAGCCTGTATTCAGACTCAGCGGTAGGAATGAAAGGCAGTTGTAGAAGCAATACAGAATATTGCTACACTGGGTATGTGAGGGAAACATGTTAGCAGCAAGAAAAGTAAGGAATAGAAATAGAGAAATCACTGGGGAGTGAGAAGTTGTACAGGAACTGCTGAATCACAGCCTGAACCTCTGATTGATCACCTGAGGTGAGCAATAAGTCAGCCATGGAAGCACAGGTGAAGGCAATTCACCTGTGCTGCCGGAAGGGGTGGAGCCTGGCTGCACCTCTCCTAGACCCATTTAAGAGCTGACTACCAGTGGGGAAGGGTCTCTTCTGGAGATGCCTCCTCTGGAGTTTTGTAGTGAGCCCAGGATGTGGGTAGGCTTTCTATCTATTCTGTTTTAGTATAATGACTGTGTAGCTAAGCTCTCTGGTTTATTTTATAACTATAATATCTGTACATTCATTGATTATACAGAAGTAAAAAAAAATAAATAAAAACAACAACAAAAAACAAACAACAAAAAACAATTAGGTGAAAACAATACTAGGAGAGCAGAAAGCATACGGGTGGTGAGTTCCAGGAGACTTTGCAGGATAGAAACTTGCTTACAATTGCTGAGCATAGATGGACTGTGACTTTAAAAAGTCTTAAAATCATAAAATTGCAATGTTATTCTAAAACACTCTCATTTATTTTCTGTTACTCTTTTTTTTTCTAATTGTTTCTGTAGGAGTGCTCAAAGAAGTCTCAAAACAAATAAATAAAGTGCAGTTGATTTCTGTTTTGTATCTGGAAATTTTCTGTTCCAGACTTCCTTTTTGTTGTTGTCAGATAATTTGGAGCTTAAATTAGAGAACTGGTAGCCGTTTGGGTTTTAAGTCTAGAAATAATTAAAGATACTAAATCAGTTCTTAGTAGCCTCTTGTATGGGGAAACACTTGATGCAACTAATACTGATCTTTGCTGGAAAGTTTCCAATTTAATAAAGGAGAGGAAAAGGAAAGGGAAAAAAGGGAAGAGAAGGAACAGTTGTTAAAGCCAGCAGTTACATATCAGAGTAGGACGGAACATATTTTCTTCTGTATTTTTCTCCCTTTTCATCTCCAAAGCACTGGTGAGTCTGGGGTAGAACAGGCTTTTTTTCTAGCAGCTATTTAATCTCTCAGAAAATGTAATTGTGATCCTCATGGGAATCTAGCAAAAAGTGGTTTTTAGAATGCTGTTAATCAATTCTCATCAATCCAAAATCTCATATGATGACTAGGCAGTTCTGAAACTCAACTCAAACTGCATTGCAGGCTTCTGTGCACAGCTGCTTGCATGAATTTGGCTCAGTCTTTGTAACTTTGTAATCTCAACTATGACTCCAGAGTACTCTGAATCAAGGGATGTTTATATTAGTGTTTTCAAATAAAACCTATGTGATCCTATGGTAAGTTTAACACAACAATATAATCTGACAGCAGCATCTGTACTGTTTGTAATATGAGGGATAAATAGGCCTGAAGTACTGTATGCATAGCCTGAAAAAAATGTGATAGCCTTTGCACAACCGACTGAAGCCAAGGAGGAATAGAAAGAGGAAATACGCATTTTAGGCTTATAATTTTTTTTCTGAGTTAGCATTTCAAGAGGATCTATTTTAAGAGAGAATGGAAATTATCAGAAAATTTTGATTTTATGTGGAGAATTTAACTGTCCTACTTAAGGATATGCCTTTGCTGCAAGGATTAATACTCATGTGCGTAAACCACTGCAAAAGCTCAGATTATGCCCTTAACTCCATGACCTTAGGTGTATTGCTGAAGTTCTCACGTCAGTGGCAGTGGGATAAGCTGTTCCAATTCTTTCATAATAGACAGTGGGTACTTGTCTCTCGGGAAACTGGATCTAAATTATGGGGATGGACAAGTGGCAATTATTCCCCATAGTGAAGTGAAAGAAGAGCCAACACAAAGAGACCAGGGCTCCACCTCACACCTCCCTGTCTAAGTGGATCAGTTTGATAGATGAGATGTTCCTGTGTTAAAAGGGAGTATTTGCAACATTTAAGTATTGAAGATAACAGTATAATGAGCCTTGATTTAATCCTGAATGGCTTGCAGTGATCTTGCAGAGTCTTCCAACTTGTAGAGGGAGTATAATAAGAAAGATTTTTTTTTTTCCAGAAGTAATGATTTAAAAAAAAAAAAAAAAACAAGCTTGTTTTCTAAACCAAGCAAATCCTAGAAATAGTTCAAGGCATCCAATATTTCATCAAGAACTCATTTTGTACACAAACTATGGTCAGCAACAGATTTTTCTTACTAGTCTCTCTGACTCTGCATGTAACTATGAGGAACAGGAGTGCCCACAGAACAGGTTTTTCTGGTGAAGGAAGGACCTGGTAGTTATTGTGCTACATGAAAAACAATTTGAAATTGATATAGAACCAACACTCCTTCAGGGGAGCAGCAACCAAATTGTGGTGTGAATTATACAGAAGAGAATATTCTGGGTATGAATTTAACAAGACAGAGAAATGCTGTCATTCAAATAAGTTATGCCTGTTGTACTCCTTATTTTTGTCCTCTTTCTAATGTATTACCAGCAGTGCTTCATTTCAGGAGTTTGGATTTCCTGAATTAAATGTCTACATTTTGTATTTTTTGCATCAGTCTTTGTTGTAACTATTATAAGTAGGCAGCAAAACAAATGACTTATAGAATGGAGCCAATGTACAAAGCAGCTTTAAGGGTGTGAGCAGTGAGAGCTTCAGCTATGGGAGCATGCACAGCATTAATGAACTTGTCCGTGTGTAGAGAAGATGCAAACAGCAGTGATGCACAATGGAAAGAAAGTATGATAAGTTCACAAGATTCCTCACAGATTTTGCTGTGTTCTACAAATTATTCAAAACTTAAAATATTTAGCTTCTTTCTCTGAGTTTGCAGAGCCATGTTACAAAATATATGCAGAAATACCTTTTAAAAAGAGTTTGTATTTTTTATGGTGGCAAAGAAAAGCCCAAAAGTATGATTTTGCTTCTTAAGCGTTCAGGAAACACAAAAAATGTAAACAACTTTCATTTCCAATGTCAAGATTCTTACAGCCTGGCTAATGGCTCTGAACACCTAGGATTGTAATACAACAACCAGAATATTTATTTACACATAGCTAGCCCATTCTTCTTATTTTATTTCTATGCCCCCCATAAGCAGATTATCTATTTTAGAAAAGTAGTTGATTATGGATTTGGCATATAGGAATCAATGTAAAGCATCACACTAAGAAAAGGAAAATGTTCTAAGGTCACTTCTAATTCCCTTCACTATCCCTTAGATACTGCATTGGACTACAAGAATATTTATCCCCTATCCAGCTCTTGGTTTTTAAATACATTTCCTAATTAAAGAAACTCTAACTTCATCTGTGAACTGCACATAGGTTTCTCAGACTTATCAGGATGATCTTCATCTAGTTTTATGCAAAGAAGACCAGTCAATCCCAATTTTGCAGCGCAAAAAAATACAGTAAATGCAGCTAGTTTTTGTACTGCATAGTGAATTGTTTTGCTCCTTATTTGATTTTCATTCAGTAGTTGTCAGTCTTATTAAGTGGGTAGTTTCCACCTAAGTGTATTAGATATAACTCATTTTGTGTTCTCCATTCTGTTGGATATCTTCATTTTGGCCTTGAACTACTGGCAAAGTTCAATATTGCTATAACATTTTATCACAGAACCAGTACCACTTTAATCATATTTAAAGCAGTATATTACCTGAAAATTCAGGCCCAAACTCCAACTGATGGTGACATGAACATAAATGCCTGGAAAGATAAATACAATATAATGCTGCATACAAATTCTTTTAACAGAAATGTAAACTGAGTCTTCAGCACTGTAAAAAAAAAAAAAAAAAAAAAAAAAAGCTAAAACTCATGTATACAAATTCTGTTTGCAATATGTTCTGAAAACATCCATATTGTATGCTCAAGAATATAACAAGAGTGGCTACTTTTCAGACCTGTGGGCCCTTCATCTAAACTGATTTACCTGTCAGACACATTCAGGAGTTCAAACATCAAAAGAGAAACCATTTAATAAACTCTTTCACAATAAGTAGTTGCTGACATAGGTCAAACAGGGATAGTAGCAAATCCTTTAAAGAGCAACAGAAATATCTTCAACACATGGGTGTATGTTCTCATGACTTCTGACCCACTTGAAATGAAGGAATGGGATTGTTTACCATATTGCAGAATCAGTATTCGGTTACCAGTTTTATACTTAAATTAATGTATCATTCAGACAAAGATATGGACAGGTTGCTTCCAAAAGAATTTTATGAATTAAGGTGGCTTTTCGAAAAAAGAGCTGTTTCTTGCTTCTCTCCATAGCAGCAGTGTGCAAACAGCATCAGAAGCCATTTATTTGTGTGCATCATTTCCACAGAACATCAATGGCCAGAAGCTAAGAAGCTGATGACTAACTTCTATATTACAATTCTGAGATGATCCTAGTCATGTCGGTATAGACTTCTGAAAGAGACACCAGTATAATTTGGAGACTGTTTCCTTTGTATTAAGAACTATACTTTATTCAAACAATTGCTTAGACAATTAGGATTAAACTGCTAAGGCAAACAGTGTCTGATCCAGCTGGAGACACCTTTTTGAATAAGCAGAAAGTTCCCTACAGTGAAGAATGATAGACTAGGAAAAATTTTAAAAGAAATTTCAGGCTCCCATAAACAATTCTGAGAACCTGAACAATAGGTAGATATTGCATCTGTACTGCAAAGGATGAAGCAGGAATTAGACATAATGCTTTTTTAGTAATTATCTGTCTAATGATCAGTATTTCTATAATACTGTATATGCAAAAGGGCCAAACTATACCCTTGCATTTTCTGTCTGTGCTACACCTAAGCAAATGCTGAGAAATTAGGAAGTGAATAGGACCTTTGAATGTTGTTGAACTGTAATTCTGATCTGAACAAAACCTTCTGGCAGCTCACATCAAAGAGTATAGAATAGGCAATGTCCTAAAATAACAGAACATTCAAATGTTAGGCATAAAAGACACTGAGTTCCCCTTTCAATTATGTTGTCACCTAGACTTTTGAGGTCATTTGATCCTACCTGAAATGCAATAGAATTCAAATACAAAGATACAGAATTGCTTTTAAACAATACAGCTGAACACTTGAAACATTTAATGACTATACATTCCTCAGATCTCTTCCATTCCACCTTCTTACCCCTCAAGAAAACAATCCCAAACCAAAAAAAAAAAAAAAAAAAAGCCCTAAGCAAACTCCAACCACACTGCCAGGCTAAACTAAGAGCAGCTTAAACAACAAGAGAACAGAAGCTACAATTTTGTTTACATCATTTGACTGTGGACAATGAAAGCTAATTTATAGTATAGAGAAACTATGCTATAAAGATCTGTTATAGACTTTAGCAAAAGACGTGAAACATTAGACTTGCTGATGAACTTGGATACAGTCTTGTAACCATTCTAAAGAACCTGCTTGGAAAGCAAAATTGGTCTGTTCATTCAGTCTGTTCCTCCCCCATTGCTGGTTGTTGTTTCTTCCTTGTCTTCATTCGTCTTCTGGTATGAGCCAAGAGGACCTATTCTTTGACCTCCAAATGCAGGTTGCTCCTTTTTCAGACGGTATCTTAATGCCAATTAGGTCATTGATTTCATTTTTCATTAGCCAGTGAGCTAATAGTTATTTAGGTTTGGGACTGCCCTCCTTTCAGTACTAGAAAATAATCTGTGTTCTTTTGTGTTTCTTTGCTAGTCAGCAGAGTTGCTCTTTTTCTGCTAAATCTTGCCTGTGCCCCTTCTTCTGTGTGTGTTGCATCCACCCCCTCACAATTATATTTTTGTCTCTGAGACTGCCTTGCAACTTAGAGTGCTCACTGTTGCACTTTACAAAAAATTTTATAAACTTCTAGCTGGTGAGCCTGGCAGTGTTGTCCCTATCTCCTCCTAATCTATTTTTGTTTATAATACTGCATTCACTCATAATTTCAGTAGATATGTATGCAGTTTCCAGTCTTTGCAGCAGGATTTCAAAATGTAGATCCAGACTGGTAAGACAAATAACCTTGTTTATAGTCAGTGAAAACTGTAATCATTGTAAAGAACACCAAGAAATTCGGTAACAGGTAAGAGCTGTCTTACTTGTAGTCATCGGCCTTAAGGTGCTACTGTCTCTGACTCCTTCCTTGAATTTAGCATTTATAGCTCTATGAGGAAAAAAAAATATCTCCAAGTACTTTAAGGAATGGTTGGTTGCAAAAGCTTTCTGCCAGGTTTGTATTTGATTAGAGATATATATACTTGCTGTAACACAGTTTTTTGCAGAGTGTGTGCAAGTTTGTGGAAGCGACAATAAAAATAATGAGCACAATGCTCTGCCTGAATAAGCACAGTGCTAATGTGGCTACAAAGCTTCCGGTAGGTATGCAAGTTCATTACAAGGTCAATCCCATGATGTATCTGTAAAGAATGCAGAAGAATAAAACATAGGGAATATGGCTCCATATGGATGACTCATCAGGTTTAATAGCATTATTATCACTTGAAGATAGTCTCAGGAAAACAGTAAATGTTCAAATGTTCCTGGTCTACCAAGTACTATTGGTAATCCTATCAATCACCACTAAAGCCTTGTTTCCAGACCTGCTCACACTAATTTAGAAATAACCTCCTCCCAAGAAGGAAAAGAATTTGTACCTACATTTTTCCAGTTTATTCCAAGAATGGCAATAGACAGTGTAACTGTTAATTCCTCAGCAATGGAGAGTTTCTTTTCCCTTGCTTCTTTGTGCTACTCCCAGCAGACTATCACATCATGAAGTCCATTTTAACTCTTTCCAAGCTGCCATCATATGTCAGTTCTCCTTTATGATGATGCCTTCTCTTCTGCCTCGAGTCTAATCTGCATGGTTCTGACCTTTTTTTCATAGCTGTATTCCTCCTGTTACAATTACACCACCTTTCACTTTTCAAATAAAATGGTACTCACCTAAAATTAAAATAATGGATTACACCATTTGTAACTATTTTGCAACAATACTGAAGTTATGTCAGCAACTGTGAAAACAAGCAACAATTTTCACAGTATTAGTAGGTTTATTCCAGTAACATAAGATAGGAAGGTGCTTCTGTAACTAGTTTCCTGTAACAACAAAATTTTTGTGAGGTTTGTAAAATATTCTCTTTTTCTTGCATCTATTACACTTGGGATATACCCAGTTTTGCAGCGTTAAGTTTTAAAAGGGGATTATGCTCCTTTTGAATACCTCACCCGATGTGCTTGAAAGCACAAGGTAAAGAAATTCTGTGCCAAGTGACACTTTCTTTAGCTATACCATCATCTTAGCTCAACTACAGAAAAGTTATCATTTATTTATATTCATGAAAATCATGAGACTTCCACATCCTGCTTACATCTTTCATATTATAAGCTGGGTAATTTATGTTACCACTGTTCCTTGACCAGAGAATGGATTTAAGACTGAGTGACATGACAAACGGTGGATAGTTTAAATATTTTGATTCTACTCATGCTTAGGTATGTATTTTTGCATAATTACACAACTGATGATTTACTGAGTTATGTTATGGATTCCTTCAGGGTTTCCTCTACCACAGACCTAAGCACACAGTGCCTTTTGGCTGAATTACAGTGTGACGAAAGCCATGCATAGAGAACCACAGTGTGCTTTCCAAACAAGCATCCGCAGTAGGCTTCATTTCTGTGTATAAATAAATTTTAGGGGCGCAAAACAATATGGTAGGTATTTCACAGTTCCCATTCATCAATGTTTCTGAACAACTTTTAATTTACCAAGACGGTAAATACTATATGCAAGACCACTGCATGGTTCTGTTATTGTTAAGTTTATTGTTGAAAATAGACAAGTCTGCTGTGAAATTTGGATTTTCTCTTGGCAATACACTTGAAGAAAATAATAATACTAAGAGCAAGCATTCAAACATACAAAAGTATTTCAAAAATACATAGCTCACAAGATACTTTAAAAACCTGATATTTTCATTTATTATTATTATTATTTTTTTTTTAAGAAAAAGCAAATAAACCACTATGAATATCAGGAGTCTACTTTTTTTGGAAAGTGCAGTTCACATGACTAACAGCTGGGTCTTTGACAGGGAAAAAACAGTTGCATGAGTAAAACTGAAACTTGGTAATTCTCATGAACAAAAGTAAGAAGTGGGCAACCTTGAACTGTGAAGTATTTAAAAATCCCCAGGGAAATTAGAGAACCTCTAAAAAGCCCTGCAGCCGCAAGAGCATCTTCCCTCTCTCCCCTTGCAGCTTTGCAAGAAACAAAAGAGCAGCTTGGTGAGAATATAAAGTTGTTGTTTTTTGTCCACATCATAGTAGTATTTTTGCATTTATTTCATCTTTACTGTTAACCATTATTTTTTCATTCTGTGTGCGTTTTCTGGTATTGGCAATACAGGAAAGAAATGTATCTTGGTTCTAGCCCTATCAAAGTAAGGTGCCTAAGGTTAACTTAGTAACTCTGAAGCCTAGCTAAGCAAACAAGAACACCAAAAGAACAACGTTTAAAGGAGAAGAAACAAACTTCACGCAGGAGTCTGCAAATGCCTTCAAACACTGTGCTTCTGAAGAGTGCTGGCACAAGAGAGGGATGGGTCAATGCTCCACAGGCTCAGCTTCTGAGGCGTGTTCCACAATTTGTGTCTTAACAAGAACATAGGTAGCAAACATACAGATGTCTCTTTCTAAATAGCCTGAGCAGGAAAAGATGCTGTACATCTTATTGTTGCATCAGGCTTGCTGCTTAGTCAAAAATGTAAGAAAACACTTAAATGAGCATTTGCAAAACTGCTGTATAGAGCTCAGAGGAAGAAAAAAAACAAAAGAACGCCTTGTCTCGGCAGAGACGAAGCAAAAAGCTGCCTTGGAAAACAACGCCTCAAGTTCTGCGGCCCTCAACTTCTCCCTTCGGCACGCACGGTAGTTCAGGCCGCTGTAACCAAGGCCTGGCTTTGGCACCCGAGCCCTCCCGGCCCGAATTCATCAGGGCCGGGCCTTGGCAGAAGTCCGAAGGCGGTCATGACCTCCCCGGCTCAGGTAGGCAGCACAGCACCAGGAGTAGCGAAGGGCCGCGCCGGGGCGGGGAGAGGATGGATCCGGCCCCGGTAGGGGCGGCCCCGGGGCCCGCGGCCCCAATGGGCGGGCGGGGAGCGGCGGCGGCGGCGCACGTAGCTCTCCCAAGATGGCGGCCCGTCCGGACCGAGCTGCCAGGGCGGCTGCGGGGCTGGGGGCGGCGGGCAGCCGCTGAGGGAGGCGGCCGCGCACCGGCGGAGCTCGCCTCGCCTCCCCTCCCAGCCGAGTAGGGGAAGCTTTCCGCGCGGCCGCCGGGCTTCACCATGCTGCGGGGTTAGAGCCGCGGAGACGCCGCAGCGGGGTAATAATGTTAGCAGAGGTAAGAGCCCTGCTGAGGCCGGTGGGCTGCGGAGGGGTGGGAGCGGCGCCTCGCCCGGCCGAGCGAGAGGACCTGCGCCGGAGCCCCGCGGGAGGAGGGTCTGCTTTCAGCCGGGGACTCCGAGCTGCCTCGGTAGCAGGCAGCCCGCCCCGCAGCCGTGCAAAGGGCAGCGCCGGGCCCCTGTTATCTCCCTGTGCTTCCCCATCTTGCGCCCTTCTTCAGCCCGGAGCCGCCAGGGCGAGGCAGGGCGGGAGGGGAGCGCTCTTGCGGTGCACCCGGCCCTCCATGCTCGCTCCGCTCCGCGCGGCGGCACCGAGAGGCCGGGCCGGGGCGGGCCCTCCCGGTACGAGGCCGCGGGGCCGCTCCTCCGCGGCGGGCGGCGGTTCGGCGAGATACCTGGGCAGGAGGCCTGCCTAGGCCTCGCGATGGAGGTTGTGCCCGGCTGCCGGTTCCCGCTTCAGCCCCGGGCCGAGAGAGCGTGGGGCACAGCGCTGTGAAGCCCTTCTGACCTCCCCCTCGTCAGTGGCTTTGCTTAGTGTTTTCTTTCTTCTTAAAGGGCTTAAGCCAAGCAGTTTTGCCTCTGCTGGGCGTAGGCATTTATAGAAGTGAGTTGCATCTCCCTGAGGGGGTCGGCCCTAAAGCAGTGGGATGGACCCGAGGGGACGAGTCAAATGTGTGTCTGAGGGTCTGTGTGGATTGAGAGAAGCTGGCTGTCAGAAAGTGGTCCGGAGGAAGCTTGTGTGGTGTCAGCTGCGGTGGATGGGACTTTCCCCTGTACTTAGTTTTGTCTACACAGACTGATTGATTTTCTATTTTTAATGTGTCAACAAGGTGCCTGGCATACAGACACTCCTCAGACATGGTGATTACGTTACCTGCATTACGTGTTTTCAGTTTATCATTTTACCCAGCACTGAAGGTTATTTGTCCAAAGTTGAGTTCTCTTATCTCTTAAGCCCTAAGAGTCTTAAGGGATGAAGACTTGCATTCTGGCACCTGAGAAATTCAGCTTTGCTTTCCTCAGTGACAACTAAAAAGGTATACTGACACTTCTAATTTGTGTCAAAGTTTCAGAGCATTAGACTAGTTATTCTGCAGTGTGCCGAGCTCTGAGATTCCTCCCAGGAGGATAAAATTTGCCGAATGAGTTAAACATGTAAAAATACAGGACTTATTTTTGCACACAGGATGTTTATTGAGTGGTCAGCATTAATGATCTGCTTGAAGTGTTGATAGGAGTCATGCATTAACAGTGCTAGTTTAGATTATTTTAAGGGTAGCATAGAATGTTCTGGGTCATTGCCTCATTTGACTGTTGGTTCTGTTTGGTGATGACTGTGTGTGCCTTGTTAAATGGCACTGGTATAGCAGCATGGATGATATTTCAGCCATTGACTTTCAGAGATAAAACCTTGAGCTTATGCATATAATAACCAGTGGTAAATAGCCTTGGTATCCATTTGGAGGACTGGATTCTGGTGTCCTTCTAGCTTCCATATATAAACTCATTGTAAACATGATGCTTTGGGATGAAGCATTCCACGCCTGGTATCTGCCAAGAAGACAAAGTTTTAACATTTTGGGGTGTCCAGCAAAGTTGCAGGCAGGCTTTGATTGGCCAGAACAGCAACTGTGGGGAGGAGCTCTGTAAACAATCAGATGGCTGTGCAGTGGCAAAAGCAATGTTGGCAATTTAAAAATGAACGAGAAAAACCTTCTGACATGAACTGGAAGGAGTCCTTCTCATCGTGCTTTTTTTGGCTGTTCCAATTGTGACTTGGAAACAAAATCATCTTGTGAAAATTGTGTACATGCCTGCAAACTGTTTCACACTTCACAAGAAAGTGCAGATTGCTTCAAGCCTACTAATGCATATACAGTAATCTGTGAATTCTTAAATCTCTCTTTTTATTTTTTTAATCACTTTATCAGTGAGAAATTAGGTGGAGTATATGGTGGGCTATCAGGTAACACAATTGTGAGAACTGTGTGTGACTTGAGGCCAGATAAATTTGAATATCTGAATGCAGTACCTCCCAAAATACAGAGACTATGCAACTAACTTTAGGGAGGAGGAACACTGGACAGCCATTAAGTCTTTTTTATTTTTATTTTTTCTCTCTTGAAGTATCTAGTTATTTAAAAGCAATACACAGTAAAATATCAGAAAACCTCATTTGTTGGATATTTGTGGAGTTTGCTGCCTAAAATGACCAGGGTCATTTCTTTTTCACTTTTTCATTTCTTCACTAGAAACTTGGGAAGAAATCCTGCAGTCAGTGCTAGTTTTATAAAGTAAATATTTAGGAAAAAAATATTAAGTCTGCGTTGTTGAGCCTGAAGAAGAGGCAGAATCTGGTTTTACATGTACTTTTATCACACAGTAAAAATGTAATGTAGTTTCTCAGAATCAGTTTCCTACATCCTTGGACTGTTTCAACATATGCAGACTCCAGCAGATTCAGTCCAGTTCTGATACAATTGGGATATAATCAGTAATTTCAGGGGAAGATCGCAGTTCCTGTCCAGAAAAAGTACCGGGTTTTGGTTTTTTATTTTTGTTTTCATTTTTTTTCCCCTTATGCACATCCTATTTTAGTTGCATCAGAGATCACACTGCTGGGTGCTAGACAAATATATTTATTTACCTACCTGAAGACCACTCCCCAGCTTTTCATCTTGGCCACTGGAACTCAATTCCGCAGTCATATTGAATATATTCTTTCTGTGGCATTCAGAGTGCTTCTGCAGTGGCTGCTTCTCCAGTTGGCTGAAGTGTTGACTTGTTTCCTTCTGCTTGTTCATCAGATGTCATCTTTGCTTTTCAAGACCCGCTGAATCTTGTTTCCATGTGACTTCCAACTTCAGCACTCAGTACTGGTTTTCTTCTCTGATGAAGCCGTGATGGACACAAGTTGCCTTCGTCCAGCTCTTGTGTCTTCACAGCTGTCTTCACCAATCTTGACTTCTGTGCAGTGACAACTGTCCTGCCCTCACCACAGCATGGCAGCTGGTGTTCAACAGTGCTGACTGGTGCTGGTTAATGTTACCTTAAATTCAGACGGGGAAAAACATTAAATTGGATTTCAATGCTACTTAGTTCACAAGATGTATTAAAATTAAAAACGGCAACTTGCAACCAAGTGGCAGCAGTATTGCCTCTGGAAGCATAAGCTTTAGAAAAAAATGAGGAGCATGTTCCTTCTCCAACTGCTTATTAAACTGGCAATTACATCCTTCCAAGTTTGTCAGCATTTAGTTTAATTCTTAGCGAGTACTGTGTTGTAGTCACTGTCTAGTGACAGTTGGGGAGCTTTTGAAATTTGACCGAGTGGGAAGACTTAGTTCTTATTTCCTTGTCTACAACTGAAAATGAGCCCTTCAAAATGAACTCTGAGATGGTGGTATTTCTTGTTACTGCAGCCTGACGGATAACTCACTAGCAACAAGTAGTACATTTTCTTTCAGTTAAACTGTATTTTATAAGTAAAAGCTCTAGAGCAAACTTACTCTTGTTAAACTTTGATAGCTGCTCAGCCTTGAGAGATGTTTTCAAGGAAAACAAGAAGTTAGTCTGACTTATAACAATAAAGGTTGACCCAGCAGCTTGTTTTGACTTACTTTAGAATAATAATGAATTAGTCGTATGGAAACAGTAGCACACTGTAATGTATATGTTCCTCTAGCCATGAAAGAGGAAGGATGCAGTGAACTATACTATAACATTGTTATTTTGTTGTTGTTGTTCTTTGATAAATAACTGTAGAAGGCTGCTCTGATGCTTTGTGTAGCTGAACTATGATTTGCTAGCAGGGGCAACTTGAAGTGTGCAGACAATTAACTAGGACCAGAATTAACTTAGTTTTCTGCCCTTCTGTTAAAGTTTTGTGTTGGAGTGCCTGTGGTTTGTGACACAATATCTACCTGTGGGATCAGTTGCAAACCTTTGGGAGGTAAAAATCCTGTCTTCCTCTTTCTTTTTATTCTGCAAATGAAATGTTCCCTGCCCCTAATTGTTGTTATGACAGTTATGACAGCTATTTTGATAACTGAATTTTGTGGAGCCTCAGTCAAAATTAGTTCGGGAATGATAAAGTTGGGAAAACTAACATTATAAAAAGAATGGCTGTTACATGTTCCTAATATTTGTTTTTAAGTGTTTTGTTAACTATTAGGAGAAGATAATGTTTAAATTCTCAGGACTGTATTTAGGTGGCCATAAACTGCTTAGGTTGAATGCAGAGTTGTGCAACAGTTCTAAAATGTCAGCCTGTACAACTCCCCAGAACAGTGTGGTAAAGGAAAAGTGTAAATTTCCTTAGTTCAGTAAAAATAGTAACAGCTTGTCTGGTTAGATAGCTGGAAGAGCTTATATGTTGGTAGTGCTCTCGGGGAATTAACTCTGGTTTAAATGTGTTTGTTCCTTTATCTCCACCCTTACAAAGATGACAAAGCATGTTTTCATTTGAACTAACATTAGGAGAATGGCTATTATTAGAAATGAGAAACCGGCGGTGTAGTGTATAAGTTATTGGTAACACTTGAGAATTAATATTTTGAAGTCCCATTAACACTTTTCACTGTCACTTGGCAGAAAGCATCAAGGCTGAAATAATAGAAAAATCAATTGTAATTGGCACTTCCAGTTACATGAGAGAGAAACTTCAGGAAGCGCAAGACATCATGATCTTGGACTTAATTGCTTGTTCTCTCTTTAAAATTAGTATTCCATAAATAATGTTTTTGATTTCTGAATTGGAGGAATGAGACATTATTTCATTATGTAAACATATGGGAATGTTTGACAGGAGCACTCTTACCTTGTTTACATAAGTTCAGTAGTTTCACCTTAAAATGATGACTGTGTAATTATGATTATATTTATGAGCATTTATATGCATTTACTTCTAATGTGAGTAAGTGTAGGTGGTGGGTATGTTCAGCTGAGGACTTCCTTTATTACTGTCATTTATTTTGGATATATGTCAACTTCTATCCTCTTGGAGTTTGGAAATACCTGTCAAGCATTTTATTCTTGTTCAAAAGCAGAAATAGCTATAAAACCCTTGGAGAAAGGACGTAGATTTCTGATGACTTTGGTGTTGATTGGTTTGTTGAAGGAGTTGTGTTGCAGGGAAAACACTATGAACCAACTTTATCTGTGAATTTAGTCGTTTGGCATACTATAAACATTTTAAATGCCTCATGAATTTTTTGACTGATTTTGTTCAAGGGGGATTTTCTGAAAATGCAGGGACTTCCTAACAGCAGAATATGGAATTTGACCTTTGTGGTTATTTCAATAATATATTAGTTTAAGGGACACTGATAAAATGGTTTCAAACATACTGAATCTTGCAGTTCTGTGCATTTTCTCACACAGTGTACATAAGATTTGTGAAGACCTATTTGAACCTCACCAGATAGTCAGAAGGCCAGGTGCCAGCAGAAGAGAAATCCTCCTCTGCTTGCTCACTCTCTTTTGAAGTCTCACCAATACTAGATAGCATGGATGGTACACATGCTGCAGCTGTGACTGGAAGAATTTTTAGTATATGGAACTTTTAAATAGCAAGAACTTATTTTTGTTTCATAGATGGGAGGAAGATGTGTTTATTCGAGTGAGGGGTAATGCAGCCTAGTAAAAGTTGGCAGGTACCCGTTTTTGGAACCATTGATGTCAAAAATATTTAGTTCAGTATTGCTGATAGAGCTTTGGGTCAGAAGATGAACTAAATGCATTTTCTTTCTAAGAATGTTCACAAATTGGGAATCTCTGACTTAGTAGAGAATGAGCTGCTGAAATGCAATTGTACTCTTATTACAGTGTGATTTATCTTGATGCCTGTTCCTCTGCCTTTCTTGCTTTAATCCCATGTTTCTGGGAAGATTGGGGTGATCTGAATTCTGTTTCATCTGAATCTGCTCGTGTCACAGTGCTAGTATTCCATAAATATTGCCATTTTAAGATCACTTATTTCTATTCTTCCATAAATGTTTGCAATCTTAAGAATTAACTCTATTCAGCACTTGTGCCTTATAAGGTGGTATGTTTTAGGCTGTCTCCAGCAATACAAATGACTGGACTCAAGCAGGAAGTTTGCATTGCCACATATCTTGTAGGATGTTCTGTACTTCCACTTTTCCTGTTGACACTGTCAGACTGGAGTAAAGTAGAAAATACTCCAGAAGTTGACTGTGCATTTCTTCTTACAGCTAACTGATGATGAAACAGTGCTTTGGATTTGGGATACTGTCTGTCATAGCTCTTAATCAGTGCTGAAAGCTTGGAAAGAACATGCCTGATATTCCTGGTCGTTCTATAGTTAGAAACAGACATTCTAGACCGTGAGGATGACTTAAAAATCTGGTGGCAGATGGGGCTGAGGAAATAAGTATCTGTCTTGTATAGCTGTAGAAAGAATGATTGTTCTAAAGCTTTGCTGATCATAAAACTGATCTTGGAACTGTTTGACTTTAGGGTGTGATGAAACCTTGCTCGTTGCTATTCTAAGAACTGCAGCTGCAGGCTGAGGAGCAGTGTCTGTGGTTAGTGCTGGATCCTTTCTTCTTGGAGAAGCTGACACCTTTTCTTTCTGTTCTATTAAAATAACCCCTAACCTTGTTTATTTTCAGGGTTTTGCCCCATGTTGTAGTATGTTACATATGCTTCAGAAAAAGATGTTATATAATGATTTTTGTGATGTCTTGAAACTATTATGATCAATAATATGAAATAGTTCTTCAAGCAGATATGGATTCCTCATCCACCTGCAACTGCACCTGTATTTTGTGTGCAGTTTTTTCCCCAAATACCGTGCTGAACATTTTTTCCAGTATATGTTGGTATGTTTGTCACTGGTACATAGCTTAGATTTTAATATTGAAATCTGCTTGTGGTGCCTAACCTCTTCACATAATTTGAAGAAATGTGCTCTGTGTAGTGTTTTGTATATTCCAGTTTGTATTTCTGATCACTTAAAATGAAATGTCCTCATCTTCTGTAAAATGGTAATATTCTATTTTGTGATTCAACACCTCAGTTACAAATCTAATCCGATGATACATGCAGAACAACCAAAATGGAGTTACATTATGGTTCATTTACTGCTTCTCTATGATTTTAAGATTACTGGGGAAAATAAATGTTTTGAGATGTGTGTGTGAATGTGGCTTTGATTGTTTTGATAAGAAGGAATTTCTTTATGAGGCTCCACTGCTGGAAGAATAAGGCTTTATTTTAAATTTTCACTCCTGTTAGAGATTTCCCTTTCACAATCAAGATTCATTTTTCTAAACTGAGTTCAGTAGTTGTGTTAAATAGTTACTGTGCGTGTACAGGTATTGAGTAGTGCCCTGCTTTGTGACAATATACACTGCATTAGCCCTTCTGTGTTTCATGCTTGTGTTAATTTCACCTGCATGAATAAAATTTATTTCAAAAGTTTTGTGTGTCCCTTTACACTATTTTTAAAGTTTGGACTTTGGATAGCATTGTTTTTCTGTCTTCAGTTGGCAGTTGTCCTACTACTGCTTCTTAAAGAATTCTTGAGAAGATTATGAGTTAGAAATAGATACTAAAGGCAATCTTAGTTTAAATAAATGTCCCTAAGTGTTTCTTTTACTTTACTGGGTATTTTCCTTTATTGAATTCTCCAACTGATGTTGGTTTGCTCTGGCCAGTCACTCTTTCTTTTAATTTTGCTTTATTTTACTGATACTCTCTTTTCTTTTGTTTTCTATTTGAAATTGTTTTGCTTTAATAATCTCAACATGTTAACATTGGCTTGCGCTCTTAATTTTTCTCTTGCCTTTTCGAGATTCACCCTTAACTGTGTTTTCCAGGAATCAAAGTAACCACACTGCTCTTGTATGGAACAATATGAGTTGGTCTTTTTTTCATACGAAGGCTTCCATCTTGCTGCGTGGCATTTCATTTGTTTATTCCTTGTCACTGACATGTGTTTCTTGTTCTTTGTTTTTCTTCCTTACTTATATTTGTGTACTTGCAGGTGTTACTGAGTAAGCCATATATTTTTCTCTAGATGTGCTGCATGCCTAAAGAAATGTAAGATACTGAGTGTCATTTCCCATTAGAATTGACTAGATCTGGTTTAGGCTGCTGCTCAAGGGACTGCTCCGCTCCCCCCACTTCAACTTGCGTGATGCTGCTCCTTGTTTGGGGTCTGGCAGCTGAGCAGCAACTCCATGAGGAGTGAGGTCTTCTGTGTTCCTGCCTCATCCCTCTCCAGAAGTTCCTGTCAGTGGCTGCATGATCCAGTGGGAGGGAAGTGCCCGGGGCCTGCCTGCATTTACTTCTATTTAGATTTAAAATAGAACTAAATCCCTAGAGAATTCCTGTCTTTTTGTAAATGGGGATCATCCCTGTTCCTTCTGTGCTTCTGTACATCTAAAATAGTTAGCAAGTTCACAGAACTATCCCTCTGTATGTGTTATTTGCAGATATTGTTATTTGCCATCCTCTCCAGTACCTCTGTATGTGCACCAGCGAGCCATCCAGGATGTAGCTGGCCCAGTGACTCTGACCCACACTGTGTGTGAGAAAGAAGGATGAGATTGAGTCTAAAATACTCATCAGGTGCACAACAGGCTGTTTGTGTATACAGAGGCCAAGTGGACAGAGGGTATGGGGCAAAAGAAATTGGAAGAAATTGCAGGTGGCATTTGTCTACTTGCACATAGATTTGTTTCTGAGCTACACACTGCAGCCTGCTAGCATAGCAAATCATAACACATCACTTAGATAAACCTCGTGAAGCTTGAACATTTTGAATGCAGCAAGCAAAATAGTTTTGCCAATGATGACATTCAGGAAGAAGCGAAAAGTGCACAGAATGTCAGGAAAGAGATGATCAGTGTGACCGTGGTTTACCAAAAGGGTTGGTGAATCAAGTGCCACTTGAAATTAAGAAGGTAAAGCGGACAAACCATAAGGACTGAAGGAGGGATTGGAAAAGGGGATGTTAAGCACGTCAGGAAGAAAGATTGGGAATATTTCAAATCAGCATTTCCATTACATTAACCCCACAGAAAAAAAAGTCAATAATATTCAAAGGCTTTTTTTCCCTCCCTTCTGAAATAGGGACATTTTTGCCTTACCCTAGAAATACTGCTTCTCCCTCCCCACCCTCCCCCCCCTCTTTGGTCAGGCACTGTCCATTCTACAAAGAATTAGGCATCAATTTATGCTTAATGAAATTGCAGTCGTCTTTTGATGTTGAAGAATGCTGAGTGATTTGGACACATGGGTCTAATTTTGTTTCTCTTTATGCAGCTGAATTATATCTTGTCCAGAAAAACTGTTGTAAGGAATTGGAATTTTGGACAATTACTCTGGCTTTGTAATATGTTCTGTAAAGTATCACTTTACACAGCTATTTTGTCTTCATCCAGTAAGCGTCCTTCATATGAAGTTTGGTCATATACAAGATCAGATGTAATCTCAGAGACTATTGGTAAATTGCAGTGTTTGTATCTGTTTCTTTTTTGTAACTGGGCAAGAAAATCTAGAGCATTTGAAGAACTGCAGTAAGTTTAAGCTTAAGAAGGGAATAGTGGTGTAACAATAAATCTTTAGGGGAAGGTTCTGTTGGTCAGTGGATTTAAGCTGCTATTTAAAAATGCACTGTATTTGCAGCTGTTTGTTATTTTGTTTCTGGACACTATGTATTTGAAGTTCCTCTTTCTATATCCATTTAATATTGCAGTTTAAGCTAATTATCATCCTAGTGTAAAAGCTTAAAAAAAAAGTTGGGGAAATTAGTATGTCTTTGAGAAATAGTTTATGTTGAACGTTCAGAGGTTTTGTCAGATGATTTCTCTAGCTTGTCCCTCTGAATAACAGCCCTGCCTTCCAACGTGTTGTGCACTTACCTCCATTTGGTACTGCACAAGAACTTGCAACCCAGGTTGTAGGTACAGACATTTAACAGCACTGGTCCTTGTACTGAGCTCTGAAGGTCCCTGCCTATGTGCTGATTGCCTGTCTAGTTAGTGGTGCTGGACTTTGCACCACTGATGACATCTTTGTGTCCCAAAATCTAGTCAGTTTTTTTCACCAAGTCTATTATCCACTTACCAGCCTGCAGCTGATTGATTTGGTGATAAGAAGACTATGGGGATGTTCTGTTAAAGGCCTCACCAAAAGAGAAGATACACACAGAGAGGCACTCTCTTGTCCTCAGCATCACTAACCTCATCACAGAAAGCAGTGGGATTGGTCAGGCACAATCTGTCCTTGCTAAATCCGTGCTGGTTATTTGCAGCCTAGCCAGAGACTGAGATGAGTCTGACTGGCCTGTATCTTCCTTCCTGGCCCGGACTGTTCTTCTTGAAGGTGCCTGTTTGCTGCCAGTATAATTTGAGAAATCATCTGTGTTGGCTTTCAGTTGAGCTTTGGCATTCCTGACTCCAACACTTCCTGTAGTCAAGTGCAACTTGGCATTACAGCTCCAACTCAGAGTTTTTCCTATCTGAACCATACATTACTGTTTATGGTTCACATCTTAATCTTTTTTCTTTTTTGGTGGATCTTTTAACCATATGATTTCCTTTAAGCAAACAAATTACACAAAGATGTGACGTGAGTGATGGTAGTGGTAGCAGCTCTGCCTACCGGGAACAATATAGAAATTAATTCTTGGTCTCTTCGTATCTATTTCTGGAAGAATCCTTCTGGCAACAGTCGATAATATGAATTATCTTCTTTTGCTTGTGTTCCTTCACATCCTTAACCTGACCTAATAAGGCCATTAGTGTATCTTGTTATATTTAGCCCATCCTCAGATAAAATACTGTAAAGTTATGTTACTAATTTAATATTTTAAAGTAACTTTCTCATCTAGATAAGGAATGTTGCTTATTTTGGAATGTTAGATTGTATTATGTAATTTTAAGATAAAATAATAATTTGAAAAACCACATCAAATACAACAATACAAAACTATACTGTGTTCAAAACTGCTTCATCTCAAAATAAATGTTGTAAATGAATCTATTTCGGTAGACTGTCACAATTGTGCTGCTAATAGCACAGATATAGAATAATATTGCCACATAAAAAACTCCAGTGATTAGTTTTATACCCAGGGTACTAATAACTGTACTGTTCTACAGGAAACAGAACTGAATTGTGTATATTTCTATATACAAATTCAGTATTTACATATATGAAGAATATAAATACAGTAGTTTAAACATTGAGAGGCAGCCTACTTGCTCTCTGTTGGAATGAGACTGACATAACAAATTTCTGTCAAGATATACATTGAGAATCATGAGTGGTAGAAATTATTGTACTCAAAGCAAAGTTGATGATTCTTTGAATTCATTAAGTGGGATCAGATTTCTTCAGCAAACAAAGGGAACTTTCTAATAACTCCTTGCTCTAGTGTTGGACAAGAAAACAAAAAGTAAAAAAGCAAAAGCTGCTTGCCCAGTAATCAGAACTGAAATATACAATAAGATAGTTTCTTGATGTGTCTTTTCATTGTTTTTAGCCACTTAGGACAATGCTTTGCTTTACTTGATGGAGTCTGGGGCTTCTTCCTACTCTTCCTTCCCCAGAGTTTTGCACTAGCAATGCATGGAGTAGATGTAATTTGTTAGTCCAGAAGCTGAACACAAAACAGTATAGATTATCTCATTGGCTTGAATTCAAGCTTGCATTAGATGGATTACGTTTTCTTACTTTGGATCAACTAAGATGATCCTGTCAAGCAGTGAGACTTCTGTTTGTCTGGTCTTCTTTGTCCTTTCTTGTTTGTTTTCTATCTGCTTGGGCTAAATTAAGATATGAGTCAGTAAGAATTTATACTCTCTTTTTACAGGAAGTTAAAAATGAGCTTGAGAATGTCACTTCTGATTAGATTTAAGGAGATAGCTGAAAGTGGGCTAACAGCTTCTGTTTCCCATCAGCATCCAGCATGCTGAAGTGCTTTAAACATGAGCATGATTCCCAGTTCTTTTAATTAGAATATGGTTTAGAATTGGGGTTACAGTGCAAGCATGCAATCAGAAAATGTTTGTGTCTGTGAAGTTGGCCTCTTGTTTTTCCTACTCAGATAAGTATCTATTCCACTTTCAAGATCTGGTTGTGAAATATGACTTTCTAGCCCTTGCAGTTAATTCTGATGTTAAGTAAAATATCTGTTAGTGTTGAGAATAAGTGTTAGAAGAATGAAGGTTGGCTCATTTCAAATAGATAAATTGTCATCCAGATTTCACTTTGTTGTTGGGAATTCTGACAGAACAGGTGAGAGAAAGCCAAACAGTAGAACCTGACTTTCAATCCAGGCTGTTTGACTTTGTTTTTTCACTTGAAAACAAAACTTGCCATCAAAAATTCTTTTGCTTCTGATAGAAGAAAGTTAATCAAAATACTTATTTTTCTTGACTTCAGTGCATAAAACACTCGTATCAAAATATAGTACATAATTTTGCCATTTTTGAGGGTAGTATTGTGCAGTAAGGCAGTGGATTTTGTTGCTGATAAACTGAAATTGCAATGACATACAGAATAGCTTTTAAACTTTTTAATTACAGTCTAATTAAATTTGACTGTACTGTGTATTTTAAGAAAGTGCCAGCATATATTTACATTTAAAGGTTTGCACTTTTAAAAGTAAACTTCATAAATTAAGTGAAGAGGCAGGGCAGTAATTGTGGTTTTAGAGTATAAATCAATAGTTATCACCCATTCTGAGGCAGTTGATTAGATCAGCTTGTGTAATTGGGCAGAGTAGGGGAAAGCATTACCCAAAATTTTTCTATCTTGGAGAGAGTGAGAAGCAGCAGGAAAATCTCAGCTAAATAGGGTTGGGCATGATTGCTCTTAACAGTTGGATGAATTTAACCAATTAAACCATTTGGCACACAAAGCATATCTTGAGCTGAGGTGGGCAGGGGAACAAATGGGATCATGAGAGAAGAAGAATTTCCAGCTGTGTAACCAGGACGAATCAGCAAGAATTCTGCACTTAACCAGAAGAAACTTAATGGGCCTAACTTTTGAAAACATTGCATAATGTTCTGTATTTACAAGGTGATTTGTTTATGTTTATGTCCCCTAATACTTTAGGCTTATTTTGGGAAAGAGAAACAAATTTGTTGAACTTAGAACAATTAAAAGCAAAACAGACTTAATGAAAATCCTTCTCTTTAAGCCTTTCCCAAGAGTTTTCTTATAAGTACTACAGCAGGAAAAAGACTTCACTTTTTTTTTTACATAGTGCGGAATGGATTGTTGAATATTGCTTTATCTATTCAGTTGGTCTGAGGTGGGCAAAGAGCATAAAGATAAGGTGGAAGGAGTTCAAAGACATTAAGTGATATGCAGAAGTCTTTTCAGAACTCCCTGTACCCTGTCTTTCACTTGGATTGCTAAGATTTAGCATATAGTAAGACAGTAACTACCATGATATCAATGGTTTATTTTGTACTTGTTAAATATGAGATTGGTACTCCAGTTGATACTGCTTTCCCATCCTACTTGTCATGCTGGTGAGGGCACAGTAATTTGAATCCTAAAATAATGTTTTTAATCACTTGACAAAAATGACACTTGCCTTAATTATAGAAAGGTCTGTACGTGAACACATTCCATTTACACTTAAAATTGAAGTGAAAGCGCAGATGTGTAGAATTAACAGAAAATTAAACTTGACATCTACTCTTAACAAATTTTTAATGTGAGCCCACAGATGACATTGAATACATTTAGCCAAACATCATATTAAGAAAGAAAGAGAAAAAATAAAAGTGCCCAAAGAGTAAAGACTAGTTTGCTTATCAGTGTCTGGCTAGGGAACATAACAGCTGCTGCCATTTAAACATTGCTACCAGACAAATGCAGTTGGATTACCACAGTGAAAGAACCATGGGTGAGGAAGTGCAATTTTCTTTAAAGTCCACAATATTATGTGGCAGAACTTCAGCATGAAAGCAGTCACAAAGGGTGGTCAGCAGCAGTGGTACAGCATCCAAAGTGGTTCTTTAAATGCTGCAGCTGTAATACTTCAGAGTTCTCTACTGAAGCTTAAGATGCAGCAATAGATGATTCCTGAGCCCACCATTTCTATTTTGCTGTTCTTTTCTTTCTCCCTGTCCTGTCCCCAGGCTTAGCAGCACAATTACAGTTATTCTGAGTCTGCAAGGCCAAGTGTAAAGAGTGAGGTGCTTGGGTTCCAGCAGGAGTGAGAGGGCAGGGGTGTCTGGACCTGTGGGGGTAGGAGTGCGGCTGCTTGGGTGTTAAGGAGAGAGCTGGGAGAAAAGGAGCAGCTGTCAGAGGGGACACCTGGGGCTGTTTTTGCATGAAAGGAGAAACACTTCTGTCAGTTGCTGTTGCAAACAAGAATTGGCAGCACCAGTTTTGAGTCCAAGCATAGCACAGCAATACTTTCCTCACTGCATGTTTGCAGTGAACACAGTATCAGGGCTGAGGATTTTGCTTAGAGATGGGTTAGAGGCAAAGCTCTGACAGCTTGTCTGCTGGATTATGTGAGGGAGAAGCCTACTGAAACTACTTCAGAAAGGCAGTTAGTTATTGGAGTGGCTCATTGCTGTTATGGCTGCTACATTAAATCCTTGCCATGCTCCTGCTGACTTGCCTGCAAAATAATCTTGCTAATTCGTGAACAGTAAGGTATAATACCACATGTCTGTCTAGCCTATAAACTGCACACAGCTTCAAGGTAGTGAATTCTGTGGATTTACACAAGATCCTGTGTGAATGGTGATGAATCAGTTCAGCTCTGCTGCGTCAGCCAACAGCAATGTGCAACAGGAACCATCAGAATGTGGTGTTAATTAGTAGACAGCAAAAGCCAAAAAAAAGCAGAGGAATGTAAGAAAGCAGATTTTTAATGTGTTTCTTTTAGTGTGTTTCTTCTGTATTGTGAAGAGGAAAAACAACCTACAGTGGGAAACATGAAAAAGCCTATTGTACAATTAACAAACGTTCAATTAGAAGAGTGGTGGGGTTAGGATGGTATTTTACATGTTTATATTTAGAAAGATTATCGCGGTGGAAAGAGATGATCAAAAGAGAAACGCTCACCCATGTCCTAGGCTTGCAGTAGAAAACTCCAAAAGGAAGGATCTCCAGAAAGAGATCTTTCCTAGTGGCAGTCAGCCCTTAAGTGGGTCTAGGAGAGGTGCAGCCGGGCTCCACCCCTTCCAGTCACACAGCTGAATTGCCTTCACCTGTGCTCCCATGGCTGACTCAGTCCTTGCCTCAGGTGATCAATCACTGGTTCAGGCCGTGACCCAACAGTTTCCATACAGCTACTAAAAAAGCCTCAATAATTCTGTCACCAGCATCAAGCCTGTAAATATTCACTTCTCGTAACTGATGAGGCTTTTCAGTGCACTGTTTCAATCTACAGACAACTCTATTCTGCATTTAATACCTTGCTGTAGCAATTCTATACCATGGAAAAAAGGTTACTGAATCTTATGTGGTGCTGCCTTAGCCCTTCATGTGTATGATCTTACAAAGAAAGACATCTGCAGTGTATTTGAGGCTTTGAGGCTTGAAAAATGGGATGTAGTGATGGCAAGGTAAACATGGCATCTGAAGTGATTGTAAGCAAATGTGGATAAAACGAATGAGGTGGAACAACTGCTTGTCTGGAATGCAGAGTTGTCTGGAATGCAGAGCCTTCATATGTGTGTGTGTATATGCATTATATACATATGGTAGTGGATACTACAGGATTAAGGTCTGTATTAGTTCTATGGTCCTGAGTCACTGACCATAGTTGCTTGAAACTCAGTAACCAATACTTTGACAGTTCAGTTTGGAAGTTTGTCTTTTAAAAGGTTTGGGCAGCTGCTACTTAAATGCTGTTATGCCATCTCTACAGGATACTGGCTTGCGCTTTCTCCTAGAAGTGAGAAATAGTCACCCTACAATTAATTCAGTAAGACTAGACAAAACGTCAGTAAATTTGTTAGTCTTTAAAATACAGCTTATTTGTAAAGAAGTTTAATGTGGGGGGGATTGATTTTTTTTTAATATCCCTACTAGTTCCATATTCCTTCCTACAAAGTACTAATTAGTACTAGTTGCACAGAAATATTTAAGTAGTAGTTGGACTTTCTTTGCTTTTTTTTCTGATATGGTGAAGGAGACTTAGTTTTCAATTTTGCCCAGGAGTTGTACTGCTGGAAATTTTAAGCAGCATGAAGTTGCAGGAAGCCTTATTTACAGTCAGCCTGAATTGAACTGTTCTGATCATTCCATCCTTTTGAATGTCTCTCTCAAAATCCTTCAATTATAAACCAAAAGTGTATAAGAACTGGGCCAGTATCTGTTGTACTTACTGCAGCGTGCTGAGTTGTCTGAGTTTTAAGAAATCGTATTAAAATACCAAACGAGATTTGAATCTCTGTAGCCATATGCTGAATTTCAGAGCTAGAGTGTAGGACAAAAGGTCACTGTTCTATCTGTTATGGAACTTTCTTTGTTAATTATGCATTCACCCATCTCTGAATATGCATCCCGCTATCTTGTTAATTAAGTTTTGTTAAGTCATTTAGAGCCCTTATCCCATATTTAGAACTTCAATTTTTTTTGAATCGTGCTATTAAATGTACTGATATTTTGATATAAGAAGATCATGATTAAATGTTATGTTCTGTGTGCACATCTTGTTGTTGTGTTTAGTACTCTGTAGAGGTTTCAAAATGTGTACATTTCTGAGGGCATGAATTTGAGGACTCATCTTTGTGTGTTAGAATGTAGACAGATAATGAGAGCTTCTGCCACTTTCTTATTGTATATAGCTGAATTAGATTACTTTTCATTGTTTGTAGGATTCTTAAAACTTTTTTATCATTATGTAGTTTTTTCTCAGTTCCGTGCCTCAGAGAAAGAGCTGAAATTTCTCTTTGGAGAAATAAGAAATGTAGGCAGGTGCCCCCCATCTCTCACATTAAAAAGTAAGAAAGAGCTCCCTGCAAGTATGGTGCTAGATCTTTGCTTGTTTTCTGAATGTCAAACTGCAAGACAAGTTTATTTAAATACTTTCTTAGTGTTACTTGTTGACATTGCAGTTGTCTGTGTTTCCATCAGGGTGTCATTTGATCAGTGGCAGGAAAGGTGTAAATTAAACAAAAAAATAGAAAAGTTGAGAACCTTAGAGCTGGAACGGTTTTCATGGCCTAAAAATTCTCATCACTTCAGTTTCACACTTTTGGGATTTGGCTGAAACACGCTCTCCTTATTGAACTATAGAATAGAATGAATTAACATTATATAATCTTTGTTGGCTGCATTGCAGCATTGTGGAAGTCCAAGACTGCAATAGCTCAGTGCAGTCAGGTTGTCCCTATGTTGCTTTTTTTGTTACATGTGCATGCATGCATACACACGCAAACACATATGTATGTGTGTACTTATTTCTATGTTAAGGTTCTTGCACTGCAACATATAACAGCACAATAACCTGCATCCCCTTCAGGCTGTTTTATGATTGAGTTATGTGACACACCAGCCCTAAAATCCACCAAACCCACGGCTGCTCTTGGAGATGACTTCAGCTACATGAAGTACTTTCAAAACAGCATTTTTCTTCCTTCCTTGTTAATCCAGGATTTCTGTCATCTTTTTCACTTTAAATTTCAGGATTTTAAAGCAGTTATATTTAAATGTTATTTTCCTATTCTGTTGGTTGGTTTGGGTTTGTTTTTTCTTTTTGAAGTAGTGGAGAACTTTGTAGGAAGAATGTGTTTTAGGAAGCATTTTTAAGGGTGATAGCTGCATCTGTGTTGAGAGATAGGAAGCAATAGTTTAAAGAAAAATGCTCTAATGTTGGCTAAGTTGAACTGCTAACTTATTGTAAAAAGTTTCTATTTCATCGAGAATACATGTATTTCTGCCTAGTTAAAATGTATCAACATTTTGAGTAACTACAAATATTGCTTTGGAGGTTTCCAAGCTGTACATGTATTAATGACTCTTTTCCTATGTGTTCTTGTTTGCAGACCAGTCTTTCCATATGGGGATGGGGAAGTCTTGGTGTTGTGCTTTTTCTAATAACTTTTGGACCCTTCGCTATATTTTACTTTGCATTTTATATCCTCTGCTTTGTGGGTGGGTAAGTATGCTACTTACTATTTGTATATAGTTGAGGTAGAACTTTAACATGTCTGTCAGCAATTTGCTCTGAAAATCTGAAATGACTTCTATGTAATTGTGTGCGTTTAAGCAGCTTCATATGACCTTTTTTTTTTTTTTGAGATCTCAAATTTATTAAAATTAAGATTTATATATTTTTTTGTTCAAATGGTGCTTATACTTTTTTTGCCAAGAGGAAAAGGATGACTGATTTTTAGTAAACAGGTGTAAGTATTTTTAATAGCTACTAGTGAACAAATATTCACATAACACCAATGTTATCTTTAGTTCATTACTTTCCATTACTGTGTTGGTTCTTATCCCAGGTACTTATTAAGAAATTATGTCCTCCTTCCTTCTCACTAGCTCATTTTCCTACGTAAGATGATTCATTCATGAGGAAAGTGAGATGGTGTTTTTCTGTATATATGGAAGTGTTGTCTTGGTACACCTTGAACAAGCACGTCAGTTCAACAACTGTAGATATTTAATTTTGTAGACAGGAAGGATGCAAACGTAATGCAGTGGTAGTAGCAGTAAAAATTATTACATTGTACATTATAATGTCTGCCTTATAATCTTTATTTTTGATGCCAGGTCTAAAAGCATTGGTAGGATAATCTTCCCTCCTCTTACTCATCCAAGTGTTCTACAGAATAGTAACATTTCTTGGCTCTCTAACACCTGCTTGATTTCTAGTGAGGGTATTTGTCTAATTTTTTTCTCTCTGAAATACTCTTTTGCCTTTCTTATTGGGTACAGTAAAGTATGTATGTTCTACTGAAAAATACAATAGAGTTAAGTCGCTAGAACTGGATATGCTATTTGGGTTTTAACAATGTTAAACATAAAATCCTATCCATGAGAATTCAGAGTTATCAGTTTACTAGATTGATGAATTAGTTAAAGGCATTTACTTAAAAATTAGCTTGTCTTATTGAATCTTGATACATGTATAATTGGCATATTTTGCTGACTGTACAACATCAGTGTACTTTGATTTACTGTTGTAGCTAGTCAATGAACATTTATCATCCCAGATCTAAATTCATCTTCCGGCAATGTTAAATTCAGTTAAAGCAGAATCTGTATCAATTTTCCTATTATGTGTTTACTTATATGGACAGATATGAGATCTTAGCTTTTCTAGTAGAGTCTTTAGTTTAATATATACATCTTCTTGGCTAAGTTCTGATCCGGCCCTTTATTACTATGCGTGATACTTAATTTGACAGCCAGCATACTGAAACATGAGTTCTGAGTCATTCAAACAGCTTTATTTCCAAAATTTTCCTGCCTACTTTTTCTTTTTGAATTAATTCCCATGAGGCTATGAAAAATGCTTGCTCCTGTTTCTCTTACCTTGATTAGCATAACATAACATCAGTTTCATAAATTATGAAAATAAGAATTAAATTTTGATTCATTTGTAAGAGTTTCTTTAATAATTACATTGCCCTTATTTGGAGTAAAGTAACAAATTTGGATCTGTTTTTTTAATGCTAAAATTTTGAGTTGTTAACCAATTTGGCATGCAGTTTTTTAGCTTTTTGCAATTGTTCATAAATAGTGGTTTGTATCAATGGTTTGGGATTTCAACTAGCTGGGAGTCTGCTTCTGTCCCATTTTGCAGTTCAAAAAGGAGAAAATGTTGAATTGTAGTTATCTGCATCCTGAATATCAACTTAATGTGTATGCCATTGAGTTGTGAAGAAAAATGCTGATGCTATAGCTGTACCAACATAATGTGTTTCAACCATTTTACTTTGGTTTTGTGGTATTTAACTATTTTTTATATATTCTTAAATGTACATTTCTTCTTACAAGCACAGTTAGCTTGTAGTAAGTGTATTATTGTTATTTACATGCATGAAACTTTTTGTATAAAAAGATTTAAACCAAAAGTCGTCTTTAATTTTATTCTTTTTTTTTTTTTTAAATCAGGACTCATTTCCAAAATATTAGGTTTTGTTGTTTGCATGTTTTGTAATACCTCTTCCTTCAATTTGGGATTTCAAAACTGATCACTTAGGAAATTCACTTAGCTTTTTCCACCAAACAAGAGGAGAGATTATTTCTTTAACCTTTACAGCCAAGACTATTACAAGGCGTTGAGCTTTACAACATTTTTTTTTTTTTTGCCTCTGCTTCAAGTATTGTTGCAATTCCATTTGCCTTAGTGCTGAACCTGTCTTTTACCTGTCCTCTCTTTGTACCATGTGTGTTTCTTACCTTACCTTTCTCCTTCTGTCATTGAATCTCAAAGTAGTGAAATAAGAACTATGTTATTTTCAGTTCTGCCAGCAGCCGATGTTCTCAGAACTAAAATTTCTTAGACCTGCCATCACTGACGTATAAAGCAATTTGCTCTGTTGTAAAAAGCATTATTATTGATACTTAATCGTATGCATGTGTACATGTCTGCCTGCCTACACTTGTTAGTTCAGTTCCTGGCCAGATTGAGAATGATTGTGAAGCTGCATTTTGACTTCCACAGAGCATTCAGCTGAGGTTGTTACTTTTCACACTTAATGGGAAAATGATAAACCTGTTGCCTTCATTTTTTTGTCTTTCACCATTGTTCTAATGTTAATCTGTCTGATCTTCCAGTATCTTTGGAAGAACTTCAAACTGAGAACTACAGTCTCATTCCAATAATTTTTAGAAAAGACTAAAATGGTTTTGCATTTACTGAATTTAATATCCTTTTGATTAATTGGATTAGCATTTGCGCTGGAAGCTTCTGATTAGCTATACTAAATAGTGAGGCTATATATACTTCTGTAATGTACTCAAGATTTTTAAGCTAAAGAAAATGTATTAATTTCTGCTCTGGAGGCAGAAGTTCTTAGCTTTTCTAGCTTAGAAATGGAAATACATATAGGATGATGGACATACATTTCAACTACATTGGTAGCATGTGAGCATTTTTGAATGAGTGCAATTTTTGACACTTGAAACATGTCAAAATGTTTGAGAGAAAAATGTATAGCTTGTTACTTTCAAGGCTTCAATCCTTTTAAATTAACAGAATTATCTCACCCCTTCTTTTTCCTCCAAGTTGCTGATACTTGTTTGAAGTTAGAACTATTTCTTAGGGGAAAAAAAAAAAAAAAAGGTCTTTGAGAATACTTTTTTCTTTAAAAGCAGGTAGAGATTTCTAGTCGGAAATTGGTAGACTACAAATAAAGTAAATCTAAGTGATGAGTGAAAACCATTTTTAGCATCATGAAACAAATACTGGGAGGGTTTCTAAGCAAGTTTTTGTCCTTGAACTCAATTGAAATGATAATAATGCTGTCGGTGTTATGATTTCAAAGCTATCTGGGAGCATCTAGAGCAGAAAAGCAATTAGAACTTTTAATTTTTTTTATTTATCGTCCTTTATTCATATGTAGAAAGTGTTTGTGATTGGCAGATAAAGAGGGTGCTCTAGGTCATACGGGAATCAGAGTATCAAGCGGAATATTCTTCTTTATGAAGTTACTCATAATAATTTTGTGTAGCTTTTTCTTTTGTCCTTAAGATATTAGAGTATAAATGACAGCCTCCTTACTTCCGAATTACTAACCACTAAAGAGTTTATGAAGAATGGTTCCCGGTTTATGGGTTAAAAGCTTTAAATGCTATATTTTTGTCTGCTTTAGATACATTGGTTAGAAATTATGTTCTAATCATACACGAAGAATGTTGTATAACAGGAAAAATCTATGCTAAAATAATGTTATTTCAGGACATTTCTAGGCTGGGACACCTTTGTGAGAACATACGGTCACAGGTATTCATCAGCTGGCCTTTATATTGAATAGTTAAAAAGCTGTGCGTGTTCAGCCATCCCAAGGCTACTCTTGAGCAGCAGAAGCTTCTCAGTGTTTTTTATGCTTAACTTTTCAAAGGCTGCTTACTTCAGTTGTGCTATAATTGGCACAGCCTTTATGTTTTCAACTGTTTCTTATTAAAACAGGCTTTATGTTTTTGCACCCTGGTGTCGTAAGCCATAAATTATTCCTGTTGCAGCAAAATTGAATTTATTGTAATAGTTATTTTCCCTTGTGCATTCATTATATCACAAACAAAAAAGTAATAAAAATAGCTGTTGTCCTGCTTAACTACAAATCATGATTTAAATATTATTGTGGAGTTGTGAGGCTGAAAAATAATGAATTTCTATTATAAAATTTAAAAAAAATAAGTGGTCCAGGAGTATGCTTGTCTTTAGAGGTTATATGTTGTCTTATTTAAACAAAACCAAAACCCCAAACCATTGTGTTCAAATTATTTTTTCCTGTAGTTTTTTTTTTTCTTGTCTCTCTGTTCCTACGTGCTTTGATGAGACTACTGGATTTTCATTTTTTTTTTCATTTCAGTTTAATGTATGTTTTTATTCTTTCTACGTTTGATATATCCATTTCTTCCTGGTGCTTTTCTGGTTCTTGTAAGGCTCTGGAACAGGTTGCCCAGAGAAGCTGTAGATGCCCCATCCCTGGAGGAGTTCAAGGCCAGGTTGGATGGGGAGTGGGCAGCCTGATCTAGTGGGTGGCAAACTTGCCCATGGCTGGGGTTTGGAACGAAATGATCTTTGAGGGCCCTTCCTACCTAAGCCATTCTGTGCTCTTATGATAAGACTGGGAAACTTCTGTTTAGTATTGCGTTAGTTATTTTGAGTAACAAGATACGTTGAAAGAGCCTTGCCCTATGATAACAGTAAAAGTCATTATATACTGGTATTTCATAACTTGCTGTGTGATGTTTTTTAGTGGGGAGAGAAAAAAGACTGTTGTTCTATTGGTGTTTCTTTTCCAATTTTAGGGGTTTTGTGGTTACTCTTTTATTTGGAAAAAGTAACTCAGAAAAGTACCTTGAGCAGTGTGAACATTCATTTCTTCCTTGTACATCAGTTGGTATCCCTAAGGTAAGGAGGCTTTAATGTCCTTAATTTGTAGATCAGATTTTATAGCTTTGAAACTATGAGTTCTAAGTTACTAAATTTTAGTCTAAAAATTATAAATGTACTAATTTTCCAAGATTAAATGATCTCACCTTTTTGTTTTCAGTCAACTGGAAAAGTATTTATGAAAGTGCAATGCAAGATTTTTCCTTCTAGAAATACAAACATTTTAAGCAGTTATGGAAAGTTTCTTTCAAGTATTGTTTCTAGCTTTATAACGTTAAATGACTTGTCTTTTGACTATCTTTAAGGCCAAAGAAAAATAATGGAAATTCATATATGAATGTGGAGGAGCAATGTGATCCCCTTTCCAACTTTGTTTCTGAAATTTTAACAGGCAGATCATCTTGGTTAGTAGTTCTAAATTCAGGCTTCCTAATTGCATAAATATGGATCTGTTCAGAACAGGTTCGTAATAACTAACTAAGATGTGGAATTACTGTAAATTCCTGGTTTATGAACCTATGTGTCTTGACAAGTATGTCTTGCCCTAATCAGTTTGAACTCCTCAGAATAGAAAAAATGATGAACCTGAAGATTGTTAGTTATGTTATGATGATTAATCTTCCATACGTTTCACCTGAGACATCCTTCAGCCATTAGATAGTCAATCGTGATAGTGTTTGTGATGAGGGGGTTTCAACTTTATTATCAACAGCACGTTTAAAGAAATGTACTTTTAGATTCAGCAGTATGTTTTCTAATTGCAGTTTCTTTGTGACTCATTCATAGCTCAGTTGGAAAGTTACCTTTTCGCTTAAGTTAGAAACAAAAAACTCAAGTATATTCTAACCTGAGTGTAAATTCATTGGTCTAAATGAAAAGTTTAAGGCTTTATTGCCACTTTTCAAAAAGTAGTAGGCAAACTAATGTTTTTACTTTCTGTTCTATTTAATGAAACTTCATTTTAAGGATCTCAAGTTCTTGGTACTATATAGCTTTCAATGGTTATGTTGATTATGAAATTTTGCTTATATCTCGTTTGTTTATTTGAAGAGCAGGCTTAGAAAAAGTGTTCTTTTAAACTTATTTTACGTGTATGAAACCTTTTAATGTTCCTTCTTTGATCTCTATATGTATCTGTGCTCTAGTTGTTTTATGTATGAATGTATTTTTTTTGTGTGTAATCCTTGCAGTTTTTGTACTTCTGATGTGAGGGTGGTTTTTAATGCATATATGCCATTTTTCTCAACTGGTCAACCTCACCAGTTACTTTTTAAAGGGCTGTCTGTCGAGTAGTGATGGTACAAAAGAGTAATTTCTCTATCAGCACATAATAATCAGAAAAAGATACAGGAAGCGTGTAGGGGAACTTAAACTATCACCTGCATGAGGCTATAGACGAGTTTTGTAGTCAAGTATGGAAATGGAGTCTTACCCACAAACTATCTTGTGCTGCTGTTTGAGTTTTATTTCCTTCTGATCTGTTATTTTAGTGAACTTGCTTCTTTACAGTAAACAAGAAACAATGTAGATAAGTTTCTCACTGTTATTTACTGTATAGTGAAAAGTATGGGTGTTATTCTATATAGTACATAAGACATAAATGTAAGAAAAAAGTTACCTAAAGTTGCTACTGGAAAAAAAATGTACAAATATCACAAATAGCTATAGTTAAAAACCAGCTCTACTAGAAACTACAAAGTTAAATTTCCTGATCTCTTTGAAGTGCATAGAAGAAATGAAACGTGAAGCCAGACCTATTAAGATTGACAGAAGACTAACAGGTGCAAATATAATTGATGAGCCTTTGCAACAGGTAAGTTCTAACCAGTAGTATTTAATTTATTTTTCCAAGTATTGAGTCTGTAATATTGAAGTAGTTGTTAGGCAAATAGAAGTTGAGACTGGCAAGTGAAAAAAAAAATCAAGGATGGGCCAGGATATTGGGCAATATTTTTTGTCTGTTTTCTGTATATTGCAATTTTTCAGCACAGCAGTGGGAATGTATGTGAATCAAGAGAGCTTTCAGTATTTATTTTTTCACTCATGGTTTTATAATGGTAGATAAGTTAATTAATGAACCTTTTAAGCAGATTGATATTGCCTTATCAGGCACACATTTTTTTGCCCTGTTTTGTTCATTATTTCATTTTTCTTTTTCCCTTCCCAATTTCAGGTGATACAGTTTTCCCTGAGAGACTATGTGCAGTACTGGTATTACACACTAAGTGATGATGAATCGTTTCTCCTGGAAATCAGGCAAGCTCTTCAGTATGCACTTGTTCAGTTTTCTGCCAGGTAAGATTATTTTATCAAGCAATTGGACAAATATCTCTGTTGATAGTATGGTAATAGATAAATTATTTTTAGTTTATCCATTGGCAGAGTTCACTGTGTTATACAGAAAGAACATTAACATACTTTAAGATCATAATCTAAAAGAAATACAGCCTTGCTGATCCCGTAGGCAATGAGAGGAAGTGCTGCTTTTTGCCACAGTCTTTTCCAGATTTTGATTAATGCCTAAAATTACTGAATAGCTATTTTTCTGTAACTTAGACACTGAGCAGTGTGAATCCTCATTTTTTTTGCATGCAAGTCAGGTTCACATAAACAGCAGGGCTGTTCCCAAGATGAGTCTATCTGAAAACCTTAATTTAAAATACTTGTATCAGCTTAGATAAGTTTTAAAACAGGGTCTTGCTATTCAGTATGTATAAACAATGAGTAATTTCAAAAGGGTAGTAATGTGATGTATCATTTCTTTTTACAGATGTAATTTTGTCTTAAAGATACTTACTTATTACTTAGTTCATAACAAACTGATGATTTGTTAATTGTCCCTTGTTTTTCTGTTCTTAATCAAGTAGCAGAAAATCAGGGAGTGAATGATTAGGAAATTGTTTATCTTTAGTATGGCTGAAGCCACCTTTATTTATATCCGTGTAAGCTTCAGTACTTCTTTATTAAGTAATGATTTCAAGCATTTCTCTCACTGCAGTAATTATCTGTTTTCTCTTTAGTAAGAGATTGTGGGTCACCTAAGTGTAAGAAACTTCTCAGCAAGTTTTAAGGCCTTGTTGTCCTCTATTACTTGAAAACGCAGGTCAGAGCACTGTTCTGGCAAGATGGAGAGCTAGGTTTAATATTAGGAAAAGTTAATGATAATAAAATGACATGACCAATGATCATGGAATAATGGAAAACGTAGGAAACAGGTTTGAAAAATAGTGAAAACTAGGCTACATAAACAGTACCTTATGGGAAACAGTCTTGTTCTTACATATGAAGTGGATTTGACTGTTCAATGATTTTGTCTATTGGATGAAGTTACTTCATTGGGCGGTATTGAGCTTTGACTTTGTGTTGTGACTACCTTAATTTTTCCTCCTTCAGTATTGCATTTCTTCAAAAATAGCCTCTACTCCTGTATAATTTTCTTTTTCCTATACAATTCCTATCATTTTCCTAGGGCTGCAGCAATTGATTATTATCAGGAGAAAATGATCTAGTGTATTTATAATGACTGCAGTCAGTTATAGCCATAGCAGTCTTAGATTAGTTCCATAATCTCTAATTTCATATGCACTATAAATTTCTGGAGAGGATGAGTACAGCAGACTCCTTTTCCTCCCCCCCCATCTCTTTCAGAACAGTGCTGCGAGGCTGCCACCTAGTGTTTTTGTGTGACTTCATTGTATGGATGGTGGAGCTGGATTATCAATGGTTTTAATTAACTTCCCTTTGAGACAGTTCCACTGCTGAATCTCGCATCTAAATTTTGTTTACTGGAGTTCCTTATCTCTTTCTCTTTTTGAGGTGGAAAGAGAAAACAAACACAAAGAAGAAAGTGTTGTAGAAGGATGTTGCTATAATAAAGCAGTTATACGAGAGAATTTAGACAATGGAACATCTCCAGCGATGGGGCATCCATAACCAATTTGGGCAGCCTGTTCCAGCACCTTACCACCTTCTCAGCGAGAAACTTCCCTGACATCTAATCTGAATCTTCCATCCTATAGTTTAAAGCCATTTCCCCTTGTCCTGTCATTACCTACCATGTAAAAAGTTGATTTCTCTCCTGTTTATCTCCCTTTAAATATTGGAAGGTTATAATGAGGTTTCCCTGCAGCTTTCTCTTCTCCAGCCTGAATAAGCCCAGCTCCTTCAACCTGTCTTCATAGGAGATGTGCTCCAGCTCTCTGATCATCTTAATGACTTTCCTCTGGACACTCTGCAAATGTTTGACATTTTTCCTATCTTGAGGGCCCCAGACCTGAATGCAGTACTGCAGGTTGGGCTTCAGAAGGGTAGAGTAGAGGGACAATCACCTCGCTTACCCTGCTGGCCACCCTTCTTCTGATGCAGCTCAGGATACCGTTGGCCTTCTGTGCTGCAAGCGTACACTGCTACACTGCTGGCTTCTGCTAAGTTTTTCATCTGCCAAGACCTCTAAGTTGTTCTCAGCAGGGTAACTCTCAAGGAGTTCTTCTCTGAGTCTGTATATATATCTGGTATTACCCTGTCTTAAGTGCAAAACCTTGTACTTTGCCTTGTTGAAGCTTCACATGGGCCCATGTTTTGAGTTTATCAAGGTCCCTCTGGATGGCATCCCTTTGCTTCTGCTATATCAACTGTGTCACTCAGCTTGGTGTTGTCAACAAACTTACTTGAGGGTACATTCAATCCCATCATTTGTGTCATTGGTGAAGGTGTTATAGAACACCAGTCCCAAGATCGACTCTCGGGGGACACTGCTTGTCACTGGCCTCTGGTTGGTTATGGAGCCATTGACTGCAACCCTCTGTCTGTGACCTTCTACCCAATTCTTTATCCATCAAGTAGTCCACCCTTCAAGACCATATCTGTCCAATTTAGAGATAAGGATGGAGTGGGGAAACCATGTGAGAAGCCTAGCAGAAGTCTGGGTAGGTGACATCAGTTGCCTTCCCTTTGTTCACTGATGCTATCACTCCATCACAGAAGGCCACCACTTTGGTCAGGCATGACCTACCCTTGGTGAAGCTGTGCTGGCTGACATGGGTCACCCACCGAATCTTCATGTGCCTTAGCATGTCTTCAGGGAGGACCTGTTCCATGATCTTCCCAGGCACAGATCTGTGGTTCACTGGCCTGTAGTTCCCTAGGTCTTCCTTCTTCCCTTTATTATTAATGGAAGTGATGTTTCCCATTTTCCGGGGGTCTTCTGACAGCCATGGCTTTTCAAATATGATGAAGAGTGGCTTGGCAACCACATTAGCCAGCTCCCTTAAGTCCCTGGGATGCATGTCATCTGGCTACCCATAGACTTGTACACATTCAGTCTCAGGAAGATGATCTTGGACTTGCTTTGTCCTTACACTGCAGGGGAGTTGGGTCCTTTACATCCTACCAAGAGATTCAGGGATGTGAGGTTTGTGGATGTGAGAAAGGAGGAAAGAAAAAAAAAAAAAAGAAAAAAACTTGGGCAGTATTTTAGTTTTAAGTTGCAGATTGTGCATTAGGGTTTTTTGACAGATATTTTAAGGTATTGTGAATCAGAACACTACTCTGGGTATTGGTGTTCACTTGAAAGTAATTCAAGCATAAATATTAATGTGTACATATAAAACAGTATTTTACAATGTTTTCTTTGGTTTCGGTGAACAGGAGATGAGGAGGCTTTTTTATTTTTTCACTCTATGTTTGCTGTCACTGACTGTTCACAGGGAGGAGTGAGAAGTAGAAATTTATAAATGCTCTTTATATTCAGGATAAACTAATTAATTTTTATGGGTCACTTTGATAGGTCAAAGGAAACAGACTGGCAGCCTTACTTCACTACACGACTTGTTGATGACTTTGGCACTCATCTTCGAGTTTTCAGAAAAGCTCAGCAAAGAATAGCAGAGAAAGGTGATCAGATGAAAGGTAATATAATGACTAAAACATTTTTTATTTTGAGTCTTGAGTTGGCAAGTGTTCTACATGTGTGAAATATAGTTAACTTTATAATTCAAGTTTACTCTCAAGTTTCTGATCTTTACAGAAAAGTATATTTGCTTTTATTTTCTTTTGTATAGACCAAGCTGAGGAACTTGTAGATACATTCTTTGAGGTTGAAGTTGAAATGGAAAAAGAAGTCTGTCGTGACCTAGTCTGCACTTCTCCCAAAGATGAAGAAGGTCTCTCAATATTCTTCTGAAGCTATTGTAGTTTAGCAGACTAAATTAAAATGCTACCAATTGATTTTAACATATTGATATATACTGAAACCTTAGAGTGTGACTTTCAAAGCATGATTATCTACAACACATATATATTTCCTCTAATTTGTACTTATCAATATTATGAAAATGTATATTTGTCTCTATTTCTCTTTTCATTGGAAAAAAAAATAATTTAGAAATGCTTTCTGGCACAGAGGGAGCAGCTTTGCAGATAATAATTTTTTTTTTTATTAGATCTATTATCCTTACCACTACTGAATAATCTTCATTTAATAAAAGAAATCGCTGTTTGGGGAAAGTATGTAGGAAGAAAAACATTATATATATATTAAAGAAAATAAATTGGAGCTACTTGTTTGATTCTTGGAATTTGGCTTTCTTAAGACTGGCTTCGGAACTATAGTTAACTCATTTGGATTATATGTCAGAACTGCTTATATTCATTCTGAAAGCAGTTACTATGGTGCTTAAAACTGTAAGAATGCATATTACTGTATGTTTTAATTTTATTTTAAGGATTTATCTGTTGGTTTTCATGATATCAGGTAAAACGAGAAACAAAATAATAGAAAACTGTGCTGAGGGTTCTTTTCATTTTGTTCTCTTCCTGTAGGATTCCTAAGGGATCTGTGTGAGGTCTTACTGTATATATTGCTACCTCCTGGAGACTTCCAGAACAAGATCATGCGATACTTTGTCAGGGTAAATGCCAACTCTGAAAGTCATCCTAATTCTTTAGTTTAATGCCTCATAAATTTTTAGAACTTTTTTCTTTTTTTTTAATTCTGTTTTAGAAAATCGATCTAACTTTGCATTGAATTATTTAAAATGAAATACAATCCTTAAGAGTATTTAACAGAACAAATTGGTTTATATGAAATGCTCAAGGGCTTTTTTTTTTTTTTTAACCTCTAGCAATATTAGGAAATGATAAAATGAATATTGTTTTCTGTGATATATCAATATCTTCTGATGTTAATTGGGAAGGTAATGTGCTGGGGTATGCTGAATGATAACTGTTCTTATATGTTTTCTTTAACATGTATACAACATTACTGAAATATTGCACTTATTTTATGAATAACTACTTGAAAATGATGTATCTTAATTTTTAGGAAATCCTCTCCCGAGGAATTCTTCTTCCATTAATAAACCAGCTCAGTGATCCTGATTATATTAATCAGTATGTCATATGGATGGTAAGGTTTATAATCATTTGTTTTTATATAAGCCTTCGCTTGTGTTCCCTTGTTTTCATGGCAAAATGTACTGCGTAGAAAAGTTAACCAATGGTAATATTGGCAGAAATAACTTTGGCTGGCATGTGCGTATATGTTTATGCATGTGTGTATATGCTGTCTTTATTAGCTGTACCCTGTGTTGTGGTTCTTTGGCAAAAATTGGCTGGCTGTTCAGGAGGTATGGTGGTAACCTTGAAAGTTATTTTTTTCTTAACTCTTTTTTAATAAGCGTACTCTAAAGCTTAAGAGACCTGCAAATTGACAAGTAGTAAAGTGGTTTTGTGTATGTGTGCATTTGCTTCTGCTAAGAAATCTCAGGATTTGTTTTAAGGATATTTGTGGTGATCCTTAATAATTTAACCAAGTGGGAAGAAACAAAACCTTACTTTGATGTTTCTCTAATGCAAGAGTAACCTGTGAAAAAACCCTTCATAAAGTAATAATATGTACAAAAGGCATACATAGAACATTTTCATTTTAATTAATGTTATTGTCTGATAATCCAAGTTAAAACTAAAGTTTATTGCTTTTTCCTTGTTGATCATGAGTCACATTTCCTTCTTCAAGTTTTCTCTGCTTTCAATTCTACATTTTAATCTTGGAGTGTACGTTCCAGGACTATGCTGAAAACACACTTGGATTTTTTTTTTTTACATATGAAATTGCTTTAGGTGTACATAATATATTGTTTCCTTTAATCTCCATTTTTATGTAAAAGTTTGCAAGGTTTGCAAGGCTTTTCTAAAGAAATTTTAGTATGAAAATTTACTGCTGCTTCTGTATACTAAGTATTTCAATTTTTGTTTCCCTTTTCCTCCTACACATCTTCTGTTTTTAGTAACTTGGCCTCTTTATTTACTGAGCACTGCCCTCGACTGCATCCAAAGATAGAATTCTGAGGCTTTTATAAAGCTTTCTGTTATGATGATGTCCCAGTTGTTAATTTCATAATTTCTTTGAGATAAAGAAGTAAAGATTCTGGGGGAAAATAAGGCTAATATATAACAATAAATGCTTTCAAAAATTTAATACAAGTCTTACAAAATGAAAGCTCTCGCAGAAATTAAGGTTAAAAGAAGATAGGGCAAATTTTGATTTTTTTTTTAATGGGAATCTTTGACATAAAATCAGATTCAAACAGAAAAAAATTGATTCTTTTGAATGAGAAGTTTAATACTGTGTTTCTTGGCATATCGTAGATTGTTACTAATTGTTTTATATTGAATCTTTGTTTTGTTTTAAAATTAGAAGTTAATCAAAGCTTGTCTTTATGCCATAAAATTCATTTTTTAATAAAATGTTTAGAATTCAACTATTTCTTGTACTGTTACATGGAAAAAAACTTATGGTAGTACAGTACAATGGCTTAGGCTGGAAGGAACCTGAAAGGTCATCTGATTGCAACTTCTAAGAAATACGTTTTAAAATTAACTTTGGTCAAAGGTATCCACACTTTGTAGTCTCTTTTCTGTGCAGCTCATGCCAGTGTGCTTTGGCAGTGCAGGGCAACTGCTATGTTTCCATGTGATAGTGAGCGTTTATGATAGACATGAGTGATGTGGTTTTCTCTCCACCCTTGCTTTGGATATAAAGACAGCTTTATAGGACTCAGCTGTCTGCACCTGCATGCATATGCTGTAAAGCTGCCAACATTCCTGAAATCCCGTGCTGCATTCATAACACAGTTTCCAATGATCTCAACAATGCAGCAGGCTTCCTTTACTTGGATAAATTCCTTAATGTCCTTATAGCAGACTTGCTTATTGGCAATATTAGGACAGCAAGCCTTGGGATAACAGTATATATTGAAACAGCTCAGTAGTTCTTACAGAAGTATCAAGAGTTAGATTTTTGCAGGTAATTACTTCAGGCATTTCCTAGTTCTTATTACACTAGGTCATGGATACGTTATAGAATGTTTCATTTCTTTTCTTAATTCTGTATCTTAAGACACCATTAGTTTGGGAATATGTGGAGGTCCTTGACGAAGTTTAAATCTTTTCAATGGTCTCATGAGTTTCTGCCTATGTTTTTAGGTAAGAACTAAATCTAAACCAAGACCGCTTGCTTGGTTCTTTGTGGGTCTGGCTTTCATCAGTCATTTGGTGCTGTCTCTCTGACCTGGTTACTTTTTTCTGCTGTGTGATCTGGGCATTATAAGAAGATAAGATCTTTGGAAAGGATTCCTTCCCTTTTCAAGACTTAGCACAGCCCGCTGTAGGGGTATGAGGCAAATTGTGATCAGTGTGAAAAGTACATTGAGAACAAGCTGGAGCAAGTTTATGTTGTGCAAGCTACTGTAGCTTTAACTTTGTCGATATTCATGCTTTGCTTAGGAGAGAGCTTGAGTTAGATGTATGGTATACTGTAGCACTGCTCAGCTTTATTGGTGAGACTAATAGTTGTTCTAAACTAAGTATTTATTCTTCTAGTTCCAGAGAAAGCAGCCTTTCCTGTGAGTCTGTGTTTTTTCAGAATAGTGGTGTCCAATCTCTGTGTGAGATTGTTGACTTTTGTTTTTATTATTTTATTTTTACTGTTTCTGCTTGGAAAAAAAGTGAGTCAGATTGCATTCAAGCTTTTATGCTACTTAGTGGGAAGACTGTGAACGGAATACTGATTTGGTATTCAACAAAGACAACTTCAAACTGACTTTTTTTAATAATATTGTGAAAAGCTTTGGATTTTGTTTTGGGGAAAAAACAGCTAGATGTCTAGGAGATTATATCCTAAAACTGATGAGATTTGAGATCACAGTATGTAGTACAGGAAGGAATCATCTGACAGTGCTGGCTCTAGCTTAGAGACAGGTTGGATATGTTTGACAGACAAGGCAGTGAGGTGGAATGTTAACATTGGCCCACAGAAATAGAAAGTACAAATAGAAGCTGGACATGAGCAGTGTGCCTGGAAGGCCAACTGTGTTCTGGGCTGCATTAAAAAAAAGGGTGGCCAGCAGGGAGAGGAGGCTGTGGATGCCTCATCCCTGGAAGCATTCAAGGCCAGGCTGGATGTGGCTCTGGGCATCCTGGTCTAGTGGTTGACGACCCTGCACATAGCAGGGGGGTTGAAACTAGGTGACCATTGTGTTCCTTTTCAACCCAGGCCATTCTTGATTCTATAATATATAGAAGTATATACAGATAACCAGTTTCATTTATCATTTGGATTTCTGAAAATTTTGTGCTTCTCTCACAGTATAAAATCTTAGAATTAAAAGAAGACCTAGAAGTATCAAAATGTTTTCAAAATGCCACTTTGCATCAAAGTAATTCATAATGATTCAGGTCTTGCTTTTATCTGTTTTACATTATTCATACTGTAAAATTTTGTTTCAGATTCGTGATTCCAACTGTAACTATGAGGCCTTTATGAATATTATTAAATTAAGCGATAATATAGGAGAGTTGGAAGCAGTCAAAGATAAAGCAAGTGAAGAACTGCAATATCTTCGATCTCTAGATACAGCAGGAGATGGTTAGTACTGTGTTATTTTACAAAATATGAAACGCGGTTACCAGCATGATCTCTGAAGAACATTCCAAAAATTCAGAAAATGTAAATTGATATAACTTAGTATAAAAATATTTTCTTCATAACAAAAATTAAAAAGTGAAGTGTTAAAACTTGGATCTTCTTGTGTGCTTAAAAGCAAATCACTTTAACCATCTGTATTTTCTTTGTGTGTGTCTTACATAGAACCTGTTCTTTTTGTTTGTTTGCTTGTTTTTGTTTTCATTCTTGTTTTTTTGTTGTTTTTTTTTCAGGGGGGGGAAGGGGAGAAAAGGGGGGAGTGTTCTTTGTTTGTTTGTTTTTCTTCTCTTTTAAGTTTAGAAAATTGGTTAGGTATGTATACTTCCACTGAATTGAAACTTACCTGGCAGCCGGTTCTGAATTTTAGTAATACTTTAGATATTAATGAGTAGTCAGCTAACAGTCTGAAAGCAGAGAGAAATTCTTCTCATTGATTTCTGTCAGTGAAGTATTTAAACTGTAAACCTCTGCTTATCTGATGAGTTTACTATGTAAAATTTCCCTTCTTTGTTTGACGTGTTCTTAAAGTATGTCTCGTATTTCAGGAAAGAATTTATTTGCTCATTTGCATTACTTAATCCTCTTTTTTTCTCTTACTTTCAGATATCAACACTATAAAAAATCAAATAAACAGTTTATTATATGTTATTAAAGTATGTGATTCAAGAATTCAGAGGTTGCAGTCAGGAAAAGTAAGTATTTTGGAATGATTTTTCATTCTGAGAGAGTGAAGTTGTGAAAAACTTAATAGTTCAGTCTAACTTCTTAATTCTTGCTTTTTGAAACAAATTTTAAATGTGCAATTAGAGGAATACATAAAATTCAACTTAGTCTTTAATTTACATGTTTGGAGAGTATTAAAAACTGTCTTTAGTAGCTTAGATAGGTTGTTACACCTTAAGCTGTAGGTTCAGTATAAGAGTTTAACTGAAATGATGTGTAGGTAATACGTAAAGCATCTTTGCATTTCTGCACCTAGATTCAGGTCAGGTTTTTGTTTATTTTTGCTGCTCCAATATATACCTTTGGCATTTTAAGTTTAGCCTTTGGCAAAATTCTCCTTATCTTATTGGTAAAGGCACCACTTGATTGTTTTACAGTGCCTTATGGACACTCTATGTATTGTATTTTGTCAGACATGTTTGCTGCTTTAGTTTATAAAAAGCGTGAGGCAGACTGGATGTTAAATTTGAGAGCCTAATGTTGTTCTGTTGACTTGTTTGTTTTGATTTATATTCATACAAAGTTAGTATGTTTGCTTTGTTTCATGACTCTCTTAATTGGACTTCAGTGTTTCTCTGTAATAATGTAATCTTGTGCGTACTGACAGTGAAAATGTTTAAAATATTCTGTGGCTGGATCCTGAAGCACTGCAGTAATACCAATTAATGTCATTTTAACAGAATACAGTTGAGCAGACATAAATTTAAGTTGTAATGATCTGTACCCCATAAAATTCTGAAATTAGTTATTCTCATTACTTTATTTTCATGCTATTGTAAGCAGTTAAAAAAGATTTGGTGTTAATTTGACTTGTATAATATGACGTGAATGACAAAGCTAAAAGCCAGCCCCTTGTATAGTAGTAAATAGTTGAAACCAACTCTTTATGAGAAAATGACCTTATTATCTTGGTCTTATTAGTGACTGTAAAAATAATTATCCATAGAGAAGCAGGTTTATTGTCTATAATATGTTTTCTTTATTTTCTTGTTTTTATTTTTAATTATGATGCCTACTTTATGGTAAGGGGAAATTCTTAAAAAATTTTAGAAAAATGAACACTGAACTATGTCTTATAGGAAATAGATACTGTGAAACTGGCAGCAAACTTTGGAAAACTTTGCACAGTCCCTCTGGACCATATCCTGGTAGACAATGTTGCACTACAGTTTTTTATGGGTAAGTATCAGTTTATCTTATGTTTCTATTTAGAAGCAATATACTGACTCACAGCACTGTGTAATTGTACCTAAGTGTAAGTATTTACTGAGGGTTAAATATGTCCTTGCCAGAGGTAACCAAAACCTTTTCTTGCAAGTGAAACTAATTATCTTTTCAGAACACCATGCTCAGCACTTCTAAATACCTGTATTAATCTTGTTTCAGTGCTGATCTCTCCATAAGATGCATTCTTTCTCTGTGTGTCACCAAAGCAATTTGTTCTGTTTAGAAAAGAATTGCTTAGAATTTTGTAATTGAATAACTCTGAAACTTAATCATTATTGTTTGTCTTTTGCTGGCCTCACTGAAGCTAATGGAGCTAATGGCTGTAGATGTTAGATTGATTTTTCGAGGATTATGGATCTATTGAAGGTTCTCCGAGAAGTTAAAATACAATGGGAATCTATGTACTCTTTTAGGTATACTATATAATCAAGAATTTGGTAGATTAAATCTTGAGTAATTCATATTTATCATTTTCTGGTGCTTGTTGCTGTTCTGTAAATAAATAACGTTCCTGATGATCATCACTAAGAGTATCAATCATTTTTTTATGTTGTTGTTATTGGTACTTCTTTTAATGCAGTACATGCATGTGATTCATTAGAATTCCAGTTTGAACTTCTTCTCTACTTGTATCGTGCTATACAACCCTGTTGCTTCCACACAGTAATGATTGATAAAGTTTTTACATGTCCATTTTAGGATCAGCAGCCTAGTTCTTAACTGTCAGTTTTGTTTACTGATTATCACCAATACATATATAACCCTCTTTATTTTTTTCACCCTGGATATTTGTTCCAGATATTTAACATGTTCTGGAGTTGAAATTTTAGCTAACATTTTAGAGAATTCTTACTTTAAGATAAAATAACTGTGCTTGTTTGCTTGATATTTTCTATTTGTTTTTTTGTAGATTACATGCAGCAGACTGGTGGCCAAGCACATCTGTTTTTCTGGATGACAGTGGAAGGATACAGGGTTACAGCACAGCAACAGCTGGAGGTACTTCAAAGCCGGCAAAGAGATGGAAAACATCAGACTAATCAGACCAAGGGTCTATTAAGAGCAGCTGCAGTTGGAGTTTATGAGCAATATTTATCAGAAAAGGTAGGAATAATGTACTTCTGAATTTTTTGAAAGGTACTGTTTTTACAGATGGTTGTCTGGTAGTTATGACTACAGTAATATGAAGTTGATTTGATACAGCACAAGTTGTTTGCAGGCTAACATTTAGGGTACTACCTGCGTGTCTTCTCTCCTTATGTCAAGCGGTAAGAAAATTTCTTCAGCTTCTTTGACTATCTTACCAAAAGCATTGAAAATGTGACCTTCAGATGCTTTCTTTCTATAATAGTATATAGAAAAACTAGAGAAAATGTTAAGATATAATAAGAAATTACTTTTTACAGTGCATGGGTGCCCAACCTTTCAGCTTGCCTGGGCTGCACTGAGTGAAGAGCAATTGTCTTAGGCCATGTATACATAGGATGCTCTGGAAGCAATGCCTCCTATTTATTTCTCTGCAAACTACAGCCCATACAGAGAGCGCAGTAACGCTATTTGATAGAGCAAATTCTCGTGACAAAATGCTGTTTTTCTAACATGGTCACTACTGTTAGCTGTGCATTTTCACCAGCCATAAATAAGAGCCTGAATGCCATGCTTGCAAAAATTCGCACCAGCAGAGGTAACCCATGTTCTGCAGCTTCTGTATCCACATAGTTTCTGTGATGTACCACTCACTGCATCACTGCACTCATATCCATAGTTTGGTCTCCACGTTCAGAAAGTGTCAATGAATGTCAATGGATGCCATTGTTTCTGCTTGGAGGAATTCAGTAGCTTATCTTTGCTTCATATGCACATTCATGTCAGACTCCATTCCGTTAGACTGCCCCTTTGCTGCCATTTGTCATACGGAAACAAAATGTCATGGAATATTGGTGGAAAGGTTCGACCTTTCCTGTCATACCACCAACATCCACATCTGACGTTTTGGGCTGACATAATGAAATAGGAGGCATTGCTTTTGGAGCAGACCTCATGAAAGATAAACTGCAGTTATTGTATTTAAGTAGCAAAACTTTTTTGTTTATTTGTTTATTTTTATAAAAACACGAAAAAGAGGACAACGAAAGCATAAAATTATCAAACAGCCCATGTTTGATCCCATTTATTGTGAAACCAGAGCATCACTCTGGATGGATGGAAATAGTTGCAATTCTTAGTGAGTTCTCAAGGGTTTCTTCTGAGATTTTTTATGAAATTTTACTTATTGTGTGCTTCATCCTTGAAAAGAGTTGCTCACAAAAGTGTATGCTGCCAAAAAACCATGACATGAATAGGTATAATTATGAAGCGAAGAGTATTTCTCTCTGTTAAGACAGGGCTTATGTATGTCCAGTAGAATGACATGCTCTGATTTTTAAGTTGAATTTCTGATTGCAACTCTATACATTCCATTTGAAAATTTGCAGGATGTGTATTAATTTTAACTGAAAAAGAAATCACAAGTATACAAAAAAAAAAATTGGTGATTTTCTGGCAATCTTGAATCCTGTTTTCAGACTTGTGAACAAAGCACCTTTGTTCTGAATTTGTGTATGCATAAAAATCACCTTTGAATTCACTCAAAAGTTTCCCTCAGGAAATTATCCCTCAAATCTATTGCAGTTTTTCTGCATTATTTCCTTCACTTTATTTTTTCGCCTCTAAAGCATACCAGTAGGGTTTCTTTAGACTATCCAGATCTTGCTCTGCTGTCTGAACACTCACCATTTTACACAGGAGCCGTGTAATCCCAGAGCTATTCCAAAGCCAACCAACTCTGCCTGTCAGCTGTGCTAAATAGATCAGTTGAGCAGCTGTATTGGGTCTGCTTTAGTGCTGGTTCCTGTGTCTGTTGCTGAAAATGGGAAATTATGTGAGCTTGGGCCTATATAAAAAAAAATGTTTAACTAGCAGCAGTTTGAAATATGTCATACCAAGGGAGAACTGAGAATCTGATGGCTGTCTCTTCTGGTAGCTGTAATACTGTAAGTGTAAGAAGCTACTGTGCTTACAGCTCCTGATAGCCTGCAGAAATTAGTAGAACTGACAAGCTGTTAGGTTGTTGGGGTTTTTTTGTCACTTTAGGATTTCATCCATTCCCTTTTTTTTAATAAGTGTGTTTTTCTTTATTTCTGAATCTGAGTCTTTCTATTCATAAATAAAACTATGCTTGAGTCTGAGTAAGTCTGGATGGTAGATGGCTTCAAACTGATGTGCTTAAATTGTGTTTTGAGGTGTTTTCTAGTGTTCTGAAATTTCTGAGTTTTAATACTCTGAATTTCATCATAGAAAAAAAGGAAAAAAAAAATCTATCCTAGGCAGATTTAGACCTAGAAATACTCATCACAAAGCTATATATTTTGCTTAGATACTTGCAGAATTGTATTGGATTTTGTTTGTGAAAATAAAAGTTTTTTATTTATATGCTGCAAAAGTTGATTTAGATCTCTGTGACAGGCATCTCCAAGAGTTAATATTGATGACAACTTGGTAGCAAAACTGGCAGAAACATTGAACCATGAGGATCCAACACCTGAAATCTTTGATGACATTCAAAGAAAGGTATACTTTGTTCTTGCTATATTTCATTGGCATTTTTATGACAACGGGGTATTAAACTTCACTGCAGCCAGAGGAGGAAGAAAATCAAGTATAAAACCTAAAACCTGTTTTACTATTTTCCTTTTCTATAATTTCCTTCTCTGTAAAAATCTTATTCTACCTTGCCACCTTCTGCTTGGCCATATGTAGCTCATAATTTTCAAAGTAATGGGCAGAAAGAGGTGGAGACCTGAGTGAAATTAATTATGAAGCATGGATAAAAATTATGTGATTCTTATTTGTGTTTGTGCACCAATCTCAGAAAATGCTATGAAGTAGCAGAAAATGCCTATGCAAGTAATATGTAAGTGGTATAATTTTTATCTGTCATCAGCTCTCTATTTTCAGAGGTGAGTTAAGTATAAGTGTATTACTGTATGAAATTTTATCTCTTTCAGGAAGTTAACTGGCCAACTCTGTTCCTTTAGGACTGCACAGAAAGCAGCAAATATCAAAGATGAAACTATCTTTTCAGTACCTGAATACTTAGACTTTATCACTCAAGCCTAATTTTTTTTTTTCAAAAAATGAGTTATCTTTTGTTCGCTCAGTAAATTATATATCCAGCCTGAGAGATTCCTGTGTTTTTAGTCACTAACTAAATGTTCTCATTTGTACTAAAAATTAATGATATGAGCTGCAGAATTTGGAATCACTCTGTTGTACGTGAGGACTGCATTCAAGACCAATAAAAGCATGTTATAAAGTCTGCATTGCTCTAAGTAGGTTACAAGGGCCTTGTATTCTTGTTGAAGAGAGCATAACATTCTCATGTGTTATGAAAGAAATTAACTTCCTCAGAATGGCATGATTTTCTGGGGAGCGTTCTTATCAGGTGATAGCACTTCTATGGATTCTTTCACATTACATAAAAATATATAAGAATATTTGTCTGTATGTATATACAAGTTGATTGCTAGTGAGTACTGATTAAAAAAACAATGAATGAAAATCTTACTCTCCTAAGGCAATTTTGTAGGGGATTAAAATGTCATACATTGTGTGTTCTTCTTTTTAAAAACCCATATCTACTTAAATTACTAGTTACCTTCATGATAAAATTTGTGTGCATGGATGAGTAGATAGTGGTTTGGGTGTGATGATACTGAGGAGTATGTTCGTATAACAGGAAAGTGATATGTCATTGTTCAGGCTATGTGGATAAATTTTTTGAGATGGTGTGATTAGTTCTGTGTGATGTAAGATGGTACTGTTCTGGCTGAACTGAAAATCTTCAAGATAGTAGTATGTGGAGTCTTCCTCCCTTTCCTTTCTCTCTTGCAGCTCTTCCTATGGGTGTTTTCAAGTTTATGCCTAGAGTTTAAGGTAGAGAAATAACCTCTCATAAAATTGATGAAGACTAAATATATTTAGAGTGCTGCTGGAATGGTTAAGAGGAAAGGAAGGAAACATTCAGAGTTAATTTACTAATTTTCTTCCTATATGTACACACATCATTAGTCAGTGAAACAGTTTCTGTTAATTCTATGTTATGCTGCTAACAAAATTAATTCTTGTAACTTTTTTGTTAAGAGTAAGCATAAGTTGAAATTTCTCAGGCTTGCAGTAGAGTTTTAAAGGCAACTCAGACACACATACAATATGATAATGTGTGTCGTTCAAGTACAATTTACGACAGCTTGTCTAATGAAAAAATCATAACTTAAATATTTCTAATGTTGGCATTTTTATTTCAATAAGGTGTATGAATTGATGCTGCGAGATGAAAGATTCTACCCTTCGTTCAAACAGAATGTATTGTATGTCCGAATGTTAGCTGAGCTAGATATGCTGAAGGATCCCAGTTTCCGAGGATCAGATGATGGTGAAGGAGGTGAGCTCTTTACCTGTTTGGGAGATTTTCTGGAAATATTCTTTTTTTTTTTTTTCTGCCTTAAAATCAATTAAAATTTCAAATTTAGTGTTTTCTGTTTCTGTTTTACTGCAAATTGTTTGAAGATGCAGAAGGTTTTTCTGTAGTAACTTTATTAGCTTCATGTAGGGTTTAATACATACCCATGTTATTCACATGGTAATAGAAAACAAAAGTACATAGATATGATTTTTTAAGCTTTCTGCAAAATGAAAACATGGGAAGCCATTGAAGAATATGGAAGTCTTTCACTTCCTTACAATTTTATGTGAACTCAGTTAGATTAAGAGCAATTGAAGATGGAAAGAGAGCTGTGTTTTTTAGTACCCTTTAGTGATGTATTTTGTTAATGCCTGAAGAATCTTAAGGTGATTAGCTTTGTTCTTCCCACTTAACTGCCTCCCATATCTGCAGATCTTACATGACTGAACAGACTATCTAATAACACTTCTACATCCCTTTTCTTGTGTTCCCAAGCTAATCTTATCTACTTGTTCCTTTGCCTGTTCTTTGTTTAGTGGTTTTATCCTTTGTATTATTACTTATATTCACAAAAATTAGTCTAAATAATTCTCATGTATTTTCATTTTATAACATTTCTTTGCTTAACGTTTTCTCATTTTATTTTATTATGGCCTTGTAAATTCTTTAACAAATCCAAGAGAATCCTGAGGATATTTATTTTGGGTCAGATACATTTTAGATCATTCTTTAATTAACATATTTGAATTTGTAAATGTAACAAAGCTATTAGTGTGTTGGATGTAGTCCTACCACTAGAAGTTATGTAAATTGAATAACATAATAATTTAATCTTAGATTGAATAAAGATGAAAGCAAGTCCATCAGAGAGCATGGACATTTGTTTGTTTAAGTATTTTGGAGATTAAGCAGACTTCATGCTCTAGGATGTCTTCTGGTATTTTGTAATTTCCTGATAGCATTTGGTGTTTACCAGCATTTGGTTGTTTGCTAGTAAACTAAAGTGCACTGCTGATAACTCAAGCTACTTTTGAGTAGCTATTTTTTGTTGTGCTACTGTGAGAATGACAGAAATACTAGCTTTATTTCACTTTGAGAATGTTAATGTTGCTTTCCTTTCTATCCGCATTATTGTCGAGGGGGAGGAGATTTTTTTTTCTCTGTACTTTGTTGTTGTTGTTGTATCCTCAGTCTACTGAATTTTCTTAAATGTTGCTGTGTCATATGAAGTAGTATCATATCTGCTTTTATTGTTAGACATATTGGGTGGGCCATAAAAATGAATTCTTTTTGAGGAAATTATATACTGACCTTATGTTAATTTAAATTGTTTATGTATGATGTGAGAGTTAGGGTAACTGTTCTATCTTGTGCTTTTTTATTCTGTTTCCTTAAGTACTCTCAAGTTTAGCTATTTTTCTTATGTATGCTTTTGGGTCAAAGGGTTAGCTGCTTACAGTTCTATTGAATGAGATGAGATTACAGTAATTTTTTTTATTTAAAAATCTGTTGAATTAGAACATTTTAATATTCGGTATGAATAAATACTTATATGGTATTTATACTCTAACACAGAATGAATATATACATATATGATAAGTATATTCTAATTAGATATATATGTATTAAAATATTTATGTGTTTAAATATTTAATAATATTTAAATCTGATTTCTAACACAGTGTGACCCAGAGGAAGTTTGCAACTGAATAATTCTCCTTAACTTTATCTCAAATCTATTGGAAATTATTCAACTATTAAATTGACTCCTTAATGAAGCAATTTCATGTGGTATGAGCTTAAAATAAAAACACATTCTTTGGAGTGTTTATTTTGTATCTATTGCTGTGGAAACTTCCATACATTTTCATTTAGATGCTATTTTAGGAACAGGAAGTATTTATGTGTTGTGTACAAATGTTTCTCAATACTGTGATAATAGTTTTTCACAGAAATGAAACTACAAAAACTTATGAGGACTGCTATTTCTTGTGTGCAGCCCTACATTGGAGGAAATCTAATTTTTTTTTTCTTTTCCCAATCCTCACTGATGCCAGAATCTTTTAATGGGTCTCCTACTAGTAGCATAAATCTGGTAAGTGCTCTGTTTTCCTCTCTCTCCAACAGTAGAGTGTTGCAAATTAGTTTCAATTATGTACATGTTAGGGGGGTTAATTCATTGCAGTTTAATTTCTGAAAAAGTCTGCTATGCTCTTGAATCATATTGAAAGACACATTAAAGCTCAGTTAGTCTGTAAGATAAAGCTCTTTTTTGTACTTTGCCTGAGTCTAATGAATTGCTTATGTAGTTTCTCGCAAAAAGCGTATTAGTAGACTGCAGTTAATTTAAGAAAAACATACATCTTTATACCTGTTCCTTATGTTAAAATAGACATGAATTCCAAGCTTGAGTAATAATAGATGAAATGCTTTGAAACTAAAATCTCAAGCTGCAAAACAAAGCATTTAATTTTAATGCAGTGGGGTTTTTTTAGAACTTGATTTAAAAACATACACAGAATCATGGAATCATAGAATGGCTAGAATCACAAATTTGAAAAAAGTAAAAAATAAGAACAATTTCAATGCATTTCCTCACCTCCCTCTAAGTTGTTTTTTTTTCAAATTATATCTAACTGAACAAGATAAGAAGACTCAGTAGTTTGTTTGAGAGTATTCTGGAAGTCTAGTTTTAGAAAAGTTTGCAACCAGCGTGTGCCTTCCTGGCTTATGTGACTCACAGCCCTTCCTAATTCTTTCTTGGAGGATTCTGTACCTCTGCATGAGTTCCAGTGCATTAGAACATGCTCAGCATGCAGAGGAGTAGAATTTACTCGTTAAAAGAATACTTTTACAGTAAATATTAACAAGCTTCCATGTTGTTTTCTTTTTTGTTGTTGTGATTTTTATTGTTTTCATCTTGTTTTCATTTTGAAATATGAAAAGAGGGTTCAACAGTTGGAACTTGCACAAAATCCTGTTAGATACAGAAGTGAAACATAGGGCTTTGTAATATTTTTTCAATTTGCATGCAATGTTGATAAAGTGTTATAAGAGATTATTGTAACTGGCATTTCTTTAAAAAGACCTTTCAAATATCACAAGTATTCTTGTAAACATAACCTGACATATCAGAATTATTCTTGGATAGGGGTTTCTCTTTGTTATAGATGGATGTTTTGTGGATGTTTAGTGCTACTTTCTTTTATGTGACTTTTCCTAGCTAAGCTAGAAAATCTGAAAGCCTTTATTAAGCATTGTTGCATATTAGCAGAATTCAACACATATTATTTTCATGAAGAATGAAAAATATTATTTATGCAGAATGTTTAATTAAACAGAAATGTTTAATAAAACTCTTAGGCAGAAGAAATTTTACTTTCTGTATTCCTTATTCTTCAGGGTTGTTTGGGTCTTTCAGTGCTTTTACAGGTGTTTGAGTACTGGTAGATTAGTTTTTCCTGGCTAAATTCCATGGCAAGAGTACATTTCTGTACAAATAATATTGCTCCCTTGTGCTAGCTTGTTGCATGAAGTAAAATAGACCTTGGTAAGGTTACTTTAAAGGTCATGGGATTTCTGTACTTTTAGCTAATGACAGTGCGTTAAGAAAGATTAGGTTGTGGCATGACAGTTTTGCATGTTAATTAACTTGTGTTCTTTTAAGATTTTTTGAAACTCTAAAGGAAAAGTTATCTTTATCTTCTTAATTCCTGCCTCTAATTTAACACCTTCATCTACGACACTAAACCAGTAGGGTGCATTTTTGCAGTATAAAACAATTATGGAATATTTAGGCTCTTGCAGATATCATTTAACTTGTTCCATGATCTGAACTTTCCGTATTCCTTTTGCACTGAGTAAAATAGAAGAAGTTACAAAGGTAATACATATCCAAGACCTTGAATAGCAGCAGAAATACCAGAGTTGATCTTCTGGATGCCATTAATATATATTAGTCTGAACTCTGTGCAGATATAAGGAAAAAGGACAAAGTCAGATTTGTGATTTAGGGACAGGTAAAAATAAGTAATGATGCTTTAAAAAAAAAAAAAAAAAACAACCAAACAACAGTAGTTTGATGTCAGAATGGCATAGTATGCGAAGTATTGGAGTTGCCTAAATTAGCTAAGATCTGAAAGCCTATAAATTGTTTCATTAGCTCTGTCTTTGTCATAAATAATAAAAAAAAGCATCTTTAAAACATCTATTAAGCTTCTTTTGATCCCAAATGATTACTGAACAGGGAGATAGAATATTAGCCCAAGGGTGCATGTGTTTATATTTTATAGGGGAGAATGTGTCTGAGAAAATTGCTCACTGTTTTTTATGTAGAGTGGAGAAATTATTCAACTTTTACTGCGCTATATCTAGTTGGCAGTCAGTTGAAAGAAACAAACCGTATAAAGATGTAAGTAATACGTAAAACCTCAGTTACACCACAACTGTATCTCCATAGCTGTACTGCTGTTCTTTTTGTTTTTCAAATGCTTAGAGAAAGATTATTTGTGGCTGTAATCCTATTACATTGAGATATCAAATGAAAGTGGTAAATACATTTGTGTGGTCACAAAAGTATGTGAGACTGTGTGTGTTTTGGGGGGAATTACTTTAGTAACGAGGTAATAAAAACATAATTTTGTTGTTACAGTGCATTAAGTTATCCTAATGGTATAGTGAACTAGAAGTTTGAAAATGAACTAGATTAATCATAAAGCATCTTGCAAATGAGACATGTCTATGATTTTATTCTCTGTTGCTCATTTCTTCCTTCTGCTCTCTCTCCTTCCCCCTGCAGTCCTTAGATGACCTTTCAAATGTCCCTTCTGATGAGACAGTTCAACTCCATGCATATATCTCGGATACTGGTAAGTTAATCTGTTAGAACAACTGCTTACTTTTTTTTCCCAATTTTTGACTGTTTTTTTTGTTGTTGTTTATATATATTACAGGCCCATGAATTCCTAATCCTTTCCTTTTTTTTTAATATCATAAAACATTGAATTCATACTCCCCATGAAGTCCTTGTGATGGAACTTCATACAGAATTGTTGCTGTAGCTCAAGACTATATATGTACCTAAAATGAAATGCAATTCTTGCTGTTTATAGCATTATTATTTTTCCCTTCTATGAAGACAGGAAAAAGTTGTTGAACTATTGTTCATTAAATTTGAGTATTTATTTTTACAGCTAATTAAAGAACAATTTCTGAAAACCAACTTTCTTTCTAGTCAGACAAGTTGTATTAAATGTTCACTTCCCTTGCTAGAATATAATCCCCCCTTTTCTGTGCTTCCTGATTGGCTTAGCTCAATTTAAGATAGTGAATTCAGTTTTTACAGTGGTGGAATTCTTGATTATTTTAGCAAACTTCTGTTTATTAATAAGCTAAAAAATTGTATGATAGGATAGCAAATAATAAAGCTCAGACACTATTTTGCAAATGCTCTAGTTAGATAAGATTCCACTGGAAAATGATTTTGTCAGCAAGTCTTTGGGAAGAGTTTACTATGACTTTTAAACTATGTATTTATATAGCACAGATGAAAGCTGTGAGCAAAAATTGAGCTAACTGACATTTTAATTAAATTTACAGCAGCCCAGCATGGTACAATCCAATAGTCTCTATGTTGTTAGCCCTCAAAGAAGGGGAAAAATAATCTTAAAAGTTAAGAATCACAGTCTTGTACTAAAATCGCAGGCATTACTTGTTTTCTGAATTAAATTTAGAAGTTTTGTTGTTTTAATCCCTAAGGAAAATAAAACCCTGAAACTCTTGTGAATTATGTTAAATTTATAGTCTGATGCCAGCAAGTCCTGATTACTATCACCTTGACTCCATCATTCCATAGTAATTCATAAGAACCAAGGAATATGCACAGGTTCATACTGTAAGGATTAAACTAGAGGTCTCCTTTTTCTTTACCTTGTATTGGGGCAAGATATAGAAGTGTTGCTGCCTGCAGGCAGCTTGCACATGGTGCATCTGTGTGCAGGCTTCTTTCCTGTGCTGTCTTATTTCCCTTTACTGTACTGGGGGGGAGAAAGGGGGGGTTACAAAGTCTTATCTATAATCATTAAGGATTCGGCTTCCTTTATGTTGCAAAACAAGTGTTTGTTATAATAAGATACAATGTAATGCACGGTGGGAGCTGCTTCTTTCTTTTTCTACTGCTCCTGACTGGCATTGGTCCTACTAGAGGTCCGTGGGTTGTGGTACAGTGGCTGCATGGCAGAGTGGTCAGTGTGAGTTTAGAGGATACGTTTTGTGCACACCCATGGGGCAATGGCTTCCTGTCTCTTTACTTTTGGATTCAGCACTCGTCATTCTTCTAAAGGACTGACGCCGAAGAAGATCGGTGATGCTCCGTTCCCACTGTGTGTTTTACAAGTGGGGAATTCTTACCTTGTTAGCCCCTATCCTTGAGCTCACTTTGCAGCTTAGACATCAGCCTTCGGCTTCTCCATAAAATGTGTATACATACATAGAATTATGTATACATGTATACACATACAGAATACGTGCATTTGTGTATGTCTATGTGTATTTAATTTTTCTTGACTGAGAACTACTGTGGAAGTTGTTTTTTATCTTGTAGCCAGTAACTGCTAATGCTAAAGAAAGAAATGAATGCTTATGATGTTATGCTTTCTGTTGTATTTGTAAGCTTTCTAAAATACGACTAGAAGGTACTTTAGAGACTGGAATTTCTTCTGGTTTCACAGTTGTCTTTCACCTCTATCTTGAATTCCTTAGGTTGAAGTTATTTTTTAAAAGATCTATTCTCTAGTCATTAAAGTTGGAACCTTTCCTTTTTTTTTTTTTTTTTTTTTTTTATGTTTTGCATGTGAGTGAAACTTGCCTATCTTTAAGGCTACTTAATCTCTGTGAATTAAATTTATGTTCAAACACTTCTAGTGTTTTGGATAAACGGATGACTTACTCTTCTGCTTGCATGTCCATTTTAGTTTCTCAAGTCTGTCATTTCAGACATTTCTTCACTTCACGTTTGTGTCCTCTCGTCTTCCTTCTTTCTGTTTGTTCCTTTTTTGTTTTTGTTTTCAAACTACTAGTATATGCTGACTATGACCCATATGCTGTGGCAGGAGTGTGTAATGACCATGGCAAGACGTACGCGCTGTATGCTATCACAGTCCATCGGAGAAATGCAAACAGTGAGGAAACATGGAAGACATATCGGCGCTACAGTGACTTCCATGACTTTCACATGAGGATCACTGAGCAGGTAATTCATCTCATTGAAGTCTTTTAAGATTTCTATGAAAGAGTTTTGTTTTTTTCTTTTTTCTGTGTGATGGTGTGGCACAACAGGCGCAACATCGGCTTTCTCAAAGTGGGTTAAGATCTGGAGTAATTGCAGTGTATTTTGCATTAATGTGTACTTTTACACCATTAATGTAATAATTGTACTGAGCTGCTTACAGGTGCAACTGTTTAGTACATTATGCCTGTGTAATTCCTGTAATGAAAGCATATGTACTGCTAGACTGCACTTTTATTGCTATACTTGTATGCTTAGATTCTTAAATCTCCTAAAACAAAAGAGAGAAGAGGAATGAGACACTTGTAATTCACTGAAGTAAATTGTACAATCTCCTGACATCAAAAAGTCAGTGGTCGTAAGAATAGTGGCCTTAAGAGAGTAAAAAAGTCAGATTTTACTGCATCACCTCACTAATCAAGAGTTGGATTTCTCAAATGCCCAACAATATTGTTTTGTTTCAGAAGTAAAATTAACATTACTGCTGAGTTTACAGGCATGATAATGTCAGTGGTACACTGAAACCTTTTTTGTGTTCATGTCTGATGTTCTTATTGACATCTTACAGGTAAAGGCTTGAATCTTTTATTTAAAATTAATAGGAGGGATAAGGATTTGGTGTGTTACAGTATCTGTATGGACTTCAAAGAAAAGTGCTGATTTGATTCACAACCAGTTTCTTTAGTTAGTGGACTAATATTATTCAAAGTATTGTGTTGCTTTTTATATCTGTAAAATAGAAGGTATTCTTTGCTTACATGCTTCTGTTTTGAAATAAAAAATAAACCACATTCTGTTCAATTCTTTTCCCTGGCACTTTGCAAGTGAATGAGATATGTAACATGGGTAAGATGTGTTATGTGATGATTTCTGTAGGCCATAAACATTATACAGCCTTTGTGTCCTTCCAAGGTTAATGATGTCTTCACAAAAAGTCCACGTGCAGGAACTGAAATGGAGCAAAACTCTCATTAAATCTGTAATTTTATGATCTTGTCTAATGAGGAAAGTATACAACCTTTTAGAGACCAGATACTAAATACTGTCTTTACACCTTAAAAAATTATTTAAGATTTAGAGAAAGTATTTGGATTCTATCTATGAATAATCTTGATTCTTCAAGTTCACTTCAAGTTCACTACAGTTCCTCTTGTGAATTGTAGCAAAATTATTCAACATTCTGATATGGTAGAGCCTCATCTTTCTATACTGTTTCATTGAAACAGCTGTTTTTTCTGTAAAACTGGAACAGTGGGAGAAGTCAGCTCATGCCTGTCATCATGATAACCTGTATAAACATACATATATTGTAGTGATTAAAAATTTAATTTCTTCTTTAGTAAGTTTGTAGGAAGTATGAGAAGAAAGGAAAGATGTTTCAGAAAGATGTGCAAGTTCTCTTGATGTATAGTCATAACCCTACTGACTTCTGCCTAAACAGTAATGATAAATCTTGTACCTAGGCTTTTTGAGCAGATGTGAGGACATGAATAATTCGCATTTGCAGAGTATACTAATATAAATCTGTATTCCAAAACTCAGTATTGCTTGATGTGTTCTGAATTTAAATTTTGCCCTTGACTGTCTCCTGAGAGTTGGCACGCACTCATTCTTTACAGCCTACCTGGCTTCTCCAGTTCTCTGAGTTCTGAGCTTTATGCAGAAATTGTTTGTCAGGTATGATATGGTACATGAGAAGGGAATATAATGACATCTATCATTTCTGAGGTTACATGGTGAGTTGAACTTCCACTGAACACAGAGCGAAAAATCTCTTTTTCTTCTAGTTTGAAAATCTGGCAAATATACTGAAACTTCCTGGCAAAAAGACATTTAACAATATGGACAGAGAATTCTTGGAGAAGCGGAAAAAAGATTTAAATGCATATTTGCAGGTAAGCTGTTACGTCGTTTGTTTGTTTGTTTTCCAAGGTAGAAAATTTGCCTGCAATTTTTGTTGATGATTTATAAAAAAGAACGAAACAACACGTTGTGAGCGTCCCAGCAGAAGCTAAGTGCCAAATTTAATTTTGAATAATGTGTTTAAATAGAAATAGCATGGGTCTGTCATCAGTACTTCCCAGTGTTAATATGGGAAGTGCAGGTGCTCATTTTTTGAGATTATGTTACTCAGATTGCAAACAGAATTCATCCAAATAGTATGCCATAAGTTTAAACATTATATTGTGTAGTTATTTCACCTTTCCTGTGCTGTTTTGTTTTATTCTCTGCCATTTCTGCCCTTCCTTCTTTGAACTGGTGAGATTTCAATTGTTTTGTGCTCTTTTTTTTTTCTTTTTTTGGAGCACTACACCACTAAAATTTCTTTAAACTTTCTTCCGTTACAGTCATTTTTGTGGTTACTTTCTGTTGTGCTGTTTCATAAGGATTGGCGTGGCACCCACTCTGCTGAATACCACAACAGCACAGCTTCCCCATTCAGATGAGGACTGTGTTTTATTTCACAGGGACTTCCCTGTCACTTAGCACCAAAGTATCCTGACTGACTTGATGGGTGTTATAACAATAATGAAAATATATTTAATGTATTTTTCTGTGAGATGCTATAGTTAACATACTAGTTAAGAATTATAGAAATTACCTGTCTGCAGATTGTTTCCATCTTTAGAATAGTGTTATGTTGGAATAAAATTTAGAGGATGCATGAAAAAATACATTGCAAAATATGCTGATTTTGTGTATGGTAAACTTTCACTAAACTGCATGACTCTTTTCAAAATTACTTTAAAAATGCCTTTCAAAAAATATTTTACTCAGCTCCTGTTAAATCCTGAAATGATGAAAGCTTCTCCAGCTCTAGCCCATTATGTGTACGACTTTTTGGAAAATAAGGCCTACAGCAAGGGGAAAGGGGATTTTGCACGGAAGGTAAGAATGATTTACAACATTAATGAAACTTTAGTAGAGCATTTGTTACTGTGATGGCTGCATTAAACAAAGATAATGATCTGATATTAAGCAGCTATTTCATATATACTATGTATGAATATGTGATATTCAGTTTAATGTGAGATATATTTCATATATACAATATTTCATATATTAAGCCATGCTTTCAAAACACTTTACCAAGAATCTGAGGGACTACAGAACCATGGATTGCATTAAGAATATTTTAAAATTGTGCTTGTTGCAAATTGCTTTGTCAGACATCTCTGATTTTTTTTTTTGTACTCATTTCTTATATCTTTTTTTCAATTCTTTACTCTGTATTTGCTACTGTTACATACTGTCCAGTCTTCAGCTCAAAAAATGAAATACATTTCCCTTCAAAAGCAGCTGCTGTGTGTTTTAATTGTAAGCAGTGCCAATGATCAAGTTCAGAGCTCTGAACTGTGCGTTTATTTTATTAAGCCACCAGAACTCTCTTTAGAGAAATGATTCTTTGGTCACTTGACCAGTCTGTGTCAGCACCTGCTTTGCAAATATAAGTATTTCTAAGTTTCTATTGACTTTTCATATAAAAAGCATCCAAAATTGTAAGTTCAAGCTTCTTTATTTCTAAAGTACTTAACACCAGAGCATAGTAAAACACTTCTTGTAAGTTAATCATTATTTGTGTGATGACTGAGTAAGATTTGCTTTAACTTAGAAATCTCCCACAATCTTTTGAGCATCACGTTAGTATTTGTACCTCTGGACTGAATATAAGGTATATGTGAAAGCCATGTTTCCCAGATGGTCAGCTGAAAGCAGAAGTGAAACGCTTCTGGAAGCAGGAGTCTCAGAGCAAAGAAATGGCATTAAATGGACAAGAAAAGGAAAGTAAATACAAGAAAGAAAAGCTAAAAGAATAGTAAGTGGAAATGACTCAGGAAGATGATCAATTGAAAGATGTGAAGGCTTGCAGCAGGAATATAAGGACTGAGAAACAAATGAAAATGAAATTAAAACTTTTTGCTGCAGTATGTAATGAGCTTAAGCAATTACAGTTGTCCTTCATATAATTGTTCTCCAGAATAGCATGATACTTCTCATAGTACATTAATTAACTAGTGTCCTCACAGATCATACAATTCTGGTTCAACATCTTCCCCTTTAGATGGACACATTTGTAAATCCACTGCGTAACTCTATGAGAAATGTATCAAATGCAGTCAAGTCTCTCCCTGACAGCCTGGCAGAGGGAATGACTAAAATGTCAGACAACATGGGTAAAATGTCAGAGAGACTGGGACAAGACATAAAGCAATCATTTTTCAAGGTAAGAAAAAATTTGGTAGTTAATATGTACTGATCAATTAATAGGAGACTGTCAAGTCATTTTGACTTATGTATTATAATGAAGAGTTAGGTCCTTGGATAGGAGAGCAGTCTATTTTTTATTATTATACCCTTCTTTATAAGGTTCAGCAGTCGTTCTACTGCAAATGTGGAGTTCTCTTTGATGTTATGTAACACATTAGATGGAATTTGTGCAGAGATCCATCTTAAATTCCGTGCAGCCACTTGAGAACAATGTGGAGGTGTAATCGATTTTTACCTTCCATTCTCATAAAGCTAGCTTGCTGCAGTCACTGCATTCATTGGACAAAGAACGCATGTATTGAAACTTAAGGAGATAATGTCTTCTCTGCTTATTCCTTGTTGAATTCTGTCTTTAATTAATTTTTCTTTCTGCCTGTCCTGCCATGTATTACCGTTATCTTATCTAATGTATTCCTAAAATAAAACACCTTAAAGGTATAGAGTCACAGCAAGGCATGCTATCTTCCTATATACTGGAAATCTTCCTGGTATGTCTGCCTTACCTTTCTTTCCCTTGCTTTTCTACTTCTGTGTCTTCCTGAAAAGTCCTTTGGACATTCTATTTTATACTAACAAAACAATTGTTTATAGTAGATGTAAAACAGTAACCCAGACAAACTAAACATAAACAGGAATAATAGATCTATTATGGTGTGGGGTTTTTTTTTGTCGTTGTAAGGAGTGTGATTTTTATATAATTGTTATGTTCTTATGTGAGAATTACTGCCTCTGGACTTTCTCATTGCTGGCAGCTTCCCTGGTTTGTGACTAGCAAAATATATGCAGTTATACTCACTAGGAAGACTGTTACAGAGCAGAAGTTGAAATAAAGGGAAAATAACATAAGTATGGTTTTTCAGCTAAAGCACTGGGCACTTGAAAAAATGTGCATGATCAAACAAGACCTGATTTGCTGGAATATGAAAATCTGCATCTGTACTACATCTGTAGTATGTAACTGACCTTTGACCAAATGTTTGTTTTTTGTTTTCATAATCATCTTGGGTATGAAAATGAATCTAATTTATTGGAGTTCTACAGTATTGTCCTTCATAAAACTTACCTTTTCTTGAATTGCAGGTGCCTCCTTTGATCCAGAAAACTTATTCAGATCCTGACCATTGCCGTGTTGCAGCAACACTTGATGACAGTGTGAGTCTGACACTGATAAATAAACGAGGCACTTAGAAGCAGGTGTTTAAGGCGCTTAAATTTCTTTTAAAAAATGATGTTTCTTTCTAAAATTAACTTCTTTTTTAGTACTAAGATGGCTTGGCAGTGCATTAAAGTTCACATGATAGTATTTTGGTGTTTGGGGTATTTATTTTTTTAAGATTTGATTGAAGTTTTTATTCTATCTTCTATTTCTTTCTATAAAAAGAAAGTATGATACCAGACTGTCAGCATAATTTCAGTTACGACTGATTTCTGAGAACATTTCAGGAGGCCTTCATCTAATGGATCATAAGTAGTGTTTAGCACATTTCTTTTAGACAAAGAAAAAAAGTTCATATAATCCTGAGTGATAAACTTTCAGTATGTGGATACCAAAAATAAAGTAATAATATTAAGAAACTTGACAGTGAAGTTGAAATTGTCACGAAGTATGGTATTTTGATGTTGTTTTAGTTGAAACATTGATCATATACATGGAAATAAAACAACACCAAAAAAAAAACAACCAACTTTCATGCTTAATCTCACAGCATTTCTGTCCTACTTATCAGTGATTATATGCAGTTTACCACGGTCATAAGTCTGCACCTGTTTTGCCTTTCACATTTTAGGTTTTAGAACACATCAAAGCATTCCTGTTTGTCTTCTTGTGCATAATTGCAGTGATGGCTTGATAGATGTATTTTTACTCAAATAACAGACTTGAGCCACTTTGGGTTTTCCTTTTCCTTCATTGTTTTTCATTCTATCACTGTATCTGTAAATTTGTAATTACAAACATATATCTTAAATCACTCTTGAGGCTGCCATTTTTGCACAGGCAAAGCTAAATTATATAGTCCAAATATATGAGCAGCTTCTTTGCGAAAATTTCATTGAGATTCTGTAAATTGAATAGAAGCTACAATTCTTGTTAGCTTCTAAGATAATTTTAGCTTGCTGTTCTATGAAGTATTAATAATGAATTTAATATTTAAGCAACAACTCAGTCAAAAAATGCACTTGTTGCATTTGTGATAAATAACTGTGTTCTCTTGTGTAATACAACTGTAACTCCAAGTAACTCCATCTTTTATGCAATAGTTTAACAATGTATTGGCTTAAATTTTGGCATATACCAAAAAGCAGGCCATAAGAAGCTAATGCTATGTCTATACGGGATAAAAAAAGATGAAAAATGAATACTCTTACTAGAATTTAGTAAACTCTTCCTCAAATTTAATACGTTTCAGTGGTTCTGAATTTGTCTACCTAAGAAAAAGCAAAGTGACAAGTTCTCTCCAGTTCATGCATTCTTGTATTAAGTTTGTTCCACTTGAGTATAGTAGCAATTCCTTTTTTCTTACGTTACAAAAAAAAAAAAAAAGTGTAAGACTATTTTATCCTTATTTTTCAATTTTTTATGCTGTTGTTGGTCATGTTATGGAAGATTTATGGAAACTTTCATATTATAATAAATAATAGATCAAAGAGTTCTGACCCTGTTGTTTTTATACAGAAACATTTGGCCTGTGAATTGTGCCTGTTGTGAACTGAAATATGTTTGCTGATTCTATCTTTACTCACTCGATCAGGTGGATGACAATATTCCACTTCGAGTAATGCTCCTCTTAATGGATGAAGTCTTTGATTTAAAGGAAAGAAATCAATGGTTAAGAAGAAATATAAAGAATCTGCTTCAACAACTTATTAGAGCAACATATGGTGACACAATTAATAGGTACTGCTTTTCTTATGTAGAGCTGTTGTGTGAGTGAAGTTATGGAGACTGACTAGAAATCCTTTCTGACATTGCTAAATTGGTACATGCTTTCCCCTTTAAAGAGAATGAAGAGAAACCAAGTACAAATTTGATGTAAATGTACAGTGTCAGAGAACTGCTTTCACAGAGCCAGAAGCGTTCATGCTTTTATGAATGTAACTTAATACTGGCTTTATATATGCTTTTTGACCTATGTTTTATATTGTATTTTTTGCTGTTAATACTATTTTTTCTGCCCAATTTCTGATTTCATCTCTGTAGTGTTACAAATGATACATGAGTGCTATCAAATTAGGTGAATTGTAATTACAATTCATAGAATCATAGAATCATATTGGTTCCTTAATTGTCAATTTGGCATAGTGCTGTGGATCAGGAACTTTATTACTGCCAGGTGAGAAGTAGCTTGCCATTACTCTTCTGGAAATTTCCTCACTGTACTTTTTAACCTTCATGTGTATACTTATAATGTTTTCATCATCAGTATTTCAAATATAGGTGGTTCTTGTGGTATCAGTAGTGATGCTTCTGTATAATAGGAATAGCACTGGGTCCTTTTAAAATTATTCCTAGTGGCCAGATGAGAATTATCTTGAAAGCTGTGCTTCCAAACACATGTTGCCCTATTGAATAGCTCTGTGAACACTGTTACTATTTTCAATTTGTAGAATAACAAGCTGAATTTGTATACAGCAGATTCTTAAGGTTTGATGACATTCTTTTTTTTTAAGTAGTGTACAAATGTTAATATCATTTCCATAAACATACCAGATTTGAATATTGAACCGTGTGCGCTGATGAATTGAAGTCATGATAATGTCAACTTCGGTTAGTCAGTATTATGCTCAAGATTACAAGGTAACCTCATAAATAAGTACAATAAGTTTTAAGTAGGTTCTTTGCTTACATAAATGGAATTTGAACAGTGCTTCATGAATAGGAGAGCTGTGCAAGCACAACATTTATATTATGTTGGAAGGAGATGTAATGTCATTTTTCCTACCTGCTTGGTCATCATATATTTACTGAAGTGGAAAAAGGCTTTAGCTTCAGAAGTACTCAGAGAGCAATAAGGGAGTTCAAATTTTTATCTTGAGAATCAGTCTTTCTTTTCATAGTGTGCCATTTTATAGAACCTACTTGATAGCATTGGAGAAGATCTGAAGTTGCACTTTGCACAACAGTACTCTTTAAAATGGTTTACTTGTTTTTCTTTTCCTTCGTTGAAACAAAATAAGAGACTTGTTGCTTTGATTTTAGGAAAATAGTTGATCATGTTGACTGGATGACATCTCCTGAACAAGTAGCAGATGCTGTGAAACGCTTCAGGTATGTATGTCTTTCGTGATATATGTTAAATGCAGAGTACCTGTCAATAGATGTCTAATATATGTACATCTTTTCTGTTCTTTCTGTGTGAGGAAATTTTTACAGTACACAAATGCAGTTTGACCAGGCCCAGATGTTTAGTTGTTTTAAGTGAGAGAAAGTATCTGTCATATAAATAAAAATATTTTGGAATTTTCTCCTCTTCATTAAAATGTTCTTTTTTAACTGATCCTGAAGAGCTGTGGTATTTGGAATTCATCGTGTTACTGGATGAAGTGTCTTGTTTACCTTGATGAAGGCATGTGTGCGTCCAATCTTAAAAAGCAAACAGTTGTTATTATTAAAAATCGTAGCTCCATGCTAGTACGTGTTCTATACAAGGTCGAATAATTGAACTGAATTCTGAGTTTGACATTGTCAGACCCTCTTCAGAAAAATCTGTGTTTCATCATTCTGTTTCCTAAAATGCTCAATGACTTCAGAAGTGTTTGTTGAATAAAACACCCCCCAAGACTTCTGTTTTTTATTTGCATGGAGGAAAAGATATAAAGTAGAATAACCTACTAGCCAAAGGATCATACTTCAGAGATACTCTGTTATTCTTTAATAAAATGAGTTAAGAACATGCGTGTCTTATTCAGAAAAAGAATATGTCATACACTGATGAAAAACAGCTTTTCACACTGAGATTTGTGTTTTGCATGGGGCATTACAATAGACTAAAGTGTCTTCATCTCACCTCTAGCTTATAAATAGTTCTACCTCTGTCAAAGATCCATTGAACAATTAGTAGATCAAAGTCTGTCAGTGACAATAAAGACTGATGCAATATGTGATATTTGAATGCTGTGTAATATATTCTTAAATTTTTCTTTCAACTGATTCCATTCTAAGTAGCAGAAGCAACTGTGAATAGATCTAGTGCATTGTAGATCTTTCTTCTGATTATTCTGTTTTTCCCTTTCTTTTCCCTTCTCTAATAATTAATGTATGTGTTAGGTTCTGTACAAGTTGCTTTTGTGTATTTATCTTATGAGAAAATTTGGAAAGATTAAATATAACCTTCCATTTGATTAAAATTTTAATGTATTTTGACAGATTTGCTTTTGTTACAGAGATGCCTTTTGGCCCAATGGCATTTTAGCAGAGACTGTTCCACGGAGAGACAAAGCTATTAGAATGAGAACAAGAGTAGCAGGGAAGACCAAATTGCTAGAGATAATGCCAGGTAAGGGGATTTGAGATTGAAGCTAAATAATCCTTACTGTATATTGGTGCTGGAGTTAATGTTGATTTGTTGAAAAAATGAAAAGAAATGCTGACTTTTGAACTGTATTCAAATAAAATGGTTTTAATTATTAAAGCACTGAAAAATTTCTCGTGTGGTGACCTTTGCAACTTTAGTTCTTAGAACCAATCCTGTATTTAGTTTCACTAGAGGATTTAAGTTAAGTACATGACATTCATATATTCCGGTACAGTATGAGGCCCCACCTGGAGTACTGCATTCGGGTCTGGGGCCCCTTTGCACAAGGAAGATATGGAGCTGTTGGAGTAGTCCAGAGAAGTGAGGAGCTGGACTTGTTCAGCCCAGAAGAAGAGGCTGCTCTGGAAGGTCTTCAAGTATTTAAAAAGAGCTTTTGAACAAGAAACCTACTTTGTATATTGTGTGATAGTGATATGGCAAGGGGGAACAGTTTTAAATTTAAAAAAAAAAAAAAAAAAGAGGAGAGTTAGGGAGGCGTAGGGAGGGAATTATTTGCTCAGAGAGTGTCACAGCTCTGGCACAGGCTGCCCAGAAAAGCTGTGGATGCCCTGTCCCTGGAGGAATTCGAGGCCAGTTTAGATGCAGCTTGGTCAAGTGAGTGGCAATCCTGTTCATGGTGGAGGGTTGAAAACAGATGATCCTTTAAGGTCCCTTCAAACCCAAGCCATTCTATGATTCTATATAGAGTGTAGAATGGATGTAATTTTCAGAGATCATTTCTACTCTGGGAGAACGTTTAGATTTATCGTACTATCTATAATAGAGGCACTGTTACCTCAAATTTCAAGCTGCATAGTTTCTGAAAGAAAGTTTGAACAAATTACCTGACAGACCTAACATTCAATGTGTTATTAACTGAGATGTAGAATTAAATTTAACCTTCATGTACTTTTCATTTTTGTAGATGAATTGAAGCACATCATAGGTGCTGAGACAACACGAAAAGGTATTCTTCGGGTCTTTGAGATGTTCCAGCATACTCAACTGAATAAGAGAATGGTATATGTCTTTCTGGAGAGATTTCTAGAAACCTTATTTCCACAAAATAAGTTCCATGAGCTCTTCAACAAACTGCATTCACGGTCAAAGCAGATGCAGAGGTATAAACAGAGACTACATTCTACTCAAGCGCCTTCCTTGCAGAAAAGGTGACACTTTAAACCTATTAAGCTGGTGTATATTTGTCCAGGACTTACTACTTGGGCAGATTCTCTGGGGCTTCAAACTCACATGCTGTTATTTCTGCACCAGTCTTTTAGTGTCACATAGTAGATTATTAATGCATCTGTAAGACCTGTGGATCTTCTCATCTTCACTTGTAATTCAACCACTACCAGAAGGGTTCATGTGTCTTAAATGATTTGGTGCGTCTTCATGCAACATTGAGAAGAAAACTGGCCCACTATATAAGAATGCTGATTCCTTCCGTTCCTGAGGCGATGTTTGCCAGCAATGAAAAGTGCCAGACTGAGTGAAGGAAAAGAAAGATACGGTGGAGGAAAAGAACGTTTTGGCACTGGGAGATAGTGCAATGTGTGAGAATCAGGTGGAATTTTTCTACATTATGTCTGTTGAGGCTCTGTAGAGCTTATTTAACATTCCTGTAAAGGCTGAGCTAACATGAAAAGCAATCTCTGGAACAGCAGATTTATAGAGAAGGGGAGAAATAGTTATACCCCCATCATAAAAGTATATTTATTAAAGTAAAGTTGAGGAAATGTGATTTTTATGCCACACAAACTTCACCTTTTATGTTTTGAAAAATAAACTAACATTAGATCTGTTGGGGGTTTTAGTAAAGATGCAGTAGAAATAAAACCTTTATTCTGATTATTCTGTAGCTCTAAGGGCCATCTTCTGCTCTTATAGCACCTGGCATACATTTTGCATGTAACTTCAGTGAAGAAGGGGCATCATATTTATGTTCAATTGGTGTATTTGAACATATGTCAAGATCATAGTTGCAGAAGGAAGGGAGTACATGTTTCAAAGAGCACAGACATCGTACTAGGAGATGAGGAAATTGCACTAAGAAACAATTCTCACACAATTCCCCATTAAAATCTGAAACTTTTTAGGGTACAAAAGACTGTTCCTACCTAATTGAAAGATTCCTTTACATTTGAGCGTGAAAGGTTCATGGAAAAAAAAATATGTAAGAATTAGTTGGTTCCTTACAGATAAAAAGATTTCATTAGCCATATGCAAACATTTGGGAATTCCTGAACGCATCTTAGTGTATATATGAAAATAAAAAGGAGATAAAATTACAATATTTTTTTAAATAATTTTTTTATTTTTTGCATAGTGTAAAATTTTAATAGAAATTTGACATCAAGGCCCCACATCCATCTGTTTAGTTCCATCAAATAATTTATGTCCAATTAAAATAACAAACAATACTTTTAGGCCACAGCATACCTCAGTTTGTCTTTTCTTTTTCATAGTCCCCTACTGTTTGTGAGCACTACTATCTGAGTGAATAGCAAATAATTTTGCGGAGTCCATATTTCTTCAGAACGCTTAACACGGGATATGATACAACTATTGATTAAGGATCCTTACAGCAATTTGTGCTTAAATGGGAACAAATCCTTCTATGTGAGAGAGGAACACAGACCTTCTATTAAAGCGTTCTAAGAGAAGATAGAAGGCTCTCAAAGGACCTAGTTAATTTGACTGAAGCATCTATATAGATCATTTTTCTTATGGATTCTATTCATGCAACGTAGCCTTTTATCATACTACTTAACGATGATCGTATTGTACTGTTAACATTTTCATACAGTATGCATGGGCTCAAGTGCACTTGTTTTTTTTTTTTCCTTTATTGCAGAATTAAATACTGTAAGTTAAATCCCTTTCTTTTATAATTACCAAGAAGACAAGTTGGAAAATATGTAACAACCCTTCCCCCTTCTTCTCTGCAGATTTTGTAGAAGTGTGATTAAGTGCTGTTGAATTTAACAAAATTGTTGAATTTCTGTGTGGAGTAGTCAGCATAGCCAGCTACTATTGTTTACATGCCTGTATCTTCCTCTCATGTCAGTGTACGCTCTCGCATACCTGACATCTAGCTGATGAAAGATCATTCAGCAATTGTTCTTGGTGATATAGCAGTTACATCATTGATACTACCAAACCTAATTTATGTCTTCTTAAATCACTGAATTTGTTTTGCAGTATGAAAATGGGAAGTTTAAATGCTGTTTTGTCAAATCTGTGGAACCTCTTATCTATCTGCAGGTACCATGAAAAAATTCAAGAGAATGTTGATTGTGTGCAAATTGGGATTTTCTTAATTATCTGGTACATTTCTGTAAAAATAAAAATAATATCTCTAGGAATGTGAACTGAACATAATACACCATGTTCATTAGTCATTTTACTTAATGGAATTTATTACCTATATATTATATATATATATATATATACTTATACACACACTTATATATGAGTGTGCATATGTATATATATACTAAAGTTTTGTCTTCTGTATTTAGTTACAGAATGTGGCTTCCTAATTCAGTTGTGCCTGTTGGCTGGCAAGATTGATCAGAAATTAATACTTTTGGTTTAAAAGTTTGTACCTATCTTTACAATGGTTTTCCTTTTGTCAATTCAAAATACCTGCCCTGTCAACCATGCAGCCTGTTATCCTATGAAGTCTCCAAAACTGAATGTTAACATACAGCACTTAAGTATATCTTCTGGCCTTTGGGTGCTGTGACTGGCCACTGAGGATTGTGCCGTTGTCAACAAATGCACTTGTTTTAGCCTTAATTATTTTTAAGAGAAAATGAGCAATTGTTTTTCATTTGGTTCATCCTCAAGCTCGTGCTGCTGGTGTTTGCTAGAACTAAACAGTAAATTTTAAGTGCTACCAGAATGTGTACCAAAATAAAAATATATGAAATCCACTCTAAATTTTAATTTTGTGCAATATTTTCATTTAATGCATGTGTATTTGAGTAACTGTAAAATAAATGAATTTTTAATGTTTTAAAGTCTAGGTTAAAAATGTCTTCTAAGCTGAACAATTTTGCATTCTGTTGTTGCATTAGTTTATTTAAGGACTTGTTTTAAAAGTCTTATTTGTTACTCCACTGTTAATTCCCTTGTTCTTAATGCTCCTTGCTCGTGGGAGCATAGCTCATACGTTACAAGGGGAAAATCTAAAGAGCTCATCTCATGAATATAGCCGTTATGGATTACTTGTGCATATCATTGTACAGTAAGTGTCAGCTGTGTGCCTAATTGTTCTGTTGATGCTTTTTTCCTTCCTTCCCCATCCTTTCGTTTCCGTAACAAAGAATGAACGTGAAACAGACTGCCAAGGTCACTTCTACTGGATGGCAGAGGACTCTGAACTTTTTTTTCTTTTTTTTTTTTGGAGTTTGCATTTATGTTCTGTCCAGTAGAAAGGTTAAAAAAAAAATACACTAATAAAGTATTAACAGGATTATTATGAGTCTCTAACATTTATTTTTAAAATAACTTTCTCACTAGCAGGTATGAATGTTTCTGTGGTCTGAAAAAAGAAAATTGCTGAGGATGACTGTTGCTTGGTGTTAAGTGAAACTTTAAAAACAGAAAAAATCACTCCTTGATTTTTAAATGCTTTGAAAACTAGTTTTGCTTTTAACAAAACTACTGCTCTTTACTACAGTGATTTTCAATCAGTGTTTTCATTGTTCTAAACTCTAAAAAGATATATGCAGAAACTATATAATTATATGCTGTATGACTCTTTTTATTGTTTTGTTTTTTTTTTTTTACTTTTTTCCCGAGTTCATTTCGCAGCAGCTGGATCTACCATGGGAGCACAATTGTTACCCTTCATGTATTTATTCCAGCTGTTTCACATCCATCAAAAAGATGTCCTGAGTTACAGAGATGTTAGTTCTTTGATGTAATGTGTTTACTGTTCTGACCAAGTTGCACACTTCTACTACAGGATATAGACACATCAGGAATTTCATTAGTGACTCCAAAGACTTCCTTGTTGAAGCTGTTATCCTAGAATAATTTTATGTCAGGAAATTCTCTCTGTTATAAGAATTCATTGAAGAGAAATTATAAGTGTTTGTCATTTGTTAAATGATGTTTGTATGTGCCTGTGACTTACTTAACTGTCTATTTAACAGTTTACCGCATTATCTGGTTTAAACTTTTTGATATTTAGTGAATGTATGAGGGTTACTGATGTTCTTCTGGTGTTCAGTAATCAGCATCATTCTACATATGATTTATTTAACTACAAATTTCATGTTCCATCTATTGGATGAAATAAGTTTGTTTTAGTAAAGGATTTTAAAAGAAAGTTTTCTTTTCATGAACAATTTGAAACATCTATGCCTATGCACTTCCCATACTACTCGTACTGTGGATCTCAAATAACTTTCCCATGCTGTGGTTCTTTGGATTACTATGGCATGTTGGGGTTGGGATACAGAAAATGTGCATGTGTCAGTTAAATTGTTTGATATCTAGTTAGAAAGGGCTAACTGGAATTTTTAATTGACATTTCATAATTGAACTGGTACCTAAGTTAATTCTGATATTAGGTTTAAGTACAGAACTAGACTAAATTTATTAGCGATCAAGAGCTATTTATTGGGAATAAAGAATATAGCTTTTTTAAAATAGACTGTCTTAGCAATTTAAAAGCAAGTTCCAAGTAATCTTTTGAGTCTTTCTATTCTATATTTTTCTCAGCTTGAAGTCTAGAAATGTACTTGTTCTGAATTAAGAGGTACAGAATTTTCAAATAGCAACTACTGGAATCTTAAGTAAGAGCTGCTGGTAAAACTGTGGGAATTGAGAACACCTGTTCATTGAGAATATGCAGAATATTGTGTGAGTGATCCAATTATTACATATACAAAAGAGCCAGAAATTTAAAGAAACTTTGTTGTTCCTTTAAATCAGTGCTTGGGTAGGTGTGAAGCATTCTTTGCACAAGACATGTGCTAACCTCATGTTAGCATGCTACAGGTTTCTTATTTTTCAGTTTGAAAGTGAAGTTCAACTTTATGAAAGACAACATTTTCTGTCTTGTTTTCAAGGACTTCTTACAGCATATTGCTTGAAAGTCTTTAAAAAATAAATAATAGGTGAGCTTCATATCTTACCCATACAATTTTCGTTTTCTATGCTGATTTAAATTACTGGATTTAAATTGTTCTGTTTCCATTATTTTTCAAACAAGTGAGGTATGCTTAAAACTGGTGTAAAACTAGAAGAGAGATTTTAGAGGAAAAAAGAATGGAAGCTTAATTCAGCATTCTGTTGTCTTGGGTAATCACCAGTGTGGTGTGAAACTAAAATGTCACTTAGCTCCAGGCAAAGGACACAGATTCTCCTATATTTCACATTCTCACTGAAGCACCTAAGCAATTAAAATTGGTTCTATATATAAGAATATACATATACTATATATATATATATCTTATATATATAGTAACATCTGTGCTAACAGTTTTCAGTTGTTCTAGATGGAATGAAGTTCAGCAAAACCATATGCCAGGTCCTGCACTTCTGCCACAACAACCCCAGGCAACACTACAAGCTTGGGACGAGTGACTAGAAGACTGTGTGGAAGAAATTGACCTGGAGGTGTTAGTCAGTGGTCAGCTAAACGTGAGCCAGCAGTGTGCCCAAGTAGCTGAGAGGGCCAAGGGCATCCAGGCTTCTATCAGAAATTGTGCAGCCAGCAGGAGCAGGGTGGTGATCATCCCCTGAACTCAGCCCAACAGTAACTGATTTGTATGTACTTGAGTGCAGGTGTATACTGGACAGGAAAGCATTTTTCAAAAGCTTTCTGATTATATTTGGTGAGAGAATCTGCGTTTTTATCCTACGTGCCAAAAGGAAAACAAAAACAAAAACACACTATAAACAAACAAAAAAAAGCCCCTCAACCCTTTGTATGTGAAGAGATGTCACTATCAAGAATTTGAATTCATAAACTTGTATCAAAAACCTTTTCCTATGCTGTTGCTGCCAATGTTGATTGGGCACCGGTTGGAATGTTTCAAGATTTACTAGCTAGTTAGAATAAGCATTTTAAAGTTTTAAAATCTAAATCACTACAGTTGATAGAATTCTTACAAAAAAACTGTACTCAGCAGTTCTCCTTATAGTTTTGTTTCTTGTAATCGAAGAATTTGAAGGAATCGGTATGGGCAGTTAGCAAAGGTAACTTTGATAGTCTGATTGGGATATTTCTAACCTTAAGTTTCTGGAATGTAATGTGTTCTTTTCTCTGTTCTACTTAAATGATCTGAGAGCACTGAGTAAGAAGGGATACCGTAACACAAACAGAACCTGTTAAACCACAGTTTTTTACTGCAGTTAGAAAGGTGGGCTTTTGTTGTGAGGGTTTTGTTTGTTTGTTTGTTTTGTGTTTTTTTATTTTGTTTTTAATTAAAAAGGAAGGTAAAATATCACAGCAAATAAAATTATACCCAGTGTGTGGATAAAACATTAGTTTCATCATTGTATGCACTTCTTTGCTTGCAGCCTACAGTGCAAGAGAGGAATGATTTTTTTATTTATTTGTTTTTAGTGATCCACTGACTTTTACCACCTAAACTTAAGATCCAAGTTGCTTGATGTAAAAAGAACATTCAGTAATTCTATTCTTTTGTTGAGAGTTGCTTGCTATAAATGTTCAGGACCTGTCCTAGGTCCTGCTACTCTTCAAATAATGTTGACTATGCATCTTCATAGCCTGATGAATGAGTATGAAAAATCATGTTTTGCTCTTGTTCGAAAAATAATGAAAGTAAGATACATAGTTCTGGCAGTTTCTTCTTGTTATTGTAGTCCTTAGAGAAGGCAGGCACAGCTGTATTTTGTACACATACAAATTAAGTTAAGAAATCCACATTTGAGTGCCATTTTGAACAGCAGTAGCAAACCTTGAGGTGGAGAAAAAAAAGAAAAAAGTGGCATAAATGAGATGTTTTTTTCCGTGACATTGAGTTTTCAGAGATTCAGACAAATTTCATTAAGTTGCCCTTGAAAAAATGGACTGTGCAAACACCTTTAAGTGCGTCATGGATCCATCCATTTCTCCAACATCATTGGATTGGCTGTAAAGACAGAGAGCTTGTGTCTAGGGAAGGTGTGAGCAAAATGTTAGATGGCTATAGGAAATGCGTATATTTGAAGTATGAAAATAAGCTGCAAGTTGTATTTCATTGTACACTGAGGTATGGAATGAAATGTTGGCTAACAGAACTAATAGAAGCTGGTAACAAAAATGCCAAAAATCATTTGGCTTACTGTCTTCGAAGCTAATTTTACCTCGCGTGCTTTTTGCTCCTGCATAGTAGCAGTTCCTCTCTAAGTTGAGAAGGAAGTTGCATTTAGGACTCTTACTAATTGACCTGCATCTTTTGGGCCTGGAATAATTTAATTCAAAATAATCATCTTTGCTACCAAAAGTTCTACATGCAAGATAAATTCCATTGCTTAATTTTAATAGTCTGCTGCAACTTTTAGGACATCTTAATTCACAAGACCTAAGATTGAAATATTGCAAGTATAATTACTTGGTATTTTCAACTTATTCTTAAGTATAGCTTGTTATTAAAACAAAACAACAAAAAGAAATTGCCCAGAGAAGCTGTGGATGCTCTATCCCTGGAGGTGTTCAAGGCCAGGTTAGATGGGGCCCTGGGCAGCCTGATCCTAGTGACTGGCAACTCTGCCCAAGGCAGGGGGTTGGAGATAGATGGGCTTTAAAGATCCCTTCAGCCCAAGTCATTCTGTGATTCTAAGATATGATTAGAATGTGCTCTTTTTCAGATATATGGTTTATATTTAACCTTTTGAGTTGGTTTCTTACAAGCACAATGACAATAGTATTCTTCTAAAAGCAAATTTATTTTGGAAGAGATTGTGTACTGCAGGTATAGGGGCTTTTCTTGATAAGGTATGTGTGATAAAGTACCCAGAGACACGCAATTTAAGAAAGTTGGGGGGAGGGTAACAAAGAAGTCGGCCATAATCCTGTATCTACACCCTCCCATCTGTCCTCTCCACTCCCTGCAGAAAATTATGGTTAATGACTTCAAAATTCAAAGAGCACATCTATTGGCTTGGTTTTGCTGCTGATGTTTCACTAAGAGTTGCTGGTAAGAGATGAAAACAAATACCTCAGAAATATTCAGGAGTTTTGACCCAAAACTCAATGACAGTGAGTTCCAGAACTGTGTTTTCATTTAATCTAACCCTGAGCCACATCCCAGGGCTACATTCCTCTCTCTTTACAAAGTACTTTATGTACTTTATTTTCTATTGATGTGAAGGGCAGGCAGTGCTGAGGATCTGTTTGGTGTAAGGAAGGTGATTGTGTCAGTCTGAGCAGTGCATGTGGTGGTGTAGCTGCAGTAATGGGAAACTGACATGCAGCAGGTGTGCAGGGAATAAGTAAAAAACATTTTATTATGATAATGATCATGAAATTGAAGGCCAGAGAATGTGAACTATTTCTAAGGCCTCTGACACTTTTATCCAGTGGTCGTATTGTACGTGCTTGCCATCATGTGGTCAGCCATGGGGAGTGTAGAGACAAAGATGTTATTGCAACACTTCTGCATTTCAGAATCCCAAAAATTCATGTTATCACGTAAAAGCTTCAAAAGGAGTGGAAGGAGTAGTTTGAAGAATTTTTACCTGAAGCAACTGGGATCTGTACATCACTGCATGCTTGAGGTTGTGTGGGAGTGATAGCCAAGAGTGATACCTGAGTGGTATGTCTTCATGTTGCTGATGGAAAGCAGCACTGACAGCATTTTTTCTGACAAGTCTAGTGATTTGGGGAAAGAGGGGAATTTCTGCTTTGCAAGCTGCTCTGTAGTCACAAACCCTACCTCACAGACCTGTAGATCCCTTTGTTTTAAAGGGGTCTTTTCTGAAATTATTGTGGCTGAGGTATGCAAGGAGTTTGTCCCAAGTGTAGCAGGTGGACCTGGCACATCTCCATAGCATTGCTGTCCCAGGAGGGTTTGCCATGCTGGGGACTTCCTTGTCACCTGAACCAGGCCAGTAGATAATGGTGGTTTGCCTGTAGGTCCATTGGCATTTCAGAGGTCCTGTGTGAATGCAATGCTGAGAGATTTTATCCCCACTATACTTAGACTATTAGGTTCTACTTCTAAATATTTGCCAACCTTCCATTCCATCTGAAGTTTGATATATATCATTTATCTTTTTTATCTCAAGCCTTTGACTTTTCACCTCACGCAAAGATTTAGTAATGACTCCTTAGGGAAAGACAGTTGGCAGATTTTACCCTTAATTTATCAGCTCAGTAGTATTTGGACACTTTTACCCTCTTGCAAAAAAAAAAAAAAAAAAAAAAAAAAAAAAAAAAAAAAAAAACTCTTCTAGCTACAGGTGTTTTTCTTTTTCTATATGGGGATTCTGGAAGGTCACAGAAGCATGAAATCTATCCTAATTCAGCTTAGCTGCTAATCACATATAGAGAAAGGAAAGTGTGACTGAGTACTGAGTAAATGTCACTTGGCACCTGTTTTCACAATCTCAATTTGTTTTTCTTCTCACAGCATATTACACCTCCTAATTTAATTTGTGGCTGGCCTTTCCTCCTCCCAGCTGTCTGGGGCCGTGCCACATACGTTCCAGCTGCTGTTAGCAGGGCTTAGCAGGGCTGAGGACCAAGCCGAGCAAATTGCCAGGCCCGGAGACGGGTGGATCTCAGTACTCTTGCTGCCTCATCTCCCTTACGGGCTGGTAATTTGATTCTCAGGACCTGAAATGGGGTATGCGTATTTCAAATTCCTTTAAAAAGTCTTTCCCATCCTAACTATGTTGTTTAGAGATTAAAAGAGACTTTGGTAACAGAGTTGCCCATTCAGCAGTTTTACAATAATTACAGTGCTGATGTTGATTTATGTTAGTTTTTTGAGCAAATTGTTTCTAATGGTATTTGCAACAGGGCAGGGTGCCTGGCAGCCACGCTGTGAGCACATCACATGCCAGTGCTTCATTCTCTTTCCCTCCCGTGTGCAGGCACATAAAAAGCACCGGCTTTGGAGAAATCCAACTTCCCCACCTCTGTGCCCCAGGAAAGTTTAAGGCAGTCCCCAAGTGACGTCCAGAGAAGTAGCAAATTTAATTTCTTGGGCTTCAGGCTATGATAGCTTAATCCTTCCTCCCTGTAAGAGCTATCTTCAAAAATAAGATGCATGGTTGTCTGGCACAGTTAACAGGCAGACGGGAAGATGATGAATTTGCAAGATACAGAAGCAAGTGTTATCTCTAGTGCTCCCTCAGAGAGGATTCAGGCGTTCCAGGTCAAGAACGAAGAAAATTGCCCAGCTCAGTTCTCCCTGAACAAATGTTTCATTTCTTCTGTCAGCTCTGTGAATTTCTAAAAGTGACAGATTTGGTATTTGGTAGTGCGTATTGTAAAATAAGCTGTAATTTGTTCTACAGAAGCTAATCTAAATTATCAGCTCTGAGTACTACAGAAACCTGTCTTTCCATCCCTACAAGCTCACTGTTCAGCATCGCTATTGCTAGTTCACTATTCTGTACATTAGTATATTCCCTTTATTAAATTATCTTGTTTACCTTTCTCTGTAAGATGATTCAGAGACTGAATATTAGCAGTTGTCTGAGTAGTAAATCAGATTGAAAACACATTTCTGAAAATGGATCTTGAACTGGGGAGATTTTATTTGTTCATTTATTTTTGTACGCATGAGTTCATGGGAAAACATTTTCCCATTTTCCTTGAAAAACATTAAATTTAAAAGAAAGTCTGGGCAGGGTTCTCTGTTGGTTGCTGATGGTGTCAGGTTCAGGATCTTGTAGATGGGAAATGCAAATTTTCAGTGAGAAGCTGTGGCTGAACTGTCAGTCCTGCCAGGTCATGGTGGCTGTAGGAAAGGCAAGCTCTAGAAACTCTCTTTCCACCCCCGAAACAATTGCCTTGTTGGCAATAGTAATGACTCAATGTCCTATTTATGTGCAGTGAGTTGTTCACTCTTGTTCTTCTTTATCAGTTTCTTGATTCCATCTGTCTGTAAAAGCTCCTGCTGTGCTAGAGAGCCTGCATGTATTAAAATGTTTCTCTCACACTACACGTACTTTGTGTATGGAGTACTGATATTTGAAGAGAAACAGACATTTAGTCTTCAGATTTTGATTTGTCGTTGGTCTCTGCTTACACATGATGACTAAAGAGGAATTTTTAGAAAAGTCAGTCCTGTCACAGCCAGTTACTGCTCCAAGTTTGAACCTTAGTTCACGTCAAGGCTATCATCATAGAGTTTATTGTGGCTTGCTTTTCCTGCTGGTTTTGACAAGTGCAATCTTATCTCTTCAGAGTGCTGTCACAAAGATCGTATTTTTAACTTAGGCCATTATCATTCTTCTACTCTCATGCTGTAGCTGCTTTCACAGTGCTTCGTTTTATAGTCTCCCAAACCTGTAGAAACATTAATTGTGGCAGGAAAAATGATGGCATAACAAAGTCTGCAAGGCTGCCTTTGCCAGATTATTCTTTCATTAAAAAGAACCACATGCTCATTTTGATTTGCAGGAGACTTTTTCAAGGATTTCTACCAGCTCTACTTCCTAGTACTCCTCTTAGTTCTTCTTTTCTATATACAGCAAATGTTTCTCCCAGCAGGGTCTAGGGTGTTGGTACAGGGTGGCTGCTGCTGGTAAGAGCCCTAGGGCTGCTTTCCTGCACCTCAGTGCAACACATCCCTCTGCCACCTTACAAGGCTCTTGTGCTGACATCTGCTTCATGCATAGTGAAGTACTTGATATTGACAACATCATGATAGTGAGATCAGAACCCTCTCAGTTCTAAATCACCATATACTCCTCTTCCTATTTCCTAGTCTTGCTGCAGTAGAACTATTAGATTTATAATTTATTTGTTTGCCTATATTTACTTATATTTTGTTCTAATTTCCACTATTCTAGTCAAAAATGTTCTCATGATAGTTCTCTATCTTGAAAGATTCTCAGCTAACTCAGAAGTGAAATGTTTGCATAAAACACTGGAGGTAATATTGGAACTGCTGGCAGCCTTCCTTCTTCCTTGCCTCACCTTTGGGTTCATTTCAGCCTTTCCATCAAACCTCATCCCTTCTAAAAGTTATCACCAGTTACAGTTACAGTAAATAGTTATTGCACTTGATAGCATATTTGTGACAACAAGCCAATGTGGTAGAACTCTAACATGGGAGGATTCATCTGTGAGGGCAGCTGCATTTCTCTTATGTTTTGTCTTATAAAGGATGCTGATATTGTCCCACTAAAGCAGATTGGAAGGAAACTAAACACTGGGGAAATTCACTTGCCTAATTAGCAATGTTGAGAGAGATCATGCCTCCAATGAACTTTAATTTTACTAAGTATAAAAACAAAATAAGAGAAAAAAATAGCCCAAAGATGAAGGCATTTGGTTGAAAAGTAGAACCACTTAATAATATGCCTTCTCTCTTCCCTTCAATAAAAGAAGTTGCTGTCCTTAGTATTTCACCCCCATCACATCTTGAAAATTGATGATGGGTAACTCCAAACACAGTTTGTCATGAGGAGCAGGACATCCCCTTCCTGTGCGAGAAGCAGAGGAAGAGAAATTCAGTATAATGTTTCTCATGAGAGGAGCCAAACTCCTTCAGTCAAGAGAAGCAAGGAAGTTTCACGGCTGAAAGTGCAGCAAGATTCTGTACAGAAGAAAATAGACATTTATTCTTTCAGTTCTGAATAATTTACCCAAATAAATCAATGAAATGAGACTTGTGAAAGAATTGCCTCTCTGTTACAGAATGTTCCTACTACACAGACACTGCGGTGTCTATATGTTTTTTTTTTTCTTTCCTGCCTGAGATGAACAACTCCTGCCTTGTGTTTCTTAAATCACTCACATGCAGTTCTGCTGCCCACCCTAGTGTGTTGGAGGTCAATGCAGCAGAGCTTCTCAGAGCAGCAAAGTTATCCCAGGTCTCTGTTGAATTGAGGGCTGGGGCAGCCCTGGGCAGCTGTTGTCCACTGCTTAGTCTGATGGCAGCCTGGAGACCCATGTCTGTGGTGCTGGGGCTGTTGCCTTGCCTTGACTGTCAGTACCCTCCTGGATGCCTCTTCCTGCATGCCTAAGAATTACAATCCATGTTTAAGGTCTACAGCTGATAGTTCCTGTTTGCTCAAGCAATCTTTGTTAAAGGTCCTCTGTTAGTCAGTTAGAGACGCACTGTTATTTTTCTTGTTTCATGAAAAGGTGTTTTTATGCTTCAGTGATCTCCAGACTAGAGTTGATTTTACATATTTAATTCATTTATTACTTTCATGAATTAGCAAATTCTTATTTTAATGTGTTCCTTCATGTCTCCCTCTTCCTCCATGCTTGTTATTTTCCTCCCCTCATTTTTAGCCTCATTATCCATCCAGGTAATTCAACATTTGATATAGCTGTGGGGAAGAGTAGTGATTAAACAAACAAAGGCATGGAGGAAGGGATACAAGGCCGTTTCTTAGGCAGATCTGTGACTGCAGGTACTGAGTCTTCTTCCAGTGACAGCTGTAGGAGACTGAGGAAGGACTCTTTTTGTGGGAGAAGTTTTCTCCCTCTCATTTGCACTATCAAATACATGGCCATCCCCCTAAATGTGGGGCTTGAATACTTACAGTGCCATTTCTTCTCCCAGGTAGTTACTGTTTATGCTTAGGGCAAAATTAAGCAACTTACTTTTGATGGGCTTCATTTCAGATTGATTATTAGGAAAAAATTATTCTTGGAGTGGTGATACGTTGGAACAGGCTGCTTATTGAGTGATGGAGTCACTGTCCCTGCAGGTCAAGAAACACGTAGATGTGGAACTTTGGGACATAGGTTAGTGGGCATGGTGGTGATAACTACTTGATCTTACTAGTCTTCTCTAACCTTAATGATTCTATGATTACCAAATCTTCTGCATGTTAAAAAGAACTTTTCCATCTCAAATGTTCATGGCTGCCCATCCTAACTTAGAGGCACTCACACGTGAGTTTCCCTGGAAGAGCTGCTTTTCCAGAACCATATTGACATTGCTTTTATCTACCAGCTCTGGAAGCAGTACTACAGAGTATAACAGAGGTAAGAAAGGTATGGCTGTGGTTGCTAACTGACTTGTACCTGCCTTTGTAATGAGCAAACTGTCAGGCAAATGAAATGTCCATTAATGATCCATTACGTTGCTGCATTTATCCTAGTACTCATTGCAAAACCAGGGAGTTCAGTTAATTTTTATTGTTCAGGTCTCTTTAGGCAGAAACCTGTTCTCGTTTGATAAAAATGCTATTAATAACCTCAAGTGCACTTATTAATAACTTAATATTTTATGTAAAGGATCTTTTAAATAAGTAATACTTCAACTAATGGATACTTAGCATTTACTGGAAAGAGGTCCAGGGCTTTCCAGACACAACTTTGTGTAATCTGAAACCTTTGGAATATGATAAAATAATACTATTTTTCATATCAGAAACACACATACTACATGTTCCAGAACAATGAGCTTGTGAAATGTCTTAATATATGTGTGCATGACCTATCACGCACATCTCATTTTATAGATGAAATACCTTTTGGTAAATACTTGTATGGCTGCTTACTTTGGTGTATTCGGTCTCCTTCACAATGATGCTCTTCTGCACCTCCGTGCCCTAGACTTACAAAAGTATCACCAAGAAGTTACATTTTTACAAAACTTTGCATGAAATGTACACTGCCACCGTATGTTCTTCGTCAGGCTTTTACTCTTTCTTCTTGCTTCTTTCCAAAGGGCCAGATTGGGGTTGGGTCTGCTGCAGGCAGTGCCCTGAGCAGAAGTACAAAAGTGAGAAACCATTCTCAGGTTTAGAAACATTCCTGTGGTTGGGCTTTAAACTACTCTGTAATGTCAGTTAGGATGTGTTTGTTCCTGGGGATGTGCAGAAACCTGCAAGAAAGTTTTCACACCCCTTTTCCCCCATTGCCCATGATGTGGTGCTTTTCCAATAGCCAACAGCAGCACAGCTTCTGTCCCATGTCAACACACTGCACTTGTTATTGGCATTGACCCTCAGTAGCTCATCAGGTACCCTGTTAGTTGAATGGTCCTAAAGAAAACATTACCTTATTTGCTTTAAGTTTCTGAGTGATGTAATCTAAATGCAAGGGAAGAATTTTTGTTTGCTTTTTTTGCACAGTGATAGGGCACACCAACATTTCCCTTTGCAGAGGTATGTCTGCAGAGCTTTCTGGCTATACAGAACATATTGTGTACTGTAAGGGAGGGGTTCTAGCAGCAACCATATCAAACCTAAGCAGAGGGCATTTCCTGACAAGCTGATGACTGACTGGTTTTAATGACCCTCAGCTTTTCTCTGGGCCATTAACTCTCCTCGGTAGTTATTAATGCTCAGGAAATGTCCTAGGTCTCAGCGTTCAGTGCTTAAAGACAAGACAGACTCTTGCAGATATTTTTCCTACAAAGCATCCAAAACACACATTCAACTTTTTTTTTCTTTTTTTTCTTTTTTTTTTTTGCCAGATGTTCTAGTATTTTTCATTCTCTTGGAGAGAATTCTCTTATCTCAGTGATTTATTTTGGACTTATATGGAGATGGGCGATTGCTGCTGCTACATGTCTGCAGGAGACTGAAGGTTTCCATGCCCTTTGGTCTCAGGGCCTTCACTCTCTCTTCATTAAGCTAACTGAATGCCTGTGTGCAACATAATGATGGCTGCGCTTTGGCACACAGGCTTTTGGGCTTCATTTTTGCTTTCCATCCATTACAGTCACTGTGCTGTACCAATGCCCACTGCCCCCTATAGAGAACAAGGAGACTGATACTCTAATGGACACTAGCTTGAACAATTAATCCAGTATTTCCAGAACCAGGCACTGAAAAGTTCTCTGATTCAGCAGCCACAGCATGACTTGAGTAGTTGATGCTTCAAAGAACCAAAGATATTTTTAGCTTACTCTACTATGTTCTTATTTCTTTTAGAATATGACTACTTATAGTATCAGGAGGGACTCTGAAAAAATGTATGTGATGATGATAAAGCTTCTGTCACAAAGCACTACTGGATCATGGGGAAAGCAGCTCACTTCACTGTCCCTGTGGGGACAGAAGTGCAGCTACACACTGCATCTCAGGAACAGCCCTGAGCAGCCCTGGTTGTGAGCACGTTGCTGACTATCCCTGAGAAATCCCCAGTTCTGGTGCTGTTTGTAGATAATTTAATGTAAAAGGTCTAAATCTGTAAAATCTTGAATTATTTATTGCTCCTCGATTAGACATTTACAGAGACTGATTTTGTTTTCCTATGCAGATTGCAAAAGGCAGTTTTTTTCCAAGAGGTTCTCAGTTTGGAGAATGCTTCTGGGATGTGAAATACCAAATTTCATTAAGAATTAAATGTGTAATCTTTCCATAGATTGACATAAAGATTTAACCAGCCCTGCAACTGTAACTGGTGTAAAAGCTCCCAGTGCAAGCCTTTTCTGTGACACAGTTCTGTGCCTGGGAGCCTGGTGTGTCTCTGCCCATACCTCAGAAGGACAGGACAGCCTAAGTGTCCTGAGACACACAGAGAGGCCGTGGGAGTGGGACAGGCCTCATAAATGGAGTACCATCATGGGATTGTGTTACTGCCAGTCCAGCAGGGATCACAGGCTTTGCTATGGTAAATCTTCCATTTACCTTGCTGAGGTTCCTCAGAGCAGTGCACGTGGGATAAGACCCCATACAAGATAGCACTTTGTCTTCAATCATGAGACTGCAAACAGGGACCGCTCTGCTTTGTGCACTGCTCTTTTTCCAAATACCTATCTAAACAACTTCGTGTGTGCTCAGACACCTGTTACTCTTGTACTACCCTAGGATCTTCCAGGAAGTAAAACGTATGGAGTCATTCCCATACAAAGCTCCTTTGTACTCACTTATAGAGGTAGGCAAATTCAACCTTTGGTAAAGAAACAAATACTGTTCATTACACGTGCTTAAAACACCCAGCCTATGAAAATAGGTCTATCGGCTTTCAGTCCTGAAAAGTGACTAGAAGTAATAGTTGCAAAATATTTCTATCTACCAAGAATGATTTTAATAATAGTTTTCATCAAAAGGCTGAACTTTATAATATCTTTCTCTTTAGAGATGAGGAGGGTTTTTTTCTTTTCTTTTGATTCTGTGCCTATAATAAGCCTGTAGCTGCCAGTATAAAATCTACTTGTTTTTGTGGTTCTTTATTTATCCTGCGGGTTCATAGGCTGCGCGCCAGCTGCAAGAGTTGGGTGAAAACGGCACAAACGTGAGACAAGATTGCCACCGCCTGGGCAGGCCCCGAAATGCAGCTGGGTGGACGAGATAGGTTGCAATTGGGATGTCATTAGCAGATCTGAGTATTTGGCAGCCAGTATTGATGCCTGCCTTTGCAGTGCGTGCTAGCTGACTCCGTGGCTGAGTGCCCTCGCTGTGCTGAGGCCCGGTACCCCAGGAGGGTGTCATGGGCAGACCCTTGTGTGCAGTGCTTGGATGCTCAGTATCAGTGTCAGCTCAGTGTTCCCTTGAAAATCCCACAATATCAGGAGCATTTAGAATTAATCATTTAAAAATAAACTGCTTTAAAGATCTAGTTTAAAACTTTCTTTGGCTTCTTAAAATTTATAATAATAATAATAGAAGTAGCGCTTTGAGTGTGAGATAGGAAAAGACCAATGATTCATGTTTAATTTCATTATGCTAACTCTTGGCCAATCCAGTGGTGAGCAATGTGGATGATTTCTGGTAACATTTTGTTTTCAGAATTCCTATTTAATTCCTGATTGTGACTGGAAATGTATCCAGCAAAGACTGTTTTAAGCACTGTGGTAATATTTTGATATTAAAGGTATAGATTTACAGTTGATACAGTTGAAGTCATATTCAGCTCTAAATCACAGAATCACACATAATCTAAGGTGACTTCATTAAAAATCAGAAACATCACCATCAGAACTGAATCACGTCAGTGGCCAGCTAGTAAAGTATTTCTGCAATGGGACAAGAACCTCCATGTTTCCTTCTCACCACAGATGCTTCTTTTTAAAGGCACATATGTACCAGTGGGAGTAAGTGAGGCTGTAGGTCTGTTGTAAATAGATTTTATCATAGAATCATAATGGAGAGAATGTTTTCAAATATGCGTGACTGGGACCCTGCAGATGGAGAGCACTCCTTGATGAGTGCCTTCACCATGAGCACAGGTGGCAGTGTCCAGTCCCTTCCCCACTTTCCAAATTGCATTTGTGCTGCTTCTTGACTTTTTGTACTGCCTGTAACTGGTCAGGCTCTTTGCATTTTTTGCACAGTGTGCATAAAAACACCCCATAAATTTATCTTCCTGACATGTTGTCTTGATTGGGCACATTTACTGTCACCTCATATGTTTTTCTTCTGGAGTTTGAATGCGACAGGAAATGGTGTTTTTGTGATATCATAATGCAGAGTTGCTCAGAAAGGGTGAAGTTGTTTCACTGACCCTTTTTTCAAGTGTAAAGGAAGTGCAAGCATTCATTTATCTAAGGATGTACAGCTTAGCCAATGTGAATGAGAAATGTCTCAACACTGTATCATCCAAACAAAACTGTATATGATCATTTACTTTAACTGATCTCTGAATGTGTTAATGGTGTTGTATTGTTGTATTCTATTTTTTCCTTATGCATTTATTTAGTATTTGTACAAATGAGTATATATGACTGTGGTTTACAGTATTTCAGGTTAAATGAGTTGAACTCAAATCTACATACAACTGACTGAAGTCCTCTTATGATACTACCCTGCAATTGGAAAAGACTGCAGAGGTAAAGCTACTCAAGAAACAAACTTTTTTGTGGGTATTTTCTTAGTGGAGTCCAGAAAGTAGAGGTAGAGGTGGAAATAATACCACGAGTGATAATTACTTGCTGTTTGTTGACGAAAGAGAAAAGAAGAAAACCCCAATCTTTTGGAAACCGGACCCATCCTGTGCTCATGGATGATTCTGGTTTTGCCTAATGTTTTAAAAAATGTTGATAACCTCCTGCAGTGTACCAAACAGGGAAGGTGCTCGATAATGTATTTGCTGGAGGTACAGTCAGTGTTCTGGAGATCAAGCATGGTATTCTAAAATGTCTTTAAACCAAATCAGCAAAGGTATAAAATAGCACTTAAACATCCTTCTTTGAAAGAGACCATGATTAGAACCACTTGAGACAGCTGTTTATTGATAGCAATTTTATTTATATAAAAAGACAAGCAGAGAATATCAATTAAAAGTCTCCATCTTACTATTTATTCACGCATTTGGCTGAGGTAATGTAATGAGCCTCTACAACAAAAAGAAACAGAGCAGAAAGCTGTTTCCACATTTATGGAGCTGAGTGTCACGCCGGATGCTGTCCATGTTTCCTCATGTCTATATGTCAGTGGCACCCAGCTGCTCTGTGGCTGTAGGGTTTTGGTTGCAGGGTTAACCTCACTCTTGCTCACTTCAGTACAGCTGGTCATGCACAGCCACAGGAGGATGAGGCTCATACGCAGCATTTCCTTCCCAAAGCTGGGTAAAATAGCTGATGGGTAGATATATCTGTCATTATTTATCTACTGGGAGCTCTACTGAACCAACCGATTCATTTAGCCGAGGTCATTACTGGCTTTTTGCAGCTGTCTCAATTACATCACTGAAGGGAAGACTTTAGACTCAACCGTGAAGAGCTTGTGAAGTAATGCATTAACTCCTATTAAACTTAAGGTTTGCTCTCCTTTTTACAGGATTTGCTTGGTGAAAAAAACAAAATGAAAGTGTACGCCTGGAGACAGCCCTATAGAACTAAACATTGCTGCTGAAAATTTGAGGTAAGCTGCCAACTAATTAACACATCCAAGCAGCTTAGCTTTCCTGCTGAGTTACATCTGCAGAGGGACTATTCAGAGAGCTGCTTGTGAGCACAGTGGTGCTTTGTGCCTTTTTCTAAACTTTTGATATGCGAGCAAGAGACAAACTGGAAGAAGAAAAAAAACTACTCACATAAATACTTTTAGAAGCACCCATTCCTGTAAGTATTAATATCTGACTCAATAAAAAATGATGCTGCTTGAAACCACTAGAAGGAATAAGGGATGAGTCAACAGAGTTTTTCATCTCTAGTATTTAAAACTCGGACGCCTTCTTAGAGACAGATTTATCCAAACTCCTATTTTATCATCTGAGATCCAGATTTTCAGAAGTAACCGGTAAGTGCCTCCAAAAACTTCTTGGTCATTTGGAAACCTGGTGCATGGTTGCAGCAAGGATGGGAGTTGTCCTCTGGGAAGTCTGGGACGTACGTGTGAATGGAACTTTTCTTTGTGCGGCACTCCAATTGGACAGGAATTGTAGCCTTTGCAAGCATTTCTACGTGCTTGTGCACCTCTTCCCTATATATGGGACACGTGTCAGGCCTGCTCTACCCTCATCAGGAGTCATGTACAGCTGTCCTAGGTAGTAGGAGCAGCCACTGGGTCTGTTTGTAGTGAGAAGCACCACAGTTATTTCTTATTTTGGCTCCTATTCGGTTTTTCCTTCACAACAGTCTGGTGCTGAGGACAGACTATGCCATCTCCTGGCTCACCCACCATCCCTGTGGCCCAGGGACAAGCTGTGGAGATCCCAAGGAAAAGTAATTTACCAATAGTACTCAAGAAACACTGTGGGCATGCAGCAGAGTCCAAAAATGAGTTGCTGCTTTTCTTTGTCATCTAGCAAAATCTGCTTTTTCTTTCTGCCTTCCTTTTCCAAATCAGCCTTGCAAATTTGTTGAGTACCAACCCAAGCAACATGGAAGGCCATAGCTGGATTTCAGAATGTTTTACCACACGTTCAGGTTTTACTACACTCCTTCATGGGAAACACTTTGGCTGACACAGCTGCCCTGTGCACTGGTTTACAGTTCTCGGTAGAAAGCTGGCTCTAAGTTTCAGGTACCTTGATTTTCGCATTGTTTTCTTGATGAAGTTTAGGAAACCTCTGTTAGTTCATCTATTGTTTTAAGTTCTAGTAATTGATAACTAAATGGCTAGAAATAAAGTAAATATCATGTATCATCATTACAGCCCATTATCCACAGCACAAATGAAGTGAATTAGAAGTGGATACAATTTTAATTTTTTTTTGTTGGCCCAGATGTTTTTTCTTTTCTTTTTCCTTCCTCTTTTTGTTTTCCTTTTCCTCCCTTCCTCCCTTCCTCCCTTCCTTCCTTCCTTATTTCTTTTTCTTCCTTTCTCCTTTTTTCCTTTTATTACTTTTTCCTTTTTACTGTTTTTTTTCCTTTTTATTGTTTTTTTTTTCCTTTTTTCGTTCTTTCATTTTTCTTTATTTTTCTTTTTTCTTTTTTTTCTCATTTTTATCTCTTCTCTCTCTCTACTCCTCCTCCCCCTTTCCCACTCCCATTCAATATTCTTTGCAGGACACTCAACTAAGGTATAATTCTTTGAAGTCAATCTTCCAATACAGATCAGTTGTTTCTCCCTGCCTTGCTAGAGCTTTAATGTGGTTCTATCACCATTCAAGTCACATAAATATAAAATAGATGCTGAGTTTTGAGGTTTTTACTCACACACAGCAAGTTAAAACCCAGATGATCTCATAAAAAAGGCTTAAAAACATAACGTGGCTTTTCAGACAGACAAGGTGTCAGTACCGATGGGCTTTGATTCCATTAGCAAATGGAGGACGGACTAACAGTGCCACCTGGTGTATGAGGCCGAGTGCTCTCTGATGCGCCCCGGAACAGTGCGGGTATGTAATGCTGGTCCTGAATGGCAATTTCACTCCTAGGGTTTAAGGATATGACAACAGGAAATCAAAGAAAGACGGATTTATTTGTTTGTTGTTTGCTTTTATCGAGGAAAAGGAAGTTTTAAAATTCGGATTTGATTTGAAATGTAAACCCATATGTTGAATCCAACATCTCCTCGGTGATCTATAGGGATGTTCTGATTCTAGAGGGACTGGCTTTAAAATAGTCAACTTCAAGCATTGTCTTGACTACTAATGGCATGCTCAGCTGGTGGGTTAAACAGAAATTGAGTTTCTCCATCACAGCCTGATGCTATTACTTTGCAGAGCTGTGCACTGCAGCCTCTGCAAAACATTAAGTCTTACAGGCAGAAGAATATACAGAGTATTCAGTGTTTTGCCTTTCTTGTGCTTCACAGCCTGGGTGAATGCAATTGATTCTTGAAGATAGTTACTTTAAAATACACATACACACCAGGAATGACTTAAGTAACATGGAAGAAAAAGCAAGGAAAAATGATTGCTTGTTTGTATTTGGCAGAGTTTTTTTTAAATCTTTTTTCCCTTTCTTTTACTATTTAAGCCATCTGAAACACACAATTAAGATCAAAATATTTGCTGGAAACAAGAGCACTTACCATCAATAACTCTGCATCACACTGCTTGCTTCCTGCTCTGATGTATTTGTTGGTCTTTAGTGAGGAGAGAGATTTTTTTGTTGTTGTTTTACTCTCTGCTCAATGATTTAGTAAGTAATTTTCTCTATTTCTAGTTTTGTTGATTTTGGTAGGAATTTTTGTCATTCCTCTTTGTATGCCCTTGTTCATAAGCTAAGTTATCATATGCTCTTGACCACAGTCAAGAGGAAACAAAGAGAGAAGCGGTGGGCTTCTGGCCCAGCACATGTTGACTAGGCCATGTTATAGAATGGCTCTGATTTAGTTGTATATTATTATTATTTTTTCTTTTGCACTGAAGGGATCTCCTTGATTAGTTTTATGGGGATACGAAGATCACAGAATCACAGAATTCTATGGTTTGAAAGGGGCCATTAGGTATCACCAAGTCCAATCCCCTGCTAAAGCAGGTACCCTACAGCAAATCCCAATGTGACTGCTCTGCTTAGCAGATCTGTCCAAGCCAGAAATATTGGAGCAGGATTTGTCTCTGGGTTCCTTAAAAAGCACTTCCAGTTTGGGTGAGCCCCTTCTTGAATGGGACCGTGGTAAATTGTTAAAAAAAGGAAATGCAATTAGGGAAACGTCAGCCCAAGCGTTTAGATGTGAGTCCTCAGGAAGACCAACCAACAACAGATGCACAGTCTATTGCTGACCCCCAAGGTCAAAAACTTGCACAATTTAAAGGGAAAAAAGTGTTGGTGACTAATGGAGCCCTTTAAGTAACATCCTTTCCCAGCCCAGGAGAGCAGGCATTTCATAGTCATCAGAAAACTGACTGTGAATTGTGTCACAGCCTTGATATCTAGCCCATTCAGAATAGGAACAAATTCTAAAGTCTTCAGAAGAGTCTCTGATATTTTACCGTTATTCACACTGCATTGTGAGTGAGAGAGCTTGTGCACTCCAGACATGTTGAGAATAGGGAGAGAAATTTGGTGTTGCAGTAAGCGTGCTGATGGCTATTTGCTCAAGCTTCTTTCATTTAATGCACTAAATTATTCTTCTGCCAAGTTACACTTCTGATAGAAAACTCCAAAGTGGGAATTTATAGCTCAGGTGCCTTGTAGTCACCCTAATAATATTTCCTTGTGAATACTGTGCATTTCTTTCAACAGGAAGATCTTTCATGAAGCAACGCTGACCAGTCAGGCATATTAATATAATTTATGAGCTTTCACTTCATATAGATTTTTCCTGTCAATGTCTGTGTTTAGAGAGATCATAGAATCTCAGAACTATTGGGGTTTGAAGGGACCTCTAGGGATCATTGAGTCCAACCCGTCTGCTAAAGCAAGTTCCCTACAGTAGGTAGGTATTTGAAGAGAGTGGGATAGAAAATTTAAGCTTTATTGAGAATTTCAAAATTAATGCAGCATTTTTCTTCAGACTTTAACAACAGTTTTCTGAAATCTCTTGTACTCAGGTATCTGGCAGAAGAAAAGCAATTAAGAAAATGGTGAGGATCCCGAGTTGGGGTCAAATTTTGGCACCCACCAACTTCCAGGTTCAGCACAGAACAGGCAGCTCCAAGAAGAGAGAGATGCCTTTCAAACTTGTTCTCTTTTTGAGAGCCAGCACAGGTTTCAGAATGGAATCACACAGCTCAGAAACATCATATTTGTTTGGCTGCGTAGTCAGAGGCTTTTACTTGCTGATTAATTAACCAAACCAATGACTTTTCAGGTTCAGATGAGTAGATTTACTTTCCAGGGGTTGGATGCAGTTTTTTGTGTCACATTCTTGCCATAATACCACTCCTGTGCAGTACTTCTCACCTGTTACACATTCCTAGGCTACAAACAGTTGAGGAAAGAAATGTTTTAGCTTCCCATCATGGCCCTTATAGAGAGGAAAATCAAATTTACTTCCTTTTCTTTGACTTATTTGCTAGCTACAGTTGAGTTCTCTGTGTGTCTCTCTTGTCTGTATGCATTCTGTGGCTCTTTTCGAGTGAATGAACATGGTCATACTTTCGTAATACTGCATTTACTTGTAGCTCTGTTAAAGATAGTATTAACAGCAGAAAAAAATTGTAGTTTAGACTGACTTTCCTGAGCAGCTTTTATCAATCTGTGTTTATGCTTTGGTTTCCAGGAAGTCCTTTGATGCATGGCATCCATAATAATTCTCAGACAGACTCCCAGGAGTCATTCCCACCCTACCAGGATTTGCACAGAGATGCAAGGAACTGTGTCTTGCTGATACCACTGCTGTGCCAATGCCATGCCTGTGCATGCCTACACCAGCTGAGGGCTGAACAATAGCTCCTTTTCCACTGCTAGATGGCATTGTGTCTTAAGGAAGGAAATGCTATATGACTGATTCTGCTCAGTTCTCTCAGTTGTTTTCATCTGAGTGGAACATTTACTCTTTGTGTTCAGACACAAAATACTCATTTGGTTAAAGGAGGTGTGTTTTCACTGCACTTCAAAATGTGGGGGAATATCTCAGATGCTTTATTTGTAATCACTCTGTTGTAAAGGTAACTTGCAGCCGTAAGTTCAAAACTTGGTTATCTAATGATGTACTGGTGGGTGGAACTGTACTTTTGAAAAATTTTCATTCTATTGCAGAAAGATTTAAAAAAGATGCTTGTTTGAGATGTTAACTGAGTGGAAAAGATGGCTTGGGTAGTAGAACACGTACCTTCAAAGTGAAGTCACCCACTCACACATCTTAGCAAGCTCTTGCAGGCCAATATGAAAACCACATCTAGTTCCAATCTAACCTTGCTTCATTTGGGGGTGTGGGGGAAAGACAGAAAAAGTTACACAAGGAGAAAAGACGGAAATTTATGCCTTCAACTGACAGAGGCTTGGCACAGTAGGCTAACTTCAAAGTGTGCTAATACTCTCCAGAGATCAGTAAACATGATTAATATACAGTCTGTGGGATTTCTGTATGTGTGTGTGTGTGTGTGTGCAAAGTTACACAGACTTCTAAAAACAAAAACAACTTTTATAGTTAATGTCTAATGTATTCCATCTGGTGGAGTGCGTATCAATATGTTCCTGTTAAGGGCCAAATTAGGGACATAATGCACATGCTGAGTAGTAACTTAGTCTGCAAATAGTGCTATGTGCTATTCTAATGAGGAAATCATCAGCATGTGATTTTCAGTCTCCTATATCAGCATGTTTAGAAAAGCGGCAACATGCTGCTCAAGGTTCTCTCTTCTACACTGTACCTATTGGCTTCTTTTAGCATGCAGCCTAGGGAACGTGAAGCTCTGATAATAGTTTTTATTCTCTGGTAGTCCTGCTCTGTGTCAGACTGTGATCTGTGCTGCTCGTGCCAGTGTGGCTTTACTGGAAACTCTTTTTCAGGACACACACTTCCAGTGTGCCTCTTATTTTAGTTTAAGGGGTGATACATCTCATCAGCAGATGCTGTGGGCATAGAGCTGTACTAATGAGTCTTGCCTGGTTAGCTAATTGTGCCCTGATTCAGGTTTCCTGAGTCATCTCTTTGTATGTCTTTACTTTCTTTAAATACCAAAGTTTCTGGGTTTTGTGTATTTGAATTTTGTAGAATTCAGAGAGAGCCTTTTGGATATTTGTAGAAGAGTTAGACTGCAATCCTTACTTCAGCTAGCAAATGGCATCTTCCACACTGTTTTGCTGTCTTTCAGCTGCCAGAGAGACCTTATGTTTGCAAGTCGTTCTGTCATTTTCTTGCAATTCTTTAATTTACTTACAAAACAGTAGGAAGGGCAATATATATCTAATGTATTTTCCTTCTTCCTGCATTTCTCTCTATTTGCACCAAAGCTATGTGCTGTTCAATTGTAAAGTTTCCCTCTTCTTTGTCTTCTCCACAGAGGCAGAACAGTTGGCAGACAGCAGTAGCATGGAAGGGTGGTAAGGGTGTGAGATTTTCTGCTGGCACTGCTGCCAGCCCTCCTGCAGCCCCACTTCAGTTCACTGGGCTATATACACGTGTGTGCTACCTCTGCATGTGCTGTGAGCCTGGAAAGGAAGACTCTCTGGAAAAGTGCCTTAGTTTTTCATGTTTGATTTATTACTGAATTGGAGAGTTCAAGGGTATGGTGTAAACCTGTTAAAACTAAGCTATAATATATGCGTTTCAACTCAAAGTCCCTGGAACACTTGGTTAGATGGTATGGATTCTCCTCTTCGTATTAAAATGCAAGGTAACATTTCATCCTTCCTGATAGAATGTGGTGCAGCTGGTGGCTATGCCTGTGGTGAAGGCAGGGTGCCTTTCTGAGATGAGAGAGGTGGATTTGGCTCAGAGGAATGATCACTGACAAAGCATCTCTCTTTAGTTATATCCTTCTCTTTAGCTTGTTCTGGGGACTAGCTCCAAATGTTCAGTCCTAAAGCATGACAAATAAGGTGGCAATGGTGGTGCCAATTTTCTGGCTTTTCTGAAGTCACTCTCCTGTGTTTTTAATTTGTCCATGTGTATTTGCCTTCTGCTCAGCACAATTGAGACTGGGTTTGAGGCAAAAGCTGCTGTTTGGGCGGACATTAGTAGTAAGAATAGTGACCTCCTCGTTTTACTTCATGACACTGCAATAGATCGTGGTATAGTCAGCACATCTGTCCATAGCCAAAGTCAGCTGTGCAGAGTTCAGATCCATGGCAGCCCTTTACTAAGGCACATAATGGAAAAGCAAAGTCATGGTCTTTAAGCAACAACTCAAGACAGCAAAGAAGTAGCAGGTAAAGTGGAAATTGTAATTCTAATTATTTTTTAGGCTCAGACACATGATTCCCTATCCAGGTATATTTGTTCTCTACATCTTCTTTCACAGCCTAGTTTGCTGTGAAACAAAACTTAAGCGATTTTGGTTTTGGAGGACGATGACAAAGGCTGAACTCCAGAAGTTGTCAGCAGTTTCCTATAAGATCTGTTGGATTTGCTCTCTCTGCATATGCAAATGTGACTGAATGAAATACCTGGCATGATCCCCCAGTCCAGCTGATGTGGAGCCAGTGTCCACTTGAGGTGTCTTTACTACGGCTATCTCCAAATAGCCAAATGTATTTGGAAGTAGGAGCGTGCATGATGTTTTAGTATTAATGCTCTGCTGCTGTAACCTGTCATTTGCAGAATTAAAAACAAGGAAAGGCACCCAGGGCTGAGTTTCCAGAGGCAGATCCCCATTCATCAGGTGTAAGATTGCTGTGGAGTATGGCTTTCTTTGAGAATGAAGAGAAAGGACTTTGGGTGTTTCCAGCATTGTGGAGTTACCGGTATTTCTCATGTGGATCTAACTGATGCTAGTGAGGTATTACATTGAGATTTTTTTCTTCTGATCCATGGCATGAAGTTAGAATAACAAAAGCACTACGTGCTCACAAAGATTTAGTTTTGCTACAGTTTATTTCATTTTTTAGCCAAACTGAAATTTGCAATTATATTTTTAAAGTGTGACACTATTGTCATGTAATTTGTCTGTGGATTGGAATAATAAAACCCTGTTATACAAAAGTTCTTGGCAACGCATTTGTGTTGGTAATCTGCTTAAGCTCCCTTCAATGTGCTGAATCTAGTGAAAGTCGGGTGCTTTTCTAGATAGCAACTGACCATTATTCTAACTTACTTACTTATGCAGCCTTTTTAAATCAGTTGCCCTGCTTTGGACTGCCCAAGCACTGGTTCAGTTTAATATACTGTGTGATCAAGGTGTGCGGTATGCAGATATTTAAGGTTTTCGCTGGGCTCTGAAGAGGAAATAATAATCTTTTCTAAAGTCTGATGCATTTCATATTCTATTCAAACAGGCGGCATAGAATATTTGTACAATCAATAGGTTCTTATTTGATGGAATTCTTCTCCTGAGCGTAAAATTAAAAGACTCAAGACACCATTAGTTCTCCACAGCCTTAAGGAAGCTGCTAGATTGGAATTCATGCAATTTTGTCATCAGCTATACTAATCTTTATTTCAAATGTTTAAATCATCACAGGTTGCAAAAAGTTAAATATTAAAATGCTCTTACTAAGTGTCCCCCCTCTGGATTTCACAGCGCTTTATCAAAGAGTAATTCCACAATGGACTAAATATTTTTGAAGATATTTCTCCTCTGGGAAAGAGGCATTTACAGAAATTCCAGAGATGAAAATGTCAAATGTTACTCATCCTCTCTGTGGCTTTTTATTCCTTTTTGAAGTATGTTTGCTTCCACTTGGTAGCTGAGGGTGTCACTGCTTGTTATTTGATATCTGGAACGAGGGCACACAAAAGGATGACTAATCCCATTTACTGGAATTTTACAGTTTTCATCAGGCCACAGTTTCCATTTCAAGCTTTATAGTAAAAGCAAAACACCAACTGGCAAACTGACTCCTGTTATTGCTGTAGTAAATTAATATGGATTGCTCTTACAGTAAAAGAGTCATTTCTGAAGATTATTTCTTGAATTGAAAAGAAACTTGCATTTAAATCTTTTATGAGAGACAACATACAGTAACTATATATACAGTACAGAATACCCATGTATCTTGATTATTTTTTGTTTAGTATTCAGCTGATCTCAAGGATCTTATAGCCACTGTTTTCAGCTGTTCTTTACAAAAGCATTTTCTTCCAGTTTCTCCAGCACTTCTACTATGGTGACATTTCCAGAGCCTCAGTAAGGGAAGCTATAGCAAGCCTCCAAAACTGGTCTGAGCTCATTGTGATAAATCTGATAACCTTGGTTTTTTGTTGTTGTTGTTGTTGCTGTTTGTTTGTTTGTTTGTTTTTTAAGAAGAAGAAGAAAATCTAATTCTAAGATAGCCATCTGCTTGAATTCTAGCCCTAAGCCCCTCCATTTAAATCACTGTGCTTGTCTCTTCCCTGGTATCAGTTCATTTCTGTTAGTTTTCCCTCTTTCCCTTTTTGCTCCCATGAGTTATCATCAGTACAGAATACGTCTCCTTCCATCACACATTCTCCATAATAAATGCATTATGGAGACCTCCTGTGACCTGCACAGTGGGCAGCTACAAGATAGCACAGATTTAAGTGCATTGAAGTCAGATTTTTTATTCACAAAGAAATAAAATCTGCACTGCCTGCTCTTTGCTTTACTGCAAATCCTAGAGTACCCAGTATTTTGGACCCCTCATTTTCTGATCTGTCATCTGAACACCTCACTTTCAGATGAGACTGTAAGACCTAGCTAAAGGAGATCTACTGTTTGAAAATAAAGACGGGAGATTTCATGATTTTTAGATCTTGTCATCAACACTGATTATATGAGATGTTTTTTTATTGCTTTACAGATTTTTCTCTTCTTGTCTTCTGGAAAGCGAATCTGCAAAGCAGAGTTTCCCAGAGTCCTGTTTTGCAAAGTAAGTAGTGTTTATCTATATTATCTATATATATTATCTATATTATCTATATATCTTATATTTTGGACGTCAGGGGGAAATTCTTTACAGAGAGAGTGGTGAGGTACTGGGACAGGCTGCCCAGAGAGGTTGTGGATGTCCCGTCTCTGGAGGTGTTCAAGGCCAGATTGGATGGAGCCCTGGGCAGCCTGGTCTAGCATTAGGTGGGATGATTGGTGGCCCTGCATGTAGCAGGGGGGTTGGAGATTCATGATCCTTGAGGTCCCTTCCAACCCTGGCAATTCTGTGATTCTGTGATTATCTGGGGGGACCCTTAGGGTCCTCTTTCAGATGGAATGAGAGACATGAACTACCAATACACAGAGGATGATGGGAGTTGGGCAGAGTCTTGAAGATTCAAAGCTTGGCAGACTCTTGAAGATTCAAGTCTCTCTTACAGATAGCACTGGGTTGATTTTCAGTTTCTTGAAACTGAAATTTTTAGCCATGTGCTGGCTCTATGTTGTGTAACACCAGATAGGCCAACTGTGCAGCCTGAGTGACTCTGGAGTTCTGAAATCAAGGATGTACATCTAGGCACAGTGCCTAGGTGATGGAATAAGTCAGGGTTTGTCACACTGTACAGCCAGCCAGCCTGCCACATTTCTCAGAGGTTCAACACTCAGCATGTTGTGCTCTGGACTGTGTGAATGTCAGCCAGCTTGGTGGATTTAGGCATAAGATCCATATCCCACGAATAAAGCCGAGCTCACTTGACTAACGTCCTGTTCTGATAGTTGTAATGGCTATTTTCCATATAATACAGTTTCCTAAATTATCTTGTGTCCAAACTAAAGGTCTGTTCTTCATCTGTTTTAAATCAGTATGTCTGTGCTGATTTCATGCTTACGTATACTAACAAGTAAGCTGGAAATTTATAGCTAGTACTGTTATGCAAATGCGCAGAGACTCATGGCACTGGTGTTACCAGTGACAACATTGGTAAGGATGTTGAGACATTTTGGAGTTCCTGTTTGTGATGTCTCTTCTGAGAATGGGAAAAATCACTGTGTTTCAGTCTTTGAGGGAGGGATGTAAGTGTGGGGTAGGCCTAGGACTCAGCTTTCAGTGAGATTTCAGCTTTTTGTAATGCACCATTTTTGTTCCTACACTTTTCTCACCCAAGCAATCTTCAGAGCAGTGCTGCTAACAAACAGAATGTTACTATCCCAGGATATCAGACCTTACTTGCAAAACTTTTATTTGCTTGAATAGCAATCAATCTCAAAGCCCTTCTTGCTTGTAAGTTTTGTCTGTAAGTTTAGGTAGAAACAGCACAGCCACCCTTGCAACAGTTTATTGTGGAAGGCCTAAAGTGCAGCCTTCTTCTGCATTAACACCGAGGGAGCATCAGATGAAACTGGGAGCTGTGCCACAGCAGTGGATAGTCAGCAGCTGAACCACTCTCTAGAAAAGGAAAATGTTTTTTTTATGTCTTCTGCTTTGCTCCTCTAAGAGACTTTGAGGATTGTTCTTCCCGTTTTGCCTACTTACCCAATCTGGAAGTCTATACACTTAAATTACTATTCTGTTTTAAAGAATTAATACTTCTAGCTTAAGCTTCCAGCATTAACATGTGCCCCTTTCAAATTACAGAAATATTTCAAGAGGATTTGAATGCAAAGAATATTTTATCCATTAATTTCTTTTTTTTCTATTTATTTCTATTTCCATCTATTTGTTCCTTTTACCTCTGTGAGACTCTAAGCAACTGCTTAGATGTGATGCTGCCATCCTACATTTCAGTATTCCCTTATGGAGTTAAATGAATATAGACAGGAGAATTTATTCTGGTAGATACTTTTTCTTAAAGAATTCTAAAGCCATAAACCAAAAGCTGTGAAGCCATGAGCCATAAGAAGAGTTGAAACCATACTGTGGCCATGATAGTGCTCTGCACAGGTATTTTGACATCCAAATCCTGACCAAAGCAGGTGCTCCAAAGCCATCTCGTGCCTACATCCTACACCTACATCCTACTATCTGCTGAACAGTTATCTTCTTCACTCCTAGCTTTTTCCAGAAGGTGTCACTGTTAGGCAGTGGTGATCAGAAGGCCTGCAGATTTAAGAAATAATTGCATGAAAAGAACTTCATGGCTCTTCTTTTCTTGCTGTGATTATTCAACTCCTAATAAATCAACATCAACAGTTAGACCATTAGAATTAGAACATGAAATGGGAACATCAAAGTTGCTCCGTAATTTGAATTTACAGTCTGTCTGAGTACATCTCATCCCAAAGAAAATTCAGCTACTTAGACCACTAGCTTAATAGTTGAGAATGTGGAATTGCCAACATGATTGGGCAGTGTTAAAGGCCACGCTTTTAATGTTCATATTCTGTGCACACAGGCACACATCCGAAAAGCGCATGCGCACCACTGGGCAATGTTTCATGATGAAAAGTGCAATTAATATTTCTTTCTGCAGATGTTTAGTGAGATTTGATTTGTTTGCAGACATCACCTTGCATTGGGCTGTGGGTCTCAGAACAACACATCAGAGATTATTAAGAAATGAACAGATGACCCAGATTTGGAAAATATTATTAATATGTGCAAGAATTGGAACACTGTGCTACAAAGGTGGTCAAGTGTCTCCAGGTCTCTGATGTGGTCGTATATATTAAAATGAAATGCAAAGGCTCAGATGTAGGAATAATAAGCCAGAAATGCATGTGTAGGCAACAAGAAAATAGAAGAAAGCTCAAATTATGGAAGTAGACTAGAGGGCTATTTCTATGATCTACCATTGAAAAATGTAAGTATGGCCTACAACAAAACAGAAGAGGTGTTTTTTGTGAGGCCTTAGTACCTCTAACCCAAGGCTGGCTGAGCACTCACCTGGAAATTTGCACCCAGCTCTGTCTTCTCACCTTAGGGAAGTCAATAGCAACAGGAGAGAAACACTGCTTTAGATGCGGATAAGTTTTATCTCATATCTAGTAGGGCCATTTGAGATGGAAACTGGAGAGATGGAATTTGGGGCAGAAACCTTTGTATGTATTGTAGCTACAGACTTTATCATGTCCATAACTACAACACAAGACTGAAATTAATAGTTTATGAGGACCTTTTCCTACTTGTGTTTCTACACAGTGGAACAATCATATGCAAGCTGAATGGTTCATTCATTTCCCATTTGCACTCTGCATGGGGTGTCTGCTGCTGGGTGACATATCTTCTGTCTCATAATATAAGATGGATAAACCACCACATAGTGTTTTCGGGAAAGAGGGGTAAGGAGAGCAGCCTTCCTAATGCAAGCCCTGGATTGGCACGGGTGCAGTGTTGTTTTCCCAGTGATAGGAAAAGGCTCATCACTGGGAATTCTTCATCTGCTAATGCCCAGAGAAGCTGTGGAGGCACTATCTATGGAGGTATTCAAGGCCAAGCTGGATGAGGATTTGGGCAGTCCAGTGAGAGGCATCCCTGCCCATGGCAGGAGGCATGGAGATTATACATAAGGACTCATCCAATACAAACCATTCTACAGTTCTATGTTTATTTTGAAATGGAATCCATAAAACAGTGCAACCTTTTTGCTCTGGTCATACTAGTCTTCATCTTGTGAGAAACTACTCTGGCAAGAGCAGTTCTGGGGCAGTGGGTGGGTGAGCTTCCGGGGCTCCTGTAGTTCAGTGGGGAATGAGTATCCTGTGAAAGCATAATACCCACAACAGTTCTGGTTCTACTTTGAGGAGACCTTGATAGTAGTCCCTTTCTAGTGCAGGGATGACTTTAAAGAGGGGCACAAAGCCATAATCTGCCTGTGATTTTTGCTTTCCTGTTACAGCCATCAGAATGGAGAAAGGAGGGGAGAACAGGAGGGAGCAAGCCAGGAGGTATGTCCCTGAAGGACCCTACTGGGGCAGAGTTTCAAGTATTCAGTTTTACAGCATATGCTCAGCAATAAATTTACTATTTAACCAATGTGTTGACAAATCAATCCTGATTTGAATTTGTATGTTGCTTTGATTCTGTAGGCAAGTATTGAATATGTGGCCAGATTCTTAATATAGAAGCAATTGGAAGTAGGTCATTTCCGCACTTCAAATGCCATTTAAAAACTCTACTTAAGCTATGGAAGAAAGGGAAAAGTTTTCCCCGTCTTTTCTTCTTCCTTGGTTTTTGCAGCACAAATCACTCTGTGGAAGTAAATGGCATGAAATAAAAATTGTTATTTCCTTTTTTCTTTAATTTTACTCTTTATCGGGACAATTTTAATGAAATCCATCTATTTACTTTGTGGGATTCTAGTAACATACCTTCTCATTATACCATAAATAATGGTGAAGTAAAAATCTTATGACTATTACTTTAAAAGCAAATTTATGGGTTTTATAATGGATTCCATAATACAGATTTCAAAGTTTACAGTAGTTTAACCATAGACAAACATTGTGTCCTTCCCTCCTTTGTAATTCAGCTGCTCTTTATTTTCTTTTGCAGCTTTATATGGTTTAAACATCTGTTCCCTCAGAGTCGTTCCATTCCTGCCTGCCTTATTAGAGGTTTTGGTGCTGGAGTCCTCTGACTGAACGCCAAAGTCCTTCCCTTTGTTTTTCTCAGTGACGTACACAAGAACTTTGAGGTGGTGTAAGAACAGAGGGATTTGTGGCTAATAAATACTTCATCTAGATGGGTGAGTGTTTGAGCTGGGCTGTTAGCTTAATTCTAACCATAAGGAGCAATAACCGTGGCATACTTTGTGTGGGAGAAGACATCAATCACTGTCACTTTTCAACAAAGGAAAACGAGTAGAGATGGAAGAAGGTTTTGAAAACTGGGACTTAAATTTTCATCCTGGCTAATTCTTTTCTGGGTTGCTGGTGTTCCTAAAAGCCATCTCACAAGTCTTTTTTTCCAGTGGCAATGTTACTCCTGTTACTCAGTAAAATTGGGATTAATATGTGCATTCTGACGAAGGTTGGCTACAGATACATTACTTGTAATAGAACGTAGGAAGACCCTCACTCATATCGATCTCTGGGTATATATTTTCCACAGTAACTTCCTTGACATATTAGGACTGACATACCTCTGCTGTGCTCTGAAATTCGTTTTAAATCTTTCAACTTAGGGAGAAGTAACTGCTGTCACAAATTAGCCTGCTGTCATATCGAGGTCAGAAACTTCTTTCTCGTGGTCATTTTATGTTTCATTTACCTCGCTATTAGTAGACAATAAGAAGATTTACTTTTAAATGATCATGTAAGGGGAATAATGATTTCTTGATGGAATCTTTCTGATGTGGAAATGAGTTGCTTCCTGCATAAAGTTTTGCACTCACTGTTTTTAAGGAAACAGGACTGGGGCAAATGTCTGCACCTCTCAAAAATCCAAATATCTCAGGAGAACAGTTTTTGTTATGAGCAGCTGAATTTGCCTGCAGTCAGCTCAGTGTGAGCACAGATCACCCCTTTGTGCTTTGCACGCTGAGGGTGAGCTCCTGGCTCTGCAGATGCCAGGAGAGGTTTTGCCCTTGACTCCAGAAATTCAAGACTTCAACTTCAGCCTTCAGTGCAGCCTGTCTCCCCACGGCTCTCTGTTTTCCCTGACAACCTCCTTAGCATTCCTACAGTTATTAAAAAAACTCATTGCTGCTGTCCCTTCCTATTTGTTTTTTGGATACTGTGTGCATCCAAAGAAATCTCATCTTCATCGGTAGCATCACTACTGTCACTAGCATGGGGAAAGGGCAGCTCTGACACTGCATCGCTGTCTGTGCCCATTACCAGCAAAGGAAAGAGATCTCCTATATGTCTTATCCATTTAAGAAGAGTCTTTTTCAGTTGCAGAGCATCAGTCTCCTAACTATGTTCAACATAGCAGTTTTTTCTTGCAGATATATTCTGCCACTTTCAAACAGCTGAGTCTTGGTTTTCCTCATTGTTCTGGAAAACTGTTGTCATTCAGATGAGTTGCTACTTCTCTAAAATCTCTCCCACTGCCTAATTGTTTTGAGATCCAGTTGACTCACGTAACAATACATAAACTAGAATGAGATTAGAAGAGCATTTGCTCTCTATTTTCTCCCAGTCATTATTACTCCATACATGTCAGCTTCAGATTTACACCAGAGTCAATTTTGAATAGGAGCAGAACCGGCACAATCCTTTAGGATCTTCTGATTAAGCTTTTTCAGTCTGTTTTATTTTTCAGTCTGTATTATTTTTCCCTCTCTTTTTATACTTTCTTAATCCTTAGTGTTCTGATCGGATGGAAACATTTCTTTCGCTTGTTCCTTTGGTAAAAGCATGGATGAAATTCCTGTACAATAATGGTCACAGTTTTGCCATTCACATCAGTGGAAATAAAGGGGAGGCTGGAAGGGGGCTTGCACATAAATGAGAAAACTTTAACACTTTTTGATAGTGCTTTTATTTACAGAAGAAAAAAAAAGAAGAACGAACTTCACTTCTAAGGGAAAAAAAAATATTTTACCATATTTTCTAAATAGAATTTTTAATTTAAAAAGTTTTTTTACTTGTTACTTTGGTCTGACTGCTGAAAACGTGATTGATTGATTGAATGGTTTCCTATATCTTACTGTTTCATTTTTGGTTATTTTCACCTCCATTAGTATTTCTTCAAATCTTTCTTCTATATTCAGCTTGGTTGATGTTCATTTTATTTTCTCATTGGGTTTAAGCAGTCTTTTAATTAGTAGTATGTAGTCAGAGGACTTTTTCAGAAAGTGGGAGATTTGGATCCCAAACACTTTTCAACCAAAGAGCATTTTAACAATTTTATATGTACAGAATGGACAATTTAAACTTGGAAGAATGTTGTAGTCATCTCCTTCAAGTATCCTGATTAAAGCTGTTCTCTTTCGTAGATGTATTTCTCTTGCAAGTCATCTACATATTTATTGAACCAGAGAAAAAAAAAGACTTCCCAGCATAATAATTAGATCCCTCATCTTAGGAAATAGGAAAACAGATTTCCACTCTATGATGGTAGTGAATTATTACTTCATGTTTTAATATGAAATGAAGAAAATCTGTGGGAGATTGAGAGTTTACATCTTGGCCAAACAATCATTTATGAAGGAACAAGGCAAGGTAGATTTACAACTTCTTAATAAATGGAAACAAATTCCTAACAGGCATGGGGATTATTTTAATTGTTGAGCAATCAGAGAAAAGGTTAATTATTCTCCTTAAACCTAGTTTTTCTTTCTTAGATTCTTACTACAAACATTTGGAATTAAATTGTCTCTCAAAATGAAACTTAACTTTGTCTGTGATATATTCTTTGTAAAATATTGGGGTTTTTTGTTGAGCAAGAACATTTTCCTCTCTAAGCACTCTATATTGTTTTGTTTTCTTTGCCAGCCATCAAACACAGAAAAGCAGTTATTTGACCATTTCTGCTTACCTATTGAATTCATTCACTTGTTGCCATGACCAGTGAAATTAAAGCTAACTACTTTGAGAAAATTTGTGCCTTTCTTATGGTACACAAAATGGAAATGACTTACTGGAATGTCTGTTCTAACTCCAGAAATAGTCCTTGATTAGCAACATTCAGCAAAAAGTTGTTGATGTCTCAATGTATTTGCCAGTGAACAATTAGTACATTTGTGCTTACAGTGCAAAAAAAGGCACTCTCTCCCATAGCTGCCCTGGTTCTCTAATGAGCATTATTACTGACCAGGCACTGGCAAAACATTTCACACACTTAAAAGTGCGTGGAACTGTTTTTTGGTACATTAGTGTATCTGAAGGTTACTTGCTTTGCAAATCTCCTTTAGATAACCACCTCTCATCCCTTTGAATTAATTTATAAACAGTTTGGCAGGATAATCTTGACAGTCTTTCAATTCACCATCAATAATTTCAGAAGTACCTTCTCCCTGAAAATAATAAGAAAATAGATCTTGGCATTAAAATTATTTCTACCTATTCCATACTAGATCTCTTTGAGTGAGTTTTTTCAACTAATTCTCTTGTAATTCATGTCAGTTACTGCATATCTTTTAATCCTGTTAAGAAGAGAACAGTGATTATTTCATTAAGGAGCTCATTGGAAAAATGATCTAAACTGTGCTCTGAATCATTAAACAAAGCCCATAATTGAATTATGTAATACTTAGGAGAAATTTCTATGCCTGCTCAAGAGAATCAGCAATGAATATCAGTTTCTAATGTATTAAACACTGACCAAGAGCATAAAGAAGAATGATTTTCTTTGTCTGTTTCTTATTTTTCGCTACATTAACAAATTGATTTAAAAATTTACAACTGAACAATTTATTTTTTAAAAAAAGAAAATGATGTCCAAATATAGTTCTTCTCCACAAAGTGAAACATTACGCAACTCATCTTGATGATGCAACTTGACTGTTGACCTGCTGATCAAATGTAGTCCAGTACAGAGTGCATATGAAAATCAAAATCGTATTTTATTTTATTTTAGAATATATAAACTTTATTGCTTTTGGATATATAAACTGATTTAATGGTGCTCTCTCAAGCCCCTCTCCCTACCAGCTCCCAAAGAGACCAATTGTTCTCCTGAAAAGCCTGGCTGATTTACCACCAAGTATTTGTCAAAAGTCAAGATACGCATATCAGAGGAAAGGTGGAAATCTCAAATGTGAAGGTTTGTGCCTCTTGGAAAGATCTGACCAGTCTTTTGGGAATAAGATTAATCTGTTTATCTGGTAGCAAATGACAAATCAAAATCTCTTTTTGATTTTGCTGTGATGGTAAGAATATTGAAGCACCAAGTCATAGAACAGAACTTCATGACTGAAACTTTAAATGGCTTAAGTGGCTATTTTTAACATTATTAAAGTGGTAGGCTTTTTTTTTAAATTCCTTTATTCTGAGAATTCTACTTTCAGAACATTAAGTCCTCAATAAACAAAAGGGAAATTCAAACTACTGCTAATACTATTGCTGATATTTAGCTATATATTTTCAGCAATATTATATTAGATATGAGAAAGCAAAAAAGTTTTCAAAGTAGAAAAAAAAAAGTAAAAAAACCATATATTCACCCTCCCCCAGCTTGTATTGGTGTTCTGAAAGAACAGCTTGATAAAGCTGAAAAAATTTAAAAGCTGAATAATATGGGAGAAAGCATTTTAAAAGAAAATTGTGAATGATAATTGGGAGTTGCTTAGGAATATTTTATCAAATATTCCAAAAGCCATAATTGATAGACAAGGCTGTACTGGTTAAAAAAAAAAAAGACACAAAGCAGCCAGAAAAAAACAAACTAGTAATAATAATAAAACCAAACTTTTACTTGAAGAAAAAGTAAAAGCAGATATGAAACAAACAAAACAAACAATAAAAAAAAAAAAACACAGAAAAATACATGTTTATATAAATGAAGGAAAGGGAAATTTGATAGGTAGATAGGACTTCTTCAATACTTCAGTACAAATGCACAAAGAGAGGTAACTTCTAGAGTGTCAGAAGGAAGTTTAAAAAATTACTGAGAAGAAATTCACATGTTATATTGGTCCATCATTAAAAGAAATTCAGAGAATTGTCTATAATTATAAAATGGAGTAGAATTGCTCAGTAAACAGTCATGTCTTGAGAACAGAAAAAGAACTAAGAGAGACACTCACACCAACTATCTGATGCTTATAGACATTGAGCACTTGTTTTTCTTGTTAAACTTATGCTTGATAAACTGCCATCTAAACATTAATTCTCATCTAGAACTGGGAAAAAAAATTATGCAAGTACCAATATTTTTAATAAGTAAGACAATGCTTCCAATAGTTGGAGGAATCATGGGGGGATGAATCATGGCTGAGCAACTTCTGTGTGAGAAATGAAGATGGTGTCTTCAGCATCAGTCAATCCAGAAAACAAAAACACAATGCTAAAGGCAATGGCACCAAAGCATTTGATGTTTGGCATTCTGGTCAAGAGTTAAAAGGGACAATCAATAATATGATACATGTTGAAACCTCAGTAATGGGTTTTGAATTGTAGGCGTCTCAGAGAGCTGACAATAGGAGAACAGGTTTCAGAGGAGTGGCTCTTTGCCTATGCATTGGTAACATTTTAGTCACTAATATGAAAAAATAAAATGTTGAGATTTTCAGAAAGTACTGAGATATTGGTATTGAGATATCCATGCAAAAAGGCTTGGAGTACTATTGCGAATATGTACATATATAAATATATATGTTTTCTTTTTCATGTGAAAAGGTATTTATCTAAATGACAACAATGCAACAGAGAAAATGAATGACTGTGAAAAAATCAGTGGTAATCCTTCTGGTGGGTTCAGAAGGTGGCTCTTCTCAAATGTGCAAGACAGATTCAAGAGCAGGAGGTCAGGCCTGAGGACCTTGTGCCTATGGACTGTATAGTGAAAGCCTTTGGGAGGTATTTAGTATATTGCAGAGAAGAGTTGCACCCACATATTATGTATGTGAAGAAAAGAAGATTTGGAATAGGCAAAATTTCAACCTAATAGAAAAAAATCATGAGTACAGATAGCAAATGGAGTCATGTGCTGTCAACTGGTGCAAGTCAAGGCAAGCATGTTTCAAGACATGGGATATGATTTAGTGAGCAGTATTGGTGGTACGTGGAGGGGTAGACTAGATGATCTTAGAGGCTGTAGCAGAAATGCTAATTTTTGGCCTGAAACAGTGATTGAGCACCTGGTGAGAAGAGAGGGCCAGCCTAGGGGAGCTCAGGTGAATGCTATGCAATTCAGTAACTGGAATGGGTGGAGCCAGGATCCACCTCTTCCCAGACCTCATTTATGGGTTGGCAGTGGAAGTGAGGTTATCTCTTGACAGAGATCCCTGCCTACCTGAGACCTTCTAAAGGTAAACAGCTTTGTTTGTTTTGTTTTTTCTTTTCTTTTCTTCCCCCCCTTTGTTTCTGCATGTATGCTTTTGGGTTTGTTCTCATTTGCTGTGGCCAAAGACTTTGTCACTCTGCTATTATCATCTCATTTTAGCATTACAGAGATCTTTTCCAACTTTAATGATTCTGGGATTCTAAGAATTGATTCTAGAAAATCTGAAGTCTTTGAGGTGTCAGACTAGAGGATCCCTTATAATCTGTGAAGCTGAAAAGTTAGAAGTGGCCATTCAAACCAGGAAATCTACAGGGGGATGTGAAAAGATCTGCTCAGGTCTGAACTTATTGCTGCAGATGTCACAACTTGCATAATGTTTGGAGAGTTTTACGCTAATGTAATCCATCTCTGTGAAAATGACACATCTGTTTCCACTTTCTCTTCCTTATATTATCTTTGTAACATCACTGTAGACTCCATCTGGAATTGAAATTCTCTTTAATTTTTTTTTTAAAGAAGAGTTCCTGATAAAATCTGGCATTGTAATGATTTGGAGGCAAGGATAAGTTTAGAAAATGGAACATTTTCTATTTCCTGCCCATGTTACTATTGTCCTTCTCTCTTTGCAGACACACATGGTACAGATATACACAAATATGAATGCATTTATGCTGCATGTATACTGTGAGGGGGAAAAAAACAAACTGCCTAAGAAAATAAATTCTTTCTTTGTATTAATAAATTGCATACTAATCCTAAAAGCAAATTTAAAATGTATATTTGGAAAATTATTTTATGTATTAATAACTGTGATATCTAACTTTCTAGTATTCGCTGTTTTGTTGTTCTTCATTACTTATGTTTTAAAATTTCTCTTGGCTTTGCAGTAAATTCATGCTGTTCGGTCTTGTTCTTGTCTTATTGTAGTGCTAAGGATTTTTGCCATTGACTAAGTAAGAGCCAGCTCTACTTCTACTTTTCCTTTGCAGCCTCTTTTAATTTCCTTTATTATATGCATTAGCCCAGAGGTAATACTGCCAATTCTACTATGGAAAGGTCCTTCATAACTTTCAGCATTTAACCATTTCAGTGGGAATGTGAATTAAGTTTTTGTTTGTTTGTTTCAATGATTAATGCTGAAGGGAGCAATTAAAATGTATCCTCAGTGCACTTAATTGGGAGAAAATGTGTTTAAAAATCTAAAAAGTTTCTTGGTTAATAATGATCTTTAATGTGTCTTGTTGCACTAGAAAGAATGAACTACTGTGATTACTGGAAAACCTGTTTAGTTTCATATTATGTTATCCCTAGAGATCTCAGTACAAAGCCTACTGGAGTCAGCAGAGGCTTGGAATGCAAATATTCTTTTAGTGTCTTTGTTTTAGCAATAACACTGACTTATTAATCTTGACTCAGTTGCCATACTAGGGTGGGTATCTTTCCAGGAAAAAATGAGGGCAAATGTTTAGCTCAGGGAAAGAGAAAAAGAAGCAACTTCAAAAAACTATATTTTTAAGCAATAATTCTGTTGAATCCCCTTTGAAATCAGAGGGAGGGAATCCAGAGGGCTTTTTTTTTTTTTTTTTTTGTAATTTACCAGTCTTTCCTGGTTGACCAGCCAAGCACTTCAGGCTTTTTGCTTGCAAGGATAATTAATACTAATCATGAGTCAAAAGTTTGAATATAAAGTAAAAAAGGGCAAATCCATGAAAGACTGAAGTCCTCCTTCTTGAGCAGCTTCTTATCTCTGTTTAATGTAGGTATTTTTATGGAGGAAGAGAAGGGAAATATTTTGCAGAGTCACATGTGATTATAATGGAACTGTCTCTGGCTTCTGCTGCTTCTTTTGTTCCCTTGTGCTTCTGTTTCCTGTCTCAGGTTTGGGAAGGAAATGCACTGCAGCTTCAACAGCTTCAACGCTATGACCTAGTCCTTCACAGCGTGCATGAAAAGTCTGAGAACTTGTTAATAGTGATGACCTGGCAATATCCTTTCTCTCCTTATAGAGCTGGCAACACATAACTCACTCTTACGACTTCACTCATGCTTTCTCTCAGTGACTTACATGTGTGATGACAATGTTCAATAGGAACTTAGTCTGGCAAAAGCCATCTAGGATCTTGAAATGTATCTGAAATCTTTTTTTTTTTTTTAATTGAAGAAAAAGTTTTCTAAAATTGTTTTCCTGAGCCTGAGTGTTTTCTCTAAACTGGCTAGCCAACAGTAATGCCCTCAATCCATCCAGTTCATATAGGACTCTAATACTGTCACTAAAGTTAAATTTCCCAACCTTTGAAATCAGTGTTTCTTGTCCTCTTGATCATACCTATCTATCTCTTCTTTTCTCTTTCTTTCTCTCTCCCTCTCTTCCTCCTAGACATCAGATATCTACTTGCCTAATCTGGATAGTTGTCTATCTGTGTAACATAAGTAAATAAGTAGCAAAGAAAATGAAATCACAGAAGTTTCTTTTTTTACCAGGCTTTAAACATCACAAATCAGTTCATGTTATGGTTTGTGGGATTATTTAACACTTAATGAGCCTCTCAAGGAAAACTGAACACAGAAAATAAAGTTCCAGTTATTTTATGCGGTCAAAAGGAAATTATAAAGCAATCCTTTAAAGCATGGGAAAACTTCTGTTGTCATTAGAGGATGTTGGGTCACCTCTCAGGTTGCATCATTTAGTCAGCGATACTCCTAAATAGTTATAAGAGGGCTAAAGGTTTCTCAAGTGTACAAGGTAAAGTGGGTGTATAATGTGAGTAGAAAATATCAGTCCTGTATGTTAACAATTCAGTAATCAAGAATATTGTATGATTTCCTGGTAAGTGTCTGGATGTGCACACTTTTCCTTTTTTAAAAATTTATTTTATTTTTTTAAGAGGATCAAACCTTTACAGTGAGTCTTTTAAAAGCTATGTTTTACTGATGTTATGTTAAAGAGGAAAAGCTTTAAACCTAGAATTTAGAAATATTTACAGTCTCATGAGAACCTTTGGTTTCCTAGAAACTGGTACAGCTTCTAATATTTGTCAGAAAAAATTAATCCAGTGTAAGTCTTAATCTGCACTGATATGAGTGTGAGAGGCAAGTTGGGCCAAACATGCCTATTTGCTTATTTTAAGCCCCAGTTGTAGTACAATCATATCAGACATGATATACCCATCGATCTGTGATCAGTCATTGAGAAAAGTTTTGAAAAGCAGTGGTGTGTGAGTGCGTTCTCTGGAGGTTTCCTTTGAGGCTTTGGATTGTGAGTTCAGTTTTATATAAGTAATTTAGTCTTAATGGAGGCTTTGATCACTGATGGAAGAAAACAGCTAAACAGCTTTTATTAACAACATTCAGAACTCAAAGGGTGACTTAACAGTGTCTTATGTTTGTACACATGTTTTGGCCCCAGTATGCAAACGTTCCAAACCAGAGTACAGTATGTTCTGATGGAAAGATGGAAGTTGACAAAGTAAGCACATTTCAATAGATATAGAAACCAAAGGGCAATAGGTTTGGTTACTTAAGCTGATTTTTTTTTTTTTTTTTTTTCAGAAGTCAATAGTTAAGGAAATAATCAAAAGCAAGAGTTGTAGCATTACAGAGAAAGATTTCTTATTTAGTGTGAATGAAAATGGTCATATAAGGATTGCCTCATGAACACGTAATTCTGGAGAGCCAGGGAAAAATCATGCAATTTCATATAGTTTACAAACTGTATTTTTACTGAAATAATAGTAGCAATAATGATAAATAATTCTTTTTAAAATAAAGAGTTTTACTATAGAGAATTGGATGCTGGTTGAAAACTATTAAGTACCAGCTGCGGTCAGGTGACGTGGTATTGGCACAGTGAGTTAGAAAGGAAGAAATAAAAGACCTCGTCTCAGCCCTTGTTCTGTTAGTAGACGACAGAAAAATCTCAGCACCAATAACATTAATGTTTTTTCATACTGGATTCAAATCGGTCCTCTGAATATCTTTCCCAGGTATAATGCATGATGAACTTCAGTCTGTATCTTTATGCACATTAAATGATGTCATAATGATAGTAGCTAATGTTTGATGTTTATCTTATCTTATTCTCTTTGAGGGAGAAAAAAAATCACACACACAAAAAAATAAAAAACAAACAGCAACAACACCCAAACCTTACTCTTAAATCAGGGAATGAAGAAGTTAGTGGAATTCTTATAATTATCTAGACCAACATATTTTTAAGTACATAAGCATTCCAAGCATTGTGAAATAAGTCTGAACATCACTGGTGGACTGAAACCTGGCTGAGGTGGATTGAGAACTAACTGGATGACAGAGCACAGAAGGTTGAGATCAACAGCACAGACTCTAGTTGGAGGCCTAGAGGTGCTCACCAGTGGTCATTGCTGAGTCTGGTCTTGTTTAGCATCTTCATCTGTAACCTGGATGAAGGGGCAGTGCACCCTCAGCAAGTTTTGCTGATGATACAAAACTGGGAGGAGTGACTGACATACGAGAAGGCTGTGCTGCCATTCAGAGAGACCTAAACAGGCTGGGAAGTTGGGCAGACAGGAACCTTACAAGGTTCAAAAAAGGCAAGTGAAGTGTCTGATACCTGGAGAGAAATAACTGCATACAGGTCAGGGGCTGAGCTGTTGGAAAGGAGCACTATGGAGAAGGACCTGGGTGTCTTGATGGACAACATATTGCAATGAGATGTGCCTGTGTGGCCAAGAAGGCCCATGGTATGCTGGGGTGCATTAGGAAGAGTGGCCATCAGGTCAAGGGAGGTTATCCTCCCCATCTACTCTGCCCTGATGAGGTCACATCTCAACAATTATGTTCAGTTCAGGGTTACACAGTTCAAGATGGGGAACTTCTAGAGTCCAGTGGAGTGATTTAAGCCTGGAGCATCTCCCTTATGAGGAAAGGTGGAGAGCCCTGGGGTTATTCAACCTGGACAAGAGAAGACTGAGAGGATTCTTATCATCAGTGCCTACAAATAACTATGAAACTGGAGCCATGAAAATGGGGTCAGATTCTTTTCAGTGGTGGTCCACAAGAGAACAAGGAGCAATGGGCACAAATTGAAACACAAATAACAAACCATGAACATGAGAAAAAGTCTTTTACTTTAAGAGTGACAGATTATTGGAGTAAGTTGCCTAGAGAGTCTGTGGTCTCCTCTGCGGATATTCAAGACCTACCTCACTGTTTTCCTCTGCAACCTCCTCTAGGGAACATGCATTAGGAGGTTGGCCTGGAGAATCTCCAGAGGTCTCTTCCAACCCCAATTATTCTGTGGGTTGAGATAGATGTTCCAGCCAGAAGTCTATACAAACCAAAGCACTTATGAAGTTTTCATAACAAAACTGTTTAACTACTTTTTTTAGTGAGTACAGTTAGCTATATTTTGTACAGGACATAATAAAACATAGCCTGATTATTGTGTAAGATGGTCAATTTCTCTTTGTGTTTCTTATATGATGTGTCAACAGAATGGGGCATATTATGAGTCTTGCCAGCTTCCTTTTTCACATTTCCTCTAAAAACACTGCTTTTCTGCCATCTTCTAAAGAAAAATGACTTGCATTTCTAAAGGTTTGGGTTTGTTGCTGTTTTGCAGTGGGTAAGGAGACTATTGCATATGATGCTTTCCTTTGCAGTAATCTTTCTGAGCTCTTCCAAGTGTTTTCTTTAGACCCTGCTGCTAAGTCAAGAGAAGCCAGACAGCCAACTAATTGTTGACTCAGTATCCTTCAGCTGCTAGCTGCACACATAATGCAACAATGGGATACAGTAGATCTCTGAAAAACAAAGGAAACAGAAAGCAGGTATTAACTTTCCACAGCTCTGAACATGATATTCTTGTCTTGATAATCTTTTTTTTTTCTTTTCTAGCTTTTGTTCATAAATAACTTCAAAAATCATGTAAAGCTAATGGATAGGAAAGACTTTATTTGGAGGTGTATTATGTGGTTAAGCTATGTACTTCCTTACACAGATGGTTTTGTTCATTCTGTCACATTGTAGCAGCTTAGGCATTCTCAGCAGTGTCCTAGCTGTGATCACACAGCCCCGATTGGAAGACCAATCTCTCTGATGTGATCCTGAAGTGAGTAACAGGGTCCAACCTACAGAGGTCCATTGCAGTAATTCCTACCCAAGTGCAGCTTATCTCCATTTCGCCTGTTATTGGGATCTCGTGACTTGTTCTCCAGTGAAGCAGAGGAGAATGAGCTACTGTAGGAGCATCAGTCTTATCATTTTTGTTTATATTAGGAATTCCCTTCTGAAATTAATCTCCCATTATCTCCTTTTGCAGTTTTTTCAGACAGTGTTGATCAAACTAGTTAAATTTAAAACCCAAGAGTGAGCTCTAGTTCAGCTTCTACTGTGCTCACAACACCATGAATAGAAAGTGGAGAGGCCAGATCTTCAAGAAGGAATTTTAACTTCTCAAGAGATACTCCTACTAGTGCAGGTACAGGCAGCATCTCAGTTTCTCGTTGTGAACATATCTACATATACAGTGGTATCTGCTGGAAACAAGTGACTAAGCAACTTTGCATGATGGTATCTTTTACTCACAACTTTCCTCTGGATCTTGACCCCACTGTGTTCACTGTCAAAGCACGAGTGTCCCCTTCTTGACTTGCTTCTCATGGCTCAAAGTGAAGGCTACAGTTTCCTTCCTGTATGACAGCAGCAACCAGCTGCCACACCTCCTTGTTGATGGATTGAGGTATTTTCAGACCTAAAGTTGCATTCCCTCCAGCTGCCACTGATGTATACAATTTTTACTGGGCAAGAATAAAGGGACTTAAGGGAAAAAAGAATAAAAGTGAATTGTCAAAGGAAATCCTGCTATTGATTTCCACTATTTCCTTCTATTGTTGAATGTCGCTGATGCTGAAGTAAATTTCTACTGAGATGGGAATCCCACATTAACTATTGTCATCCACATTTGGTCATAGCCAGAATTTAACTCATTTTTCCTTCTTACTTTAACATCCAGAGGGGACAGTGATATTTCAGACTTTTTTTCTAAGTAAGCATACTTAATGTTTCCCACTGATCTTTATCCTCCCAGTCAGGCCAAATACACTGAAATAAAAATAATGAACCTTCCATTAAATTTATGGCAGCTGTTATGGAGTAATACAGGGAAATATATATGCCAAAGCGATCAACTTATAAAAGTGACATCATTCTGACTTTTTCTTCTTCCTTATTCTTTTACATTATTTTGTATGTAACGTAATTGAAATCCTTTATGCCACTGTTGATTTTGTCCCTAATGAGTTATTTAAGACTTTTCCAAGAAACCCTTCCAACCTTGAACAGTGATTGAATTTATTCTGACATTATTATCCCCTTAAAGCATAAATACTGAGAATGTGGCAATGCTTGCTTTTAAACCTACTTCTTAAAAGAGAGTTTAAAAAATCCTTTCTAGCAATGCTATGTCTGCCAATGGACTCCACAGTTCTTCTCCATTCATCAGACATGATATTGTCCTCATAGGCTCGAGCGTATTTTTTCTACATGAGCACAAGTAGCCTTCACTGGGTGAACATGCACCCAGAATGTTCACTCTGATCTACAGCTCTGCTTGCAAAAAGCACAAAAACTATCCCAGACAAAAATCACCTGAAGAAAGAGTTCAACTAATAGGGCTAGCAGTTAATACTTATTAATACACTGGGGATGAAAAAAGTTAAAGACAGCACCTCAAGTACTGAAGTGATACAACAGGCACTGTCTTCAATAATTATGCTACTTACAAGACTTTTTAGATTCTTTCCCTATCTGAACATGACCCATAGAGATTTCTTTCAGAGGACAGTCTCTTACCTGTGGAAAATCTGCTGGTCCTCTGTTTCTTGTACTGCAGCACGTAGCATGGGGACATGGAGTGGACCCAACTGTGACAGAACATGTTATCAGTGACTCTGGGCTCCATCTGTGCTGATCTTAACCCTGTGGATGAAATTATTCAGGATGCTGGCATTGCTGTAAAAGCCAGCTTCATAAGTTTCCAGTTTTCTTTTCTGCCCTGGCAGCTTGTGTCCCCCATGTTAGTGTTTGCCATACCCTCAAGTTTCAATTCTGTGACCAATTAAGCCAATCTGAGTACAGACATATTCACAATTTAATATTTTACTTTGGATCCCCCACCCCCTCTCTTGTGCTAGCTCTGAAACTCTATGGAGAACCCTAATAGATTTCTGTTAAGTCCTCTGAACCAGCTCTGAGTCACTGGGAATCATCAGTGCCAGCATAAGAGGAATGGAGAACACCAGAGAAAGGGAGGGAGGATCATGGTAAAGCTGGTTTAGATTGGTTTAGTCTATTGAGAAACTTCATTCCCATTGCACTGGAACAACAGCATGTGTGGCTGCTCAGTAAGATGCATTACTGAAAAAATCAAAATAATTAAAAAAAAAAGAAAAGTTTAGAAAGCCCTTCTGATAGAGTTGCATTACTATGTCTGAAGAGATAGCAAACTGCAGCAGAATACCTACTAACGTGGGGTCAACAAGGTTCTTAGTCCATCCTGTAAGTTCCATCCTGTAAATTTCTTCCAGAACTGAACAGTGAATAGAAAATGCAAAGTCAGAAAAAAAGAAGTTAAAAGGCCTTCTATATAAAATGATAGTGCTAGAATCAGGTTTGTATTGTAGAAGCTTAAGAGTAACCAATTTAAACAGCTCATTATATTTTAATTAAACATGCATGTAGATATTCTTCACCCCAATTCAGTCAACAAAAGCCACTTGTGCTTTTCAGGAAAGATAGTTAACTCTAAGCGTCTTTGCCAGAAATATTGAGATATAAATCATCCTAACTGAGTATTTGGAACAAATTAAAACCAGTCTGCTAGCGTGACATCATGTCTACTTAACTTGAGATAGAGTAATGAACTCTTTAATGCCATTCTAATTAAAGCAGCTTACCCAAGTATTTTTCTTTTCCATTTTAATGTCTTAGATATGTTTTTACTTCTCACTGAAATGAAATAGCATTTATTTTTAGATAAACCATCTGCCTTGAAACATTTTCATATAAAATATTTATAATTTTGACAGAATTTTAGGCACATGGTGGTTATTTATTTATGTGAAGGAAGGCAGAGCTTTCCCCCTCATTAAGCATACAGATAACCTGAGTCACTGAAAAAACATTTCCCATCATCTTTCTACCCGGATGTGCCTATATGAGGATAATGTGCTAAAAACTGTTAGCAGTTAAATGAATTGTGTGATTGCCAGGACATGGAGTACAGTAGGGTTGTCCTTTGTCACATGCTGCATCTTGCCCTCTTGCTGCTTGTTGAAGAAAGATATTACAAGGTAGCAAGCATCTAGCTTGGTGCCTCTTTATGGACTTCTAGTTGTTCAGGGTCTGTGTATCTCTTCTAATCTGAGTTGTTCTGCTCCATTAGTCCTCAGATAACATGAGAGGGAGTTTAATTCCATAATGCTCCATTGAATCTCCAGGAGTTAGAAATACTACAGTCCCTTACCTTTAACTACGTATTTGTGGTTGGTTTTCATGTCATTCTTTTAGTATAGCAAAGCCTTGTTTTTCTGCATGTAGACCTTAAAGTACAGTTGCCTATCTTTCATAGAACATTATCATCATAAATACTGCTAGTGGAGCTGACAGCATCACTGTACAATGATGTAGCTATGGCCAACAAATCATTTCATTGCACCTTTTTCTTTAGAAGAAAAAAATAAATTATATTCAGAATAGATCACTCGACATTAGCAGCTTCTTCAAAAGAGTGAACGCTGTCTAAAGTAAACAGAATAGTGATGTGACTGGTTTGACACTGAGGATGTTTTCAGAACTCTAAAAAAAAAAAAAAATTCCATCACAGGACACAGCTATGTCCCAAATCACTTCCCTCCTCTGCTCAGATGACTTCAAAGAAACCAAGAAAATGAAAAAAATTGGCCTTGTGGCACAGTGAGCTGGAGTTGATGCATTCTGTTGAGATTTATGGCTATATATGAGGAAAAAAAGGAAGTATTTCTGTTCTCTGTACTAAATGAAGCAACAGCTGCCGTTACAGAGAGGCTCATAACAGGCTTTGGGTGCCTGCTGTTGAAGTTCTACTTTCTGGGGCATAGAAAAAAGAGAAAAAGTATTAACAGAGGTGAAGGGAAATGTGAGTATTTTGGTGTTTTGTGCTACATACTTCTGTTTCTTGTCAAGCCCTTCTCATTGCCATTCTGTTCATAGACTACTTTACAGTAAAATACCGTAATAGTTAGCATCTGAGGAATCCATAGGCAAAAAAGACTTTAAAAGCTCCCTTGGGCCAAACTGAAAATGTACAATTTATTACACTAATTTGAATTAATGAACTCTGACAACAAGAATCTGAGTTGCAACAGCTTAAGTGACTTAAGATTTGTGTGTGCGCGCGCGCGGGGGGTAGTTATGGAGATTCTGCAATTCTGCTATTCCCAGTGAATTCAGCAAGGAAACAGAAATGGAGGAAAAAAAATTTCCTTATACTTAACCACAGTTCACATTTGAGAGCAAAAAAAAAAAACAAACCACACAACCCTTCTTGTCAACACACAGCCTATACTTTGAACTTGCAAAAAAAAATTAGATAGAACTAGCACTGGGTAAGCTAAGCTAAGCTACAAAAGCTTCAGTACAGTATCCTAACAGGCAGCTGGGTAGACCTAAAACCAGTAAGTGCATTATAGAGGTTAGTAGCTGTCATCTTCCTTGGTCCATTTAGACAGTTTCTTGGATAACAAAGAAGGACCTTACTGGAGAATCCTGCAGTAGAAACAGTGTCCACCCAGAAAGTGGAGAACCATTAGTTTACTTCCTCTTTCAGAGTGCAAATAATGATGTTTTTCAAATACATTTTTTCATTACGCTTCTGCTACCCTGGAACATAAAGCAGCAATGAGAAATTTATTCCTGTGGGAATTTTTCTTAAGGCACAATAACACAGTCTTTCTTTTATATAGTTACATTCCGCTTTTAAATTGCACTTGTTCACAACTATTTATTTGTTTGCTTCTTTTTTTGTTAATGTCAGTTAGTATGTCTACTATGGCTCAAAGTATTGATTGTAATAATAAAAAATAATTTTAAAAATTGGATAGCTGAATCTTAAAGTAAGGGGAACAGTTGCTTATGGTTAAGAACAACCAAGACAAGATGGTAGCACTCAGTCACAATGTACAGCCAAAACAGTGCTAGCCACAGCTGCAAAAGATTTTCTAAATTCAATCTTTAAAGTAGTTGAGAAGCCACAGAAGATCTTTTTTCTTAATTCTTGGTTTAGCCAAACTGAAATCTGAAAAAAGTATTCCCAATAAAAGGCAATTTGTAGCAGGACCCTTTGAGACTGCTACTTATCAGTGTATACTGGCAGGGTAGTCATGTACACATGAGTACCTTATGAAATGTTCGGAAACTATCTACACACACAGCACTTTTTATGATTCCGAAATATTTATGTGAAGTGAAGTTGACCATATTTGCTGCCTGCAGATATAATCCAGTCAGGTTACGATGAAGCAGCAGTGTGTTTCCTTCAAGGATTTTTACCCAGTAGACTCAGTTATGAGCCTCCTCCATATTTGATTGACGCTAATCAAATCTCACTTGTAATTCTGATGAATTAGCCTGCATAAGGGAGTGGTGAAAATCTGACCCTTAAAAGAAAACCAGATAAATCTCTTGGAGTGTAGTATTCAATTTTTCATTGAACTTGAGCTGCATTTGTACCTTTTAAGAAGTCTTGCCAGAGTATGCATATATAAAAATGTATGCATACATATTTCACATTCTGTGTTTCATTATCTAGGGTACAGCATACATTTTGCTCCAGAGGGGAAGCAGGGTAGTTGTTGATGTTTAGATATTTAGGGGGAGATTAGCTGCCAAACTCTGTTTTTAGAGAAAACACTAATCGAGTAAATCTTTCTAGATTTTCCACTGAAGTCTTTTGGAGTGGGTGACTAGAAGGAAAAGTAACTAAAAATAATAATTAAAAATATAATGAAAGAGAATTTTTGACATATAAAGTTGCAAAATCAGACAGGATTTTAAGATATTCAGCTCCTACAACATAACTGCATCCCAAAGCTCTGAAAATCCTGTGAACCCTATGATTTTCACTAGCACCAAAAGTAAAACAAGCAGGTCTCAATTATTTTTCCCGGGGGAAAAAAAATAGAAATCGGTAAATAAAAGCTGAACTAGTTAATATTACTAAACATGTACTACTCAAAGACAATATAGAACAACACTTAATATTCAGTGAATTAGTCATAACAGAAAAAAAGGCTTTGTTAAAACTACAATTTTTACTACAACTAAGTAAAATACAAAAGCATCAGTGATAAACCATTTATTAAAAAAAAAAGTACAATTCAAAAAACAGGTATTTGAATTTTATGAATGCTCCTTCAAATCTAGAAAGTAAAAGTCATTAACGTTTTATGTGGATTTTAGTTTTCCAATTGAAGAGTGTAACCATGTTGGTGTTTGAGTCATAAATATAGCGTCTATTTTTTTGCTTTTTAAAAAAAAACATTTTATTGTTCAGCTTTCTACTTCTGTACTGTATCCTTTGTTTGAGGGTGTGGTAACTAGCCATATAAATAGCTAGGATTAACTGCATGCCTGAATACTGAAGTGGAACTACTTGCATGAGGAATCTCGGCTCAGTGGGAATAAAACAGAATTGGGTGTAGAATTATTTGTTTATTACTCATCATTCAGAATTACTTGACCACCCAAATGAAGCCTCTGGGGCATTATCTGAAATCCAGCGATAAAAAAAGATAACATGCTCTTACAAGTGGCCTTTGCATAATTTTCTTTAGTTTTACTCTGGACAGTGCTTTACAGCTTATTATTGGGGGTTATTAATTAAAGGGTTAAGAAGAAAGCATTTTAATTTAATCAGTGATTTAAGATAATACACATAATTACAATGTGAACAAAAGAGAAAAAATTCTGGTAAATACAAATGGCTGTATTATTTACCACAGCAATTAGCCTGCATATAAAAGAACTTCTTAAACCAAATTATTCAAGCTAGTGACAAATTTGGACAGATTTCATAAGCTGCAAGAACCTCACTGGCGCCATCCTACTTCCTCTGAAGTCAATGGAAATTTTGGAAGTAAACAATGAGGCAGTTTGGAAAACAAAATGAAAGAGTCACCATCAGTGAGTCATGAAATCTGGAACCAAACTCCAAAAGAGTCTCTACATTGTTAAGTCTCCACGCAAGCAAACAAAACAGAAATTTTGTACTTTTTTACAGAGCACACCAGTACAGAAAACAACATCTTCTGACACAGTTCATTTCATCCTGGGACTTGAAAAAGTAAACTAGCTCAACATCAAGTCCATCTTGTATCCAGAAGGTCTGATATTGCTTTCCAGCTTTTTTGAGTCTGATGTGTCTTATCAGTTGTCAGATTCTTGGTATTCAAAGCCTAGAACAGGGCAGAGGTCTGGTAAGACTTATTTATGGTTGTCTAACCTGTGTCTCTCATATCAAAAGCTAGGTTTTTGTAGAGCTTTTCAAGAAGCTGTAGTTTTTATATTCAAATGTTTTCCAAATGATATGTTTTGGTAACCTGAACAAGTGGAAACTGTGGAAGATAGGATTTTGAGAGCAATTAATGCAATCTTTCTGATTTAGAAAAATCTTTCTTTGCAAGGTATAATGAGATAATATTTTCCCCACACAAGATCCCTTGTTATTTAACAGGTGAAAACTGCCCCATTGGACTAGAAGGCAGGAGAAAACATGGCTGACATTGAGTAAAATCCCTTGTGAAAATACTACGGGAAAGGCCACTCCAATAAATGCTGTGAAATATATATATATATATATATATATATATATATAAATAGAACTGTGAAAATAAGGGCTTCATCCACTAGTCTGCCATGGATTCTTAGAATACAACGGCTGTTCAGTCTGAATGTATTATGTGTATGTCTGAGTACTGCATACTGGTTGTCAAGGCACTCTTTTCAGAGAAAGCCTTACTGTTTATTAAAATGTTTCATAAGTCCTTGTTGTGGAAGTAACAAACCTCTCTTCCCCACCAAAGCCAGATCCCATTCAGAATACGATTTGGAAGGCATGTCCTTGTTAATTTAAACTGCAGAATAGTCTCTCTGTGGTCTGTGTTAAAAATTCATTTGAAAGCAATATCCTTCCCCCAAGTTTAAATGGGTCATGCTGAAATAAAAGCATACTCTGACCCTGACCCTCTGATCTGACCAAGATATTTTCTGTCTCCTAGTGAAGAAGGATGCAGAAAGAAACAATATTTCAGCCCAATCCTTAGTCTCTTATTCTCCATAGTATGGGTGAGAACAAACTCGTTCAATGTTTTAGTAAGTTTTATTTAGTTGAGTCAACTATAAATGATAGTGAAGCAGAGAAGATGTATTTGTATACAACAAACATGAGCACTGCATGCTTCTTAAACTTGGGCTGCAACAGAGATATTGTGTTCCTTCTTATTTATTAGGGAATTCATTCTTTCGCACAATGAGTGGTGTTGAGCGAAGCTGCAGTATAATGAGTTAACCCTTGCATTATCTAAGTTTCAGTCTCCTAAGTACAGGTTTGAAGCATCCAATTTAAAGTAATCAGTTTTTTGTAATTATGTAAAAATGATTTTTGCATCATTTTGATTGCTAGAAATCTCTATTTGTGCTTCTACTTACAGTAAATATATTAAATCATATATATTAGACCTAACAGCATATTGGCATATGAAAATTATTCATGCTTAAAATTATTTCACAGGAAATCAGAAACTGTACAATAGCTAAGATATTATCATTTATTAACTGCAGCTGAGCAAAACCATAATTCTGCTTCAAATCTTAGACTGACTCCCTTACTATAACTAACCAATATATAATCATCACTCCTGTTTGTGCATTAAAGAGACCTCTTCCTGGTGAAGAAGTGGGATGTTAAATACTTTCATGGTATATGTCCATATATATATATATATATATATTATTCTGCCATTTACTTAAGACTGGGCCCTTTATCAAGGCAATTTCCATTTTTTTTGGAGAGAAGTGAGGTGGGAAAAGGAGGACAAATAAAATCTCTCATTGACCCATGCCACATATCTTATACTCAAGTCTTAAACAAAGAGATACAGCACAGCAGGATAAAGAACTGAACGCATAACAATGAAATGCATCTTGGATAAATACCCAAATGGTTCTGGCTTTTTTTTTTTTTTTTTTTTTTTTTTTTGCTAAAAAAGAATATTTTGAACATAAATATTAACTGGAGTTTCTCTACTGAAAAACCTCAAACCCCAATGCAAAGCACATTCCAAAATAACCCCTGGAGTGAGCAATCCAATGTAAACAACAATGGCTCGCAAAAAGCATTTTTGGACTACTGATGAACTTTCCATTTTTCAAAATCTGACAGCTCAGGAGAACTTCCAAGTATGTGCATACATCAACACATTAGTTAATGCAGAAATGGTGTCAAATATCCTATAAAAATGAGAACGTAATAATCTAAGCTCCCTGTATGCACTGTATGGAAGATGTCCATCACAGAAAGCTTACCACATCTCAGCACAGCTTACACTCCCTTTGCAGTGCTGAGAGCCCTTCCATACAAGATATCTGCAAGGGACTGCTTTCTAGAATGGTAAAGCAACACACTGCACTCCTTGATGAGTTATAGTAAGGCAAACATGGAGATTACCTATAGATATTTTTTTTCATCTCACACAGCTCAAAAATAGGGCCTCTGTCTGATGCTTGTTTTTATACAAAGGATTGTATTTTTAAAAAAAATTTAAAAGTCATAGTTATCACTAAAGCCTTTCAGTTGTACCTTGCAGAACACTGATCACCTCATCCATTTTACTCTGAAGCCTTAATTGATTGAATATTAACACTTCAGTGCTTCACTGAGCTGGGATTTACTTGGCTGTATTTTCATTCTTCCTTTAGTAAAATTTCAGAGGTGAGGTCATATCTATATGAATAATTATCTGGGTAAACAGAGTGTGGGAAGGATGCAGCTTCTGTGGCTCCATAGCCAAATGCGGTCTTTTGTTCTAGCAGCTTTCCTCTAGGAAACAAACTTTACACTCAATGAGCGTCCTTTCCAGCCAGAAAACCACCATTGGACAACATTCCTTCAGAACTCCTTAACACAGAGTATACTGAGGGACAATGACTGAAGTTTTTGCCTTATATTTTGGGCTTTTGAAGAAAACTGTATGGTCTTTGCCTTTGTGTAGGGATACAAACGCTACTGCTCCAGTTCCTTCTTCCACATTGTTACAGCATCACATGATGGAAAGTACAGCAATAATAGCGGGGTAGCAAAGTCCTAGGCTACAGCAAATGAAAAGAAGCCCAAATACAACAGCTGTAGACACAAAAATGAAGGAAAAAAATTTACTTACCCTTGGAAGGACTCAAGTAGATAGGAATTTCCAGCAAGATATTCTCACCCCCACTGCCAGCTCTTAAATGAGGTCTGGGAAGGGGTGGATCTTGGCTCCAACCCTTCAGATCAGTCAGGTGCATAGCTTGCACCTGAGCTGCCCTGGGTTGGCCCTGCCTTCCTAACAGGTGCTTAGTTATTGTTTCAAGCTGTGACAGCATTTCTACTACACGTGCCATTTTCCTCCTGACATTTGCCTGACTAGAGGAGACAGTCTATGGGAGGCAAGAGAGACCTTCATATCCAGAAATAACAGTCAATAAATATCTGTGGCACTGTTTCCCACATTCTGTCCACACTGAAAGAGAATTCCCTCTGCCCACAGCACCACAGGAATCTCCAGTTTTTTACAGAAAGGACTTCTTCAAAGGAAAACTAAGGCTCTGTGAATGGACTGTTTCACAACCGTTTATAATCTTCCCCTACAAAAAAAATCTTACAAAACCTACTTTTTTTTCTTTCATAATTTAGACATATTTAAAGAACAAAAGAAACTTTCTTGAATATATTTTGTACACATGGGATTTAAAACATTTTTGTGAACATTTTCAAGAGAATTCCTTGTATTTTGGAAGGTTTGTGAAAATACAGTAAGAAATGAGAATTTACTTATGTGTTTTTTGAATGAAATGCATTCAATGGACTTTCAAACCAAAGGATCTTCAGACCACATATATATATGCTTTTGCAATCTGGATATGCCTTAAATTGATGTACTCAATCATTTCTATATTCAAATAAATAGCATAGAAAGCCTTCAGGCTGCCTTTTCTCTTTTCCTTTTACTTCTTAATTCCCAGTGACGGGCACAGTTATGACACCACTGCCCTGGCCTGCCCTGCCAGGTAGCAGGGTACTCATCATCCCTTTATGCTGTGGCCATGCCCATTCAGAATTCCATGTGTTCCACTGTAATAAATGGTGATAGCTTTTCAAAAGGAAGGATGGCTTGGAGGATGAGCTTGCTTGTAGCATCTGACTGTTAAACTTTTTAGCTTATTTACTCAGGACATTTTTCTTCCACCTACGTTTCTGTCAAAGGCCTGAGTCATGCACGCACACATTCCCATGATATATTTAGGTAAGCAGGCTCGTTAAATTCAGTATGGCAAGGAATATATAAAAGTTTTCAAACTGATTTCAAATATGAAGTTGCAGGCCTTTGTTATTATTTGAAAACCCTTTGCAGCACTTGTCTATACAGCTTGCGCTAGAATAAGGCTCCTGTGCTAACCAGGGCTTCCGGTGTGGAGAGGATAGATATTACCTGTTCCATCATAAAGAATGAGAAAGAAAAAACTCACTGCTTTGCCAGCTCAGAGCCCACTTGAAATCTCATATTTCTGGGAAATCAGAATGGTTACTATGCATCTATTACAACTATGCAACAGTTACAGTCATATCTTCCTGACAAATATTTTGCTTAGTGTAGCTGTCAAGAAACATGGCTGGGTGTGACTCAAAAGGTGCTGAGTACTTTCTTCAAGGTCTGAAGCATCCCTGAGAGATGTTGAAAACAATCATGCTTCCCGGTCTCAGAGATAATGCAGAATGAAGTCATGGCAGCTGATCTCTTCTTCCTTCAAAGTCACTAGGAAAACTTTTTTTGTGATTCAGGTAACAGAGAACTAAGCTGCAAGTTGGTCACCTCCCTCTGCAACAGGGAGCTTCATCCTGATAACGCTGCATTAGGCACATAACATTAAACTTATGTCAATGACATTTTTTCTGCATCTCGATTCAAAACTTGAGCTTCCTACCGTTTGTTCTGTTGTACAAAACTGTGGGAAGGGAGTTGAAGAACATCACAAATATTTACTATAGGCTTTACCAGCAATTAAACTTTATATGAGGCCTTCTATTCTGAGTAACTTCAGATTATGAAGGGCGTAAGGGTCCATGCTCCCATCACAAAAGAAATCACTGATACAGAGCATGGATATTTTGGCACTATTTATTGTATGCATATAACTGGCTAGGACTTGGAGGTCATGAAACCAGATGGAGGGAATCCCTTTTTTACCTCAGGAACGTTATCCTTCTTTGCCATGCCTGCTTCACAGGGAACCTTTAAATCTCAGGAGTTAAATACCTATTACAGATGTGAAAGCAGAAAGCAAACTGCTCTGCATAAAATGTATTTCCTAAAAGTCTGGCAGCACAAACTACAAACAGCAAAGAATTTCTGCAAAGACTGGAGTTGTGCTCACATACTATAAGAAGAATACTTTGTGAAATTCTGTATTATGTTTAATAATATCATTAAGTGATACTAGCAGTAAAATAAGTTTGGATCCTTTAAAAAAGTATTTTTACATCTTAGATTTAATAAATACAATTAATTTTAATCAGAAATTATCTCTACTGTAGAGTTGTTATGGGGAAAGTGCATAGATTCTTGAGAGAGATCAAATTTATGTTCATCATCTCCGAGAACACAAGAGCAGATCTTCATAATGGTTTATTAGAATGAACAAGGGAACTAAATCCGTAAGAAATAAGATTTTTCTGGTAAATAATGTTTTCTGAGTCAAAAGTCATGAGGATTTGAACAAGGCATGGCCACACCAGTCAATAACACAGTGTAGATGTAAAAAAAACTTATTGCAATCCCTTCTCAAGCTACAGTGAGCAAATCTGGGCTAAGTGCCTTCCCAAGAGCAACTTGGAGGTGAGAAGTGCTCTGCTACTCTCCTCTGCCCATTACTTGGGCAGAATGAGGTTCCAATGCCTAAATGTTTGTAACTCCATAGTGGAGATAGACACCACCCTACCCCCATTCACTCTGGTAACCATACCAGTGAATTTTTGCTGCGAAGAATCTTGTTTAAGAAGATACAATGTCAAAATTTGCGACATTCAGGGACTTAAAACTGAAAATAGGCAGGGTAGAAAAGGCTTTGCCTTAGCCAAAAATAATTGGTGAATTTTTCATGTCATCTGTCAGGTTAATTCTACCCTCTCCACCACACAAATACATTTACTAAAGGACAGCTTGTACACTTACTTTCTTTAGAATTATTCCCAGCTATCAGTGACAGCAAACCCAAATTATTTTCTGCCTAATGAAATTACAGCTGCTGCCTGAGGCATAAATACACAGATGGCTTGAATGTTCAGAACTGAAATGCTACATTGGCTGCTGAGATAACCCACTAGGTATATACTTAGAAAAAAACACTCTTCAAAAAGAAGCTACACAGTAACTGGAATATTATTTGTAATTTCCACTACAGTCTCTGTCTGGAGACAGACTTGATAGAACCTTGCTCTAAGATACTGCCTGGAAAAACAGATTTGTACTAGTTGGCTTTCTTACAATGAGGAGTGCATAGTGATTTTATATTTTTATGATTATTATTTTGGAAAGTGGTTCATAACTCCACTGCTTTCAGCCTTCAAATGTGGAAACAGCAATTCACTCTTGATTCATTTCCTTTTCTGTAATTTATGCAAAGAAGACATTCTCTTACTGGTTTATATCTACATTAGCGTGTGAAAGGAGAAAGTGCTGAACTTCTGCAGCCAGAATGACTATATTCAAATGAAATCTTGTAAGTAACATCCAAAATATCCATTGATGGCTTCAACAGGATTAAAAAATTAGAATCAACAGTAGTACTTTGTTTCCATGTCCAAAAAATATCAAAAAATTCTGCTTTGTGTGCTCGTGTAGAGACCCAAATCAAGGCAGTTTGTGTTGGGGAGTAGGGCATGTAGGGCATGCTATATCCAGCAATAAGATGAAGGAAGGATCATACAGAAGGATTAGTACAACTAGTCATAGGGTTGCACACAGTTCCTTCCCCATTACGACTTCAGAGTAATGTCTTTCATGCTGTAAGCTTTGCACCTTCCTCAGCTTTTCAAGCCACACATGTGCCTGAGCTGTTTCCTGGTCACACAGAAAAGCACAATTTCTGTGGCTACATTCTTATAATAGAGGATTACGTTTCAAAATTGTTAATCACATGCCACATACTTGCATTCTGAATGACTTCAAAATCAATGTCTTGTCAATATGAACACTGATGACACAAGAGTGAGGGCTTCAAAGATCCCTCTCTCAGTAACTAATACTGAAGTTCTCCCTATTTACCTGTTCCTATCCTCTTTCTGCATCTGCAACATCTGTTTTTCCTCCTATAAAATGTAATAATGTCTGTATAACAATACATATAGGAATATACTGTTATTTTGCTACATCAACTAGAAAGTTTTTGTGAGAAAATAAAAATTTGGGTGCGTCCAGGAAATGAAAAATGCATGTTCTTTTAAAAGAAAACAGTCTGCTTTGTATGTTTTGCGTATCTGCTGGCTCCTAGTACATGTAATGATGTGTATGTACTTACATGACATATAATGACTTGTTTCTTGTTGTTTTTTTTTTTGTTTGTTTGCTTTGTTTTGTGCTTTTTTTTTTTTTTAAATAGTTTGGCATTAGTGTGATCTGCTTAGAAAGCAATTCATTGTCCTCCAGTTTACCCTGCAATTAGTTCAAAGACCACTTATTACCTTTGTATTCAACAGAAAGCTGCTTGAACACGGTCCTGGGGACCCTGCTCTGGATGTGTCTGCTTGATGTGGGGTTGGGCCAGATGGACGCAGAGGGCCCTACCCATCTCAGCCAGTCTATCATACTGTGATTCTGGGAAGACCATCTCAGACAAACAAAAAATAGGTTTGTTCTATTTGCCATTTACATTTTCTTTAGTACTGATTAAAATACTCATGCTGCTTTGCTCAAGGAGAAAATCATTAAACACATAGATTTTAGGAGCTTGTGAGGACAAATTTCAAAATGGTTTGGAGCAAGAAAGAAGATTTATTTTGAACAGAAATTTTTGGTGGCAGAAAAGTTTCAGTCTAAATTTAGCATTTTGTTCAGAAGCATCCTGTCCTTGTGTAAACGCCTAAAACTGTGTACACACAGGCTTTCCTGAGAGCACTGTTTATTTGCAGATGCCAAGATGTCCCTCAGACAAATAGCTCACCCAGCCTTACAGAAAGTGGAGGCAGAACTTGCTCCCTCAGCCAGGGACAGCCAGCTGGCTGCATGTGTTCCAGCCACCAAGAGAAGCTGATGGGATACCCAGCCTTCCCAAACTGCTGAGTTGTTCTGTTTAGCAATTAAAGAGTTTTAAATTTGTGATTTTCCTTGGATTAAAATATCCATCATGTAAATGAGTCTGGAGCCTGAGCACAGATTCAAGGCATTCTCTGAAAACTCCATTAAGTTTCAGTGGTTCTAAGCACAAAAGAACAAAGGCATTTCTTGAGCAGTGAAAGTACAAAATGCAATGAGGGTGATCAGGATGCAGAGAGCTGAGATAAGGTTTTGGTTTGGAGTACTCTGTATTCAAGATACAAAAATTAGGTCTAAAGCTATTTCTACCAGCTACAGGAAACCATCCACAACTTTTCAGGACATTGGGCCCATTAAGTTCCATAAGCTTTGGTGCTGTGTTTTGCATCAACAGTAAGAGAAACCTAAAAATATCCATATCTGTATTTTACCTCAGATTCTTACTTTTAAATATTCTGTAAACAGAATAACTAAATCTCCATGCCTTGTTTTTCTTTGTGTTTTTCCACAAAGACAAACAAGGACACTTATGCCAAAATCTCAAGGCACAGAGATGTTGGGTTTGGACATGCTGAAATACACATCAGAGAACATTTTGTTGAGAGCCTTCTGGCAGAAGTGTCATCTGTGAAAGAGGAGTCGAAGGGATTATCAGACCTGGGAATTTGTTTACTGCTTTGTGAAATCTTTCCTCTTGCCAATGTTATAGCTCTAAATGCGAGGTGACATTTAGTGGTGACATTTAGCAAAACAAAGACAGCCTTTTCAAAAATCAGGTATATCTTCCTGCAATCTCTTCCCAGTATCACTACATTCTGTGGTTATTTTTAATCCTGATGTCAAACAAGTCGGACATTCTGCTTAACTCTGCAACAACCACAGTCCAAAACAGTGATTTAAAGGTAGTTCTTGTCCTGTGCTATTTATTGTTTTTCCCTGTCACTGGTGGCTCTGCAGGAGAAGGAACTTCAGTCTTAAGTAAATTTTTAATACAATCACTTTTCTATTGTGGCGGACCTTGGAAAGAAGCTCCTCTATGTCTTGGAGCTGATTGTCATAAGAAACCTCACCAGAATTCCACATGCCAAATGCAGAAATTCTTGCTGATAAACTGAAAGAACACTTTACTGTATTAAAACATCTTGTTATATACTCCAAAGAATTCAACAGTTTTCTCTACAAATACCTACTAAGTTATAGAACCACTTCCATCTTCATGCAGCTACTTTCTACCTTAGAGTTTCTCCTTTGAGTCCTCATAAGATCACTCAAAAAAAAAACAAAAAAAAAAACCGCAGAAAAACCAAGACAAAGAAAAACAAAACAAACAACAAAAAAGCAACAAACAAACTGAAAGCAATAACAAACACACCATACAAATAAAACAATAAGAATGTACCTAAGGGAGGAAAAAAAAACACTCAAAATTGGTTATGTCTCAAAATAACTTTCTGATTTTTCTTACTAAGTATTTGTGCTTTATGTTCACAGTGCCTATTCAACAATGCAATGCTTTTTATTGATCCTCATTAGTGTATTAATAATCTTTTAATCTTTTACTTTTTCTTTCTTTTTTAAAATTTTCTGTTGTATTTCTTTAGATACTGAAATTAAAAAAACAAAAACAAAAACAAAAAGTAAGTATCTACCACAGCTTTTACAACTATCAGTATTAAAATTATCAACATAAAACCAAATTTTAATTTTTTATACATATCATATTCCATTTGGGTTCTTGGATGCTGGAAGCTGAAGCATAATGTTCCTTTTAGGACTAATCATTTAGAGACTTCAACTCTTCTCTGGCCCTTTTAAATCTCTGACTACTCTGCTTACTATCCTCTTTTTATAACTATGCCTCTGAGACATCTACTACAACGATCTATGAGATTTTCTGTATACGTCTGACCTCCTGCTTACACATCTTTCAAAGTGAAGGGAACTTTGCTTTCTGGGTTCCCTCCCTTTCCTAGTTGATGTTCTGCTGCTCTGTCTAGAACCAGTATTTGTCCCACTGCTCAATCTTGCTTCATGCACTCCATGCAGTTTTCCTTTCACTGCTGTATAACATTCCAGTATTCTGCTGAATGCCATCTACTCACATTCCCTCTGGCTGCAAAGCCAGGTTTAGTGATGTATGTGAGATCTATTTAATTACTAAAAAATTACCAAGTCCAGCAGCAAATGTAACATGCATTCCAGAAAAGCTAAAGACAAGTTTTCCTTGGCATTCACAGCAATGAGGTAAGAGAATATAATGAGTTTGTGGTCACATAACCAGACCACCAGCAGAGAGTTATGAGAAAACTAGACCCATTGAATAATGAAAAATGTAAAAAGCTTATATGAGAGCCATCATTTTGGTCTTATACAAACCACAAGATTTAATTATGCTAACTATATATAAGCTATGGGGTTTTTTTTAGCTTTTCTCCTGTATTTTAATATTACTATGCGAAAGAAGAAGTTGAGTTTGAGATTTTTTAAAGTGTGCTTTTACTGAAAAAAATACCAACCCACCACGAATAAACAAACAAACAAATGAAAAAACCTCCACAAAATACCAGCAGGAGAACAGAGTTGTTAATCAGCATGACCACCTTAAAGTTAAAAATTGGTCCATGCCAATTTTATACAACTTGAATTCTGAGTGGGCAGAAATATATATAGCTTAGAAATCAAACCCTATTTGTCTTCTCTAAGTGGGCTATATCATATATATCATCATCTGAAACAAATACATCCTGAAAATTGACTTCATATTTGCTCTTTAAATTGATTTTATGTTAGGATGGACTGTTGCTTATGCAGCTTGAAGCTGATTTCTTATGAGATAGGAGCCATATGACATTTTGCAGTCAGGTGGCGTGGAATTACCCACTTTTGCTTTGGAGACTGGCCCAAAACATGATGAATTTGATAAAGAGTAATTTCTACCGCCTCTGGGATTTGATTGCATCAGCAACACTATGACTGGACTTGAGTAATACAAAGATATGTTAGAAAACAGAGACTACCTCCAAACAAGTTAGTTAGTCTGCGTAGCATGGTACCATATCTTGCTCAATAAAGAGCAACCTGTCTGTGATTCAGAAAAAATGTAGCTGAATAAACATGATGTGATGCCTGAACTAATTAACCCCGAGACTGGATTGTTTGGCAGTGGTAGATTTGCCTTTGCTTCCTTCGAGGGTGTAAATTTTTGGCCATCTGCTTTCCAGTAAAAACATGGAACTAAGTTCTACAAGAGCTATATGTATCTATATAACATAGTACATATTACATAGTATATATATTATGTGTATTTATGTTATATATATATATATATATATGTATATAAAATAAATCTGAAAAACCTTTACTAGGGTAGATCTTGTACCTGAACTACTGGGAGCTAGAGAAAAATTGGAGTGGATAATGGACTATTCTAGACAGGAGAAAACTCCCACAAAGTTGCATGCCTAACTTGGATTGAGATAAATGCTTTGGTTTCATTGGTGGATTGCTATCAGATGGCTTTTCTTGTTTACCCGTTTCCTATACAGTGGCAATGGTGGTACTACAGTGCTCATCTTTAGCTCAATTCAATGTATGGATATTAGTGCGAGTGTAAGATAAGTGGATTAATTTCCCTGCCTTACTTGCTGAATCCTGAGTCTTTGCCATCAAGCAAGCACAATAAGTTTAATAATTCTGTCAGTGGGTATAAGTGCAGAGGATGGGACAGAAAAGACTGGAAAGAATATGTCTGTCCATGAGGTTGTTTTAATTAAATGTTTTTTGTCTCACAAAAGTGACTTGTAGAATGATGCTCACTGTCAAAAACACAGGGAAAGTGAAACAATGGATTTTATTCTGTCTGTCAAAAATCTTTTAGGGATTTCTACAAGATGGTTCAGTTTCGAGAGTAGGGACTGAGAAAACATCTTGTAAGTATGAGTTCCATTTGGGATGCTACAGTATTTGCTTGAAAGGTATGCTTTTCTGGCAGAGCAGGGAAAGCAACACTGTGAGTGAATGACAGCATTTTGGCTCTCGGGTAAAAGGCTGTTTCATTATCAAATCCAGTTCTGGATACATTTTATTTGTGTGTTTGAATATCAAGGAGCTCAGCAGAAACATTGCCAGTGGTAGCATAGGTTTCTACCAGAAGCGTAGGAATAAGTCTTGTACTTCAAGAATGTGCTAGATGCTCTGCACTGATGTCATAGATCTGAAATGGAAATGCCAAATATACTGCACACATGTAGGCTGAATCAGGCTCAAATTCACATATCAAACTCTTTCAAGAAAGTTCTAGGCCTCCCGTAAGAACATACAATATCCTGCAATGTGATTTGCTTTTTGCTATCCTGCAATGAGAGGACTTGCTGAAGCTATCCCAGGCCAGACTCTAGCCAGATCTGTTCAGAGTACATTTAGAGGATCATGTCCCACAGGCAAGACAAATGTGACACAGACCTGGGCAGGTCCAGAAAAAACACTCATCTGGAGAACTTGATGAGCAGAAACACAGATATGTCAGGACATTCGATGCCTCCCAGGCAAGTATGCTACGAAGAGTGAGTTTTAAGCTTCTGAATATTGGAAATAGTTATGCCTCAGGTCCTGCTGCAGGAAATATTGTTGAAATACAGCAGCAACAATTTAGCAGAGGTCAGTGCAAGCTCTTACTGGAGAAGAAGGTGATTTTATTTCAAATTAAACCTTAATTAAAACTGATTTCACCAGTTCATGCTCAGACCCTTATTCCCACGTTAAAAACAAGATGTGTAAACACAGGTATTCTGTTCAGCATTCAAGCATCTAGGTGCTGTATCCACGTGGTCTGCTTAGGATTCTTTGTGAAGATGTTGAAAAAGGATGTCATTTGCTGAGTTCTGCTTACAGCTATTAAGTTCTCCTTGGGTTGACAGCCATCTCTTGCTTTAGGTTATGCTATTCCTCTGCCACTAGGAACCTTCCCACCCCACCTCTGTCATCAGGACTTGCTCACTGTACTTGGTCCTGTGATCTGGATGTTCTAAAAAGCTGCAAGCAGACATAATGCTAGGCTCTTGGTTTCCTGTTTATCTAGGTGCTGTCACAGCATGCTGTTCTTATAATATTTCTCCCGTGGCTTTCCTTTCAGCCTTTCATAAACAGACATAGATTAGATTTTTTGAAGTAACTTGGTACGTTCAACAACATGATTGAGAACTTGAGGAAGCCCCATGTTCATGAAGTGAAACAGAACTGTATTTTTCTAAATGAAATTTTAAAGTAAGATTTCTCGTCTCTTGCTCATGCAAATTCATTCCATCCAGAAGAACTGCTAAAATCTAAGGCATTGGATTAATTTGCTTTTCATGTAGAAAGAATATAAAACTGTATTGCCAATAAGAAGTGAAAAAGTAAAATCTTAAAGCACTGCTATTTAAAAAACACATTCTCTTGAGACTAATAATTAATTTCATTTGAATGCAAAAAAAATTCACTAACCTTGAAATTTTGAGGTCATCTAACGACTTCCTCTTTCTTTCCCGTTTTCCTATGCTTTAGGCCAACAAACTAGCATTTATTCTGAAAATAGATCTTGCTTCCTCAAGCTGTCCCTGGAAGATAGTCCCTGGAAGATTTAGTGTTTTGCATATTTCAAGTGTATCTTAAATCTTTTATTGCTTCCTTACACTTCTGTCCCTACATATGATCTGTGGTTTTATTTCTTTTATTTACATGGGAGAACAATATTTATTTATTTATTTATCTACATATCACTTTATTTATTGATTTTTGGGGTTCAATCATCTATGTATCTTTAGGCAAATTATGCTGCATGTCACTATAGACTGACCATGGGAAACATGGAAATTCTTAATCTGAAATGTACTAGTCTTGATCATATCATTTAAAGTAATCCCATGTCCAAAAAGATAAATATGGCTGCAGGCATCACTTGTACAAATAAAACATGCCAAATCCCTATCTTAATTTCTGGAAGTTGAATTTCTTCTCCTTTTCATTTTTCCTCTTGATGTTAGAGCTGTGTCCTCATCTGGTGTAAATTGAAATCCCTCTATAAGGTTGGAATTAGACTGATTTATACCAGCTGAGCCAATCTCCCCTCACTGTGCATACTTCGTGCTCTCTGTGTGCTTTCAGCTGTGTGCTTCTTAAGAAATGGCCTCCAACAGCTCTCTAAAAGCTATTTCACATTTAAATTTTGTTGCTTTCCTTTTGTAAGAATCTTTGTGGTGGAATGCTAATTTAGAATCAACAGGGACCTCTTGTTTAGAAGTAACACCTTAATGCCAAGTTTCAAGAAGAAAAGTCCATCAAACTGTGCTTTCATCTTATAACATGGGGTCTAGCAATGTTCTTAGCTTCTAGCAGACTGTGATTCTATGGTTGGTAACATTAAATTTACTTTTCTGGATTACTTAGTAGTACAAATCTGATAGAAACAGCAATGTTTAGTAGTCAGACTTAATTACGCAAATTCCAGAGTCGTTTCTTGCTCTCCTGGAAAACTGTTGTACTATAGGCTTTTCTGGGGGGTGGACTGCCTGCTGCTTGCACTTATGGTTTGAACTCTACCTTTCTGCATAGGGTTCCAGATAGAATGCATGTAATTGACAGAATAACACAAAATCTGCTTATCAAAATAATATCACTGGGATATTATTTTTGTGGTGTTTTGGGACAAGGAAACTAAGAGAACCTGCACTATGAAGTATGTACAGAAGAAGCAATTACATGTATACCCTATCAGGTAGTCTTCTGCAGAATATATGAACATCTGGGCTTCCTCTTAGACTTGTACATAAGATGCAAGATAGTGCAAGATAGATATATAAAGAAAATACATAAAGAATATTTTCAGTATAGGAAAAAAGAATTTAATAGAGATTGTCCAAAACTCAGTAAAGCAAGCAACCAATATAGTATGCATTAAGAAGACAGTTTCTAAAGCTGAAAACCCAAATCTGTTATTTTGCTGACCATTACTTTGAAATTAGAATGTTAGTCAAAGTTTTTTTGAAGAAATGACTTCCACCTTTTGGAAATACATTATCTGTTTCTCTATGTAGGCAGTGAAAATGCAAGAAACCACAACAGGCCCTGATTGTGTGTTGCTGCCATTGATAGAACTGACTTTTTTGTCCTCTTCTGAGGTCTTCTTTGTGTCTGGATCAGATAAGCTTGAATATCGCTCTTCAGATGTAGTGCTTGCTTTATAATCACTGCTGTGTCAGCTGATGTGAGTGCCAGGCAGCATTGTTCCAGTCTGGGGCTGGTATGAACAAGCAGAGCCATCCAGGTCAGCTGCTACTGAATGATGAATGAATATCTAGGCTCAGTACCATTTTCAGAGACAAATCTACTCTTCTTAACCTCCCTCCCACATAACAGTAGTGATATGACATTGCACTATGCATGTAGATCAAGCCTCCAGTCCCCTGTACTGGCGATTCAAAATAGGAACATTTTTTGGTTACCCTGTGTCTTCTTCCCTATAAATCCTTATTTTCCATCTCTTTCTTGGAGGAGATGAGTCACTCTTGAGCCCTTGACTCTTCAGAGATTCACTGTTGCATTTTAGGTTTTCAGATTTTTCTCACTAAATGTGGTGCTTACATTCTTCCTAATAGGAAGAGGACTGCATAAGTTCATTAGTGAAAAAGCAGCTGCCACTTGAGCAGATTAAGAGTGAATATCCAGATATTTAAGGCAAAAGAATCACTGGACTTTTTCAATAATCTTGTACAGTTTTTGCATATGGTAAATATCTAGGGTATATGTATATGTCTATATGCATAAATATCATAGACCATACTACAAAGATACTTATTACTATTTTTGTAAAACTCTTCATTTTTAATTACCCAGCAATGCACAATATTGAGGGAAAAACCAGTGCTGGAGAGTTTTTGTGATGGATTTAATTTTGTTGTAGTTTGGGAAATCCACCCGGTTCAGATATATTCCCCATAAAGTTTCATGAATAGTCAAAATGTATATTTAATTTTGTCATCTTGCCAATATTCTCATTCTTTACAGTACACACAAGCATTTCTTGCTTGTGGATTTCTAACCCTTGTTACATGCCAGCCTTATACAACATATTCTTTGTGGCCCACATAAACCTCAATTACAGACTGGTTTACTTGTCAACAAGTTGTGGCTTAACATAACTCTTCAAGCTAAATTGAATGCTAATATTTTCATTGGTAGCATTCTTTATCTCTTTCAGTCCACCATCTAGATACTTGGTGGTAATTTTGAAGTTGAACATCTCTGCCAAAAATCTCTGCAATTGTACTACTTTGAAAAAAGAAAGTTTGTTTGTTGGTCGTAAGTTCAAGATAGCTCAGATGATTCAGAAATATTTTCACAAATTCAAAGCATTATTATATTGTATTTGGTTGGGTTTTTCTAATAATTGCAGCTTATGATGAATTTAATGGATGCTGATATGTTCACTGAAAATACTACCAAGACTGAAAGTTTTTATGGAATACAGATAATTTCCTCCAGCTGTTGCCATAAGAGACATTGCTGTTCTTCAGTTCAAGCAAGTGAGGAACAGAATGAAGACCTTTTTTCTTCATAATACAAACAACACTATTTTTTTTTTCAAATGTATACTTCTTCCCTGCTGAAATCACCACAATGGAACAAGCACATAAAAAAAGAAATCACAAATAGCTCCAAGGCTAAATTTTGTAACAAGTTATTTTGAAAATACTTTAAAAAAAAACCACATTCAGAGAATTCTAGATTAGTCAGCTAACAATTTATAGTCTGAAGAAATATCTAGGTTGGGTAAAATATTCATGGTTTTCAGTATAAGATAGAAAATGATGGTTTGTAGTCATGTAACTACAATCAGCTGCCTTGGCTTGTCAAAAGTGCCTCTAGTCTTTCTGCTTATAGTCTAACTATCCTTAAAAATAAAATAAAATAAAAAAAAGAAAGCATCTGGAGAAAATAATAAACCTGAAGCTACTTTACAGACCAAAAACTTCTGATAGTTAACAGACTTCATATTTGGTTTAAAGAAGGTCAAAGACTTCTCATATTGAAATATATCTTGTCCTGCTTTGAGAGGAAATGCCTTTAGCCTTTAGATATATAAATATTGCTCTTATCAGTCTGCAAAAGCACAACCATAAGACAGGTGATAATGTATTTTTTCTAACTTATTTGACCCTCTTGTATCTGTACAGAGACAAGCTCTAAGCTTTTCACTCATGGCAATAATTTCTTCTCTGGGGAAAAAAATCAAGCTTGTTTGCTAGAAACTAGAAACCAGATTGGATTGTTCTGTCCAAATTTTAGAATCATTTCCCTGTGGACCAGTTCCTTGGCCAGCGAACAATCCACCCATCAAATCCTTATCTTTCCAAAATGGGAAGAGGGATGTTGTGAGGGACCATGTCAAAGGCCTACTGAAGTCCACATAAATTGCATCAGTGGCTCTTCCCTTGTCCACTGATGCAGTTACATCAACATAGAAAGGCAAGTAGGTCAGCCAAGCAGGAGTTGCCCTTGGTGAAGCCATGCTGGTTGTCTTGTATCACCTCTCTCTCTTCCATGTGCCTTAGCATAGTCCTGGGAGGATCTGTTCCTTGATCTTCCACAGCACAGAGGTGAGGTTGACAAGTCAGTGGTTCCTTAGGTCATCCTTTCTACTCTTCTTAAAAATGGGTGTGACACTGCCTGTTGTCTGCCTGTTGTCCAGTCATCAGAGACTTCACTTGATTACATGACTTTTCGAATATCATTGAGGGCAGCCTGGCAACTACTTCAGCCAATCTTCTCAGGACTCAGATGCAGTCCATCAGGACCCACAGTCTTACAGATGTTCAAGTTCCTCAGGTGGCCATAAACCTGATCTTCTCTTCTAGTGGGAGGACCCATTCACTTGAGGGCTGTGTGAAAAGCAATTACCAGTGAGGACTGAAGCAAAAATTTCTTGACTACCTCACTCTTCTTCTCATGCATTTTTACCATCCTTTTTGTATTGCTCACTAGAGAGGTATTTGTCCTTATGCTTTCCTTTTCCAGTAATGTACCTGTAGAAAGAAGCCTTTCTTGCTCTTCTTTCTCCCCTTGCCTTGTCCAGTTCCAGTTGGATCTTGGCTTTCTTGACCCTGCCCCTACACAGTCTAGCAATATCCCTATACTCCTCTCAGGATATCTGTTCCTGGTTTCACTGCATGTGCATTCTCTTCTTGCTCTCCAGTTTGACCAGCAGATCCCAATTCAGTCATGCAAGTCCGTTGCCTTCCTTTCCTGACCTCCGACTGTTAGGGATGGAGAGCTCTTGTGCCCTAAAGAGAGCTTCCTTAAAGATTTGCCAGCTTTGCTCCATTAGTCCCTTAGGACAGTTTCTCAGGAGATTTTGATGACTAACTCCCTGAAGAGCTGGAGGCCAGATTTCCTAAAATTTAGCACTTTAACTTTACTCTTTGTCCCATATTCCTCAAGAATATGCACTCCACCATTGCATGATCACTACAGCCCAGACATCCAATCCTGATGTCACCAATCAGTTTGCTTGTGCTGGTGAGAAACAGGTCCAGTATTTTATCTCAGCTTTATGGGACTGTCTGTTACTTGGCTCAAGAAGTCATTCCAAAAGATTCCTGGTCTACCTACAGCTCGTTATGTTGTTTTTCAAGCAGATGTCAGGATGGTTGAAGTCTCCCAACAGGACAAGAGCCTGTGATGATAACTTCTCCTGTAGCTGGAGGTAGAAGGCTTCATCAACAGGCTTCCACAGATCAGATAGCATATAGTTGACTCAATCACAAGGCTCCCTTTGTTGCCCCCATCCCTAACTCTCACCCATAATATCCATAGTCCTTTTCTCAGAATTTGTCAAAGTCTTAAACCTTAAAAACAGGACAAATTCATTGATTGCCAAGGGAACAAAAGCCTTATAAGACAACAATCTGTTTCATGCCATTTAACTGCATTTCTATATTTAAATTAGGGGATGTATTTCATCTTGCTTCAGTTGTGCAGAAAGACTAAGACACATCTAGGAGTCCTCCTTCAGTAGCCTGTAGAGGAAACAGGCAAATTTCATCAACTCTGGAATCAGTGGTTTCTGGATCCTAACTTAAAATGAAATCAAGCCTTTGGGAGCATGGAGATCTTCATTAATTAGATCAGAGACTTTAGCTAAAAGAAAATTTTTGGACTGTGAACATTAGGTGGGATAAATCTCATTCTCCATAACAAGCTTTGAAGATAGGAATTGTGCAAGAATTATTTTATGTGAAGAAAATGTTAAGGGAAATTTAATCCTAGAGTACCACAGATTAAATCCTTTTTTTTATGGAGTGTTTGTATTTGTGTTCCTGTCCTTCGTATTATTTCTGTTAAAGCTTTGCTTTCTGAAATGGAAATAAAAAATATGCGAAATAACCTGTGATAATTTCATTTACCGTACTATTCGATGAACACAGAATCCTGTTCCACTAATGTTACTTTTCATGACATAGAAATGTAGAAGCAAAATAGGATTGCATGACACCCTAGAATTTCAAAGTATTAGTGAGGAAAACCAGAATAATTTTAAACATTTCTCAAACACTTAGATGTTTAGTTATACCATTTATTTGTACTGTTTTATATCATTTCTCACCAGTGTTGTATAATTCACTGTCTTCTGTGCTAAGGACAAGCTAGGCTGACAGGCATAGCGAGTCTACTGCACTTTTGACCTGCTGGTTGCCATTGTTTCCTGTCTACCTACATTAATATTTGTTCACTTCTACATGTCTTCATGTACAATACAATAAATATGATTTTATAGCATAGCTTCTGGCTGCTATTAAATGGAATAATTAGTAGATATTTCTCCTTCATTCCTGTATATAGATTTTACCTACAGGAGACATTTAATAGATATGTACATATATAAAACAGAACAAAGCAGTATGAACAAACAACAATAAAAACGCACAAAAACACACACACAAAATAAAAACCTACACGCACACACACACACACACACACAAACACAAATAAAAACAAACAAACAAGAATAACTTCACTAGTCTCTCTGTTCTAGGTCATTTGTCTTTCAAACTCTGAGGCTGGCCTCTCTTGGGAAGGTCTGATGTCTTTCAGTGGAAGGCAGAAGGAAATGAAATCAACATTATGGAAAAAGAAGAGAGGAATAGTTTTCCTTCCTTGTTGGATTATATTCCCTTAGGGCTCAGCAGAAGTCTGTACTGCATACTGAGCATGAAATAGGGGATTCTGCTTTTCCTAATTCTCTGGTAATAACCCAGAGAATAACCCAAGATAAAAAAGCTGATAGGCCTTCCATGCATTTAAAATATAAAAACTCATTGTAAAAGTAAATGTATTCTGGAAGATGAGCAGAAAAGAGACATTATTAATGCCCTCGCAGGAAAAAAAAAAATAAAGACAAGTAACATTAACGTGAGTATCTGCACTGAAATTATTTGGAGTCAAAGATTGAAAAGTCATTCCTGAGAATGACATGGTGAATGTCTTGCATCAATGCAGTAGTAGATTTGTGGCAAATCCAGGCATCTGTGGAGTACCTGTTTTTTCACAAGTGTGACAAAACTGAGCAAGCAGCTGCTGAACAATAAACATGTACAGAATTGAATGATACACTGCATATGAATGTAGAAAAGCGTTTGCTGGATATTCTGCCTAAAATCTCAGTATTGATAGGTTCTTTCACTTCATGTCTTTCCCCAGAAATACAAGTACTACCTATCTTTTCTTTTGGTAGTTTCTGTCTACTTCTGTGGTATCAGTTGTTACTGTTTCTTCGTCAGTTTTTGAATTTCTTCCATGCATTGCCTTTCACTGCCAGCCATATGTTTATTGTAAATGCTTCTGTTAATTTTTTCTTGATGTCTTCTTCCAATGATTTCCATGTGGTTAGCACACAGACAGTTCCATGTTCTTCTTTACCTTTCGGTAGCAACTATTTCCTGACAGACTTCATTATTCCTACAGCACTTCTATTCCTCTCCCTCAAGTCTCTAAAGGTGTTTTCTTTTTTCTCCTCTGTAAATCTTACACTCCTTGACTTTTTATTTCTGTTGACATTATGGAAAACAAAAGTGCTAATTATGGTTGGCTAAATATAATCCACTACATGTGGCATTTCAGTAGAAAAGACAGATATGTTAAGCATTAAAGCATACAAGTGTATAATAGTTGTATGAATCTCATTAGAGTAAATGTTTTTTTGGGATTCAATGCTGGCATGATTTTCTTAGAAAGTACTTGTTTACTTACTCAGTACACAAACCAAGTGGCAGAGCCTCTCCTAATTTTTATTCTGTAGTTAAATGTCCAGAATTCTCCATTGCAATTCTGAAAGGAAGCAGTAAATTCCATGTGCACATTTATCTATCAATCATGAATAAACTGAATGTGAAAGAAAAATAGTCAGAAGACACTTTTTTGTTATTCCAGTTCTGCAGTTTTGCCAGTGTAAAGTTATGACTACACAAGTGCAAAATAATGCTTTGTGACATGTTAAAGCAAATACAGACAATAAAGCTACTTAAAGGAACAGAAAAAATATCAGCTAAAGTAGCAGGTGAGAGGACTTTATAACTCTAAAACTTGTTTAACTACAGATCGTATTTCCAGAAGGCTCTGTCTGCCGTCAGTCAGATTAAGAAAAATCTTAAATTACATGGTTTTCTAATTGTTCCAATTGCATTATGTTCATTTTGAATTGAACTGTCAGGTAAAAGAGAAGGTTAAAGACACTTCCAAAGATGACTCAATTAGTTTTAATACATGGGAGACTAAAAATCAAATTAATTATCAGGATAGAGAACTTAAAACTTTGTGTTCTGCGCACACAATTTTTTTCTCCTCTGTTCTGAAATATTTATTTTCATTAGGTGACCTGACTGTATAAGAAGACAATCTTTTCATATTTAAGCAAGAAATCTTGACAGTGGTATTATTGTGTCAGCGATTTTTTTCATAATACTGGAGTGTCTTTGGTATATCCTGATAACTGGAAGATTTTTATTAAACGATTAATTTAAGATATGTCTTTACAAATACATCATTTTATAAGTTCATTTACTGTGTCATTAATCTGAGATATAAAGATCCACACAAATAGATTGCTTCTTCCTAGTTAAAGAAATATTTATTTTTAATTTGAACCATTCTAACATTTTGTTTTAAATAACAGCTTTTTGATCTCTGAAGACATTCATAGCATGCTAACAAAAAAGAAAACTGTTACTCTACAAAAATGTAATGTGGTTAGATTTTCTCATACGGATGCAATAAAGAGCACTTCTGGTGGCTTGACATTGCACAGCTGAATAGTTTTTGACAGGGAAAATAACTACAGTTTAGTCTGAACTTTGGCAGTATTACAAGTTATTAAATACTTGAATTAATTCAGTAAGCAAAACTGTCTTATACGCAGGTTGCTTGAAGGTATATTCTCTCCACAGTTACAGACATTTTCATTATATTCGCTTTTTTTTTTTGCTATTTGAATGTGCCTCTTGCTTCTTAATTTTTATAGTGTTTCTGGCATTGATCAGGATGGCCTTTTGGATGCCTTCAGTTTTCCTTTTTTATCTTCTTTGTCTTTCATAAGTAGGATGAACTTTTTCTGAAAAAAGATAAAAAACATTCTGATAAAAACAGCAAAAGTTCAGAGCTGCCATTCCAATCAATTGCCTTTTAACTCATTTATTATTTTCAACACTGAGTGTTATTTGGATCTCTGTTTTCTTATTTTGCAAAAAAAACTTCTGTATCTCTGTGTTTATTACCTTACCTATCCTTTGGGCTTCCACTAGCACAACATGTGGGCCCATCAGTCGGCATGTTCTTCTCTTTTCTGCATCTGGGAATTGCTGCATCTCCTTGCAGATAAAGAACAGGACGCCTCTATGTAAGCACAACCTGCATTGTGCAGACGTGGGGATTCTGGAGTAAGTTACAAAAAGAATGGGTCTGACACAAGCAGAAGCAGCTACAGCACTGTGTGCCAGCACAGCTGCACTGCTTCCACCACCTCAGGTACCATCTCAGCTGAGAGATGTATCCTGCAGGTGCATTATGTGGCTGGCCCAGGCTCAAGCAGGGATTCTAAGCTGGGACAGGGTCAGTAACTCTGCTGTCATGGTTTCATGAGTTTTCATCGGTATTCCGCATCGTAACATTGTGCAGTGCACTGGGAGTTAAAGAGTTAATGCTGCAGCCCTGTGTAGTGTTGATATTTCCAGTCTCTTGGTATCAGAAGAGAAGAATTAAGTACAATCCCAGAAGACTTCATTTTTCCCTTTCCATTTTCTGTTTGGAGGGAAAGATAAAACTGACTGGAAGTCATGAGACAGCATCTTTGCTCTTTCTGCTCCCTGACTGCTTTGCCTACAGCATTAGAGGACTTCGGTTTCAGAAACTCTCTCTCTTTAGCATTTTATTTGATTTAGTAGCATCAATTTCAATCATATTATATTGTATTATCTCACATTCTGCTACTACATTTCGTTATTCGAGTTTCTTTCCTTTGGCTCATTGCTGCTGTTTATCTCATCCAGGATCCTTTTCCTTTTCCCTCTCTCCCCTCAACTCCCCAGGGTGTGGATTTGTGGGATCCTTTGCCCCCTTTTCATGGAAACCAGGACGAACTACGACATCCACACTGGTAAACATCACATGAGGAGCACTCTCTGCCTCTCTCTTTCCTCCTGACACAGAGCACATGAAAACCAGTGGTTTTGCCAGAATTTTGTTTGAACTTGGAGTACATTTCGTAAATCTGCTAAAGGAGAAGCGCTCATTAGGTGAGTTCTACCTGCATTCCAGGTCAAATTCTAAGGGCTAGGAACAAATACCTTCACGCTTTGTAGAGTGAAATGTGAAAGCTCATTCTTTGGATTACACAAGTAGTTAATAAAAAATAAAGTAAGGATTCCAATGGTAGAAAAATACACACATACAAGGAGAAATTTATCCATGAAGACAGGGAACAGTAGCTGACATACACAGGAGTAATGAAGTGTATTAAATGTGAAATAGGTAAATCATGAAGTCAGTAAATTTCATCAAGTCCTTCCAGATATGGTTCTGCTTCCTTAAATGAAGTTATTTACTTTATTAGGAGATTAAAGTTTCCTTCTAGTGTGGAAGAGTGGCCAAAATAATATTGGAGGTGATTTTGTTCAATGGACCCCTTTTTTTTTTCCTCTGCTAAATGGCGGATTATTTATTTCTGTCGTATAGAAATGTGACGTGGTTGCACTGAAGAGAAAATATGGAAAAAGTGAAAAGTAATCACCTGAGGATTTGAGCTGCGTTAGATGAAAAGTAACAAAGAGATGGCAGTGGAAAAATTCCAGAACATGATTATCTCTCACATTAAACTTAAGTTCTATCACGAGGTTTTTGTTTATGTTTCAGATAATATGATTTATTTTAAAACATTAAATGTAAACATAGTATGCAAAACCAGTAATGGAATAATTTTTAAAAGAAAATGGGTGTGTATACTGTAAAATTACTAATGCTGTAAATCTTACTAAAAGCAATTGAACTATTTTGAATTATCTTAAAAGTGACAAGGTTTGTATTTGGTCATCCCATATCAGGTTACAAAATAATGCATGAATTATTTCTACGGTCATTTATGATTCTATTTGTTTTCCGAACTTTATTAGTATTTAGTATTACCCACACTATCACAGGTATAACAAAAATGTTTTCCTAATTTTTTTTCATGTGATAGATAATTTTGAGCATTTACTCACTAGAATAATAGAATATTTTGTATAAAGAAATCTGTTCTGTACAAACCAAACAAAGGGACTCTTGGTGTGTAAGAGATCATACAATTTTATAGATTTTGAGGACTTTTAACTCTTTCTATTACCCTTTCCCTTCTCTTTTCTCCCCTTCCCTCCCCTTCCATTTCCTTCTATTCCATTCCATCCCATTCCATTTCTTTTCCATCATGCTCATAGTTATTGCTTTTCCTTGACATTTAAAGGGAAACATACTAGCTTTCCAGCTGAGCCAAAAGAATCTCAACCAAGTTGTAATTGTAACCAGTTGGCAAAAATCAAGTGAAGATAAGTGTGGAAACTTCTTTACGGTGTGTGTTCATATTTTATGTCATTTTAAATACCTGTTCATTAGGGAAATGTTCACTAATTTGTGATTCCATGTGTAGGGGCTGAGCATTACTCACAGTACCACAGATATAAGCCTTGATTATTACATAGAAAGGCACTAAGGCAAGCACCTCTTTTATCAAGTGGTTAGGGGGTTAAATTTTGTGTCTGGTCACAAGTTGATGGAACCAAAGTTTAAAGCAGTTGCAATTGGAGCTGAGGGATGCCGATTTCAGGAATACTGATCTCAGTTGTGCAGGAGAGTAGGTGAGTTTTTGTGCTCAGCTGTGTGACTTGCCAGGTTATAAAGGTCAGGTATTTTATAGCATAATTTCATTTTACAACTTTTTCCACGTTAGAGGGCATGTTAGAAGGAATCCAGTTTAGATAAGGAAATGTCATAAATACATACTTTGCTGTGCTTTAATTGTGAATCTGTTTTATGTTTCTCTACTGCAAAATTATAGCCTATAGGAGCACTAGGTTCCCAACACAACTTGGAGCTGTGACCTGCTGCAAAATGTTGTGTTGGGAAAAATAGGCGAACTCAAATTCGATCACAGTTGCTCTGTATTCTGTAATCTGTATTCTGATTAAAAACTTGCTGAACTCTACAGGAATTTCACAGTTTCACAGGAACTCTTCTATTCATTAAAATAATTTCAGGTTAAAAAACAGAGCCCTTTATCAAACATTTTTTAGGATGGAGAAGAAAAAGTTTGCACATAAGTCCTGATATTGAAACACATAGCAAAACTCTGCTGTCTCCAGCAGCACTAATTTTTCATTTTGAAGTTCCTTAACTGTTGATCTGTGTCCACACTGATGCCACGTACCAGAAGATAGCAGAACTAAAGTAATTCTTGTTCTACATCATCCTGTAGGAAACCTTAACTTCACAGACTGTATAGGGAGTTCTGCAGAATTAGCAGATTAATTCAACATATCTATTAATTGTTGAAAGTAGAAAAATCACGAAAACCAATCTGCAGCCTGCTTCCTCCATTCCCACTGGTGGGATTACAATGATCCCCATCATATGCAAAATCCATTAAAGGTAAATCATATACTGTCTTGGTGAAATATTTCCTTTATATATATATATATATATATATTTTTTTTTTTTTTTTTACGCTACCTAATTCAATGGAGCAATATGTTTGTTCTTCAGATCACTGAAAGGTAAGTATTTAGTCACAGGCAAAATAACTCCAGCCTGCAATAATATTTAATTAACATCTAATCACTTTGTCAAAAAATGGCAACACAAGAGTCTTAGCACAGGTCACATCTTTGTGAAACGCAGCTCTATGAGAATGTTCAGCATTTATACAAGTGCAGACCAGAAAATGTGATTCTTCAATCTGTGTTTTGTCTCACTAAGTTTGCCAACATCTTCTATAACTACAGTCTGTTTTCTATACTGACCTAACCTGTTCCAGCACAGTCACTCAGTGAAATGAATCCACTTGCAACCTTCTTGTAGCTCAACCTGTGGAGAAGGGAGAAAAAAGAAGAGAGAGGACAGTGCAGAGAGGCTCAGGACTCCATTTGCTTTTTTGGGAGTTGATGCCATTTAAAGTTTTCTGCTAGAAACTCTTTAAACTGCAGAGAAAATGCTTGATAAAAAAAAATGCCATTAGACATATCCAAAATGGTGATAGAATAGAATAAGGGAACAGAAAGTGCCTTCATTTGGAGGCAAGTAGAACGTTTTGTGAAAGGTTTTCCTTGATGAAAGTGAACTGATGCAGAAAGGCTAATACTGAGAACGAGCATCATATATGTTTTAAGGAAAACGTGTGTTCCCTGACTAAATTTCAATGTCTTAAAGCTTGCCTAGATTTAAACTTTCTCAGGGGTCTGCAGAAACAAGTAATTTATGTTTACGTAAGGAGGAAGAGATTCTTTGCACAAGCACTGCAGTAATACTTCTGGTATGCACTTTGAGGTCTGTAAAATTGCTTTTTCTGGGGAAAGCAGTTCATGAAATTTCCATGGCTAAGGCCAATTTGCACAATCCATGTAAATGTCCTGGGATATTCTCTGAGGGCTGAAGGGATGAATACATCCACAGCACCTCCTCCCACCACAGCAATCACAAAGGTAATAGGCATCTCTTCTTACACCTCCTCTGAAGTCATATCACATCTAAATCCATCTTTGTGTCATATTCACATAGATCCATGGTTAGCGATAGCTCTACTTAGCAATATTTTATTGTTCATTAATACATATGCAAAAAGGGGAGTTGTTTCCAGTGAATCAAAGGAAAATATGCATTACTTTTAGGGTGGTGGCAAGTTTTTTACCCAGTGGGTGTGGACATTTTTTGCACTATGTCACATTATTTCCCTCGCATTCAGAACACATGGGGAAAGGGAGGGAAGTATATAGTCTTTCCCCATAGTAAAACATTAAAATACAAAGATCTTTTCTCTTCTTTCTTTTGGCTTTATAGTAAGAATTCAGTTTTTACTCTCCATATTGCTCAATAAACTGCTAAAAATTTCCAGCAGCTACATTTTTCAGTGAAGCCAAGTACAGTATGAGGTTTTCCAAAAGCTGAATGAAACAATCCATTGAAAATGTCAGTCAGAAGCCAGAGCATAATTTTATTTATTTATTTTTTGATTCTATTTCAAAATTCATGATTAGCATGTGGCAAACTGTAAAATGAAGTGGAACAAAACTGCCTGAAATAAATTTCACCTTGACCTGATTTCCACTTGACTGAATTTGTTGTAGTAAACTGGTGACACATAGTGGATAAACAGTAACACATGTCTGCATTTGAAAAGGGAGAACAGATGGTAAACACAGTGATATAAGAACTGTTACACAAGAGGTTTGTGTATAATTCAGAAAGGTCAAATCCGCTGAAAGCCAAAACAAGTTTGATAAGGGAGAGGAATTCATTGACAAGGAGGAGTGAAGTGGGCACAACTAATGAAGATTGGTGCTCCTCAGAGAGTTTCACTCAGAAAAGGCATCTGGCCACATCTGCCTCCTTTTTTTTAAAAAAAAAAAAAAAAACAACAAAACACAACTGTTGGATGTATTACTCTTTTTTAATGGTACTTCCTTGTAGGAGAACACTTTACTGGTCCTCCAATCTGATTTGTGTCACTATTCTAAAAAGCACTTCTTGTGCAACAAGAAAATACATGCTTGTAATGGTTTGGAATATATTTTGACCTTCTAAAGACATTGATTTACTGGGTAAGATCTCCTTCAGTGTGATTATCTGCTCCTGTTGGTCTGCTGATCTGCTTCCATCTGACTATGAGTGCTGCATTGGGTAAAGGAGTCTTAGCTGAGCTCAGGCAGGATTGGGAAGGCAGCTGTCTTTGAATGTTTTTAGTGTCTTCATGTCCACTTGGCGTGTGGAGTTAATATCCTTATTTTTAATATCAGGAGCAATTAATTGGTTCAGTGGCCACCTGGGCTGGAATAATGAACAGAACCTCCCAAGCCCTAGGTAAATTTCCTGCACATTGAACTGTCTTCTACCAGATGCACGCTTGAAGGCTTTTGTCAAGTGGTGCTGGAAAAGAACTATTCTAATCTGCCTTGGTTGAAGCATTCATGATGACTAAGAAAAAAGAAAAGAAGAAAGGAAGGTGGAAATCCATAAAAGAGTTCATTAGCCAACAGTAGTGTTATTGGTGGAAAGTTCCTAGATCTCCTTTTAATAGTATTTCTAGAAATCCAAGCAAAAGAAAAGTTATTCACGTAAAAATATTCCCTTGCACATATCCATGCTTTATCTTGCAGTATGCTTTGAAAACATCAAATATCGCTGCTGATAGATATACCAAAATATATCTACAAAGGAAGTTAGATGAAAATAATTTCTGCAAAGCGTGAAGATTTTAGTTTTCCAAACTATTCAAAGAAATTTCATTAAAGTGTAATTCATGGTAAAATAGCTGTTCTCCTTTAAAGATAGATTCTATTGTTAAAAATACACCTAGAGAGTGTTGTCCCTAAGCCATATTTTTTCAATCAATTTCTGGCAGCAGACTATAAATTTTAAATTAAAGTTGCTCTGTTTAAGGACTCCCAAAAAACAGAGATGGAGTGAAAAATTAGGTGCTGAAGTCAGGCATGTTGAATGTTCAGCTTGTATCTGTTTTCAAGAATTAACAATGCCAAAGCCATTTCACTTGTGACTTATTTAACAGCTGTCTGCAATTGGAGATCCAAATTTAGTCTCTTATCACATCTTTTACTTTAGGATTTACGTATTCCCTTAAAACAAATGTACTTTGAGCCAAAAATTTTCCCAGTAATAAAAGATTTTCTTTTAGCTGAATAGCTCATATCTCTGCCACACAACAGATATCTTTCTGTCCCTCATGAACACGTCTGAAATTTCATTAGTGGCTACAGCTCTGAGGCTAAAAGTTTTGTAGCCTTGACAGCATAGTCTGAGCAGAGATACTGTTCTGTTTTCTTCCTTAGCTCCTCAGATGGTGGTAAGGATACTTCTGTACATTATTTCCACCCCTGACTTCCATTTTAATTCTCCCCATGGTGACTTTTACATATTAACTGAGGAAACACAATGAAAGCCAAAATGCACAGAATGCAGCACAGTTCTGTAGTTCCTGGGGAATTTCTAAGCTGTTCAGATCACAGGATTAAGATGTGCCTCTGTGCAGTTCTCATGCCACAGACTCCCTGACTCTAACAGGGGATCCTGTTGCTGACATCCCACTGGTGCTGCAAGGACAGGTGTCTTTCGCCTTGATTCTCCATTAAGTGGAGTCTTTTGTTTGTCAATCTCTCTAATGTTACATATTAAACAATCATGTTCCCTTTTAAATTTTTTATTTTCTCTTATCTATATATTGCATGAATTTTCTTCATTATCTGTGTAATTTATTTCTTTAAAAACTGTTGAATGTTTTGCTTGTGTTCTGAGGACTGTGGAAAAACTACTCTGTTTGGCTTTCCTCTATGTACTTTCATACTCTACTCCAAAAGCACCAAGTGGCTTTTCTTCTTGATGAAGTACAACTGTTCTACTGCACATCAGAAAAGGATAAATGCAGTGAAATACTGACAATCAAAAAACAGTGACAGGTTCATCTAAGAAAACATTTCATGTATCTATCACTGTATATACACATGGATGCAGGAAGTGCTTTTTTCTGACCATTTTAAAAAATGATCATGTAACCCCCACAAGCAGCAATACTGGTAGTGTTAACTCTAACAGAGAGTGTTTGAAGGTTCACTCCCAACCAGCAACACTCTTCTCTCAGAGTCCTTGTCCTACTCCTCTGGAATAAGTGACTGTTCCTATATAACTCAAAAATATTTTTTTCTCTTGTAGGTTTAGTCTGCAGCAATAAGTTGGCCATTTATATTATAAGTCAAAGAAATGCCATTATTCTAGGATATCACTGTTTTCCTCTCTCCTCAGAGAAGATAATCCTGTATTTAAACAGAAATGACATCAATTCCAGAGATTGCAAGTATCTTCAAAATCACATAAGACCCTATATATGTCTCAATCTACATCTCCTGATTTAGGCTATATTTACATTAGCAATTTGTGAAGAGCACTAAGGGCCAATCAGAAGAGCAAGACAACTGATATCAAGGATCAGGTATCCCCATAACATGAGTTTCAGGAGTTTTATCCTAGACTAGTTCTAGTCTGCTCCCAGGGACTGAGTCTCTGTTAACCAAGGGAGCGTATTTTATGGTATCCTAAATTAGATTCATCAGTAAGTAGTCCAGATTGTGTACTTGGAACTCAATTTGTTCTGTAGTCCAAAGGAGAAGGAGTGGGGAAACTGTGCAAGTAACTTAATGCTCTCCTGACCTAAACAGAACTGAATAAATATTAGCTGTATACATAGCCACCAATTGAACTTGTAAGTGACGAATATCAGAGATTACTCACTATTCTCAAACTGAACTGCATTTGTGCAAAGAAGTCGCTAAATGAAAAAACTAACCAAGTCAGCTATTATTTTTGAAGGAATCTAAATGTCTCAACTGGGAGACCAAGGTGAATGTTTAGACTGTTAAGGTATACACTGTGTAGCTCTAGCATCAACTCTAAATTAAGTTTCTAAAAAATGGTAATCTGAATATCAAATCAGCATCTTCACTTAAGGAGAAAATTAAGTATATTTCAAGTCCTCCAAGATAGAAGCATTTGTTTCAAGGTGAATATAATTAGAGAATATAGAGGGTTTCTGAAATTTAACAACTGTAATATGCTCTCATATTTGTTACAATATATTAGATAGAACTTACTATTATCATCATACCTTTATTTTATGAACCTGGAAATATTCTTTTTTTTTTTTTTTTCCCCATGAAATGACATTTAAAAGAAAGAATCACCATTACCTTAGTGCTGTTCTTTCAGAGCTACTTAATAGTTCTGACTTTAAAGGTCATGAATAAAGGGTAAAGTTCTTGGCTTTCTGCTTTTAAAATACTTTCCCCTTATTTTTTACTTAATGGAGGTTACTTTAAGTTTCTGCTTCCCGAGATCGGAATTTAAAAAAGCATGACAACAAAAATGGGTGTCAAGCTCACTATGTATTTTATGGAAGGACCACATTATGAGTGAATCATGCAAAGTGCTATCAGTATCCCATGAAGGACATGATGTTGAACATCAGTTTTTCTTTTCAGTACTTGTCTGTTCTGAGAATCATTTCTCTAGGCTAGTTTGAATTATTTTTCATTTCAAGTGTAAGATTATGGTAGAAAACACAGAAGAATTCACTGAATTATCAGTAGCTACCTCATCTCTAATATTTGTTGATATGTAAAAGGAGTCTAGTTAGGACACTGAGAGAAAACAAAAGTTCACATGACATTACATACGGGCCTGCAACAGTACGTGCAAGAGTAACAGTCCATTTGGGGGTTATCCCATGCAAAAGCTGAACAAACTAAGATGGTTCTGGTGAAGATTACAAAAAAAAATAGAACCTGGCAGAAAACTCCCTTTAAAAGGAACTGGTATAATTCTGAAGATGGAGCAGCGGAGGAACTATCCATGTTTGCACATTCCAATATGGATCTCACCTGCATGAAATTGCTCCTTCCTAAAAAATTTAATCAGCAGCTTGTAGTTCTAAGTTACTTTTCTAGTACCTGGAAACCAATAAGGAAAAACTTCATTACCTGAGCTGCAATGATTTGGTTGCCTGGAGAGCTGAAATGGTAGATAGGTGTAAACCTGTCCAGGTTTCATTTTATCTTTAATGTTGTAGAGTTTCTTAGTAGGTTCTAAGCTCCAGGCTCACATTTTTTAAGTGCGATATTCCTTTTTTTTCCCCAGCTGAAGACTACATGAAAACTTTTAATACATCCATGTTGGTGCCTTATATTCGCAGAGTAATTTAGAAAGACAGGTCCAATGCCTTTAAAACATGGCAGATGAAATATAAACAAAAAATTATGTGAGAAAAAAAAAAACATTGAAGATACTCTCTCAAAGAGTGTTGAAACTATTAGGAAAATTTCTTTAATTACATCAGAACAGAAAACTAGATACGAAAACAGTTGGGCAACATAAAGTCTAAAGGACTAAAATAAGTGAATGGTAAGGTCATAGCAGAAAAGCTCACTAAAGTTCTGAATCAGGCCTAACCTCTGGACACATTGAGGAGGAGTCTGTATTTAATACATATTTTTTGTTACATAGTAATAAGAAGAATTTGAAGTGCATGTATAGTAATTATTGAAATGTAAAATGTCTATTTCATCCAATATGTCAGCAGGACCGGTTGACATTTTTCTGAGAATACTGAAGGAAATCTAAAATTTTAGACCTGATGATCTGATTGCGTTATCTGTCATTACAAGGTGCTTCTGTGCCAAGGGACTGGCTAGTTGGTAATGTCTTTGCCATCTACAAACAAGGCTGTGGGGGCAGGTTCTGGAAAATGTGAACTAGCAAGTCTGTTCTCCTTCCCTGATAATATGATATGGTCTGTAATAGAGAAAAAGATCAAGGAGCACGTGAATGAGTACAGGATGTTGGAAAGGACCCAGCATGGATTCTGCAAGAAGCAATCTCACCGCATCAGCCTATGGGTACTCTCTGAATGCATTGACAAGCATGTGGGTGAAGAATAGTCACTGGACATAAAATACTAGATTTTCAAAGTCTTTGATGAAGTTTGACAGCAAAGGTTACTGAAAAATCTAGATTACTTGCTCTACAAGTTCAAAGCAAATATAGTCTTCAACCTTGGGTTCAGCTGCTGGTGGCACATGTTCCATGTATCATAACTGCATCTTAGCACAGTTTTAACCAGCTGCTGTTAAAAACGTGGGAAGATACATGAGCTGAAGGCATTCAAGATAAGAAAAGTAGAAACACAGCAAAAGAGTGAGATGGTAATTGTTGAGAAAGTAATAATCTGCATTTCAAGAATTCAAGAGGAAAAACGTTGACATGAAAGAATATAATTGTGAAGAAGAAAAGCCCAAATATTTATGAGATGAGAAAATTAACAGGGTAAAGAACACTTCAAGTTGCAGCAGAGACCTGGCTGATGCACTCTAGGCTAGGTGTGGCTCACCTATTCTTAATGTTGCTTAGAGTATTATTATTTAGCCTAGTATTATTTATTTACTGTGCAAACAATTGGCATGTACTTTCAGGTGGTAGGTATCCTGTTTGAAGAATATCCTTGTTTGTTCAAGAACTAGGTAATGACAAAATGGACAGAAGAGGAAGGTTACAGAAAAAAAATGATTTATGGACTGTAATAGACTTAAAAGTTATAAAGCAAATGAAGTTCCAGTAGTCACTTTTCAGAACAGTAACTAGTGGTTGCAACTCAAGACTACTAAGAAGGCAAATTTAGTTCAATGTCTTCATGAATAACCTGGAAGAAATACTAAAACTTTCGTGTAATCAGATTACATACTCACAGTGTGAAGCTCCAGAATTTTTTTTCTCAGCCTTATTCCTCAGAATATTTCTATTAAATTGCCAAATTCTCCACTCTTTTTGATATCTAAGATCTAATTGGAGTGGCCACAATGTTTTGCAAAAAATCCAGTCTTGGGTAGCTTGTGATATCGTTGCCATGGGATTCACACAGTAAATTTATGTAGATAGATTATGAGATTTTCATGTTGTAGCTCTTTTCCATTATAGCTTACCAGGAAACAATAAAGATGTCTGGAAGCACCATTGTGCCAAATGTCTAGCAAAGACAGTTGTTGAGAAAATAACCTACTTTTTCTTCAAAATTAGTACTACTGGATATTCTTATGGAGATCTTCTAAATTACTGACTGCTTCTTATCTAGTGTAATGTTCTTTTAAAAATCTGTATGAAAATTTCTAAGTGAATATCTAACAGAATAGCAAGATCGGTCCTCACGGTGACTTTTCCTTAATGCCTATATTCCAGAAAAGAACTCAGAAAAAGAATATACAAAGATTAAAAAACAGAAAGAAAAGGAAGGGAAAACCCTAGGCTTAAAAGTCATTTGGAGAGATTTTTGAAAGATTTATTGCAACACTACATAAAAGCCTAAGAATCATGTCTGCAGGAAATTAGCTATGCATTCCAAGAGACTTTTTAAGTGGAACTTTGGGACTGACACTTCTCTAATCTACTTTATGAAAATACAAGTATAGAGAAACTCCCTGCCCTTCATCCAGCCCACTTAAACATTAAAAAAAAAAAAAAAAAAAAGAGACTTGACAAAGAACATCTTATTTAATCTTCACACACAGAGTAAAAGTGCTCTCAGTGTTTGAGAAATATCTAATTAGCAGTCTGATGGTACCCCCGAATCATCAGTAAAGATGCTGCTTAAAGATGAATTTGATGTGCTCCATGAGAGCTACTTTTTTCTGCTTCTGAGGACACTTAAGTGAATTGAAATGGCTTATGTAATGTTCAGCTGATGTTGTAGTCCTCTACAATAAGATACACGAACATCTATTGTGTTCTTGTTTCTGCAGTAAATGACATTGAGTTAGATCATTTAGATTGATGGCATACCAGTGACAGGAAAAGGGAAAAATTGAAGGTGCTTTTACTACTATAACTGACTCATTGATGCCACCCCTCTATCTTGCCTGAATGTTTCAGAGGATCCCTGACATCTAGAAGTGCCTTAGCCTCTGCTTTTTCCAGTACAGAAAAATGAAGTGCCTCCCTGCAAACTATTCCTTACTATGTGACAGAGCCAATGCCTTATTTCCTACTCTATGGAGGACACTCCTTTCCTTAACTATCAAAGCATTGGAGCAGAGTAGCTCATGGAAGAGAGCAAAGTGAGGAAGTTTTCATAATGAAGGCAATTTCATATACAATCACACACAGCTTACAGAAGAAGCATGGTGTAGGGACAAACAAACCTGTAAATACAATTAATAGGTCAAATCTTCTGCCTGCCTCTGCAATCTTCCTTTTTCTGGAACATCTCTCATGCTCACCAGAAAATCTTCCAAAAGAACTGTGTCACGTTAACAAATGTACAGCTATAAGGGTAGCATAGCTAGGATGGTATTTTACAGGTTTATAGTTCAAAAGATCATAATGGTGGAAAGAAGCAATCAAAAATGAAATGCTCACCTGTGTCCTAGGCTTGCAGTAGATGACTCCAAAAGAAGAGATCTCCAGAAAGAGATATTTCCTTAATGGCAGTCAGCTCTTAAATGGGTCTAGGAGAGGTGCAGCCGGGCTCCACCCCTTCCAGTCACACAGCTGAATTGCCTTCACCTGTGTTCCCATGGCTAAGTCCTTGCCACAGGTGATCAATCAGTGGTTCAGGCCGTGACCCAACAGTTCCCATACAGACTGATATTATCATAATAGATAATATTACCAATATGTTACTTAGAGATTCCACAACAGGAGGAGGCTTGTATGGCACTGAGCCTTAATTCTGATTACAGACTTAAGATGCCTGACTAACTTTAAAATGAAATTATGTCTCCAAATATTTATTATCCTAACAATCTTCATAGTTCTTACTTGGGGGATACAAGACTCCATCCCCACCAGTAACATGGTAAAATCCTTCTGTATCTTTTTTTTCTCTTCTCCTAAGTGCAGTTGGCATTTATGTTTACATCAAGTTCGGTATCATGACCCATGGAATTGGGAAATATTGCACCAACATACCAGCCCTCCATGATATTTCCCCGACTCTGTGAAATCACAAACTGGCATGCAGCAACAAAGGCTGAGTCCAAAAACAGCGTGAGAGACAGAATGTTTCTCTTCTGGTTTTGAACAAGTGACAATTAATTACACTTGTGAAATACTACCTTGCTAATATTTTGCTAATTGCTAATTTCTTTGTGTGATGCTGTTCTCCTCAAGTTCCCATTAACTGATTTTTGGGTGGTCCTGTGTAGTCAGGAGCTAGAATCAATGGTCCTTATGGGTTCCTTCCAACTTGGATTGGATGAACTATGATTCTGTGATTTGTACAATAGATATGCATAGAAGAGCAGTTAACCCTTTTTTATTATTATTCTCTCCCTTCACCCCCTCCCCCCCCTTTTTTTTTTGAGATCCATTCCATCTAACCATCTAAAAAGTATAAGATTCTACAAATATAGTTTAAGGCAAACAGGCTAATTAATGGCTTCAAGTTACACTCACATTTATTGTAATTCATCTATATAGTTTATTGTTATGACTTGTTTCCTCTGATTTAGTGTTTCCCTGTTATACTTCTGTGTATATGGCACTGGTTTAACCAAGATCAATATCAATCACTCAGATTCCAAAAAAATGTTCACATCATTCTTCAGAAACTGGACTCCTGTAGCAGTCCATTGGGATGCAAAAGTATTCTTTAACAAAAGAAATGGAAACTAGTTGCTCCAACAGTATTGATGTCTGTTCTATTTCAGGAGAGACTGCTGATTTGTTATAGCCATTGTTACCAGCCTGGAGACAGGAGTATCAGCTCTAAAGAAATCTTGGCATGACTTACTTGCCAGTGTCCATAAAAGCATTTTTATATTTGCTACTGAACAAACTTTCAAGTTAGCTACCCCCAGAGAAGATTATTCCTGCTAACTGAGGTTCCATAAATGACATTGAGGGACCCATACAAATTGGTAGTCCAGGACCTACTCTGCAAAGCTTACTGTTGTAGGCTCACACCACATGTGCAGTGGAGGTACGTTACAGAGCACTAGCAGAGACGGGAAAAGATTGGATGAGAAGGTTTATGATATAATGCACATGATTAAATAGAGCTGGCGATCATCCAGCTTTGTGTGTGACAATCAGTAGCAGGCTAGGAAGGCTGAGTAACAGATGGCTGATATGGATGTTAGAAAGGTTTGTGTTTAGGCACCCCATGCTAAGCCAGCTAATCTACTTCACAGATGTCCTTGATTTTGCAGCTGTTTTCTTTAGGTGTCCTTGAAAATTCAAAGTCTGATCCCAGGCTACTCCTAGATACACCTGATATGAATTACATTTCATGTATCTTTTACAGAGTGATAAATTCAGCCTTCTGTAGAAGAACTGTGGAGATGTAGTTGGATGTTTGTATTTGTACAAAGCTTGTCACTAGCCACAACATAAGGTCACGTTGCTAATATGAGCAATCAGAGTTATATCTTATGACTTAATATTTCCATTTTGAATTGCATTTTTTTCTGCATAACTTGAGAAAATAGCCTAGAGTTGATGTGAGAATAGCAAATTTGTTAGTTAAGACAACTGTTTTTTAAGAAAACAACCCATCGGGTTCTAAGTGTGTCTCAGAGAAACAGAAGGTCATAAGAAAAGAGACTGAAGTAACAAACAGCAGCACATAGCTGTGCTTTAGATATTGAGAAGGGATATTCTTTCTAAGAAGGCTAGAAGGGTTACTGCTCTAGATTTAGAAAAACATTTGCATAGTACTTATGTATCTAGCAAACTGTAGAAACCCTAAGAAAAGGGTCTTTGAATAACCCAGAACAGTTAAATGTTTCTTAAGATAATTTTTGATGGACGAATGCATGAGATTCTAGTTTTGTGAACCAAACCCCAGTACAGGCAGTTTGTAAAGTCATTACTTATCTGCTGGTCAGGATGAAACCATCACTGCTAGTTTTCAAAGGGACCATCCGGATAATGGGACCTCAACTATGCCCTTCCTTTCAAGGGCTTGTATTCTGAGCATTACAGAGTTTTCTGATCTCAGTGTATCTTTTCTTGTCTCCCTCCTTGTGGCCCTTAAGGTGAAAAGTTCTTCCTCAGAAGTTGCAAGAAGCTACAAGTGCCTTCTGATGACTTAGATGCCAGTAAGCACAGCATTGCACAACTGTAAATGGGCCAAGTGACCCAATAGCAAAATGAAAATGCAAGAAATTCCTAAAGTTAAGAGTTACTAGAATTTCAGCTTAAGGTCTCCATAAAAAAAGGGCAATATCTTCAGGCCAAAGCAGGATAGATACAGACTTCTGGACTAAATAGTCCTCATCAGTACTTTCTGAAGACTGGTCATTATTCTTTTCTATTTTTCCTAGGAAATAACATATGTAAGAAAGGAAAAGATTTCTTCAGAAGGATGTAAAAGCTGAAGCATGAGGATAAAAAAGCTTACATCTCCTTTAACAGTTTGGATCAAGGATCCACAACAAATTGTGTGGCAAAGTAGTAGTGGAATGAATCCAAATTCCGCAATTTCAGCGTAGGCGTCCAGCACCAAAATCTATATGTTTTCTTTTTGTTTCGAAGATACAGCCATACCAGAGACTGCTTAATAAATAGAATTCACAGGCAGAGGTGGTATGGCTATTCTCAGGAAGCCTACGTAAGCAGCGTGGGGACCAGGGTGGAGTGGGCTTAGTTTAAAACCTGTGGAATTTTAGAGATTGAATAGTTTGCATGGTGTTACTGGGGCTTATTAACATGCGATGTTGTTAACCTGCCAGACAAAAAAGAAACCTCACTTTATTGTTGGGAGATAATAATTCCACAAAATCCCCAACAATGTTCGGTTTTAAGATCTGAAAGAGCCTTGATGTTTACAGCATAGATTTGTTCATGATTTACTGGGAAATTCTGTCTCCCCACCCCCTCCTTCCCTTGAGATATGTTACTGGTAGTTGTGATCTTTCTGGGGAAGCTGGCAGTCCAACTTTGCTTATTTCTTCTTCAAAGCTGCAAAGTAAGTAGCAGAACACAGTCTGACTTCTCTGATATTAGTGAAGGTTGTTTGTATTCTTTGTCATTGACATTTGCAATTATCACAATGTTTGTCTTACTAGCACAGGTTTTCAGAAAACAAACTTTTATGCAGCATCTTATTTTTCAGATTGGGAGTGTCAAAATCAGTTTCTTGATTGTTCTTACTTGCTATACTTTGGCAAACAACATTTCTAGGTCTTCTGACACTGGGTAACTTCTGTATGAAACTAAAGCTTGACCTGCTCTAGGAGTGGAGTAGATCTGATCCAGCCACCACCAGGCTATAGACTGTCCCAAAACATGTAATGTGGGCATCAGCACCCACTGGGCTGATCAGCTATTCAATGGATCCAGTCCTTTTGATCTCTATTACCTCCCAATGTTGGCATAGCCAATACGAGACTGTAATGTTACCTAAACCAATGTAGAAAAAAAAATCATATCTTTTACAGAGATAATGACTTCCATCTTAGTGTGCTAGCAATGTACATTTAGAGTGCAGAAAGCTGAGTTTTGCTCCAGGATTTCACATACAAGAAGAACAGATCTGGGTCATGATAACTAATAAGTACCAGAATCTGACAAAAAAGTGTACATTATAGATAGCCAGACTATAGCACTGTAGACTGGATCTGGAAACATACATTAACCAAATCTGAAATAAAAATAAAACCTTTCCTTTTCTCTGTGAGCATCATTATTTTTTTATTAATTTACACTGCAGAATGATAAACTCACTACAATCTTCTTTCTGCAAGACAAAACAGCACAGCTTTTTAGGATTTAACATACTTCAAATAATATACTTACCTAATAGAGTAATACAGTGTTAGGAACAATTACTGGATACAAATTGAGGAGCTGTGATATAAGAGATTATAAATTATCCAAATTATTTTGGCTAATTGCAAACTTTTCCTGAGGCAAAAGATCCCCAGTGGGACTATCAAAAATACTTTTGAAAACAGTATGCTTTTAATGAAAGCAAGATGGTACAAAAAAACATCTCCTTGAATTTCAATCCAAAGGTACAGCTTTCCCCACGTCCAAACTCCAAAACCAAACTAATCAAAACTGAGTGCTACTGCTCATTTAAAATGTATGTAAAGAAAGTTTCGACACTTGAGAGTTATGCCTTTTTTCCTGGGTCACAGTTTTCCTTTGAACAGTATGAAAGCTAACGGTACAAGAATGAAAGCTTTTACACTGATACATTTGGATTGACTTGGAAAACTTCAATAAACTCCAAGAAACTGTTTCTGCAAAGTAGTAGCTGGAAAGAAAGAAATACTTTCTCTGTAGATACAGTAACAGTAATCAACTGAACATGATTTCTGTTCAACACTTGTATCTCAAGCATGTCAGTCCAGTGCCCCATCAACATCTGCCTTAAATCAATACTCTCTAGACATAAGAGCTGTTTTTAATTTTCTCTAGATCCAACTCTATACTCCTAGATTTTCTAGGTTAAGCAGGGTTGTTCTGTTTGTATACAAACATGAAATTATAATATTTGAGTTATATCAGTTGTATCAGTCATGATCAGTAGTTGTTTGAACACAAACTTAATTTCATAATTACTCTTTTACACTAAGCCTCCCATTCTACCTTTACCTGCTTTACGCATTCCTTTGTGTGCCACCTGGAATAAGTCTGCTGCCTCCATATCTCATGTCAGACTTGTGTGGTATTTCTTTATGTATGAAATGTGTAAAATGTGTATTTCTTGAAATTTGTTCTGGAAAGCAGTGATCACAGTCAATGATCTGTTGATCTACAACCTGCATTTTTGCCAGTCATTTTCAATTCAGTTGATATTGACCCTTGATTAGAAATGCAGAGCACAAATGCATCACCTCCTTTCTCTGGAGAGCTGATAACGTAATCACATCACAGGTAAAATTTTTAACAGTAGGCCCTTCTTTAGGAGAAATGGTCTACAGGAACTGCCAGAAAGGCATAGAATTTTATGTCCAGGTAGTAACCCACCTATCAAAGCTCTGAAGGATGCTGCAACAGTGTCAGGGTTGTTGTGAGAATTTCACAGCTCCACATGTTTATTCAAGGTGATTCTATTTTTTCTCTCTTGTACTTATGAAAATACAGCTTAAAGCTACATTTTGCAGGATAGTATCTTCTCTTTTTATTGACATACATAGATTATGACGTTTGTTTTATATCTAATTCAAGCCTAGCCAACAATATGTGCAAAGCAATGAGCAAGCCATTAGAGCAGGGAGAACTATTATTAGCAAACAATTGACTCAGCAAACATATTGCTGTATTTCTTTTTGTGAGTTACCTATTGGTCCCACTGGATAGTTCCCAAACCCACAGAAGTGTTTCTAATGACTACTGCATGCCTCTGGCAAGAGCACTTCAGTGAGCACATAATCATGACAGGTTCTCAACCCATAAATAACTCTGCAGATAAGATTTTCATCAAGAAGTTTCACAGGAAGTGAAAGAAAAGAAACTTTCTGTGCTAATGATTCAATTGCAGCCTCCGTCCAACCAAATTTCTACAACTATTTATTTATGATATTTGCCATCTATAGGATACTAAAATAATGACTCAAGAATTAGACAGAATGTATTTCCTTATAAAAGAACTGGAATGTTATGAAGTTAAAAACATCCATGTCTACACACAGTACTGGAAAGCACATTGGCTGGTGTTCCTTCATACTGAAGTAATGCAATTAAATGTCCTTATTGTGGTTAAATCTCACAAGGCATATTTTTAAAGCACATGTTAGTGTGGTTCTTTGACTTTTGAAATAGAAATGCTTCTGTCAGTGACACTGCTTTTATCTTACAATGTAGCATTGAATACAGTGGGCAAGACTTCAGTGAAACATTAATTCTTATTATACTGAGAAGCTTATTATTTCTCAGTTAAACAAAATTTCTTATTATACTCATTTCATGCTGTAAAAAGTTGTTGTTCTGTTTTCGATATTTGTACCAGGTATCAGTCAGTTTGGAGCTAAAGCTGTGATACTGGGGAACCAGAATTTCTTCACAGTAATATTGTCTATTATCAGTTCCTGCCTTGTCCTGAACAAACTCTCTCTTTTTCTCTCTCTCTCTCTGCAGAATCTGGAAAGAAATCTTTTATGGGGGAGCAAAGACAGTAAAAATAAATTCTAGTAAATGGAAACATTTCATCTAACCACAAACGTGGATGATTGGAAAATTAGAGAAAAGTGTCCTATTCTCAGGAGACTTCTGCTCTTAGAAAATAGTGGGGAAGCAGAAGACTTCAGTATGCTTTTTATTCATTTTCTCCATTTATTACATTAAAATAACTATCATGTATTTTTGTCTCAAGTCCAAGTGGATAGCAGAATACAGTGAATGAAACATCCAACATAAAATTAAATACACAAGGCTAGTCAGCCATTAATAATGCATTATTAAATTTCTGGATCCCGAACACACAGTTGAATTAATATGTTTCTTTACTCACATTCTTCCGAAGTATTTTCAGTCATCAGCCATCAGAACTTTTCAAGAACGTTACACTCTGCCAGGCTGGAGTCTGCTAACCAGTTATTCTTGTGCAGATCCCTAAACAAACTCTGGGAAAAACAACAATAACAACAACAACAACATAATAATAATAACAACAAATCCAGTAGGTTTCTTCTTTCCTTGTGTCTGAGATACAAGAATTGTGATCTAAGGTCTCTTTAATCTTGAGATATCTGTGTCTTTATATATATATATACACATATACATGTATATTATGTATTGCAGAAGGTGTCCAGTACAACAACAGTTTAAAGCATTTTGATATTCCTTCAATTTTTTGTTCCGTGGACTTCACTGAAAAAAAGTACTCAAAACGTTAACTTAGTTTGGAAGAAAAACTGAAGACTAATTTTTTTGTTATTGTCCTTTCTTATGATGTGTCAGCTTTTGAATACAAATTAGAAAATGTCAATATTTCCCATAAGAATTCCAAATTTTGACCAGAGGTGTTCAGGAAACATGACGGATGGAAATATTGGACAAGATGGAAAGGAGCTAAATGTCAGGTTGCAGTTCACCACTGTAGGTAAGAGCAAATATGGACATGGAGGAAAAAGGAATATCAATTTGCCATTAAGCAAATCAAGACAACCGTGCTATAACATTTAGGTTTACATACTCTCTGAGAGAGTCCAGAAAAGTTCTTCTTGTGAGGATGTGGTTTAACCAGGGCAGAGAAACATAATGGTTTCAATATATAGAATTAATCTGAAGCAAGGCTAACAGGAAACTTACTTCTGCATATCTGTGAAAATCATGTTTTAGAGTTTGGGGATCTCTGATACAGCTGATGAAAGCATAAAAGATCCCATGGCTGGAAGGAGAAGCTTGAATAATTCAGTGATACGGTGAAGAGTTTTGTAGGCTGGTTATTTCACTGGTACAATTTAGCTGTTGTTGCAACCCCAGAAATCTTTAAAAAAGATTTGGAAGCCTTCTTGAAAAAGATTCCATACCCTCTGTGTATGTTGCAAACATGCTCAGAGGTATTTGAGAACCTTTGCTATTCTGACCAGATAATCCCCAAATTGATGAGGTATTTCAGACTACACAGAGGATACTGGAGTGGTGAAAGAATTTTTCTACTTTTTTATAGCTTGCACTATGTTTGGCAACAACAGAAATATCATGTTCTTCCCCTGCTCTCCAATTTTCTCCTCTAATGGAGGGATATACTTTTTTTTTCCTCATCGAAGTTGTTCACTGGTTCACTGGCTTCCTATGGCATTTATTATGGAATTTGTTTTTCTTTTTCAGTCCTCACCTTCACACTTCACATTTATTGAGAGATCACACATTCCATTCCATCTTCTCTTTGCTCTTCTGCTTCTCTGTTTTTCTCTGTGTTTGCCTTCCTACAACCACAAAATTCAGAACATCTTGATGTTTATAGCCACCTTCTTCAAAGTGAATATCATGGCTAATTCTCCTCTCAGGAATTATCTCAGCTCTGCACAGAGTCATGTTATTTGTTACCTACCCCAATTTCCTGGATAAAGACACCCAGTAAGGTTGCTTTTTAGGTTACAAAGGAACATCATAATGACAGTTCTTCCCACAGTGAGAGAGACAGAGGGAGAGCGGTTGAATTTTCTGTTTTCCTGCTTCCAGCTTTATCTACTTTAGGATCAACTATTCAATCCAAGCTTAATGAAGTAATTAGGTCAGTGCGAGTCAGTTTCCCAAGGGCAGAGCCTTTTGAAAATTTCTACTCTTTCTTAAATGCAGAGATGTTATCCAGTATAGGACAGTTCCTATAAATTATGTTGTATAGCGCAAATTAATTTCTGAATATAATACATCACTGCAGCAGGTCTTGATAAGTCAAATTAAATCTGGAGATATTTCAGTGTCTCCCATTTTCCTTTTTCCTTTTTCTTCTCGGGAGCTAAAAAGACTCTTTCTCTTTTAAATATTCTGTTCTTATTGCAACAAACAATTTATGGAATTTTCTCAGTGATGAGTAGGTTATGTAATGCAGCTCAGTTAAATACTTTCCCACTGTTTTAATGAATAAATTATGGTAGAAGATCATTCTATCAACATAGCAGTGTGCACAAATTTTTATTTACGCAATATGTATGAAAAAACAGTCTATATGTTACTAAGTAGCCTTACTATACATCTTTTTAATAACATGATAAAAATTTCCTGCTACATTCTGCATATTACATTTCTGTACAACTGTATTACTGTTTTGTTGACGATGGTAACAGTCGGCTACAGTTTCTACACAAACTAGAAATGCTAGAGTGAAAAAGATACTCTTACGTCAGTTTAGCAATAAAGATTAATTGCTGGAAAGGCATAAAATACTTCTGTGCTAATCAGTTTAAGTACAATAATCTCTTTCTGGAACTAGAAATTCATTAATTAATCATCTCAACTGTAAATGCAGTCTAGGCAGAAAAATCAATACAAATCCAACCATTCTTTTAAGGTCAAATATTGTCAACAAAACCTCTGCTGTTTTACTTACGCAAGGCTGCACATCTAGTTGGAGATAAGGCAACCACTGTTGAAAAAGTCTCTTTATATGCAGTGCTGAATTTTCATAAAGGTCTGAAAAAATATTCATTTCAGTTTTACTGAACTTGTTCTTGCCCACACTCTTCACACATCATTTTCTTATTTTGCACTCTTTACCTATACAAAGAGAAGTACAATTCTCATTTAGCATGAGGGAAAAGGAAAATTTTGATCATTATTGAGTTGATAGTCTTAACCAGGGAGATATTCATAACTATGTGTATATCTTCTAGACAGGGAAAATTTTCCAAATGTTCTGGCAAATCATGAATGATTGAGCAATCAATAATTAACTGTTAGTCGTAACAAAGGATGGAGTGAGCTCTTTCAAAGAAAAGAGTAAATGTAAGAACAGGCAAAGGCTGTATTTCCCACACATCCTGTGGTGCTCACTAATACAAGGTGCGCTTGGTACCTAAATTGTCACTAGGTTTATCTAAATAAAATAAGCTTTATCTAACAGAAGAATTCTGATAGAAAATCCATCCAAGTCTGTTAAACCTAATGGTCTGGCATATTTAGTGCCTCAGAAAGATTGTGTGTAGATCTGTGAGACAAATGTTCATGTAGTTTTCGTAGGTTCTTTCCCTATATATCAGCCACAGACCTTTGACAGAGGCAGGACCTTTGGCCTTTAGTCTGCCTTTAACATGAACATTTCTTATCTTTTGCCCTTGCTTTTCTATAGCATGACTCACTTGTCCATATTTCTGTCAGCAGGTGGCATTACTCCATATGACATGTGTGTAAACAGAACAAAAGGGAGTAATTGTTTTAGAAAAGGAAGTCTTCATCAGAGTGCAATAACAAAGTAGTTTCATCCATTTTTCTGTTTTGAAATTTCACACTGACCATTAGGCAAAATGAATAAAAACGTGTCTCAAATACATCCCTTGAAATATTATGTATCATGAAACATGAAACTCATTCTCTAGAAAGAAATATGAATTGCAGGCAGTGAAGCCATTGTGGTATTTGATTCAAGATCCTTTCTTGAAGTGTAAAATGTAATTCTGTCCAATTTCCATTTCTCATGCCTGTAGTAAAAGATTCTGCTGTTGAAATGAATATGCATTGACAAATAAAAACATACTATTATTTAAGGTATAATATTAAAGAATTCAGCTTACCAGACTGGTGACTAGGATCAAGTTTTGCCACCCTCACTCACGTTACCAATATCTTGCTATATGAATGAAATGTGTGTGCCTACTTGCCTTGACAATGATGTGTGTAAAGTTGGTTCTTCCTTTAGAAATCTATGCAACCTTAATTATAAATGGCAAATGTGCATGTGAGATGGGAGAGAGAGAATCTGTTTGTGGCTTCGGTTCTCTTCAGCAGCACTGGAAGATGCTTTATGAAAATGTCAGTTCCCAAAAAGACAATCAAAGAGAAGATCAGAAAGTGAATGTCACCTGAAAGAAAGACTGCTTGAATCAACATTAAAACAGTTTGGATCACCCTCGCCTACACTGGATAAACTGACTTGTGAACCTGGAAACCAAACCCTGCTGATGTAATCTAGTCCCCGGATGAAATCATTTCTGTGTTTATCATTCCTTGATCACCCTCCCCAGGAAAGTCAGGATTTCTCAGCAAATACACAAGTTATCTACAAATTTCCAGGCCTTCAGAGACTGTTTTTGTTCATCAAAATATTCTCTTAATAAACATGAATTGATTTTCAGCCTGTGTTTTACTTTTTTTAAGTCACACATTGGGGAACATTTACAAATAAAGGGAATTGTCCTATGAAAGAAAAACCACTTTGGGGGGAATGCTTTCAAGAGGGTTTTATTTCTTTTACAAAAAGACCTCACTGAATTTCTGCTGAAAAACTTTTTAGAAGACTGACTTAAAATATACTGGTTATTTTTCCCAATTGTTTTTATAATTGAGGATGTTCAACAGCATGGTGCCTATAAAGATAATTTAAAAATGATGGGATAGAACTCTATATATCAAATCATTAACATACAGTCACATGTAAAGTAGGAAAAAGTTTTGCAAATCTTTTACCTGGAGAGCAGCAGTTCAAATATATTATGCTGATCAGAATTTAATTTACATCACTGCTAAATTTCTGTTTGCAAAAATGAATCCATTTAAGAACATAACTGGGCAGCATGATTTCATGGTTCATTTTTTCAAATCTCAAAAATGTATAACTCATATTGTTACTTCAGTAATTTCTCCCTGAAAATCTTTCTCCTGGAGTTCTTGTCTACCAATGAGATAGATTTTTCATATGTTACTATAAAGGAATGATGTTACAATTGTATTTTTCTGTAAAAAAAAAAAAAAGAACAGTTTATTAAGACAACTGTTTTATGTTAGTTTTGCTGAAATTGAAAATACATTGAAAAGTTATTCCTACTTCTCTACAGCTTTGGGGATCTAATTTTATGGAAATTTTCCTCATCAAGAAACACTCTAGAAAATGAATTCCATTCCAACATCTGCAGCATTTCTGTGGATTCCTAATTTGGCAGATCTTACAGGAGTGATTTTCATAATGTGCTTAGCACCACCCTCAGGAAACCCTTAAGATATCCGCCCTGAAACTGAACAAAAGTCATATTAGTAATTTTTTAAATGTTTATTCTTTTCCTTCAGAGACAGCTGATCACAAGTGACATATGAATGAGCATGAGAACTCGCACACATTCCAAGTTAAAAGAAACATATAGCTTGGAGGAAATACATATACATATTTCTACTATGGGTAAGATGAGCAGCAGGTGAGAAAAAGATGTATGGGGAGAAGTGCAGATTATAGCTACCCATAGCTAATTGATGTTTAGATGAAATATGTGCATCTGTTTTCAGCAATTAGTGTGGAGATCAATGGAAAACATATATATTTAATTAGACATATGGTACATTTTACTGTAATTGGAACCCCATGTCACTTCTGGCTCTCCACACTCAGTATGTTCTAAATTGTTTTCTGGGACGTATTTCCATCATATGCATGGTGAATGCAGACACCAGCTGATACTCAGATCTCAGTGTCTCGTGGCACTGTTTAATGTAGGCATGTACAATGACTTAATCTGAGCAGAAGCCAATAAAATTTTGATTTTGAGGGTCATTTAACGCCGTCCCTGATGACTGGCCACTACATAATTTGTAACAATAACAGCTGCTAACATCAGATCCGTTCACTAGTGTTCAAGCTTAGCACTACTTTGGAGAAAACTATTTCCTGATTCTCTAAAAATTAAAGAAGTCCTGATTTCCACCCTTCAGAGAAAAAGATACATTCTTCAGAATAAGGAAGGATCATAATGGAATTATATTACTTTACTCATTGAGTGCCTCTTAATCAATTATTTCTTTTTAAAGAAAATACAGGAGAACTGAAACCAAAAACAACTTTCAGCAAAGTCTGCATAGATAATCTCATCCCATCTGCCCACATTTACCCAATTACATGATAGAACTCTTACTTAACAGAGCAAGAAAGCTCTGCTAGAGAACCTGAGAAAAGTGACAGAGGGAAAGTAGTGTTAACAGTAGCTGATGACTATTCATTAGACTTTTGTATTTAAGGTCCTGTGCTTTATCCAAGAAAGAATGAGAACACCAAGAAATACCTTCCTTCTTTTGGGGCTAGGAAGGAACAGTCAGACTGCAGGCTGAAAGAAGAAGGACATGTCTCAAAGTCTGTCTCTTGCCCAAGCACAGATGCTTGCCTCATTTGGGCTCTAGGGCCTTCTTGCTCAGGTAATTACCAACCATCTGTACTGTGTTGGGCTGTGTGATGATTAATGGGTAATGGGTACCTTTGACATCCTGTTAAATGAACCAGTAGCTAATGCTTACAGACAGGAACTAAGATCTGAAGAAAATCACATTTTCTGTCTGGAAGAAAGGGTTCAAAACCACAAGTCATGAGAGCAATTTGGAAGCCACAATTACAGGGCATTCTAGGTGGGGGAACTTTCCAATCCTTTCATTGTATGCTCTGGTGATGTCAGGAAAGGATTGAATTTCATGAAGGGAAAACAGCAATAGCACTAAAGTACTGAAACATACCTTGGTATCTGTTCAATGTAGCTGCATTTATAGTTTATAAGATGACACAGTCAGTGTGCATAAACAGCCCTTGTTTCCAAGATTATATATGAGGAATAGGAATCTTTGAACTGAATACTCTGAATTCTAGACTCACAACTGAATGTTTTCTCTCAATGTCCTGCATTAGAATTCTTGATCCTATGTTACTTTCCTGCCTAACATGGGTGTAAATCAACCTTGCTTTCACTTCTGGTAATGTACTGGCCTAAGTCCTGAAGTTGCTGAAAAACTCTTTGTAAAAGACAGAAAGTAAAGATTTGTCATTAGGCAAAAATGTAACCTTTCTTCCCTCTTCAGAGGGAAATGTTTTAAACTACCAGTAGGTACCATCACTATTATTTTTTTTATGAAGTCTGGCCCTGACAGAGAAGGAGATCTACAAGACCATTATTCTCAGAAGTCTTGTATGGAGAACTGCTATAATATCTTAGGAGAAATTAGGCAAAACAGTCTTCAGAATAGAGCTATGTTAGACTGTAAACATTCAATGAACATTAGAGTAAAGGATTTGTAATTTTAGAGGCAAGTATACCAGGAATTTTCCAGATCACAACCTTTAGTATAGGCCGTGAAATTCTCTCCATTCCTCCATAAAGCCTTAAAGTCCTTTTCTTCTTGGAATCACTACTCTGTTCGAGCATCCTAGCATGGTGTCTGTCTCTGTCCTCCCTGTCTTTGTTTGCTTCTTGATTGATCTTAGAAACCTTTGGTCTTAAGGTAACAGCTTCCAGTAGGCAGGTCAGCTGCATTGGTTTGTTTTGTTAGCAAGCTATTCTTTGTCTTAATTATGTAAATGGACTCAGGACCGAGCAGCCAGAGGGCACGTATTAGAAATACCAGGGAATATCCCATAGTTCTTTCCTCATGCACTGCTTCAGAGGTCCAGCTTGTCCTGCCTAATATATTTTTCCTTCCTGACCCTTTAAAATGAAACTCTCCATTTCAGAAATATTTCTTTTGGGCTGATGCCTAACAGTTTTATCTGTAATTCCCCCAGTTAATTGGACTTCTCTTAGTATTACTGCCATTACATAAATTGCCATGGCTATCTCTGTTTTCCAAGGGGTAATTTCTTTCACTGGTATCTGAATTCTTTCTTACCTCATGCTGCAGCCTTGCAGTAGATTTCTGTAGAATCTACTGGAAGTGAAATTTTGTTTTCACAGCATTGACAGAAAGAAAACAGGTTTGGCCAGGGGACAGAACAAGCCTCATTGGAATCATGGGTGATGTCCTGTCCACACAGCAGGACTTGACCCCCATAATCCCTCTCCCTCCCACAGACTGGTCACTAAGCTCAGAGAAATGGGGCACACGGGGCTCAAAAAGGAGCACCAGGGCTGCACTGTGGCTATCAAGGGACCACTAGTGCCCCTTTCCTTGACCAGTCCTGTGATCCCCTTCCCTGTGGCCTGCTGCAGGCCTTGTTACTGAAAAATTATATGCATGAGAAAGAAGCCTGTTCAGATCAAGCTATGTGCTGCTCCTAGCTGTCAGTCAGGAGATGACTAGCTCGTTTGTGTGGGTAAAAGAAGAAAGTTGTGTGAACAGTGCTGCTGGCATCTGCCCATTTACTTACCAGCATCCCACACTCTTGAAACAGGGCAGGGCACAGGAGTGATCCCATACCTTCTGCATGTTATCACCCACATGGAGATTATGCCTCTGTTCAGGCTGAAAGGATTACTGTTAACTCAGCCTCTGTCATGGAGTAAATGTTGGCAAACACTGACTTTTTCATGTCTAGCAGTGCTCTTAAGAATCAAACAGAAAATAAGTCCAATTAAAAAGCTATCACTCTGTCTTGCACTTTTTTATATTTTATGTGTGATTTTAATGTTTTATGAGGAGAGATGATCCTGTCTTCTTCTTTTCTTTAAAGAGATTTTAATGTCTGTTTAGCAGCAAGATAGTAGGTGCAGAACAGGTAAATGTTTATGGCCAAAACTGCATTGCCTGGAGATCAGACATCTGTTCTAGGAAATTTATAACTTCTATTTCCACCAGTGTTTGTAGCTATCTCACTAACGACTCCTCTACAGACTTAGTTGCTCTGGGGAAACTGGAAAATGTCATCTCCTCCCAGCCCGCAGTTACTTAAATGCTCCAGTGTCAACCAATATTATTTGGCTTTTATGTTTTTCTCCATTAGACAGCTGCTGGCTCTGCCTTTATGGGAAAGCCACCCTTGAAGTCACTTGACCTCTTGGTGCCTTAGTCAACACAGATGGAACATTGAATAAAACCAGGATGTTGCTAGAAATCATATGACTCATTTAAACAGGGAAGGGAAGGAATTTGGGGGAATTGTTTTTCTTTCTACTTGGGTAAATAAGAGTTTGCTTATCTAATTAAAGGTGTACAAATTCCATTATGAAAGTACTTTTTCAGTTTGGCAGCAATCTCAAAAGGTTGGCAGTTCTATAAGAAAGAAAGTGGCATTTATTTTGATGTGAAGCAGTATCCTATGTTTCTTGTATTCATATTTGAGAATTACTTTATGGTGAGTATTGACATACAGGTGATATCTGTTTCATATATCAATAATATAATTTAACTTGTTTTAAAATTCTAGTTGAAAGTATAACAAAATTCTTGTAACATACAAAAATTTAATAAACTGAATATGCATTTTTTACACTGAGTATTCCACATCCTATAGTAATGATTTTTTTCATTTTCATGACCCAAAGGGCTGCCTGGCAATTGCCTGGAAGTCATAAACTTGTTTTCTTCCCCTTTTTTTCTGGCTTTCTGCCAAAAAGATTTGCTTGAACATTAAAACCAGCTCAGCTTGCTCCTTCAGTATATCAGCAATACCATATCTTCCAGCTCCATCAAATCATGGAGTGGGTCTACTGAAGAACCAGGGGAAACAGGTCTAAAGATGTTGCTTTAGAGGTGGACTGAATGTAAAAAACAAGGAGTCATGAAATTAAGAATCAAGTGAGAACACAGGCGGAAGCAGGAAAGTTTGAAACCTCAAACTGGAAAAAATGTTCACATTACCTATGAAACTGTCAGAAGGATGGTGCCTGTTTTTCTCATGCCTACTTTCTTGATAGCAGTTACATTCCCCATTGTAATATATTACAACATAGTGAAAAGATGAAGCATTTAGATATTGAAATGATTCAAGGCTGTCAAATGGTGAACAATTCCAGAAGGCTGATGTTTATGTTTGTAATGCAGAATGGGATGTTCTAGAGAAGTATTACAGGAATCCAAGTACGATCCCATTTTTCTGTATCTGGACACAGGGAATCTCTGCTCACAAGCAAAGATCAAAGTGGCTTTGATTGGAATGTAATGTTCTACCACTGTTCATTAATGCAGTTCACTGTTACCCTGTGCATGGTCAGAAGTTCATCTTTTATATCCCACAAAAGCACTGTCTTCACTTTGGTGAAAAGAGCATCCATCCCATGATATTAGCATTTAATTTTCTCATTTGATTTCAAAATCAGAAAAGTTTACATTGAAAGCAGGCAATATTTACAGCTTCATATGACTTTTGGGATCAATAAATTGTGAAATGTTTGCGATCTTTTTTGGGGGGGGGAGGAGTCAGTTGACAGCCCTGGTTTGCACTATCTTCAGAACAGGAAAAGATTGAATCAGAATGATCTCAGAATCCTAAAATACTTCAGATGCTATGACCCTTTAAAACTTTGACATTCATTTATCGGGACAAAAAAACTCTGTAATAATGGCAGCAAAATTAATGATGAGTGCACAATATGAGAAAACTGCATATACTGGATGACTTGAAAGTCTGTGAAAACAGCAAAGAAGAAACAGATGCTTTGGTGAATCAGAGAACAAAGCACAGTGGTTAATTCCAGAGGAAAGGATAGAGTTTAAAGAAAGATTGATCTGTCTGGAAGCCAAATTTTTAAGAGAAAGCCTTTGAAGCAGAGGTGACACTCGTTAGCATGGCTCTAAAGTAAGGATTGCCTTCAGTGTTGGGGTCTGCTCGTTTCTGCTCACAGAAGGTGTTCCCACTGAATAGGGAGCGGCTCAGCAAGAGGCCAAAGCACAGCCCTGTGTTGGTGCTCATGCTGCATTCACACTGCAGGCTCAGGAGTCCTGGAAAGCACCTTCATCTCACCAAAGTCCTCCAGGGAAGGTGTGGTTCAAACTGGAACTGTGCCTGATCAGCACAATTAATCTCAGTGTGAATATGACAGCTGCTCTTCAAGTCCAATGTGCTCACAAAATGGATGGTGTGGATGAAGCTATTTGCTATTTACTGTGTACTCCACTGAATCCCAGCTTGTCTCAGTGGTGCGTCCTGTTGAATACCCTGTTCTTAAGGCAAAGAAAGTTACATTGACCACAATCACATTTGCTTCACCTTTTGCCTATTGTGGAGTGCTGTTGTATCTATGCAATTTAGGGACCTTCCTCTTGACCTATTTCAGTGATAACTGCTTTTTGTTCTGTCCTTTGATAAACATTATTTCACATCTGGAAGACAGTCCCACATATTTGTGTATCTGTAACAGATGTTTTGCATATAATTTAAAAATAGTTTTTAAGTGAAAGTTTAAAGAGCTGCTGCATATTACTTTTATTGCTGTTCTTATTGAAAACAAATTATTTGTAAGTTTGTTTCCTCCACCATTACATCAGTAGAAAAGCACAGTGAATTCTAGTTGAACATCATAGACGTTTCTGCCCAGGAGTCATTTTGATGGCACGTCATTGAATAACCATTAATGCAAAATCTTGATGCAGAACTGCCCCCCACAGCCTTATGCTAGAAACATTTCTATCATTTTGAATCTTGTTGTAAGGTATGAAAAAGATACACATTCCATCTACGTTTTGGGTAGCCAAAGATTATTGTTTATCAGGAAGTTTCATACATAGTGCAAACTCTGATATTAATGTTACTGCAAGAACTATTTTCTTTGCAGACGTGCACTCTTCAAACATGAAACTTTCAGTAGACTTCACCCCTAGTTCTCTTTTATAAACACTGTCTTCCACTAACTTTAAAATCTCAGTATTCATGATTTTTCTTCAATTCCTAGTGAGTCATAACAGAAATCAAAGCAGCAAAAGTCTGGCTTTATATTTGAATTTTCCAGGACAGGATAAGCATAGGAACAGAGGCATTACCACAGACCCAATTGGTTCTCTGCAAATCACAGCTGAATCCCACCAGTCACTGGCTCTGTTACATTTGTGCTGTGCTTTTAAAAAAAGTTTCAGTCTTCAGCGTGCTCTCAGTGGTACACATTGTGTGTGCATATGAATTCTTAAGAAAATCCATTCTCACTCAATGGTGTAAAAATAAAGAAAAAAGCCTCCCCATTCTGTGTTAAAATTCTGTCCCAGAAGGAAAAAATCCTACTTACCTTGAACTCTGCCACTACCCAAAATGATGTCTGCAGAAAATATTGGTTCATAAAGTTGATACATTTTTTTACTGAATTAGTCAAAGAGATTCAAATCTTTATTGCTAATGGGCTCAAAATAGTTATTCACAATCCAAATATTCACTTCCTCAAAACATTAAGAAAAAAGACCATCGTTTTGCAACAATAATAGCATGAGTAAGTACTGGAAAGTTTATTGCGTTATAAATCACTGTTATAAAAGAGTTTCCTTTGGAAGAGTTATAAAATAAATTGATGAGAGAAGAGAAATATAATGATTCGTATGTTCATTTGAACCCTGCTATGCTACTTTAAATGTGAAAAAGTCAGTGGTTTATAGGGAGTCACTGCTTTCTTAGCTATGAAGTTTTGGTGTTTGATGGAAGAGTCTTATTGAAAATAATGACCTCATCTACTGATTTACAATTGACCATTCTGCTACTAGGGATATAATGAGACTCTCTGCTAATTAGAGCTTATTGAGGCTCATTATCCAGAGACTGACATTTCCCATAAAACGGGAGGGTATGTTGGAGCCATGTATGTCTCAGCAATAGTCTGGTGTTCTGGTATCATTTGAAGACTGTAATTTTGAAAAATAACTGAAGAACTCATGGGCTGTGAAAAGGAGGAAACAGACAGTAGAAAGGCTGGGCACTGTGCCACTGTAAATACAGAAGTGTTTGCTATCCATCACATCACTGGTTTGGGCAATACCCACAGCAGTGCCTCCAGGCCAAACTCAAAATCGGGTTTTGTGGCTCTCAAAAACAATTACCCGAGTCTGGTATTTGTTTAACCCTTTAATGCTTATGGAGCTTATATGAATTGTATCCAAAGAACAACCACATACACTGGCTAATGTTCAAGAAAACCTAAGGAAAATAGGATGCAGAAAGCATTCAGATTAAAGACTATAATGCTGAAAAAATGTTTCTTCCTAAAAGTGGGACCACAGAGAGTTAAGAAAGCAGCATTTGACCCTCAAGCATTTCAACGAACCTTTGAGAATAATTATAAAAATAAATTATTTTCTGCTTTTTGCTTGCACAGATTTCTGATGCATCACCAAATTCTGTTCCTGCTTAATAGTATGCAAGCTCAGTGAAGTCAGTGTGGTTTCTTATGTACAATTGAGGCAAAATATATATATATTTCTGAGCTTAGTCTTCCTTTTTGAGGGTAAGCCCAGATACCTGCAATTATGAAAAATTCCTGTAAAACCATTTGCATTTTCAAAAGTTTTTCTAATATTTGGAAATGTCTCTCTGAAGTTTTGGCTCTTGCCCTGTACTGACGCATGAAGGGAGATGTATTCACGGGGTACAATTGTATCTCCCATGGCCTCTTTCTGAGCAAAACAATGATTAACCATACATTCCTCTTCCTAACCATATAGAATATCTTGGCAGATTTCCCATCTTCAAGTGTTCGTATGTCTCAGTGGAGGCATGTGGTCTGACAGCACCTTTTAATATTAACACAAACCTTGCCATAGCAACATCAGTGTTGCCACAAAAAGGTCACTCAAGTCATTTAGCAAAATAATCTGAATTACTATGGGGAAAATTTCAGATAAAGTCCAGCTTCCCAAAATTGTTATAAGACATATAATTGTGTTCTTCCCAAAATGCAGCTCAGTTTTCCATTCCCTGTACATTTGTAAGGAAACACCTCTTCATTTTTCATTAGACCTTAAAATCAAAAGTAACAATACACAGGATTTTGTCTTTAATTACCAGTAATTTGTAACACTAATGGGTGATTTGTGGTGAATACTACAAAACTAAGCCTTGTAAGCCTGGATCCTTAGTGGTTCTTTTGTTTCACTGCAGTCTCAGGAGGATGTCTCCATAATGGCGGCAATTCTTTGCCAAATGTCCAGGGCTCCAGTGAGGGGATGGAGAAAGGACACAGCCCACAGAGTTGCGTCAATCCATGGGGACCATCTGCCTGCAGCAGTCAGTGCCTCAGGTAAATTCATACGGAACACTGTGGGATACAGATGGGGGAATTATTACAAAAAGGTAACCAAAATTGAGCTGACAAATCTATCGTGCAGGGCTGGGATCTGGATCGAGCTACAGACAGATTTCATGTAAGTATACTTAACTTTCTCCTCATATAAAAGCAGAGGTCTAACTTTCTCTCATTAGTGTACAACCGTCTTCAAAACAAGAGCAGCAATATTCTCGCAAGCAGCATCAACAGCTGTCACAGTCAAGGTACAGAGCAGCAGAGGAGAGCCCACATACATAACAAACAATTCACATAATATTCTTCTTAATCCATCCCTTTAGTTATTCTCTGTTTCGTGAATCACCAGTACCTGATTTTCCTCAGGAAAAATGAATAGGTGAAAACCTTGACCTAAAGAAAATAACGCTGATAACAGTTCTAATATCTTCTATACAACTCTGTTCCCAAGTTCAGGCCAGCAGACAGCCAGAAATCCCATGAGAAGTAGTCTACGGTTAGGACATGCTCTGACACCTTTGACAAACCATACCATGACTCCATAGGCTAAGGTAAATTGTGAAACCATATTTGCTGTGCCCTGTTCTTAGAGAAGATACCAAAAACACTGGCAGAGAAAGCATCTCCAGCTGCACTCTAAGCTCAGATACCCCAATGAGACAACCTTTTTTTATGCATTTTTTCATGGTTGTCTGAGAGAACACTGAAAAAGAAGAATGTTTCTGTTGTTAAAAGCAGTTTAAACTTGAATTAAATTAAATTAAAACTATCTCTTTTTTCAAGCTTTCTAAAAACATATGCCTCCAGAAGGATTTTTAAAGACTGTGGGCTCTTCAGAGAATCTCTACTCTACTTTGGATTGATGATAAAGATGCATAATCTCTTTACCTTTTAAAGTCTACTCATCATTTGTCAAGTACGAAGGAAAATTTGTAGGGTGGATCTGGTACTTTGGGCAAGCATGAAAAGATTTATCAGAAACAGAATAAACCATAGAATTTACTTTCACTGTGTGTTCTAGTATCACTAAAAATATTTCACAAGGATCAAATAGATGAAAATGGTGTCAGTGATCTGAAGCAATATGAAAAGGCAAGAAAAATACATCTCTACTTGGATCTTTAAGCGGTGTTTAATGGATATTTAGTACAATAATAAAGCATATTTTTGCAGAACGCTAGAGAAGGTGTTACAAGTGGCAGCTATGAAATGACAATGTATAGCACCTGTCCCCATCACCTCTGGCAGCATTGCAGAAGAGCCAACTATGAAAGCTTTATTATGTAAAGATCTGAGAACCATTTCACTGCAGGGACCTTGGAGTCAAAAGTTGTCCCAAAACAAGCCTCAGATTACTAAAAGAAGGCACCATCCTGGACTTACTACCTGTCAAAGTTTGGTCCTGAAAAAAGAAAACAAGAAATCCAGAAAAATAACAGAGCTGTAATGAATTTATTAAAGCTGCCAAATGAAAAGTGCAAAGGGGAAATCTTAACAATTCCCTTCATGTTTATATGACAACAGGGATTTTAACTAGCTAATTTAATTGCTTCCAAGACCCGCTGACTTGTGAACTGTATAGAGTGGTGTTGAAACATCCCAGCTGAAGAAATCCAGGTCCCATCAGAAGAGCATTCAGGTTGATAGTTGCAGGCACAGTGCTGAAGCTTGCTTCATGCTCCCAGATTCCCAGCCAGGAAACATACAGATGCTGTCCCACATAAGCACTACAGTCCCGAGGATCACAGGAAAAATCAGGGAGAAAAAAAATTGATTCTGTTTTTACTAGAGCTTAAACTACTGGTAGTATAAATATAGCTGATGACTAGACATTGAACACAAAGGAAAAAAAAATATCTACTTATTAGAAACGCACACGTTCAAGTGTGGGATAGATACATGTTGACTTATCAGTTATCTGTCTTTTAGCTGGTATCTGAAAGTGGGTAGAAGCTGAAAAGCTTATTGCCTCCAGAGGAGACTAACTGTAGAGAAAATGTGGAAATATTTCTCCCGAATTTTCTCACATTTCTAACAATGTGAAACCCAAAGATTCCCATAGTTAGAAGTGATTTTTTTGTTGTTGTTTAATGCTGCTTTTAATACCATTTGAACATCCTGTAAAGAGGATATCCACAGCTTTGCTATGGAAATGCAGAGACATATCCATTTATTTGTTCTAACCTGCTCACTAACTTTACTTGATGTTCTATATTTCTTGAATTGGAGATATATAAACTTCCCCACGCTTCTTACAATTTTACATCCCATGTCATTCCTCAGCTGAAGTGTCCCCTTGAAAATACTTAAAGTCATTATCTGCATGCTTCTTTTGAAGGTCATAGGTAACCTTTCTTGTAAATCAGGTCTCTTAGCACCCATTAACTATTCTCTTCGGGCAGTTAAGCTTGTCCTCTAAGTAATCACTCATGGCACAACTCATAAGTAGCCAGTTCAGATGTGAGGAGGAAAATGTAACCAGTTTGACATAAGGGAACTTTTTTTGACCGAGGATGAAGCTACAGAAAGTAGCCAAATTTCATTTGCTGAAATATGTTAGTATGTCTTCCCTATTAACTCCTTTCTAGAGAGACGCTTTTCAAACAAAAGCCATGCCTTTCCCTTATCCTTTATCACTGAAAAGTGAGGACCTAGGTAGAATGGGAGTATTCAAATTCAGATCTTTCCTTCACCTTCTCTGTGTAAGGGGTTTAAAGCCAGGTCTTCTAACAACAACAAAGCTAGAGGTGGCTCAGTTCTGATATCTTCTCAGTCTCTCTTGTTTCACTGTGAAAAAATACTTAAATATTCATTGAACTGGGACAGGGTGTGAAGCTTTCTATATTTAGATTCCAGCCTCTGCTCATACCGCTACTAATGTGTATAAAGAGGGACAGCTTCAAAAAAGACTTTGCTCAGTTTATTCCATGGCCTAAGTGTAAGGGAGCTCTCCAGGGAGGAAAACAATTTTATTTCAAAGACTTGTTCTAAATCAGGTGTAAGGAGGATGAGAGTGTGGATTAGATGCTTTTATTTCAGCTATGATTGCAGTTTTTTGAGGTTTGTTGTTTTGTTTCTTTGTTTTGTTTTTATAAATACTTTGGCATCTGCCCTACTCCTGAAGATGATTCTTAGATATATCTATTTTAAGGGAATCCTCTGTGCCTCTTCTCAAAAGAGATGATGAAACACCTCTTAGATAAAAGCTCAACCCAGCTCATGCCTGGAAGTTCCCTTTTGGCCAGCTTAAAATGTCTTGCATGTATCTGATTGTCTTTTTTGAGCCCCCCAAGTTTCAGTTGTTTAAGTGCTCTCTGTCAGTAGCCTGACAGCAATTTTGCTGTTGAGGATTGCCTTTGTGCAACTGTTTGGCCCATACATTTTCAGGCCAGCCAGGAGGCAAGGTGGTGGCTCTAGTGGTTCCCTGAAAGGTTGTAAGCGTCATATCATGCCCGTGAAGGGAAGGAGGGGTGACTAGATTTGCAAATCCCCCCCTGGTTAGATGAAGGTGAAATTCATACTCAAGGTACACATACAATCGTCAATTTTATTGAGAATCTCTATACTACAATTTTCTTAAAAGTACTGGCACCCTTCCAACTATATCTGTCTAAACTGCAAGGCTGAACAATGCAACTTTAAAAGAAATCAAAACAAGCCTTGTGTTACTTAAGAACTTTATGCGAGAAAACAAAAGAAAAAAGAAACAAAGAGGGGCAACAGAGAGAGAGACAGACAGACAGAGAGAGATCATTGGTCCAAGTTCCAGCATTGGTACAGCCAATGAACAGAGTCCTCAGTCTTTGAGAGCATTCATCCAGAAGTTCTGCAGTGTCAAGGCCTCAAAGCCCCATCTTCTCTCAGGTATCCTTTATGCCTGCTAGATTTACAGATATATCAAAATAGGAATGCTTTGAACAGAGCAAGTCCATCCCACTACTCAGTTATTCAGTCTGGTTATTCAAGGGGGCCTCCCTCCTTCACCAAGTCTCCAGCCTTCAATTTGTAGTCATGGAAATGGTCTTGTAAGTGTTTGAGACAATTCCAGACATACCACAGATAAAGTGTTTTTAATTGATCTGCTTGAGTAAGGACAGCTCCTGAAGAGGGGGAGCCCCAGTGCACCACCAGGTACTGTGCAGCTCAGTCCTCCATGGCAGCATCTGGAACAGAATCTAACCCCTCAACATCAGGCAATTACAAAAAAGCTAAATTGAAAACATATGGAAAGACTCAAGTCAGGGAATATATAAAGTCTTATAAAAAGACTGCATTCAGATAGATGAAAATATGGAGAACAATCTGAGATGCTTAGCCTGATGCAAAAGCTACGAGTTCTGCCAGTCTTTCTCTTTGCAACAAGAAACTCTTGGCCAAGGTTTGAAGTATGAGGTGATTGATGGCAATACAATGGCTAACCAATATCAGATAAGCACATTTGCAATATTTTCATCTGTTCGATTTCAAGAAGTAAGGGGAATTTAGACTTCTAGAATTTCTTGTACTTGATAAGTACTAACAAAAACTTTTTGGGGCTGTTATCCATGTTTTTGTATCCTGTTTCCATCCCTTCACATTTGCATAAAGAAGTATGGTCTCCTGGGCCATTTACCAAGCAGAAGCGTCTTCTCACCCCAGCCAAACTGCATATGGACATTATATTCTTTCTACATTTGCTATTACTTGTTCCCTCTATTTGGAAAGGAAAAGTTGCGTTTTGCCCCAGTGAATCTCCTCACTATAGTTCAGCAGATAGTCAGCAGTACTAATGCAGCTAAACTGCTCTCTTAATACTTGCCTAACCTATAACTTAAAGCACCACACCTTGCACTCCTTATGGCAATCACAAGCGAAACTTGGGCGGGCAGAGGTATCATGTATGATAATGGCACTGCTGCAAGCACAGCCTCTGCAAACCTCTTTTGTTTCACATGTGAACTGTAAATGTGAGTGAAGAAGTTTCTTGCTTGGAAAACAATTGTCAGTCATCCTTCAAAGCACAAAAATATTTTAGGTTAAAGTAAATTGCAAACATGCAATCAATTTATTTTTTCGTAACTGAAGAGCTTGTCGCATATATTGCACAGCCTCTTTGTTCCTGTTGTATGTTTTCTCTCTAAGACAAAAATATATCACAGAAAGAGTATTGCCAAGAGATTAATTAAACTAACATTTCGTAATTAATAAATTAGGAATAGATTGTGTGTTGTACTGAATCATTCTTATAATTCAGTTTGGAAATGTCAAAGTTGATAAGTATACATCAAAAGTGAATGAAGCTGAGTCATTTCCTCATTCCCCATACACAAATCATATTTTGCTAACTTAAGAAAAAATGATAATTTTCCTTAAATAACCAGAAAAACTCAGAAATTATTTATGCAAAAAGTTAGTATTTTTTGTGTGATAAAGTATCACACAAAAATTAAGCAAATTAACAGATGAAAAAATATATGTTGGAAAAATAAACAACCAATTCTATTAAAATTGAAATACCTTTTCCAGGACAAAGTAGATTTCAGCGTTATTCTATAATAGCCTTGAACAAGACTGTAAAATGTCAACATTAAACTTTCAGCCAATGCACCTGAAATGCAGTAAATATGTTTTGTTATTATCTGTGCTTGTCTGGACTTGCTGCACTGCTCCAGGGCTGCTCTCTACAGTAATGTCTGATGTCTTTACTTTGAAACAACCCGCCTGTATTATGGGAAATACACAGGTCCATGGCACACCTACTTAATTTTTTTTGTTATGCTTCTTATCAGAGAAGGAATGTACACTCTGCAACCTCTTCTGTTTTCTGTTAATGAAGAATGACTATGGAATTCTTTCTGGATTACTCTGCAATCTGCAAGAACAAGCAATTACGGTTAGTACAAGGTATTACCTATCAAATCCAGTGTACTTATCGTGTAAGCTTACATGATAACCATGCTCCTCTGTAACTTAGTTATCTAAAACCCTGCTAAATGTTTTAAAGGCTCTTTCACAGAGTTCCTCACCAGTTTCAAAAAAAAAAAAAAAAAAGAAAGAAAAGAAAAGAAAAAGAAAAAGAGAAAAAGAAAACAGAATTAAAAAAGAAAAAAAGAAAGGAAGAGGACCAGCAGATGATATGTAGCAGCTGTGTTCTTAGCAAGTCTGGGCACTGAAAAGCACCAAAGATAATGGTCTATGTGAGTCAGACTAATTCTTCAAATAAAGCACCATGGTCATTGTATTACTCAATGCAACTAAATCTTTTGCTTCAATAACATAATTGAGAACACCAGAAAAATAAAAAATTTAGTCATCTAAAGAGAATGCAAGCCAGCTTTGATCCTCAGTGTGACAGTTCCAGGAGTACATGTTTCATTTTGATCTAAATTACATTGGGATATTTTTTTTTTACACTGCAGTGGTCTTTTTCAGCTCACTAAAAACAGATATTCCCAAGTTGAAAGCTTCTTCTATTTCTTCATGCTTTATAGCCGAGTCCTTAGCCATGATAGAACTTTATCATTTATGCTGTTGTCCTTTTTGCTGAATTATTATTACTTCATCACCTTAATAATAAGTTTATTTCTCAAATGGCATTTTATTCTTTATAGTCAATTCTAGGATTTCTTTTAGCTTCTTATTCAGCAAACATATTTTTGTAAATTCACTGAGGTAATTCTAACAAATTGAGCTTAATTTTTCATGTGCAGAAGATATAAAAGAAATATCTAACCGCAGTGAACAGGCACTTAGTGTACATGAGGTTTGGGGCCCCTTTAAAATTACTCTTCAGCTCTCCTGAGAATTACGGGGACCTCTTCCGCTGACATTCATACCCCTTTAGAGCCAGGACCAAATTCTTTCAATAACAATAAGTTTCTCCATGTAGGTGAGCTTGTTCCATGCCAAGCCACTCTTCATGCATAGGGTGGGCCCTCTTTTCCCCACTAACTATCAGACAAGGTCTGATCTTCCCTTCCATACTAAGCCATTTCATGATTCCAGCTCCTCAGATGCGTAATTGGACTGCTGGAGAATGGGGTACAGGGAGCTAAAAGATGTTCAGAAAGTGAAAAAAGAGAGGGGATAGTTTATTATTCATTAGCAGCCAAAAGAAAGCCTGTACTCTGTTTTCCTGATAAATTACAGGCTTATTACTGAATGTAGAGAAAACATATATAGTAATTTTGTAATGGCATATGATGCTTAAAGCACTTATTCTTGAGCCTTCATTGCAAAAAATCTTCAGCTCAACATCTTCCATGAGATAACATCTGTCCTTCATTATCTTCACATTCAGCGTTCTCTCTGATGTGTGTTTGAATAGCTCCTTTTTTCCCGTGATAACCCTGACATGACAGAACTCACACTTGTACTGGAAAACAAGGGTTCTTTTTGTTGAATTATAAGTACTGAGTCTTTTGGAGTTATGTTTTTAATGAAAGTTTCCATAGACGGGGGATTTTATTTGGATGGCATTGCACTTCCATAAAAAACAGTAGATCTTTATTGTTTCCATACATACATCTTACAGTAGTTTTTTGAGCTGGTCACAGAAAAAGTTGATGCCATACAAAACTACTATAATGGGATTTTTGAAATTATTTTGGATCATTATCAAAGAAATACAATAGAGAGGAGATGTGATTAAAAGACCAGAGAAAATTTTACTAACCTACCTTTTTCATGTTTGGGTACAAAGCTCAGATTAGTTATGCCTAGCTATACTTGTCCTCCCTGTGTTAAAGAAAAAACAATGAATGTGATGCTCTTACTATTCTTGCTTAATTTTAGTGCTACTTTTAATTTTCACCTGCTCCCTGGGCAGATCTCCACATATAAAATTTCTAAACAACCAGTGAGTTCTATGACAGTATATAACACTAGCATAAATATTCCCTTGATTAAACTGAGGCTGAATTTCATCTGTAGTTCCAGCAATGTCAAGCAAGAAGTATCTCAAACTCCATGTATCAGGAGAAGATATGAAAGCCTTATTGCTTTCCAAACTTTCTGAAAGCAATACGCAAAATAGTTTTGATGTTACTAGGCAAGAGTAAGAATTCTCCAGGGTGACATAGTGAGTTGGGCTGGATTCATCTGTAACTTTAGGAATGTAAGTAATGGGCACTGAGTATAAGCTGGTTGTCCAGGCATCTTCTACAGTCACTAAGAGAAAAACATCTTTGAGACAATTCATCTCACCTGGCTTAACAGCCCTCAGCAGCCTAATGTTTTTGGATGTAGACAGATGCCATAGTTTTGAGAATAACACTGTATTAAAACCATACCTGTATCACCTCTATTGTCACAAAGCAAGCCTGTGCTTAGATATATTTGAAAATCTATCCTTCTTGCTGGCATCAGTGGATGAATAACATGTATAGCATGATTCACAACATGATGGAATAGGTGACTTGAATGAGGGAAGAAATGAAAAAATTTTAAGCTTATCTTGTCCCTGCCCATGAAGATATATGTTACATACACTTCGGCAGAAGAGCATATGCATCTCTGCATGCATAAGAGAGCTCCCTGTGAATTTACCATCTAAGCTTATTTGTCAGTGTTTTAAATGAAACTATTTAAATTGGCAGGATCCATACTCTTTTCCAATATTATGGTGAATAAAATAAGCAGCCAGGGATCCCATAGACTGAGTAATGCTAAAAGAAGGTGTTTTATACTGTAAATCTGGCACCCTCTACTTCTGTATCTTGAAAGTCGAGATGCATCTGGTCTCAAGATGGCCTGGAGTGGAAGTGGACATCATGGTCATATATAAAATTCCTCTATCTCAGCTCTAGGAACTTGGCTGTTCCCAAGCTGCAGGTGGTCCTCTGCTGGGGACACTGCCTCTTGCCAGGAGCCTTTAGCTGATATGGGAGAAAGGAAAGCTCCAGAGTTTCCTGTTTTTTGAACTGAAGTGTCAATGTCCATTATTTATTAACTGACAGAGGGGCCTTTTTTTCTTCCCTTTTAATTAGAAACTACAACTTGCTTTTCAAAGCTGAAAATACTTGAAATGATCCCAAGTAATATTCCAAAACCACTAGTCTAAAGCTGGCAGTTAGAAACCCAATGAAATCTGATCGACTGGCTGAGTCCTCTCTTTCTACGCACATTTTCACATGCACACACACACTCCCTTCACCCCAGCACCATAAAAAAAAAGACCCCAGTAAGGCAACAGCATTCCTGTTGAACAACTATCTACATTTGTTACACAGTGGAGAACTTCGGATCTATCTACAAGAGATTACAAGTGCTGCTTTAAGAAGCAAAAGCTTTATGAAAGCTCTTAAAGCAGACTAAGAAAAGCACATTCATTGCACAGGCTATTTTTAATTTCATTCCAGGCTCATCATGGGGTTTTATAATCCTCTTCTGTGTGGAATATCTTCATGGCTTGAACTCCTCCTTAGCAGTGTAGATTTAGCATTTGCTGTAGGAGGGGAAAAGGCTAAATGAAGCTGCATTGAGTTGCCACAGCTGCTCCATTAGAGCTCTCTCCTTCCCATTTAGGAGCACTGCTATTCTCGAACAGGCTTCTGCAGCACACACAAAATCACAAGATTTGAGGGCTTTCAATGGCAGAGTTTGACAGAAACATTGCTGCCGATGTTCTGCCAGATCCAGCTGGTCAAAGAACTGCTGTTCATTTACATCTGTCTCCCATGCACTGAATCCTGTCAGATTTTATTTGTCATGGATGGAGTTAATTTCAGAATGCTCAATGTTGAGAGAATATGGAAGAAACAACATAAAACAAGCATCTGTTCTATAAGAAAAGTGCAAGGCTGACACAAAGCTGGCCTAAAGCTGAAGTAGTTTAAATGGCTGCACAGGGGCCATGTGTTTGAGTACCCCAGGATTAGTCTGTCCCATCCAGCCCATCTTGTAGCAAGTTCCTCTGCCATAGCTTGCCAACAGTGCAAGCTTGAACTGAGGCATCACCAGAAGTGCTTGGAGACTGTGGTGGGACACAGATGTTTAAGACTATGCCACAGGGCTATAAGCAGCAATAAGGTTTGAGCAGGTGTATGGCTGGAAGTGTTTAAAGAAGAGAGACATGTGGGGATGGAGAGTGAGTTGTTTGGGATGCGCTGGTCACATGGGAAGAGATGAAATCATAGAAAAACACTTTGCAAACATGAACTAGGGACACACTTCTTGAATTTTGCTTGAGGCATGCTCTAATCACCTCAGGCTTGCGTGGCATGGATGGCTTATGCCTATCTGGTGTGGATGGCCTATGTTCCCTCTGCACAGGAATGTCCATCTACAGTGCACTTCCTTAAATGGGTTCATTTCTCTGTATTCCTCCAGTTGCTTCTCTTCAGCAATAGTTATTTGGTCAAAGAGCCTTTATAATACATCTGCCAAGTGGAAAATAGTTTTAGAGAGGCTTTTCAGAAAATGCTATGGTGCCTAGAAGTTTCCAAGGGGTATTATTTAATCTCCCTAAAAGTAAGGAAAAAATTCTTCTCTACCAATTTTCAGTCAGTGCCTACTCCTAGACAATTCATAGGAATATGTAAAACTGGCATATGGTTCTTCTCACATGGCATAAAAACCTGTTCCAAAACCACAGCATTTGTTAGAGCTCACGTCTCATTTCAGCCTGCTCAAAGTTATATTTATGGTTCATAAGGAGGGCTGGAATAGATGATCTTTGAAGATCTCATCCAACCTAAAACATTCACAGAATCACAGAAACACCAAGGTTGGAAAAGACCTACAAGATCATCCAGTCCAACCATCCACCTATCACCAATTGTTCTCACTAAACCATATCCCTCAACACAAAATCCAAACGTTCCTTAAACACCTCCAGAATCGGTGACTCCACCACCTCCCTGGGCAGCCCATTCCACTGCCTGACCACTCTTTCAGACAAGCAGTATTTCCTAACGTCCAGCCTAAATCTCCCCTGGTGCAGCTTGAAGCCATTCCCTCTAGTCCTATCATCAGTCACATGAGAGAAGAAGCCGACCCCCAGCTCACTACAACCTCCCTTCAGCTAGTTATAGAGAGCAATAAGGTCTCCCTGAGCCTCTTCTCCAGACTGAACAATCCCAGCTCCCTCAGCCGCTCCTCATATGGCCTGTGCTCCAGACCCCTCACCAGCTTTGTCGCCCTTCTTTGAACCTGCTCCAGGGCTTCAGTGTCTTTCTTGCAGTGAGGGGCCCAAAACTGGACGCAGTGTTCGAGGTGCGGCCTCACCAGTGCTGAGTACAGAGGGACAATCACTTCCCTGTTCCTGCTGGCAGCACTGTTTCTGATGCAAGCGAGGATGCCACTGGCCTTCTTGGCCACCTGGGCACACTGCTGACTCATGCTCAGCTGAGCATCAGTCAATACCCCCAGGTATTCTGTGATTGTATTATCTGAGGGCTCTGAAAATAATGCTTCCTATTTTACTATGCTTGTCCACAACATCAGAGGTGGATGTTAGTGGTATGGCAGGAGAGGCTGAACCTTTCCGCCAATATTCTGTTACATTTTGTTGCCGTGCAACAGACAACAGCAGATAGCAGTCTGACAAAATGACCTCTGACATCGAAGCGCATATGAAACATAGGTGTGGAAATGAATTCCTTCATGTGAAAAAAAATGGTACCCATTGACATTCATCGCTATTTACTGAATATTTATGGAGACCAAAGAGTGGATGTGAGCACAGTGAGGCAGTGGGTGTGCATTTCAGCAGTGGAGATAAAGACGTGAAAGAAACATGAAAGTCAATCCACACTCCAGACAGCCATTCATGAGCATGGCATGCAGGTTCTGATTCATTACTGGTGAAAGTGCAAAACTAATTGCGGTGATTATGTTGAAAAATAGGGTTTAGTAGCTGATAATTTGCCCTATCAAATTGTGTTACTGTGCTCTTTGTATCTGTTACAATTTCCATGGAAATCACACTGCATTACTTTCAGAGTAATCTATGTATTTTCTTCGTTATGTATATAGTTGGGCAAAAATCTCCAAACAAAAACTCTCGAGAGCACCCACATTATCCATATTCAGAGTACACTTTTTATTAGCCCTTCGACAAGCAGAACCAGCAATGTTTTCAAAATATTCATAAAATTCTTCAGAATACACACTCTAAAGCATACGCTTAATTCTATTGATCCAAGTGGGACAGTGGGACTTAATCATTCTGAGTAAATCACACACAAATTATTTGCAAAACAGTACTTTAAATTCTTGCCTAAAGTCTATCTCTTTCACAACAAAGGATCAAAATTGTTAGGAGTTAGTGGTGTCAACACTGATCTGTGCAGCAAACTCCTCCTTGTCTGCTGCACATCTGTTTATCTCCTCACCTCAGCTGCACTCCATGAAAAGTGTGTGGGCTCTCTGAAATCCTACTAATTGGATACGGTGCAGCAGAAATGTAGTCCTGACCCATCAGAGAATTCAAAGACAGACATTCTTGAGTCCGAAATTTGAAATTGTACCTGATATGAAGAGGAACAGAATTTACCAGCTTTTCTGTAATCTCAATCTCAATCCTAAATCTCCAAAAATACATAAGTGAGGAAATAAGCAACAACTGTTGCCTCCCTCTAACTTTCTTCTGATGTATATAGAAATGTGGTACATCCTGATGCTTAAGCCGAATTAACTATAATTTTAATTCTTCTGAAAGAAATGTTTCACTATCTTTGAACATTTTTTTAACATGGAGTTTGAGAATAAATTCAGCAATAGGAATATATTGTTTATATTTGTATGCACTGCTTTTAATATTTTTATGTCTGTTTTTTTTTTTTTAATACATATATAGTGTATTGTCCAGTAAGAGAAGATGGAAGGAGTGCCTGGGCAGTCAGTTATCTGTGGTATATCATTAACTTTTGATTCAGAAATTTGGAATTTTTCCAGTTCTGTAGATCACAATCCTCCCAAATAGAAAAGGCAACACTATTCTTGCCTCAGCCAATGCTTCTCCTTTGGTCTTTGACATGCCATCATATGGAAGCATGTACAAACAATAGATATTTTCTTAACTTCCCAATCATTTTATGTCAGCAATTCTCCATCCTTTCTGTTTACATCATTACTCTTACATCAGCAGTTCCAGGATAAGAAAACTTGCCTAGTCTGCTGAAGAAATGTGAAACTCTGCCACATCCATAGAAGACTAACTTTTTTTGCATCTTGACACATGGACAGTGTGTAGACATTGTGAAAGGAGGTTGCCAGTTATACCCAAAGCCCACCAAAACTGTGTAAGTGAACACAGGACTATTACTATTTTTGATGCATAGCATTTATAACTCCATTCCAAACGCAATAAGGAACTAGTTTTGGACATTTTGCCAGGTGGTTTCCCAAGGAACTTACTGATTTGCCTGGACGAAGAGAACTGGATTGCCAAAATGTCAATTATAGCACTCTGAAACACAATGTTTGGCTGTGCTGCAAGCATGTGCTTTGCTGGTTCCATTGTAAGGTAATGGAATGCCACGTCTCAGCTTGTCCAGCTGGCAAATAATAACAATTACAATTCCTTGACTGTGCTGGAAATTCATAACACATTAAATTTAGAGCACATTAACATAGGTACCCAATGTTCACCGTTTTTGTGAAGCTATCAAGAATTTTTTTTACTTCTAAGAAATCAGAACAATTAAAGAAACAAATGAATTAGTAGACTTGGAATTTTCATAAACTTTAAAATTGAAGAAAGAGCTTTAAATGAGTAGCTGTTTCTAGGACTTTTAATACCAAGTCAGAGATCAGGCAATTTAAAAGAACATAAAATTTATTGAAACCATGTTTATCTTGTTCTTAAAAACCAACATTTTGGCTTATAAAATCAGATCATTTTCATGGGAAACTAATGCCTCCTGCTAGTAATTGGATTCAATGTCAAAGATACAACACTAGAAGCAACCTTCTGGTAAACAGACACAAATTTGATCATGTTCCCTAGTATTGTATTTTAGCATTAGTGGGAGCTAATTCCAGGATTAACAGGCATAGTTGTGAACATTGTGACGGATAGAGATGATGCCATTATCATATGAACAAAGCCTAGGATTTTTGAAGAACTTAAGGAAATTAAAGAAAAAAGTTTGTTTTGCAATGTAGACACCTGAAGCGCCCTCAGCTTACTCATTATGGCTAAAAGACTTTTTGTTACATCATGATAACAATTTGTTAATATTTGAGCAGAATCATCTATTGTCAAGAGAAAAATGAGAAGCATGTGATCCGTACGTAGCACCAACTCCCTGGGCTCTGCAACCAAATTTCACTAATAAAAATGCCAGACGTGATGGTACAAAGCAGCAACCTGTGCCAGGGAAGGACTCCTTGTTTCACATCATGCTGTCTTACTAGATCATGAATATGAGCAGACCAGAGACAGCTGAGAAGATACATTCTCTAGGTTTAAATTGTTAGAGAGTGCATATGCCAACTTCACCATCGTAATCAAAGCATAGTGGACTCAGCTATCAGAAAATGTTCTCAGTACCCTTTCCATTCACCAAGTGCTGCCTCAACAAAACCTCACTAAGAGGTGGAAATGTATCAGTTTCAGTTTGAGCACTGTCTGATATGACTGTTTTCAATTTTCTTTTTTTATTTGACAAGTCCCATACAGGGAAATCTCTAAGTTTCCCCTCTGTAAGAGATTATTCTTTTACATCAAAGTAAAAGATGTCTCAAAGCCTGCTGGGGACACAGAGACACACTGAAACTGTTGCTTTCAGGTGAAAAATGTTTTGGTGAGAGAACAAGCCTGGTGATGGAAGATGGGAGTGTGAGATGAGTCTTCTCACTGCTGTATCACACAACAGTCATTTCAGACGTGGATGCATTACATATTTTATTATTTTTATAGATGAGGTTTATTAAGATGTCATATGAAAACAAATGGGACTATTTGACTCATATTTTCCTATAAAAAAAGGAAACTTGTTAGCCATAAATAACAATTACAAAGAATTAACTTGAAGTTTTGATCAGGATCACAAGGAGGTGATTAAAATAACGTTCACAAGATGAGGGCAAGCTGAGTGCCTGTCTCCATTCAGTCAAAGTTGGTACTCAAAAATTCTCAGACACACTGGTGGCTTTATGTCAAAGGAGCAAATACTGAACAGGGAATAAATGTCACAATCACAGATTCACAGAATCACAGAATGGCCTGTGTTGGAAGGGACCTCAAGGATCATGAATCTCCAACCCACCGCCACATTTAATGCTCCCCATTTAATGCTAGACCAGGCTGCCCAGGGCCCCATCCAATCTGGCCTTGAACACCTCCAGGGACAGAGCATCCACAACCTCTCTGGGCAGTCTGTTCCAGTACCTCACCACTCTCTCTGTAAAGAATTTCCTCCTGACGTCCAACCTAAATCTCCCTTCCCTCAACTTAAAACCATTTCCCCTCGTCCTGCTGTTATCTACCCTTTCAAAGAGTTGATTCCCTCCCCTCTGTAGGCTCCCTTTAGGTACTGAAATGCTGCAATGAGGTCACCCCGCAGCCTTCTTTTCTCCAGGCTGAACAAGCCCAGCTCCCTCAGCCTGTCCTCATAGGGGAGGTGCTCCAGTCCCCTCCTCTGGACCCTCTCCAACAGTTCCCTGTCTTTTTTGTACTGGGGGCTCCACACTTGGACGCAGTATTCCAGATGGGGCCTCACAAGAGCAGAGTAGAGAGGAACAATCAATCACCTCCCTGTCCCTGCTGGCCACCCCTCTTTTGATGGAGCCCAGGATACCATTTGCCTTCCGAGCCGCAAGGGCACACTGCTGGCTCATATGAAGTTTTTCATCTATCAAGACCCCCAGGTCCTTCTCCACAGGGCTGCTCTCAAGGACCGCTCCTTCCAGTCTGTATGGATGCCTGGGATTCCTCCGGCCCAAGTGCAAAACTCTGCACTTTGCCGTGTTGAACCTCATCAGGTTCACCCAGGCCCACCTTTCTAGCCTCTCATGGTCCCTCTGAATGGCATCCCTTCCTTCAACCGTGTCAACTGCACCACTCAGCTTGGTGTCGTCAGCAAACTTGCTGAGGGTGCACTCAATTCCGTCACTGATGTCACTGATAAAGATGTTAAAGAGCACCGGTCCCAAAAAGACCCCTAGGGGATGCCACTCGTTACCGGCCTCCACCTGGGCATAGAGCCATTGATGACCACCCTCTGTCTGCGGCCTTTCAACCAGTTTCTTATCCATCGAGTGGTCCACCCATCAAATCCACATCCCTCCAGTTTGGAGATAAGGATGTGGTGGGGGACCATATCAAAGGCCTTGCTCAAGTCCAGGTAAATGACATCAGTGGCCTTTCCCTTGTCCACTGATGCCATCACTCCTTACAGAAGGCCACCAGATTGGTCAAGCATGATCTTCCTCTGGTGAAGCTGTGCTGGCTGTCACGGATCACACGCCCTTTCCTCATGTGATCAAGCATGTCATCCAGGATGATCTGTTCCATGATCTTCCCAGGCACAGAGGTGAGACTCACTGGCCTGTAGTTCCCAGGGTCCTCCTTGCTCCCTTTCTTGTGAATGGGAGTGACCCTTCCTCCAGTCATCCAAGACCTCACCTGACAGCCACGACTTTTCAAATATGACGGAGAGTGGCTCGGCAACCACCTCAGCCAGCTCCTTCAGAACCCTGGAATGCACGCCATCCGACCCCATAGACTTGTACGCATTCAGTCTCATGAGGCAGTCTCAGACCTGCTCTGTCCTTACCACCCCGGTCCTCACTCAGAGGTTCAGGGATGCAGGGACATGAGAAGTACTGGAATCCTGGCCACCAGTGAAGACTGAGGCAAAGAACTCATTCAGTACCTCAGCCTTCTCTTCGTCCGCTGAAGCCAGTTCTCCTTTTACATTTACCAAAGGAGGTACACTCGCTTTGACCTGTCTCTTCTGGTTAATGTACCTGTAGAAAGTCTTTCTATTGTTTTTCATGTCCCTGGCCAAGTTCAGTTCTGCCTGTGTCTTGGCTTTCCTGATCCCACATTTGCAAGTCTGGACGGCATCCCTGTATTCTTCCCAGGTGACACACCCTTGTTTCCAGAGCTTGTACGCACCTTTCTTCGCCCTCAGCATGCCCAGCAGGTCCTTACTGAGCCACGCCAGCTTACTACCTCTTCTGCCTGCTTTCTTGTTCAGAGGGACAGAGAGTTCTTGCGCTCTCAGGAAGGCATCCTTGAAGAGTAACCGGCTCTCCTCAACATTTTTGTTCTTAAAGGCAGTATCCCATGGGATCTCGACCAACAGTCCATTGAACAACTTAAAGTTTGCTCTTCCAAAGTTGAGGGTCCTGACGCCACTCTTCGCCAGGCCCACATCCCTCAAGGTCATGAACTCAACTAGGCATGGTCACTGCAACCCAGGCTGCCTCCAACCTTAACACCATTAATGATTTCCTCCGCATTGGTAAGCAGCAGGTCCAGCAACGCTTCACCTCTGGTCGGTCTGTCCAACACCTGGACCAGAAAGTTATCATCAACACATTCCAGGAGCCTCCTAGACCTCTTGCAACTCAGCGTGTGGTCTTTCCAAGAGATATCTGGATGGTTGAAGTCCCCCATCAGGACAAGAGCCCGTTGACAATCAAGTTGACCCTGGTTATATTCTACATGTCACATGTCTGTGAAAAACATTAAAGTGCATATTCTCTTGACTCAGATTGCTAGCAATAGCATCTTATGAGTTCTGTTCCGTTTTACTGACTGAAAGGACAAATAGGCAGAACTAATGTTTTAGACACGTTTTTAGATACTTTGCAAAAACTAAAATGATTAACATACATACTCTCACTTTAGATTATGTTTCAAATTGAACAAATACCTCTCTTTTTTTCATTTACTTTAAACACAAGTAATAAAATATTGGCTTGCCACAGATGAAGCTGGCTGGCTCCATTGTTTTTCTTGGGATGGAAAAAAAAAATGCGCAGCCCAAAATCTAATAGCCAAAATAAACCTAGTTCAGTTGCAATGAAATAATCAAAATCTGGCTATAAATCTCATTTGTGGCGCACTGCAGTATAAGTAATTCTTCTACCCTGAGGATAAGAAAAAATGAATATGTTTGTTCTAGTGCATATACATTAAAAAAAAATAGAGAAAAAAAAAAACCAACACCAATTTATGCAATTTGGATGTGTTTGTGCTTATCTAACCATAATGGTTAAGAATATATTGGCAAAGGAGTGCTGTATTATTAGTTTATAGGTTTTTGTTTTGGAAAATGAAAGCTGCTAAGATATTGTGGTTTGGAAGATGTCTGCAGAGAATGTGCAGTGTTTCTTGCAGGCTTATACTTCCACTGAAGTTTTGTCTTGTTAGACTTAGTCTCAGTTAGACTTTCATGTACATTTTGAAACCCCGTAAAACTATAGGTAGATTCTCAGCTGGTTTAATTTGACTCACTCTTATGTTTGGAGAGTTATGCATTATACATTAATAAACATAATGCATTATACTACTGTAAGATTTGTTGCTTTTTATGCATTACTATTGTAGTTTTTGATTCCTCACTGAATAATTATATCTGTGTTCCTCTTAACCTTCTTGAAATGTTTCCTTTCTATAAAGAGAAAACTCTTTCAGAGATCTATTGAAAAAATGAGTGAGAATAAGGTCCAGTGCCAGGATGGAGCTGTAGCCTCTTCTTTGGAGGTTAGGCAGTTCTGTTGCATAGCTTTACAAGAGTGGATGCAGGAGCCATCAGAGTTGTATCAGAGTGCTTTGCCTGAACACCTAAAATGTGTCTTGGGGGTACCACTGAGGTAGGTGATGGTGGCTCATGTGTGCTGTTCTCACCAGTACTGCAAGCATGTTCTAATTTCCTCTTTTGTACTTAAAACACTATTTATTTACACTCATCATGCTGCATAGTGACGGATTCCTTGCCTATTTTGCTTAAAACAAATTCAGTTGTGGTGAAATTCCAAGGATCACTGGGAGAATAATAAAGATTTTCAGACCAAAGTTTACTAAGGAGGTGTGAATGTTATTAGGCATTCATGGGCCTGACCTTTTCTACCTGCATTGCCCTAGTGGGTCATCCTGACCCAGTTCAGGATACATAAATTTAGTCTGAGAAATGTTTCAAAGATTTCTGTGTTTCTTTCCTTTGCAAACAAAATGGTGAGCTGTCATGTAAGCCCATCTCAGTGCCTTTTCCACCCTTTTCTCTTCCCACACATTTATCGCCATTGGTGGAACAGTAGCACGAGCAAGAAATAACTGGTAGTTTTTAAAAGACATAGAAAAGTTCTTTGTTCACTTTTATCTCAGGACAGAAAGACCGGTGAAAGTACAACAAGGAAATAAATGACTAACTTATTAAAGTGCTTGTCAAAGAGAATGGTTTTCCATCCCACACACTCTGATGTGTGAGTCGAAAGGAAATGGGGAAATATTTCTCCAGTGGAAAAATACTGTCTCAAAGAGAGTCATCAGCAGGAACAGTGGCCAGCGCTGGCCAAGTGCCAATCTCCTGCTGCTGCATCGTGAGGACACTCTGTATCTGGTGGTGCTCTCCTCTCAGGGCCATGGATAAAACCTGATCTGAGTACCAGTTCAGAGATGTTATTATTTTGAGTGTGAATGTAGAGTTGAAAGACCAAGACACATGGAGGTTGTAGACTGAATTTTATATGTGGCTAAGCATATATTTAATAAGAAAGTCAAGCAGCTACCATAGTGACTGTATGCACAGGTTGTGATAACACTATATCTTTGTTATTACTTTCTGTTACTGTAGCAATGGATTGACATATTACAAAGATATGTGGGTATAATAAATCTCAGGGTGTTCTCATCTACAGTATGCTACCAAGGGGAGTAATATCAATAAAGGAGAGATAAAAAAAAGGAAAGGAGTCTTGATAGGTGAAGTTATCAATCAACATTATGAAGGGTCAATCAGGTTTATTTGGTGTTTTTTCTGAAAAATAAATAGCAACATAAACAGCCTTGCATGGAAAATAATCACTTCTCTCTTTGCACCTCTCTCTTTGCTTCCAGTGTCTGCATCTGACATCACAAGTGAACTCTGACACTTACTGAGGGTCTTTTTTTTGACTTTGTTGTGACCTCACCACCCCGGGTTCTGCATTTTGTTCCCAACATGACCAAACACAGTGTGCACTGCAAAAGCCTGCTAGCTCATTTCCCCTAAGTGTTGCTGGCCTTGGTACCCTCAGGACATTGTGTGGTTGAGGGACAAGCCCAGCATCCAGCCGCTTGACCTTGTCAGAAAAGGGTCCATCATGGGAATGTGCTGAGATGTGATGCTCAGCATCTCTAGTGTATGAGTGTCTGCTGGGTTATGTGACAGCTGTGCGATGTCTTTTTTATTATTTATTAATGTCTTAATTTTGCATTAACCACCCACATTCTTCTAGGGACCCCTAGTTTGCATGCAGGGTCTAGTTGCTGCGACCCTTTTGAAGTATGTTTACTGGTGCACAGAATCACCCATGCCCTTTCTAAATGGCAGTTCTCCTCTCCATTATCTTATATTTCATTATTTCACTTCTTATGAAGTCCATCCCTTTATTCCCTAGCTTCCTCTTCCCACTCCTCCAGGCCTTCATGGAAGGACTTGTATGGAATCATAGAATGGTTTAGGTTGGAAGGGCCTTTAAAGATCTTTTTTTGTCCCATTCTATGGGCAGGTTGCCACCGAACATATCAGGCTGTCCAAGGCCCCATCCAATCTTAAACACCTTCAGAGATGGGGCATCCACAGCTTCTCTGAACAGCCTGTGCCAAGGCCTCCTTACTCTCTGAGTAAATAATTTTTTCCTAACATATGAACTGAATTTCCCTTCTTATAGGCCTGTCCTTTCCTCCCAGTCTTGGGTGTGCACCATACCTGTTGCTGATCTGCCTCAAATTATTACCCAAATATTTCTGCTTATTCTCCAAGGCTTCAGTCAGGATCATCTCCCAGGCATGATAGCATACTCTGCTCTTCCCCAGAATCTCAGTTCCCAGAGGAGAAGACTGATTTAATGTGGGAATTGTAGGGTTTAGAGTAGGTTTTTCTATAGGGTGTTTCCTATAGAAACACCTAAATGTCTTTGTCTGTGAAAGGATCCCAGGTAATGCATTACGGTGTATTGTGTAACCTCATGCAATTACGTGCTTGTGCTGTAAACAGTGTAGAACGTAACCATTTCCCAGATTTCATACGTTCTCCAAATGTTTTCACATGAAAGAATTCACATTTCACTTCCTCTGTTGTTGTAAAGTTTCAAAGCATTCATTCTTAGCATATGGGTTTGTTTTATTTTCCTTTTTGTTTACTCTTGTATTCCCTGAATATAGAAGCCACCATAACTATGCTGTACTGTAATTCAAATACATGTTTAACTACATAGCATAGCAATGAAAAGCAATTTTAAACAAAAAGTAAATGAACTCAACACTAAACCACAGCATATTTCTAAATGAAACGATTATTGCCCAACAGAACCATTAAATTTCCTGCTTGGTGGGATAAGATGAAAATTGCCTCCATAAACATTTTTCTGCAAAATGACAAAGGATATTTTATATATATGTATGCATATATATATAGGTATATATACATGCATATGGGCTAGTGTCGCTTGAACTTTGCTCTAAAATATCCTTGATTACACATTTATTACCTTTTGTTTATTTTTATACAAATGAAAGATGAATCATACTATACCACTTACAGGCAATAACACCATCATGCTTTCAAATGTAACCTCTGTACTGAGTATGTTTTCTATGATTTCTGTTTCTTCATGTACTGGGAGCTGAATTTTTTGTTCATCTCTAATGTGATTTCTTCCTTCCTGGAAAAAAAAAAAAAAAGTAGAAGAAAATGGCTTCTTTGCAGGACAGACTGTTGGATTAATTTAAACAGCTGTCGAAAGTTTCAAAAGTAGAAAAAATATTTTCTATAATTTCCTAATATAGGTTTATACTAAACAGATCATTTTGTCCAAAATTCATATTTCTGAGTTGTTTGGAAGTGAACTGTATATGGCACAAAAGACAAACAAGGTCAGAATACATAGTCCTAACACAACATTCCACCTGATATTCAAACAAAAAGCAATCCTCCTTCTGTGAAAAAGTGAATTTCTATGTTAGGAAGATAGTACTTTTCTAGCTAAAACAGCATTAGATGTGGAATTTATTATTGCAGGCAGATTCAGTCAGTTATTACCCCTTTGAAGCAAAGTCAGTGTAGGTTCGTAGAATTCCTGCCAGTCACAAAAACAAAAAACTGTTCTAACTGAAGAAGAAAATGTTGGCAAAAACATGGAAGAGTCATCGTTAATCTCACAGAGTACAATGAGATCTTCAATAAAGAAAAAAAAAAAAAAAAACAGGGAGTTTCTGAAGTGCAGCAATTTTATATCCTCCATTTAAAATGAAATAATGATCAAATAACTTGCTGTGCAAATGCATTCTCATTGCATTAATTGTGGTGGGATGAACAAGTTCTAACAATACAGAGGTTAAAAAGATCATATTTCTATCCAGACTGGAAGGTTTCAATAGATAAGTATTGCGAGACAACCACTTTCGTCTGTGTATAGTTGGCATAAAGAAACCCAGGTCAGTAGTAACTATAAGTTTTTATTGTTCTAGATAAGGATCTTCTGAAGGCTGTTTTTGAAGTGCAGCAAAGCAGTAGTTTCAATTCCATAAACTCATAAATCTCTTGCTGTCAGCAGGGGCTCTCTGTACCAGGAGTCCAGCACTTAGGACTGCATTCTTACTTTGCACCCCTAGAAATATTCCCCTGCAGGGCAAGTTTAGGGAAACGTGGGAGTGTGAAGGACAGAAGGCATAGAAGTCATCCAGGCTAAAGTAAATTGTAAAATATACAAATTCTTTCAAATATTTCTCCATATATTTTTTTAAATTTAACCTTTGCTAAAGACCTGCCACAGACCTGCTGAGCATCTGTAGACTGCAGGAGTCAGTCACATGCTGCATGATCCTTCATGAAACTGGAGAGTGCAGGAAGACTTCACTTTGCCTTCGCCTGTTGGTTGTTCTTTCATAACTGTGTCATATTAATACTCTGTGAGAAACTTACAGTTCTTGTTTCTGAGTTTGAACCAGTCAAGAGGAAGTCAGCATTAAACTGAGAAAGAAAGCTTTGCCTTTTTTCCTTATTAGTACAGATGATTTTGCAATGAGTCAGTATAAACCCCAGAGCTGCAAGACTTATGGGAAATGATAAGTAGGTCTCAGCTTTGTAGGTAGGAGAAAAGGGTGAGAGGGCATCACAAATTTATTTGTATGAATGAGAGTTTTTTCTTTCATAGCATGTTGCACAGTGCTTGATGCAGTCCTGTTGAGGAGTTTATGTTCTTGTTGGGAAAACTACATTTTATACTGAACCTAAGTAGATTTACAAAAAAAAGGTGGGAAGGGGTGGAATGGCTGGTGGCAAGGCAGGAGCAGTGCACAGCCCTGAGAAAACAGGATTCTTGCCTAAATAAAACATAGCCTTCAGCACAGCTGACTGACTGTCCAAAACCATTGTATCACCTTATCATGAGTCACTCAGCTCTTACTAGAGAGAGCTTACTAGCCCTCCGACTCAGATAATAGCTGAGTTAGTGAGCTAAATTTATGAAACTGAAGGATATAGTTGATGTCACAGTTCAGACACCTTCTACATCTCAGTAGAGCATTTTGTGTGGAGGAGTTAATTTCTCATTGTCCTGGATCTAATCCATTACAGTTCTGGATAGCAGGATGGACAGTATGCCTGATACTTCTTATTCATTCTCTTCTAGCTTCAGAATCTGTAAATATATTCTCAAATGAAGAGTCCACATTCTCAGAGATCTCAGTCCGTGTTCAAAGGATCACTGTAGCTCATTGATGACATCCCTCCCTGATTACAGCCTGAGTATGACCCCTGAGTATGAATGGGAATTTCCCATGTGATGGGAAAACCAAAATATTCAAGAGTAGACTGTCAAGGCTATGTATTTTTGAAGAAATGGGAAAAGAATAATTCCAGATTCAAGAAATTTTGGTTTTTTTTAGAATGCAAGCAAAGCCCAGGAAGTTTTGTAAAACAAAGAGGTTGAAGAAAGTAAGCCAAATAAAGATGCATAAACATTTTTGACAGTTGCTGCATGTGTCACCAAGAAAGATGAGAAAATCAGAGTCACTCTGCACGCACGACTATGTTACTTCTTAGTTTGCATCTGCCATTGCAGGAAGACTTGTCACTCTGAAGATGAACCAGAATATGCTTTCCTATTATGCCTTTTCTATTATGCCTTAAACTTGGGCAAGAATTAATTTGACTGTAAGAAAGACAGCTAGAAGGCAATCAGGTAAATGAAAAGGACACCATTAGAAGCATTCATTCTGCAAATGAACCCCATTTTGAACTTTAATGGATTCTGTTTTGGCTGTAGTGTTGTGTGCAAGCTTGATTTGCAGTGTTTTATGTACATGTAATGGTAGGTTAAAGTTACATGTTTATTAAAAGAAAAGCTAAAGGGCTTAGCCAATATATGATCATCCTAGATAAAAGCTGATTCATTTTGGCCCAAAGGCAGAATCACTGAAATAAATCCTACTAAGCGCTAAAATCAGAGAGAATCAAAGCTACAAGTCTGGCATGCAAGAGCTTTAATCTAGAAGCACTATATACATTGTATTATAGTTTGGATTTTAATGTACTCATTGCTTGAGGAGAAACCATCTGCTTTATATTATGCTGCAGTGCAGAGTACATTGATTTCATCACATCACTGTACAGAATAACAATAAATGGACTGTGAACCATTCTTCAAATAACTTATTTAAGAATACAACAACCAGCATAATATTTCAAGGTATGAAAACACAAATAGAGTGAAATTGGATAATTCTAAAAATTTACTTTATTGTATGCTTCAGAACTGCCTCAGTCATCTTCCATTTATTTTATTCTAAAATTTGACAGTTGGCAGTCTACAGGAAGCACTGAAGAGATTCACTCAAAGCCTTCACTTTGTTCCTATTTTGGTGATATTTTATTACAGTGAGAAAAGCTATTGATCTATAATGTGAAAACTGCAGAATAAGTCCTGTAGTGCTTATTTTTGTCACTGTTTATTTGACTCCATTTGGATTGGTTGGTTTTTTTTTTTTTTTTTTTTTTTGGTTATTTGGTTTGTAAGAAAGTTATTACTTACGACATAGAAGAAAAATATAGTCAAACTTAGAGATTTTTGAGAATAAAGGCAGAAAATATTTGCTGGTTTTGCAGACAGCTGTATCTAGAAAAAGCAGATGACATTGTTTTCTGGAACAGGACTTCTGGCTTAAAACAAAAAACAAAAGCACAGTGTTTGTCACTTTTTTTCAAGAAAAGTAATGTTTTGACATAGAAACAAATGCAGTTACCTGGAACCTTCAGAAAAGGCAGAATTGACATGATGGTGGAAATGATGTTGCACAGTTCATATATTGCTTTGTTGTATCATCTGACGTCTACAGTGACATTCATGGTTATTGCTGTCACCAACCAGTAAAAGAAGGTTCAAAGGATGAGGTAGAAGAGTAAAAAAAATACAGTCAACACAATTTTCCACTGATTAGATGACAAATTAATGGTTGTTCTATGCAGTGCAAGGCAATGATATTACAGGAGACAACTCATCCACAAAAAACTGTCAAATCATAGCCTGAAACTTCTGTAGCAGTCAAAATGTACTGAGTTGGATGTGCATAACTCAAGAGTAGCATGGCATGAGGGCTTTCAAATCTTTGTACAATGTGAATACTACTACTTTGGAGAATAAATAATCACTGAACAACAATACTTACGCTAGAAATTACAAAATTCTACCTATGCAGAGACATTGAATGTCTCTTTATGTGTGGATGATATGATCAGATTGTTTTATCACTGGAGAGTTAGCTTTGGTGGCTCAGAAAGCCTCCTCAGATGGAACTGCTGAGCTGTTTTTATTAGGCCACAGCAAATTCTGATATCAGAATCACTCTCCAGGCTTCACTAACTGCAGACTGATGACGATAATTGCAGTAATGACACCATTCTCACATGTAGATATCTAAAGTTAGGTGCCTTTCTCTGGTGCAGACTCCCCACACTTTCACTCTGCTGCTATTTCTGTTGTATTTTCGCATACTATGAGTTAAGACAGCACAAAGTTATGACCATGCAGGCTAGCTGGCATGGCTTGTTCTGATTCATGCATGAATCTATAAATCAAAAGAAGTTTCAAATGCTTGGTAAAATAGTCTCAGATGCTGAGTTCTGCATACAGGGAATATGGAAACATGTTTTCTGACTCCATCTTAATTAAAGTAAAATGTCTCATATTTGCATGGGGAGCTAGAGAGTAGTTATATTTTATCACTGGGGTAATCTCCAGTGCTTTAGGTCAGCCCCATTAAACAGGTCAGCATTTCACAGGAGTGCAAGTAGGACTGCAGGTTCCTCACTTCCATCAAGATTTAGTCATAACTGTAGAGGGTGGGAAGGTGAAATATTTACTTTGGAATGAAATCTGCTGGCGTAAAGGCAATAAAAGTAAAACAAACAACGCTCTCCATGAGAGCTCCTGCTCAGATTAGAAATATCCATGTCTCAAGTTGCTCACTGCCTGCACCATTACGGATTGTGAATACTGGCACTTTCTCTTGTCTCATTTTATGAGGCGGCATTAGCAATGTCTTCCTATGCAGTCTTGAAAAACAGAGTTTAGAAATAAACTGATGTCATTTTGACTCCAGTAGTGACGTGCTATAACTGATCTGCACTGACTTCTTTGCAAGAGAAAACAGAGGAGTAGGCTGGAATGAGGAGATGATACATGCACAAACACAGATAGGGACTTTTACCTTACTTCCAGTCTGCTCTGAGCAAAACTGGTCACCAAGGACCTAAGCACTGCTTTCCCAGTCCTGCTGTACATGTCTTCACAACCATCATCTCTGGTGTTCAGCAATTCAACTTCTGCCTCCATTTTGGAAGTTCTGCTGCCCCATGTGCCCTGACCTCAGGTGCACTGGCCCACAACAGTCACTGCCACTCAGCAGCTTCCCCGGCTGAGTCTCTGCCAGGAAAGGACTGGAATACTTTTGGGAATGTATCAAAATGAGCTGAGTTGCTCTGAATCTACTCTGACATATTTGTGAAGATAGAGCAGAAACTGGAAATACTTAGTAAAAAAAGGAAATATAGAAAATAGGATACCAAACTAGTCTAGTCCTGCTTTCCATTTTACTTCTAGCTTGGGACTGAAAATGAGGTTGGTATAGGGGATGTTATGCTCTACTTTATTTTTCCATTTTCTGGACAATGCACACTTTTTCCATTGTAGTAGGCAGAGGAAGTGGCCACACATTTTTAGTTCCCTTTTTGGTATGTAAAAAAAGACTATGGAACTGAATGAAACTATGCTAACACTTTGCCTGATGTGACATGCTTTTTTCTTCCACAAGGTACACCAGTGCTCCCTAACTAATAGTAGAATCCAGATAAATGTGATAAAACATGATAAAAATAGAAGAAGGTTCTTTTGAAATTGTAATTCAAGGGATAGGGAAAGACTACTTCAGTGAGTCAAGGGGATGAAAGCAAAATATTATGTTATCATTACACTAACCACAAAGAAGGAGTCTGAAGGCCTGATGCTATCTAGCATCTGTTGGGACCCAGATGTTGGAATAGATCAGCTATGTTGACAGTTGGGCACACGTGACAGTGGCTGCGTGACTTCAAAGGAAGTCATTCTTGTGTGTAGAACTGCAAGGAAAATGTGTCATACAAAAGCCTAAGTAAGTGATCTTTCTGGAACAGATCATGTTGGTATTTTGGGTAAATCAGGCTATAATTAAAAAAAAAAAAAAAGGTTATAAAACCTTAATGAATGTGGTGGAATTTGGCACAAAGCCAAGGAAAAATGCTGTACCGCTGCTTTTTTTTTTTTTTTGGGGAAAGTGAAGTTATTACTGATGGGCGTGGGATAATTAGTATGTACTTCTTTGAAGCAGAAGTATTTTCAAAGGTAATTTAAAGCTTCAGGTAAATTGCATGTATTTTAAAAATGAAATGCCTTTTGTATTGTCAGTACACACGTTTGGCCAATAAGCCATCTAGGAAGGAAGAAGGCTTGTTGGATGAAGTGACAAGAGGGTACAAATCAGGACTCCGCAATACATTACACATTTCTTTTGTGACTCTTATTTACCTCTATTCCAACAAGCACTTGCAGCCCTGAAAGCCTACAGTATCCTCCTGGGCTTCAGCAAGAGAGGGGTGGCCAGCAGGGTGAAGGAGGGGATTGTCCCTCTCTGCTCTGCCCTTGCAAAGACCTGCCTGGAGTACTGTGCCTGAAGTCTCCAGCACAACAAAGATGTGGAGCTTTAGGAATGGGTCCACAAGGATCCAAAAGGAGGGCCACAAGGATCATCAGAGGGCTGGAGCACCTCTCTTCTGAAGAAAGCCTGAAGGAGCTGAGCTTCTTCAACCTGCAGAAGAGAGGATTCTGAGTAGTGTCACATTTCAGTACACTTCCTAGAGCCTCTGTGAACATATTTTTATTTTACTTAGAGTAAAATGCTCTCTTGGATAGGCAGCCTGCATGATTTAATCACTTACAACAACTTATGAGTCCCAGGTGACCCTTTCCACACAATCCTCTGAGACTGAGTCACTGATCAGCCAGCTTGTAAAAAGGTGCAGAACTGTTCACAGAATTTTTGGCCTGGTCAGAAAGTTTGTCTTTGGCCCAGATGCAAACAGAGACTTTTCAGAATGATAAATAGGAGATAAGAGAGGAGCAGTTATGGCAAGAGTTCTACTAGAGGAGTAGATGCATCATCAGTGAAAAACAACCAGCACTGTTCCAGCAAGCTGATGCTACCCAGATACATACAGAGCATATGCATCAGGGATCACAGGTTTAAAACAGTCCACTTCAGGAATACATCTTCAGAAATTGTCTAATTTTCTCACCGGGCCAGAGAACAAAAGGAAGAAGAACGAACATAGAAAATTAAGTTGGGTGCCAAGCAGTATCAGCAGAGCTGAAGTGCCAGATTTGCTCTTATCTAGGTGTACCCAAAGCAGCCTGGAATGATTGCTGCAGCTCCCACCCAGTGCCATGGGAACAGCTTTCTCATCAACGCTCTCTTTCCCCATTGCACAAGGAGGAACAAACTCCCAAGAGAGAACTTTTGGCAACAGGACACTTACAAGCAATCTGCAACCCAGCTAACTGTGTTAGGTAATTAATCAGAATGGTTTTATGTTGAAGGCTGTCGTGTAGTGACATTCATTGATACAATTAACATGAGCACACTAACGCTTAAAAAAGCTTAATCATTGCAAGTTCAGTGTTAATCATATATGAGCAAAAAGGGACTACGATAAGGGACTTAATTAGAAAAATAAGATATTACTAAGATCAGTTTGCCCTTCTAATTTCCAAGTTCATGAGATGGAAGGTAATTCAAACTGTTGGCCTTTTTACGTGCTAAACATGCAGATCATGACAGAATGTAAAAGGGATGTACATGTTTACTATATTTTCTGCTCCTAAGTGTCCCTCAGAAATGTGAGAATGCCACAACATGGCAGTGATTCATATGCCTGGCTTAGGCTTAGACATCTGCTTGTTCTGCCTTACCAGCTGCTGCTCTAAAATGCTGTGAAATGCTTATGTAGATGCCTTGGATAGCCCAAAGCATCTAAAATGGCAGTAGATGCCCGTGATTAGGTACCTAAATATCTCCTAGAGTGTCATTCATTGAAGTGGACAGGGAGATTAAATTTTCAAGTTCAGAATTTCAAGATTTATTTGTGTAACCACTAGCTATATATATCCTGAGTAATGAAACGACTGATCTCCATCTCATGCTTTAGTCAAGTCACGTTCTTAATATTCCATAACATACAGAAGAAAGCTACTTCTAGCATTACATGCAGTAACAGATCCTTTCCCTTTGCAACCCTGAATTATTTCAAATAGTCACTCTCCATTCCTCAGAGTTAAGAGTAAAATGGATGGTGACATTATCACTGAGCGAGAAGGAAAAGATGCATACCAGCAAGGCTTGCCAGTAGATTGCTAATACAGCAAAAGTTTCAATTTCTCAGTGAAGGGTAGGGATTATGTTCTGTGAAACCATACAGATGTTGAGAAGTTGCTGAGTGGCTGAGAAAAAAAAAAAAAAAGTAAAAGGAAAACCGCAAAAGCTGTTTTCTCTATCTATAGAAAAGATAAGTCTCCAAAGGTGTTTAGAAAATAACATACGTAATTCTTTCTATTGCATCAGCCACTCTAAGTGGTATATAACCAGTTTAGAAAAATATCTAATGGACTAAGCAGGGGGAGGCCAGAAATGAGGAAAGAGCTCTATTTTGCTCTATTTTGGTTCCAATGTAACATTTTCTATCTTTTTGCTTTAGTGCCATAAAGGTTGTAGAATAAGTCAGAAAAGTATATCAATATAAATAAATAAAACTATTTTCCAATCTTACTGCATATTCATGTTTAAAACAAGCATAAGATCTTTTCACTGTTTTATGTGGATGATCATCATCTCCAGATTCAAAGCAATAACCTGTTCCTGCTGGAACAGGAGCAAAATAGGAGACCCAAAAATGAGTCAGAGCCAGCAACTGCCAGGACTCTTTTAGGTGCTTGTGGAGAGTGGAGTTATTTTTACAAGTATGGTCTGCATTTTTCTACATGGATAGTCACGAGCGATCTCCTTCCTGAGGCATACTGTTCCTAAGTAAGGTAGGCCACTTCTAAACCCACCTGTCACCTTCAGACAAGTTAATTTTCTTACTTTGCAGGCTGAACTAAATCCACCGTGACTGGGCCTCCAGGTGAGGAGGAACAGCCGGGAGAGGACACCAGCAGGAACACACAGGAAGACAGAGAACCAGTGGGTAAATATACGCTGTGTTTTTTGTTTTTTGTTTTTTTTTTTTTTCTTCCCATGAACAAAAAGGATTCCACAAACAACGCCAGAAATATTTTAAAGCAGCAAATACAAGCTTTACATGGAATTTCTGTAAAGAATCTGAGAAAAATTTATGCTGCAGTTTGTCAAGTTCTGTGAGATAAAACAATGTCAGGAGAAAGGAAGATGTATGCTCAGCTGCTCTGAGAGCATGCTGATGATAGCAGTGAACACCCACTGCAGGCCCAGATATGACACACGCAGGCTGTCAGCTGGGGAGTAAACACCTCCCTCTTCCAGTATCTCTGGATTCATTTTGAAACAATTTGGTGAGTTGCTTCCAAAGGTTTTGTACGACCTTCAGAAATACTTGAAACCAAAAAGAGAAAGCAATTTGGCAAGCAACAAGGAGCTGTTCGAAACACACACACAGGCAAGCATCCTCTCCTGGGCTGTACACACACACTTTTCTCATAAAACGAAAGGCCTCAATCATAGACTAAGCAGAGTCATGAATTAAAGATGGGAGAAATCCATTAAGCCACATAGGCTGTTCCCGGAGTACAAGCCAGCTCAGCTGAGCTCTGAGTGCCCAACACATTTGCACCTCCCACTGACACCCAAGGGGCCATCACTGGATTTCTAAACATTCCCCAAACATCACTTGATATTTTGCTCTATCTTACCTTCAGAGTTTTATCTAAAAACTCCCTGCTGCATCCTCTTCTATCAGAACAGTTCTCCCTTTTTATCTTTATCATCTAAGAAAAGCAGGCTGTCACCTCTTTTAGTGATCGCTGAGCTAAGTTTGCCATAGTATGTTTTTATCACAAAGTATGAAGAAAACAAAGAATTCTCAGCGATTGAGAGTGAGACACTAGAGAGAACATTTGACATAAGTTAGCAATGTAGCATTCAGTAAAACCAAACCAATGCAAATCTGGCATGCATAAGAAATTTCCTTATATAAAGAAGAAGCAAGAGTTTTTCCCATGTATGTATCTAATATGGTGAACAAATGATTCAAGAAACATTTCCTCATCCAGCACTGATGTAATGAACTATATTCAGTTTTGGCGTGGGGGAAGGAAATCCTTGTTAAAATGCTTCAGAAGCACAATGATAAAAAAGGAAAGAATTGAGGACTTTTTTGAGGAAGATGCTTTCTTTTGATGAAAAAAATAGCACCTGCCCTTTCTGCTGGATTGGTCTATTTCATTAACTTGTCTTCTCATACTGGCTGTTTTATTGCATGTCATATGGATATGCCAGTCACTAAATATGTTCTTCTCAACTACAAAATGAGAGAGCAATAGCCAATAAATATTTTGTTGTGTGCCTGTCTGGGAGACAGTACACACAGACAATAACTTAAGGAGACAGGAAGAAGTGAAGAGCAAGAAAAGAGACAATGAGTGGAGGGAAAACATTTTTCGTGGAGAACTTGTATCAACTGACCTCTCTCATCAGTGGAGAGGGTTTACCAGAGCTGTTGTAATCAGACTGATGGAGCTCTTGCATACCAGTGAGGAATCTCTCTGTCAGCGAGGGAGAGAAAAAAGATGATGTAAGGGGCCTTTGTATCATTCTGTGATTCGTCTACAGTATTCATGTTTACTGATACAGTTGGTTAAAGTCAGTCAGGTGATGTACTTCCACAAAAGGCTGTAACGTGAAATAGCAACTTTGAAGGTTCAGGACTGATAAGGACAGCTTCAACAATCTTATCACAAGCTTAGAAAGACACAGGTCCTAGCTTGCTTTATGCAGCTCACCAGGAAACACTCCAGCAGAATGATGACAAGAATATATACTCAGGGTAATGAGTACAATGTAGTTGCAGTTCACAGTGCTTGATTATTTTTAGTTTCCAGCGTGCCTAAAAAGCAGGCTTTGAGACATTAAGAATCAGTAAAATCAGAACAGGATGCAATTTATCCTGGAAGGCCAAAAATGCTGGCCTTAAGATCTCTTTAATGTGATCTTAATGGCACTGTACTGACATTCATCAGATGTGAATTATTTTATTTAGGCGAACTAACAAAAAAAAAAAACAAAAAACAAAAAACCTTGAAAGCCACAGGGCCTGCACTGTGGTTACAAATGCGCACGATCCCAGGAACAGATAAGTGGCTGATTTGCTCCCAAATGTTCAGGATCTCAAAATACATGCACAGCGGGTGAGACTTTTTAATCTCCAGCCAAGAGTTACTATTTTTCCTATTTCTGCTACTAGGTAAAAATCTGCCTGAACGTTTTACAGCGTGTCATAAATTAAAGAACACCAAAGGGACCTTTTCTCTTTATTATAACAATCTACACCAAAACCACAGTCTGATTTTATATTGTAAATAAAACAACATATCTGGTTTCTAATTCCAGTAAGCTGAGCAGCTAGCTGTTAATATGGCTCTGGAAAAGGACTTCATGCATGATTTCAGAAGCTGAGTGTAGGTAATTGTATCTGAAATTATACTACTAAAAATACAGTATGGTGAAGGAAAGGTCAAATACTGGGTCTCGAGGGATGGAAGGGGGCCCTTCATCATTTGTTGCATGCTATTTTTAGAGTAGTGTTTCTCAAATTTTAGGTTACAACTAGGAAGTTATAAAAGGCTTCAAAGAGGCAATGGGTGGAAGCAGTTTGTAGAAGCTCCACTTCTCTAAGGGGACATGAGTGGGCTGCAAGACTTCTCTGGGTGTTTGCCTTAGCCAGGGAATTGATGCTACCTCTCATTGCTGGCATTGTCTTCATTCCTCCTGGGCAGAATTAATTGCATGAAAACTGAAGTTGAGAAAGACTGCTCTAGGGGAAGGTCTGACTCAGAAGCAGATGGAGTGCTCACCTATCACAGCCCTGAGTCTGGCACCAAGGTGAGGCCTCTGCACCCACCACGCAGGGGGCAGAGGGGAGGAGTGGTGGTGACTCAGGAGAGTTGTCCCATGTGCCATCTCTGCTGTAAGGCTGAGCCAAGGCCTAAAACAAGCAATCTGCTAAAGTGAATACAGAAACTCCCTGAATGCCACAAAGTAGGAAAAGCTGTTAAAGCTAACACGCAAATCTGTACGTTAGATACCTTTGTTTTTGTCTGTGCTACCTTGACGCCTACTCTGAGCTGCAGTAGTGACAATCACTCAACAAAGTGCTAAAGTACAGTGGTATTAAAGTGTGGCAAAACTGGAAATAGTGGGTAGCACATACCCAGCAGCTGTGCAAACTGGTCACATCCCCCAAGGGACTTAAAGAACTGAAAGCTGCAAAGTGGACAAGAGCTGACCCAACAGTTGCTTCACGGAAGGAAAACAGACTCTAAAATAGATTGGTATTTGCTTTAGGCATTTGGTGTTATAAATCATCCTGTTTATCCAACTCATTGGAATCTTCTCCCTCCCCCTTTAAAAACAAAAACAAAACAAAAAAAAAACAATACAAAACTGTTAACTGATCTGTTTGCAAGGAGGGAAGTTGGCTCATTTTGAGCATCAACACATAGATCAATTATTCCAAATTCCTGGCTGGGGGCTCAACTGATGTGCTTGTTATAATGCTCTGGATTTTGAGCACAGCTTGCAACCTGCCCAGCCCTGGCAGGAGGAGCTGTACCACAGCTACAAGGCTGTTGTGTAAAAGGGAGTCACCACTTTCCCATGACTGTCTCAGACAAGCCCAGTCTGCACGGAGCTCAGGGCTCCGTGGCAAGATGCATGTCATGATAGGGATCTTCCTTGCAGGGCCTGTTAAGGGGTTAAGAACTTCAACAGCACTTCTGGGCCCTGCCTGCCCGTATTCTTCCACCTCGTGAGCAGCATGATGGCAGGAGACTGATCACCTTATTCCCTGAGAAAAAGAAACTGCCATGCCTGTGAAGCAGCTCCTGTCATTCAGACCCCGAAGGGTAACAAAACTGCTTGGCCATACAGGTGCTGTTTGCCAAGTCCACCTGTACAATTCTTAAAATGCTTTGTCCTTCCTGCAGAAGCCATTCAGCTCTCTTAACTAGGAAGCATCAGAGACTACAAACTGCATTGACAGCATCTAAATGATGGGCTTAAATTGTTCTGTTAGCATCTTTTAGAGCAGGTTCTAGGTAATGTTTACATGACTGCCAAGAGTAAGCAAACAGGCGTGACCATTACTACACAAATATCCCACTTCTAAAAATAAATAAAAGCACTGAAAAATGTTCCTAGGGCGCATCCACTCAGATGTGGGTCTTTTGCCACATGTTTCAATTTGGTCCACATTTTATTACTAGAGAGAAACTGACACGCTGACTTCAAAGCACTTGGAACTTCCACAGGTTTTGAAGTCACAGCACAATCTGAAAATCTGCATCTTTCTCATCTTTAGCAAAAAAACACTTGAAACGCTGTTTTTGGATGTTTGCAAAACAGGGAGGGAATGTAACCATCTTGATGAACGTGACTTCACTCAGTTATATTTGAGTGGAAAAGCTTGACTTTAGAAGCACGTTAATGAGGCTTACTCACATTCTTTTAACTGATTATTTCCATATTTTTCCTGCTTAACAATAATATTCTTGGCCTGAAGTTCCTGCTATTGTTATTTTACCTGGCAAAATTAAAATTATAGTGTTAAGTTAGCAACATTTTTCTTTTCCTCAGAATTTTCTTATTTATTTTCTTAAGAACTATTGAGGGACTGAAAGTAGACTAAAGCCATAAAGCTACATGCATACAAGCTTATGTGCTAATTTTAAGTTCAGATCTGAAGCTTGAGGCAGATACTTCTTTACAATTGCATGAGGCGGCACAGGCTCTTGTTATCTTTCAAAGGCTTGATTAGATGCCAGTGTTATTAAAATATTCATTGACACATGCTCATGTGCCTTACATGATCACAGCATGCCCTTTGTATGCATGTTATACAGCAATGGACCTGCCACCAACCATGGATGCATCAATGCTGCACCATTTTGCCCAGTAATTTTAGGGACTTCTGAAAGCAAAGGACAATTCTGTTTTTCATAATGATTTCATCATGGATTCATAATGAAACCATGACTAGCTGCATTTGAAGATCTATCAGTAAGTAATCATCTACAGTTCCATTTCTAGTCTGGAACAGCAATCTACAGCTTTTCTAGAAAAAAAAATCTAATTATAATACTGTTAATGAGAACTTGGAAAATACGTGCTTTAGAAACCATATACACAAGCATGGAGAGCTAAAGGGAGTAAACTCTCTGCTAAGATCATCTCTAACATGTTTCTTTCAGCCACAGAGACCTTTCATCTATTGTAGAAGTGTAAGCATGAAAATCAGGTACTTCTGAATTTTTTAAAAAATATTATTTTACTTTTGAATCTCAATTGAGAATTGATGACACTTCTCCCCATAAGATAAGAAAGATGATGCTGTTGATGAGCAAATAAGTACCCTAATTGCTGGTCCACAAACTGTCCTGGATATTCAGCACCTCCTGCTAAAGAACCCAGCTGTCCTAACTGGATACCATAGCTACTAGACAAACGGATACATCTCTTGACCCCTCTTCTCTTAGTTATTTGCAAACTATTTGTTTAAAAGTGGAAGATTTTTTTTTAAACAAGAGAGTTTGTTTCATTTCAGGATATTTTATGAACCACTTCAGAGATCTTGATTTCATTCATATTGCCAAACAAGGTAGAGGAGGGAGCTGATTTTTATCTCTTGCTTGTCAATTAGTTCATTTTGACAGAAGACTTTCTTTCTGGCTTCTTTTAGATACATTAGTTCAGTATGTTCTGAAACCACTTACTGGTGGGCCCCACAGAGATGCAGGAAACACCTGGTTTGCAACCTCTCAAGGACTTGATAGCCAAGGAGCTCAGTATTGCCAGGATCTGAATAGCTACAGAAGAATTGAGGTAGTTGGCAGCTGAGCAGAGACTTTGAAGATTTAAATTTTGCTATTACAAAAAATGTCGACCTTTCCACATGATTCAGAAACTAGAAATGGATATAAATACCCTCAGATATATTTCAAGTACATTACAGATGAGGTCATCCTCTTGCTTATTGCTTTTCCCTATTTAACCTTCACCGACCGGTGACAAAAAAAAAGAAATTCAATTGTTTCTTCTAATTTAGCTCTTACTTTTAATAGCAAGGGCCAAGCTCCTGGTTCATACCACCTACCACAGAAAAGATGCTCACTTTTCTACGTTACGAGGGAAGCCTTCACCTCCACAACTAGTGAGTGGCAGAAAAGGAGAAAAATAATCATCATCTTCTGCTTTGTCTTTCCATAAATACAGGAGAATTTGTTATATTTAATATTATTTTTATGCAGCACAAAACACTTCAATTGCTTCCAATATCTGTCAGTCATCCTGTTCTTATTCTTATAAGAATATTTATCTCATTATTTTGCTTGTATGTATCTTAGACATCCGGACAGTCATGAGCACAAATAACCTTTACATTGGTGTCCAAAATCTGGATTAGTTAGTAATTTCTGAATATTGCTTGTTTGGAGCCAAGCTGGTTTCAAGAGAAAATAAGACCCTCTAGGACTCCGCATACATTATAACCACCACAGTGATTTTATGTTGAGGAACATGTCTTTCTCAGAGACTGGCTGCTTTAGAATGTTGTATATAGCTGTGTTCAATGCCAGCCAGTTGTAGATATGAAAGTTATAATAGGAGAATGCTCTTCATGATCTCACAGACCGACTGCTTTGATTGCACACTGTAGGTTGAATCTTTGAATATTTTGCACTTAAATGTTGATGCCTCACTACTTATCACAGAAATCAACTTTATGTGATAAGGGGATTTATAAAATATAGGTTCACCGCTAAAGCAATGCAGCAATGCACCAGTACTTGCTTGAGAGTAAGACTAAGTACTATCTTTTTCCTGGAGACCTGGCTCAGATTCCATGGTAAGCAGTCAAAGTGAATAGCGTTCACAGGAACAACAGAAATAGCAGGGAAAAAGTGAACAGTTCTGGAAATTATTAAATGTTCAGATAAAGTGGTTTATACAACAGGTAGAACTTAATAATTAAAAGTCAACTCCAAACTCGTACCCTGGATGAATAAAGCTGTTTTGATTTAGCATCATTTAAACAATCTACATGAAGTTTGTTAATCTTAGTTTAAATGTGTGAGCAGGAAATGCAGTTCCTCACTAGGAAAAGCATTTCATCTCCATAAGAGCTACTTGGGAAAGCCTTTCTCCTACAGAGCCTCGGATAAGGTAATGACTTCCACCAACAAACCACCTCAGCTTATGATGCAGTGAAATATTGATGGTTCTGATCGACCAGTATCTTACATGTTGAATCAGAAATAGAATTCCATAACGAAAAGAAAGTGGCTAAGTACAGAAATTATCTTCCTCATTCAAAGAGAACTGGACAGCGAGGTTTTACATTTCTGGGAACAGGCTGACCATGTGCCTTGAAGATATCTCTTTAACAAATAAAACAGACTATAAAAAGGATGGCTTGTGTGGTTCACATTATTGATTGATTATTTCCAGATGTTACTTAATAGATCTGCAGCCTTGTTAAATAACTTTCCTATTTTAGCTTGGGTTTTTTTTTTGTGTTGTGCAAGAAGAGTAAACAAGATGACTTCTGTGCAGAGTTATCCAGTAAGACGTGTGTCTTAATACCTTATAAGAATAGCATATTTGTAACCACTTAATGTCTTGTCCATTAAGTCACCAAACAAAATTTTAAGTCTGGTAACTGCAGAGGGAATTACAATGAAACATCTGCTTTAGAATTGTATTATCACACAAAGTCACCATACCGTACCTTAAAGAGTAATATCAGTAATTAGAAATCAAGTGTATTGTTTTCATAACTTAAAAATCAGTACTTACTAAATAAACAATGAATAGGTTACCAACTGAGCTCAAAACAGAAAATGCTTACCTTATTTTTTGCAACATCAACGTAGAGATCTAACCCTGCCAGAACTGTGAATTTACTGTTCACTAAGCAACGAATATAGAAGCCTTTCAACTGCTAATTGTGGCTACTTTTTACAATGTTTATTAATAAACTCATTTTCATGCAAGTTTGAAAGGAAAATACTAATTCCATGGGCAAATACACACTTGTTCACTACTCTAAATTATGTACATTGTATTTGCATCTAATATTCAGAAGTGCAAAGTCCACAGTGACATAAATAACAATAGGTTCATAAACTATTAGATGACAAGTTTCCAAAAACATTAGTAACTGCATCATAATATATCTTTTTGTATACTGTTGAAATCAAACATTTTGCAGTAAAAGAACATACATTTCCGCTACATTCAAGTGATTATTTTATTACCATATATTATGCCTTACAAACTTTATTGAAGATCAGCAACAGCGCTACAAAACCATACCTTAATGCAAAAGATGTGCTGCATGGTATGTGCAGGCATAGCAGATGAAAGATAAGACCTGGAAAGAAAAATGAGCTAGGAAAACTTGTACAAAAATGGATAGTAATACTGTCTAACACTGAGTTATATCTTACTTATAACAGACCTGAAGGACTAAGAGATCCAATTTAGAAACATCTGTGCACACTAGGTACAGTTTGGTGCAGATCAAGAGTGCACTACTGCAGACAATGTTGTACACATAAGATAATGCACAAAATAAGCTGATATTCATACAAACAACTAATTTGCTTACAGTAAGTAGGGCAGCACAATTGAAGTGCTGCATCCTTGGCACTTAGTGATAGGACAACATGTATTTGGTTAAACTAACGTAATAAAGAGGATTTACACTGGTTTGTAAGATGTAAAACATATTATCCCTTTAAACCTTCTTGTTTTACAGCATTTTCTTCTAATTTTCAAGTTCAAATTAAAACATGATACACTAACTAGATATGGAAGACATTTTAGATATTGGTTTAAAGCAAGATCTTACATAAAAAATGACAGGGCGACTAAGTAATTCATCAAACGATGTTGATCAAATTTGTTACTGATATCTTGTGCTGACAATGAAGTCTGAAACACTGTTGTTTGTCTTTAAAAAGCAACCTTGTATTAGAACTCGCAATCTCTTTATGGTCTTTTCCTGAATGATAATTTATTCTTTAATGTCCCTTTCATATATAGTAATTTCACTTAAAAGAACTGAAGTCAGTCCTCTGAGAAGCTGTAACTAACTTAAGTTTGGCCTAGGATATAATATCCCAGAATGAAAGATATGCTCTCCCAGAAAGAAAGCATGTTTCATCTAAGAAAGCATTCCAATTCAAAGTGATTGTCTTTGTATTAAACAATGTTAACACCCATCTGGAGGGAGCCTATTTACTTTTGCCTGCTTTAAACTGGCTACATTGCCACTTTATATTATATATAACAAATGTAATAAAATATTAAGATGTAATGATGTAACATTTAAAATTAACTGGTTTAAGATATTTTACAAAGACATTTTATTATATATGAACTACACCACACGCAAGAGTATGAAATATTTTGAACATATACACATTTTTGTATTTTCATGTAGACTATTATTTTCCACCAAACATTGGTGTCTACAATTCGAAAAATCCTCTCAGGAAAAAAAGAAAACAAAAACCAGAATGATGTTTTGTCGGTGTTTTTTCTTGTTGTTGTTGTTACTGTTTTTTTGGTTTTTTTTTAACCTTTTGAAAATCAAACCAATAAAAAGCAGAATTTCATTTTCATATTTTGCACAAAGCTCTTGAAGTGGATCCAACATACGTTAAAGGAATAGCCTCTCGGTCCGTTGCAGTGCAAGTTGCTAGGAACAAAATTTTAACCCAAACTGACCCCTTCCCCACTATGAACATTGAAACCTGTGGTCAAAGTGTCAATACCACTCATTATTGAGACTCCTTTCCCCCTTATTTAAAATGCAAATCTTTTCAATATCCATTTTAATGAAAGTATTTGCATAGAGCAGCCTTGCATTATTTCTAAAGAACATTATGAGTGTTTTAACACAAGATAAGGCACATGTTTTTCAACATTAATAATCTAAAACTAATCCTGAGGAACTGCTCTTCCCCCTCAGCAAAATCTGCTTTTTTAACATACCCTGTATTACCTGAAGAAAGCAGAAAAGCAGTACAGAATAAACCAAAACTCTTTTGATGAACTAAATTCAGAACAGTAATAGCTCCTGATCATAGTGTAACAAATTCATAGATAAAGAATTAAGTCATACTCTAAATAAATTGTTTTGGGGGGGAGAAAAGGATACAGCCAGTAGCACTGTAGATGTTAGATAAAAGTTCACAGAATATGGATGACATTTATAGTGAGTTTTGCTAAGACAAGCTCCTGTCAGAAACAAGTAGCTAAACTGTGAGGCACTTAAGGTTGACAAGAAAAGGAGGAATGCAGGGGATCTGTTTCATAGAAAACCTGAAGTTGCATATCATATCCTTGTATTAAGCCTTCTATTAAAGTGCTAGAAATGGAGACTTAAAACAAAAGGATTTACATATAAAATAAGTGATTAAAGAGCTTAGTATGCATTAAATGAAGTGCTTTTGATTCTCATTAATTCAGAGCTTTTTAATTTTTTAATTTTTTTTTCATGAAGTCCGGAAATAATCCAAGTGTGAAATTATCTTTCTTGTGCCAATGATGCTATTTGTAAAGTGCCCAATTATTTTTCTAAATAACAAAACCATTTGCCTTATCTTATGTTGTATAGCATGACATAGTCTTTAGTACATATGTAATCCATATCACAATGACACAGTCAGTCTGATGGAAAACAGCACGTGCATACTTTTAAGTCAAGAGTTTTAATTCCACCTGCCACCCTAAAAAGTTAGGGTCTTGGATTACATATCCACCAGTACATAGTGCAATCAACCTCAGTTTTTCAAAATCTAATTTAGCTGTTGAACTCCAATGTTGAAAGACAGACTTATCAAGCTTTTCCTCAGAGCAGCCTGATACCCAGACAAAATCACAGATGGAGCTCTAGATCTGAATTACATAAATCCACTAGATGCCAAATCTGGGAAGGATCTGGGCTCTGCTGGATGATGAACAGGTTGAAGATGTGTGGCAGTCTGTGAATTACTTATCACATCTAACTGAGAGGGATATGCTTCATTTACATTTCCTCCATTGAAACCATTTTGGAACTGGTGGGGAAAAAAAGAAGAGAAGATAATATAAATGGTTAGTATGGAAAACTGATGCATTTTATCTTTTAGAATCTGCCTGAATGAACAGATTGGATAAGCCCATCTTAAAATACAATCAATAGCTTTAAAACTGTGTGTTAAACTAAGGGCTTAATCACCAGTGAAGCCTACTCTTGCTGAAGTTGGTGAGAGTCTTGCTTCAGGTGAAGGAAATAAACACCATCATTTTCTAAAGCATAATATAGTTTCCATTTGTAGAAAGCAAAGTCTGAGTATGTCTAAATTCCAAATCCAGCTGTTACATTTAAAAGCAACCTATTTACATAGATTCATGTCTGCAGTGGGATATAGATTTACAGCTCTTACAGGAATGCATATTCAGTCCTATTTGCTCACTGAAATGTATTGCATTCAATCCACAGGCTAAGCTATCATAGGGTGGGCTTTCTAACAAATGGTCTTCATATTGACAACACCAAATAATAGCAATGAATGGGTTTCATCAGTCTTGACATAATTGTTCATAGGATTATTTTAACCATATGATGTAATGCTTCCTGTCATGCTATGAAAAAATATTTTTTTCTACAAAATACTCCATTCGTTCATGCAAAGAAAATAAAAATATTTCAAACATTTCCATTATCCCTTTGGGAGCAGCTTACATTGGAAGTATTCGTTCATTCACTCAAGTTTGTCATTAAAATGTACGTTATACATTCACTCATTCATCTATCAAAACATGCTGGTTTTGTGGAAACTTCTTTTGTTCCTGCTGGGCAAACATGGAAATTTGATAAAACATGCAGTTGTTCTTCTAAATTCTTAATAACCAGACTACAGCTGTGTGAATTATGCTTTAAATCAAATATGTCGTGCTCATAAAGATAGAATAACATAAGCTAGAATAACTTCTGGAAGAAGTAGACCACTTCAATGCTAATATGAGAAATGCATTTATTAAAATAAAATTTCTAACAGAGTTCTCAGCACAGAATCAAGTAGTCACCATGTTTTCTCTTGTTTAGTAAAGGAACACTAACCTTAAATATGCCATCAGTTTATCCAAGGCCTTTCTGCCCACTGAAACATTTTTGGTGATGGAGACTACGCTGGCTATTTTCCTAATGTAAATGCATGAGTTCAAAGAGTTACGGTTGGTACCACAGGTTAATCACAAGTTAGGCAGAAGATGAAGGCAGATGATCACAACAGATTCTTTCTAATCCCACTGTTTTTTTTGTGTAGAAACCAGGAGGCTGAGGAAAGGACAACAATCTGCACTGGCAGAGCTGCAGTCCACCCACTGTCCAGCCTCTAGGTGACATGAGGAGGGCAGACTCAGTCCTCCACTCTGCCCAGCCCTGCTTTTGCTGTGCCGCTGAAGCTCAGGAAGCGACACCTGCTATCCACTTACTCACAGACTTACTGCAGTTACCAGTAGCCAGTAAAGTCAAACCTAATTTACTTATTATCGTATGTAGTGATATATTCTTCCTACTTACAATAAATAAAAGTGCTTTATTTGCAATCATGGCTTTGGTGCAGATGATGCTTCACAACACTACAACTTCAAGTGCAGCAGCTTTACTTCTAACTTACTACTTCCTATGAATGTGCTTATTTTAAAGTCCTACTATCTCCCTCTGATATCTCTGCAGTACAAACATATGTAAATACTGGGTTGTCTTTTCCTGCACTAAGGACAATTCTAGGTAAAATGAAACTTTCTTTGCATTTAAACATTTTTCAACAACTTGCAGAGTCTTACTTTGCACTCAGACCATAAAAATGTTAATTGGCAGATGAGAATAAAGGTCAAAACTAAGTACAGACTGATGCAAAAGGATACAAAAGGTTGTAGGTTTTTGTTTTGTTTTTCTTTTGTTGTTTTGGGGGATTTGGATTTTTCTGATGGTTTTTCATTTTGCGTTTTTTTGTTTTGGTTTGGCTTTATTTGACCAGTATGAAGCCTTATGGGTTGCAGAAGACCATGCTATTTGTTTTAGGCCAGGCAGTTTCTCCACCCATAAGTAAGCTGTGGATCTACTAAGACTTGGAGATAGCTGTCAGCTAGCTACAACCACTCTTATGGAAACAGTGTAAGGGGAATAATTCTTTTTCATCTCATCAAGAAGTGTGTGACTCTTTTAAGCTATGTGGACAAACATTCAGCAATTCTCTTCAGAGGTAAACAGGACCTGACATGCAGAAGGGTAGCATCAATTCTTCATTAGGCATCCGCTTATGCAATGCTATCCAGATCCATAAAGCATGCATACATCATAGCAAAATGAGTGGAAATTGCCTCTGAACACTCTGACTAAGGCTACATTTTCACAAAAGGAGCCTTTGTTCATGCTTTTATGACAACCAAGTTAAAAGCAACGTTATTTTGGCAGTACGCTATTTCAGTAAATACAAAGTAGTAGGAACTCATTTAATGTATTTACTGTCATAGTCATATTTACTGTCTTAGTCATTAGTCAAATGGAATTATTTATTTATTTATTTATTATTGGAATTATTTAGGTACTGGCTCATCAAAAGTTATATCAGCATAGTTTTTAGGAAAAAAACAATTTTTTAGCCCTGTTACAGGGGTGAACTTGGATGAAAAGGAAATGCTTTGCAGCCCTGTTATCAAGCACTATCTTAGATTAATTACACTGGCCACAGTTCTGCAACAAACACTCAAGTGCTGTGCAAGCCTGTGCCTGCAGCTTGTCAAAGAACTCCCATGATATTTCAGCCCTTGGACATTTTCTGAACTGCTTTAGCTAAACTTACGTAATTCAGTAATTAGATTTTTTCCACAAATTAAACAGTTTTAAGAACTGTATGTTTTGTAGTTGTATTATGCATACCAAAAACTGGGTATGTTCTACTTGCATTCCTCACTGATGGCCTGTGTAGGTTAAATGACAATTAATATTTTAATTTGGTAAATGCTTATACACACGCAGAAGCATTTACAGGAGGATCACTACTTTACCACATAAACTCATTGGAGTAAAAAAAAAAAAAACAAAAAACAAAACTGTGCCTCTGTACTCAAGCAGCATTAACAGAAATAAAGACTATAAATTAAAAGACCTCAGCAATGGCTACGCAAAAATCAGGAACTGCTTTAACAGCTAGACTTTTTTCTTCTTTTAATTTTAAAATTAATCTTACCCATGAAAAACTACACCTAAAATTGTATTTTGTGCTAGAGCAAGACTTCTTTTCTTCTGCTTTCATTTCCACTTTCTGTAGAATAATGTAAAAATGCAAAAAAAAAGTCAATGTAATTATTTTCCCCCCTTTAGCCTTCAGCAGACTTAAACAGTAGCTTGAGGAACAAGCTGACTTTTCCTTACATCCACACTACAACAATATCTAGATACATTTCCAGACCCTTACAACATATTTCATGAAGATGAATCTGTCAGACAGTATTGCTGACATCATCCTGTTCCCCTAAAAACATACACAAATTCCAAGCTTTTGACCAACCTGCTTCTCCCCTCTCCCTTGCTCCCACTGGGAAAATTACTGGTAGGTACAACATACCAACTCCCTAGTGCCAAAGAGAGCTACCAGGATGCAGATACATATATACAAAGCCTTGATCAAATGCAACTCAGTTCAGTCTCATGAAAAGAATAAAAGCAGGACATTCACTCACTGATAACCCACAAGCTTCAAACTCAGCGACTCAATTATGACAAACTGCATCCCAGCAGCCATCCAAAACAATTAAAAATGTGATTCAAAACACAAGCAATGTGACAATGCTGTTTACCATACCTTGTTTAACAACGTTTGCTGATTTGCCATCATGGGATCATATTGCATTTGATCCATGCAGTTTGGCTGTGCTTCTTGTGTGCACTGGTACATAGAAACAGCACCTGCATAACATGTTTGAGGGGTTAGCATAACCGACTCAGAGTTTATCCCACAGTCAAGATTTTCAGGGACCTGCTGCAAACAACCAAGAAAATCCTCCAAGTTGGAAGAAGCAGAATAGGCTGATCTGTCAAGTCCTGCTATAGGGAAATCCATTTGGGAAAAGTTAGAAAGCTGTGGCATCATTGCTGTGGGTTGCTTGTAAGGAACAAATTCTTGCCTGCATGCATAAGGTGAAGTGTTTACTTCTGATTTGTAAGAAAACTCAGCAGCTGTGGCTTGCATGCCAGGGAACGTGTATTGCTGGGGCTGCTGCTGTGAGCAAAGAGGCATGCTGGTGCCAGAGCTCCAATTTGTGAGCATCCCATTGACTTGCATATGTTTCATTTTCTGACAGAGCTGATGCTGTTGCTGTTGTTGCTGCTGCTCCATGAGCTGTTTCTGATGCTGATGAATTTGATGCTGATCTAATTCTTGCTGTACCAAGCAACCAGTATTCTGGACCAGGGGCTGCTGCTGGTTACAGCCTAAATATAAGAAGTCAGACTTATTTAAGGAATCCTGCACATAAGTCAGGATTTCATCAGTTATGTCGATGTCCCCAATATCATCCATACCAGATAGTTCAGTTTTAAAAAACTCCTCATCCTGCTGAATACACTTTAAATCTTCAAAGTCAATACCCAGATTTTTCATGATGCTGTACAAATCATTTGTTTTGTTATCTTGAAAGAGGGCTGCACTGTCTTCAGGAAGTGGCACACTGCTGTCCTGGGAACACTCCATTAGTTCCTGCTTGAGAACATTGTGACTTCCAGCAGGTAGGAGACTATCTGTCCAATCACTGCTAACACCACCACTCAGTTCATCCCTGCTGTCTGCAAAGAAGTTCCGCTCAAAGGAAAGTTTGTGTGATGCTGGAGGACAGAGATACACAGACTCATCTTGTCTTAACATGGCACCCAGAAGGGAATTTGGATCCACAGAATCCCCGTGTAATGTAGTTTTGCCTCCTTTTCCTGTGGTGGTTTTACTCCTTGGCTGAGAGGCATCCGATAAGCTGGACATGGGGAAAGTTACCTCATATAACACAGCCTCACCAGTGGCAAACATGAAGGGCAATTTCATGTTACGCTTCCGTAGATGTTCTGCTCCTTCTTCATCTCTGAAAATAAATCGTGTATATAGCATAATACTGCAGCACTCAACAGTTATACAGTAATCTTTTTGTCCCTTGGAATTTATATAAAAAAATAAACAAATTATTCTATTGGAAGACATTTTTCAAATTCCTAGCTATTCCAGCTCAACTTGACTCAATGAGCCAAGGGGGAGATTATGAAATAAGGAGCTTATGGCTGTAATACGACCTTTATGTATTACATTTGTAATTAAATCTAGATAGTATACACTATTTTCTGTGCATTAGTAGCTGAAATGAATGCAAAGTGGCCTTTTACCATTTGTTGTGTTTTTCTTAACATAGCATAGCAAGTAAATGAATACTTCAACAGTGAAACATTAATTTTCATCATTTTACAAACTCCTCTAGTTATTTTACCTATAATCCTAAATTCTTTATTATATTGAATTCAATTAAGCACCAAAAGACCTTACCATATATTTTTTGCTGTTTCCTCCACATAACTGCTGCTGGGATTTTTGATCTTTACTAATGAGAATTCTGAATTAAGTATACTTTAGTTGGAATAACTTGGTACTTGTACTACTACTCTTACTATTTACATGAAATAAAAATGTCAAAGATCTCATACCTAAACAAGAACTATGTCATACAAGTACTGAAATATCAAAATCCTTTCCAATGTTTGTTAGGAAATAAGGAATTTTTTCTTTTTTCTTGAAGTTCCAGATTTAAAGAACACTTATTTAAAAGTGAAGAACTACTTTCTGAATGTAAACAAGATCAATTAAAAATGTTCAGTTTCTGAAGAACACTACTTTATACAACGATGACTCACGTAAGAGGTCTTTGCGTGGCAATGATGTAATCTGGTCTTCCATTTTTATAGACAAGGCGTGCATTTGCCTGTACCCAGGCCCACCGATTTTCTTTGGTTAGAAGCCTGAAGACAGTCATTCCACTTTCACCTGTCTTCATCACTAGAGTTAAAGAGTAAACATACTATTTACTGTCAAGTGAAGTAAAATAGGAAAATCTGGCTTGTCACAAAAGTAATCCCATTCTGCAGAGCAATGTACAATCTCACATCCTCAGTCACTCATTTCTGTAAAGCACAAATAATGTATTCCTAGTGCAACAGGACAATCAAACACTTTTTAAAGTGTCTATTTTAAATTATCAGTAAAATAAAAGCAATAAAAGCCAAAATTACAAGTAATTGTAAGATATCCATATCCATAACATAACGACATCCTGAATACAAGGAGACTAAAGAAACAAAAAAGCTTTCTAGGAAAAAAAGCAACAAAATCTCACGAAGACATTTTTACACCTTCCAAAGACAAATATATTACAACTAACAACAAAATAAAGAAGTCCACCAAATAGTTACTTATCAAACACAGTACTCTTGCACATTGTTATCTAAAACAAATCAAGCCACCAGACTCAGTAACAGAAATTTATAAGACACTAGCATGCTAATCCAGAAAGTAATCATAAAAATTTATCAAAAGAAACCTATTACTTCCTAATAAAAAAGCAATCTTTGAAATATTCCCTAAGCCCAAAGGAACTTGCTGAATAGCAGAAATCAGGTTGAGCAGAGAAGGAAAAGAGCAAGATGTGACAGAAACTGAAAGTTAGAACCAAAAAGGCTCTAGATAGGAGTTTTAAATATATATTTTCATTGAGTATAAATTCTTGCAAAGAGCAAAAGATCACGTAAAATGAACAGTATATTTTTTCTTAATGATGAGAGAAATTTAAGAGTACTTCAATGTTTTTACTGTGAATACATGACTTGATTTTTCATAGCCTTTCTTGAAGAATGGAGCTTACTTCGGACATGATTTTCAGCACAATAAAGCATATCAGCTGCATGAATGAACTGGTATCCTGTTCCTCTCATACACAGCTCTGCTTCAGTGTATCCCAAGACAATCTTTCCTCTGGAAGGTAAGAGCAAAAGATTGCAACATTGCTGATGAACCATCTCACTGAACAAATGCCAGGCAAGATAATTATGACTAGAACATTTTAGACGTAAATGTTACCTACATTTTGCTGCAATATCAGTTGTATGCAGAAACATGAGTGTTCTAATAAAAAATGCAGTTAACAAATCATAAAATTTTTACCAGTTGGCTTCAGTGACTAGAAACAGGTTTGCAAAATTGTTAGATCATTAAATAAAGATGCATATTACAGTTCAGCTACACTCCTAAATTCCAAACTTTTGAACAAATGACTATACCACTCACCATATACTTTTATAACAGCCAGCTCCCATTTGTTTCAATGAAATACACTTTCTACTAGGCCTCATCTCACTGCATTTACCTATTTTTACTTCTTGCATGTAGTATTAAGTAGGGGCCTAATTTCAGTTATGCAAAGCTGTAGAGTTTATTATTTGCAATTTTTCAAAATTATTCAGGGCCTTGGGCTTGTATTTAAGCTTTCCAAGAGATACACCACAGAAGTACAGGCAATAGCTGTCAGGATTGACCATGAATAAAATGCAATACTTTACTGTACATCAGGGAGATGGAGAACTTTAAAGAAGTTATGAGAGTGCAATGAGATGCATAGAAAGATATAGAAAAAATGAAGTAATAAAGAGTAGGAAATGGGATGTGTGGTGATCCAAAGGTAGAAAAGAATGGAAAAAAATAGGAAACAGGAACAATAACTGAACTGTAAAACACGACAAAAATTGAAGGCTTCCAGCAATGTATAATGAAAATAAAAAGAGAAAATTAAAAGCTTGAGTTAACACTTTGTTATCAACTCTCACTTGTAGCACCTCAGAGAACTCAAATATTTTGGTTTATCAGTACAAATAATATTGAATAATTCAACTCTAAGTTATTCCCTAAGTATGAACATAGGAAATATCCCACCAGAAATGACTCTGGAAACTCAGCATTATCAGTCAAAAATAGGAGGAAGGGAAGAAGAAAACATTTTTCTTTTATATAAGGAATCACCTCAGTGGGCTTTGTGCTATGATGATACATAGTTACCTTGTGTTGATCTAACAATGCAAAAACTTTCCCAGTTTTCAAAAAGGAGAAAAAGAAGTGTTTGGAACCAGGTTAAAGTCGTAGTACAAATTGACTTAATTTGTAGTGAATAACATTTCAACTGCATTTCACATCTATCTGAACAGAACAACATACACAGAGCCAAAAAGAAACACTTATTCTATCATTTCTAAAACCAGGCTTCAACCAGATGAAACAAAATTTTTCTTCTCCAATTTTTTAGTATATTATGTGTTATTGCAGATTAAATGAGACTGGTGTTTATTTTATTTTATTTTTTACTTTTTTAAAAGATTGAGAGTAAGAAACCAACACATCTTTCCAGAAAGCACACCAAGTAAACTTTACTTCTCTATGTACTCTCAGGGCTGTAAAGAAAAACAATAACAAATTCTAACTCAGTGTTGACTGAAATACTAACTAGCTTTACATTTTAAAGCCATACTTGAAACTCATCAGCAAATGGGGGAACGCTATGCAGAATAATTTACTTACTTTGCATCACAGCCAATAGGTGTGAAATCCAGTTTGTGTTTTGTTCTGAAGATGAAGTTTTTGGTTCGTATCTCAAGGATGGAAGGTGGTTGCAGGGGAGTAGCTACTGCAAACAGAGCCAGCTGAGGAGACAATGCAGTACCATCCTTCCCTTTCTTGTTTTGTCCGTGGAGAAACTTTAATCGTCCTTGAAAATTCATAGCCTTAGGATTATGAAAAAGTAATTGTTACAGGTTGGAGATATTTAAGATGTGGATATTTCTGTTACTAAATAAAATATATAATTGCAGGTTTTTTTAGACCCATCAGATTCAAGATTTATAGCACGGCATACACAAAAGTTAGATAGTAAGTTCTGAGTACTATTGTTATTCCTCTTAACATACAACTTAAAGATACATGAATTAATATACTTACTAAAAAAAAAGAACTAGTGGGAAGGATGTTCTCTGAAATAAATACATAGAAAAGCAAATGTCCTTTGAGATTTTAAAATTTCTAATGAACATGGTATTATACATATTTGCAATTAATATAACTTTTCATTTATTTCAGACACTAGCACATTATATGCAATTATGCACAACTGCAAAAATCTTATATAAGCAATTCTATTTGTACAAAGTCACTTAGATCATAAACTCATATATTTCGTTTAAAATCCACGGTATTGAAAACAAAGCGGATACAGAAAAAAGAGCAAGTGCAGTAAAGGAAAACCATAGTTCTGTTGATTACTGCAACTCTATAATTTCCTTCATTTCTAGATACTCAACTGAAATAATCTTTGTGGTGGTTTGTAACTCATAAACCATGTAGTGCTCCACAAAAAATTACTCATACTTTACATAGAAAACTAAGCCATGAAAAATGAGAGAATTTGCCTCTAGTTGCAACATGCTAAATGGGAACCTAGAAATACAGTCTTTGTTATTTAGTGTCACTAACTGAAATATACTGGGTCAAACCCTCACATATCAACAGTAACTGTAATGAACTGCAGTACATATTGTAGGCACAGTGTAGATTCAAGCACGCGTGGAAGTTTTTACATAACTCCAAACTCACCAGAAACCCAGATGAGTTATCCAGGAGACATCGTAATCTGCAGATGAAATTCCTTTCCATAAAGGAAGAATTCTCTGGAGGAAGTTGGTCTGGGTTATAATAGTTTGCTGGCTGTGAAAAGCCATTATCTCCTACAGGAAGGGATTATTTATAATGATTATTTTTAGAAGAACACCTAGTGAAGGCTATCTATAACAAATCATCTTCCGCCTCATAAACAAAGCCTTAGGTCATGACCTGAGCAAGAACAATGTAAACTGGAAACATCCTCAGAACTTATATCAATTACAGCACTAAGTTAAGTATCACTTCTTCTAACTGGATTACAGTTTAAAGGCTACAGTATTTTAAAACTGAAAACAATTTAAAATTGAAAACAACCAAAAAAAAACCCCAGCAAACAAACAAAAAACCCACATTATTTTAATTGGCAATCTAGATTCTGAATCAGTTGCAGAGAGCAGATCTGCTAGAGAATATAGACCCATCGCTATAATGACAGATCTTCCACTGTGAAGGAGACATTCAGTAACAGTAACTCCTAAGAACTGATTATTCAAATGCTCAGTAAATGGTATCAAGCTGTGAAGCTATTGCTCTCCAGACACTCAGCTGAAAGCTGTTGGGAGCAATAAATGAAGAGGCAACTTTAGAGGATCACTACAATAAATCCATCTGAGCACCTTTTGTATTAGATGCCAAAAAATAAAATAAAATAAATAAAATAAAATAAAATAAAAATTAGTAGTATTCCACAACTAAACAGTGAAAATATTTCTCCAGGACAGTGCTGATCAACAAAATGTCATAGTCACTGCTCCAAAGCTCCAGAATCTGGAATTCTCCTGCTTAGAATAAATAATAATAAAAAAATAATAAAACAAATGACAATCACATGACTAACCACTAGGATTAACAACCTGATTAGTCTTCTGCCACTTTAGGATAAGCATGTGTTGCCAAGTGGCATTTAGGAAACAGACTTAAACATTTGGAATATAAAGTAAAAACAGAAGGCAGATCAATAAACTGCTGATAGAATACACATGTTCTGTATGAGGCCACATAGAGACATCAGAGAAAGTCTACTCAAAGCAAATTTTGCAAAGCAATCTTGTTTACAATACACATTAAAATTAAAAAAAGCCTAAGAAAGCTCATTCCTGAGTAATTCATAAACATACACAAATTAAGAAAAAAAAACAGTGTAAAGCATTGCTTTAAGAGTGCTGTATCTCCGTAATTTTTAAATTAGTCCATATACTCTGAGAGAACTGTTTACCATGCATGTACAAATACCACTACTGCAGAAAGATCCTGAATTGACCTTCTAGACTTTGAGACAGATTCAGAGATTGTATGCCACTTGCTCACCCACCACACTGTTCTCTGAAACACAATTCCGTCTTTTGGACAGCTGGAAAAACTTACAGACAGGCTACGTGTTTGGTACAATGACAGATCCATCACGACTAACTGCCCGTTCAGTTTAATCTCTTGTTAACTCAAGGGACTGAATTGGAGACATATGACATCGTTGATGTGCTCAAGCAAGAGGCCTTGCAAACTAAAGGCAGTATAAATCTAACAGGAACGCTGAGTCACCCAGCTCACTAGACAACAGCATTACAACACTCCATTTTTTTCTTAAAAGAACAACTGTGCAAGCTCAATTTTTGATGAACAGATCTCAAGTCATGGAGGAAAAAAAGAGCCTTAGTTGATAAAGCAAAGGAGAGGGGAAACCGTGGAATTACAGCCATAAGCAGAACTGTATGTTAGCCAAGGTCATTATTATGAGCTGAGCTGATCCTACAGATAAGGACATTCAGATTCAAGATAGTAGCCACCTGATTTTGATATTAGAAAAAAACAAACCCAAATTCCTCTGTCACACGGACAGCTCTCAGCAGGTAAAAGCAAACTTACTTCCTTACATCCTACTGCTGCAGATTTTTTTGTTTCATTTTTTCTTTTTGAATTGCTTAATTGCAGGTGAGAATTTTCAACACTTTCGTATCTGAGGCATTGTTTCTCCAAGAGGTGCTGAAATGAATCAGATGCTCTCCAAAGAAGCAAGCAAGGATAGTGAAGAAAGGGGCAAGAAACAGTTTGTAAATTTCAGCTCATTTTTCAAGAATACCAACTCTGACAGCCCTGAAAAATCTCTGCAAACACATTAGTTAAGGTTTTTTCTAAATAGTTAATGCACTGCATTTATCAGTACTGATATTTCACAAGTATGAGCATGAAGTAAGCCCTTAAAACATATTTTCTTCTAAGCATTCCTAATATCTGTGTCCCTTTGCTATTGGCAGGATCAGCTACAACTGAGGAAGGTGTCAGCTAGTGAGGCAGAAATACTACAGTCCATTTGAGAAAGTTAATGCCCTGAAGCAGATATTTGGGACTGAAAAATCAGAATCTTGCAAATTTCTCTGAGTCAGGGCTGGGAAGCACGTCTAGGAGGCCTAGGAACAGCTGAGGAAACCCGTGGTCTAGCAGCATACCAGAGCACTGAGAAGCAACCAGGCTAAGCTAACTGGAGCATAATTAGTTCCCAGACTCAGACTGGAATCCGTGATTAAGCCTGAGCCCAATTATAACATATCTATAAATATCTACATAATTTTTGCTGGATGCATTTAAAAGAAAGCAGATTTAAATTAACAAAAATGGGTGGTTCCTTATGATCATAGCATTTATCCTTTGTTATGAATCTACATTCAGTTTAAAAATCCTCAACATCCAAACACTTTCCACTATTTGAGGCATGAAAATAATTCAGCAGCTTTTAGTAAGCTAGTAACACAAGGTACAAAACATACTTTTGTTTGTAATCCTGCTCAGCATTTGCAATACTTCCATTGCTCAGTAAAATCTGATGCTAAGTCAGGCTGGTATCACAGTATTCAAACACCACCTTTTCATACTGAGGTAAACAGAAATCCACCACACAAAGACATAACTTCTGAGTGGCAGCAGCTGTTTCCTACACTAAATTGCAATATTAATTAATTGCATAGAATGTTTTCCATTGGATTTTGTGTAGATTGATCCACTGACAATGTAAGCGTTGTCCACTAAAAGCAAAACTGAAATATGCTTAGCTCTGTGCCAAACAAATAGCATCAGCTGGTTTTTTTTGTTTGTTTGTTTTGTTTTTTTAAGATTTCTCTGTCAAATCATGGCCTTTCTCAACTATAAAACAGTAAATGGGTAATTGTTAAGGGTTTCAAATTGCTTTAAGAATGGTTAATATATTAAAACAACAACTTTTTTTATGGATTAAAAAAACCTATGATCAAATAGTAACATATATATTTAAACAACTGTTGTGCAAAACGAAGTATTACAATTGTCTCAACAGTTTTGTCATCATTGTCAGGCAGATTAACACATCACATGGCACATAAATACCTGTAAAAACATCTCTGCTTTTATCTCTGCATGCAACATATTTTTCCTCAAAGGTTTCCCAATATTGCAGGTCACATAAGGATCAGTCATGATAACATATGGCAATCTAAAACTAATATGCATAATTCTTGGTTGTAAAGGCTCTTTTATATTGTCTTTCTTTCCCAACAGAAGCAGTTATTTACATGGTAACACATGTAGCATAGTAACAGACGTGGATGAGCAAAACTTTTCCACAACCAGGAAAGCACTACTCCATAACACCATAACACTTTAACTAGTATTAGTCATGGAATATATCTACCAGCCTGAAGTGCTTTAAGAAGCTGTCATACCCTACTGTCTGCTGGCCATCTTAAGCTAATACATTTAGTGTCGTAATCTGTTATCAGGAATAGCAGATGTGAAAGGGAGAACTTTACTGCAGAGAAATTCCCATTCATACAGTGATTAAGTATGAGGTATAACTGAGCATGAACAAAGAAGAAAAAAAACCCCACAACTTTCTACATTTATTATACCACCAAAAGAAATTGCCCTATTCTCGCTGTTTGCAACACAAACTTGTACAGTCAACTGCTTTGCTATTTTCCATGGTAATTAAATCAAACAAGATATTCAGTAATTCTTGCTTTAAATTAAAGTGTTTCACTGTAGAGCAAAATTAGTACGCTCGTGATGCTGTGCTATAAATAGCAGTGCTTATTTAAAATGCAAAAAGAGCACTTTTATATTGTTGGCTGAATTATCCATAAAATTCAAGTTAATTTAAAAGTCGCTATTCCTTCCTTTGCTCGTAGAAAAGGATCTTTTAGAAAATTAATCTGATAAGTAAACATGAAAGTTAGCTGTGTTCTCACCTTGCACACTTGGTCCAGAATCTGAAGACTGGGCAGGATTTAGTGCCCAGTGTAGCTGACGTTGAAACTCAGGTCTGTCTTCAGTGTGAATCAATTCAAATACACTCTGGTGTATAATATCAGACTACATACAAAAAGGAAGAAGGAAGGAAATAAAGAATATAAAACTTCACTGACAATATGATGGAAGTTGTCTGGTTGTCAACATTGCTACTGGCACAATGGAATAATCTTTGCTCAGGAATAAAAACATACATTTGCATGCAAATAGGAAAACTTCAAGAAACACTTTTTGGCAGCATAGAGAAGTAATCAGTCATGCCCATGACTGCAAATATGTAAAATATTACTTTACAACAACAACAAAAAAACCAACACCAACAGTTTCAATTTTTTTTTTTTTTTAAACCTGCTTTTATCTAAGAAGCCTAGAACTGTTACGCGTATGTTTTGTTTAAATCATTTCCTCCAACATACCCGTAAATAAAATACTTGCCAGCTGGTTCTTTGACCTGGCCCATTCTAGGTGCTCAAGGAATACAAAAGACACTGAAGACCACAGAACTTCCAAAACTAAGTCAAGCAGATTTTGAACACTAGTTCAAAGTCTTATCAGTCCTTAAGAATGCATTAAAATCTGTAACTATTAAGATCCTGTATCACCACCATTTGTGTGGTTAGGAGCACAACATCAAGGATCAATTGTCAAAAGCAATTAAAGGAGAAAAGACAACTATAATGAGAAAAATTCTACCTACAGTATCCAATAGAAATATAAGTCAACTGAGAGGAATTAAACTGCTTGTTTTCTATATAAATCAAAAATCCAGCCATTATATAAACACAAAATATTTTAAAATAAAACACAGATCTAAGAAAATTAAGATGAGTTGGCAAAAGTAGAACTCAAATTTTGCCGTGATAAATTTCAAAGAAGAATCAATATTTTCCAGAAAAGATTGCCAGAAATGCAAATTTTTAAACCTTCTTCTTAAGACTTCTAAATCATGTATATGACTTATTGGCATTACTATACAAACTTTATACACAATCTTTTTTTTCCAAGCATTTTTCTTCATTTTCCAACACTGAAACAATTTGTAACTTAAGTAATAATAATGTTTTGCTTGGAATGTTTTCTTTTACACAAACATTCCACAAACGCTTATCAGTTAGCTAGATTTGTAGACCAAGTAGAGTTTTTCTCTATTTTTAGGCATCAATTGAATTTATCATTGTCCAGTACTCAACAGATGTGAAAATAAATATAACCTGATAACTATGTGGAAATATTTCACCACAGAAGCACAGTAAACACAAATATGTTTCGCAGAGATGTAGCTCGTGGCTGAACAAGACAGTCATTTGTAATTCAGCATATTTAAAAAAAAAAAATCTGATGTCACAGCAGAAAATTATTCAGTTTATGTACCACTGTATTTATTATTAAGCTAGATTTAATTGTTGTCATCTATGCAATACTCAGTAATTCAAGTGCAGTCTCTGACATCATCCAGAAAAGGGCTACTGGCTAATAGGAATTCTGTATGCAGGAAGAAGAAAGGGGCAGGAATTGCCAAAACCAGCATCACTGGACCATCTTTGGATCAATCTGTTCATTGATCCACCTAACTCCCACGCGGAGATAAGAACCAGTACAGCTTAACACAAACTAATCCCAGGAGATGCATTACGTACAGAACATGTGATCTTTGGATCTTGGCCTTTACTATTTTGGTACATGTTTTGCAAGGCCATACATGATCTTCATGATAAATTATAATTAACAAATGCTTGTTTTAAATGAATAAATGAGTGGGAAGGAATGGAGAGAAACAGTGAACTAAAAAACCTAAAATTACTAAAATTGTTGAATAGATACTTAAGAAAGCCTCAGAGCATATGGACTTAATATTTATATGAAAGGTTTCCATTAAAATAATTACCTTCCCACTGAATTATGTCTCATTCAGCATCATAAACTGGGTAACACCACAGTATAAATTTCAAACAGTTGTTCCAGTAAAGACTAATTAAGTGTGAAAATTTCCTATCTTGCCTAACTCAGCTTTGGAAATGGTATTCCTGTTGTGCTTGGCTTGAGATTCCATTTTGGCTACATGAGCTGATAGAGAAGTAACACAATTTCAAAGTAATCCAACTCAGAATATCTGACTGTGAATTTTATCACACAATCAGACCCTAAACACTGGTGCACTCAGAAACTAACAAAAATCTCTGAAACAAAAAAAGAAAAAAGCCAACAAAATCTTACTTGTTGGAAACCCAGGTAGTCTTGGATGGTAGATGAGACGTAAAAAACCAGAGCGTCTGCCGTCACAACTAGTACGAATCCATTTAATGCCTGAGAAAGAAATACATCAATGTCAGCTTCAGAAACAACTTTCCAGATAATAACTGTGGCTCTAATTTTACCTATACTCTAGTGTCACAATAAATTGTGAAGAAAGCAAGAACACACCATTATCTTACAGCATAAACAGAAGGATTCATCATCACCTCTCTCTAAAGTACACATGACGCAATAAAGAAAACCGCATCTAAGGAAGAAAAATGTTCTGGAAAATTCCAGGAAATGAGTCAAGGGAGAAGCAAAAACTTGTTGATGACTTGTTTACTCCTGACTGTTGGAGCTGAGGGGCAGCAGCATGAAGAGCTATAGGCTTATCTAGTAACAACCCCAGTTCACAATGCTTGCACAGTTCAAGCCTTCGGGACACTCAAAAGCCTGCAGTACAAAAGGGAGAAACATCACAAACTGATTCCCAAAATCTCTTCTATTCATAGCACAGACAGGCCTAAGTGGACAGGAAATCAAGTGATCAAGCGTCCCTGTATAGCCCAACAAACATTTTATAGCTTACTTAAAATAGAAGACCTCTGCACAAGCTGACTGTTGCAAGCAAACAATGTTTTCGAAGAGATTTCCCCCTCCATGTAGAAGCAGACTGAGTGGCTCCTTGTTCAAAGTCACGCAAAGGACATTTATCTGAACTCCAAATCAATATGGTTCATGGCAATTGTTGTGATAGCAAACAGAACATTTGTGACTTGGCAGCTCATCTGAAAGGTGCTGATTTACTTCTATGGATTTCAGTCAAGATTTAACAAAAGGCCGTCTCGAGAGACTGAATTAAGTATGTTGTGCCACCGAATTTCCTCAGCTGCATTCAAAGTTGAATTTGGCCAGCATACCAAAAAAATATTTTAAAAACTCTTCATTATGCAAAATTATCGTAACTATTAGCAAATGTAAAGTAAGTGAAAGATATTCTATTTATTACTGTAACAACATAGTAGTATATTTTTCTTATGAAACAGCACTATTTATTCACAATCATTAACCCCTGTGGCACCACAATATGGTAACCACCACAGCTGCATTTCTATATTGTGCAGGGATAGGGTTTTACTATTTCTTGTTCTTCTACTCATCTAATTAAGACAAGTTAACTATCTGATTAAACGACTGGTGACTTCTGTGTAAAGTAAGTACACGTGATGCAATGAATAAAATTTCTGAGAAGAGCTCCAATTTAATTTGTAGACACTTCTTAACTTATCCTCACTCATCATCACAAGCTTTTTAAAACCTTCTTATTTCAGTTTAGTGAATTCTATCTCAAACCAGTATTAACTTATTAAAAAGTCTGAAACAGTGAAGCCAATCCAAGACATCCTGAGGTTCAAAATGTCTCAGAACAGTTACATAAAATCCTTGAGTTCGATAAAGTTCATACCAATCCCAAAGGAGTAGGAAAACTGCAACGGCAGGTGCTTGTGTCCTCCACTGACCTACTTTGCAGTGGATTTCACCTCAAGTGATTGATATAAAACTTCTGTGAACTGTACAGTGTCTAACCCTGTGCCACATGTTAAAATTACTTATTCTGCTCTGTTTCATTCAAAGCCAAAGAAAGATTCTTCTTCATCCGATCAGTGAAAAAATGGTTCCTTTACCTGGAATTCAATCACATTTTATAGTGGCTCTGTCAGACAGTTCATTTTTGAGGCTGTTACTGCAGAAATCAGATACCTTAGGTAAGCCAAAAATCCTGTAAAACAATAGGCTTTTTTTTTTTTTTTCCTCCAGATATCTATGACAAAGCATTGCTAGAAGTTTCTTAAAATATGCAGGTATCCACCGTATGTCAATAAACGTAATACTGATTTTTATGGAGCTTTTAGCAAAATCTATTCCTAAAATAATTACTCCTAGAGTTATAATGAAATTTCTCATTGATTTTATTATTTCAGAGCACTGGAGACTATGTTTTTACTTATACAAAAATACTCTCATTACTTCTAAGTACCAAGGCAACTGCAAAATTGCTACAAAAAATTCTTAGCAGCTGAAAATTCCACTCGTGTATCATTATTATTATAACATTCAACAATATAACATATTATAACATATCATTATTATATTATAACACTACAAGACTATGCACCTAAATTAACATTTTGATATAACTTAAAGTAATTTTAAGGGATATATGACTTAATTTTAAGGATGGAACACTGATGTATTTGATCTCTACTTCTACCATATGTTGAATTGGTAAGAAAATGAGTTTTATATTGGAAAGTAAAGATATCTCAATTTTCTGTTCATTATGAATGAGATAAAAAGGCAATGAGCAATGAACAACGTAGTATATATTCATACCACCTATGCAAAGAATAGAGAATAAAAAGGAAACATTCATCAGCAGCAGCATATGGAAATAAAAGTGATGAAAAAGCTCCTGAACTTAGGCAGAAGACAAGACGGTCACTATTATTTACATCTTATGGATACTCCATATCTTCTAGGTAACTCCCATCTTCATCACTTAGCTTCTTACATTCTCTAAGAAAAGTCTACCTGCTTCTTCATTCTCATGAATGACTTTTTGAAGTGTAAAATATTTAACAAATCAAGAAATTCAATTAAGAAGTTCAGTTAATTTATTCACTCCCAAGGGATTAGAATTTATAGTAATAAATATAAATATCTATTTTGTTTTCACATTGAAAAGCCTTTTGTTATAGCACTTCCATCACAGAATATCTTAGCAGTCATAAAAAGTAACAACACTTAACCTTAACCAATAAGATGACTCCAATGTAACTGCATCTTTTTAGATAATTTACATAACTAGATGCTTTCCTTTAACACCTCCCTTTTTCATACTTTAATAAAGTTAGAAAAGTACACTCATGTCCTACCTTCTTCAGTTGGTTGGGAAACCATTTTCCATTTCCATTAAATTTACAGTAAATGTTTTTTGCAAGATTCTTGGGAGCTGTTTTCATTCCACCTTCTGAACAGCCAAATGTATTTTTTTCTAAGCAAATCAATGCTTCTGATCAAGCTAATAATTTGACAATTCTGATATGTCAGTGGGGAAAATGCTCATACAAGATACATTAGGAGCATGTTTCAAATGGAGTTGAAAGTCACAGTAAAATATATTTTGTGAAACTAATTAGAACATTGGAATGCTTATCTTAGGCATTTCTTGAGTTTCATTTGGACCTAGTATTTTATAATTGTATTTCATACACTTTGTCTTGCTAGGATATTAAAATTAACTAAATAATTAAAAAAAGACACACATTATTTTTCATTAATGCTTTCCAGTTGTTCATATGGCTAAAAGTTACTGGCAGTATTTTAAAATACATCCTAAACCTACACTATGAACTCTAGGTTCTCTCAAATCAGAAACCACTGAGAAATCAAGATACTTCCACAAGTCTAAGTTCTTTTACAGAGAACATTTTTTTTCAAGATAGTGATAAAATTTGCAGTAAATAATTGATGTATCTAATAACATTCGTTAAGGTCAAAAGAGATATTGAGATTAAAAAAAATAGGTGCAAAGAATAGAAAAATAGAATGCTAAGAATTCACATATTGCAACAGCTAAGAGATCCCTGCAGACTAAAATCTGCTCTTCAAATTTACTAGTACCTCCAGCTAAAAGTGCAACAGTGGCTTAGAATCACAGAATTTCTCAAGTTGGAAAAGATCGTCAAGATCAAGTCCAACTGCAACCTAACCATACTACCCCAACAAACCAACAACCATAATATTAAACTAAAGAAAATGAGGCAATCAGATAACAGGAAAACATCCTTTTTCTATTTCACTAGTGAATAAATAGTATGATAGCTTAACGTTATTATTTTAATTTAAATGGATGCATAATAGATCCTGTCAACGGCCTACAGGCAGATCCACCACAAAACATACCTGCAGTAAGAGCTCTCCTTCCAGGATCTGCATCCCCTCTCCAAGTTTTGCTGTTCTGTTTTCCTGAATGCCATTTCTTTCTAGTATTGTAGAGTTTGAAGATTTTAATGCAACTATTAAAAAGAAAAGAAAAAAGTCTGAGTGATCTTTGGAAGGCTCACCAGAAATTCATGCAACTTTGTGTAAGAAGAAAAGATATTTTAAAAACGATTATGAAGTCAATCTAATAGAAGACCTCTATTTCAATGTCAAGGTTTTTTCATTACTTTTAAAGATAGCGCACCTAGATTCTATTACATTTTCACAACAAAATCAGCATTAGGGAACTCAATCAAAATCTATTTCCCCCCCCACTTCTTCCCTTTCTCCTCCATACTACAAGGTATATTTGCAGTTTGTCACTCTTATTTATACAGGACATTTTTGTTTCCATACAATCACCTCAAACGGCATAACAATAATCCTGCTTTAAAATTAGATTACAAATAATTTCACTAATCAGATTTCAGAAATCTGACTATGGCACCTCACATAACAGCTTGCTCTAAATCTGAAGCTCCATTCAGAGAGAGGAAGGAGACATACAGTAACCCTACATGCATATTACACGTTAAAGAAAGCCATCATCGTGCTTTATCATTACAAAGCTAAAAATAAGGGCTTTTTCCCTTTCCTATCAAATCTAAATTTTAACAGTTTAGATAATTAAGCAAACTTTCCAATTTCATCTAAACTACTTCAACCACAAATAACTGTAATACACGTAACAAAAAAACAAACTTAATGGGTAAAGGACGAACAATCAGTCCAAACAGCAACAAAGGAGAACTAGAACTCAAAGCTTGCCTGTAACTCAGAAGTTATGTACTTACAAAGTTCTAAAAAGAAAAAAAAAAAACCAACAAAACACACAAAAAAACAATAATCACTATTAACAGAAAAAAAAACAACATAAACAAAAACAACAGAAGTTCCCAAAATTGAAATTATTCTGATTGGATTTGTAATGTGCAGACAGCTTAAAATTATGAGTAATTACACCTTAACCCCTTACTTTAAAGCTAAAGAAAAAAAAAGCAGAAAAATCTGTAAGCTGCAAAACATGGACAAAAAGCAACTGTACCGTTGTACAGTTTACCTCAAAGTTGAGGCAGTCACCCTAAATTCCAAATGATTTTTCAACCTGGTTAAAGAAAGTCTTCAATTTTGGCTTCTCAAACTGTTAATGAAGAAACCTGTAGAACTCCTAAGCACTTTTCAAATATGTTAAATGATATTTTACACTAAGCATGTTAACTGAAAGATAAATTATGCCTTTCAGGTTTGTTTTCTTTAAGCTATCACTACCACTCACAACATTCAAGGCAGACAGTTTTTATTAAAATATCCCTGAAAGGCACCACAGAAGAAAAATGTGTTTTAAACAACAACAACAAAAAACCAAAACAAAAAAACCAACTGATTAATGCACCAGGAATTTATGTCTGAAATTAAATCCTTAATGGTCTTCCTACTAGATATACCAAAAGTCCTGTAATAGGCTACACGGAATTGAAATTGCAAATTAATTTCTCACACAAGTAGTTGAAAGATTGTGTAATATTTTTTCCTCTGCTTTATTTTAAAAATACATACAGAACATTTACTAAAACCCCCTGAAGTCCTCTGGCAGAAGAAAATCTATTATATGATTAATTTACATTATATGCTTATTGAGAAGCTGTGGAAGTTTCATGTAGAGATGCATAACCATGCCTGCCATTCTGAAAAACACTATACACAGTTACACCAACTTGCTAAAGCAAAAATAATAAATGAGGGGGATGCATTACAGATGGTTATAACTGAACGATGTTCTGCTCTGAATCAGAATCAATTCACAGAGCCATAGGGCCTATATACAGTATGGTCTATACACTGTTGTGGCTACATTCATCACTGTTGGCAAGGCATGCACACAGTTACATGTCAACTTCACATGCTCTAATGAACTGGAACCTAAGCCTTTTGCAGAAATCAGAACATGGATAAAATGCTGCACACAGTACAAGATTAAAAATAAAAGGATGGAAGGCACAGCTATACAGAACATTAGAAGAGTACATCCTGATAAACATATACCATTACATTTCTCTGACAGAAATCACAGGCACACCTGTGGCTGCTAAAAGTCACAGCATGGGCTCCCTGAACACCCACAGATAGATGAAGAGACTGCATCACAGGGGACTTCCCAGTTTGAGTCTTTGAAGATGCATCACTAAGTGATGCTCTAAAACACCCACACTTTCAAAGACTTCATGAGGAAATGATCTGTCATTTATGGGAAGTTTTTAATCATCCTGGTCAAAATCAATAAAGAGTTATCAAATTGAAGTGCATATGTTGCAGACATTCTTCCCTGGTTTTTACAGATTTGATTCCCATACTCTAAAAGCTAAATGCCATTTACTGGGGAGAAAAAAAGAAGAGCTTAGCAGATATGAGAAAAAGCCAGTTTCACATAGCAAAAAACCAAAATTAGCTAGATGAAACAAAAATCAGAATTACAGATATGATTTACTATTCATTTTCACTATTTCTCAAAAAAAAAAAAGAAAAAACCAATCCCTTAAATTTTGGGGGTAAGAGATTTCCACAGAAATGCAGTATACAAGCAGTGGGAAAAAATAATCTCTGACATAACTGCTTCAGGTGTGAAGCTGATTTCAAGCAACTCAGTTCTAGTTACTGCCAAAAGACATATTTCATTTTAAAAATGCATAATTATTTAAGAGAAGCAAATATTAAGCAGTCTTCCTTCTTTCCAGAGAATAATATCCAGTATGAAAAACTGCTTTGGGATATATACTACACTGCATGAGTTCTAAGCAGTGTTCTGAATCAACCATTAATACAAGACAGAAAGACAAATTTCAGGAACTAACTGTTGAGATATTCAGAAATGACTCTGCTATGATGCAGACAACCAGCTCGCTTTGATCCTTCTGAAATTTTAGGAATAATAATGCATCTAGTTTCTAAATGACCTTTAAAATTGCATTTCCTTCAATATAAGTCCTTCAAAGCTTTCACTTCTCATGGGAGAAAATTCTCAGATTCTTCATCTCTTCAGATCAGGTTCTCAAACTAAGAAGCACTGAACATCAACTGTAACTACTCAGCGAATCAATCTGAAACCACGCCTACACTGGGAGCAGCAATCAACAAAGTAGCAGAAAATCTTTTTTCCTAGCAGAAGCATAGTAAAGAATACTAGAACAGTGATTTAACTAAACAAATAAATGGTTGGTCATCACTTCATTTCAACATGATGCTGATGGTCCTTCAACAGAAGCCCTAGAAGGGGATGAAAAAGTCCTTTTTCTATTTTCAAACGTTCCATTCTCTAGGGTTTCTATTTGGCATCTGGAACTTACTGGTATTCTCTTCCTTCCAGGCAGTCAATTCTGTTCTCAGATAGAACTTCTGTTATTTCCTCACTTGAGAGTTAGCTGTTTTGAAGTCCCGTCTCCCATATTCTACTGAGTTCAGATTACAAAAATGGAAGACCATGCAGTAGCCAATGTTGGCACCCTTGAGCACCTTCAGCAGGAATCCTGGAAACAGGGATTTCTCATTCTATTTACAAGCAGTTACTACAGCAGAGAATTTAAACTCTATTACAGGGCAAGCATGACAACACTACCTGTACCAACACTATTGTCTTACAAAATATTCTGTTATCTGGCCAGAGTACAAGAGATGAGCACTGCCGGCAGCGTGTCTCATCGTGTTGGCAATACTAAGTTCAGCCAAACTGTGTTCTTTCTCAAAGCTTGAAAATATTTAACTTAAAAAAAAAAAAAAAAAAAAAACAACAACAACAACAAAAAAAACCACATTCTTTCAAAGCACCAGAAAGCATAATAAACCATAATAAATTTAAAAAATTAAAAATTAAAAAATTCTGTGTTGAGTGAATAAAGTTTTCCTGACATAAATGAATAAAGTGTACCACTCTTAATGGTGCTCAGCAGTGGAGTCTGCAGAAGTCATTCTCAACTGAAACCTGAGCATTTCCACACCAAACATCTCTTATTATTCTTAAACCAGTGAAGAAAAATGTATACTTTAACAGACTTTCCATTTTAAAAGCTACTGTATATTTAGGATCTTTTCTTTTTGCTACCATTTCTCTCTCAAAGAAAAAGCTTGGCAAAAATTTTTTGAGGAGTCAGGCTAGTTTAATGCAGTGCTGTGCAAAGAAAGGAACGAGGAGACAACATTTTAACTGGGTCTTTTAAGATCACACTGAGACACAAACGATCACTCAAATCTGAATGGAGATCATTTTACTGTTTAGGTGAATGATCTGCTCAAGACTATAACTGTATTGAAGTAACGCTTGCCTAATATCACAAGCATATCACTAGCACATCAGTCATGCAGTTCTGGAATTTAATCTTAAAGAGCTTCCCAGAACTGCTTTGTATCAAATTTTGGCATAGTTCCCACAATTAGGCCAAACAGGTCAAAGTTTGCGGTCAGAGCCCATTTAGACTGTTTCACAACCTCTCCAGTAGAATTATAAATTCAGCTAGCCTGCTCCAGATTACTTTAACAAACAACAGTTCTCATGAAGGGGGTGGTCTTACTAGCTTCAGTAACAAATACTAACCTCCCGCACAAAGTTCACCAACCAAAATAAAACATTTCTAAAGGCCAGGAGAGCACTACTGAGAAAACTGAGTTTAATATTAAACTTCTGCCTAAATCATTAACATATGCTAAACTGCTTACTGAAGATCCATTTTAAGAGACAGAAAATATCCTCTAACCATGTACCTATTTGTGCAACCTTTGCAACCTCATCTCCATTACTTAAAATTATATGAAATATTTTATATCCATTGTGTCTTGAGACCAAAAAAGGAAAATGTTTCAAGCTATTAAGTAATAATAAGAAAAAACTATGCAATTAAAGATTTTCCTTTTTAGAAAGGTGCACTGTTTATGAACTATAGTTTGTAGTTACTACAGAACTACGCAGAACTACATTTGTACTAGAGAAGATAAACTGTAGATTTTATTAATAAAACCAACATGCTAAGGACTGCTCTGTACTTATAAATTCAAAGATAAACACAATTCAGAATTATCGTACTTCTGTGTCTGAAGTTTTAGTTACATTACAGGAAGAAAGAAGATGATCTGTATAGGCTGAAGATACAAGTAAAATGTGTTATTTAAGAAGAAAAAGTTTTCAGTATTTTGCATACTTAAATGTCACATACTTAAAATTTGCATTTCCTATTCTGTCATTTACAAATTCTAAATAATTTTTAGCTCGCTTCATATTGTTTATTTATATACTGCTAACAGCTAATCAACTATTTACTCCACAGGGGAGGAAAAAATACAAAGCAATGTATGGTAGACAATTTATCTTGTTTTGTTCAGAGAAATTCCAGTAACTAAAAGTCACTAAAATTTGTAATTATTCTATAAATACAATAACATTTTGTCATTTATTTGGTTAGATTGCTCTTGCTCTTCTGCCACAAGAGTTTTTACACAATCTGGTTTTTGAAGCAGCATCATTTAGAATACTTATAGATGTTGAATCTTGCAGAAATCCTGCCTAATTTCTGATATCTTGACCTCCATTTATTCTTCCACCTAATAGCAATTAAATCTGAAAGTTTTGATGCATTCTTATGTGCATCAGGATTTTCATTTCTTAACAAGTCTAAAGATGAAATTCATTTCTTCCTGGTAAATTGCATTACAATATACAGTATGGCTTATTAATTATATAAAACCTGATGGATAATAATGTGCATTTTCCATTAGTATCAAAACAATAAAACAAATACATCACTAAAAAAATAATAGCTCTGACACAAACAAGACCAATATATGCAAAGAACAAATTACAAAAGTAGCCAGGAAAGCTAAATGACTACATTTTATAAACATAAGCAAATGAGGTTGACATTGCATATCTGTGAGCGACTGGTATCAGAGCATCTTTTGCCTCTTATGCATGTGAATCTTGGAGATCTTTTCCAACCTTGATGATTCTGCAATTTTATGATTAAGACAATAATGGGCTCAATTTTCAAAGGATACATCTTAAAACAGGAAAACACCAATAAAGCATATTCAGGAGCTGTATATGTTTTGATATTTACATAACAAAATTCAAATTCACGTTAAAAAAAAATTTAAATGGTGACAGAAAATCCTCAAACTCGGAGGACATTGTGATTTGATTCCTGAGCTTATCTTAAGCTAATTTTAAGACATATAAAGAGTAAGCAACTGAAAGAACCTATGAGCCATGGGAGACATGTATTTCTTCATCTGGCCTCCAGGAAATCACTTCTGGCTCAAGAGAGAGGCAATACCATGAGGCAACTGTCACAAGAGGATAAACCACGTCACTGTGAACACATTCAAATAAGCATTATTAGGTTATGGCTGGTGAAGGAGAATGAGGGGAAAAAGCACGTGTACTGAAGTTTTAACAAGAGAGATGAAGAGAGAGGGGGGGGAAGGAAAAAAAAACAGACAAACAGAAAAGGGTAAAAAATAAGAGGACAAAAAGTCTAGAGTCTGGGAATTTCCCAGTGTTTACACCAACTGAGGTACAGATACAGACTGCCTACTGATGTGTAAAAATCTCTAGAAATCACACATTTCTAGCCTGCAATTTGGATTTTGTGCCAGCATTACAAATTGGATTTACTTGGTACCACAAACCAACTGTTTAAATGATGACAGTCCTACGCATGAGCACTTCTGAATTTTCAGTCATCCAGAACTTTCCAGTTTAGCCACAGCTCAACCCAAGTAAAATGCATACTCATCAGTTGTACAGTCAGAGCAGACAAAGCACAAGTCTAGCCATCTGTGAGGACATCTGAAGCAACAATAAATTTTCTTTAAATTTTCTAAGGGAGGAAGAAATGCAGTGTTTACTCCAAACCGCTTATGCTAGGAAGGTTAATATATATCTCTATCTGAAAGTAGCACTAAAAGTGCCTGAACACAAGAGGAACATTTAGGGGGTGCAATCGAAGGAACTATTAAAATAAAGCTGTATTTGTTTGCTACGCTAAACAGAATGATTTATACTTTCAGTACCATCAGAATAAAGATTCCAATACTAAGGTTCTACTAAGAATTACCCTCGAATGTTCTGTAAAACATCGATGAAAACAAACATAGGAAACAACAAAAAAAACAGTAAATATTTTGCCAGTGTTGCACTGAAATTACTAAAAAACAGCTACAGAAATTCTCAAGGGGTCTCTGTACTTATCCTTCAGACAAGTCTTCATACATATTTTACACTCAACAACAGAAAAGCGAAAAAGCAACACACATTACTTGAATCGCTGCAGGAATCTAAAATACTTTCTTCATTGTAATCAATATCTAATCAATACACATGAGGAAAAAAGATAGCACATGACATTTTCTTCAACATAAAGTGTAACAGTTTTCAAGTTTTTGATATGTCAGATTAAACTAACAAAATTAATGCAATTTTAAAATGACCTCAGATTTCCCTCATTATAGAAAAAAAAAAAAAGCCCAGCGAGCAAAATACTATTTTCCAGTTATCTATGATCAAACACTAGGCTTAAATAATTTATCACAAAAGCTATTTTTAACATAAGGAAGTCTGTTGCTTGCTCTTTCAAAACTGACACGTCTGTGAGTTCAGACCAATGCTACTTGATTTCCAGATCTATGACAAGGATACATTTCTAATGCTTAGAGTTATAAATCATGAGAGACAAAAAGTTGGCAAGACTGTCACCTTTTTTTCTTGTCTAAACTTATATCAAATTTCACTGGCCAAACTCAAAGGGAGTTGTGAATTTCCCAGAAATTACAGTCTGGTATCACAGGATTATTCATGAGACAGTGAGCTCACTGTTTTATATATAAAAATATATTGATGCTTGATAAAATTTACCAACATAAACAACAAACAGAAGCAGAAGAACCTTTTACAAGATTTCAAAACCCTTCTGTATACCCTCTGCTTATAAGTCTTTTATCCAGGAATATTGTTACATTAATATTTTAATTTCCGTTTTTAGTCTAGTTTTCATATGCTGTATCTGAATACATATTAATGTGCGTACTGTATCTCTAAAGCAAGATTTACCTCCAATTGTTATATCATTTAAATAATTTAATTGAATGGCATATCTGCAGAAGGAGTTCATACAAATGCAGAACAACATTTTGAAAGGTCTTAAAGTCTCATTAGGCGAACCAAGTTTGTAATTTATTTGCTGTTTACTATAAGCAGTTACATGTTTACTGAACTACTATAAAACTCATTTAAAATAAGAGATATATTTTAATAGCTGGTTGTACTGAGAAGCCATTGTTCTGTCAAATGCGTAACTACATAGGTAAATACCAAACAGCAGGAAGAATAAAGCCATAAACTCCTCCTTTCTAACACCTGAAATATGGGAAAGCCACTATTAAAAAGCTTCTGCTCTCCCTCAAGTTCTTTTCTAACTTGCAAGAAGCCTATTAGGAGTGAACCTTAAGCTCTTTCCCCAATGGAAAGCTGAACAAATACTGGCAGGCAGCTGGGCAGGAGCACACCTTACCTTCCCAGTGTATTTGAGAAGAGTTCCACATACAGCAACTTCCTAAACCAAAATGCTGAGAAGATGCTGGATTCCCATTATCGTGCTGGAAAAACGTCACAGACTAAATAGTTAAATATCCTTACATGGTGATGCTTTATCTGCAACAGAAAAGTGTAGCATCCAAAGCTCACCTTTTTCAACATTAAGACAGCATTTTAAGGCAGTTTAAGTAAGTTTAAAAAAAATGAGAATGGTAATGAAGAGTAGTAAATCTTCTGGTTTGTACAGCTTTTCAGTGTATTTATCTTCAGTGCATTTTTCACATGATTACAGATGCTGTTGTGCGGCTTTTAAAGTCAATACAGGACTATAAAAGTTGAACCATATCATATACTCTGGACAAGCGTGTGTGTGCTCACGCATAAATGAGAGAAGACATGTTGATGAAAAAGAGGAATTTATCAAAAATATGACAAGTTGAGAGGCTGGATGGGTTTGTGGCTCTGATAGAGCCTTCCTGTGTGATGTAGTGGAAGTTATACAGGCACCACATGCTTCATTTCCTTACCTAGAAAACAAGAATCAGAGCACCTCTGACTACAGCAATGCTGCAAGGATAAATACAGGAAAGATCCAGAAGGTCAAACAGATTCTAAAATTGGGAACCTTGGAGAGAGATTATCATGCCTCATATGAAAGTTACATGAGATAACGCCATGTGGTTGAATACTATTTCTGTATTCACAGGACAGAAAGCTGTGTTTTTTTGTTTTTTGTTTTTTTTTTACCAAGTTTTAGGGAGTGGAAATATGGAATTACAAGTGCTATGCATCCTGTTGTTTTTACGGGCTAGGCTGACACATCAGCAGAAAACCATGTCCTGTTAAGAATGGTCCTAAGGAAGAGGGAAGGATAAGGACGTGAGGAGCCCTGAGCAAAGGAGACCTGCAACAGAGCAGCATGTTCTCCTCCTTCCATGAGGAGAAACTGAGACAAATAGGTCCTTTGCCTCATGTCACCTGCTCTTCCCAACAGGAATGTGAGGCCTGTCAAGGCTGTCTTAAAGCATATTTGGAAAGACCTCCCTTCCCAGACAGAAGTGGACTGATAAAAATAAAAACACAGACAAATCACAGCTCTAAGTTTTGTAAAGTTTCTTCATGTATGCTAACATTAGAGGGATAACATTAATTAATTGAATATATAATAAAAATTATACTTTGAGTTTTAACACACACTTTGCTGCCAGACAACTTATATACTGGCCTTTCAGAAAAGCAACATTTTGAGCAGGAATTGCATGAAGAATTGAGCAGGAAGCATATGAAGACAGCCATAGCAAAGATAACACAAAAGTCCAGTTTGTTCAGTAATTTACCGGACCCTTCACCAGTTCCAATACACAGAACTTCTTTTCGCCTTAAAAATACTTGAAAACCTTTTATACTTTTAAGATTTAAAACTTGACCTAGAGTTTTACTTATGATTTAAATAATCGATCCATTTAAGATGCTCTCCCCACTAATTCCACACCTTTTCATAGCATACGTTATACCAGTGACAACATAAAATTATCTCAGCACTTTCATTCCAAATTGAAACAATACTCATCTTTGTCAAAACATCAATTATCAATAAAACGGCCTGATGAATCTAGGTAAAAAATACTGTTAATACACTGCCTGTGAAGTCAAGACAGATACTTGAACAGTATTCGTTAAGCATCACATTTAATTGCCCCAATGATTCACATAAACAAAGAAAGCTCCTGCCTCGAGTAGATTGCCCTGAAGGCCAACCACACAAGAACAAAGGATGAGATCCTATCTCAGATTTCTATCGCAAGATTTCAGTTTCTTGTCTAAGTTTCATTCTTTGTAAGAACTATACAACCTGCGTGGACTTGTACAGGGTTTTATTTATTTATTTAAAACTATTTAGGAATATAACTTACTGTGAGAATTTGCCAGCACAGTGGATCTTTCTAGAACTGCACCTTGCCATGGAACTAAGAAAGTACCCAGATACTGTTGCAGTACATTCAACTCTCAGCTCCAAATACACAATGTCTCAACTTAGAAGGGATTTCCATCCATTTCCACAGAGCATTAATCCACAGATTTACAGAAGATACAAGCATTTGTTAGGTGAACAAATATACAATTTCACTGTCTGTTCATTTCACACTTTCCATTCTTGTTTGGGAACTCCACATATTTGTATTTCTAAGAAAACTAATAGACATTTGAAAGGCTGTAATTACCATTTCCTCTTGGGGAAAAAAAAAAAAAAAAAAAGGTCCTGGGTACATATTCAGCCTTCACTGCAGCTTAAGTAAGCTTTAGAAAGTTAAACTGAAATGCAGAATGCCTTAATGGAGACAACAACGTTTTCAGTCACTGCTAAAGAAATTTAAAACTGCAAGGGAACTTCTACTAACCACAAGATTACAACTGACATCAAGCAGGATCTTAAGAACTGCTAGTGCCTCTTCTTTTTTTCTGAAATCACGGTAAGACTCATTTTGCTTTTAGGAACCTCCAAAACACCAGCACAAATTTTATCACATCCAACATATTCCTACAACTTACTATGACAATCATTTCCATTAACTTAAATATTTTTGCTCACTTCTAAGCGTTGTCCTACCTGGTATGTTCATGGACAGCTATCATAGCCACTACCCTTCATTTTACGAAGCTAAACATGACAAAATCAGAATTCTCACTGAAACATATGCTCTCCAGGACTTCTCTACACCTGTTCCAACTGGAGTAAACATGCAGGGATTGTTTTGTTTTATATATATTTATACACATATACACACAAATACTTACACAGGGGCTGCTCTGACAGTAATGCTTCCTATTTTATTATGTTGGTCCACAATGTCTGAGGCAGGTGTTGGTCATACCGCAGTAGATGTTGAACCTTCCATCTATATTCAGTGACATTTTGTTACCATGCAACAGATGGCAGCAGTGGGGCAGCCTGACAGAATGACCTGACATGGCAGTTTGTATGAAGCAAAGGGGTGAAAAGGGAAGAAATTTAATTTCTCCATGAGGAAAAAATTGCATCCACTGACATTCACTGACACTTTCTATGGAGATCAAACAGTGGATGCCAGCACAGTGATCCTTCTGGGTTTTCTGGAACCCAGACAAACTATCAATCTGATCACTACATTACAATGCTGATTGAGCTGAAGGTTCAAATTTCCAGAGTTAGGACAGAGAAGAAGATAACCTTTCTCCTGCAACATAATTACACCACGCCTTGTTCCAGATTGAAGACCACAGATTACACTGCCAATTTTGGCTGAACTATTCTCCCATATCCATCGTATAGTCTGCCTTTGGTAACTTCTGACCTCCATCTGTTTAGGAAAATGAAAGATAGACTGTGTGGGCAACATTTTCCTATCAACGATGTCATCATAGCAGCTGTGAAACTAGGTCACCACCACTATGCAGTTTGGGTTTGGGTTTGTTTTTTTAATTGTATTTTATCTTTATTTTTTAATAAGAGCAGCCTGCAGGCTGTTGTTAATCGCTGGTGAAAATGCATAGCTAATGGTGGTGACCACACTGAAAAAATATGTTCTGTACCTGAGAATTTGTTCCATCAAATAATTGTGCTCTTTGTATCTGTTTTATTTTTCATGACATAAATAGGTGTCATCAATTTCAGAGCAACACGTATATATATACATACACATACATCCGTGGAGAAAATTATCTATCCCATTTTTCAGTATCTGTATATAATACACAATACAATATATACAATATAATTCACACCTGCCACTTTACTACAGATGAATCCCAATCTCTTTTTTCACTTCAGTGAAAATAAGTCTAAGTTGAAGTAATACCTATCATCCTTTGTGTTGAAAATTTTGGATCTACACAAAAGAATAAAAAAAGGTTTCCTAAATTTGAAAGTTAAAATTAGAAGGCAGATTCCCAGCTGGAGTACTAATCACAGAAGACAAGACTAGTCCCAGATCCAGCTGAAAGAGCCATTCAGCTATGCTATAGCTGTTTTTATGAAAAATGCATAAGCTAAATCGAAAACTCGGTTTTGAAAAGACTTTAATTTAATTAACAGAAATCAAAAGTAATTTAACCAGGAGCATACTGAATTAAATATGACAGCATATTTCTTACTCAGTAAAAAGTGTTCTCTACAGATAAGGCAATAACATCTGTAAGGATAGTTACCCACGTAATGCAAACTGTAATGGAGAGTTAGCATTCACTGTATTGGGCCTCCACAAAGAAAAGAAAAACAGAAACAACCTAAGAGCCAGAATTTCATTTTAGCTTTATTTTAAGTGCTATAATGTGCATACATTTGCTTGTGATGATACCTGCATGATATTAAATTTGTTTTTACATAGATTGTTCAGGGCCTTACTAAGACAAATGTATTTTGGTTTCTCTGGTGTAAATTTTCAGTTAGAAGTTTGTGCCATGTCTTATCAAGAATACTTGGATTCTTATTAGAGTAACCTCAAATCAATTCATATTTTAATAGTGCCATCTGTTTTTTTTCTTCCTCTTTTTTTTTTTTTTTGTAATCTCCTGCCAATACAGCAGAAGATCAAATGAAATAAAATCCAAACATGCAGTTTCACTTATCCTGCCACAAGAAATAATGTTCAAGGTGGCAAAGACAGATTTGTTCGATAATTACATATTTTTCGCTAAATCGTTCCACATGCTTGGAAGATTTGGCATTTAGCCAGGAAAAAAAGCAAAAACATTTCTAGTAGTTGAACAGTTCCTCCCCAAAACTCTTGTCAAGTTATCTCAATGCAATTGCTCCATAGGTAAAAAGATTCATATTAACTATTTCTGTCCACTGTATTTGACAGGAAAAAATGCAATTCCAGAAATGCATGCACTTTGCTTAAACAATTCAAAATACAATGAGGCAAAAAATGTGCAAAAATACATTTAGATATACTGTTCACAATTTTGTGTTTCTGGCTCCACCTGCTTTACAAGGGCTTTTGAACTACTAATATTTCTAAATACATTCAATTGAAAGTTGTCGTTAATGGGGAAATATGTTTGGTGCAAATGTTGGAAGTATTCACCATCTTTGTTAGTTCCACTAACAGGAACTAGTTTTACCCACAAGTCTATAATTTAAGACACTTGTTTGTATGCTAAAATGTATCTACCTGATTAAAGATTAGTTTTGATAAAACAGGTTGACAACCTATCATTAGTCTTAACATGGTAGTGAGGAAAATGCTTAGGCAACAGAGTACAAGAAGATACTGTGCTCTTGAGGACTCAGAGAGCAAGCATTAATGACAGCAGCACCGCTTCCTTTCTGCATTCCCGGCCTTTGATCAGGAAGAGTCCAAGTTCATCAAGACTTTTAATTTGTGCTTGTAAATTACACCATATTCTGATATTACATTTTTTCCCGCCCAAACATACTGCTGCTGTGAGGTGCTTTGTACAAATTAGTACCAGTTTATTCTGAGCACAGCAAATACTGCAGCTTTATCATCCTGACCTCACAGTACAGCTCACAGGACCAGCAATGTGGGAATTTTCACTGAGAGCTGTATGCCTCTCCCTTGCCGTCTCTGACACAATGGTACTGTAACATAAATAAATAATTTAAAACTGCCAATCAAAACTCAATGACTTGATCTTTACAAGATAGTTCATTACATAAAAGGAAGTAGAAGAATGCCTCTACTTCTCCAACAGAGACAAAAAGTTCTTAAAAGAGCTTGGTAGCATTTACATAAAAATTCATTTCAGACTCAGTTTTATAAATCTGCAACAATGTTCTACTTATGTCCAACAGCTTTAAAATCACCAAGTATACAACCTTTTTTCTTTATATGCACGTAGGGAGACATGACATCCATGTATAAGTCTGCTATTAGAGACAGCGTAAGGAAGCAGATCTTGTATTCCATTACCTTTACCCAGCTTACTCTAAGATATGTTACAAATCATTTTCATATGTTTGAATTCATTTGTTCTGTTTGCATTAAATTATATTTGCCAAAATGGGAAAAAAATGTATAATGTAAAAGGAATGGAATGTTTCATAATGCCAGTTTCTACTGCTAATACAGAACACAACATTATAAAGCAAGAATAAGCCTTTGTAATACAGCCTAATTGAACATTAAAAATTACTGTAGTTCAGTTTGATATATCTGCATTCCAAATCCATACAAAGTTGAGGGAATCTCATTCTCATAGTATAACAATACAAGAAATAATAGAGAAATAAATTCAGTGTCTCAAGGACTGAAGAAGTTGACTTGTGAAGATAAGAAAGTCATCCAAGACTACCCTCAGCTTTCTTTCCACCTGGAAATGCGTATTACTCGTTCTACAACCTGGAGAGCTTTAGTGAGGAATATATTTGCCTTTAAGCTATGGTAGTTGATAGCATATGGTGTTTATGTAAAGAAAAAACAATAGCTCTTCCTTAATATTGTCAGCAGTAGAATGCCGCAACTCAACATTCAAAGCCAACCAAGCTTCAGACATTTCTCCAAAGCTCAAGAGCTAATGCAAGCCAGAAGCCTGAATCAAGTTTAGTAGAACATACTTAGAAACATCAACTGCAGCATCCTAATTTTGCAAGCTCCCTCCATGGATGTTGGATGATATCTGCAAATCTGATGGCTAAAAATTAGAAGTCCCTGAACTCATCATCTATCAAAGAGAGAAGATTACTACTATTTTTTCCCCATAAATGTTAACATTCCCTGAACAGCTCAATTTTTCACTCTTTATGAAACAAACACATTTAATTAAAAAAAAAAACAACCCTACAAATATGGCAAGGGGGTGAGAAAGGTTAGTGATTTATATTATTTACCAATTTAGGAAGACTGAAACTGAGTACTTGTCTCCAGTTCCGTGGTGCATACATGTGTAAACTACACAGTTAGTTGAAATCATGACTTCTGACTGCTCTCTTGGGTATGTTGCACAAGTGCAAAAGGACATTAAAATACATATTCTGATGATGATTATGCTAGTATGCAGGCAGAAAAAGGTACTGACTTGTACAAAACTAAAACAACCAGTGGAAAAGTCATGGTCTATTTGCACAAAGCATATCCAGAATATCTGAAATAAAATATTGTTCAGTCTCATAAAAGAAAGATACTAGACTGCCAGGAATTCCTTCTTCACGAAAGCTTGGTTAGGTGATGTTTTTAAAGAAAGTTACTACATTGCTATGAACTTTTTTAGACTACTTCTAGCTTTAGCAACAAAAAGTTATTAAAAGTAGTGTCTGTAGTACCAGATTTGTTTTCCTGCATGAAGGGCTGTGAAAACTACAAATATTTTCTTCTCAAACATAACACTATTTAACTTAATTTGCCAATTTAACTTGGCTTAATTCAAGATGAATTACAAATAAACGTAGATAGAGTTCAATAACGCATTTCTTAATAATTATAAGAGGAACTATGGGTGTTTAGTCTACTTAGTACTGTAGTTACTGAACTTTTTGCTTTTATGTGCCAAACAGCATTTTCATCCTTAGATTCCAGTGCCAAGAAAATCTACTATTTCATTCCAAACGTTTAGCAGTAATACACCAACTATACATAAATATAAAGATGCCAATTTTGCAGAACAAATTCAAATGACAAAATACTTGACATTCGACCTGTTTCCTGGAAGCAACTTACCCTGCAAACAGCACAGTAAAAAATTTCAACTACTATAAGCAGCTCATAAAACTAAAAATCAAATTTGGGTATAGCATCCAATTAGAATTATTATTGTTGCCAGACAAAAATAAAAAAAAATTCTTTTACAAAATCATTTATTTTTTGCACCTTCTAGCTCCATTTTTCTTAAATAGGTAATATACCTCAACAAAGTGTTAAAATGGGATGACAGTTAAAACCAATTTCAAATTTAAATCCAAAGTTCGTGGTTCATTACCACATTTTCAGAAAGGAGACAAACATGTAATTTCAGAGAAAAATGGAAAAAGATGCGGCAGTGATGTTACACAAGCTTACTGCACTGGCTGCTAATTTACCAGATTTTGAGATTAGTTTTTGAATTACTGGAAAACAAGCAAATATAACTTAAGTGTAAATCCACTGTGGTTATTATAAATGTCTTGAGAGGAAAAGAGTTTGTGGCCTTAATATGCATTTAATATAATAAATATTATTCTTATGGAATACCATCTTAAGGAATTTTAATTCTCTTGGTTGATTGTTTATTAAAAAAGTAGCATTCAGTGAAATGCCATTACAGTTTTAGTGATTTGGTTGCTAGTGATTACAATGATGAAATTGCAAAGAAAAACATAAAGCTATCAGAATATGGAACAAGCAATTCCCTAGACATCTTGCAGATGCTGCCAAATAAGCTACAACCTCTGTTAGGCATTAAGTGACTAATTAAGGGAGATGTAATTCATCTCACAGTGGTGACATTGAAAGTGATAAGCTTGACTGCTTCTCTTTCCCGAGAACCTTCTATATATCGATAGGCCTGTAGCATGCCTACAGGCACCCTGTGGTACAGTCTCCATTTTAAGCCTCAAACTTTGAGTTCAAATTCTTGATGAATCTTAAGAGAGGTCCTCATACCATCTACAGACTTCTTTCTCTGATGGAACTAAACAGAAAGGAGAAATTCTGGCCATGACATAAGAAGTCAGTAAACAGTACTGTACAGACTGGAATTCCCTGTAGGGAAAGATGAAGACCTACCCAGATGCCTGCTGGGCAGGTCATAAAGCACACTGGTAGAAGGCATAGTTTGGGGAAAAGAAAAAATACTGAGGCAATTCCTCTAAATTCTCTTGAACTTTCTGTTAAGATCAATATGGCTCTAATACAAGGTTTAATAAGGCTGTGGGCATGGAGTTGGCTAACGCAACCAAAGAATCTTCTGAATACTTGTGACATACTTCAAGTACGGAAATATTTACATAGAGCATAAATTCTCATGTTTTATTTTCATCCTGAAAGAAACGTGACCCACTTTATGAAAGACAGCAACTGTAGGCTTGGAGGCCATTACCAAATTAAAGGGAAACAGATCTTTCTCCAAAATGATCTCACATAGAGAAGACCTCATGCAGTTTTCAGTGGCACATGATTTTGAACAGCACTGAAAGACTGCAAAGGCCTTGTTGTTCTGAGATGGATTTAAAGTAGTAATGATTAATGAACAATTCAACCTAACTATACTTTTATTGCAAATATCAACTAGTATATCATTTGAATCTGCCCTCTTCCACCTTATTTCCCTCCCCATTCATTTCCATTGATGATGCTTAAATCTATCTATATGTTCACTGGGAGAGAAGAGGCAAAAATAAAATGTGGCTACATTCCTGCTTGGGACACTTACAAGTTTAAACTGAGAAAGTAAGGTAAATAAGGTAAAAGACTAAAAGAGACACAGGCTCTCAGTCCTTTCTCATCAGACTGGTTGCTAACTGTCAGGTACCAAACCTCAGACAGGAAGCAGCAAAAATGGGCAACCAGCAGACATTGGATAATCTGTTCCCATTCTTGCACTCCAGATAGTTTTCACAGTGTCTTAATTTTAAAAAAACCTATCTCTAAAAGGCAACAGCCTTTCAGATGCCTTTGTCAGCACTGAAGATTCTAGCTAGAAACAATGATAATGAATTAAAATGCTTTGTAAATGAATCTGATGGAACAATGCCATTGAACCCAATTTTCTGAATTATACTTAAGTCATCAACATCTGCCAGCACAAAGAAAAATCTAAAATAGGGTTTGGGTTACTAGGGACAGAAGTGAGGAGTAAATGACCAAGAGAGATGAGTAGGTTATGGATAATTGTGGCACAGGCACAATATCCCAGTATACAGTCAAAACTCAGAGTGGTGTTAGAAATTTGACCACACCTTCATATATAAACATGGCAGAGTCATCTGAGCCCACCTGCTCCAGAAAAGAAACACATTTCATGATGTGAGGCACTCCTCAGCCCTGCTACCTGCCACATCACACACTCAGTACTTCTTGAAACTGTGCCCCAACTTTTGATTCTGAACACATACCTGGTCATATTTTATGAACAGGCAGCACAAATCTATTTGGTGAAGGATAATCTATTTGCACAGACATAAATACTCTCTCAAGAATTTTTTATTCTTGTGCAAAAAAAAAAAAAAAAAAAAAGCTTTTTACTATTTAGGAAAGTTAACCATTAGTTGGCCTGTACAGCAAAACACGAGGCTTGCTGTTTTTTCCTTTAGCATGCTCCCACTACTGTGGGAAGCAGAAACCATCTGAGAAGGAAACCACCTTGCATAACATCGTACTCAAAAGTCTGAGTAGTCAGCCACAGCTTTTTCTTTTTCCAGTTCTCAATCAACATTTTTTCTTGTATCACTAGTACCAAAGTTTAAAATAGTAACGGAAACGCCTTATCAACTGAAACTGACTAATGACCTTTTTTTCCTTCTGCTATGGTTTGAGAGAAGCAAATACCTATTTTGCTCTTCAGATCTGAAGCAAGTTCAATGTTTAAGTGCTGTTTTTAAAATATCTTCAAAGTATGCAAGCCAGACTAAACACAATTGGAAAGTTATACGCAACAGTAATGACTTTTTCCCCTTATTTTTATAACTAATTCTATTTTCAACACCTCACGTTATATCCTATTCCTCTATTTAAAATATCAAAAGAAGGACAGCGAATCAAGACAGTTTTTCTTATATTACAGAGCATATGATGTTAATCAATCCAGCTGACTTATACAAAAATGCCTGCTGTGTCCACAGAGAAAAATGCTTTCCAAAATGTAACTGGTAGAGTAATTGGATTATTCACCCTACAATATTACACTCACAGTAAATGTTTCTTTTAAAAGCTACAACAGTAGCTTTGCATTCTTAAACATAGCCCAAGTTTTAGGGCTGAAGAAATAAGTTTTAAAAGCCCTTTACATAATGAGGACACTAGAACCTAGAATATTTTCCTAATGCTATAAAGATATAAAAAACTGTTTTAAAAACTTAAAACCTAAGAACTTGAAATTTAACCTGTATATAATTTTCCTCAACTTTCACGGTACATTTTTTTCTGCCTCATTCCTAAAATGCAGCTTAGCAAGCCTGAACCGTTGAAGTAGATCAGTGTTTTTCTTAAGATTGTTATGAAATGAAAAATAAAATTTAAAAACACCTTATGTCAAAGATCTGAAAATCCATTATATGCAACCAAATTGCTCACAGTTTGATCAGGCTACAACCATCTCAAGCTCTGCTACATGAGATGGCTAAAATTCATTATTAAAAAAAAAACTTTCTTGCTTTACTTTTATTGCTTTTTAAAAGAACGAGTAACAGTATTATTCAGTGTGGAATGTTAAGTGTTTATGCAGGACATATCTTCAATTGCCACAAAGTGGTACTTAGCACACTGCTATGTTTTCTTAAGTAGAAGGAAAATCAACAACTAAGTTGAATATATTTTTTCTTAAGTGACTAACTGAGTGATGCTGAACTTAGTTCACAGCATGCTAATTAATCACTCTAGAAACATCATGCTAAGTCAATAAGCATCTACCTCCAAAAATGAGAATTCAGTGAATGCTTTTGGAACAGTTAGTCTCTGTTCACACAAACACTTACAGTAACTAGAGCAGATGTTTCCACATTGGTACGTGAGATGCTTCAAAGTTATTTTATCTGTGGAGTTGGCATCAGTAGCCATAGATCCTGACTTGAGGAAAAAAAAGTAATAAAATCCGAAGCCGTCACAACACTATGTAGTACAATCTTATCCTCTTCAAAGCCTACAAACACGTGCATGCTTCTTGTTTAGAACACTTTCACTGCACTCCCAAACTGGGAGACAAATGAGATTTATTGGGAGTGGATAGGCAAGCAACCATTTTTGAGGAGCAGCGAGAAGGCAGATATTCCTTATCCTATAACATAGCCTAAGTTGTCACAGTCCTTGATAAATCCTGTCAAGGAATTTCTAAGCCTCTAATGCATCAGCACTCATTTTCCTCAACTTAAATTAGAGCCTGAGCAAATGAAATAGCTGAGAAAAAACAACTCTCAAAATGGCTACAAATAACATTCCTATAAAGTAGCAGAACAGCAATTAGCGCACAGTGCTTTTATGGCTAGCCAACTGCAACTGGTCACCTGATGTCAGAAATTTGGTTCAGAGTTTCTATTTATTTATTAAAAAACATCTATATGGAATAAAACTTCTTTCTTTTGCTTTTATCAATTACTGTAAAACAGAAAAGTAAATTGCAGGAAATAAGCAGTTATTCAAATACATTAACTCTCACTTGGGCTTTGAAGTTTAACAACCACACACCAAACCATGCACTGCTTGTGGTTTCAACACTTGGAGGCAATGAACTCTTGTTCCGTTCCTATCAAAAAGAGGAGTCACCTGCTGAATCACCCAAACCATAACCTGATAGACACATTTCCTCTGATGTACTTCCCATTCAATTACTTGTCTGGGTACATCTTCCTCGGTTGTACAGGATAAATAAAAACAACACACACAGCAAATGGAGATGTATGCTTGCAAGTAGTAACGTACCATTAGGCTTATTCACATGATACTGCTTTAGTCACAAAAAGGGAAAAGGAAGGAAAAAAAAGCTTGCTAAATTATTAGATGTGAGAGATGTAAAATCAAAGACAAAGCAGTGATTTACTTCCTTCTGGAATTAGATCAAAGGAAAAATGAGCAAAAATGCACAAAAGTACCTGTCCATCACATCTTTGTATTTTTGCACCTCTAAATCTTAAAACGGTTTATTTCTTCTCTCACTTCCCCCCCCCCGTGCTTTGAAAAAATTAAAAGCTTATATCCCTAAAGCTAATCACATATTTCCTTTTGTTTAAAAATAATGATTCATTATACTTCTGATTTATCACTTAAGTAGAAAATGACAATTAGCAAAACAGATTTATGTATTTTTAATTAAATTCCAAATTCTGAAACAGACGACTGAACTCAGCTAAGTAAGTCTTTTTGAAGTATCTGCTTTCTTAGTTTTGTGCACTAACAATCGCTTTTTTGGACCTTGGACCTGGCACACAATGTTTAACTTAGATTTTCCTTTTTTTTTTTTTTAATAAGTAGTGAATATGGAAGCCTTAGTTTTGCCTTCATCCAATTGATAGCTCAATGGAAATCAAATAGAACTTTGCCTGGGGAATTACTATGCTTTTGCTTTTAACTGAATAAAAAGAAATGGTCAATTACATTTCATATCATACTATGTAACCAGATAGCTCAATTATTCCACTAACAAATACGATGTTGAGTTTCGCAATGACTGGAGCGTGGAGTTGAGTTTGGAACGCTGCTTTAATACACTATTCAAGATCAATCCTTATTTTATATGGGCAGTAACAATTAAGCAATTTCTAACAGAAATACCTCTTTACTTATATTGAGGCAAAACATACATTCAACCAAATGAGATAACATCCTTTAACACCAAGTCAAAATCTAACAAAATCTAACACAAGACTTTCTGGAATGCCTGAAGCATGACAGGGGAATCAAGTGAACTTCTGGAGGTTTGCTTCCCATCCAGCTCAAAACAATCTCCTGCTTGTGACACAATACTTTATCTCAGCTTATTTCACCATCAAGGTCAATGGACCTGCTAAAGATGAAATTTTCATGTCTCCAAGGGCAATTAATTCTCATGTCCAATTACCCTCATGTTGAACATTATTTCCCTAATATCCCTAGCTGCAGCTTCCCCTATGTGAACTTCTCATGTTGTAACCTGTAACTGTTACCTTTTGTCCTGTTACTGTACATTTCTGATAAGAATCTGATTCCACTATACACACCCATTAAGTAGTTAGCTTACAATGACAGTAAGATCTCCAACTAGCTTTTTCTTCCGAAGACTAAGCAAACCTAGATCTTTCAGCCTCTCCACACACAAGGTATTTCAGCTCCTTGACTATATAGACTGTAATCCACTGGGCTTGCTCCAATCAAGTTGCAAATAAAAAGCAAAAAACATTTTGCTGGATCTGCTGGCCTTTCTCTTGCTAACATAGCTCAGTATACAGTTGGTCTTCTTCACTGCAAGGTAACATATACATTGCCAACACCCATTCAAACTGTTGTCCACCAGAACTCCCAGATCGTATTCTGCAAAGCTTCTTTCTAGCTAGACAGTCCTAAACCCATATTATTGCACGAGGTTAATCTCAAGATGCAGGAACTGTGTGTGTCTTTGTTGAAACTCAAATTTCTATCAGCCTGCCTCTCTGACTTGCTGAGGGCTCCAAAGAGCAACTCTGCTCTCTAACCCATGGACCACTGCCCCCAGTTTGGCATCACATGAATTGTATAGCATCTATTCCATCCCACAGTGAAATAGCAAACCCTGAGAAGCACCACAAATGGACTTCATGCTGCTGCGCGCAACCCTTGAAGCCCAGAGGTCCAAGAAGTATTCTACCTATCTGAAGTCCATTTATCCTAACCACAACTCATCAGTTTGGTAATAAGAAAACAATGAGAGACAACACTGAAGATCTTGGGGATCAAGGCCTTCCCACAGAAGGCACAATCATTGCATTCTACCTGCAAACTCCAGTGTGTTGCACAATGGAGCAATTTTTTTCCTTTCACATCACTAGGTGTAACACATAAATGTTTATGCTACCTGTTTAGAATACTGACCAGAAATTAATATTTGCATTGTTCTCCTTTTTAAGCATCAGCAGCTATATATATACACACACATGTATATATAACTATGTGTATATACACACACACACATACACACACACACACACACAGATTCCATCTGTCTACAAAGTTTCCCCAACTAAATAGGTCAAGAAATTAAAAGAAATCTTCAGTCTCAGTGGTCTGGATACATTTCTTATCACTATCTGATAAAAGTGCACGAACAACAGATGGCACAGCAAGAAGAATACAGGGAGTACCATTATCTTTTCCTCCAAACATAAACAAATATTTACATTGTACATTCACAATCAATAAAAGACATCATTCTTCAATTGCAACTCAAATGCAGACATCAAGAATCAAAATGAACACAATAAGACTGCATGCTTCAGTAGAAAAGCTAGTACCTTGTGCTGGTCCACAGGAATTGTGTACTGAACACAGAACAATGGAGTCTGATGCCAGAGTCAAAATATTTGACTAGGCAGACTATGGACTTGCTCCAGTAAATTCCTACTTTATGCAATCAACTACCATTTGTCTTGAGGGCCCATGTATGTACATCTTTTAGCTTATTAGACATTATATGCTGCCACGCATAAGTGTGCAATACAGAACAATTCAAATGTCACATGGGTTGAATTTTAAGATGCAATTATTCAGAGAAAAAAAATGAGCATCTCATTGTACAATTACAAGCAGAGTTCAGCATGCATCACTGAAGGCAAATAATTCCTATTTGTGTGTACCCTCCTTTAATGTTCACAGCTGGCAAACAGTAAAACTACAAGTTCTTAAATACCTTCAGATAAACGTTCTGGGCCTTACAGTTTACTTCATTTAAGTTTCTAGAGTAACTACAGTCAGTTTAATCATTAATGTTATGTCCTGTTAAAACATACACTTTAACAAGTTATCATCACACTGAAGTATAGGAAGTACCTGAGGTTTTCCCCAGAAAACCTTTGTCAACACATGATTTGAAGCTCCGAAGAGCACTTGAAATTGGCTATTTTGCTTGCTTCATATTCTCTTAAAAAGAATTTATAAATGAATCAATTACAACAATAGAGCTTTGGTAACTAGAATGAACCTCTAGTTACATAGTTAGATTTCTGAAACAATTCACAAAGCAATCATTCATTAACTATTAATTTCTCTATCAAAGCACTTATTGAGCATGAACTTTGGATACTTAAGAAAAATAAGCAAAAAAATTTTTAGTTACGTTAACAATCTCATAACTAGCTAGAACAGTTAACATCTACAGAGCTCACTCAAACAAGCAAGTCTTATTTCCTTATCAGAACAAATACAAAAGTCAAACAGGAAAAGCTATGGCATTTCTCCTATCAACAAGTATATGCAGGAGGAAGAGTTATGAAGGCACATATTCCATTAAAGCTGTTTCAGAGTTCACAGATTATTGGTACATTTTAAGGAGCATTGATACTAAAGTTTAAAGAACATGATGGGTTTTTTTAATTTTTCTTAAGTCACATTCAAGCAAATTGTACTTGCACAAATGAAGCCCACGGAACACAGATAGCATCAGGCTTGCAATATCTCTAATTACGCTTCTCTGATCAACTGTATTTGGAGGAGGGTTCATCTGTTACCATAGTTTGTTTAAAAACAAAAGCTCCAAATCTCATCATCTTCAGATTTAGAGTTTAACAATAAAGATATCAGCAAAAAAATAAAAAATCATAGGATTTGGAATACATGGTATCAGAAAAGTTGCAGTACTTCCTGAGGACGTACATTTTACCTTGTTACTTGTTCTGGTTTTGAATATCATTCTAACATAATAATGTCAATCTCAAGAACATTTATCTGGTTCACACTGAACAGTTTATATTTAAGGCTCTGATCTTGCAAACAAGGCAGAATATTCACTGCAACATTCACAGCAAAGCATACATCAGTATACTTAAAACTAATCTCCCCATTAACAAGGGCTACAAAGGCAACCTAAATACTACTCATCCTGGGACTGGCTCCTAAACTGATTTCCCCTGCAGTTTTGATTAAGAAATATATATAGGATAGAGATGAAGAGATAACCTTTTACTTTCCTTCCCTTCAGTGGCAGTTCTAACAATGATTAACAGTAACCATTCAAATAATTCAGTCCCAACAGTTCCAGAAAATAAAAAACACAGCTGAAGAATAAGTTTACTACCACTGTTAGCAACAAATTTCTCCCTTTTATCCTACAGACATGCTCACATGGCAAGATCTTACTGTCTGATATGAAAAGAATTTGCCATTTTATATGATCTTTATGGGATGTACTGAACGTCAGCTGTATCGGTGCATTGCAGAACAGCTGCGTTCCCTGCCTAGCGACACAGCACTCCTAAAACATTTCTGATCAAGGTAAGAATCAGTATGTAACAATGAAAACATACACATATTGAGATTGAAGGTGATGTCACAGCTACATGGCTTTAATCATTGTTTGTGAGGATCAGAATTTAGGACTTCAAAGCCTAAATCCCTACTTATGTTCTGTTATGTAAAATACAGGCTAAAATAGCCAGTAGCAGACAAGCCATAAATGCTTAGTACGATTGGGCTGGGGTAGGGCAGGGAACAGGCATACAAAAGACAAGTACAACAGCTCGGTAGAGAAAATAACTTGAGTAATATGGTAGTCTCTGTGAAATACCCACACAATCTCAAAGTACACATTATGTAATAATTTTGGATGGGGGCAGGGTAGGAGAACTGTATAAGAAAAAAAACACATTCTTTTCCCCCTTTTTCTATGCTCCTCCAACTTCCAAACAAGATGCAAAACATGGAAGGGAAGCTGCCCTTTCAAAAATACATGAAGAATTACACAAACGAGTAAATATAATTATCTGAAATGAAAGCAAGTCTGGTTAAATCTGATGCAGTATCTTGGCTTTGGGAGGTTGAGTTTTAATCAGTTGTTTTGTAATTTGAGGTTTCTGTTTCAGAGAATAATACAGCGCTTGGTGTATAAGTTATCTATACCTGCGAGGTTGTAGATATACCACATATTCTCTAAGTTGTCTCCCATATTATCTGCCTTTATCATCTGTACATTTTAACTGTACATTTTAAGCCATACTCTTCAAAGCAGGAACCTCATGCAATCTGTTCTCTCGAATGTGCAGTGTGATAGACTAACAGGCATTACAGGAAAAATACATTATATCAAACAATATATTTTATGTGATGACAATGTGTGCATTGCAAATTTAAGCTACGTTAAACCAAATAATATGTGTTAATTATATCACAAAGGAAAATTAGGCAATGCAAACTTACTGGAAAAAGTTCTTAAGTATTTTGTTATTGCTGTGTTTGCCAGAATCACTTGCATACAACATAAGAAACCAATCCTGAACTAATTTTGAACAGAAACTTTCTTCTGTAATTGCAGAATACTATCCAGTAAGCAAGAGAAAACAGCCACATACTTTAAACCACAGGAATTCTTACTGAAATGGATGAAAGAATAATTAAAAGCAACATGTTAAATTTTGTTTCAAATGTATCGATACACATAGCACAGCTTCTTCATTCAGTTTCTCTCCTTGATTCTCAGTATACCTTAAAAATCCATTCCCCAAAATGTAAATAAAAGAAAGCAAATATGCTAACTCTATTTTTATTCTTAATTATTCCTTATGTCTTTGACTGAAGACTCACTTTAAGTGCTCTTTCTTGCTGTAGTAAGATATTATATGACAAATTGACAACATTATAGGACCAAAGCTAAAGGTAAAAGGTTTTTTTTTTCATTTTAGCAGGCACAAAGAACACAGGCTAATGATTGTCCAGTTGTGCCCCAGATGCTGAACTTGCACTTCTCCCATTTTTCACTTCTATACATTTTTCACTGCTGAATGCACAAACATACTGGCACTTAGCATCAAAACAGACTGAAGTAATACAAGGACAAATACAAAGTCATTCTTTACTGACAGTCAGCAAACACCTGCCTGATTTATCCCAGTCTCTTAAAAATAACAAGCTTGCCTTAAGCCACTTTCAGAAAGTATCTTACACACAAAATAAATACTCCAGCAGTGATTTAAGCTAACCTGCTTGACTTTCAGGACTGCTAATCTACCTAGTATATGCGGGTAGCATCATACAGCTGAAAAGCAACACTGTTCCAAATAACTTCTTAGCTTTGACTGACCATACGAGACCTTCAGTTTCACGATGAAGCAGACCTGAGAGTCATTATTTTGTGTATGTTCAGACTGGGAAAAGAACTCATTGAAAACGGCTCTGCAGAGAAGGATTTGGATGTCCTTGTGAATGAAAAGGTAGACATGAGCCAGCAGTGTGCTCTTGCAGCCCAGAAGGCCAACAGTATCCTGGGCTGCATCAAAAGAACAGTGGCCACCATGGAGAGGGAGGTGATTGTTCCCCTCTTCTCTATACTTATGAGGTTCCACCTGGAGTACTGTGTACAGGCCTGGGACTCACAGCCCAAGAAAGATATCTAGAGCTGTTGGAGAGGGTCCAGAGGAAGGCTGCAAAGATGACCAGAAGGCTGGAGCACCTCTCCTATGAAGAAAGGATGAGGGAGCTAGGCTCGTTCAGCCTGGAGAAGGCTCTGGAGAGACCTCATTATGGCATTCCAGTATTTGAAGGGAGCTTATAAGAAGGAGGGGACTGACTTTTTACACTGTCTGATAGAACAGGACAAGGGGAAACAATTTCAAACTAGAAGAGAGAAGAGTTAGGCCAGATGTTAGGAGACAATTCTGCGCTCAGAGAGAGTGGCGAGGCCCTGGGCTGCCCACAGAAGGTGTGGATGCTCCATCCCTGGAGGTGTCCTAGGCCAGACTGGATGGTGTCCTGGGCGGTTTGATCTCGTGGTTGGCAGCCCGGCCCATGTCAGGGTGCTTGGGACTACGTTACCTTCCAACCCAAATCATTCTAATGTTACTTTCAGCACCTACCAAAACCTCTTGCTTGACTACAGAACTTAATGTTCAAATTCCAGCATACAGTCAGAGTGCCTGACATGGGCAGGGAAAGTCATCTACCACTACGTTAACTTGAGAGTGACCCAACCACACAAACAGCTTCTGCATCACCGAACTGGTGTTGCTGACAGGTAGCATATATAAGGATGGCTTAACAGCAACCACTGAATAACTGAACAACAAACTACAACAACCAAGTGCAACTGCTTAGCAGAATATCATCAGTTACTAATAGAAGATGTTTAAAGGTTATGGAAAAAAAAAATGTACATCAGTTTCTTAGAATCTGGAATACGTTAAGAGCACTGAAGCTTACTGCATTTCAATCTTGACACCACAGAAAAACTCATCTGGCTTTAACTTCAGAGATTATTCTGAACTGTCTTAAAGACCTGGGAAGGAAAGACCTTTTGTCTTTTACACTTAGCTTTTAAAGTAGGAACTAAGGATTTTGTAGACATCTAAGTGAAGCACGTTTATTCAAATTGACACAACTTCTTGAGATGTCTTTCATAAAACAATTTCTTTTTTCATCTCCTCCCAAACTTCCACCTTATCAAAACAGACATCTACTCTGGATTATTTAAACTTGGAAAAACGCAAGTGTTTTCTTTGAAAAAATATCTATTGTTACAGCAAAAACCTGGGTTTCCTTTCAAGCAAGATCATATGATTATGCATTTATATTTTACTTTCCGCAGGAATTTACACACCCCCCTTTGCATCCTGTTATTCATTTAGCGTTTCCCCTCACTTCAGCATGCTATGTTAATAACAGAGACCTGCTGGCTCAGATCGGGCACTCAAGGTGACAATCAACACTCACTCATGCATTCATCAGCTATCCTATAGGGCTCTCCTCACTTATTTTTTTAACAGCACAAAATAATCCTTCAAAAATCAGTTCTGTGAGAAGCACTGTACAGGTAGATCATTAAAACAATTATCCTAGGGAAGTGGATGGATTTTTTATTGTTGTTGTTAATTACATACTTTAAAATACTTCTTTCTCTTCTGGAAGGTCAGTTTCAACTGAAATAGATTTTGTGCTACTTAAGTACTTCAAAATGGGAAAAAAGATTTTCCTCCTATTCGCAATAGTGAATTAGTCATTGTTTCAGATTGCTTCCTAATGTTTATCTTTAATCAATGTTAGCCTTTAAACATTTACAGACTGATACTGATTAATGATCTAATTTGTAATCTTATCTGTAAAGAAATAGCAAGAAGTCTTTTTCCAAGAAAAAAAAAAAAAAAGGACAAGAAGCTATTATATCTGACAGTATAAAATAAATTTACTTCATGTGTCAGACATTTTGAACTACATAACAAGATAATCAACATAATTTTTTTTTTTTCCAGACTTAACAAAGTTTTTTTTTTTTTTTATTTTATACTAGGTGCTTCAATGCACCTAGTATATACACTCATTTCATGCTTTCTACAGAGAAAGTAAAAATTCTGCTGTTTGATTCATTATGGCACAAGTAACCTGCACAGCACAGCTATGGTCCAGTATATTCGTAGCAGCTGCATGTGCCTGTATGAAGTGGTCTCCATTTGAACAGTCTGTTAAGAGCTGCAACACAGTTTTAGTTTGCTTCAACTTTGCATCCACAGTAGTTAAAACTACAACTTGAGATGCATATACAATTTATCTGCTGCTAACACACATCTAATTTATCACTGTTCTAAGCATCTGAAAGCTGACTTAACATTCAAATTAGAAACTAGCAACGGATATAAAGTTTGGTGTGATGAGATTACAGGTTTCTGCATGTTTTTTTTACAGCACTAAACTATTAATGCAATTACTATTTTTCCTAGACAGATATTATAGTATTAGCCCCTTTATCCCAGGACCTTCAAGTGCAAATTAACAAAACAAAAATCAAGTATTTCCACAGCATGAGAAAGTGAGATTATCAATCCAGCTCAAGTGAGGCAAAAGCCTACAATCTTCCATTCATTTCAGAATACACAACATTTCTTTAAGAAAAGTTCAAGTGCATTACTAAGATTGAAGCTTCCTTTTCAATTCAGAAAAAGAACATCAACAAGATGAATAATTTGTTCCACTGCAACCAACGTGAAATAACATCTCACCAAGACTTTGATGAAACTGATGTGCCAACAGAAAACTTACTTCCAGCAATACTTTTTTTTTTAAATAAGGATATTTGCAATAATAAAATACTTGACAAACTGAAACCTTGAGGAGATCTCATACTAAGAACCATCCTGAATGCGCTCAGGAATCAAGACACTTACAGGTATTTGTCAAGCAATAAAATACTGGATAATCAATTTACAAGCATTACCAAACTGAAGCCATTAGTCAGAATAAACAAGAAAAAGAGTTTTGTAGTCCTGCAGTAAAAAGTGAAACTATGGTAGGCAAGCTAGCTTTCTTCAGTCCTCTTATGCATGGTATGGAATCACTACCAAGACAGTGAAACACCGAATCCTCAACCAATAAGGACAGAGGTTATTTTTTTACAAAAAAAAAGTATCCTTACTACTTGCAGCTATCACTGTAGTTCCATCTTCAATACGGTATCATAAAACTTCTGATTATAAAAAGGAAAATTTTATTTAAATACCAGCTCCCTGCTTTATTCCAGCAAAGAAAAGGACTAAACTAATCCTGCCTTTGAAGAAACGAGCATGCACCCAGTGCAGCCAACTACCCCTTTTCACCCTACAGAAGAACTCAGAACGATAGAGAGGAGTAGCGCTCATCTACAGCCTCTGAGGCAGAACAGGAGAACATGCACATGGCCTGATTACTGCCCAGGGCACTGCTGTACTACCCTATCCAGGGCTGTGGTCCATAGACACTGCCCACACGACTGGAGAACCTTAGGTGTCGTCTTAATGCCTCATGCTCTGCTTTAATCACGGCTTGAACACAGGAAAGACTTTGTCACTTTCTTTAGAAGTCACCTTCAGAATAAACTATGGAAAGAGGATTAGTTGTTATTGCATATTATATGAAATCTTTTTGATGCATCATTAAGCAAAACATGCAGCTGATTGGAACTCATGATATTTACTCAACTGTAATGGCTTTACAAGGGCTATTTTCAGAGGGGTAAATGATAAATCTCAGCTTCACATTTTTTCAAAGTTTAAGAAAAAGGACTGGAAGACTCATTAAGGGCTACACTGCCTCCATTGAAAGTCCATTGCAAGATTGATGACATGTAAGTATTTACATTTGGTTTTCAAGAAAGCAGAAAGCCTACTTCATACAGTTATACTGTATATATCCATACAATTGTATGCTCCACTAAAATACAGAAAATATTAATGATTTTAAGTACTTCAATAGCGAACACAACCTGCAGTACAAGCAGCATTGTGCAGGCAGTCCGAAACCAAATAAATTCCCAACTCTTACCATCAAAAAAACTTTTGGCTCGCAAGTAACTGACGCTGAGCCTAAGCACAGACAACTTATCCAATTTGGCGATAACATCTTGAGGGAAGGGCAGAAGACTTGCCAAGCGATCCAACTCCGCATTCAAACGGTCCCTGTGTCTCTTGGAGGGATTGGATTTAACTCCTTCGGCTGGAGACGGCTTTACTCTGTGGCAAAAAAAAAAAATAAATAAAAAATAAACAAAAGTTCCTTCCCAAAATGAAGGCAAATATTTGTCTAATATTACCACCTTTTAAACTTTAACATGCAAAATTTTTTTTCTAAGTGACTTCTGTTCCTCATGGAAAAAGGTAGAATTCTATCTAAGATCATTTCACTTTTCTCCCCAACACATTCACTGTTAAACAAAGCTGTAAGACCTACCACGGCTATCTGAACACGTAATGGACATTTGCAAACTCAGATACAGCATTTGTAAAAACCTTCCTATATGCACATTCAAATGCCTTGATTTCTTTCATTATTATGAATTATGAATAATTCAACTTATTAGTGTACAAATTATTCGACAGCACACTCAGGTTATTATTATTATTATTTTTTTTTTACTTGAACTACATTTTTTCACAAATATCTCTAATTCTTCATCAAGGTTTGGAACAGGTTATTGTAAGTTAGAAATAAAAAAAGGTTAAGTAACTTGCTAGACAACTGCACAGAACTCACAAGAAAAGATACAGCTCAGTCAGCACGTAAAATCTTTCTTGCTAATACCACTGAACTCATTCTATAAACCAACTCTTAGCTAATGACGTTTCACTTGAGTATGATATGACAAAGGCATGTCATGTATGTTACAAACTACAATTCAAAAAGCTTTCTGTTATGAATTATGTGGTAAATGTTGCTAACTTGCTGTTTTCCTGGGCTCCTAGATACCGGAATACCCATCCCTACCATGCACACAGTCACATACAGATCTGTTACAATTCGTGCTGCTTTCAGAGGGGTGGTGGCTCTGCAAGGTGCACCATTTCTGAAATATTATGCAGGCAAGATAGTCATTTGTATATGATTAACACAATTTAAATATAACTCTAATAAAATAAATAAAGCTCAAGATCACCAAATGTCACCAGTAACATTTAAAGTTGCCTCAAATACTTTTGTGTATGTGTATGTATATACACACACACACACACACACACACACACACACAGCCAACGCAGGCAAAAAACAATAAATTCCAAACTTTAAGCAAGTAAAAGCTGTATAACTGTCACCAAACAGCTCACTATTAACAAATCAAAACATGTTTCCAAAAAGCAGAGGTCCCCGTGAAAACAGCTCATGACATGCCAATTAGAGCAGCATTGAATACCAGACTTCTCTGTTTTCACAACTGCCCTCCCCTTTGCTTAAAATTTCTATTAGCAATTTGACAAGTTATGTTGAAACTATATGGAACTGGGCAATTACCTTGACAAATTACTCATTAGATGTAATTGTTTTTGCATTACTTTCATGTACGTTTTTACTTCCAAGTAGCCCAATGCATAAGGATTCCCAAATGCAGCACAGAATATTACTGAACATTAAGTTGGCAGTATTTTCAGCATACCATGATTTTACCTAATTTTATCTACTATGACCCAACAAAAATCTGTGATTTAAATGGAACTGTCAGCGACAAAAGAAATAAGGACGGAAATGAAGGGGAAATAACTAGTAACTTGAACCATTTTCCATTCTCTTACATAAACTGTTGATGCTCAGGGCTGCCCTAGCTGCGCTGCAGAAAATTAGCTTCAATACAATTAATTGCTATGTCAAGATTATTTTTATTATTAAAAAAGGGAAAAAGAAAAAAAAAAAGAAAAAAAACACTAAAGAAGAAAATGGGTTTTAAGCGGACCTCCTGGGCACCATCTTTTACCTTACTTACAGAAAATTCAAACTCTTTAATCAATCAAAAGCCAGAGATTGCCACACACTCAGTATCTCTCAAGTAAACTACAGTCCTTATCATCCAACAGCTGCAAAACAAGCAAGGACTGCTAATTCTAGTTTTACCATTGTAAAAGATGTGCTACCACAACATTAACTGACTATTATTTACAGAGGTCTGCTACAGACAACAGAAATTTCAATTGCACACGCTTACCATGCATGCCTTCATTGATATTAATAACACTACAAGTGCATGACTATCTGGATCTTAGTATTAAAAGGCCAAAATAAGTTTCAGTACTTATAGACTAATTTGTATTTTAAAGGAAAATTGAAGCAGCTCCTAGAGAAAATGAAACACAGCACAGATTTATTTTGTTCATAACATATAAGAAAAGCTCTATGTCAGAAAAATATTAGGAGTTCATCAGAATGACTTTATTGCTTAGAAAAAAAAAGGGCAAAAGGAAGAACATACGTGTCACCTCACTGACAGATTTAATCTTTTTCAGCTGTGTGTATTTTTCATTTCGTCTTCAATACAGCAAGTGTTAACATGTTATTCTTATGTCTATTCAATTAAACATAGGTCAGGTATATGAAACTCATCAGTTACTACTGAGCAAGTGCTACATAGGTGACACCCTCCAAAATTCTCTGTTTACTTTAACAACTGAAAAAGACTCCTATGAATAGTCTTATCTGCCTCACTGAATTCACCATTTAGGAACTTTCAGCTGCTGATTCCTTTGGAAGAAACAGATACAATGCAGACTAACAATCCCTCTGCTCAAAAGCTTTTGTCAACCCATCTTGGAAGGGCAAGAGGCACTCTCCAGTGGTTCCTTCAGCAGACAATGAAACCAACGAAGTTGTAGGCAGCAAAAGGATAAAGATGTTTTAGTAAAAATCTCATGTGTTGCTCATCCGATGCTGTGCAACTGTTTGTTCTCCAGAAGCAGTCTGTCACTCAGTTGCTCAGGTTGGCTTAGCGTCCAAATGACTCTGACAGAGCGATGGGGACAACCAGAACACGAGGCAAGAACAAGATCTTTACACTCAGTTTTAACACCCTTCAATACAGTCTAAGATCACAAGCCAGGACTATCCAGAAAAAGAAAAAAGCGTGTTCCTAGCTGCTGACCATAGCATCTACATTTAATTATCTTCAGTTGTTGCAGCTATTCCTTGCAAAACTATTCTTGCAAATACTTTTGCAAGAAGTACTACCAAAAAAAAAAAAAAAACCTAAACAAAACAACAACAACAAAAAAACCCACAGAAAAAAAAAGAAAAAAACCATCAACCAAACAAAATGAAACTCTAAATGCAAGGAATCTTAGGTAGCAGTTTACAGTGCACGTGTAGCATACAGGTACACCAACAAGTGTCCCAGTTATCACCTAATCTATAAGTTTATTCTACCTATGCCAAAAGTTTCATAGTGCTTCCATTTCAAACACAAGGTGCAAGCTGCTCTATGTGTGATAGCGCTTTAAACAAAGCAGGCTTTTAATGATTTTTTTTTCTTTACTGATGAACTGCCACTTCTTGGCACTTCTTGTTTGTTTGTCTCGAAAGGATAAATAAATAGTTGTGAGTTTTGTTGTTGCTTTGGTGGGTTTTTTTTTTTGTTTGTTTGTTTTGTTTTTTAAGTTAAAAGTATATTTGCACTGCTTTCTGAAATCACTATGCCTTAATACGTACCCTTAATTAAGGGTCAACCAGCCAAACGTTTTTCTCTGGAATATTTAGTATCATGAATACATTCATGCTAACATGGAACAAAAGTGTATCATTTCTTATTTAGTCTGCTTTTTCAAGAAACATGCTGTTACGCTTTGTGTGTCTGCACAGTATGAAACATTTAAATCCCTCCACCCCATTCCTTGTCTATTACATTCGTTCCGTTATGCAAAACAATTCCTACCCAAACGCTGAAAAAGAGAACAGCAAAGCAAATCACAGCAGGACCGAGTAGCAGGCAGAAAAGCATAGGAATCTAAAGACAGCAAGGTAAAACAACACTTATGTAACATCCTTCACTTAATGTTAGGATCTATCTCCAGTAAACTTCACTTCAATAAAACAATGCATTTTATCCTACTGGAATGCAAAATCGCAGCTCAGTTAATAATCAGTAGAGAAAAAGCATACAAAACCTTAAAAACAAAATAGAACAGTCGAAGAAAAACTCAAAGCAGGGCCATGCAGAGCGGCCACCAGGGGGACCCGCACAGCTCCACCACCCGTGGGAAGAAATCTGCGGAAGGCTCCGAGGTTCTAAGAAAGCTACATTTCACTGGAATGCACATTGTGTATTAGGCCGTTGTTTTATTTCCCCTCCAGATGACAAGATAACAAGATGAAATGCAGGAACGGTTGCCGCTTAAGTTTTCCCATTATTGCGTTTTCTTTTCCGCTGTGATATGGTGACTCCCTACTGGATCAAAAAAACACGTTTCTGTCAGGCAATTCCCTGTCAAATCCAGTCCTTTACACGGCCCATAAAGATAGGGTGGCTGCAGGGGGAAGCTTCCTATATTGGCTCTGAATTACTGCCATGACTTAAAGTTATTTGCACCTGAAGCAGGAAGTAGTTCTTCATTTGTTTTAAGCCATGAGCAGTACGGCATTACATGAGCACTGCTGCATGCTAGCTGCCCACTGCTACAGACTAACAACGACCAGGCTCCTACGTCTATGACAAATGAAACATCAGAAAGAAGCAGCCTCTTCACAAAAGGTGCTACTCCCTGCAATGCATCACTTCTTTCATTTTAAAACTCTCTTTGAAGAGCTCGAATTCTACTTGGAGCACAAAATACCAACTTCAAACTGACTCAAATCACAGCAGTGTCAAACTGTGGGGCAAGGAACAGCGCTGGAACTGTTCTCCCCTCCTTCCCCCCCAGGAAGTTACAGGAGCTTATGGCCTCTCTCCCTACTTTTTAGCCCAGTGAATGCTCTGTAATTAGCTATGTGAGAAATCAGAGCTTTCCCATCACCCGCAATGCTCTGTAAGGTTGGTCTAATAGCATGAGCAACCAAGTCATAGCCACTAGGAGAAGAAAAAGCAATACATGCAAGATAAATTCAGAATAATTTCTGGTAACTCCTTCAAGACTGGCTAATAGTCAAGCCTCCTCTTATAATTACAGGTGAGCAAGCAAATGCAAATAGTTCTATGCAAAGAGGAGACATTTATCTGTCCCTTTGGTATCAAATAGATATAGTTTCCATTAGTAACAAAAATAGGCTCCAAGTTCAACTAATATGATAAGTGTGGCCACCAAATATAAGAAAATAGATTACGGAAAGAGATTAGTGACATAGATACAACACAAAAAGGAAAGTTTCACATCCTCTAATCAAGACCAAGAATGTAATAGCCAGCCATTAAGCGATGTGACCAAAAAGGCAAAACAGCTCACCCTTATGCAATTACAAGAATTACTCGCCCTGAGCAACCAACAGTTGACAAATACAACCAATGCATTTCTACTTCACAAAAAGACAACACTAATTTCATTGTTAAAATCCAGACCTGTAGAGAAGACTGATTCACTGCTTCTACATTATTGTTTGGAAATGAGTAATCAAAAAAAGCAAACACCGCTCTTCTCGTAATGACTCCATCTTCTAGCCAGAACTTTCTTTAAAAAGGGTATGTTTAGAATTTTGCATTAATTTGTAGACTGGCTGTGTGCATGCACTCATTCTCATAGCTCCAACTGTACAGAAGTGAGCACCCAGGCTGACTTCACTCCCCCCAGCACAGTCGTCTGCTATCAATCTGAGAACATACACTTACATCGGGATTTTATTAAACATTCGTCATTCCCTTTAATGCTTTTGGAGTTCAGGTGATTATTGTACCACTACAAGAGTGCTTGGTAATACAGTGGGATTTTTTGAGCTTTGCATCACAGGTAATTTTGCTAGCAGCTCTGAAGTTCAGCTCCTCTACTGCTTGCAACTGATACTGACTTCTAGTCGAAAGTGCGGATTAAACTTCGCTGTCCTGAAAATCACTCGCATGAGACGAGCAGCCCGCAAAGCCTAGGGCTCAAACCTACCGCAGGTGCAAAACGCGAAAGCACTCAGGCACCAAGCTGCAGCCCAAGTCTGAAAATGCCACGACAGACACTTGTTTTTCGGCCTCGTCGGAGCGATCCGCAGCACCCGCAGCGGAACAACCGCCACCACCTGATGTAGCAACGGGGGCTGCAGCCAGCCCGGCGCACCGAGCGCAGCCCCGGGCTGAGGACCGGACCGACCCCCCCCCGACACGCCGCCACCTGAGCGGGGCCGCACCGCCCGCGCCGGGAGCTGTCACCTCAGGTGCCTCCCGATCTAGGTCAGCCGCCTCGAGCCGCCGCTCCCTGCTCCCACCTCCGCGCTCCGCCCGCCAGCCGCGAGGGGACCGCGATTTAGCTTTATTTTCGCAAGAAATTCGAGAAAAATAAAATAAATCCCGGAGAAGCCCCAGGGCGGCCCCGCAGCCCACCCCGCACCGCCGTGCCCCGCAGCCGGGAGCCGCACGGGCACTCCGCGGCCGAGCCGGCGCCGGGGCAGCCCCACGCCGCAGTGCCCGGCGGGACGGACGGAGCAGGGAAGCCGCCCCCGTCCCCGGCTCGGTCTTCCTCCCTCCCCACCCCGCGGAGAGCCGCTTACATTTTCTGCACAGGTTTCCGCCGCTTGCGACTGGCGTAGGTGACATTGGGGTTCATCCTGCCGCGGCTCCAGCGCCCCGCACCGCCGCCGCCGGCCGGGGGCCGCCTCGCCGCCCGCCTCGCCCGGGCTGCCGGGAGGAGGCGAGTCCCAGCGGCGCCGCAGCTCTTGCCTCGCCCGCGGGCCCCGGCCCTGCCGCCCGCCCGCCCGCAGCAGCAGCACGCTCGCAGCCGCGGCGCCTCCCCTGGCCCGGCGAGGACGGAGGGAGGCGGCGCGGGGCGGGGATCCCAGGTGATCGGCGGCGGCGACACCCACTCGCCGCGCGGCGCCTCCGCGCGGCACAGGTGTGAGGGCGGCCGGTCTCTGCAGCGCCGCTCAGCCCCGCGTCTCCCCAGCGAGCCGCCGCAGACTCCCGGCCGGCCCCGCCGTCTCCTCGCCCGTCTGCTAGCCGAGCGCCTGTCAGTGTGCGCGGCGCCCGGCCGGGCCGGGCCTCCCCTCCCCGCCTAGCCCAACCCAGCCCCGCTCCTCCCGCTGCCGCCGCCGCCTCGCTGCCGGGCTGGGCCCGCCCCGCAGCCTGACAGTGCCGCCGCCCCGCGCCGAGGAGGCCCCTTGCGGCGGCCGCGCGGAGGGAGGAGGGGGCGGCCGCGCCGCCATGTTGGGAAGGTCAGGCGAGGGGACGGCGGCGGAGCGCCGCCGGCAGCGTGGGTTTGAGCCGGGCCGGGTAGCGCCGTGGCACGGCGACAACACGAGGCCCTCCGCCTTCTGCCGCCCCGAGGCTGAAAAGCCGCAAAGCGTGCTACCTCCTGAAGTGGGCTGGGAGCCGGCCCCGGGCAGCGGCCGGCTGGGGGGGAGAGGTGGGAGCGCGGCTAAACCGGGCGCAGGGACAGGGGCGCTCTGGGCAACGCTGCGGCTCCCCGAGATGCCGTCAGTGCCTCGTGAGGGGATAAGGCCGCGAGTTATGGCGCTGACACGTGAAACTAAGCAGTGATGTTGAAGAAAAGGAGCAACATCGCAAAAAGCACGAGGTGCTGCCACGCTGCCGACAAACAGATCCGCTGACAGAGCCCCTTCGTGCCTTTGTGACCCGCCACTGCTTCGCCCTCCTGTTTTCTTCCTCCGTTTCCTCTCACAAGAGCGGAGCTCTTCCCCCGGAATAACGGCAATAAATTTTGCCTCCGCACTCAGCCTGGGAGACGGGGAGTCGCCCTGTGTAAACACGGCCGTGCGCAGCGGTGCCTGCGGGAGAGCCTGGCTGAGAGCACCCGGAGCTGGGAGGGCTCTCCCCGGCTCCCCGAAGCCCGCAGCCTCGGCCCACGTGCCGCCCGGCAGCCGGGCTGCGAGCTTTAGCCTTCCCTTACTCTCCCTGCCTGGCTGCGAGGAGGCTGAGGCAGTGTCCTTGGTGCTGGCTTGCTCCTGCCTGCCGACGCTGGCCGGGCTGCGGGAGTTCAAGCGGCAGCGTGTTCCCTGGCTGGCTGTTGAAACCAGTGCTGTGGTTATGCAAGCGTTCCGGCTCCGCTTTGCTGACAGAGTTTGTCAGCCGTGGCTCAGGTATTGCCATACGGCAGCGGGTGAGAAACAGCGCCGGGACTGTGAAAGGCCTGGCTGCCCGGCTCCAGCGTCCCATGCGTCCCGCAGTGGCGTGGGCCTCGTCCTCAGAAGTGCACAGCGTGAAATAGGCAGCATAACGCACGCTTGTTTACCAGCTTAATTGCTCGAGTTTAATTGCCTGGGAAGCTATCCCAGATGCAGAGTGCGCTGAAGCCAGAGTATTCAGATAAAATTAATTTAAATAAATCTTAAAAGTGCTAGCATGCTTGCTGGAAAGCAAGGAGTTGATCAAATGATGTTTTGAAAAACAGATCTTCGGCAAATAAAATATGCTAAAATCCATGGAGGAAAAAAAGTACTGCAAGAACGGTATGCCTTACAAGTTGCAGTCACATTCCTGCCACATTCCAGGCCAAGCACCTTTGCAGAGGATGTCAGCTCCTCATTGCTATCCCTTTCCTCATCATGGTCTCTCCTCATCAGACCTTGCAAACACACTGGGAAAACAAAGGGCAATTACATGCCACATCCTCCTGTCTTCTCTTCTCCATCTCCTTTCTTTTGATTTTAGAACTGGAATAAAAAGTTGATTCCTTTTATACTCTCCAAACCAATCAAAATTCCCAGTTTCTTCCAGCTTAAACTGCCCAGTCCCTTTCACTACTCGTCTCACCCTTAACCTCCTCCTGCTCACTGGCTCCTTCCTCTGTCAGCACAAGTGTGCTGTGATCACTCCACGCTCAACACAAATTGCTGCTCTGCTTTCATTCTTCTCTTCATCTACATTACCTTTGCGTTGAAAGCTTTCAGCCATTGTTTAAAGCTGTTCTTCCAATTTTTGATTGTTTCCAGTCTGTCTTTTACTTCTTCGCTAAGACTGCGCAAAACCTCCAGCAACTTGTTATACTTCACTGGGCTTACAGATCTTAGCTGTTTCTTGACTTTTTGTGCTGCTTAAATACTGTCAGACACCCATACATCACTGCATAGGATGGTTGAGCTTGGCAGGGACCTCTGGAGATCACCTTGTCGCACCCCCCTGTTCCTTCAGGGCCACTCAGAGCAGGCAGCCCAGCCTCACATTAAAGTGGCTTTTGGAGATCCCCACAGAGACTCCACAGCCTCACTGGGCAGCTTGTGCAGTACATAGGTTGTCTAGGAAGTTGTACAGGAGGTTACATGAAGAAGGAGATTGATTTTAGCCTCCCATGATAAACTTATCTCCCCACTCCATTCTGAGGCCATGGAAACCTGCATGGTGCCAGCAGAGTTCTCTGGTTGCTCTTCAGCTCAAGGATTTGGAAACAAACAAAAACTGTCACTACTAGGCAGAAATGTTACCGTCTGTACACCTGTACAGTGTAATCCTTTTCACTGCAGGCTATTGGAAATCAACTCCTACGGGTCAAACACCTTTTTTAACAACAGATAGGAGATGTCAGATGTTCAGAAGTTACCTAAAAAACCTTCACACCATGTTATCTACAGCTTTTGCAAATCCACCTTCTCCTGGTCTTCTTGCTGTTTCTTGTATTAATCCACCATTTTGGTAATTTCTTTTCCACTTATCTGGGTACAGTAGAGATCTTGCAAAAACTCTATAACCATGATTCAGCTGTCTTATAGCCTCCTTTGCAGCACAATGTGGTTTTGTCTGTTTCTATTACTATCCTTTTTTTTTGTGTTAATATTTGGGCAGGTTTAACAACATTTGGTCTTACAAACAATGGATGTGGCTGATCTCCTACGAACAGTTAAAAGGGTTTAATTCCTACACAGATCATTTTTATGTATATTGTCCAACTCTAACCAATCTCTTCTTATTTTATCTCTAGCCTACTCCCCAGGTGGCTTACTAGGTGTAAGCTAAAGATCACACTATCTCTTAACAACTTCTCTAGAACCATCAACAATCACTTTTTTCCTCATTGTTTAAATCCAGCATTTCTGTTTTTAGTCATGAATTGTGAATCTATCCAATAGTGAGATTTCTAAGAGAAGTGTGTCTGTGTCTCGTGAATCGTGCCTTTCCCCAGCATGTGTGAGGTGCTGCATTAACTAGCAGGCTCTTCCCTATCTAGCACACTGTGTTACTATGATCCCCTGAAGCTTCCAGAGCTCTTGCTTGTCAGCAGTCACATCTGTTGCCCTGTCTCCAAAATGAACAATTAACTTCTGTTCTAAACATCATTTATGCTCTGTTTCTGCTTCTCCTGCCATGCACAGACTTCTCTCTCATTTCAAGAGGTGGGCAGCTGCTTGGAAAGGGAACTTTTACTAAACAGACAAATTCCTGAGTGAGCTGAAGTTTCACAGGAACACCACAAGACCAAGAAAAATCTTGCTATTTGTGAGGAATTTATAAGAATTATAAACAGTGCTTGATATCTTAGGGTCATCTCTGACTCACTTCTATCCTTTATCCTACTCTTTCTATTCATGGCCAAATCTTTACTTCCCTCAGATTAATTCTGTGTGCTGACTTTTTCTAGCTGTCTTCACTGCAAATAACACAGAAGAAATACGCTTTGATTATTTGTGATTCCTTTTCTGCATTCCTGGAGACAAGATAACTGTGATATAAAATTATAATTTTTACAGTTCAAATTTTGGGGATAATTTTGAGGATATGCAGAACTACCACTGCTTTAGGCATTATTTTCCACTGCAACTTTGTTCTGCTAAGAAAGAGAGCCTGTGGTAACTCAGATGACTTTCTTTGTACTTAATTCAGGGAACGAATCATCTAGGGAAACTGACTTAATGTCTGTGAGTAGACTCTAGAAATTCCCTGACCTAGCAGCCTTCTATGGTGGCATAACTGCATCAGTAGATGAGGGAAAAGCCACTGATGTCATCTATCCGGACTTCACTAAGGCCTTTAACACAGTACCCCACAACATCCTTTTCTCCAAATTGGAAAGATATGGATTTGATGTGTGGACTGTTAAATGAACAACAAACTGGCTACAAAATCATACCCAGAGTGGTGGTCAATGGCTCAATGTCCAGATGGAGATCAGTGGTGAGTGGTGTCCCTCAGGGGTCAGTGCTGGAACCAATGCTCCACAGCAGGATCAAGTGCAAGTTTGCAGAAGACACCAAGCTGGGTGGAGCTGGGTGGTGCAGTCGACATGACTGAGGGACAGGATGCTGTCCAGGGGGACCTAGACAAGCTTGAGCAGTTGGCTCAGGAGAACCTCATGAGGTTCAACAACCTAAGTGCAAGGTCTTGCACCTGGATTGAGGTAACTCCCACAACCGATACAAGCTGTGGGATGAAAGGATAGAGCACAGTCCTTCTGAAAAGGACATGGGAGTACCGGTGGGTGGCATCTAGACATAAACCAACAATGTTCCCACACAACCCGGACAGCTGACTGTATCCTGGACTGCATCAAAAGAAGCATGGCCAACAGAACAAGGGAAAGTATCCTGTCCTTCTGCTCTGCACTGACCTCACCTGTACTGCGGAGATACATACTGTACAGATGTAGAGTCCTCAGTACAGGAGAGACATAGACCTGTTGAAGCATATCCAGAGGAAGGCCATAAAAATGATCCAAGAGATGGAACATCTCTCCTACAAGAACAGACAGAGAGCTGGGGGTGTTAAGTCTAGAAAAGAGAAAACTTCAGGGAGAGCTGAAAGCTGCCTTTCAGTATCTGAAGGGGGGCTATAAGAAGGGGACAGACTCTTTTACAGGGTGTGTTGTGATAGGACAAGGGGAAATGGTTTCAAACTAAAAGAGGGGATATTCTGATTCTAAGGAAAGCATTTTTTAAAATAAGGGTAGTGAGTCACTGGAATAGGTTGCCCGGAGAGCTGTGGAATACTCATACCTGGAGATGTTCAAGGTCAAACTGGACCAGGCTTTAAGCAGCCTGATCTGGCTGTAGGTGCCCCTGTTCATTACAGGGGATTTGGTCTAGATGAGCCCTAAAAGTCTCTTCCAACTCAAATGATTCTATGATTTTATGACTATGAATATTAAATGAAATTCTTCCTCACTTGTTTAAAACTTAAATGGAAACAATTATATCTTGACATAAAAAAGGCTCTGTGACTAATAGTACACTGCTTTATGACTTTTTTTTTTTTAAGGAAGCCTTATTTTCATGCACGATTTAGACTGTAGACAGTTTTAATGAGAATTAGATTAACAAGAAACATGTTGTTTTTTTTCCCCCCTACTATTTGAATTTTTATCAATATAGGACAGAACAAGCACATTCTTCTTCTCTTCCTCCATACCCCTCTTGCCTGGCTCCCCCTTTTCATTACCCTTGTGTGAGCTTCTGAGATGCCAGTGTTTATAATTACACTCACTATTCTATTGAGTATTTAACTTGGGGAGCATTTCTAGAAGTTGAAGAGTCAATAAAGCACAAAATATATGAAACATAATTAATATTTGGACAAGTAGCCTATGAGCATTACAACATGATTAGTGGTACTTTAATTTAAAATCCTGGTATTGCAGTAATCTGATGAAATCTAGTCTTAGTAGTTAAGACAGACACCACAAAAAATCTTAAGTAAAATAAAAATACAATTAGAGACAGTGCTCAAGACTATTCTAGTTCCAGAAAACGTGAGAAATTAACAAGCAATATCTGTGAAACAGCATCACAATCCTCCTCAGAGGTGAAACTATGTTTCACCTGCAAATGCAGAAAAAAAAAAGGAGTAGAGGAAAAATACTGTTATGTACTAAGCGTAAAAATCTGTTCTTTGCTTATCCTTCTCAGGTTTTCTCTCATATACAGGAATGAGCAAACTAGAACAAGTTTATACAGAAACTGCCTCCCCATGCAAGAGAGTTTTTTTTAATTTTAACTTAAAATCTCCTGAAGAACCATCAGATATAGCAAGCAACTTAATTTACCTTGGCTGCCTAAACCAGTAATCAACCCTTTTCCCCACAAGGATAATGAGTAGATTTTACTGTATGGCTAAAATAGTCTTTACCAGTCATTCCCAATGAACTTTTTGGTTTTGTCCTGGAAAGTGAAGAGCCACCCATTATTTTAATCCAACCTAATGCACTCCCAGTCAGGTAACTGAGAGTCATACAGCAATCTCCAGTAAGAGCTGATCCCTTCCTACAGGCAAACCAGAAGGAGCTAAGAGAGCCTATCCCCTCACCAAAACACCTGCAGCTGGATGCCTGCATGCCCTGGGCTTTTTCCTTCTCCCCTGTATTTGTTAGACCATATATAAGAGTTTATATAAGAGTTGTCTGTAACTACAAACTCATTTAAAGAAAAACACAATTTCTGCATATGTTGCTCAAATTTCATTTTTCTGGCAGTCACGTAATTGGGATCAGTAAATACCTTCTCTTCATAGGATCCTTCATGGCCACTGAGAATCACTATTGTATTTTCTTAGTTTCCATAGTATGGTGACTGTATACAAAGTGCAAATTGGAAATGGTCGCAAGCTTGTGCTAATCCCTCATCTGTACCTGTGAATTTTGTGGTAACATGCCAAAGCCATGTAAAGGACCATTGTAACAATTTACAACTGTCAGTAATTGAGTATAGATTCCATGGTGCTGGCAAGTTCTCTAGTACATGGCACTACATTTCCAATACTTCTGACCATACAGTTAAATAAATAGCTTACACTTATTAGTATGCAGAGGCAGGAAAGTGTGGGTCACAACAGTAAATCACCATGACAATCAGCAAATGTGGACAACACATGATCCAGCTGCACCAGCATATGATCTTGCTGCACCAAGATGTTCTGTGCAGAAAAAAAATACATGAAGAACTGATTTTTTTTTTTTAACTTCTGCTTTAAAAAACTGCTGAACTATATTTATTAACAGGGCTTTGCCACTAAATTGGCTTATAATATTAACAAAACCTGTGGTTTGAGAGGCCCTGAAACAAGCTTACAGTTATGGTGTCTAACTCAGTAGGCTGCAAATTTTCTTTCTGCTCTCATTAAGAGGAAAGGGTATACACAAAGTCAGACTAATGAGTAAAAAAAATGATCTAAATTAGAAGTGACAATACAGTTGCCATACCAGAGCTAAATTTCTGTACTAGTAAACTTGAGCTAATTTTAATTAATATAGCTAGATGTCATACTTTTTAATTTAGCTTTATAAAACTTTTCTGTGATTACAACAAACTATAGGTATTACATTAATGGTTATTGTATTCTCTCTATTTTTGGGGGTACTTTCTATCAATTCTAGAAGATGTACATGGAGAATGTGAAAAAATAGCAAACAGATACACTGATATCTGAGTGCCAAGGGTCAAGGCAAAAATCAATTTGTAATCTTTACAATCTCACAGAGATATTTCCATGAACATACTGCATAAGTAAAAACAAAAAGAACAAACAAGAGAGAAAACCCAAACGCAGTGCTTTTAGTACGTACTCAGGAAATAGCCTCCCTGAGGAAAAAAAATGCGTTGTGTGCAGTCTTTTTTGAACTGTTTTCATGATTGATAGAAAGTGCAGTCATTCTGAGTTCATAATTCTTGAGAGTGAACTGTGCCTGTCCCCCACCCGATGGCCCTGCACACAGAGGCTGCAGCCTATCTGGGGACCTAGTTGAGATTACTGATTGACACCATGTCTCAGTAACTTTCGTATTTTCGACCTGCAGCATCTTTTTCTATGCAGCATGACTACCACAACTTCCCATCATTCCAGCAGTGTTTTCTTTAATTTTAACTGCAACTGAGGCACCCGAGAAAGTCGAGAGAGGAGAAGGGGCAGTGAGTTTTGTCAGACAGGGATGTGGGGAAATAACAGTCTCTGGAGAATGAAGGCAGCATATATCCAGAGAGTGACCACAGTGCATAAAGCAAACAAAAATGCTGGAGAAAGGGCATCAGCAGCAGGTATGTGTGCTAGGGAAACACTTGAACCTTTATTCTACTGTCCTGGCATGTTTTTTCTTCTCAGCACTGTAGAAGAACATGCATGTACTGAAAACTGCCCACAAGCCAGTGATATATTGTTTGTTTTATCCCTTCTTTTTTCCACATTTATCCTGTTAAGTGTCCTAACCAGACTGTGTTTACTTGTGTCCCTAAGCAAGGCACAACTGTTGCTAGCTACATATCATCTTTATAGTCCCATTATCTCCAGCTCTCTGAATCCAGTCTGGCCCACAGAGTGACTCCTAGTATTTAACACTTGCTAGTAACGAGTGTTCTGAAAACCTTCCAACCAATGTGCTCTGCTTGCAAGAGAAATGTTTAGCTCCTCAGTTATAGCTACTTACCTGTTAATTTTCACTACCAAGAATCGTCTTCAACATAGAGCCTCAGGTACTACTGAGTCTCACAAAGTAAGGTTTTAAGAGTAGAAGTTGTCTCTTAAAAGTTAGTATGTTACGGACACGTCCAAAACAAAGAAATAGACCAGTATCTAGAGTGCTCTTCTACAGTTTAGAATGTTCATTAAATATTTTTCCTTTTACACTAAAATAATTGAAAATGCTGAATTAGCAAACTCTTGTATATGTTCTTACATCTGTTTTTTTCTGAAGAAAACAGCCTTTTTATCATTTCTATTCTAAATTGTGTATTCTATATCGAGTAAGTAACTTTGAAATGCCCCAATGAATAAAATATTTAAGCAAATGAAACAATCATAGGCATATGAAATGTAAAAGATCTTTCCAAAAGTTCTTAGTTTTAGCAAATTACTCTAGAAATCTTCTAGATCTTCCAGAAAATATCAGGAAAACAGCTTCAAAACCTACACAGTGCCAGTTTTTATAATCATCGCTGCGCTTAGCAGTTCTGGTGATCTCAGAGCAGTACTGTTCAGAAATGCTTCCCCAGTGTTTCACACAAATATTCTTACTGTGTCCCTATAGCTACAAAAAATTCCATCACCAAGATACCACAAATGCTTTAGCAGTTTATCATTTCTCCTAAATAGTCAAGAGAGCTGCTAGCTAGTCTATCTACCACAGATGAAAAGTTGTTCATTTTATAGGTATAAAATATTGCTAGTTTATTTCTGAGGGGATATATCTGGAGCCAGTTTGTAACTTCCTTCATAAGGGAGGCTTACTGAAACAGATATCCTAGGGGCAACAAGACTCCAGCTAGCATGAATTTTTGATCCAGGATTTTTCTTGTAAGAATTCCCTGACTCAACACTCGGCAAGTTCAGATCTGGGCTCTTTCAGGTTATAAAATTAAATGTGACATTTAAATGTGACATTTCTATAGTAATGAGTAGTGTGAAAGACAGTCCTTCAAACATAGATGGAACATTCCTTTCAAGGAACACAGGACAAGAGTTTGAAATAGACCAGAATTTGAAAAGAAAATGAACAACCACCACCACAGGAATTGAGTGAGGTGGATTCACCCATGATAAGTAGGATACAAGCAGGATACATGAATTTGTCTGAACCATTCATTTGACCTTCTGGCTTGGTAGAGGTAGACTGTGGTCTACATAATGGCACAACACCACCACCACGATTTTTTAAAGCGTGTTTCTTAAGTGGGAAGAAATAGTTTGATTTTGTTGCTACCTCAACCAGAAAAGAATTAAGTGTTACAATATCCATACATCTGAGCTACAGTATCTGGGTCCTGCCAGCTTATATGGCCTATTTAATTTCTTACATCTAAGATACCTAGATATCTAAGATATCCATATCTTAGGTAAGATATATCCTATACACCCATGTTCTAAAATGACTCAATCTGAAAAAATAAATGGACAAAGAAAGGGACAAAAGAGCAGTCTTCATCTTATTTCCATAAATATTTCTGGTGGCCTTTTGAGTATTCAGAGCATCTTGTAATCTTAAAAATAATTCTTCCTGTTTGAAGCCCTCAAGGAAAAGCATACACAGGGAAACTCTGCTTCCCCTACCACACAGACCTTCTGCAATAAACTGAAAAAAGAAAGCCTTCCTAAAAGCGGAGACCTGAAAACAAATTGAATTTGGGTTATGAACCTTCCTGTAGGAACCTCTCGCCACCCGCAATTGTTTGAGGTGTCCCTGTTCCAGAATGTTATGGCTAGGTAATGTTTGTTCAAGACATATTGCTACTCTTGTATAAAATATTTATGTAATTTCCATAACATTCGCAATATGTAGCAAGTATGTATTTCATGGTCTCTATTGTTTAAGGCCAAAGCTTGAACTAAAGTCATGACAATATTTGTAATAGACACAATGAGGCAGTTATCTTAATCAGGGCACAACCTGCTTGTCACCTCGTGTGTGTTTTTCCCTTGTTTTCCTTCCCTTTGTAGTTACACAGATGGAAGAAACAGAGCTTGGTGTTTTTCTGCCCTTCATCTTAAACTTTTCTATTACAAGTAGAACAGAATAAAGAATATTGCCAGTAAGTTACTTTTGTTTTAAAACCTTGCAGTTCCTGACAGAGATAAATATGGTTACCTGTGGATCGTAGGAACCATTTTTTTTCCCAGTGAAAATGCCATAAAGTACAATGATTTTGGATGCGTCTGCGTCATTATTCTCTGAGATGGATACCAGTGCTCTGAATTTGCTGAGTTTACTCCTTCAGCATCTAAGTACTGTCTATCCATAATCAACTGCATAGTTGCTACACTATCAAAATTTCACAGAGACATGACTAATGCCATTAAGCTTGATGATGCTGTTGATCACTTCGGTCTGGAAAAACCTATTGTAATCCTCCTCAAATGTATTAAAACTGCTGCCCATAAACAACACAAACTGCATGATAGACATACATCATACTAGCCTATAAACATTTATACATGCCTAACATTCAGGTGGAAAAAAAAAACATTTCAAATAAACTACATTCACACCCAACGTAGAATCTTTTACAAATGAAAAAGTGCTTCTGATATATGCCACAGTCTTACAGGGGATGGGAAAGGAAAGATTATGTTGTACCTATTGCTGTCAAATTACTATCTTTAACAGTAGACATTTAATCGGTTTTCTTGGCATTCATGCACTAAAAGAACACACAATATTGGTAATATTTGATACACTGTGCTCATTTAATTGAAATTCTTTCACAACAAAAATATATTTGCATGTTTCTAAACATCAGAGATACTCTGTATTTTCAGAAATAACTGGTAAAAATTAAGTAATTTGTAGAATAAGCTTTGAACAGTACTGCTGATTTTAATTCATCTGTGTCGTCTTTATGAAAGTAAACATTATTTCTGAGTAGCTGGGTCATTTCTATCTATAAAAAGCATAGAAATCACAGTTTAGTCTGGCCATATTTCCCAATCCCTTCAATCTATTTAGCTTAACAGATGTACAGATGCACACAGATGAAAACAAATCAGTCCTTTTCCAGCTTGCTGTTTAAGAAAATAATCAGGGCAGCAAGCTTGTGGCACTATTCCCATCTTCTCTTGTAACTGAAACTACTGAAAAGCATATATGAGGATAAAAAGTACATTAATTTATAAGAATCAAAAACTGGCTTGGATTTGAAAGGACCTCAAGGATCATCACATTCCAACCCCCTTGCCACAGGCAGGGTTGCCAGCTGCTAGATCAAGTGCTAGATCAGACTGCCCAGGGCCCCATGCAGCCTGGCCTTGAACACCTCCATTGACAGAGCCTCTCTGGGCAACCTGTTCCAGCACCTCACCACTCCCAGTAAAATGCTTCTCCCGATAGCTTGCCTAATTTCCAGCTTATCTTATTCCCCCCAAGCACTCTTATGCAAAAGAAGAGACTTCTCATCAACTCAGAGCATTATGCTACTTTGCAATGGCTTCTGTTAAAATTAATGGTTCACCCAAACTGCAGGTCTGTTAGCTGTCAAGTTTGGGAGCACGTGCTGGCAGCATCCTTCAGTGGGATGAGATTCAGTTGAGTACAGTTTTCTTCCTTTTCCCTTATTTCCTACATTCCTGCCTCTGCTGGAAGAGAAAAGAACCAAAAGGAAGGAAAGACAGTGTGCTCTGTGCATCAGGGTAGCTGAACTGTGGGGTTAATTGCAGACTACTTCATCACTATAGTCTAAATGCAATCAAGAGGAGATATTTCTAAACATCAGGTTAGCAGAAGCTAACTAATTATAAGCATTTCTGCAATTTCATCATATTTTTCTAAGTCCTGATGATAGGATTTCAAAAAAGAAAAAAACAAAACAAAAAAAACCACACAGTGGTGCTCATTGGCTTGATAAGCAGCCACCTGTACTTCCAGATGTACTGATCCTCAGGCTTTTATGCCTTTCAAGTCAGTATTCTGCAAGCCAGTCACTCAGACCAGCAATCAGGTAACAGTCTCAAACAGTAAGCATGGTTCACTCAGGAATTTCAGCTGGGATTTGGACCCTACAGGATTTTCCTTGTAGGAACTTGTCATGACATGTTTGCTCTGACACACGGCTTCAAAATCAGAGTAATATATATTACTTCATGCAAGGCATGAAGGATAAGATTTAAAAAAAAGAAAAAGAAAAATATTCTTTACATAGGAGTTCAACTGCATCTTTGAAATTTCCCCTTTATGAGTAAATCCCGCTACTGAAAAGAAAACAACAATCATTTAAACAGATATATTTGTCACATGTTTGGTGGCTTCTCCTTACAAACCTCATCCTATCTGAAAGATTCTTGAGATTGTCAGCTTATTTTGAGCCTAGACTTACCAACTTTATGTTGCATTCCTCCCACGCATTGCTATCCCAGTACACGCAGTATTCAAGCATTTTCCCTATAGCTTTGAAGAAGCACATGCATGTTACGCCAGTACCATTATTTTACCTTTAAATCTTTTCTTTTTCCTAAAAGAACAACAACAAAGAAATACCCCCCCCAAAAAACCCTCTTTCTTTACTACTTTCTTTCATCTAATAATTAGCTTTCGAATGGGCAGGCAACAATACAAAGCAAAGCTCATTAGTCATTGACAGTACCTACTTCATCCTTCATCAGAATGTTTTGTTTCTTCTGCAGCTGTATTCTGCACAAAGACACATTCATGAAACATTACACAAATATAGATGTTTTGCTCTTATTCCTTGTTTTTCATGTCTTCAAAACAAGCAAAAAATGTTGGAGTAAAAATATCATCTTTAACTGCTTTCTTACAAAAAAGAAACTGTATTTTGAATGAAAAGTAAGGTATCTGAAGTTAACACATGGAAAGCACTATTAGATGCTATTAAAATGAATATTTTCCATTTTGGACAGTTTTTATGATATTGCTTACTCGCTTTTTCTTATTGTGACTTGCATTGTGTTAGTATACAAACAGACTGAAACTGGAAGACACCAGCAATAATAACTGAAAACGCAATGGTAATGTAAGTTGAAAGTTTTTCATACAGACTCAAATGTTCATATTTCTAGAGTGAAAAATTAAAAGTACCTAAAGCTGTGGGGGGAACATGGGGAAAACTGGAAAAATTATTGATTTGATCAGAAACAGCAATGATTCAGCCTTGCCAAAAAAAAAAAACAAAAACACTTATTTCAAATTTCTTATCCATATAATAAATCCTTAAACCTGTAGGCTAAGGTTTCTAACCTCTGGAGAAATCACTTAAAAAAAAAAAATCACTAAAAAAAAATTGAAATAAGGTTGGGATTACTGCTTAGAGGATATACTGAAGTAAGTGAAACTCACGTGCATCAAAAATTAACTACATATATCCAGTTGTTCAAAACAGATACAGATCTGCCTTTTGCTACTGGTTTGTATAGTATCTTGCATAATGAATCCTACACAACACAGGCTCAGATTTTGCACATATGCTTAGACACTTTCTACATATGACCTATTTCATTTGAAGCTATCAAGCTGAAGTAAACATGCATCAGTTTATATTCTGTATAGTAATTAATAAATAGATTTGAATTATTGTGAGAAGTCATGTTGAAGAGTCAGAATTAAACTGAACACCCAGCTTGAAATCAGGAAAGCACTGACTATGTTAAGTATATTAAAATACCCATTACAAATACAAATAGCACAATTAACACATAATTCAGGTGGTAGAAACCCAGCAGAACTCAGTAGCAACTTACTGATGCCTGGGTGCCAAACTGCTCCTGAAGAGCTGTTGTTACTTGGAGGATAACAATGGAAACCACAAGAAGAGCTCTCAGGGAAATGTTTCTTTTAACGAATTATTGCTCTTATGTGGTTTTGCTGCAAGCAAGCATGTAGATAATGATAATAATACTAATTTAAGTAACTAAGAAATTGTTTCTAAAGAGTAAGCAACCTGTACACACCCTTTCCAGGCAAAAAAAAAAAAAAAAAAAAAAAAAATCACAAAAATCACAGCATCACAGGAGTTGGAACCTGTGGGACCTTTGAAATCACCTAGTCCAACCCTCTGCTGAAGTCTTTTCCCTACACTATGTTGCACAGGAAAGCATCCAGGCAAGTTTTGAATACCACCAGAGAAGGAGACCCCACAACCTCTCCAGGCAGCTTGTTCCAGTGCTCTGTCACTCAGAAAGAAAAATGTTTTATCCTCACATTCTTATGAAGCTTCCTGTATTACAGTTTGTGCCCCTTGTTCTGTTGCTGGGCACTGCTGAAAAGAGGCTGGGCCCAAACAATTGGCTTCTGCCCTGCAGTTATTTGTAGGCACTGATAAGATCCACTCTCATTCTTCTCCAGGCTGAAGAGTGCCAGGTCTCTCAGCCTTTCCTCACAAAGGAAATGCTACAGGTCCTGAATAATCTTTGTGGCCCTCCGGTGGGCTCTCTCAAAATCCCCTGTCTGTCTTGATGCGAGGAGCCCAGAACTAGACACAGTACTCCAGATGTGGCCTCACCAAGGCAGAGTAGACAGGGAGGAGAACCTCTCTTGACCTGCTGTTCACTCCTTTTTAGTGCACCCCAGGATACCATTAGCCTTCTTGGCCACAGAGGCACACTGCAGGTTCATGGCCAACTTATCCACCATAGCATTCCAGACCCTTCTCCACAGAGCTCCTTCACAGCCGATTAGCTCCTAACCTGTACTTCACTGGTTGCTTCACACGGTTATTCCTCCCTAGGTGAATGACTCTACTCTTGCCCTTGTTGACATCATAAGGTCCCTCACCGCCCAACTCTCCATCTGTCCAGGTCTTGCTGAGCAGCAGCACAGCCTTTTGGAGTGTCAGCCATTTCTCTCAGCTTTGTATCATCAGCAAAAATGCTAAGTCACACCTGTCTGCTTTTGCTACATATCTTTTGTTTCACTCTAAAGTCAGTCCTCTATTTCAGTTCTCCTCGTCACACTTCTAATAACCAGCATTTAAAGTCTTCAAAAGACAAAGACTGTGAGAAAGCATGGGATTTTAGGAATTGTCATTAAGAACTTCACATGGCAGTAGGAAATCCACATTCTTCTCATCATTGAATTTCGCAAATATTTCCAAAATTTTATAGAAGTGAGCTGAGCTTCATAAATCCATACATCCATAGACTTTAGGTGAACTTCAAGGTGGCTCTTTTAGTATTTTAGTATAGAAATTTTAGTATAAAGTACAGCAAACGGTCCCATCATTAACAGTTGGTTGGTTGTCTTGGTTGTCTCAGTTTGTGAAGGGATTATTGAGTTACTACCGTTATTAAGTTATTATTATAGTGTAAACCCATGTTATATGTACTAGACAGCTAGGGAGTTACAGGAAAAAATTACTAAAACAGAAAAAGAAGTCCTAAAATCTAGTACAGATACATAATCTTCATAGAATCAGTCTAATACAAATGAGCCAATATATAATACATAGGTTGCTCCAAAAGTAGTGCCTCCTACTTGTTCCCTTGGAAAATACAACAGATACAGTGAGCACAGTAGCACTACTAGATAGAGCAATTCTCAGCTACAAAACACTCCTTTTCAATGTAGTTACCACCAGTGATTATGCATTTTTTTTTTTGCCAGCAATAAGCAAAAGCCTGCATGCCACACTCATAACAAATCTGCACCAGTAGAGGTGACCCACTATCACTCTCTCTGAAATACACTACCCACCACCTCACTGTGTTCACATCCATTGTTCAGTCTCCATAACCACTCAGCAGGCATCTATGAATGTTAATGGCTGCCATTTTCTGCATGGAGGAATTAATTCCACACCTTTGCTTCATACGCTCTTACATGTCAGACACTATTCTGTCAGACTGCCCCTCTGCTGTAATCTGTCACATAGCAATAAGATGTAATGGAATATAGGAAGATTCAGCCTCTACTAGCATACCAGTAACATCTGCATCTGATGTTGTGAGCCAACACAAAATAGGAGGCATTACTTCTGGAGCAAGCCTTGTAATATAAATAAAGCAATAAATAGTAAGAGAGAGGGAGCATGATGGCAATTAAATAGAAAACGTAGCCAGGAAACAGAACAGAAACTGTATCCAGAATTCAGCAAAACTGACCTAAGTATTGGAGGCAATAAAATAGAAGTTAATCTGATCATGCAGCAGTCCTTATGACCTCTTTATGTTGATAGGATCATTCCCCTTAAGAGGAATTAAAACTTACAAAGGAATAAATATGCCAAATTGTGCTGGGATGAAAATGCTCATCAGGTACTATTCAGTACACTGAAATATCCATACTGTGAAGTCTGCCTGTGAGACCTGACTGCATCTGTCTCTGAAGGCAATTCTGTTTCTGTTCCCTCACTGCTTCAGTTGTCCTCTCTCCTCTCCGGTATTGAACAGACCACCAGGAGGCACTTAGGTTTTCCATCTGTTTCAAGTAAAACATAATGCTAGTGAAATACAAACCAGCTTCCATTCATAACTCTGTCAAAAACCTTGAGATTAATATAATTTAAGATTTTGAAAGCAAAGCAATAAATCCAGAATTTCTGATAGAGTATGAACATAAAAATCACACTATATATTGAAATAAGATTAAAAAGCTCAATAAATTTATATGCCTTGAATTATGTGGAAGCCAAACAACATTACACAACAATAGCAAATAGACCAAAAGGGAAAATAGATTTATTGAAAACAGTTAAACCAGTATTTTCTTTAATTATGATGTATTACTGTTAACAATAATCACTTTCCATGTTTAGCTATTATAATTGTGTCTTCATTTGGACACATCTAATCAAATCGTCTCAGCATAATTTAATAAGCTCAATGCTTTATATAGCAGTGCTAAACCTAACAGCTGTGTAGTCCTGCGCACGTGAAGAGAAATGCATCATCACAGAAACCACGATGTGAAAACATCACAAAGCTATAAACTACTTTAAGTGGATTTCAAAGTTGTCAACATATGGCACATCACAAAGCTATTTGTCCAAGAGGCACTAAAAATAAATATGTAAAGTGTAGATACAACTTTTCCATTTGCAAGAATTCACAGCACGGCATTCCATGTATTATATTCCACACTCATGGAATGCTCAGATGCAGTTTCAAACTATTTGAATTAAAATAAATTATAAATGATTTGCAAATTAAAAAAAAAAAAACTGAAAACAAACAAAAAACCCCAATTCATTACTCTTTTCCCCATCTGCCAAAAAATTCAATATTAGTAATAATGTATCCTGGCAGTAGGGAAAGACAGCTCACGTTACAGTATTAGTAGGTACTATCTTTTTTAAACTCAAGGCAACTTCTGAATGTATTGAAAAATCTCATGTGAAAAAGCAGACAGCCTCTAATTAGAAAAAGATTTTATATGCCTGAATATATTTTAAAACATCATTGAAACATAAGGATCAATATTTCCATTAATATCAATGGTTAAATTACCCGTGTATCTTTTTTATAATATTGAAATATTAAATGGGTTCAAATACATTCACAGTACCTTTTGAATCTCTACTTCTTCTCCTAAAAGTTAGTTTAAACTTCCTTTAAATTTCCTTATATTAGAGTCTCATGTCCTTTCCAATCGTCATTTCCATCAGGACAGTAACAAAACCTGCTGCCAACACTAGCCATAGTACTTGAGGTTTTTAGAAATGAAGGCTTTTTTTAATTATTATTTCAGCACACCTTCTGTATTTGCTGTATTTCCTTCCTTTCTTCTTTTTCCATTTTCTTCCTCTTTTCCTTTTTTTTTTTTTTTAAACAACAGAAACATAACGAACAGCTTCCTTAGTTGTGTGCAGTAACAACACTAGAGTTTTAGATAGACATGAACATTTCAGTATTGTGTCATAACGTAATTGTGCAGGGTTTTTTTGTGTGTGAATTCTGCAGAAAAATGAAACCTATACGTATGGTTTTACGATCATACAGCTTGATGAACTGATATTTGCAAAATACATCTGATTCATAGTGCCTCCAGATTTGGGAAAACTTCTGGAGTGTCACAGTTCACAAGAAAAAAAGCTTGCACAGATCTTTTGAGTTGAATAGATGGTGAGACCAAGTTCAACCACTTCCTGTCTTCAAATTAGACACCACTTGTCCCTCCTTTCTCTGCCTTTGCAGTAACTGGCCACAAAGTCTAACACCCAGGTGAAACAGCTTCAAGGTTTGTTCCAGACAGAAGCAGAGAGACTTTTAACAGTTGAGAAAATATTAAAGGAAAGCATGAAACAATATTCTTAAGGCTGATGTAAGGTTGTAAGGGTAAACACATGGGTTAGGGTTAAAACAAAAGAACAGAGACTTCACCAATGCCAGGGAATTACCTCTTCTTCAAAATGAAGACTCTGCCTGCCCCATTTTAGCATCTATTGTACTTCTGTATTTCATCCAAAGATATAGTGCCAGACTTATGCTAAGTGCTGCTAATTGTTTTCAGCCCTCCTAATTGCTTGACTTTGCAATGGAGAGTGGAAAAAAATAAGAGGGTGACTATAAATAGTCACCCCATTATTCAGTATGGTACATTTGTTCGTTTTATTATTTGCACAGAAACAAGGGAAACCAAGCAAGATTAAAGAAAGAGGAAGAATGGTGAGGTAAAGTGTTTCCTGGACCTTGCCAGACTTCTTTATTCTCAGAACTTCCTTGTCTTTTTTTCACATAGAATGCATACAGAAACATACTGGCAAGACTCGGTTCAGGTTTACTTCCCTTTTTGGTTTACCATAAGAATAAAGATGATAGTAATTAAGATATTCCAATCAGGAGCTTTCACAAGAAATTCAATCAATATCTATGGCTGGTGTACAAAATAAGTAGCCTTTGGATTTTACACTGAGGTTAAAAAGCCTTATGCTTAGAGACGTGATATTCTTTTAAGTTTTAGTCACAGTCTTTCCATAACTTTGGAAGTATTCTCATCCTAGCTTAAGTGCTAACTGGTTCACAGAGAAGGCCTTCATTTTGGTGCAGCAAAAGGAAATCACTATTCAGAAAATCAGGAGAAGAAAGACTAAGATCCAATCCCGCTGTTCAGAAACTCAGCACCTGCTCTCTTTCAAACCCAGGTGTAAATATCCCCACAAGCCTACTGACCATGACCTGAACACTGTCTCAAAAGAAGTTGATATGGAAAACAAAAAAAGCGATGGCTAAGGACTATCTATTTTTAATGTTATTTTAGTTTTGAGAATCTGAACATTACAGTTGGTTACAGCTGGAAAGATTATCATGGTGAAAACGGGAAAAGAAACAAACAGGGAAGGAATGCTCACCTGTATCCAAAGATCTAGGTTCACAGGAAGGACTCCACAGAGGATGGATCTCCAGAAGGAGAATGTTCCCTGGTTGCAGTCAGCCCTTTAATGGGGTCTAAGAGGGGTGGAGCCGGACTCCTGCCACACAGGTGAATTGCCTTTACCTGTGCTCCCATGGCTGACTCAGTCCTTGTCTCAAGTGATCAATCAGTGGTTCAGGCCGTGACCCAACAGTTCCCATACACTAAAACAGTAACCTTCTTGCATTTCTGGAGCCCCTTCACTCAGGAAATCTGATTGTATGCTAATTTACCTTTGGAAAAAATAACTAAGTAAGAAATTAAATAAACCCACATACATTTAGACCTATACTTTTCTAAACAAGGATTGATTTCAGGAGATTCTCAGGCATTTCTCAAGAGGATGTGTTATCTTGATTAGTTGGTCATTTAGCTCATCTGTCATGCCAGTGAATGTACAAAACAGACATCATTTCCTTAACCACCACCCAAATCTTCTGTCTTTTGATAAGAAACAATGCAAAGAGGAAGTTGAATTCTCTTCCTCCTCATATACGTCCAGCAAGATTGGATACAGTTAATCTCGCAGTGCTTGCAGCAAAAAGAGCTGCAGCCTTTTCCATTAGCATCTAGGAAGCCAGGCTCTGAAGCAGAATAGCTTGCATGTAACCTAAAGAAACTATTTGCTCATAGGAGTTAGAAAAAAGAAGTGTTTATTGATTAGGGAATCCAACCCTACTCTAGGGTATAGTATAGATAATAGAGAGGTTTTAGTGGATAAAAACAAAGGTGTCTGAGATAGTCTGAATTATATTTAATAAGAAAGAATATCTCCAGTAATAGAATTTAAAATGCAAAAAGGAAAATGAGTAATGTTAGTATTTGGTAACTGTGCTTTGATTCCAATTTTAGTGACTTTCCAATTATTTGCCCAACACAGGTGTGCATATAAATTGCCATGGGGCTCCTAAGGTGTGTGAATATTGTCAAAGATGGCATTCTGGCCTTTGTCTGGTGCTTCTGTATGTTTCCTGGTTGGAACAGCAAGAAATACAGCAGGCTGTCTAGCACCATGCTGTGACCAGCACCTCTGCAGAGAAAGCTGCTTCCAGCACAGAGGTATGCAGTCCATTCAGGTGCTTTCCCGTGAAATCCTTCAGATGGGAGGCTTAAAGTAATAAGCCCTTAAAGGGATCAGATTGTGCTCTGGTGGGGGAGTTGCTTTTATGTTCTCTTCTTTCTCTGAGAAAAGGATCAGCAAAACATCTGCTGTAGGATATGACGCAGTTAGAACACGAGGTTTCTGATAGGCCTTGGGAATGGGAGAAAAGAGGAATCCTAGAAAAATGTGTAATTGGTATTAGCATGCTGCTTGAAAGTATTTCTGTAAACTACCAAAGATACTTCTGCCATCATTATTATTACGTACAAAAATATAAGAAAATTTAGCTTACTCTAAACTAAGAAACTCAAACTTCTAGAACATATAGTAGCCTGAGAAACCATAAGTCTTCTTCCTTATGTAGTCACTGACAGCTGGGAGTAACAATAGAGTGAAATCAGACAGCATGTGATCATATAATCAAAGGCAGTACTGTAGTATATACGTACAAACATGGGATAACAGAACTGGTTTCTCTTTCTGCACTACATAGCTTATCTTCTAGGTTGGATTTAGTGTAGCATTTTATATTAAGCAATTCCATCTCTACACACTGCAGTCCTTTAACTCTCAAAACTCGTTACAGCCCTCACACTGTCAGCTGCGGACACCTCAGCTATGGAGCAGCTTTGCAACTGTAATGTAGTTTTACGCATTTTTCCCTTCAACAAAACATGCTAAGAAGCCTAATAGAGTAGGCAAGCAAATGAATCCCCAAGGAATACACGTAACTAATAATTGGAAGGAAAATGCTGAAAGAATGGTATTTTAGATATACAGTCAAAATGTAACTGTAATAGATTACAAAAGCAATGCTTCAGCTCTGCAGCAAGTCCTGGGTCTTGCTGTTACCTATTTGCACTAATGTTTGATTGCTCACCCTTAGAAGTTCCAGGAAATGTAGATGAGAAAGAATACATCAAGCCTTTATTGAAAGTTTAGTGACAGTACTCACTGACATCTGGGATTATTTCCAGTAACAACTGCCCTGAGGAAACAGCACAATCAGCAGCTATGAAGTCCAAAAATTAGAAATTAGTTTGGCATAGAAATTAGTAATCCTGAGGAAAGAAGCCAACTGAAGAGCATTTTATACATCTGGCATCTGGTGAATAGCTGTTCTGTATGGCATGGAATGATACTGTGGGCAAAGATTTCAAACACTCTGGAAACAAGTGGCATAAATTCAAGCCTTCTGAGGACTGTGTTGATAACAATATGGAAAAAACTAAATTATGAGGCTCCTGGGAAAACTGTGAACAACAAAAGAGGCATCAGTAGAAAAAAAAAGAACTGAATAGAACTAAGAACTGTTTTCCAAAACTCTAGTGTGGAAATAAAATGTGTCCATTTGAGGGAAGACAAGAATTGAGATTGTTAATACAGTGTTAGTTAGTGACAAGTAGAAAAAAAAGATATTTTTAATTCTCTAGAAATATGAAAACCTGTCAATTCAAAACACTGTTATTTTCAGTGCAAGTTAAAAACATGGAATTGAGATCCATAATATTAAAGGGACTCTGAATACTGCTTTAATGTAGGGCTTTGTCTTGTGTGAGACGGCAGAAGGCTGTGAATAAACTCATGTTCTTTAAATCCTAATGAGATTAAGGCAGCAACATGATACAATTTGATTAATCTTTTCAATAAGAACTTGAATTCATTTGGTTTTCACTGCTGTAAAAGAATCACTCTTTTCTAAGTGTGTTTTTTTTATTTTGATGGAGTATCCAATATAACATGATGTGGATCAGTTTAAAGACAATTGTGTTTGATTATTTTCCTCTTTGTTTATTATATTCTACTGTTACTTTAAATAAAAGTATTTTTGCAATGCTGATGAGGACAAATTCAAAAGCTCTAATTAACAAACTCTAGACACTGGTGACTCTGAATGTATACAAATACAAGAGAAGCCTTGAGCCGGATCTGAGCATGATGAGCAAATTATTCTAAGAACCATTACTTAAGTATCATCAGCAATGCCAAACAGCAAAGAACAAATTGTAAATTGAAAACATGACCTTATGTTTTCCTTAATTGCAGGCACTGAAAATTTAGAGAGCCTGACCTGCTATTAATTTTGAGCTTCTAAATCTCTGCTGGAGAACCTTTGACCTGGGGCACTGGACGGTCTGCAATTTCCTTTTGTAAATCCTGTTGCCACAGATTTTTGGTTTCTTTTTTCCCTTCTGAAAGGATAGAGCACAGCCCTGCTGGTAAAGACTTGAGGCAGCTGGACACGAGCCAGCAATGTGCCCACACAGCCAAGAAAGCCAACCGTATTCTGGGCTGCATCAAGAGAAACATGGCCAGCAGGACAAGGGAGGCGATCCTGTTCCTCTAGTCTGCACTGATGAGATCTCACCTGGAGTACTGTGTCCAGATGTGGAGTCTTCAGTACAAGAGACACACAGACCTGTTGGAGCATGTCCAGAAGAGGGCCACAAAAATGATCCAAGAGATGGAACACCTCTCCTACGAGAACAGACTGAGAGAGCTGGGACTGTTCAGTCTAGAAAAGAGAAAGCTCCAGGGAGACCTAAAGGGGACCTACAAGAAAGGAGGAGACAGACACTTCAGCAAGGTCTGAAGTGATAGGATAAGGGGAAGTAGTTTCAAACTTAAAGGGGGAGATTTATACTGGATATAAGGAAAAAATATTTTACAATGAGGGTAGTGAGGCACTGAAACAGATTGCCCAGAGATGTGGTGGAAGTCCCCAGTCCCTGGAGATATTCAGTGTCAGGCTGGACCAGGCTCTGAGCAACCTGATCTAGCTGTAGGTGTCTCTGCAGAAGAGTTAGACTAGATGACCTTTAAAGGTCCCTTCCAACTCTAAGGATTCTATGGTTCTATGAAATGAGTCTGCAGGGCAATTGTAGCCTATGGCTCTCTACCCTCCTGCCTTCCAGTTATTTCTTCAGCTCAGCCTCTGATTTAGCTGCCTTTTAAGCAAACTATCAATCAGTCATGATTTGTTGGGTGAACTTCTCAGTGAAACTTCTACCACCTTCAGCAGCAGACACAGAACACCAGCACCTGAACACTGTCTTGCATTTTGCTACTGAACAGGTTTTAAAGACCTGTTCCTCCTGCTGAGAAAAAGGTGATATTTCTCTTCCTTACCTAGCTGCTACTTTATCACTGTCAAAGCTAGCCTGCACCAACAGCCACTGTGGTCGCTGGTGAAGTTCAGAGGCTGTTTGTGCCTAACAAAGAGAAACTCCTTCAGCTGTTGCTTGTGTTTCTCTCTGCCAGAACCCTCTGCAGCACAGAGGCCCGGCTCCTCTTCCCGAGCACCCTGGCAAGCTCCCTCTGCTGGGGACTGTGTGCTTCGTAAGGGAGAAATGAAGAGCTCGTTCTGTAAGGAGCCCTCCTCCAGCTCCGAGGGATTCCTTGCTCATCTCTTGTCAGAGCTAGAGATCGGGAATAGATGCCAGACTTAGCGAGAACGAACAGCATTTGTTTCTATAGTTTCTTTCTTTAAAGCTGTGGCTAAAAAAAAAAATATATATATGCAAACAAAACAAAAACGCATGTACTTGGCTTGGTTCTTTTTACTTTTTTTAAAACATACATTTCAGTGGATGCATAGTGAGCTGAAGAATTAGTTTTTTCAGCCATTGCTACCACTGAATTCTGATACACTTCAGCAAAACATATTTTGGTGTTGACATTTAATGTGGCATCCTCTGCAGATTTTTCACAGATCTGTTTAAAAAAAGTTTTTTTAAAAAAAGATAAAAGTAAAAATAGAAACCTCAGCTGTGGTTTGATAACCAGCTTCCTCATAAACCTAAGGAGGATGCTGAAGTCTGCTGATACTGATAAAGGCAGAGCTCACTCTGAGCACTGTCTTCTCATGGCAGGGCACAGCCCCAAAAGAATGCCATTACCCATCTCCATAAACTTCCCAGAACTGTCAGCTTAGGGTTTTTTATGCTTTTTTTGGATTTCTTCTTGGTGTTTAGTTGTGCTCAATGATAGGGAAAAAAAAAGCAGGGATACTGTCCAACTACCTACAGTGCCAGTTTTATAACCTTGTCCTTTTTTACCCCTTTCCACTAATAGGAAAGCAAATGAATTAGTTTATCGGCTACTAGCTCCCACATATCAACTTTCCCAGCTGTCTCCTGCTCCCAGACTTAGCAGGATGATTTTCCTGAATAAGAGTCCAATAGTTGTTATTCTATATCCAGGTTAGAAGATGTTATTTGACTGCCAGGTAATACGTCCCATTCTCCAGCTGGGTACCGACAATTATCTCTGTCTTTCAGGGACGTTTTCTTTGGGAACGGAAAGATTACTTCTTAACACCCCTTACTGCACCCTTTCCTTTCACACAATGCATACAATGTGCATTTGCCTGAATGTGTTTTAAACCAAAGCAACCTAGTAATGTTTTAAGGCTTACTCTCTTGATCCATTTGTTTATCTAATTATACATCTAATTTACTGTTACTGTCAGCATGAATATTCTGGCATATCAGCTTTGAAGTTCTGAGTGATATTTCTGCCATTTCTTGACATTTAGTCCACAGAGATGTTCAACTGCTTGATAAACAAGAAGTTACTATATTTGTTAATCAGATAAAATGACGGAAATCCAATCATGACTGAAATTTTTTTTTTCTTTCTAATACCAATTTCTCACTGATACAGCCAAAGAGAGAAATATAGATCTGAAACTACACCCAATATTTCTGAAAACGACAAAGTCTTCAGTGCAATTTCTCCTCCCACTACATCTTTCTGTACTCTTGTGGCTTTTTAAATCCATAGACTCACACGCCCACACTGAGCATCAAAATGAATCATTTTCCTCCACAACTTCCCCCACATCTACCAAGATTTTTTTTTTTAGATATCTTTTAAAACTGAATAACCAAAGAGTGTTAGTAGTCATGTGCCTATAGATTTAGAGAGACAATCAAGGAAACACGCCACCGAAATGCCACCAATGACATAATTTCATGTAAAGACAGTGTGGTGTATGTTATGCTTATCAGACCATCAGCTCTCTTTCCAAGGGAGGTTCCCTCTTGAGAGCCTCTGATAACTTCCATGCAAAGCAATCCCACTGAGGTAACAGGCATGTATGACTGTAGTTTGGCTCAGATTGCTGAAATGTCAGGGAACAGGGAAACACCCATTTCACCCCACGGCTGATCTCAAGAATCTCAACTCAAGTGTTCTAGTAGTACTGGCTAATATCAGGAAAACACATGTTAGACTACTACGAACTGTGTGAGCTCCATTCCAAACTGCAAAAAAAGAAAGGAATCCAAAGAAAAATAGTTAAAGAAAATCATGTCACAACACTGGGGAAAATTTTAACCGATGATGAAATAATGTTTCCTAGGATCACAGCTGAATACATCAATCTAAATAGCATGCTGCTTACTTAACATAATGTCCATTTCTGCTTTTCAGTAGTAGGAAGTAGCCAAAAAAAAAAAAGAAAAAGAAAAATCAAACAGTCTAGGAGGACATAAAACATCTGTCATATTAACCATTTAACTGTGGAAATACCTTTTCACATCGGTTTTAAAAATCAATAGGGATATGTGGGCCTGTATATTATGTCTCTTATTCTCTAAAATCTATAGTGTAGCTTGCTCTTAAATTTTTATAATTAAGAAACAAAGCTGAGGTTTCCTGTGGACAAGCTAGCACACTGTGGACAAGCTAACCCCTTTCTGTCTTTTTCTGTGAAAGAAGTGTAAGTTTTTGCTAAGAGGAGCTGTGAGTTTGTGTTAAACAATGAAGATTAAAGAAAAAAAGACAGCTACATATGTATGTGCATGGACAAGATGAGTTAGTTGTTGTCTCGAGTGAAGTGCTCTGCAAATACTGCACCATCATCTGTCTCTCCTAGACAATGGAAGTGCAGCACTTGGGATAACTAATAAAGCAGGTGAAGTGTTAGCCTCAGTGACAACTGAGGAATGCTATTTATAGTGAAATGTGAACTATGCTAGGAGCTAACACATTATTTCCATCTGAGTATTCACTCAGGGGAGATCAGGTGAGGAATATGAAGGGAGCCATTTAAAATTGGAAGAGATTTCACAGAGGTTTGTCTTTGTGTTGTTTAGACATAGATATTGCTGAAGACTTAATTTATATAGTGCCTACTATTACTGAACTAGACTACCACAATCTGCTGTAGATAGTTCATCATTTATCTTTGTTTAAGGCTGCAGAGATTTTACCTTTAGAGATGGTTAGGAAATGGGTGAACATCTGCCAGCTGGTTTTCAAATGAAGAATTTGTGGCAGGAAGATAATGGTCTGTAAATACAAATCATAGCTTTTCCCCACTCTTTTTTTTTTTTTCCTTCACTTTCACTTTGCAAGAAACAAATTTCTCGTTCTTTATAAGCCTTTTGATTAAATAAGTAAAATAATTATTTAATACAGTTTAAATAGCCTACAGCCAATAGAGGCATATGATACCAGAAAATCTGTCATGTTTTTCCCAGCTGTAAACATTGCAGTGAAGCAGAGCTCTCCCTCCCGTCATCATCTGTCTGAGCACACAGTGCTTTCCCCAGTGCAGCTAAACATATCAAAACCACAACAGACAGGTTTCAGTGGAACAAATGATAATCCTAAAGCAATTCATTATGCTTTTTAATCTTTCACATGACAGCCATGCTATTGGCCTTTATCTGTGCTATTTAAATAAAGCACCCAATAAGAGCAAGGAAACAATATATGTCACTAGAGACCATATGTGTACACAGAATAAAAAATCTTTTGGTATGAAGTATTATAGCTATGTGGGCATTCTGTAAGGAGCTTCTAGTTTTCTCTTTGCTCAGGTTGAGAACCCTCTTCAGCATAGCTGCAGACAGGCTTTCAGGTAGGTGGGAGTGCAGTGGAGTCTTGACAGTAGTGAAGTTGGGGGCTTCTCTTTTTCTATAAAACAGGTGTTAGGCAGAGAGGAGAAGTACAAGCTCCTACACGGTGATCTGCTTGCAATTTTTGTGAGTGAAAAGACAGCTCATTCTTCCCTGTTCTTCCACATTTGCCTCGTGATGTGACAGCTAAAAAACCTCAGAGGGATTATTTTCTCTCTCATTCTGTCAGTGATGTACTGCGTTGTTTATGTGCTGGAAGAAGGACTGAAATGTAACCTATTTCTTATGTGGTAGCAATTGCCAGGCAAAATTTTTCTGGTAACCAAAAATCAGGACTGAATTAGAAAATAAAAGCATTTTGATGCTGTTTCTGATTCATCCAAAAGCCTGGCACAGCCCTTAACTGAGAAAGTAATAGCAGCTGTTTGAGGAGCCTGTGATGACAAACGAAAAGGTTTTTTTTTAAAAAAAACTTTCTGATACGATTGCTAAAAATGAGAGAAAAGAGTATTAATATTTTTATAACCTCTATTTGCATTAAACACAAACATTTTTAAGTTAGTGAAGAGATACAAGAGTACAGTAGTCCAGTTATGGCAGCCTGAATTACAAAATCATTACAAGTGAAAGGTTTGCCTGTCTGTAGCAACGTAACAGTACTTCATGCAAAACTGTCACACCAGAACTTTGTGGATGTTTCCTTCCATGTTACAAAACAAAATGACGGAACTGTTTCAGTCACAGAATGATTCCAGGAAGCCCATCTGAATCCACTCTGTAGTGTGAACACCATTTCTACAGGAAGACTGGTGTTGTATCAGTAGCAAACAAAACAAATTTTACACATATACAGCATGAGAAACAGCTGTGCACCTCCCACAGTGTGGATGTTCTTTTAGGCAACCTGTAGATGCCTTCAGTACTTGCTCTGGGCACTGGTGCAGGATTGGGCTGTTTTATGGTTAGAAATATGAGGTTAGAAATATATGAGGTAAGGATCCTATCTGGTGAGAACCTATTAGAATCCCCCGAGGTATCAAGGAGTGAGGAGTGTAAGGTGGCTATTTGGTGGACATTATGGAGCAGGTAGCAGAAAGGATGGAAATCTGCTCTTTCTGAAAGTTGTCCTCAGTTGAGAAAGAGGATAGAGAAGCACAGGGGTGCAAAAGTATGGATTTATAGTCTAGCTACATAAATGCTGTTAGAAGCTTGGGAGATGCCACCAGCAGTACGTAGCTCCTGTAAATGAGTATTCCTGTTCTAACATGTCATACAGTTCCCATTACAGCCCAATAAACTACATTTGAATACAAAAAACCCTCTGCTCTTATGACTTAAAGCTGGATTTCATATTGAACAAGTTTCTTGCTATAGGAAGAAGTGTTTTTTCTATGTAATAGAAATGATTAGATTTTATGGAGGAGTAGTAGTTATGATCATATCATTTCAAATGACAGTTGAATCTGCAACAAGAATAACATATATATCTAAAACATGGACATTATGCAGATCATCACCACATGCAAGCATCACATGAAAGCTTTTTTTTGAAGTAGAAAAAATGTTTCCTCATATACAGTGGGTGATGTGTCTATTCTACTGCAACTGTGTGAAGAATGTCACGTCTTGTGATGTCACCTCCTTTTACTGGTGGAGTCTGTAATTTACATATTTCATCCACAAACTATCTTCATTTCAACAGATGACTTCTCACAGCAGAAATTTTGGAAACAAAAGCCAATCATTTTAGCCACAAGATATGAATCACATTGCAGTAGCATGAAAACCAAGGTTTAAAAATGCTGCACATTCAGAAATAACAAATAGAGAACAAAGATAGCAGTCTATCATGATAGAACAAAGATAGTTGTCTATAGTGATAATTCTTGAGAATTTCTACAGGAAATTTTGTTTGCTCTGTGAAAAAAATAAACTTTATAGTTTACTTCTGAATGAGGCTACTTAAATTCTTTAAAAGACTTCAAAAGAGTCTTGAACTACTAATTATCATTTTGTTGCAGATAGTTCTAGTTTATATTTCATTTCAAACTATTTCTCATTGACTTTTTAAAATCTGCGATGTTACTTGGTCTTTAATGTTAAAACTGAACTATTTGGAATTGAGATTATTTAAGAAAAGTCAATTTCCATATTCTAAGCAGGTATTTCTTTGAATGCTTCCATTATTTTTGCCATATCGGTTTTTTTAAATTCTTGTCCTTTTTTCCTTGAAGCACTACAGTTTCATCATTCCAGGATTGAGGAAACACAGCAGCTTCCAGTCTGACAATTTGAGAACCTTAAATTTAAAAATAAATAAATAAAATATATGTGGGTTTATATAATTCTGTATAATACACACAATTTTATGCAGTATAAAATAATGGAGCCAATGGCACATTAAATCTCTACTATCAAGGCTTAGGCAAAGTGAAAAAGTGGTACATTCTGCTGCCCCTCCTTTGGACAAAACCTCTACATCAGAAGCACATTGGAGGGTTTTGTGTATGGGATCTCCTGCGCAGTAGTTTAAGCCTCTACTCAAACATTTCTCAGTATCGTTTGGAAAGCATAATTAGAAAGAACTAAGCCAGTATCATTTATTGTTGCTCTTGAATGGTGCTACTGTCATTGACTGCCTACAACAAGAAAATGGCATCATATTTTGTCACATAAATCTGTAGTTCTGAATAAAAATGCTTGTTTAAGCAAGTGGGACCGCACACAGCTGGTCAAATAGTTGGCTTTGGTCATTCCTGCAGGAAAGGATGAACATGAAATTTCCCAGATTTGGCTTTTTCTGTGCTTCTGGAGGTAAATTCCAGCATCACAGAATTCTGATTTTATGCCATTTATTTTTTTCTTTAGGTAGATACTCTCCAGTGATGAGAGTCTACAGATTTTTCCCTGCAGAGCCTCACTAGTGATACTGCCAGTGATAGGGCAGGGCCTGGACACAGGTTAGAAACAAAGAGATGTCCATAGAGAAGTCAAGGAGAGCGTTAACAAGAGCCTATTTAGCTCCTGGAGGCATTCAAGGCTGGGTTGGATGGAGCCCTGGGAATCCTGATCAGGTGGATGGCAATCCTTCCCCTACAGAGGGATTGGAACTAGATGGTCTTCAAGCTATGGTTTCATGATTCTCTGGAAAAGGTCCATCAGCATGCAAAGAATGCATTGAGGAGTTATTTTCATTTTGAAATGCAGTTTTTGAAGACTGGGTCTGTATTATTGGAGACATCAAGCTAATGGCTGCCTCGATAATATTTTTTCAATCACAGGGTCTGAAATAAAAATCTTTTAGAAAGTCTAGAAGAAATTTATGACTGTTTTTCATGGAGGCCTGTCAGTTTCAAATATCAGCATGAAAGTCACTAAATCCCACCCCATGAAAAACTTTCATTTCAGAAATTCTTATTTGCAAGAATATACAGTTCTTTTTTATCTGAGACATCTTTGCTTTTAAACAAGGTTTGTGGCATCTTAGCTTCTAGTTTTGCAAATTGTTGTGGGATGAAAGTAACCTTGTAGAGAGTTCTCTAATCCAGGATATCTGTCTATACTCTGGCACAACACAGATGCCAAAGGAAGCAGCAGCAGCAACACAGCATTACGTGCTGGAGAGCTGCTGGTCAGACAGTGTCATACTGTGATGTGCTGCTGTGCAGAGTGGCTGGATGATTGTGAAGAGGAAAAGGACCTGGGGGTGTTGGTTGATGCTCAGCTGAACATGAGCCAACAATGTGCCCAGGTGGCCAAGAGGGCCAACGGCATCCTGCCCTGCATTAGAAATAGTATGGCCAGCAGGAGCAGGGAGGTAATCATTCCCCTGTACTCAGCACCGGTGAGGCTGCACCTCGAGTACTGTGTTCAGTTTTGGGCCCCTCACTACAGGAAAGACATTGAGGCCCTGCAGCGTGTCCAGAGAAGGGCAACGAAACTGGTGAGGGGTCTGGAGCACAAGTCTTATGAGGAGTGGCTGAGAGAGCTGGGATTGTTTAGTTTGGAGAAGAGGAGGCTCAGGGGAGACCTTACTGCACTCTACAACTTCCTGAAGGGAGGTTGTGGTGAAGAGGCGTGGCTTCTTCTCCCAGGCAACGAACAGGACCCAAGGAAATGGCTGCAAGTTGTACCAGAGGAGGTTTAGGTTGGACATGAGGAAGAACTTTTTCTCTCAGAAAGTGGTCAGGCACTGGGATGGCCTGCCCAGGGAGGTGGTGGAGTCGCTGTCCCTGGCAGTGTTCAAGAGGTGTCTGGATGAGGAGCTACAAGATATGGTTTCATTTGTGGTTGCAATGGTAATGAGAAGACGGTTGGACTGGATGATCTTACAGGTTGTTTCCAACCTTGTGATTCTATGATTCTATGAGGTACTACAGACGAGTTGTTGGCTTACTGCTCCTCATCTCAATAATTCTTCACTATCTCTGCACTTATACTGTGCTGAACACTTCCTTTCTCTCTTTGCTCACACCCTCATCCTGCTGTCCTCCAACGCACACTATTTTTTCTGAATACTAGTATTAGGTACTCAACACTAGCACTTTGTGATTTGTTCATACAGTCTTTGCTGTAGCTGAGACATAGATATGATAAGGTGCACGCCCACGAGCTTCTGCACGTTTGCATTCATGAAGGAGCTGCAGCTCTGACCCACTTGTGGGTTGTCGCTTCACCTCCCACAGACATCCGAAGTGTAACAAGTGTCTGAACATCCTACAGACATCAGTTTGAAGGCTAGAAAAGACAGGTCAGTATATTGTAGACAGAAAAGTAATAGAATTAAAAATCTCAAACAAACAGACAAAAAAGACCTTCAAGAATTGATGAATAAATGCTTTGTTATCCTCCAGCAGAGATGCACCAAAATAAAATTCATTCACTGTATGAGAATTATTTGGAAGAGCTATTATGGATATATAGTTTGGTCAACAGAAGTTTTGTAATTTTGGCCTGAGAAATACAAAGGTTTGTTAGAATAAAGAATATAAATGTTTACCCTTCTTTTACCAGCTCCACAAATCTTAACTATCTGGTCTTTAACAATTAGGAATGATATAATAACACATACACATTTAACAAAATGCTAATTTAAATTAAAAGCATGAAGTTAATACTCATATCCTCCATTGCTCTTATGCATTGTAGGGCAGAAACTAAGTAAATAAATAGAACTGAATATAACAGACTTCTGCCTTCAGCTAAAGTTGAGATTATTAATGCATGCAGACAGGTCAAATACTGTTGTAGTTTCACATCAGTTTCTTCTGTTTTACTTCCATATTTTTGAGAGCTTCCCTTAGGTAAGGAACACATCTGTTTGCATCTGAAAACAATAGATATGCTCAGGCTGGAATGTGGAGGAGGTTTCTCATCACAAAACAAGCACAGCACTCTCCTGGCAGGCTTGCCAGAAGGCACAACATAACTAAGAGTATGAACTGCTCCACTTACCATCTCTATACAAACACAATTTTTTTCTCCAGACATGGCCTTGATGATACCAAGAGAATGTATCTGAAGCTAACACCGCAATATCTTTGTTTAATTCCTGACAGTGAAATAACCCATCCATCAAACTCACAAAAACAGGTTACTTCCAGTTATTTCCAGTTCAGATTATTACAGCACATAATAATAATAATAATTTTAAAATGTGCCATATGCCAGCAATAAACTTATGCCTGAACAGGGCAAAATGTCTACAGACAGAAAGAGATTTTGTCCTTATTTTTGAAATGAAATCAGTATTTAATCTTAAATAATCTTAAATTATTCATGCAATTAATGATGCAGTCTATTGAAAATGTAATTAGATCCACATTGACATGTAAAAATACCATTTGGCCAGGCTTTAAAGATTCAGTCATGAACAGGTTACATGTACACTACTAGTACAAGATCAGTGTTAGAGATAGTGACTTGGCAGGGATATTTCCTTCAAGCTATGAGGAGAAGAGAAAAAGACATTTTTAGTGTAGTCACTAGATTAACATATTTCATGATTAATAAAGAGTCATGAGTCACTTTCTTGGAACAGAATGAAAGGAGCTGCAGGATGCAGTATTTGAAGAGAGAGAATTTGGGAAATTCTGTGATATTTGGACTGTATTTCTTGATAATTCAGGTATATGAATTTAGACAACCTTGGGGAGCGATTGATGGTTTCTTTTAGTAAAAATTAACCACAGAAGTAAGTGATGCAGCAATCTGACAGTCAAAATGAAGCAGCACTAGGTAGCACAACTAACTAATAATATAGTTTTGAAGTAAAAGCAAACCATAGATTTCTAGCAAGTGTTTTATAAAAAAAAAAATGGAGTACTTGTAGCAATATAAAACCCAAAGGAACTAGATTTTCTCCTGGTTTATTTAGTGAAACATTAATGTTTAGCATATGATACTTGGGAAAAAGAATCTCTACTTTATAGAAATGTATGTTTATTTATATATAAACATTATTTATATAATTGTTTAACATTTAAATATTAAATATAATTTATATTATATTTAAATATATTAAATTAAATATTAAATTAAATAATATATAAAAATATATTAAATTAAATATATTAAATACATTAAATATAATTTATATAATTGTTTAATTGTATTTACAACAGTTGTTTAATGCTTTAGATAGCATAGTTGTTAAGAAACCAACAATGATGGAAATTATTCCGTCTAATTCAAATGCTTATTTTAGATATAGATTCTGCAAAATATTGGGGCTTGATATAGGACATAACATTCAATTCTCTTTATTTTGAAATGACCAGTACTACCCATTTCCTATGGTGGTATCAATCTCCATCAGCTTAACTCTGTACTTGTACATATCCAAATTCTTGTTTTTTTTCTGCAAGACTTTCATGAAGCAGGTTTCCACCATGAGAATCCTGAAAAGAGCATCAAAGTCTATCACTCTTCAGGACAGGCACTGTGAGCAAATGTTCTGAAATTCTGAAAAATTGGAAAAAAATCTGAACATTCTGAAATGTTTTAAGTGAATTGTCATGAGATACTGAGGTTTAGCATAGCACACTCTAGGTCTGGCAGTCTCTGAAGTGTATAAATCAAAGTTTTCAGATTCTTTTTTGGGCAAAATTCTGATTTACCTTTTTATGAAATTCCTTATATAGTCACATCTGATAAGAAAGAAAGGCTGGTAATTTGTCATCAGAGTCTCCAGAATTATGAGAAGCAAGATACTGTGCACGGACAGTACTGGAAAAAAGCCACACATTGGGATTTTTGTCTTTCTCAGTGACACAAAATATGACTTGGAACAATTAATTGATCAGTAATGTATTTAATACAATATGGTGAAGAAGTAAGAGTTTGTACTGTCCATTAAAAGGGAATATTTCCACTGGAAGAAGAAGAAAAACAGGAAGATGTTTTGATCTGATTAAGACTAAGAACCTAAAATAGCTATCACACCTTTACACTCTGGCAAAATATAAATAATTAATCCTTATCCTTAAGAGAAATTGTTATGAATATATATATATTTATTTTAATAAGGTATTATATAAATATATCCTTCCTAAATTGTGAAAATTTGAATCATTTGTCCTCAGTGAGATAAACACTTTTAGAAATCTGAACACATGCAAATTGTTGTCAATAGCTCTATGTCCAGGTACAAGCTGGTCATGAATGCTGTCCCCCAGGTATCTCTCTTGGGACCAGTGCTCTTCAATATTTTTCTCAATGACACAGACAGTGGGATTGAGTGCCCTATCAGCAAGTTGGCAGATGACACCAAGCTGAGTAGCGCAGCTGATAAAATAGAAGAATGCCATCCAGAGGGACCTAGACAGGCACAAAAAGTAGGCCCATGTGAACCTAATGAGGTGCCACAAGACCAAGTGCAAGGTCCCAGGCATGTACAGACTGGGAGAAGAACTTGAGGCAGCCCTGTGGAGAAGGACTACGGGGTCCTGGCAGACAAAGAGCTGGACAAAGCCAGCAGTGCATATACGCAGCCTGAAAGGCCAATTGTATTCTGGGCTGCATCAAAAGAGGAATGGACAGCAAGGAGAAAGAGGTGAGTGTTTCCCACGTGCTCTGCCCTCATGAGGCTTTGTATGGGGTATTGTGTCCACACTTGAGGACCTCAGCAAAAGAAGGATGAAGAGCTGTTGCAGCAAGTCCATAGAATCCCAAATTGCGATTCTATAAAAGAAAAAAGAAAAAAGAAAGAAATACTGCTTTACTGAGCCTATTAGAAAGTTTGTAGTTGTAGTAGACACATCTGTATTTTTGTCTTTTGATGGAATTTCAACCCAAAGTGTGGAAATAACTGAAGCCAGATTACTCCTGCAGGTGAAATAAATAGATCTGACATGAGCAACAAAAACAGACAAAGCAAATTACTTTCAAGTGTATATTCTTTTATCTAAAATAAGCAGTCCACCTACTTCTTTGTTGTTTTAAGCACAACTTTTCTCTTGAAGAAAAGTTTTCTTCCTTGAAGTTTAAATACAAAGAATGAAAACTGATTACAAAAGACAACAAGTTTTACAAATGTACCTAAAAGACACATTCACAATGCCTTGGGGGAAAATGAAAAAATGAAAGAGTGAATAGTAAATTTTTTCTAGATGTTCCTAAATTGTCATGGGTTTTTCAGTAAGAGGTGAAGGCTTTAACTTAATTTGCTGAAGTTCCAACAAACTTCTCTCACTTAAGAAAAATCTTCCCAGTTCCTCTGTTTTCTTTCACATCTCAGAAGGGAAGTTGAGGTATAACTTGTTAGATAGGTAAAGAGAAAATTCATGAAGCAGTTATGATTTCACTAAGTAAACCTGTCTAAGACTTTCACTGAACTTCCTGATAAAGCCAAGGATGTTCCCAGTAACAGTTAAGTGCATGCCATGGCCAGGTTCAGTTGCTGCTCCCCTTTTTTGTCCCTTTGTGCTCTTTGTTCCACTTCAGTCAGTGAAGGTAATTTAATTTAATTCATATTGAAGTAGCTGAGATTCAAGCATGGCCTAAATAAATGTGCTTATTCTGTCTCACAGAATTGAAGGAAATTCCATTCCTCTTTTTTTTTTTTTTTTTTGTTCTGTCATTTCTTTTAGCAATATCTGCACAGTACAATCAATAGGTAACTTCTCATAGATAATCTCCACCTCTTCCCCCTCTCCCAACTCCATTTTTAAAGGCTTACTACAGTACTGCAGTAACAGTAAGTGTAGTTCAGGGGCTATATTTATTGTATGAGATTAATCCTTTTTAACTCTTTAACTGCAAGGTCAGGACAGGTTTGTAAAATGTAGTTGATTCAGACATCTGGGTTGACTCACAGCTTTTCAAAACATAAGCACTTTTCAGAAAGTGTTGGCCAAACATTTTTCCTACTTTCCTCAGTGAATAATGTTAAAAAGTGAAGATAAGGCAGATGAACCATGCTTTCTTTTGCTACACGAGTGATAAGAAACAGTCCTCTTCCCCAAATAAATTCAGTTTACTGTCATCAAGCATCTAAAATTGAAAGTAAATACTAATAAATACAATATAACATTGACAAAATTACACCACGTTGTTTATGTCACAGGTTAAAGGCTCTTCTGCAAAGGTCTGCTTTGCTTCTGCTATAGTGCAGTACTTTAACATGCATGTCTAATTGCACTGTGCGCCTAATTTTAATTTGGTCATTAACTAGACAAAATAAAACAGCCTCAAAATGAAGGTTTAAAGATCAGCCTGATAAGCATATGATACTATGGATTCAGATAGAAAATCTTAGCTTGAAAGTTTGCACATTGGTCTAATGGGAAGGTAGAAAGATGAATGAAACTCATCTTGCATACAAGTTTCTCTGTCATCAAAGTATAGCCATCAATTTTAAGATATGTTATGACACTATTTGACTGTGCCTGAGGGCTATCAAAGAGTAAAGCCCTGCTTCACTCTGTCTGGCACCTATACAAATACAAATATAGACTTCCTGTAAAGTTTACCAAAAACACAGAGGAAGGGAAGACCCAAAGTAGAGTTAAAGGAACTAGCAAAAAAAATTGTTTGTGCTGTATGAAAGCTGCACTTTCATGTTAGTTTCTGTATTGATTAGAAAGAGCTAAATTAAATGGGGGAGGAAGAGTTTTGAAGAATGTTAAAGGGAAAAGGATAGAAAAGGAAGTGTGAAATGAAGATAAGGATAAAACGTGAAGGTGAAGAGCCAGTCATTCATTACAGGAGAAACTGTAACCAAATCTGGGACCATTATCTGAATGGATGAAAGTGCCCAATTTGGTTTTTATGGATATACATGAAAGCTGGGCACTCTGCTAGACATTTGTCTGCTTCCCTAAAATTACAAGAAGAGAGAGGAAAAGAACCTTGTAGATCTCAAATCTCAGTAGCACCAGAGCTGAGCCCTCTTCTGCACTGGGTTCTCCCTGGTGATGCTGGGCATGGAGGCTGTGCTTACCTTCCATGGTGCCCTGAGAGGTGCCAAGTAGAAAGAACAGGAAAAAAACCAACAAAAAAAACTGAATTAAAACACACAGCAGACGTGTGTAACTATAAATAAGTTTAGAGAGTAAAGATATGTCAAAGCTTGGGTAAAATAAATTCTTTATACTACGCACAAAAACCACTCTTTTGTTTTCTCATACAATTTTGTTATGCTACTCTTTCAAGACAGAAAGATTTTCTAAATGCAATAATTCAATAAGAAATAGATAAAACACAGCAAACAAGTTAACACCCTGTGTACGGTTGTCTGAAAATTCCTGCAATGAGATGATCACATACATCATTACATGTTGCTGACTCATTGCTGGTACAAGAGAAAATAATTTCCCTTCAGGGACACTAACAGCTTATCTGTTCTCTCTCATCTGCAAACTGAAACAATAATAATTTGAAATCATAGCAAATGATCTCCACCTGTGGCACTGATGAAATACTGAAGAGAATCTGTCCAGGTGAAACTGTAGAGGTGGCAACTGTGAAATAAAAACATCTGTCTGAAATGAATAGTCTGTATATCTTCAAACAAAGCATTTGAAGAGGATAAACATAAGGACAATGTTCAGTTAGTTCCTGTAGTGGAAAATAAAGAATACTATAATGTGCAGATATGCTGTGGCCAAGAAGAAAAAATTAGATGTCTTCTGTCTGAGTTTGGCATCTACAAGAAACAAGAAGTTCCTCTTCTGAGTAAGTTTCTCTTCTTAATAACTTCCTAATCTCCCAAGGTATCATTTTTTATTTTGCTCCTTAATTGGGGAAGTAGAAGCAAAAAAATTAGAACAATATATTGCAAAATATCACAACAGAAAGATACTATTATAGAGATGGATTAGTCTGTAAAAGCAGAAAATGTACTTCTGAAATTTAAGTGTCTGGATAAGCACTTACTATATTTAACAATATGTAAATGCTGAATACAAATGTTTGGATTTAGCCACCAAATCTTTTCTTATGATTGCTCCAGAGTAAGTGAAACTTCACTTTGGCTCAGACTGGGACTGTCCAATGCTCCTGAGTAGTTCTGAACTATACTGGAGTGGTGAGACAGACAGTGCCAACCACTCCCACCAGCTCTGAGCATCCACAGCAAAAATTGTTAGGGTGAAAGCCAGCTCCTAACTCAGGGTCTCATTTCAGTTCTGTCTTAACACTTTTTTAGCTTCCTCGTCCCAGGAAAGAGAAGTGTCTCAGTATAGGTGCTTACATTCCCTATACAGTCTGTGAATGGAGACCCAAGAAGGAAAACCCAATCCACATATGCCAGTTTTTTTCTATCTCTTTGAGCATACAGACAATTTTTAAGAACTCCAGTTAATTTTTGATAGATAACTAAAGACATAAAAATAAATTTTAGGCATGTCACCCAGTTCATTGGCCATCTTCTCCAGCTTTCTTCTGAGAGTGAATATGTAAAAAAAAAACAGCACGAGCACAGCCTGTTTCTATAGTAAGCTAATAAACGCTAATAAATTACTAGAGAAGTTCTGCTGAAAGGGAAAAGAGAAGGGCAGAACATGTTTTCCAAAACAGCTCTCTCAAATACGTTTTACATTATTACATTTAAAAAGAAAAAGTCTGGGGAATAGAATTAGAGCATATGAACCCCAGTTTCTTCCTCTCATCCTTCCTCAATATCGAGGACCCTAATTGATTTCCTATGATTTTCCACAAGCACTTCTGGTCCAGCTTAAAAGGAAAAAATGGAAAGATGAAGAAATTGTGCAAGGGCCTGATAGTTTGGACAGTCTTCTAAGGTGTGAGGTCAGTCCTTCATAGGCTACAATAAAGCCTGGAACCCATGTTGTTTATTCAGTGATACAGTTACAACACTAGATTACTGGATAAGCTGTAGCCCAGATGCCAAAATGACAATTCTAGCTGTAGGTTGAATGAACCTACCTTTTCAGGGTGATAGATAGCATTTGAATTCAGCTTCCTATCCACCCAATGCTGGATCATGTGTCTACATCCTGGTAAGAGGCATGTTTTCATACATACATGCAAAAAAATCAGTTTTATGTCCATATAATTTTAATCTTTTGAAAAATTATCTGTCAAAGTCATTGGAAGTAGCTGGTTTATGTTGCTCTCTGAAATGTGAATGTATCCTAAAACATTCATTCAATTTAGACAAGGTTAGATCTATCTTCCAATAGATAGATTTAGCATTAAACAGTTATTAGACCTTAAATACATGGGGAAAAATAGTACTTGCAGTACTGTTACTGATAGAAATAGAACTGGAGTCTGCAGCATAAACAGACATTCTATTTTTTTATTAATCCAGCTCTGTGAAGATTTAGATGCCTGTAACACATGGAGGAGTTATCTGCTATTGGGAGAACTAATCCCAGTAGTTCAAGAAAAGTAACAGATGAAGCTGCAGTGGTGTAATTTCTAGGACAGCTGAAGCTCCACAATATACAAAAATGCTACACCAAGTGGGTGGTGTATATATCAGGAATCAGCAAAAATTTAAGCAACTGACCAAAGTCAAGCTTCCTCACTCAGCCTCTGAGTCAACATAACTTCACCCTTACCCACTAATTTCAGGCACAGTTGTCTGGGGCTTTACCAATGAGGAATTTTGGGCTTCAGTTTTCCTTATGGTTATTGAGGTTGATAATGACTCTATATGTACATAATGAACCTATATATTTATATGTAAATACACTCACTAAGTGATAGCCTCACTGTTCTCTTCAGCAACCTGTTATTTCCTGCTTTCAACTGTGGCACTGTCTAAATTTGAGGGAGTTCCTAGCTGTTCACATTAGAATACGCTATCATTTTATATTGATTGATTATAGAAATCTATATTTTTTCCACAGTAAAAGACAGTAATCCATTTTTTTTGTATGGTATGCTGTACAGCATGTGCTTGCAGGGTGTGAGCTCCTGTAAGCTTAGCGAGTGAAATCCAGACCTCCCTGAACTGTACTGAACTCAGTGGTTCTGCCATTGGCCACCAAGAGTTCATACTTTTACCTCCATTTTCTGTTTTGTTTTTTTTCCTATAAAGAACAAGGGCATCCTTTAATGCTGAAAGAAGTAAAATATGTATTTAAAATTCCTGTTTTCATAGCATTAGGAAATCTGCTAATAATCTGATTACTAGCACACACCTGTGAATGCTGTTAAGTGTTCATCTTCATCGATCATCTTAAAACCAGTATAATTTTAGTATCTGGAAACAAAAGCTAAAAATCAGCAAAAATCTAATAATGATTCATTGATGACTCAGTGTGTCATTTATCCCCCATTTGTTACCAAGAGAACTTAACACCCACTTCCTACCACAACATCACTACAACCAAAACAGCGTTAGCCACAATATTGCTTTGCTGCTATGACTGCTATTTTCTTGTGAAAATAACTGGGTAAAACAGGTTTTCTTGACATCGTCATTAAGTTCTACAGTTTTGAGTTATCAGGGGCCAGCTAGAAAATGACAACATGATCTGCAATTTTCAATCTGTCTTCTGCAAAACTTTTAAATTGGTTCTGATAAGTGACTTGAACTATACCATACTCTGCATCTTCATTTGTGTAAGGTGATTGATGGGCTTTTACCAAACCTTCTGACTGAAGTAGTTTTTGAAGTTTTTACTGAATTTTCTTGACTGTTGAAAACACTAGAACAAGAAATAGCTCAGTAGTAGAAGTACTTGGAAGTAATATTCTGGTTTGTAAAAAATGTTCTGAGTTTTGGGTTTTTTTTCTGTCTGTTCTGTTTTGTTGTTTTTTTTTTTTTTTAAATGTCATTTACATCCCAACTAGATTAAATCAGTGAACTGTAAACTTCTCTTATTCACTGCTAGTGAGACCAGCTTTCTTGTCAACAAAAAAAAAATCACAACATTGCAAGGATTGGAAGGGACCTCTCGAGATCACCTAGTCCAAACCTCTGCTATTGTGTGTTCCGTACAGTATGTTACATAGGAAAGCATCCAGGCGGTTTTGAGTAACTCCAGAGAAGGAGGCCCCATAACTTCTCTGGGCAGCTTGTTCCAAAACTCTATCACTCTCAAAGTAAAGATGTTTTTTCTCATGTACTTATGAAACTTTCTGTGTTCTAGTTTGTGCTCATCACTCCTTGTTCTGTCAGTGGGCATCCCATCCTATAAATAATAGTAGACACTGATAAGATCCCTTCTCAGTTTTCGCCAGGCTGGACAGTCCCAGGCTGTATTTCTTCATAAGGGAGATGCTCCAGGTCCATATAGATCTTTGTGGCCACCCACTGGACTTTCACTAGAAGTTCCCAATCTTTTTTGATCTGAGGATCTCAGAATTGGACACAGAACTCCAGATCTGGCCTCACCAGAGTAGAGCTATTTGTGCTCTTTTTAATACACCCTGGGATAACACAACCCTTCTTGGCCACAGGAGCATACCACGGATTTATCTGCTTCAAAGACAGGGATCTGAAGTGGCATCCAAAATACTTTAATTGATATGTTTTAGGCTCTGACAACTATCTCCAAAGAAAACATTTTGCTAAAACTTTCTGACTTGGTATGTTGAAGATATTTCATACTGGTCCTATACATGTTGAATTTTATAAGTTATTCTGAAGTCATGCATATACTTTAGACTTACCTGTAGTTACTTAGTGATCTCCTTTGTCTTTTCCAGACAGGTCTGTCTATCTCTGTAAAAGACTGATGAATTGTTCTTTTCTTAATAAACAATAATATAAACAATCATTTTACAAATCACGTTTTTGTTAGTAATTACCTTACCTAATACCTTACCTAGTAATTACCTAATAGTATTGCTTTAATGTATGATTTCCGTTTTAGAGCTTCTGCTCTCATTGTTGGCTAAGGTTTGCAAATTACTAGATAGACTTGCATGACAATTCTTTGTCACACAGAAAATGTGTATTGAAATCTCTTTCTGTGTCAGCATAGAATGAACTCATTGAAATCATATGAGAAGGAGCTACTCAGAAAACTCAGCACCCTACTTGGAATAACTTTTACTGTAAACTTGGTGTTTGAGAATTCTGTACTAGAAATCCATACTGTTTCAATTCACAGTGAGGTGAGAAAGTCTTTGTGGGGAAAAAGAAAAAAAGAGAAATGTAATTTAAATTTCTGTCTTCCAAGAGGAGAGTAAAACCTACTCTCCAGGCTAATCTATGCACAATGACATGCTGTCACTAGAAATTCTACCTGCTCTCAGCCTCCTTGCCAGATCAAAACTCTTTTAGTTTCTGTGTAGTTTTTTGTTGTTACTTTTTTTTATGGGAAGAAGTTTTATCAAACAACGCTAAATATGGAGGTTTTGGTGCAGTGAAACACTTACTCAACTCTAGGTAATGACTTCACTCTCCCTGTTCCAAACACTTGAGATTATGTAGAGTATTCCTTTAACATTGGTGCCATAATAAGACAGGAACGTAATGATAATGCACTTAGAGACAACCAACCTATTATGATTCAAAACAACCGTGAATAACATGCTTCAGGAATTCATTACTGCTACACTGTATTGGTTTAAATTGCCAAAAAAAATGAGAAAATTACTGGGGAAATATTTCTGTAACTTTCTGTTTATACTTTTGCCTCATTCACTAAGAATTAAAAATCACAGGTATTTATAAAAGCAAATTGCATTTCAACAAGAAATAGTACACATCTGTAACTTTTAAGTATATGAAAATATAAATATGAGGGCCATATGAAGGCCTGGGATGTTTGTTTGTCTTATATAACTGTGTCAATAATTTTCCTATAATCTTATATCTATATGCTTATATGTGCATATACAAATAAACACATCGTGAGATATTTCCACAAAAGGCTTCACTGCCTACTTTCGGATTTAGCACTTCTTATCTAAAAATAAGAAAATGCTTATTTCCTCTCTTTTTTGAAGTCTAAGTCCACTTGATATAAAAGGAATGATTGGGAATAATGATAATCAATAATAGATACATAGATAATAAGAAGAGTAAATAGACTAAATAGGTATTTCCAAAGTGGGATAAAAAGTTACAGGAAGGTCAGGTCATATCAATTTCTGGCCTCTGGTGCCAGAAAAGTTATTTTTATTAACTCTATATAGCTAGACAGGTAAGGGCCAATGTCTGAAGCTGGAGTCATCTTCCAAGGTGCTGAGATAGAACATTTTTCTTCACAACTCATGTGTTTATCTCCAAAACTATGTACAATAACATACTCCTTTAATTGATCAGGAAACCAAGGGAAGAGAAGTTATTTGTCCAAGCCCAGAGTAGATTAAGAACCAGCATGATGGAAACCAGTGGCTTTCATCCAGGCTTTGGCTGACGTTCAGGACTCTGCTACAGAGGTACTGACAACCAGTGAAGAACATGTGGCAAACTAGTGAGAGCCCCATGTGAGAGACCTGGAGTCAAAGCTGGAGCAGAGCCCTTTAGTAACTTGGAGAGAGATGCTGAGAGAAAATATAGACTTCAAAGACCCAGTATATTGCCAAATGAGCAAAAAGGAACCTAATTATAACTGCAAATGTGGCCAGCAGTGTCAGTGATCCAGTTGGACGCCAAGCTCTTTGTTTTATATTCAAGCTCCCTTGAAGCCTCCACGTGTCAAATATTAAGCATATTTTAGATAACTGTTTTTTAAAACAAATTGAATCTTTAACTAGTTCACCTGAAATCAATTGGATTCAGCAAAACAAAGGCTTTACTGTAATTCAGAACCTGAAAACATTTTACATTAGATAAGTAGTCCATTCTATCTTTGGTAAATCACATATTGTTTATCATTGTTTTCTTCCAAAGAAAGATATTTGCACTCATAGAAATAAGGATTAAACAGGATTTAGAACTTCTGAGTGAATAGGCCACACTCTGAGTCTTCTCAATAATATTTGCATGCCCAAAAGGGAGAGTGAATAGCACACTCCTGTTATGAAACTTTCCCTCACGTGGTGCCAGGAAGAATGCCTTGGATTGGTGTTTTGTTTATTTTTGTTGTTGTTTTCATTTTCCAAGATTAAGCACTGTATATGCAACTATGAAATACTAAAAATTTCTTGCTTGCTTTTTGAGTTAAGGACAGTTTTCTGAGTTAAGGACAATTTCTAGATAAAGTGATAATGATGCGGCATTTGTCTCAACAATGAGGCTTGCTTATATATTTCACACCACTGAGGCAACATCATTAATGACCCAGATAAAATGAGTGCCTATATGGCACTCTGGACTGATATATATATGGGTATATAGCCATCATTCTCAGTGTGGAAGTACATAGTATAGGTGGTTGAAGGCATTCATGTTGCTACCTGCTAGAGATCTCTGCTTTTACATTTCAGAAATTTTTGCTCACTTTGAAATGTTTCAGAAGATTGAAAATAAGAATCTGTTGTCCCTACACCACTTCACTCCAAAAGGAAAAGCACAACAGACGGGCGTTTTTAAGGTTTCCCAAGTAAAAGTTATGTTATATTGCTCACTGTTACATAATCATGGTTGAAATTAATGTTTTTTTTTTTTTTTCCATGGGTAACTAAATCCATTCTTTGAACTCCAAGTGTTGGTATGCATTAAAGTCAGAAGAATATCAAAAGTTCAATGCTTGAAGGCATGTCTCCCTTTTTAGGCAGTGCTCAGGTCTTGAACTTTGGAAGAAAAAACTGTATTTTTCTAATACTGCTATGACTACATCTGCAGCTGTCAGGAGATCTATATCCAATAGCCCAAAAGGCATTTTGAAAAGAGTTAGATTCAATTTTTAATGTGAAAGAAAAAGCTCAGTCCATTTTATTTATTCCCTTTAACCTCTGTACACATTCTCCTTTGCTCTTACAGTACCAAAAAGGATGTTAACACTATCTTCAACATCATTTCTGACACTAAGTATGAATTCTTTTATAGGATTGTATGTGGAATATATTTCCTCTATCCTTTAGGATTCTTATGCCAGGGTTCACTAAAATGATTCAAGAGCTTCCACTAATACAACACGTATTGGGGGGAAAAAAATAAGATATTTATGGACTGCTTTGCTCAATTCTAAATAATAGAAAGAGTAAAATAAACAAAGTTCAAAACAAAACAACAACTAAAAATCAGTAGCTCTAAGTCACTTAATAGCTTAATCCAAACCATAATTTCTACTGGATATTGCTGAGATCCCCGCTTCTGCAAAATGTACCATATTATATACCAGTTTTGAAACTAAATATATATACATGTGTTATGAAGTATCTTCAGTTATCACAACTGATAAGTTCTATGTCTTGTATATAAAAGGGGCTTCCAAAAATGGAAAGATTCTTAGCATTCTAACACTGAAGGAGGGGGTTAAGTCATTCTTTGAGTAAAGGCTCTTCACAGAGAATTATTATAAAATATTTTGCAGATATTTGCTACTTTTCTGATGTCTACTTCTTAATATTAAAGTAATAAGATTCTTATTCGGTGAGGATATATGATCTCAGTGTAACCTAAATGGATATAGACCAGCTGCTCTCAGCACTAGAACTTGTAATGAATGTGGCTCAGTCACAGGCAGTTGCTGACTGACTGACTGCATGCTTTGGTGGTGTGGCCACTAAATCTGAAAAGGCTAAGAGAAAAAGAAAGGTTGGTAAGGTGAAAAAGTTCAAGAGAAAGGTATTGTTCATTGATGATGCTAAGCCACTCCTCATGCAAGAAAAATTAAATGTTCCAGCTAACTCTGTAGTTAAAATAGATTTTCAAAGTAATAAGTTAGAGTTTTAAAGAAATGTCACAGAGGCACAAAAGAATTTCCTTTTGACCATTGGTATTGGAGTTGGACCTCAGGTGATGGCCTAGCTTTAGCCTCACTCACCAGCTGCTCCAGAAAAGACAGTCTATCCATGCTTTCTGGTATTTTGCACTGTATTTTCAAGAATAGGCTAATGATGTAGAAATTCCATTATAGTGAAATATACTTCAATGCATTTTGGAGTAGTTCCTTCCCAACTGACAGGTCATTTTCGCCACTTTGCCCATATTGTGAACGTATTATTTTTTGTTCATACAAAATTGGCCTCCCCAAAGAGGTAACTGAGCAAATCATGTTGCAACAACTGACTGACATAAGGAAACATAAATAAGTTCTTGAAAAGTCAAAGACCTAAAGTCTATTTGAATTAGTGTGCTGAAGAAATTAGATTTATATGTATCTCATGTTCCTTAGGCTTCTAACTGAATTAGTAAATGAGAACAATCTTCCCGTTTCATCCAAGTGAAACTATCTCGGGTAACACTGCTCCAGTGTAGGCTGCAGTTAGGTTAGGCAGTGGCTGGATATTTTTTCATTGTAACTAAATCATTTAGCCAGCAGACATTGCTGTGGGATTTAGGAAAGATTAAACTTCTAGGATCCTGCCAAAAGCAATAATTAAAGTAACTACGATCTGCTTATGTAAACAACTGTCTTTTTTATTTTAACTGGGACCTTTGCCTTTTACTAGTGTCAAACAGAATAAGCTTCCAAGAGACACAACATTCAAGAGGTTCCCTCTAGAAATTGTATTTTCTGAAATGTTAACACACCACATCATTTGCATACTCAGCCTATGCTAAGGCAAAACATCAAACTCTTGAGAATTATTTACTGAATGATAAACCAAGTTTTAAACAGAAAAATTCCTGAAATCACAGTGGAGCACAAGATTTTTAATATATCAGAAACATAAGAAGAAAAGGGAATAGCTATAATGAAAAAAAAGATAACTGAGGAAGAGGAAGAACAAGCAGTAAGCTTAAATTGTGCTGGGCCTTGAGTGCTCAGATACTCAATTTCTTGCCCTGTAATTTGGTAAAAGTTATCTGGCAATGGTTGTTTATGAACATCAGAGACCTGTGAGACAAAGACTTCCTCCAGGATGAAACCCAGGTTGGCTGTAGGTATATAGTTTGAGTAGCAGAAGGCTTAGACCATGCTGGAAACAGTAAGCTCTGTCCATGAGTAGCGAAGTGACCTCCTGGAGAGTACATGCTCCCTTCTCTCCTCCACTGAACTCCCTTCCCATATCACACATAGGCCTAATCTGAACTAGCCCTGAAAGTCCTGAAGCAGGAAAGCAAGGCAGGCAGCTGGGCAAATGTTTCCCATTCTTCTCCCAGAATAAAAATGTGAAGATGAGACTTCCAAAACTCTAAGCGTGTGTCCAGCCAACAGAGGATTCTCAGCTAAGAAAAGCAAGGACAAAGAACATGGTTTTTGCTGTGTCTGACTTATGTAGGGACCTGTATTATGCTTTCATTGAGAGTAGACCCTTTGTGCTCCTTTTTCCCCTTTAAGAAGCCCCAAACTCTGTATGTGACTTCCTGTATGCTGTAGCAAGCTCATAAGGACTCCATATCTATAGTTCCCAGTTTTATGTAGTTATTGGGTACTAATAGGAATTCAAGGATGTGGCCCATGACCTGTTACTTTTAGCATGTGTTTCATTTATGTTTCTACATTTCATTGCATTATTTTGGCAGGAAAATAAGGAAAATCTTGTGTCAGACTGCTGAAAATCCATTCTTAGCCACTGGCAAACCCAGCACTTATTTTTTTCATCCCTTAAGTCCTGTTTTGAGGACAATTGTTTTAACTCCATTTTCCTATCCTTTAAGCAAATTAAAAACATTGTGTTAAAAGCAATGCCAGCAATGTTTTCCCTAATAGACCGATAGACATACAGAGTTTATTGGCATAATTAAAGGCAGACTGGTCTTAAAAACTAACTATTTCCACAGAGTCTGACAGTCTGTCATTGAATTAAGAGGAAGCAGTAGAGGTATTTCATGATTCCTTTGTTTGGACCTGCCCTCAAAATTCAGTTCCTAGGTAAGACTTAACCTCTCTACAATGCTCAATGCTAAGCAGGAGAATTTAAGAAATTTTAAATTGAAGAGACCACCAACTACTTTTACATGTATTATGTTCTGGCTCCTTGCCAATGAAACTAGCAACATCTTAGATGCTCTCATAACAGATGCTTAACAATCTAAAGAGATTTACAAATGTAAAATGCAGTAAAAGGAAATCTAGATACTATTTTGTATGTCTTTCTGTAGAGCTGATTACATTTTCTTTGTAATCAGTTACGTGCAGAAGAGATCCTGATAATTTATGTGAGACGTGCATTCACTAGGTGACAAATATCATATCTCCTCCCTTAATCTGTGTCTAATTTGACACCAGTCTATCGCTCTGCCAGAGATGGAGACATGGAAGTCTTCACTTATTTGCCCGTGCTCTGAAAACTTTATATCACTAAGTTTGATACTTAACTATTATTTTCCATGCAGGCCATCTCTGACAGCCTGTGTACATGTAGTCCTGCTATGTCTGGCTCAAACTGATCTTCAAAATATTAAGCAGTTAGGAAGAATGAGTGATCAAAAGCAGATTGCAGCTGGTCACTGCTAACATACAGCCAGCCATGATCAATATGCTGAGCAATATACGGCAGCCATAACTTTCAGAAGTTTCCTGAGGTAGGAAATGCATGCTCATCTGATAAGTTGTTTCTACAGCATTTGTTACTGGCATAGGGGAAGGAGAATGACAAACAGGGAAGAATTTGCTGGGTTATAGCCAGTGCTGTTACTGTAACAGAGATTTCATTGCTCCCTCGAGCATGTTTAGTTTCTTTTAAGAATAGAAGACAAATGGTGCACTTCCATAAAATGTTGTACCATGTTCTTTTGAAAAATATTGGGGAAAAAAAAGTGTTGTAATCATGTAGACACTGGCTGACTCTTAGAACTAATTTTGCAGACTTAAAGACAAATGAAGTACCACAGGCCTCGGAAGCACAGTCAGATACTTTCAGAGGTGGTTTTTTTTTTTTTTTTTTTTTGTATAAAAACAACATACGCTACTGTTCACTTGACCCTCATTATAATGCAAAACAGGGGCAATCGGTTGTTTTCCAGTGCCCAGGTTTAGATGCTAAAGGTGCTATTGATGGGTTGTAATCATCAATATTTTTCATCTCAACCTACCTGATAGAGAGCATCTGAGCAGAAGAGAGATACAGCACTGTTTTATGAAAATGCCCTCAACCTGCTTTACTCCATGTAATGAAATGGAAAGCACAACAATAACAGCAGAGCAGCAAGACCCCAGGTTGCAGCAAGTAAGGATTCTCTCATATGCAACAGCAGTTATCACAGAAATAAAGGAAAGAAACCACTTTCCTTCAGAAGGCCTCAGGTGCACAGAGATCTCCAAAAAGATACTTTTTCCTCCATTGCCAACCCTTAAATAAGGTCTGGGAAGAGGTGGAACCTGGATCCAATTCTTCCAGGCACTCAGAAGCATTGCATGCACCTGAGCTCCCATGGTTTGGCCCTGCCTTCCTACCAGGTGCTCAATCACTGGTTCAAGCTGTGACTTCGCAATTCCACTACACTTCTGGTCTGCAAGGCTTTAAGCATATGTCACCATTGAGGCAATCAACTCAGATGATCATGATTATAATGCTTCTATCAGACAGTTGAGCTGCTATACTGCCTTTGCAATCTCGTTTAAGAGTTTAATATAAAGCTGCACTTTTTAATAATTAGACATGCACAGTTTATTCACTTAATGTTATAGATGGTAGGAACTTTCAGAGCAAGCAGCATTTCTTTTGGTGATAAGCTAAAACCTCCCAATAGCCACAGCTAAAAAACATCTCACAATACATGCCCAGAAAAATATAACAGTAAGTAGAAAGGTGCTAGCTTGTAGCTTGCTATCTATCAGCACAAAAATTTGTGAAAACACAGCAAAATGTTTGGATGAAAGGAGGCAGGTTTACCTAGGTCAAGTTCATCAAGCCATTGTTGTAGTCTGTATATGAAATATGTGCTTATAAAATGCCAGTTACAGATAATGAATGGTCAAACATCTATCCTCTCTTTCACGAATGTCAGCCCCGTGTCAGATCTCTGTCTCAAAACCTGGCTGTGCTTAGAAATCAAAGGTGAGAGCAGTCTTCCTGCTGATGTGTGGAAATGAACACTATTCAGAATTTGAAAGAACATAACTCAAACCTTGACGCATCACCACAACCCTAAGCGTTAGGTACTGGTGATCACATCATTATAGGAATGTTAAAGCAACTTGTACAGGCAAGCACAATAACATGACTTCAGGTTATATTAAATTCTTCTGGGAACAAGAGGAATCATCCAACCAGTGGTCTACTAACCTGAGAATTTTGTGGCCAGTCAGCACTGCAGCCCTGCTACAAAAGGCGACAAGTTTCTATTGTTTTAGCTTCAGTAAGTAAATATTTACTTACGTATTCCCTGAAGTTGGAGAAGTCAGTCTCCCCAAGGGACATTCATAATCTAACATATGAAAACAAAATGTTATCACATAGTGGTAAGAGCATAGCTATACTGATATCAGTGCCTTTAGTTAGCTCAGTCCCCACCTTCTCTTTCACAGAGCTGCAGCCATTCGTAAGAAGAAGACCAAGCTGAGCAGAGCCGTGAACTAAAATCATCAGAGCATAACACAGCCAAAGTCAATTAACTGAGCCTAAGGAAGGTATGCTACAGTTACCAAAAGCACCAAAGAAAGGTATCACTGCTTTGCAATGAACAGCCTATGTATCAAAAACTCATGGTATTTCTTTGTGCAGATCTTATAAGCATTAGTTTAGATTAATGTAAGTGTTTAGTAGTTTGATGCCATTCTTACTAACTTCTTCTGAAATGTGATAGGGGTCTCATGGCACAGGAGTGTGAGAGACCTCATGCTTTTTACCTGCTTTGGTTGCAGAACTCCTTCAGTGCAGGTAGAACATTGCTGGTAAGACTGGGAAGACAGCTAACATGCCTATCTCTATTTACACATTAGGAAGGCTGGCTGGGGACAAGCTTGCCCATTTCACTGGCAAACTTCTCTTCTGTAACTTTCTGAAGGAAAATATAAAATCAAAGTGCTGGAAAACCCTATAGCAGGAAAAAAAACATAACATTAAGGTAATGAATATTAGATAATAAAGAGCCATGTAACAATTCTGAACATTTTAAATATTTCCACGTTCAATATTAAAATATGTTGAGTTTTCTCAAATATTTTAATGGAGTATAGCAATGATTTCATTAGGGTGTTGAAAAAGCCTTTATTGATTTTGACAAAAAAGGCTTTTTTGACACAAATTATCCACTTCCACTTTCTAGAGCATATTTTCATTCAAATCAGTACAGCTTTTCAGCCTTCTGGCTTTTCCTGAGTATTTAAGCAGCAGTTCCCCTTGAAACATACTATTCTTGCAGAAGACAAATGGTATTGTGTATGTGCATAAATCCCGTGCACAGTAGGAAAGTTTACCTCTAAGTGACCTTCAGCATTTCATGTAATAACTATATTCTGGATGGATACACTTATTCTATCTGAAGTGACATCAACTAAACTTGAAATAAAGTAAAAGTAATTGCAGTACTTAAATAAGGTAAGATGTATACCTTGTTTAACAATGAAGTTCAGCAGCTGATAAGATTACAGAAATTGAATGAATGGTGACCCCATTCACTTCCTTATGATTAATATAAAAGCAGAAATTCTGGCAAGAGAAAGCACAGAGAATTCAAGAGATGGAGAGCTTTTGTTGGCCACAAGAACCTGAAGCAATTGCCTATATGATGGGCTAAGGGGGGTAAATGAAAGTTTTTTAAAGCCACATTGCCAGTTATTTTGCAACGTGGGGATGTTTGGTAGCTGCATTTTGTGAGGATTATGTGTACACAGTGACTGAATGTATCTGAATTTTTTTTAGTGTAAAAGGACAGTGAAACACGTACACACTTGGTGTAAAGAGTATGTTTCAGTGTTAGGAATTCTTTGTTTTTGCAGCAGCTTTGGAGCACCTTTTAATAATTTGGGAGAATATTTTTAATGCTAACTATGTGTGGCACCATGAGACTGCCAGGTCTCATATTTCAAGTACTTCATGTTTGCCAAACACATGTGCAAGCTAAGGATGCCAGCAGGGAATTTAAGGTTAACTTGTTCTTTTTGTCACATCCATACTGTTTTATTTTTCCCTCTACCTAATCCCAAAGATCCAAACACTATCATCTTTAATTTTGATGTCTTATAGATTTACATGGATTTGGAATAAATAATTCTTCCTTTTAACTGTTCTGATTATTTTCACTAGTATAATAAGGCCCATTCTTTGTGCACAAAGAATGTGCAATTTACACAATCTAGACCAGAAGTTTGCATAAATGTCATGGAAATTTATTCTTTTTTTATGAATGTATAATGTAAACACTGTTTATATTGTACTTAAGGTGCTCTGTAAAGTAACCCAGTCATCACATTTGAACCAACAGGGAATACGGTGCTAACAGATATAACATTTGTAGAAAGATTTTCATAAGAAAAATTGGTTTAGCAAAAAAGAGTAGCAGCAAAATACTTGCAGAGGGATAAGCACTGAGATCCTTTTTTAGACTTAATCAGTGGGAGTAACATAAAGACCAAGGATGCTTATAGCTTTCCTAAATGTGTGCCAGCTGCCACTAAAAGGAGTCATCTGAATGAAAACACAGAGCCAATTATAGTCTGCATCAATTTCAGTGGGAATTTCACCAAGATTTTGCCTGTAAGAGCAATTCAGTTTTGGCTCTGAAGAAAGAGTTGTAATGGAAAAAAATAAAAATAAAAATTAAATAACAGTAAGCAGAGTATCATGGCCTGGAAGTAATATTTAATGAAGAGGTGCAATATGAAGATTATGAAGCGTAGGATGGAAAATGATGCCATTTAAATACCAAAATCTCAGGATACACCAGCTATTTAATGAAGACGAACAGCTCCACATCTTTGTTGGACTTGAAACAAACTAACATTTATAGGGATCTGTTTAAACTCTCATGTTTAGCTGCTGATCCACAGCTTATTCCACAACACAGATGCCTAATGAGCAGATATCTACATTGGACAAGAACATAACTGAACATATTTAAATCATTTGCTAAGAAAAATAAAATTTTATGAGAAAGGAGAGGTGCAGAGGCAGCTGAAGGGCCAAATTCTGTTCTCAGTTACACATACGTAATTGTGCTGATTTTAAATTCATGTACTCGCATGTAAACTGAGAGCAGATGTGGGAGGAAAAACAAATTTGGTCCGAATTTGATCAATCTGCCTCAGCCTGAGAGAAATCTTGAGAGTTTGGTTTCTAAAACACGTTTTTGATTCATTGAAAGCCACCTGCATATTTAAGGTACCATGTATTAACCAATAGCTCATTAATTCTAGTAATTAATTTTAGCTATATTAAGCCTTACTTTCAATGCTCTGAATAATTCAGGATCAAATGGAGAGGGATTAAAGCATCTCTGAAACACAGTGCATCAATTTCTGCTCTAATCAGTGCTCACAGAAATCAAAGGATTTATCCATGTGCGCAGTATACGCTACAACTTATGCAAGCTTTCACTCTGTATTATCACAGAAAACAGGTGACACTTTCAGTCTCAAATGACTCCACTAGTGTACGTCAGTACCTATTTACAGAAAAAAAAGATAGGATTTTGCATTCATGTGGCTACACTGAACTTGGTTGAAACGTTTGAGGGTATTTTCCATTATCATTGATATAATTTACATTGAAATAGACTACATTTCCATCTCTGATAACACTGGGATCTCCACAGTCTCACAGGTGCTGCATTGCATTCAAAATAACTCAAAAAGAGGAGAAATTATACTTTCTGTATAAGAGAACGGAGACTCCTGTAGGTAAGGCTACTTATACTACTAATATGCCTTCTTCTGTAAATCAGAAGCAATCTACTTAAAAATAGAACTTGATGTATTAGAGCAGGAAGTTTGATCTCTAGAGTGGCCAGGGTAGGGTGTCCACATTCCCTGCAGCATTCCGTAGCCACAGAGTTTATCAATGTTCTCATCAAAATTAATTTTAAAAAGAATTATTTCTTTATGTGTAGGACAAATTTAGTTCTTCTTTGGAATAAGCATATTTCAAGATGTTTGTTCAACAATGCTGACATCTTTTACAGCTGAGGTTCTATATGAAATGAAATCTTCATACACTTTATGTCTCCATCCATGTCCAAATTCACATTATGTTTTCTATTCTCAACAACTGCATTCAGAGTGCATAAGGTAGCTGTGGGAGGAAGTATCCTCTGTTCTTGGTTCAAATGATTTTGGCACAAGACAGACGTTTTAAAAGATATATATCACAAAGAGAAGACACAGAAGGGTGAACCTTCAATACATTTACATCAAGCCTTACCATTCACTTCCTGCTCTCATTTTAATATAATAGCTGGACCAATAATCATACATTCAAAACCAAAATAATCCATATATTAGAAAAGTAAGCTGGAAATCTAAAGCCCCAAATTTAGTCTATGATATTAATGTTTCTGTTGCAATTTCAGTACATAAATAAATAAAATCCTTACATGTGTACTCAACCTCATGATTGAAATCCAATTCAGAAACACTTTTTTAGTATGTAGATCTGGGATTTCATATTCACTATCTTGACTTTTCAACCTTGCTAAACATAATATGATTTAACACCAACCAGATTAAAGAGCTTTCCACATGGACTATATAATTCAGTTTTGTGTAACACAGTCCTGCACATACAGTGCCCATCAGATCTTCAAACCCCATGCTTTTCCCCTTCCTATACCCGCTTGATGTCATTTGCTATTGATCAAACTGGAAAGATCAAGCTGGGCTGCAGAAGCCTCTCATTTGGCTTACTGTTGTTGTCTTACTTTCTAAGAAGACAATAACTGATAATACCATTAACTATATTTCTATATTTAAAGATAGACTAACAATACTTAAATGGGTCGCAAGTATACTTCAATTGGCAGACAGAAACTACTTTACTTATATGTTATCTCCAGTCACCACAGTTTAGTCCTTTAAAGAGACCATTTACTCAGACTCTTTGTTCTATGAAAATGCTTACCACAAGGGCATAGTAAATATCTCAGTAACAGAGAAGAGAAGCTCAAGAGCATCCTTAATATTAGCAGGTCCACTAAAAGAGAGAAATGGTTATGCAGGAAGTATGATTCAGAGCCACTGGCTCCATTGTGACAATGTCTCTTTTATCATTTCCACTTAGATCACAGTCTTATGCCAAGAGAAATTGCCTAAAACAATCAAAAAAACATCTAAGCAGGCATTTGGAGCAACAACATTAAAGCATATTCAGAAAGTGTGCAATGTGCACTTGCACCCATTTGTTTTGTCATCTGCGAATCAGCATCATTTTTTAAGTCATTTCAAGTTCTCTTGAACAGGCTGAACTTATTTGCCATACTTCAATTCCTTGTAGTTTGTATTCCTTGTACCATTTGTTTTTGTTTAGGAAGAGAAAAGTCATTACTCCAATAAATGTCTGTGTCATATATATACTGCTTTTTCATGCTGTACCTACCAAGATTCTGAGTATAAATCTGACATTTTCAGTTGTGACAAATTCAGAGCAATGATGGGTTTATAAGCCACGTTGTCTCAATCAGGGCTTTTTTTAACATTTCGATGTCCAGATATACCAGTGAGGTCTGTATTGAGATGCGTAGTATTTAACATCTTTGTCAGAGACAGTGAGATTGACTGTACCCTCAGCAAGACTGTGGGGTAGTCATCACGTTGGAGGGAAGGGATGCCATCCAGAGGGACCAGGACAGGCTAGAGAGCAGGCCCAAATATCAGGGTGTTCACTGAGGCCAAGCACAAGGTCCTACACGTGGGTTGAGGCAATCTCCATCATGAACACAGGCTCAGCAATAAAAGGATTGTAAGAGTAACCTTGAGGAAAGGGACTTGGAGGTGTTGGTAGATGAAAAATTGGATATGACTGGCAACACATACTTATAGCCTAGAAAGCCAATGGTATTCTAGACTGCATCCAAAGAAGCATGAACAGCAGGTTGAGGGACAGGATTCACACTACTCTGCATATGTGAGAACCCACCTGCAGTGCTGCATCCAGATCTGGGGCCCCCAGATCTTTCTTTTCACAAGAAAAATATGGAGCAGTTTGAGCACTTCCAGAACAGAGACATAGAGATTATCAGATGGCTAGAGTGCCTCTTAAATGAAGACAGACTGAAAGAATTGGAGTTGCTCATACTAGAGAAGAGAAGGCCCACGAGACCTCATACTGACCTTCCAGTACTTAAAGAAAACCTACATGAAAGATGGGGAAGAATTCTTTATTAGGGAGTGTAGTGATGGGGGGGGGTAACAATCTTAAACTCAAAGAGGACAGATTTAGATAAGACATCAAGAAGAAATTCTTTACTCAGAGGGTGGAGAGGCACTGGAACAAATTGCCCAGAAAAGCTGTGGATGACCCATCCCTGAAGGTGTTCAAGGCCATAATGGATGTGACTTTGGGCAATCTGATATTGTGGAAGCTGTCCCTGCCCTTTGCAGAGGAGGTGACACAAGATGATATTCAAAGGTCTTTCCCAACCCAAACCATTCTATGATTCTATGATTTGACAGTCAATGGCCTCAGACAAAATGCAAGTGCATCCATGTGAAAAATGAGAAGTTCTTTCAACAGAACATGAGTCTTCAGAAAAAGAAAATACCTATTTCTGGACTCTCTATATCTACTAAGTGGAGTTTCTTGCAGAATTCACTGTACCCCAACATTAACTATCCATGAATACTATTTACTGTAATTAATCAGTCATGAGGCTTCCTCCGTATCTGCCTTCTCCAATTAATGTAATTAACCAGTAACAAATTCTGAATAATAGCTGCTTACTAATATAATAATAAATACCAGGGATGGAATTTTCAAAGGAGAGTAAGGAAGTCAACTCCCAAGGGTTGTGTTTTTAAAGGAAAGAGTTCACACGCAATTGCTTTTATGGAGTATTATTCACTAATTAGTAGAAAACTACATAGCAGATTCCGCAAATATTGCAACTGGCTGGTAGCTGAATACAATTTTCATCAGAATAATAGATTATTGATTTTAGGGAACAAAATTACTTCCTTTTTTCTTTTTTATTAACAGAGTCAGATTAGAGAAAAAATGTTTGTCTTTTTTTAAACTGCAATTCTAGTTTGTGCTTTGTTCCAATCAAAACTTAAGCTCTCCTCAGTGTCTTTCAATTCCTACCATTTGGCTTTAGAAAATATGGTTCAAAATGCTGATCGCTGTTACAAAGACCAAGTCTTCAGTTTCTACAGAGCTATGATTAACAACTTTCTTCTAGTCCTAGATCACCAAATATATAAAAAAGAATTGAGTGCTTGAATATAGTCATTTGGCATAATTTTCGATATCCCTGAGTGTCTGACACATCAACCCAGGGCTTACAACCTGATAAAAGGTATATAAATATATCTAGCTTTAAATAAAAGAAGAGACTTGCTAAAAAGTCCAAACTGGTATCAAACAGTTATGATCAGGTGCAGTAGTCTATTCTGAAAAGATTAAAAAAAAAAAAAAAAAAATTATAAAAAAAAATAGGATGGGAAGTGCTAAGCTTCATCCTATTTCCACATTAACAAAAGCAAGAATGTATGCTTTGCTTAGGACCAGAAGACAAAACCTCAAGTCAGAAAATAAGAATAGTTTGCTAGACTGTACTATTAATGGATTAATCACTTCTATCTGATTCCTAATGGTGTCTGGAAATTCTTCCCAAGGAGTTTAAAAATTTCCCAAGGGTACAGAACATATCTCATAGGTATCCATTAATAGTTTTTACATTTGATCTAAGATGTCTTATTAAGACTTGGACACCTTCAAGCCAATGGGTTTCTGAATTACAACAAAATAAAATATGTACTCCTTCAAATTATGTTTTGCTTCTCATAGGCTTCAAACGGCATATGAAACATGACCTTACCTCAGCCATATTAGCTCTCTGTCCCTCATGCATCCGAGTTTGTTGGATAAGACCATATATTTCATATTTTTAAATGTTTGTAACTTCCAAAGAAAATCTTTTCCATTTTTTCACAATGCTATTTACTGCAAGATTTATGTAATTTTTTTCAGCAACCTATTATATTTCCATTTTTCAGATAATTGTTTTCAATAAATTATCCAATTTAATAACTGTACTTTTGCAACATAACATTGAAACTTTATGAAAATACTGTTTTATAAAGCAATTTCTGCCTACAGTTGTAGTCAAAGAAGTTTGGAAACCATGTATCTCACTTCTGACTGAGAATTCCATTCAGAACTACCTAACATTTTAGTAGCTTGGCTCTAGAACTAAGATTGTTTAAAGAAGCACAAGAAGTTATATAACAGATTCTTTTGCAAGGAGTCAATAATTCAATGAAGTAATTATCTAATTATATCTTTTTTCAACTCCAATATCTAGTGGAGGAAAAAAAATATTTCTCTTGTTTTTTACCCGAGCAGTTAACAAATGCCTTGGGAAGGTGTTGGTGGGCATTTTGTAAAAATATGTATTCAAAAGTTATACATCCTCCAACAAAGCAAATTTTTGAAAAGAACATCTGCTATGAATTTTCTGTGCCTAAATTGTAGAGTACTAACTGAAAGAGTTGATTTTTTCTCTTCTGCCAATAGCAAAGTCCTTGGACCTACACAGTTATTGTGTTGTATAAGTTACAATCATGTTTACACACCTGCACACCTTCAGACAAGCAAGACTCCTGGAACATGCATTAAAAATACATCCATGACAACCAAACTTCTGCTTTTGTTTGTTGCCTCATTGCTCTCTCTCGCACTGAAATTTCCCAACAAGCTTGACCTGAAATAGAGTTTATTCCAGAGGGAAGAGTGGAAAAAAAATTAATGATGAATAATTGCATTGTTTGGAATCTGACGTTCCCAAACTAATAAAGTCTTTAGAACAAGAGGTAACAAATATTCCAGTTTTCAGTGTCTTTACAACATCACTGAAATGATGTGTAATATCAAAAAATTGCTTTCAGTAAATTGGCAATGGTACCCAGTGAATCTTATATAACCGTCTGGGTTGTGAAGAATAGTTGTTTGAATGCCAGCGCGTTCCCAGATTGTGTCAGGCCTTCTTTTCATGGCTGAAAAGAAATACTCAGAGTTTTTCCCGTCAAATGAAAGTAAGCTGATATTCTTAATCTTTTCATTAATGCTAGATAACAGGGAGCTACTTCTGTTAGCTGAACTTCTTCATGTTAACTGTTGAAAGACTCTGCTGTTTCAGTCCCAGAGCTAAACATGATCCATAACATAGAATCTGAAACAAGGAGGAGCCAGCCTGTCAAGAGTCATCTATTGTACAATTCATTTAATGTAATCCTTTCAACAGCTCTGCTGCTAAAGGCAGGCCAGCCACGTTGCATTTTAAAAGGACCATTTTTGCAGAATAGTGTTGCCCAAAGCATTTCCTGTTCTTATCTCTCCTATAGCAGTATGTCTGGAGCTCATTACCAGTAGCCCCTACTTTCAATAGTCGATCTTTTACAAAAAGATGTTCATTCATTTTTACTCCCCTCATCCCCACTGATTTGCCTTTTGAACTGTCTGACGATATATCACTGCTGCACTGATTCATTTAGTAAAACACAGACTTATTCACATCTCAAGAAAATATGTTGAACAAAAGGCAATTTCTTAGACCACCCACTCTCTGAAAAGCTTCTGTGTCTTGCAGATAGAAGAATTCAAAGATGTTGAAGAAATTCATTTGCATCTCATTATTCAATGTTTGTTAACTAATTAAGTGGCTATGTTGAAAAGTCATACTATGGATATGTTTTATTTTTCTTCCATTGAAAAGTATATACTAAGAACATTTGGTAACAATTTTATGTGTATTTGTTCTATGCTGATGGCCCCTATATGCTGTTCGGTATGAGAATATTAAATTAAATTTAGTATCATAAGAATAAAATCAAAAGAATAAATGCAAAACATTATGGAAGCTTCAAGGATAAAACTAAATTCTTAGAAAATGTCTTGGAGAAATGCATGAAGATATACTAATGAAAGAGATTCTGTTACATGGTAGAGGAGGGAGTTTATGAACCAAGATATCTCTTTCGAGATGACACAGTCTTATTGATAGGACAGCATGAACTGAATTTCTAAAGTGATTATGGAAAATCAAAAGCAAAATAAAATGAAAAAATATAATTTCAGTGAAGATGCAGTTCAGCAGAAAGTGAAAACATGCCTGTCTTGAAGCACAAAAATCATCCACCTACACAAATGCTGCATTTCACATTTCTCAGCCACTGGACTAAAAACTCTGCTCTTGGCCATTAACTTCAGAAAATGTAATAAGCTGAACCCATGTCCAAGCCTGCTGACTTTGGTAGCAAGAGTTTTCAAAGAAAATTTTCACAGAGGAGAACTTAAATCAATTCTCCCTGACAGCTGGTAGAATTTGCATGCCTGCCTTCTTGCTGCTTGAGTGAGCTAGAAATCAGACACAAGGAAATTATACTCTTATATTCTTTATGAAGCATATAGTTTTCATGCCAAAATTAAAGGAGAAATTTCTCAGTTTCTTGATCAAAATTAACGTCTGAAGTCTATATCTCTCCATTGGCGTCACACACTTCAAATTCATCCAGTGACTTCTCTAGCTTTTCGTGGCCTTGGACAACCAGGCTGTTCGTCATCACACACTCTTTGCCAGCCCTTGGAGGAGTGATTGGATCTGACTATGTGATGCACCATTTCAGCAAATTAATACAGCAGTAAATAAATTACTTTTTTTTGTCAGCATAATTTTCCAATCATCTAATGAGATGAACCTAAATGCAGTGCAGAGGCTGACAGGAACAAGCAGAGATGACGTGATCAAGGATGAGAGGTACACTGGCCCCACAGATACCATCAGCTGAATTGCCTCATCCTGTGGAATTCAAGCCCGGAGTCAATGACTTAGACAATGAAGATGAACACAATACTGAATGCAAGTCTGGCACATAGGTATTTGATCTCTACTCTTGTATATAAAATTGGAAAAAAATGCTGAAAAAAGAATACATTGTAAAATTGTGACTTCTAAGACTCCAATCCCACAGGGAATTATCCACATGTTTATGTGTCCCTCTATACTCTAAGTGACTCTCCCATGTTGCCTGCTAAGAGAAATACTGCAATGAAAGTCATATATGCCATGTAAGAATGTATGAAATATCAGGATGTATTTCTAAGCTGTGATCAAAAAGCAGGTGAAAATAACATATTTTCTATTTTAGATTTATATCTTTCCATGAAATAGCTTTTAAGCATTACCAATAATTGAAAATGAAGGAAGTGCTCATAAATTAAGGATAGTCTTGAAAATGTGAAGGCTACCGTGTTCAAAAGTGACAGGTCTCATGTATACTTGTTACTGCACAGTTAAGAATACAATAATTACTTCCTTAAATAATCTAACTAGATGCTTGGGTTGGGTTTTTTTTCAAGTAATCAGCAAGTAGTTACTGTAAATAGACATAAATGTACTGCTACCTTTATGCATTATAAAAATATAGAGAAGTGCTGTATGCAGGAATTCCCCAATACTAGCTCTGCAATCTGAATTTCTCAGTCAAATTCTGATATCTCAAATACTCATTTTGCATTTATACAAATATATGCCCAATCAACTTTACTGAAATACCTGTTTTCTTACATTGCAGTATTGCAGTGTAGCTTTTTTTTTTTTTCTCTCTAGGTCATTCTCAAGGGGGAGGAAGTTAGCATACTGTAAACCAGAAGGCCAATAAAACAGCCCAGTGGCTGCTTCTGACCTCTCCTTTGTGACAATTTGAAAGCCAACTGTTCTGGTGTGTCTTCGGCACATGTTGCAGGAATTTGGAAGAAAATAAAAGGGAGGCAAAATGCTAAGTAGAATGCCAAAGTTATGATCCCCAGACTTTCCCTACTATCAAGGGGCAGGGATACCCCTTGGGATAGTCTAAGGGCAAGAATTCTCATTTTCCCTCCTTGCCAGTAATAGCCTAATGCTGTCACTATGCTAGCCAAAACCAAATAAGCCTCTTTTCTTACTTGACAACTCATTTCAATTCAGATTAGTTTCTGGATCCACTTTAGCATGTGGCCATGCACTTGCTGATGCTGGCACAGGGCATGGAGAAGTGGAGGAGCAAGAGGGCAGGACTGTCTTTTCCAGGAGTGCTGTACTGTACATTCTAGTTTGCTCACACTACTTTTCTTGTGTGAATAAGTCTTGGCCCTTAACTTCCTCTCCTCTTGGTTATTGTTACTGACCCACCCAGTCATACAAGTGAGAAAAGGATTAGGTGCACATTCTGGATCCATTCAAAGCAATGGAAAAATCCATAATAAATTTTATTAATAGAGGATTGTGAATATTTTATATCGCCATATATTAATGGAACTGGACTGTGATTTAATAATTATATTTTTAATGCAAACAACTTTTGATTACGCCGTACTTGTAGCACAAACGTTAAGATACTTCAAGAAACATTTTTCTGTGCTATTTCTATCACAGAGTGCCAAATATTTTACAAGATCATTATTTCCTAGTAAAAGGAGTTTGAAGAATTTTCTTACAAACATTGTTATTTCTTAGCAAAAGGAGTTTTAAAAGTTTTCATATATATATTACATTATTTCTTAACTAAAGGAATTTGAAGGTTTTCACATAGTCATTACAGTTTTTCAGAGCATATTCCAAAACAAATGCTTAGCACTGAGACCACCAAAAGATTAAAAAGAGGAAAAGCAAAAACATTCTTAAACATACACACTTCAAAGTAATTTCACTTTAAATCTCTATAGCCTGAAATAACTCTGTCTCTTTCAGCGTGAGAGGAATTACGTCCTGCATATTCAGACATGTTACAGGATATGTACATCATGAGAGAGTGTTTAAACCACTGCCTTCTCTTCTCTTTCATTACCTAAAATGTATCTTTTCCCAAACGACTGTGTTTTACATGATTTGTTAATGCTATACGAATTAACTAAGGATACTCAAAAATCTTCCTCATTTTGAACCTCAATAAACTTTACCACAAAATAGACAAAAGTTCTGGATCTACAACAGAAGCTCAAATAAATTAAATTTAGGCCTGCTTTTTTTCCTCAATTTTGATGCAGGTTTGGTAAAAACCTTATTTTCAGCCAAATCTCCTGTTTTTGCTTGCTCATTGTTTTGCCTGGATTACTAATGCATCGTCATGAATTTGCATACTACACTCGTCTTTGTGATTTTTTAAAGCAAGGTTTATTGGGTTGTTTGTTTTTGGTTTTGCTTTTTTTTTTTTTTGTTGCAAACTATGAAACTAAGCCATTCTACTATCAAATGTATGCATGAATTTGTCTTTTGTCAATTTGCTTCATTTTAATTCACAGCAGTATGAGAATTACTGAAAGGATATACTACATGGTACTTATAAATTTCATTTAATCAATGAGCTTGTACTGAACACATTTTCATCCCATGAGTCTTGACTAGCTTATTTACAAGTCAGTCTACAGGTCCATGTGATGTGACTAATACAAAAGGTAAAGCTGTGTTTAAGAAAAACAGCATGCTAGGAAAGTACAAAGAAAAAAATCCCATTGGCAGGGATCTCTTGTGTTTGGAAGCTGATTTTCCCATTTCTGTCTGGGAACGGTGTTGGAAATGAGGTTCAAAGTAGCAAGGCAAGTACATAATGTTAAAAAGCATTAGTTTATACAGCAATTCTTACTGGGTTTTGCCCTTCAGTTGTGCCTCTGAGAAAACAAATTGAATTTCCTGATTTCAAATGGCAAACTCTGCTATTACATACTTTGTGATTTCAAAGAGCATCTGTCATCACACAAAGACAAATACATTTCTCAGAGAAACATCTGGTGCTTTTTTAAACAAGCCTCAGGCCAGGTCTGCGCAATGAATGAAATATGTACTATAGATAGAGTGTTATTTAGTGTTGCTTTTCATTTAATCAACTGTGTGTGGAATGTTTGTGTTGCTTTAACTATCCCTAAAATACTGGCCTTTCTACCACTTTGGTAAATTCTTGCTTTAAAAAAAAGTTGTGTTTTGAGTGTAACAACAAAGAGCAGTAAATCAGCTCTATTTGATTTCCGAGTTCTTTGCAGGGTATCTGTGAGAAAGGCAAAAAACACAGGAATAGGCTCTATTCACTTGGTTGTCTAAGGTTACAACTGAGCAATGAATATACATCCAACTCCACCCCTAGAATGAGCTAATATCAAAATCTGTACTGTAGTTCAGAAAAGAATACATTACGGGCTAATCAGCATATCAGTAACCATGAAGCCCCATTTTTCAGATTGACTGTTTCCATGTATACTGCATGCTGTAACAGCATGCAGTAGTAGGGCCCAGATAGTGTTCTTCTAATGAGGTCCCTCAAGTTCATTTGTAACGTTGCTCTTATGACAAATTTCAGAGCAGTAACACCTATTGAAGAGCTTCTTGACTGCCCTGTGGTTAAGCTTTGTCCTGCCTCATACCTGACCATTCTCTCACAGTAAATGTTAAAGTGAAATTAAAGATGAAAGCTGGAAAGAGACAAAAGCAGCACAAGGATAGGTGGAGAGGTGGTGAGGAAATATCTTGTCCAGATCATGCAGATTAATCATAATTAGAGATTTATACCTGGACAAGCACTTCCCACTTTTCTTAAAATGAATAGGCAGTGCTCTGGTTTTGTCTCAGTCTATTGCCCCTGTTTGTGTGTTGATCAGTACTGATCCAAACGACTTCAAATTCTAGTTTTGAGATATGCTGCATGTCTCACTGTATATCTCCTTGGATTCACACATTCAACAAGCAGAACTACTGTTATCTTGTCTTTTCTTCACTGTTGGAAAAGGACTGCATTTAATCACCACTCCCTGCTTTCACATCCTGCTTTTAGGTGAATGGTTCAGCAGAGAAAAATGCAATGAGCACAGTAATGTAAATATTCTACTTAGATTTGGAGGACAAGAAACCAAAATAGCAAGTATGCATAAATAGATAAGTCACAAAGCCCCAAAAAACACTGAATGGCAGAATCGAGCTTGGTGTATGTCTACAGTCAAAACAAAACAAAACAAAACGGACAAACAAGGCCTCAGAACACATAAACAAATAATTGGAACTCAGATACAAATATCTACTGCTAGGCAATGTAACATGCTTTCCATTGAAGTGTCTTTTGCAATAATGTCTGCAAATTTAAACTTTTAAGTCAGCCCTCAATTTCATTAAGAGTAACTGTCAACTAAAAGTAATTTTGGAATGAATGGAAACTGTTGTCCGTAAGGGCATAAAATAGTCTCAGGGTTAGGGGTTAGAGAGAAACTTTTGTGAATAGAAAATATTCCACACGAGCACCTGTACGTACTCATGTACATTATTCTGAAAGAAAATATGTCAATTTTGGACTGAGCATTGGATGCAGAGAATTAGGGAAATGCTTTGGGTATTAAAGAGCTTTCTTATCCTCTACAGATGGGAAAAGAAATGCAGTAGACATCAAATATTTCTTCTGAACTAGACTCTCTGTGTTAGCATGGCAATTTAGGAAGAAAGATATTCCTTCAGGAAGACAAAGGCAGCCATGCTAGCAGTATCGTATAACACACATTCAACAGTCAAGTCAAATTACAAAAGCCTTTCCATTGTCTAAGCAAAGATTGCAGTGTTTGAACCAATGCCAAGTTTTGCACGACAGATTTGGGTGGGCATTAGTGGCAGCAAGCTGCAGTGCTTTTTAAAACAAATTGGGTACCAGATGCTGAAAAGGTCTGCCATCACTGATCGGAGTTACTTCATTTCAAACATAATGGCCATTAGCCCAGGAATGTGTGATAACTTGCCTAGAATGAAACAGTTATTCTCTGCTCTCAGGAACTGTGTAAATGTTTGACAATGGCAAATGGGACTGCCACAGCAGGCTGCTTGCCCTAAGCACAGAATTCTAGTTGGTGCTGGCATCAAAGCTAATCCTCTAGCCTCCATCTGCAGGCACATTCCCTGCTCCTACAACCCGCTAGAAGAACTGCAGTCCTGCTCTGTACTTGCCATTTGGGTGCTACATGAGGACGACACATAGGTTAGGGACGGGCAAGAGATTTTATCCTTCCAAGGCCTGTTCCTTGCTCCCTTTGCCTTCCTCCCGTGCAAATGGCTCCTTCACCCCTCATCCCTCAGGCAGCTGCAACCATGATCTCTTCTGATATGACAATTGTCTCTGTCCAGTGGTCTTGGTTTAAAATTAACCTATGATCAAAATAAAAATTTCCTTCTCACGCTATATCTGAAGTTTGAATTCCGGTTCAGTTATAGTTCAGACAAATTCAATAATACAAATGAAATAACAAAATTACTTAATTTCCTTGATGTTGTCCCCATAATGTAAAGTTATAAAAATAAACAAAAGGTTAACTAGGTTGAATTATTGCCCAGAATTAAGGATGGCTGCATAATATGGATATAAAAAAAGGTGATGGGGGGAATCTAAAGTGCACCAAGCTACAATTATTTTGCTTTTAATTAATGTAAAGATAGAAAATAACACAGAGTAGGAAAAATAACACCAGTCCAGTTTTATTTTAAACCTTTAAGACATCCCACAAATGCATAGCTCTAGGTATAAAAAGCCACTTATGTGTTTTTATACGTGTGCACTTCTTGGAATAGTGACTTCTGTGTGATTTCTCCCTATTTCCACAGATACGAGGTTAAGCTGAGGAATACAGCAGACCAAATAACATTCCAGGATAGACATAATCAGGGAGATTGTGACAATCTAAATAAAACTCTCCCTTTGTATTGAATGGAGCTTGATTTAAAATTATTTTAAACCTTTCCTTCAAAGAGTTACCTCCTGTGGGATGTTTACATGTGTCAGCAGTGCAGGGTAAGTACTGCTGTCAGGGGCCTGTGAGCTGTGCAATGGCAGGGACAAGCAGCACCTTGTCAGTGGCTCAGTCCAGGAGGTTTGGGTCAGCGACACTGAGACAGAGGAAGCTTTGGAAGAGCTTTGGGGGAACATCAGTACCCCTCTCACCACTGCAACATTCAGGCACACTGCAGGGCTTGTCTGCAAACAGCCTGGGGCAAGTTGTAAATGCTGACCTGTTAATTAGTTTGTTCTGCTTTATCCTTGACATGGTACAATATTATTATTGTTACTGTATAAGAAATACATAGAAAGACAGAAAGTAGAAAACCAAGGCAACTGGACTCTTCCTGAAGCCAAACAAGTGGAGAAAGGAGCTGAGTGTGGTGAAAGCCAGCAAGTCAACAGACAGTTCTCAGAGTCAGTTTGATGTGGGGACAGAGCAGCTGGAGAGTACAAAAAATTTTTGCAGTGTGATTTTCAGCAAAGAAGGAAGAAGAGGGGAGATTATAGGAATCAAACTAAGACATGAATGTTTTCTTATACTAAGGTTTGGGAATTTTTTTTAAATCCCTTTAATTTCCTCATTCTTTATTACTGGCAGAGTGTGGGCTTATACGAAGTTTTATACAGTTCAATGACTAATGTGTGGTAGGTATGTTGAAAGATATTTCTTTTGTCTTTTTAACCAGAAATTGACCTCATGGGAGTATCCCCCACAGTGCCCACCAATAAAAATGAGAAGTTATGGACATGTTGCAACAAAACTTGATTATCACTGACAAAAATTACTACGCAAGGAAACAACAAAATATGCTGATATACATTCTATATATACCAATACTTTATACTTTCTACACTTTAATATAGTTTATACACACTAATAGATACGACTGCTTAAAGTAAAAACTATCAACCATACTTACCTCTAGGTTGAAGTTTCCATATTGACAAAACTGTTTCATTATTACAACTGGTTGAGATACTGCTTTCCCTTGAGAATATTTCCATTAAGACTATAAAATCTATTTCCATCAGGTTTTATTGAAAACATTAAATTTTTGTAAGAAGGGGTTTGTGGTGTAAAATATTACTTTTCTAGAAGCTGTTGTTATTAAATGGAGAGAAAACCTATTATTGAAAAAAGAACCAATAACCTTAGTTAATAGCTAGAGCAAGATGACAAACAATAAAGTCCTCACCTAAGGGATTGAGATGTTAAGCAGCCATTTATATGCACAGGGTTCCAAACTGAAATACAACAGCCTACAGTTACACAAGGGGTGACAAAATACTAAGTCACTGCAAGTAAAACTAAAATTTACATTAAATTAATCCCACAGTTGAATTCTGTTGTTCAACTGTTTATGTTAATTTGTTTTAGCTTGATAAGATCAACAGTTTAAAATGGATTAATACAGTCATGGGAAGAGTTATACAACAAACAGAAGTGATGTAATAAAGTTTACTCTAAAAAGCAAATGAATTTCTTGCTTCTTATTGTTTCTCTCTTTCTTGAGCATATAGTTACAGAAAACATCAAAATTTAAAAGTAGTCAGACAAAGGAAAACAGGTAACATAGCCCAGAATCATCAAATCATAGAATCATAGAATAGCTCAGGTTGGAAAAGACCTTAAAGATCATCGACTTCAAACATGACCTAATCATACTACCCTAACAACCCTCCACTAAATCATGCCCCTGAGCACCACATCCGAACAATTTTTAAACACGTCCAAGAATGGTGAGTCAACCACCTCCTTCAAGAGCCTATTCTAGTGCTTAAGAACTCTTTCTGTAAAGAAGTGTTTCCTGAAATCCAACCTAAACTTACCCTGGCACAACTTGAGGCCATTTCCCTTCGTCCTGTCACATGCCACCAGTGAGAAGAGACCAACCCCCTCTCGCTGTAAGCACCTGTCAGATATTGGAAGAGAGCAATAACGTCTCCCCCTCAGCCTCCTTTTCCCCAGACTGAACAGCCCCAGTTCCTTCAGTCTCTCCTCGTAGGGCATATTCTCCAAGCCCTTCACAAGCCTTGTTGCTCTTCTTTGGACCTGCTCCAGCACCTCAATGTCCTTTCTGTTCTGAGGTGCCCAAACTGAACACAGCACTCAAGGTGAGGCCTCAGCAATGCTGAGTACAGGGGCAGGATGTAGATGAGATTTACAAGTATATGCTCAATCTCTGTTATAAATTAAGAATTAAGAAATTAACGGTGCATAATAAAACCCTCAAATGCTCCTGTAAGCTAAGACAAAAAATGTTTTCTACAATCCAAAACCAAATGCAGGCAAGCACACACTGTAATGGTGACACTCAGAAAATACAATTTCCAACCTTTTGTTTATATAGTTAAGCAAACATCATTACTCTCACTCTAAACCTGGAGAAATGAAGCTCAGCATGGTAGGGATGGGAAGAGAAGGGAGCCAAATTTTCCTTTCCTCAGATAGCAGCTTTGAAACATTTCCTGCTGTGCTAAGTTATGACTCTCTGCAAGCCTACCGGCAGCCACAGTGCCAGCCAGCAGAACAGCCATTCTAGGAGCAAACCATCCTAGCCCTCCCCTGTCCTCCCTGGATCTCCCTACCTAATCAAGGAGTGCATGAATTTGCCTTCTTATGCCTCTTTTTTCCTCTCTGTTCTACATAGATTTCCTTTGACAGTAGATCCAGCAGCTAAATAAGTCTTTCCTATTATTTAAACATATCCCTCTGTTTCTCCTTTCAGTTCATCAGTTTTTCTTCTTCTGAAAGGTCTAAACTGTTTTTAAACTTTCTGAAAATGTCTCTTTGGCAGTTATGACCTTTTGATCTTGCCATAGATTTTCAACTCTCCATGTCTTTTTTTTTAATGTATACATATATATACGGAGGAATCATGTTACTCAGCTTCAGTTAGTACTGCTCACATTTAAACTCCCAGCATGACTGGGGCTTTTGCTTTAGCAGATATTTTCTGAAGCCTTAATCAACTCACAGCATCTCTCAACACATTAAAACAATTCATAATTTTAGCATGTCAGCCAAAACTTTCCATCTGACCATAGAAATCTTTCACCAAAAAAATCCAAGAAATCCCAATGAAGAAAACAGAAATAATTTATAGCATGTATTTTGCTCCTGTTGCACGTGAAACTACTTTTATTAGTTATCCTAGAAAATGACTGCTCCCGGCATGTAAGTACTATTCAGTCATGCATCAGATGTGTAAGACACATATATCATGGAACCAAAAAAATCATTTAGTATAACTTATTTTTAGATTCTTTGGAAACTCTTAAATTCTTCTGAAAAAGAATAAAGTCTGCTCTGTCTTGGTTCAGTTAGATCAGATAGTCTAATTTTCCATACTTGTTTTTCTTAACACAAACATGTTACAGACCACTAAAGAAATCTCAGTTCTTTCTAGTTAATACCAATTTTAGCAAATAGTTGTGGCTGAAAAAAAAGCTTCTGGTTTTATATTATTCAAAACTTAACTGTAAACTTCATCAGTAGTTCAAAAAGGTAGATCAAACTACAGAGCACAATCACTTCAGTAGTGTAAAATTTACCAGGTACTTTTTGAGAAACAGTATTTATAGAGTACTGACATGACTGCAGTGTTGAAGTACACCACTGGTCTTCTAGCTTAAGACTAGCTGAGGAAGTATGGTTACTTAATGGAATTGTTTCCTCTTTTATTCTCCAAAAAAATTCTTTTTACCAGCCCACGGTGTACCATAAAGATCATTTAGCTTGCTGTCCCATAGTGTTGTTGCAGCATTTTAGCTTTGCTTTTTCAGAAAGCTCATCACTCAGTCAGGCGAGAAATTATTTTTAGAAACATGCACATGGAGTTTCTTCCAAAGATCTCTAAAACCAAAATTGAGGAGAAAGTACACTATAGATATTTGTTTAAAAAAATGTGAATCAGTAATTAACATAACTTCTGCTGTCTTTGTGAAGCTGGACTCGGGAGGCACTGCCAATCTGAGCAGGAGGAATAGCAAAAACAAACTAGTTTGGGAACAAAACGATCATCAGCTAGTCATTCCTCAAACTTGCATGGGGAGGAAATGCTACAAAGCTTCTTGTGACTAAAAGAAAAAATAAGTTTCTGTAGCAACAGATGCATTTTTGGCAGGACATCACAAAAATAATTCTGTAAGAACTCATGTGTGTTCAAGATATTTCAAAACCTGAATTTACAGCAGGATGAAGAAGTTCCAAATCACACAAAGCATAACACAGAAAATCTTGATGGTGTATGTTAGCACTTTATCACCTGCTACTGTTATTGTAATGTGCACCACTCTGCTCTTCGTAGGTACAGGCAAGATTTTTAAATTTTGTGCAAATAAAGTATGGCATTTTTAATGCAGAGAACACAAGAGGCATAAGGATGGAAAGATTGATTTAATTTTTTTACTGCTAGCATTGCTGTGCATTTATCTATGATATTGTCTGCATTGAAGACTGGTGCACGTTGCAACAGCTCTGTCATAAATGTTTACTAAACTCCCCACGTTGAGGTACACATAGATATTGCATTCAGATACCTTCACTGCACAAAGTTCAACCTATATGATCATCTACGTTTTTGATTAAGAAGATGTAGATCCTGAATCTCCATCATTAAATCCTTTGCTGGCATAAATTTCTGTCATTCCAAAGACTAAACAGCTCAGCTTAGCAAGAAGTTCTTCCTTCACTAAGCCCTGTTTTTGTTTTTGTTTTTGTTTTTGTTTTACAGAGGAGTATATCCTGAACAAACATGGAAGATTGATGATAAACAGGAATATGAGACACTGAAACAAAATACATAGCAATTACACCTTTTATCAAAACATTGCTAAAACGTTTGTGCTTGATACCTTGGAAGATCCGTCTCACTCCAAATTTAGAATCAGTGTCATAAACTAAAAAAAACATTGTTCCATTCTCTTCAGAGAAGCTGGTTGACACTACTCTAAATCGTATGAAATTATTCACTGTAAAGGCACTTTATGTCAAAATGTTTATTATAGAGTATCAGAGGTTTAAGCATCACCAGATGCATTATCTACTACTAAGTACTGATATGCACTACGCAGTGACACTGCATGAAGTTTCTGATACCTACCAAGGTAAGTTGCCCTGGTCCTTGTCATAAAATACAGCAATCTGTCACATGGATTTTACACTGTTGTCTGAAGGCCCTGCAAATACAAACAGATAGATTAGATCCATATAAAGTTCACATTTCTTGTTACTAATAGCACTGAGTCTTAAATATAATGTTGATGTGCAGGATTTAAAGAAAAACAATCCATGATGTGTCTCATGTTCTATAACATATGCTAGACTAATGCCACAGGACAAAGCTGATAAGGTCTTACAAAATGTCACTTCACGCTGAATTTTATTTACTGTTGTTGGCAATTATGCATGTAAAAATAGGCTATTTATACAATAAAGATTTCTAAAGATGTGTCATATGTTCATGGTTAAATATGTTAAATGTCACATTAAAGCTGACATGGCCATAGCTCAAGGCAAAAACACTGTCAAGCTGCCCATGACCCAGATGCGGTGTATGTCATCAAGCTGATTTTTTTCTTTTTGACTGCAGTTTATAGTGCATAATGTTGCATATAAAATGTCATACAAAAGCATTTCTTGCCATGAGATATTTTTTCTCTCCCTCTGAGTATTCAGTTACAGTTGATCTTGTAAACCAAGACATTGAGAATATGTTTCAGTTAGTGCTAATCTCCCTCTTATTGGTAAATACATATGTGTACACATATAAGTAAACAAATTAGAATAAAATTAAATTACTAATGGGGCTTGAATCTTAGAAGAAATCAATAGCACTACACTGATCTTAGTATAGGCAAGTAGACTTTCTGGAGAAGTTTTGAATATGTAGGAAGACAGAGTTTTCTACTAAAATTGTGTTAGACTGCTTATGAATTGGCTGAAAATGCTCTTTCGATGACATTAATCACCCTCAGGCATTGACTTTATCCTTTCATTAGCGGAGAGAATCAGTGCTTTTAAGAAAAAAGTTTAAAGAAAATAATTATTCCCAGAAGAAGCCATTTGAGTTCTTTTCTCTGATTTCAACCTCTTATTTTGGACTTGTAGTTTCCTCCCAAGTTTCAGTAGCAATTGACTCAGAAGACTACCTCTGGAATAAACCATTCTGAGTGGTGATTTATAATATTTTAATTATCCTTAATATATGGCTTTTTAACACAGCTGGGCCAGCAATGTATTGTACTGGGAATCTGTTCCTGCTGGCAGATAACATGTTATTTTCTGCCAGACAGATTTCTATCACCACTCATAATTTTTTTTCCATGAAGTGGGATATTTATAAACACTGTTTCAAGCAGGCATTTGCAGCATAAGTTATCATCAGTTAAGTCCTCTAGAAGCTATTCCAGTTCATCCTAGGAAATAGGCATTTTTCATGTTTCATTGGAGCTCTAGAAAATATGGATTCAAAATAGTAAAGGGGTTGACTTGGACTGGCGAGGGTCCTTGAGTAATGGTTGGTGTCACTCGCAGAGAAGACCCAAGAAAGGTTTCTAATATTGTATCATAAAATGTCTTTCTAGTTTCCACAAGAAGCAAGCTAACACATTCTGAACTAGATTTACAACACTTATCTTCTCATAGCAGATCAGCTCTAATTCTAACACTTCAAAGAGAGAAAAGCTAAGCTGAATCTCCATCTCTTTCTCCTGGTGGGAAGGCCCTTGTCATCTGGGTGAAGAGCAGAGGGTATATTCTCTTTCCTGCGACCCACCCAGTACATGCTGCTGTAATGACTCCAGGCTGTAAAGAGCCTTGTCAGGGTCTTATATCTTCATTGTTAGGCTGAGCCACAACCCACTCACTCTAGCCTAGGGCAGAAGCAATACTACTCAGTCATATAACCAGTACTCCTTGAAAAGGCTTTGATGGAGCTGTTTGGCATCAAAACTCAAATGCTTCCTGTAATCATGACTACTCCAACTATAATTTCTTTCACTGAAACAGAAATGGGCCCTGACAAATATCAAAATGAGTGCATTTTAGTTAAAGAATGAAATATCTGACATAAAATGCCATTTTCTCCTAAGCAGGAGGTAAAGGTAATTATTCATATTATACAACGCAATGGAAACTATCTTTTATTTGTTTGGTTTCTCCTGTCCCCATCACATAAGGAATTTTGGATTATGGAGCATTTGTTCCAAGTGGAACCAAATAGAAACACTGATATCCAATGGCCTTTCACAAAACAGATTTTCCATCTTTAAAACATTAAGAACTCTGCAGAGAGCTGGAAATTATGGCTCAGTTCTGTTTTGTCTCTTCAACTGACAACACAGAAAAAAAGAAGCACAAGCTCTACTTAGTCCCCCAGAGAGTGCCTGTAGAACTTGGAAGTTGCCATGATAGCCAGTGAGGAAAGAACAGAGATGGCTTTCAGCTTGAGGCACTCACAATGTCCCAGGGCTTGCATCCTCAGATGCTAAGTAAGCTTTAAGATCCACAGAATGACTAATCTTCATATGGAAGTGAAGCAGAGAAGATACTACATGTGTATTTTAGTAGCATCAGGGCTAGACACAGAACATAGGAAAAAGGAGCATTCATTTCTCATATGTTTTCAACATACATTGTTTCTTATCTAAGACTAAATGAAACGCATCACTCACGCTAGTATCTGAAGGTCCTAAGCAATTATATGGGCAGAGAAAACCCCCAGATTTCCAACATTCTTCCTGGGAGATCTGTAATAAACAATCTCACTTGTGTCATACAGCTTTGGGTGCCTCAACAGCCCCATATCTTTGGAGAACTTTAAAGACAAGTAGTTGGAAGGAAGCTTCCCACACGTTTTTAGCACATTACCAAGATTTACAATACAAAGCATGCAAGTCCAAACTTGCTAAGCATATCTTTTATAATTGACTTAAGAAGTATCTTCCAGTGTCTTCACATTCTTTTTACATTTTTAAAGGCAGCAGAAGATACAGAGTCATTCCTGTATTACTCTTCGTCTTTGAAGTGCAACACAAGCCACAAATCTACGGCCTCTGTAAGGATAGCATTTAATTAAGAAAAACATGTAAATTATAAATCTGGAAACTACTTTCCTAACAAAATGAACCAGGTTCTAAATTTAGGCTGTTACTAATGATTGCAAGGGAATTATACTGTTATAGCTCAGGTTAGGATTTGACACTTCTGGGGCTGAAATACACAAGCAAAACTGACAGAAGACTACATAATAAAAAAGAAACCTTCACTCCTCTATATGCTTCCTAATTCTGCAGAAGTAGTTCAGCTGAAATCTTTTTATGACATTTTGCATTCTGTTAAAATCACAAGATGTTTTCTGGTTTAGCTGAAATAGAATCTGCCTTGCAGGGAGGAGTTAAGTTATACCTGGCAACTGAGAAGTCCCACCCTTGCAGTATCTAGATGAAAAGAAAAGCAAGAACTAATGTGAGTTACAGGATGCCAGATCTTTTCTGAAACATTTTTGCTGAGGATGAAACCTTAGTTTGTTTCTAAACACATACTATAACCTGTCCCCACATACATTGCTCCAACCCAGTGCTGCCCCTTTTCCCTTGAACCTGTGCTTATTCCAACAGCCAAACAGCCATCTTCTTCATCTCTTTTGATCTCTGAGCATGATCAAGTTCAGACCAGATGTGTGGGCTCAGACTTTGGTGGGGTCCTCATTTCTGGTTGTGACTTGATTCTCCCTTTCACTTTTCTTCGCATAGATAAAATTAACAGCATGCCTTTGCTTGTCTCTGTCAGATTTTAATCTGAATGTCAGCATTATTCACTGTGGTATAGGTAACAAGACTTAGACAATGGAGAAGGAAATGAAAGTACAGCATCGGCAATGAACAGAACATAAAAAGACCAACTACTGGTTGAGGCCAGGAAGAAGCAAATGCCTATATTCAATGTCCCACCCTTGCAGTATCTACCCAGAGAAAGTGTTGCCAAAGCATATATAAATAAATACTGTTGCCAAAGCATATATAAATATATATACTGTATTATTTCTTGGAATTGTGACCATGTGTCACTGAATTAAGTAGTGCTGCATAACTGGAGTAACAAAAAGACCTCATTAAAAATAGAATTATTTTGTAGATGCAAATAATAGATACAAAGTAGGAAGGAAAACAAGGAACAAAGAAAAGAAGGGACAAAGATAAAGTGATGTGGTTAAGGGAAACAACAACATAAGAGCCAAGGAAATCCAAAGGTTTTCCTACTGCTTTACAGGTTCTAAGTGCTCTGCTTCATAGATCTAAACTGAAATTTACTGATATCAGTGAAACTAGACCCACTGAAGCTGAATTTGGAAACAGACATTCTTCTGTTAAGATCACTTCTTGTTCCTTTTTCACAGACTGTATTGCGTTTAAAATAAAGCTGGCTGAGAGGTCTTCTGTAAAGTGAGTTCTTGCTTGAAAATGCCATTTCTTCTAAATCAGCTCTTTTTATGAAAGTGAACAAGCTTCAACTTGACACTAGGCTCTTGGCTATACTATTCTTGAAGGCATTTCATGTTTTATTAATAGTAATTCATATAGACTGAGGAGAGAACACTGATTGGAGCAATTGGCTCATGTTCACCTCCCTGCTCTGCTGCTGTCAGCACTGGGATGAATTCTCTGACTAGCCAGCAAGACTGGGAAAGGACTTTCTCTATCTCTGTTGCAGTATAAGCATTCATCTCACAAATTTTTCAAAAGCTTTGAAAAGTGTATATGCTTCCTTCTGCTTCCTTCTATTCAAGTTATATCCTCCCTCAGATAAAAAGTTAAAAAAAAAAAGATGCTTTCCATGCCATCTGCACTGTCTCCCTTGCTGGTTCTTTACTGCACATTTCACTTCAAGATTTGTTTCTCTCACCTGTTTCCCATTGCTTTCACTAGCTAACTGTAGAATTCAGGGTGCCAGACTTCTAGGCTTTTCTTTGAGTGAGGTTTCATATCGAAGTCCTGCTCCTAACGGACACCTTGAGACAATTTACTTCACTTTAAAAGCCATGGCAGTACATAAAGCATCCCTAATAATCTGAATCAGTGATGTAACATGCCCCGTTGTTCAGTCACTGAGATATTAGTGTAATGTTCTGGTATTAATTATATCAAGCAATTTGACTGTGCAGTGATACCCAATGTACCATAAGCATAAATAGAGAGGAGTAAGGGATAGAAATTGAAAAAAAAAAGAACAAAAAACCTGCAGAAACCGTACTTTAAAATAATAATGATTATAGTGTGGTACAAAGGGACACGGTTAGTGAGTAATACTGGTGGTAGGTGGATGACTGAACTAGATCCTAGAGGTCTTTCCTAACCTGAATGATTCTATGATTCCACAACATTCCACCACAGCAAGACTACAAAAGTTAACATGCTTGAACTGAAATTCTCACAGCACTTTCTTGTCAATTTCTATTTTAAATTTGTCCAAGACTCTGAAGTTGTCAAGTGTAAACTAGGAAAAGTAAAGCCAAGTTTTTACAAGAACTGATAAACAGCCCTCTGTCCCACATTCATCTCACTGCAAAACAAGATCTCATCTTCCTATGAGAACAACTTATGTCTATAGTCAACAAGCTAGTTTATACTAATTCAAATTCTATTCAGTCTTCAGTCTATCTGTTCTGTCCCTGAAAAGTACAGATAGGGCACTGGAGAAGAACTGTTCTCTTCTGACTGCACCAGATCACCTGTCCTGATCAGCAACATATCGACATATTTAGGAAATTTTACTTGGAATTTTTCATCCATTGACAATAACTGTAGTACTGCAAAGACAAGAGAATGTTTTATGTTCTAGAACCTCAGCCAGAGCAGCTCATTTATTTAAATACAGGAACACATCTTTTCCACAACTTTTGAACTAGGTAAAAATAAATAAAAATGCTAGAGAGTTGAGGAATTCTGCCTTAAAAACCTTGTCCCCAAACAGCTTGCTTTACCCTCGTACTTCCTTTTATCTATGCTTTTATGTTCTCATATGCTGGCACTATAGACCCTGCAGGAAGTGGTTTGTGGGAAGAATGTTTCATAGCAGTGATGATGGGCTACACAACAGAGAGATGTAGCTGAATTGCCTTGAAGGGGAAAAAAACTAATAGAAGTACATGCAATTTTGCATAGCCTTAAAAAGAAATTTGCATAGCCTTAAAAAGAAATCTTCAGTAATTTGAAGATAAATCAGCATGGGTTTTCATTCTCTCATTCTGTTATGTACATGTAAGTAGGTCTTTATGTTGCTTGGTGGTTGCTAAGTGTAATCTAAAAGCACAGGTGTTTTTCCTTTTCTCTTTTTATTATTTTTTTCCATTCTTGAGAGAAATGATGTGGTATAGACCACAATAAAACGTACAAAACCCCAGAAGGAAGGCCAGTTCTTCAGAAATGCCAGTAATTGCAGAGCAGACAGCACAACATGCAAACAATTCTGTCAATTTCAGCCACTTGCCAGTCTTCGGAATCTTTCACAGTGAAATTCAGAGTCTTTCAAACTATGTAGAATAGGCTTTTCACTGCAGACGATAACAGGTCTTCCTTTCTTCCAGCCATTTTTGTTTGGACCTTGGAAGATAACCTCACTATCACCTGTCTCTTTCATCTGGATTTCTTCCTTTTCTAAAAATAAACCATAGCTACTACTCTGTGGACCATAGCAGCCTCAACCAAGCACCCCTTATAGATCAGAAATCCTAGTCTGTAGCAAATATGAGTGAAAAAATGCACTTTTACATTCGGTTTTGGTGAGCAATTCAGAAGAGAGTGAGTGGGAGAAAACCATGATTTCTTTTTCCCCTCCTCCCCCAATTTGCTTTAGCCATAGAAGATATTCTGAGATAGAGCCATTCACAATTGGAGCAAAGTATGGCTTCCTTTTTTTTTTTTTTTTTTTTTTTTTTTTTTTTTTTTTTTAATAAAGACATTTGTGGAGACCAATCAAGCAAGGATGGAGTGGTTATAAAGCTACTATTGGACTCAGCTGCACAGACAGCTTCCAGAAAGTTTTCAGGTCAGATGTGAGGAGATGAATTTCTGTTATCAATTTTAAAATAAGAAATAAAGCTGAAATTGAAAAACAAGGCTGAAAGATTTCAACCAAATGGAGAACGATATCACAATCTACAGACTGGATGACAAGCCAGTAGAGTGGATGCAGACAAATCTCAAGTCCTCAGTCAGCAACAGAACATTGCTTGGGATGAGTGGGAATGGCCAGGTTTCTGAACACAGTAAGTTGCACGTCACTTATTTATAAAGGGCAAGGCAAGCTCTCTATGTGACTGCAAGTTCCTGTGTGACCTTAAAATCAGCTCTGCTAACATCTTGTCACATTGGAGGCTATAGCAAATAACAAGAGGCACAAAGCATGAGTGCATAAAACACCAGCTGTTAGGAAAGGCTGCCATATTCGCATCAATCTGTTGTGTGCTGAACTGAGGAGATTTCAACTCATTGTTTCAGCTCTGCTTTTGGCAGCACGGTTGGATGCATCAACCCAAACTACGTCTGCTGATACTCATGAGCAACTGCCACCAGTTTTCATAGCATATGCATGCATGTAACTGCAGGGGAAAGTCCATACCATCTCTGCTACACTATAGCCCTGGGCTGAGCAGAAGGCTGGGTCATAAACAGAAGCTGTATGAAATCAAGTCAGGAGTCTCCCCAAAACACTAACCTAGTATCAAAATTAATATCAATCTTGGTAAAGAATTAACTATTTTAAGCCAAGACCCGTTATATTTTCCAGGTATCAATCCCAGGTTGTGACTATGCTTCAGTAACTACGGACTAGCCTACAAGAACTGGCAGTTCTGAGCATAACCAGCTTCCCCCTGGCTACCAACCAGCAGCTGAGCAGCCTCCTTGATCAGCCAGCAGCCTCATGATGTTCAACCATGCTGCCAGAAGCATAGTCCATGTTACCGCTTGCCAAAAACTTAAAGCTCAGATACATGTATCTACACTTGAAGGGAGATTTCTGCTGTCATAATATTGTGACAGCAGTAGAAACAAAATAAGCAGGCATCAGAACCAGGCACAGCATGTCCGCTCCTCCAGTTGAGGGTCAAGGTCTGTGCTAAATGAAGCATGGTCTGGGCTTCAAATGTGGTGTAGAGCTAGCCAAGAAGGCAGGAAAGACTTGGAGAGAACATTGGGCCTTGTTGAATGAACTCAAAACACAAGGGAATGTGAGATCCAGACATCTGTGTCTCACTCATTACTCCCTAACGTATGACATCATAGCAGATAGAAAGGAAATGCTAGATTTAATACATTGAGACAAAGAGCTTAAACTGAAAAATGGCTATCGCACAGTCTGTTCAAAGCTAGGGAAAAGAGGCAATGTTTTTTTTCCTTTTTCTAAGATGAACATAATTCTAGTTAGGTAAGTTGAGCTATTCTGACTCAGTGCAGTGTGAAAAACAGGATATTTTTTCTTAAGCATTATTTAACTTTATTTTTCTAGACATTCATTTTCTCTTATTTTTCTTTTCCTGTTTTTTGTTTTGTTGGGTTTTCTTAGGTTGGAAAGGGGAAATTTACAGATGAGAAAGCAGTAGAATCTTTTTCTTTTACCTTTACCAAGTTTCCAACACAAACAAAATCCCATTTATTGCAAAAAATACTATTTCAAGATAGAGATATACTGTGAAATTTCCAGAATTTTATACTTTGTTTCTGAATTGTTTGTTTTCTGAATTCTGAAAAACAATCAAGAACTCCACAAAATAACAGCTTAAGACTCTAAGTGAGAAAGGGTTTAATTTATCTGTCACAAATTATACTGATGAGAGCATATCTGCCTGTGCTTCAGAAACAGCTCTGACTTTTCAATGCTATTCACAATTCCAACTTATGATTTTTTTATTATTATTTTGAAAGAAAAATAATAACTTTTGATAGTAATTATCATTGATTTTGAATTAACTCGGATCTTACAAGACATCACATCAGCCACTTAACAGAGATGGAATTTTCTCCCTCTCCCTTCTCTGTTAAGATGAGAATCAAGGCATCACAATACTAGCTGATTATTTTCTTAACATTCTGTGAGACCATAAGCTTTTTTTTTTTTTTTTGACTTACACATTAGGAAATGGAATTTTAAAGATCAGGTACGAATTTTGGACCCTGCTTGACAGATAATCTGATTTTCAAAGTTAGTGACGTGAGGAGTTTGAGTTTGCTAACATCACTCTAATCTACGCTGTTTTAAGAGAGCACTTAAATCTGCTATATATTTTTGAAATCTTTGTTCAATGGTGCTACAGTGAGTATTTTGGCCTGGCTGCCCGACTCATGCTATAACTGTGGCACCTGCACTTTGGTTTCTTTTCTTTTAATGCATATTTATAATAGTCATTTACCGAATACCCCACTCCAAAACACTGCAGCAAATATTGACCTAAATTTACTTCCAAATTTAATCGTGTGTGACAGCTGCAGAGAAAATACACTGTCCTGAAGAAGCTTCAGTTGCTTAACTATGGCTGCTTCAGCTCTTTTCCCTACTTCAAGTTGCCATTTTTAAGGTAGGAAACGATGCTGTATAAACGTTCTAGTATAAAACTACTCTCAGACAATAAAGCAGAGAATCTCACGTAGTCTGGGAAGTGCTACTTAATACCTAATTTGACAGTTTCTAATCTGTTTTTTGGCCTTTAGATTTTCATCCAATGCATACTGTACTCAGACAATACTAACTTCTCCTTTTAGCTTGAAGACTTACAGTGAAATTTTAGGTGTTTATTTAGCATTGGCTCAGTGGTAATCTTTGAAGCCTCTCTAACACGACATCTTAACACTCATTGACATCTGCATAGCATAACTGGCATGGTGGCGTTTGAATAGAAAGGCAAACATTACAGGCTGCAGTAGCATCAGCCTGCTCCTGTATCACCATCCCTGCCAGAGAAACACAATGCGTGAATAGCTCTGTGCTCAGCCATAGAGCTGATACAGGGTGAAAACCATTCCTCCCAAAAAACACTGTCTGCTCCAAGCATGGCTCAGTGCCTCAGGTAGATAAGTATCAAATAAAGGCTGCTCATATCCAGTTAGGATCATCTAACACGTCTTACATCACCAGCACAGGCTACAAACATGTGGTTCCTTACACAGTGTTCGGTGAAGCTCTTTATTCTCTGCTCACTGCTTTATCACAAAGCTAGACAGCACTACTAGCACTACAAAACCTTCTTTGCAGTAGAACCCTCCTAAAGAGCAGTGGGGAAGGGAAAGAATGCAAAGACCTTTGCTAAGCACCTGGAGAGTGGGAGAGAACAGTTCCAGGTGGTACCAAGTAATGACAGCTGTGAAACGCTAATTGGGTTGAGAGGAAGCTAAGATACAGATCAATGACAGTGACTGTGATTTGGCATTCTTCAACTGACCTATTACACTGGTAATGCTGCAAATTAAAATTTAACACAGTCAGTAAAGTTTTGCTACTTTTTATTTTATTCAAGGCTCAGATAAGTTAGAATGTATTAAATTGCCTGGAAGGAAAAATATTATGCCAAAATTATACTCTCAGTGATATTCTGTCCCAATAAACACACAAATAATTATTTTTATGTGCAGTTGCAGAATAAGTAAATAGATAAAACAAGATTTGTCACAAATACAGGCCATATAACTGGTTTTTATACAAACAGCTACACCTGCTTTACTTAATTTCTCTTCCAGCTTTCTCTTAGAGTTTTAGGTTGCTGCACTCAGAAGCCTTGTGCCATAGCCCTGTTCTGAGGACAGATGTCTGAATGCTGTCACAGATGGTTATGAATCTCGCAGTTTTCATGTCCTGTAAGTTCAATGAATTTATATTCTTATTTATATTCACTTGTAGTCATGGTGTGTAAACTCTTCAAATAGGCTCTTCAGCTGAGCGGAAGACTAGAGTGTGGCCTTCCTCTGCTGCCTCATGAGACTCTTGAAATGAGCTGCTGAGCAATTTCTTTAGGACTGAGCATATCTTAGGTTCTATTATGAGTAGCTTCTCAAAAGTGAAAAGTTTGTTAGCTGCTGAAACCTGGATTGCCAAAAATCCCAGCATAGGTGATCTCCATCTCTGCTACAATATTCAAGAAAAAAAAGTACTCAAATCTATTCATTCTGGGAAGCATCAACATTTCTGACCTCGTCACAATGACAAAAGAAAGGCAATGAGATTTGTCCAAAAGTTCACTGACAAATGTGAGAGGAAATAATTTTAAAATTAGTGACAGATATGAAAGGACAGCATATTCCAGGTGAATGAGGAGTAGGCAAAATGTCTCCTCCTTTCAGATATGTTTCTACAAGTTCTATTTTTTTTTAATTCATACTGACAAGCATACACTGAATCTAGCAGATAAATATTTTACTCAGATTTTATGCTGTCACTGACATGTTTGCACAGCAAGAATCAAGTCTACTCGTCATTTTCAGGGGCATGCCAAAGCAAGTGCCAGCCTACACAGCTCGGCTCTTCTCAGGGCAGACTTTTCTCTGATGGTGCTTCCTTCCAGGTACAGCAGGGCAGGGCTACAGCAAACACCTAATTGTCAGTTCAGTGGTCTACCAAATCAAATGTAGCTGGTGCTAAGGGGCAGCTGCTTCTATGATAGCTGTGTGTTGTGTACAACAACCCACCAGTGGGAAAACTGTTCTGGTTGCAGGAATGGGGTGAGTAGGTTCCTCCTGCTGACAGCCTCTGCTGTATTAGCAGGGCTGGGGGCATCCAGTGCTGGCTGTGGTCTCACCAAATTTTTAGCAATCACGTTATTAATCAGAATTTTACCCAGCAAAAAAAAAAAAAAAAAAAAAAAAAAAAAGAATTTGCATGAATCATTACTCAGTGCTGAATAATTTTCTGAATCAATCACAAGTTTCAGAGTTTAATAAAGCAGTTTCTAGTTTATGGGTAATACTTAAAAGCATGTGCTAGGCTGCTGTTCAGATGAGATTTTATAGCAAGTTGATCCAGGACAGTGATACCATGAGTTTACTGCAAAGTGTACAAATAATATATTGGAATATGGGCGCAGTTATGTAAAGTTACTGTTTACCATTTTACCACAGTAAGATGCAAACTAGGAGCCTGAAGGAAGTGTTGTTCAGATCTCCATCTGATTCAACCACTTTAGGAAATGGCTTTTCATAAGCTCTACAGTACTACTGCCAGCAGAACTGAGCTTTTCTATCTAGAATTGCAACACCTTTAGCTATTGATGCTAGGTATTATTTATCTCTTTGTTAACTGTTCTCCCTTCCCTTCAATTTCCTCCACAAGCCTTTCCTAAGTGAACACTAGAAGTGCAGTTTCCAAGAGACCAGTGACATGATAATAATCAGCTCTTTATTCTGATGAGACGAAGATGGAGTCAGTTACTGGCACTGAGCCGTTAGTACAAGGCACCACTAAACCGCATTTGCTTAATCCAGAGACCTTCCAGTCAAACAAAAAAGAAGGTTCATGTACTGCTGATGCAAAGAGAGATGAGTCACAAACTTTGCTCCAAGTTCTCCTTTACCTTGGCACAGCCTGAGAAGTGTTCAAATTATGAAATAATTGGAAGCTAATTTTCTGGGAAGAAATAGAATCCTTGGGGAGACTGCTGAACTGGAGAATGGAAATAACACGATGTTTTGCTTCAGGTATTACAAAGGCAGTCAGGACTACACCTTCCTGGTGAGTGAAAAATTCACCAGGTAATCAGCAGGGCAGTAATATTTGAAGCGTTAAGTTGATGGGATCAGGGGAAATGTTGATTGCTCCAATGAGGTGGGCAATGGAGAACGCTGTGCTAGCAACACTCCAGCAGTAGACCATCAGATAACTCACTGGGAAATCTTCAAGCACTACATTGGGTTATCATATCATAACCAAGATAAACTCAAGTTTTGCAAATATACAGATAAACAAGACTCTACCTCAACTGACTTGTAATGGAAATGCTTTTTTACTGTTCTCACTTACTTGCTTACTTGCAATGAGGTTTACATTAGTTTCAGCTTGATATAAGGAGCTTTCCAACCAAGAGCTCTTTTAGACTTAGTATGGACTTCGCATTTAAAGCTTGAAGTCAATGGGATGCAAATATTATTTATATCATCCAAACTCAAATTCAAATGTTTTGATCTAGCAATACAAATCCCAGTGCATTGCTGCCTTTTTGGGTGAATGGGGATTTAATCCTTTGATTTAAAAAAAAAAAAAAAAAAACCTTGCTATTTTAAGTAGCACGTTCAACAGCTATACATTTAATTATATTTTCCCTGAGAAAACAAATTTTTCCTTTTTTGAGTGGCACAGCATGCCAGAAAGACATCTTATCATTGTATGTATTTTCAGCATTGGCATTTAATAATTATTCATATGCCTATATTTGTGAATTCATATACATCATCTACAGCTACAATAAAATGCCAGTCACAAGCAGAACAGCAGACACTGTCAAGGCTTGTGAATTATCCTGGCATCATAAGGAAATAATAGTTCAAAAAATTGGAAATAGCCAAATAATACAAAAGGCTGTCTATGTCATATGACCTATAGCTATATGTGTACATATATATGTGCGTGTATATCTATATATATGTATATTTTAAGTGAGATTTTTTTCTGATAAGTGTTATCACCACACTTATTCCTCCTGTGCCTTGGAATTAGGGTTTTTTTCAATTTCAGTTCCCTAAACAACAGAATCACTCCCCAGACCTCTGACCTTGCATTGGTTTACTGACTTTCTAATATTTCACTTTATTTAGTTCTGTAAAATTCAAAGGAACATGTTTCATCTGAGTCCACACACAAAGACATTTAATTCCTTTCACTGTGTAGCTAGATTGAATACATTGATGGAGCCCTAAACAACACAGTGACCCAATACTCCAAGGTGTTCGGAAAGAAGTAATGGTAATAGGTATTGATAAAGAGTAAATAAATATATTGGTAAGATTTCCACATACATCCCGGTTACTGGCAGCACAAAAAGAGCTGTTCTTCTGCTCAAGGCCAGTCTCTTCCAACATTCACACTGCTCATAACTCATACAAAGGCCCCTCTTGGTCACTTCTGCCTAGGAGGCTGTAAGGATGCTGCTCTGATAAGCTTAACTTTGGAAGGAACTGTTACGTAAGAATGTAATTCAATATGCTCCAATGTTCAGTTAAAATGTTTAACAAAACTAACTCTTCCCTGCTTTTCATTTGTCATTCTGCAAAGCAGCGTGAGCTAGGCAAACTCCAAATAAATGTCCTTTCCTTTCTGGTACTGTCATGACAATGTATTAGTATGCTTGGGTTTTCTTTATGCCAGCTGTTGATTTGGAGGCCTGAGAGGAAATGTGCTATGCAGAGGAGTGACTTGGATTTCTGTTTCCTTTTCCACTTTTAGACTTAGACAGAACACGCATTTATTTGCTGCAGAGCTTAATTCCTTCCTATAATATAGACTTTCAGGAACTCTTCACCAGATTGGGTTGCTGATAAAAGCATGCCAATACCACAGCCCACAGGACTCCACACAATTGCAGTGTACTCTTTCGCTGTTATTTTCACCTATGCATAAAACAGGTAGATATGGAGAAAATTGCTGAAGATTTCAGAGGGACCTGGCTTGCTGTTACATCAAAGGCTCAGTTATGCAGACTGGAGTGAAGTTTGCAATAGGCTAACTCAGGAGCCATAGTCTCTAAGTGTGGTTTCATGGCAGCTCCTTGAAGACAGTTTTCCTTCATTGTATACCTGGCATTTTGCTTACTGTTAATGGAATCAGCATCAGAGTGAATCACTGGACACCTCACGCTACAGAAGAAGCTGTGGAGTTAGTCCTGATTTATCGATTACACTTCATACACAGGCCAATGGAATATGGCCGAGCAGTCCTTCAACAAACAGCAAAAAATTAAAAGCTCTTCTTTTCATCCCTAGCTGAATAAAAAGTCCTAGAATGCGACCAAAGAAAACACCTAAGAGCCAAAAGGCAAAGACACTAAACAAAGTTCTGAATTCTGGCCCATATCTTCTCTGTGATGAAGCTCAAGGGGCTGCTGGAACACGTCAGCCATTCCTGAGCCTCCAGAGAGCTGAGCATCATGGGACTGCGCTGTCCAACTGTACTTTAAGGTAAAACCTTAACAACATTTGCAAGGAAAGGCTATTTTGATTACGTTATTTATGCCAGCTGTGTTATAGCTTATTTGCCAGCTGCAATCTCTCCAGGGCAATTAGAATTTCTTCTTTGTCACCTGTAACAAGTAGGGATAATAGGCGTAATTCAGTAGAAGACTTTCAAGCAATATTCTTGAAGGTACCAGTCAAGCCAAGTACTTAGTTTTGAAGGGAACATTTCTCTTTAATTGAGAAAGTTAAGCAAATACTGGCTTCCAGTCAATAAAAATTCCTCCAGTTGTTTGTTTAAAAACACACTACTCCAATGCAGCAAAAAAAAAGGAAACATTTTTGCCACATCACTTGTGCCAACCTGTTTCACAATCAGCCTTGCAGAAAAATGCCACAACAACAACAGGAAGCAAAAGCACATTGTCTACCCTTTCCCATACTTTTAAGACTTGAATGTATCTGTGATGAAGCAGACTGGTCACTGAGGTCTTTTTGTCAGCTGCCCAAATACATAATTTTTCTAACTGCACACATAATTTAATTTATCAATACAAGAGCTATAAGGCAACATAATTTTGGACTTTAAGACCAATTCCCCAAGATTATAAATATCTAAGATATAAAAAATTATAAATATCTAAATATAGATATTATATAATATCTATAAATATGTAAGGTGTGGGGGGCAAAGTGATGAGGCCGGACTCTTTTCAGCAGTGTGCGGAGACAGGACAAGGGGAAACGGCCAGAAGCTGGAGCATAGGAAGTTCCGCACCAATGTGCGCAAGAACTTCTTTACGGTGAGGGTGACGGAGCACTGGAACAGGCTGCCCAGGGAGGTTGTGGAGTCTCCTTCTTTGGAGATATTCAAGATCCGCCTGGACGCCTACCTGTGCAACCTGGTGTAGGGAGCCTGCTTTGGCAGGGGGGTTGGACTCGATGATCTCTGGAGGTCCCTTCCAACCCCTAAAATTCTGTGATTCTGTGATTCTGTGATTATCTGCCTATAAGCTAACAAATTGACTGCAGAGATTTTTTTACTGTCTTGAAAGACTGACCACATTTTCTGCTATGGTTTGTTTATGACATAAATGATGGCTTAAACATTGTTCTTCATTGAAAATAGTCCAGCTGCCCATAATCTGGCATTGATTTTCAGAGCATATTTTGCAGCTTTTAAATGCATTCTTGGCAAGAAAGTTAGAAATATTAGCATATGATATTAAAATCTGAAACTGGACATGAATGTGGAAATATTTTTTCAGGTCTTCAGTATGTTTCACTTTAAGAAGTTCCATTTTTGTCCTGGGATGCAAGAGAACATCAAATTTGAGACATCATTGCTTATCAAGTGCACCATGGCTCTGGCATCACCATTTTTCCTGAAAACACAAACAAGAGAGGCTTCCTATGGCTATGTGCACCTTTGGATTTGCTCTCCCACTTTGGGAATAAATTATCGCACCTTTTGAAAGTTTTGAAATTCTGCATGGTTCGTTATAAACACACTGTAAAATATCCATAATTCTTAAAATATCTAACCCCTAATTTTATACTTCAGTGCAATCTTCATAATTTTGCCTACCCAATAAAATAAAAACAGGAATCTGGTGTGAATGATTACTAAAGTTATTAATGTTCTGAATTCAAGTGTATAGTTCAGATTCTGCTGAAATATAGCCTTTAAGTTTATAAATAGCAGATTTATGTCTTTACTGATGTGAAGGTTAATATGAGTTTTGGGCATTCAGTGTAAACTATGGCTTATTTTAAAAATATCCTGTTTATAGCTTGAATAATACACATCCAGACAACAATCACTGCACCAAATGACACTACTATCAGAAAAATACTAAACCTATTTTTTTTGGTAAAATACTATCCTATTTTTGTTCCATCAAAATGCTTAAAATGCCAGGCCAATTCCTAGTAGAATGAGTTTGTTTACATAGAGTCTGGATATACAGAGTTTCAAAGATCTAACAACAGAGAGTCCTGAAAAATGTCAAAAATTGAGCTGTATTTCTTTGTGAACACATGACAATTATGACATGTCAGTCTTTTCATAAAAGCTCTATGCATATCTCATTAAAAAGCCACCATACTATAATAACAAAAAGAAAGTAACTATTAAAACTGGAGCCTTTTGCAAGTGATACATGGCAGCCAGGATGGAAATAACCATTAGATTCTGGACCAATAGGTGCAATTTTATTACACTTTTAAAGCAGCAAATAAAATAGCTGCTAAAGGCAGCTTGCCCTGACAGCAGTGGAATAGGAAGAGGTAAGGTTTGCCCATCAGCACATCATTAATATTTATTTTTGTTTAGTCTCTAAATGAACATTGGGTGCTTTTCTGATCCAGAGATGTTTGATATTAACTGAAAGAATCCTGTTGACCTCAATAAGCATTATATCTAGTCCTTAAGTAAAAGCCAGTTTTTCTGGATGTTGAGAACCTTTCTTCTCTCTGTTTCAGGGCTCAGCTCTGCAGCAGTTGTCTGTAATACAGCGAAACCCTGAACTTAATTTCCTCTGGTGCAATTCTTTGAATGGATATTCACCAGAAGATTGCTCTGTCCAACCATCTTATTCTACAGTATATTTGATTAAATGTTGTTTTGTTTGATATCGCAGCCAATGTGTGCATGGCTTCGTTGAGCCAATGTAAACAGTCAGGAATGAAAGATATATTTGGATACACCAAATCAGAGCAGGATTTGGAGTGAAGCTTGCTAATTGTAAGCAGTACCTGTGTGTTTTGCATGCTGGCTTGAACCTGGAGTGGAGTTGGTTACTTCTGAGGAAAAAGCTCAGACAAAGACTGGGGAGTCCTGACTCCACTCCTGCTACTACTGATAAACGGGCATCTGCAGCCTCATCCAGGAAGACTGGCACCACTCTTGGGCACTTTTGCCAAAGGCAGTATCTCAATATGCTAAGGACTGAGATTTATGTTGGGTGGGTAACAACAGCCACACATACTTTTCTCCACCACAGACTACTGTCAAGAAATGCCTCAACCTTAATCAGAGATAATCCAAAAAGATCATAGTTTAATTTTACTTTTTGAAAAATCTATCATTAGATGGACTGGAAATGTTCAAGATGTTGAATGAGGTTTCAGTCTGACTTAGCTGCATAATGAGAAAACAAGGATAATTTAGATTTTACAAAAAAGGTTGTCAAGTTTTGTTTCCTTCTATCAACATTAGCCAGGGAAGTTTGGATCTTACTTGCACGCAGAGTCTGAAAAAGAGAATGGAAAGTCTCCACTTTTGGCTTCTTACCACGCTGAAAATCAGTAATGGATCACTTATACAATTTCTTTCTCTCTGAATCCAAGACTTCCTCTGTTAGGCAGATATACAATACTAATGCAAGCATCACAAGTTCAGCAATAATCCTATGACATTCTACATATTCTGTGAGCTTTATGGATGCATTCCTATAACTACCAGAGAGACAGTTGAATTCCAAACTGATTGTGTGCGTTGGTTTTAATTTACTCCCTCCTACTTCATTCATCTCCTGCTCCTGTTGCTCTCTAAAGTCTGACAACTTCTATCTCTGTACTTCTTCTGCATATTACTGTGCATAATTGGATTACTATTCTCTTTTCTCATGCTGTTACAATTCCCAGGATTTGGGTCTGTTCTCATAGTTCATGCAGCACTTTGTTTCCTAGTTGATAATTTTCTTTGCATCTCTGTTTCTTCTCTTCCTCCCCCTCATTCAGCTCTCCAGTTTTCTCCAAAGGCCGATTCCTCATTCTGAGTTTGATTCCAATATCTTTTCTCCTTTATCACTGCCATCACAGTATAAGCTAGAGTTTCCAAGCGACTCTCAAAAGTCATAAAAAGGTATCCCTCAATCAGAATTACATTACATCTGTACTCCAACTTTCACAGAGTGCCACCTCCTCTAATAACAAAGAGAAATAATAAAAAAATAAAAATAAAAAAGATGAAAGTTTATTTTGAATGGAAAGTATACTATTTTAACTGCACCATATTTCTTGGAAAGTATAAGCAGCTGATATCTGTGAAACACTTCCAGCATTAAGACAACATGCCAAAATTGAAAAGCGTGAGTTGAACATGAACAGCTTTTGGAGCTGCCATGTAATGATTAAGAATGCTGAATGCTGACCTGCTCAATGAAAAAGTTACTGGGAGACAGATTGGTTTTGTTTATTTGCAGGAAAGAACAACTTGGACAGAAAAAAAAAAGAGGTACAGAAAAGTCTTTCTCAACAGTGAAAGATTGTTTAGACGCAATAACAGGACAAGAAAAAGCAGTTCTAAAAGGAGCATATCCTCAAGTAAGAGAATTATTCTTTAAACCAAACTGATACTAAGATACCCTTTGGATGTTTGAAGAAGTCAAGCCTCAACCACCAGCCTGGATCTGTTTTGGACCCCACCATGATTACAAAGATCTAAAACTTCAATGAAGTGAGCAGCCCATTGAGCTAAAGATAAGCACTTGTGTCTTCAAGGCTATTTTGCAGTGACAGATTTCTGCTTGAGCCAATTCAAGAGCAAAATCTCATAGCTTCAGCTGACATATTCCTCTGAATATTTAAAATACTCCAAAGTTTCGTAAAGAAAATGAATGTCCCTTTTAAGATTTCTCATTAGCGTATAGAGACTAGTGTCCTTCCTACGTGAAATTTCCCTCAAACTTTCATATTCATGCAAGGAATTTCTGTGTCCATGCAAATAATCTTTCCTCATGGACAGAGCAAAAAGACAAGAATAAAAAGATATAAGCCTTGATGTGTGGGAGAGGGAGGAATAAAAGAGAACCACCCCACCCTCCCGCCCCCCCCCCAAAAAAAAACACCTACAAAATTTCTGTTAAAGAATAGTTAACAGAGCACAGAAAAGCTGTGTGAGCGTACAGTGTGAGCAGGCAGAGATATGCATATATTTCAGATGTTTAATGCTTTCTCTGATGATCCTTAAAAATCTCATTTCTCCATTAGCATCCAGCCTTTGAGTCAGCAGTCAAGAGGGAATAATTCTGAGCTGACATCACAGGCAGCTTCACAGTTTAATGTCAGCAGATGACGGGGAAAGGAGAGACTTGCATCAGGTTTTCATCAAACTGTGTTTAGAAGTTATCGTGGATTTCTAAACATAGGTCTGACCAGTCCCACACTTGGCACCAAGTCCAGCTTTTCACAGCCTGCACTGAAAGGGATTTCTGTGACTTGATTTCTTCACTGTCAGAGACCATAACCATTTGTAGGTAACTAATGACTATTTTAATCTGACCCTATAATCTCCAACTGTGTTACTTGCCAAGGAATCATAAGATAGTCGAGAGTATATTACAAAACAGACCATTTCATTGAAAATTGGAATTCCTTGCCAAATTTCATTGTAGTTAGTGTTCTACAATGTGCCAAAAATATCAGACAATCAGGCGTCAGAATGATTAATTTCACCACTATTTCCTTTCATCCTTCAAACTGACCACTGAGGCCACTAAATTGGGATGCCTAAGCATACACTTACGTTATCTGAAGTATTTGTCAACAAATTACAAATTCCTTTTTCCATTAGCTGGTCTTCGGTCAATCATCTTGAGCTATGCTATTACACAAGAACTAGTATCACATAAGTCGTTTTCTTTTGCAAGAAATCCATGCCAAGGTGAAATGTGTAAAGAGGATTCATAACAGAAAAGGTTCTGTTTGGTTTTCTAAGATCTAGTATACAAATTGTAGTTCATCAAAAAGATAAAAGAGCTTGAATACACATAACCATTTTGAATGCTTCTAGTTTTTGGACCTTTTCTCATCTAGGATCTTACCAGTAGATTATGACTAATAACTCATAAAACAAGAGTTTTCATATGTAGTTCCTGCCAACCAGTATACAGTTCCAAATGTCACTGATGGCATCTGAAGTTCATCTGCATTACAAAGAATGAAGGGTAAACTCTGTCCATTGAAATGTCACATCAAAGTAGTCGTACACATCAAGTCAAAGTAACAACATTTAACTATTTGAAAGCTCCCATCTTTTTTTTCTAGAGCAATCATCATAGTCCTACCTGCTATTTAAAGCATGTAGTTTATTATCATACTTTTTCACTTACATTTTTTCTATGAGGTCACTTAATTCGTTTCACTGAAAGGGGATTTAGCAAATGTAGCACATATCAGATTTCCTGACAGACAGTGTTTTTTCTTTTATTAGTACATACAACTTCTTTTTGGAGCTGTTCATAAGTGGGAGCTGAATGAAGAGTAAGTTACCTTTTTTCCAACTACTGTACAGAGTTCTGTGTCTACAAGAGAGTTGGAAAAAGATCAGAGGAATATTCACGTACTGTCATGCATATGTACAAAACTTCTAATTGATTAATCATACATTATGCAAGCCTGTCAAACACCATGTTAAAATATATACCAGAGTTTCAAAAATGATGAATTATTATTAAACCTTCTGAGATTCCTAAAGCAGGTAAAAAAATGACTGAATTCATCATCACAATGATTGTATAAGAACTGGCAGTATCTCACTTAGAAAGACAAGAACCATTATTTTCTATAAGAACTTCTCTGTTTGAACCTTCAGTAATAAAATTCCTTATATTGGCTCTTAAGAGGTACCAAGAGCCTAGAAACTGCAGCATGCTATATGGAGTCCTGCAGATTTCCTTCTGAAAAAGGAGGTCTCACACTGCTGCCCCTGCACACGTGGAATTAGGAAATGAAAGTAGCAGTCTCCAGAGCAGGCCTGCTGACCTGACCACCTGCAGAGGACAAGGCTGCAATGATGTAAATTTCTGTTGTCAGATCACTGAAGTAGGAGGAGGCGGAAAGGTGGAAGAAGCAGGAAATTGGAAAAAATCATTTTGTCTCTCCTTGAAAATTTCCCATGACCCACGGAAGCTGTCTAAGCTACAAATACAGAGGCCATAAATTCTCAGCAATGCTTACTGGTGAAACACATGAATCTGAATGCTTCAGAATCATCACAAAACAGTGATGTATCTGACAACTTTGGTAGGAAATAGCAGTTCTTCAGTTCTTGCACAGAATCCTTTCCATTCCCTATGTAAATTAATCCACATTTTCTTGTTTCAGAGCAATCCTTTAACACAAACATTTAGGAGAGGAAGACTGAAATTTGACACAGGGCCTTTACACATGCATTTTACTGTGTCAGTGAAAATAAATTGATTTTCAGCCAATTTTGAAGGACTTCCATGCCTTTGTGGATGTGATGCTCACATGATGCATAGTGCTGTTGAACTGCTGGGGTTCTTTGAAGAAGACCATATAAAAGTCTGAGAAGTTGTTGGTGTTAGAGGACACTGAAATACCTGGGCTGTGGTCTGGGGGCTGGACACTCAGAAATAGCGGTGAGCCATAGGAACAGGCTGCCCAGGAAAGTGGTGGAGTCACTGTTCCTGAAGGTGTTCAAAAACCATGTAGATGTGGCACTAAGGGACAGGGCTTAGTGGGCATGATGGGGATGAGCGGACAGTCGGACTAGATGATCCTAAAGGTCTTTTCCAACTCTAATGATTCTATGATTCTATCAGGCTAGAATTAAAGTGTGTACAACACCTCAGCAAAACCTCTCCCATTTTGTCACAGGCAGGAAATATCTGCATTCACAGTCAGAATCAAGCCAACACACAGCTCTCTAACTCCAGGATGATCAGCCATCTCAATGCTGAGATTCATATCAAAAATGTTTACAAGGCTCAACACCCCTGGATGCATACTACAAACCTTAAAAATTCAGCAGGGGGGACTCTGGGGGAGGGGGAACTCTGAGGGAGAATTAAAATGGCAAAAAGTGAAAATCTTTCTTCAGCTGTTCTCCACGGCTCATGGAGCAAGCTTCTATATCCCAGGGAAGTTCAGGAACTGTGTTTCAGACATCTTTTATGCTTCTTTCCCCCTGCAGCCCTGCTTCCAGGAACACAGTGTACTCTTGCAGGGGTGAGGAGCTGCTCTGAAACAGCTCAAGGGTAACGTGAGTTTCAGGAGCTATAATTTAGCTTCCTATGCTCTTTTAGTCAATGCACAAGAAGGGATTTCTTATGATATGGAGCCACTGAATGCAAATGATGAAGGCTGCAATTTTCTTCATCACAAGGTTGCACACCCGTCCAGCCCTTGAGGCAATCGTAGGGTGGTACCTTCCCACCATATCTCTAGTTTTGAAGGATCATCTAGGAGAATGGGCTTGGGGCTGCACGCATTGGGCAGCCATTCTGTATGGTAATCCACAGAGAAAGCATTTCCACCTTCAGCCCTGGTCAGCACAACGGCTGATGTGGAAGACAGTCAAGATCCTGCAGATGGGCAGGAAAAATAAATAAACAAATAAATAAAAAGGACAAAAAGCTATTTTTTTGTGAGGAAGGGATAACACTGTGCTTGTGGAGTGGCTGATTTAATGACTTAAAAACTTAAGTTGAGAACAAGCTTAATTTAAGTGTACTTTATAGTTCAACATAATTACTAGGAAATACTGGTCTATCTCTGGTCAGAGACAGACAACTCTTGCATCACATTACCCATTTATAATTGGGAGTGTAACAACCTAATGGCATTTTGATGTCTCTACAGTAATTTAGGGAACTTCTTAGAGCTTGCAAGAGTTCTGCCCAAGTTTAGTTCTCTAGAATTGACAAAGATATTCTGCTACAATACACTCTTGAGTCTCTGTTTCAGCAAAGGATTTAACACCTGCTTTGAAGTAAGCTTTGCCTTTCAACTTGCACATTAGCTCACATTTGAGAATCTAAGGTAATTTTCAGACGACTTCAGATGATACACATTGCCTGGAAAATTTTTCACAACTTTCTGGAAAGGAAAGAGGAAGAAGAAACACACATTGGTTTACAGCTTGGAGCCTGTAGGACCCAGTTTCAAGTTTTAGCATGCAACATATTCATTATCAAATTACAGCCCCTGTAAATCAGAGTTTGTAAGAACCATGGTAGTCTGGTTTTTACTGGATGGAGACAACAAATCACTGGAGTAAAGCTGTAAGAAAAACTATAGGCTGTGCAGAGTCTTTCAGTACTTACCCGGTTTCTTTGTTTTAACTCTAGAGTTGCTAACTTAGCTTTGGCTTGCAAATAATTAAAAGCTATTTCAATTATCCTCATTACCTTCAGCCTCAAACATAAGAAAAGCCTGGCTTCAAAAGACGGTGAAATAATGAATGTAGAGTATAATGGATATTACTACTTTGCTTCCAGGCACCTTAGAGGAACAAATGTAAGTTTATACTCTTTTTTTAACGCTGTTTGGGTCTAATTCCATTTCCTCTGGAGTTGTCTTTCTCTGGGTCTATGATGACAATTAATGATAACAGCTGACTACAAGCAATTTAGCTGCAGATTTACAGGGTAAAAAATGGAAGGAAACAATGAACACCATAAAAACAGTATTGGGGGAGGGTATTCATGTAACCCCATCCCTGCCTTTTCTCCTCTCCCCATTACCCCAAGGAACAATTATGTTTATCCCATGTTTTAGCATATTTGAACAAGGAAAACTAAATCAGCTCTTTCCCTGGAGTTATTGGAAAATGCTTAATTAAGGCTATTCAGAGTCCCTTCACACATCTTGTTATGAAAAGTCCAGGGTTTACAGCTTCTAGCCACAGTAGCTAAGAAATGCCGATTGCCAATAATGCCTTATTCAGAGAATACACATAAGTGAAATATTAGGCACAAACATTGACTATGATGGCTCCTATCAGGATGAAGAATTCCCACATCACAGATAAATAGACTGGGCAATACTCATTGCTCCTCATGGCTTTTTGCCTTGTCACAAATCTAGGTTAGGAGGAGACCGGATGTGTGCACAAAGGCTCATAAATTTCATCAGTGCAATGGGGCCAGTGTCCTGCACGAAAGAGTGCATCATTATGAAACAGCTTTTCTTAAGTCCTTACTGGGCTCCATCAAAAGAGGGGTGGCCAGCAGGGACAGGGAGGTGATTGTTCTCCTCTACTCTGCTCTTGTGAGGCCCCATCTGGAATACTGCGTCCAAGTGTGGAGTCCCCAGTACAAGAAAGACAGGGAGCTGTTGGAGAGGGTCCAGAGGAGAGTCACAAAGATGATCAGGGGACTGGAGCACCTCCCCTATGAGGACAGGCTGAGGGAGCTGGACTTGTTCAGCCTGGAGAAAAGAAGGCTGCGTGGTGACCTCATTGCAGCATTTCAGTACCTAAAGGGAGCCTACAAACAGGAGGGGAATCAACTCTTTGAAAGGGTTGATAACTGCAGGACAAGGAGAAATGGTTTTAAGTTGAGGGAAGGGAGATTTAGGTTGGATGTCAGGGGGAAATTCTTTACAGAGAGAGTGGTGAGGTACTGGAACAGGCTGCCCAGAGAGGCTGTGGATGCCCCGTCCCTGGAAGTGTTCAAGGCCAGATTGGATGGGGCCCTGGGCAGCCTGGTCTAGCATTAGGTGGGAAGGTTGGTGGCCCTGCATGTGGCAGGGGGCTAGAGATTCATGATTCTTGAGGTCCCTTCCAACCCTGGCCATTCTTTGATTCTGACACTGTCCAAAAAAACAAGAATATTTTTTTCTCTAAGATTTTTTTTTTTTAAATCTGGTCAAGTTCTAACCAGCAGTAAGACAAGAAAAACAAATATAAAAATCCTGATTCCTAGAAAAAAAATTGCAAGGTTCTTGAAACTACTGGACTATATGCCAGCATTAAGCCAGTTCTGTACCTAGAATAAGAAAACAGGCTGGATTAAAGAGAGCAGCTACCACAATGACTATAAGCATTCAAGATAACCAGAAAAAAAAAGAAGAAAATAAAAATGCATTAGTCAAAGATTTTCCTTTAGCTTTCCATGAGTTCCTGTTCTCAACTGATTCACCACTAATTAGAGATGAGAAATGTCAAAATAAACTAAACAAAAGCAAAATATTATCTGTACCACTCTTCTTGGACTTGCGATCTAAATTCATGAACTATGTTGAAAATCACCTAAATAAACACATCTGTTAAGCTAACATTTTCCAGTGATAGCAGTCTTAATGTTGTGAAATGTGTTTGATGTGTTCATGTTACAAAGACCAGTTTCCAAAATGTTACTTTCCAACTTTTTTTAAAGTGTAAACTAAGCCTTTTCCTGTTGGCTCTGTGGTGGCCAAGATATATTTCATTTAATACTGGCTAAAGCTAGAGGTAAAATGTTAAAGTACTTTAGTGGCTTTATATGTATATTGGAAAGAAAATATTTTGAGGGTTGCATGTTCTTTATTATAGCTCAATTTGGAGAGCAGGACCAAAAAGTTTAGGTCTGTTAATTGTCTTCTGAAGTCACACACTGCATCACATTACTTTGCAATAGTAAGGTAAGAAAGATCATACTTAACAAACTAACTAAGCACCTAATAAAAAAGCCTCACATTCATGTTGGTTGCTCAAATAGAAGGTCATCAATTATATGAAGTGATAATACAGAGTCAGGGACAAATTTAGAAAGGGCCTATAATTCACAGAGTTATACATCTGTGAGTGTTAGTGCCTATGTCTAGGCAGAGAAATCAAAATGTCTAAATGTTCTTTTTGAAACATTATTTCCGTTCAGGGTGCAGTATCAGGTCCCTCATGGGAATGACCAAAGCACAATCTGTATAGTGACAAGTGATGATTAGATGGGCAAAGGACAATTAGAGGAGAGAGGTGCTTTTTGAACTTAAAAAGTCATACTTACAGTGGCTTTTCCTATATTTCTCCTGGGTAATCACATGGATATCTGCCCAGACACAAACAGCCCATCTACACCATTTTAATCTCTGCTCTCTCCTGTAGCTTGGGAGGCTAGCTGGGCATCGGTCAGGGAGTGGTGAGCAATTGTTTGTGCATCACTTGTTTTGTACACTGTTATATGTGTGTATATATATATATATTATATTTCCCTTTTAGCAAATAGTTTTATCTTAACCCATGAGTTCTACTTTTTTTTTTTTCTTTTTTCTTCCAATTCTCTCCCCTTCCTACTGGGAAGGTGGGAATGAGTGAACAATTGTGTGGTACAAGCACTGGATACTTAGAATGATCTCACAAACCCCCCAGTCCTGTAATATTAAGTGCTGCAACAAATACATACACTCATTAGAACGCAAACAATAGACAATAGCCCACATTAAAGTGCTTTAATCTTCTCACAGTACAGCAACTGCAGCAGTTAAGTTGAGGTCATCTGGCTCTTGGAAGACTTTACATAATTTATATGTAAGTAAATAAACCAGAGCATAGTGCTAATACTGATTATCCAAAGCAATAAACGGTATTTTCAATACCAAATACTAAAATGAAGATATATTCATGTATTCATGGAACACATGGGGAATGTGTATGGGTCCACAATTAACTGAATTCAGCAAGCAAATCACAGTCAGAAATGACTCTGGGATGAAAAGAGACAGTGACAGCGACTATCATCCTGCAAGATGAATCAGGATGTCAAAGCAGTGCAAATTTTAAACTGAAAGCTGCTTTTCTTCTCTCACCCACACTCCCCGCAAATAATGTCCTAATAAATATAAGAGACACACCTCAGTTCTGGCAGCACTAACAGTAATGTGTAACTTCTTTTAACAAAGTCCAAAAGCCAAGAGGCAGGACAGGTCCTGCAGGGCAAGTGTCACCCTGCTTCAGCTGCCTTTCAGGTCTCTCAGCTGAGATGATGGGACTAGAGCAATAGGGCTGCTGGGAGGAAGGGCACAAGAATAGCAGGAAATGTGAGAGTTGTATGTCACATCAGAAAGCAAGTGTGAATGGTGATGATCATAGGTCAAGGATGGGTAAGACAACAAATGTGCAATGCTGAGACCGAAACAACGGGAACACAGGAAATAGTGGAGAAGACAAATATATCAGATGAGGCAAAAGCTGGCAACAGAAAAAGGAACAGGGTGTGTGAGTCACAAACTGGTTCTCCAACATCAAAAAGTAGAGAGGAGGAAAGAGATAAACACCCAAACAAATGGTGAGAAAACAATTCCAAAAACAAACAAACAAACAAAAAATGAGTTTTAGATCAGTAATTTGGAAGTCATTCAATTTCTTAAGAAAGTGTTTTTTCTAAGTTACAAGCTAAATTCCTTCATTGCAAACATCAGATGCAGAGGTGGTGTAAAGCTTTCTGATTATGCCACCATTGCTACATTGCATGATTTGCACTTCGTGGAGGTGGGGGGAAAGAATAGCAAAAAAAAAGTTTCGGAAGTCAAAATATTCCATTTCAACACTTTTATGAGATAAGCACTCTGATTTTTTTCAATAAAATATGCTTTTTATATGTCCTTCTGTTTTGTTTGTTTGATCAGGAGATATTTTTAACCTTCTATTTGCCTTAAAAAAAAATTGAGGACTCCTATGTTTGGCTATTACTTGATAGGGTTATACCAGCTGTAAAAATAGCTCAAAATTTCTCCTGCCCACATATACCCAGAGAGTAGTATAAATCTGTATGAAATTACTTCTCTTTCTTCTTTTAGATGCCAGTGAACAAAAAGGGGGAAAAAAAAAAATCAATCATTCATTCAGTTTTAATTCAGAACATTTTGAGCCTGGCGTTCTCTCACAAATCCTTCTGAGCTCCTGGTTAGATTCTGATTGCATTTGATCCGCTCTGGAGAAGGCCCACAGATTATAAACTCTTTCTGACAAGGACTCTCATTTATTTACTGCTGCTTGGAGTTGCCTTAGGGCAGCACCACGTGGTATGGGAGGCCTGAAAGACTGCTGAAGCTCCCTTTCCCAGCATTGTCTATGTTTTGTTATATAATTTAACAAAAATACAAATTCCACAACTTCTGAGTTTATATTTGTTTTGTTCTGAAAACTGAAAAGCAATATTAATTGAATGCTTCTCGAAAACATTTCAGCAACATATACCCCATGTTCTTCTTCAAAATTCATCCTTATTATGCTTTTCCTTGATGATTAAAGTAATTATCAGCAACTTAATGCTATTGCTGTCTGCTTCCAGCCGCATGCTCCAAGAATATAGCCATGCTCTGCTGAACTGGGAGCCTAAGGTTCAAAGCCAGAAGCAAGAACTGTGGGAACTATTTTAACAGCTCTCCTCATGGAACAGTGATGTAGGAATTTTGTCAAGACTGGATTTTCATATTTGACTGAATGACTTGACAGACTGTGGTACTGAAGTATGCTAAGAGAAAGACAGTGCTTCACTGAAAAGAATACTGAAACATTTCCCTATTTATTGACTCCATTTAGATCGGTCCATTTCTCTTAGGGATCTGTGAACTCTGCAACAAAGCCTATTGATGATACACATTCTAGCACTGCTGTTGGCTGCAAACAGCAAAACATGGGAAAAGAACATAAAATAGAGACTACTGAATTATATTTTTTTATAAAAAAGCCATATGTTGTATCATGTAGCTGATTCAATTACAGTTAATACAGCTACACGGATTAATAAAGCTATACAGATTAATCCCTGTGTATTGAACCATTTTTAAAACAACGGGGCTTAATTTTTTGTGACCATCTATCCTCTCAGTGGACAATTTTTCTTTTACAAATGCCAAAGTTGAAAATGGCCATACTGAGAATCATATGTTGAAAATAGGTGCTTTGTTAGAGGGAAAATGGGAGTGTTCATGCAGATACAATAGGCTACTATTTAGTGTTCATAAATTAGTGAATGCATTTCTTGGAAAGCTGCTGCTGCTGGAAGGCATGGCAGCAATGTAGGTGGTCTTCCAAGTTTAGTAGTTGTTATCAACAAATTCTAGTACAGAAAGCAGTGTGAAGAAAAAGATGCTATAAAATAGATAGACAGATTTGGTGAACTAAAATGATTTTATGGATAAAACCTTGCAAAGAGTCTTACTCATGCTGCAGTAAAAAGCTTTATGTCTTGGGAAAATTCAGAAAGAAAACAGTTACTTTAGACCAGCTACTGACATACTTTTCCAGGCTAGCCAGACTTCCAAATATGCATATATGCATACATACAGCATTTGACGAGAAGGAAATGTTGCAATACTTTCCGTTTGTGTGTTGTTGCTGTTGTTTTTTTTGGTCATATTTAATAATCTGTCTGTGATTTCACACAGTAATTCTGACCAAGATCTTGGAGTGACAGAGATTTGTCCCCACTGATGTTATGACTGCTTAAATATCAAGACTTCCTGATACTATTCCAAACGGTGGAATTGTATTAATTTTCCACATTTTTACATTTTCCTAATTCCTGTACCCAGTCTTCTTGAGCACACATTTCTCAGTATCTTTTTATACCTTCCTTTCATTTGTGTCTTTAGGCTTCTGTCATATCACCTTTTTTTTTAGGTAATCTTTCAGTATTTTTCCCCTGAAGAGTAATAGCATTCACTCAATTCCTTCTTAACACACACATTTCCTGGCAATGTTAATGTTAATCTGTTAGAGACAGGGAGCATTTAGTGCGCTAAGTCTACACAACCTGAAAGATTAGACCCCCACCTGATCATTCCTCACATTCTATTTATGTCTCCTCTGACAATTCCCCACATTTTATTTATGTCTTAGACTAGTACTGCCTATCTCACTGAAAATGTATAATTTTATGTGGTGGCTCTAATGGTTTGAGAAGCATCACAGTACTCATGGTCTATAAAATAAGGCTATGTTCTACATTTAAAAAAACAATTTGTAATTTTCTGAGTCTATGTGGTTGCCTAATATTCAGAACAGGTGGTGCAGACGTTCCCAGAAATATGGAAAGATTAACATGAGGAAATAAAAAAGTTGTTAGACACTGATAATTAGGTCACTATAATCCTAAGAACTGTCTTTCAGCAATGAGAAATTAAAAAGAAAAAACACTACTAGTGACAGATGAGTATAAATCACCCACAGAATATGGGAAGGCATAATACTTAAGCTACAAGAGCAAAAAAGGAAATACACTAAATAAGAAAATTACAAAAATTACCACAGTATCATGGAATACAGATCTAATGCATTTTATTGCTCCCAGGTGCCCTGCCACTGTTAATGTTGCTGCCATTGCTGCACTCTATGTTTGCTGTCCACAGAGAAAGCTCACCACCAGACTCGGATGACTTCCATGCTCAGACATGGGATGGCAAAATAACAGGCTATAAAGACACTAATTTCACAAAGTGAGTGCTGGCTGTAAAATTAATAAATAAATAAATAAATGAAAATAAAAAGTTAAAGAGTTATTAAGAATTATTAATGAGCATGGCTATTTGCAGGTCACCTCTAATCCAGAGAGAATCAAGGCACTCACCACATTTTACAAAGCGACTTATTAACTGTGTACCAGAAGGACCGTGTCACTTCTCAATGAAACCTCTGGAACAGCATTTCACAGAAGAGAAGCATACAACAGAGAATCAGGAAGGAATCATTTGCCTATTTGAGAGTGCAGTGTCAGTCTGTGCCGTGCCAACTGGAACTTGCCCAGGGCTCTAATGCTAACTCCTCTAATCTTGTGAAAGTAATGGAGTATCATAAGAAATTGTGTCTGATGTTTCATCCAAAACACAAGAAAAAGACGGAAAGCGCAAATTATTGATCACCACCACAGATGACATTCTAAAACTCAGTTCCTTTCTTACCCAGCCAAGTGTCTATTAAAAGCTTTCACCAGAGTTGTTTGCAACAATTGCTTTCTGCTGCTGCAGAGTACACTGCAGTGACTCAGACAAAGCCATGAAGCTTCAGAACATTTCCTTTCTGTTTACACATGCATACACACCCCTCAAAATGAAAGCAGGTTTGTTTACTAAACTGGGACTGGGAGCAAGAATGTATCCTGTAAACTTCCTTGGATAATTCAGCAAGTACTGATACCTCTTGTACAAGCATTTTATGATCAGTAAGACAAACAACATCACCCATCTCTTGACTTCCGCTTCTATAAAATAATAGACATAAAAATCATATATCACATCTGAGATATGCACAAAAGTCTGTCCTTGAAAATACAATGTGCAGTACGTTTAAGGAAGATAAAAGGTCAAAAAATTGCTTTCTCATTTATAGCAGTATTTTCTCAACACTCTAATTCTTATAATCTAGAACACAAAAGACACCATATTTCATGGACAAAGACTACACAACTGGACTTTGACTCTGTGTATTGCATTACTTACATAAGAAATACTTCATCTGAAGAAATCTCTAAGGTACTCAAGATAGAGAATAAACATTTTTAACCATCACATATTTTATTTCTCCCCTCACATTAAGGGAAGTACGGTGACTAAGCTGAAAATGCCTGTGTTGCTCCTTGTATATGGAAAGTTTAACAGTCTGTGTACAGTGCCAATATCAACATACTGCTTATTTGCCGAGCAGTGCTGGCTAACATCAAAAGCACACCTTTAAGAGAGTACTGAAAGGCACAGATCCACAACTGCACTCAAGTAAGAATAGGATAAAGAGGTGATTGTGTCTAAATCTGTTCCTCATCATTCTATATCCCAGATGGAGTGAAAGATAGAAATACTGTACTTCACTCCTAGCTCTCTTAAATTGGTGACATGTACCATTTTAGCTCTATGTCTAGCTCCAAGCATGTCAAAGCCAATGTTAATGAAATGTGATCTCTCTTTCCTTCTTCCCTGCACAGCTGTTTAATTAGAGGACTCAGCAAGGAAATAGAAACTTCACAAATACAGAGTGTACTCATCTCTGTATAGGTGCCATTAATAATAACCTGCAAGCCAACTTCAGTAGGATTGTTACTTGGCAAAGGAGGCTATATACTGTAGATAAGACAAATAAGCTTTATTTCTTTCCCCATTCATTGTTTAGCACCAACATTCCAATGGATGATAAGTAAAGTTTCAGCAGCTGAGGTTTTCCAGGGGTTCAGCTCCATTCACCACAATTGTTTAATCTCACAGAATCCAGGTGCAGAATACAGATGACTTCAACCTTCTCTCCACAAAGAACAAAATGCTACTTAATTCCATGAATTCTAGAGCTCATTCTTCATATGACACCAGGAAAGATGTAACTCAGCAAAACTGGGACCTGTCTACTTTCCCCAAAGGCAGAACTCTAGCAGTTCCCATTCCAAAGATACGCAGCTCTAGTTTTTCCTCCCCACATGAGGGACACAAAGGGCTGCTACTACTACCCTGTCAGAGTCTCTATCTCCAATACCCACAGCAACTCATCAAAAAATGGGATGATGAGCACTAAAAGAGACTAAATTATCTGGTGAGGCTGAAGGCCAGCAAACAATTTCTTACACAACTAGACAGTAGCATCACTGGTTGTGCATGTGGGTCATTCAGAACTAATCGTGCTACCAACCTCATACATGAGCAATTTCTTTCCAGACCAGATCTTCCCAATAAAAAAGCAATCAAGAATTAGTGTAATGGCTCCTTGTCTTTTATTTGAACTTTTCATTATTTATCTTTCCATCTTTCAGCTGGATTGAGATTTCCTTTCTATCCTCTTTCCTTATCTTTCTCTTGCCTGAGGAACGACTTCTTGCTGAATTCCTGTCTTTTAGGAGGATATTTTAGTTTGTTCTCTGTTTTACCTCTTAAACAATGGGACTTCTACACAAACCTCTCTGTCAGTAAAGCACTTGCCACACTTGCTATGATGAAAAGCTAATAATACACAGTATTTGTGGACAGAAATAATAGTATGGACACACAAAGACAGAATCTACCAGGAAATAAGTCATTATAACAAGCTTTAAGTTATATCACTATCCTTCTTTCTTAGATAACCCATTTTTTGCTATGAAAGACCTAATTTAAGAATAATTTACACCAGACACACGTAACTAGAGATCTGCATACACTATTCATCACAGCCCTATCCTCCAGCATGTAAATGGCATTTGCATGCAGGGATATAGCTATAGCACAAAGGTGCTGCAAAGTCTGACATAGGGTTAACCACTGATCCTCTATGAATTGTTCAGCAACTGGAATTCTAGTAGTGTTCAGAATTATGCAGAACAACAAAAAAGTATGTGTTTTGGAATAAAAAATAAGACACTACTCATTTGAATTGAGAACTAATTGATAAGGTGTCACTGGAAATCCCACAACAGCTAAAATATTTTCACAGCATTGGGTATCACATTTCACTTTTTCTTAAATTAATTTCATGTGTAATGAAGGCAGAAGTATCTGCCATGAGGTTAGTAATACCATTTTGCCAGCTTTGGTATGCATTATGCTAGAGACACTATGATTTTACACTAAGAATGATAAAATCAATTTGTGTTAGCAGTTTTTTTAGGAAGTTCCACAGAGATGGAGCATGTTAATCTGTTGCTCCTTAGCACTTCATTGTACCTATCTTTTTCTCTGGCTAACAGAAATTTTGGCAGCAATACTTTAACATTGTTTAAAATGGTAAACTTATTTACTACCTTTTCTTTTATTGCTATCATCGTGTTGATTGAGTGCAAAATAAAATTCAGATTCAGTCAGAGTTTTCATAGTGTCATACCTCCATGAGTAGCAATTATTCCAACTATTCATATATTATGAAGATGAGTGGTAGCTGCACAAATATTTTTGAGAAAGAGATACTGTCTTCAACAGCTAAGGTCTTTAGAAGTTTGAAAGGCCTTTTCTCAGTTTGAAAAATCTTGTGGGGGTTCAGTTGAACTTCCAAAAATTAAGCATTAAAATACATTATCTAGTACTGGATATGTTTACAAGCCCTGTGCTTGTATAAGCACCCAAACAACAGTGTTTCATCTGTAACTTCTCTATTTTAATCTCCTTCGTCTGCTAGAAATTTTGCAACAGTTGACTTCCAAATGAAAGTGGTACTTCCTTATCTGTATTGAGATGGGGAAAAAAAGTTTCAGAAAAACATTTATTTCTAAATATCAGTATTGTACTTCTGCTTCTGATCAACACACAGAAAAAGTAAGTGGCATGATGGTGTGGAAGAATCAAACTTTTCTTGAGATCCACAGAAAATTCAATTTATATTTTAAGCTGAAGTCTTGTAGTCATTGTTAAAAGTTATTTTTTTTCCACAGATCAACATAAGATATTTGGTTCCACAGTCACTTTTGTGTGTAAGCTGTGCACCTATCTACTGTTACCATGAAATACTTTACAAGCAATCATGACTTGGAAGGAGCATCCAAGGCCTGGAAGCTTAACAGCAAGAATTAGAAGCCAAAAGCAAGACAAAAATCAAAGGTGTAACAGCTTAGCTGTGCTGGTAGGACTCAGACACATAGCCTACAGGCAATACCCAGCACTCTCAACTCTATAAAAAACCTTGGATAGTAAAGCTGCTTCCCATGCTACAGCTGCCCAGGGAGGCCCACATCTGGGGCAGGGTCCCTGCAGCAACACCTCCACCTGTCTCCTTAGCCCTGCTACCATTGGGAACACGTGCCCCAGTACTTCTGACACAGTGAATTGTGGGATAACTTTACCCAACTCATTCCCAAGAAAAAATAAATGAATTACAAGGGGCACGTAATCACAAGAGTTTATCGGCCGGCTCTTCACCAATCATGGTAACATCAGCTCTCACCTACATAGTCTGAAATGAACGTGCACGCCTTAGCTGGAATCATCACCTAACAAAATACAGATAGGAAAAAGGTAGAGATAATTCAGTAACTCATCAGACAGTGCTAACTTTTTATTCCATCCACAGCAAACATTATTTCCATTAGTTCCAAGACTTCTCTGTAAATCTTATCTCCCCAGCTAATGAATACTCTGGAAAACCACAAGAAAGCCCAGACCCAATGCATGTCATAAAGGACCTTTTAATTTGCCATTTCACTGAATGCTTTCTATAAGTAAAGTCAACTAGACTAAACTTTCTGCTATGGCTTTGAAATAATTTTTACTTGTGATCCCTCTGACAAACATAGGTGTCTTTGTCAAAGGTATTCCAGGTATTTCTACAGAGGTGTAATTGAGTCGTATTTTTCTTAACAAGAAAAGCAGCATCTTGAAACTGATGTTATGCTTATTTAGAGTAGAGTCAAAAGAACACATTAAAATCGAGGTGAATGGTATCCAGTGGTGACAGGAGGAATTTGCCAAGTGTGATAAATTTGCCAATGTTATCAGACTTAATGGCAACATTCTGCAAAGGCTGATGACAAACAGCTTCTTCCTCAGCTCTGGTGCAGTATGCAATGCTCCCAGACTGACAGGAAAAAGAGAGGAAAGGAAATGAAAAGAACCTTAACATTGAGTTACAGTTAATTAGAAGCAGAAATTTGGGAGACAGAAGTCTTACCTTCTGAAATATCACTTGTCCCTCTTTAGATTTTGCTATGCCCCAAGGCTGAATAAAAATATTCTTTTGTTGTTTGGAGCCAAGTGATGACTCTGCTGCAGAAATATTCCTAGTTCCCTCATGCAATAGAAGATGAATGTATGTGAGTTGGTTTTTTTTTGTTGTTTTTTGTTTTTTGTCCAGCATCAGCAATGAAAGTAAAACAAGGTCTATTAAAACTGGACAAATGGAAAAAAAGAAAAAAAAAGTATATCACAGGAAATCATACTTTTATTCTGCACTTGTAAGATTGCTAGAAGGAGCTAATTGTAAAAAAGAAGGTAAAAATCTGGCAGCTTGCAAGAAGCAACCACTTCCCCCTTAGGGACTGTCACCATATTCTGATTTACCAAGGGTACATTTTCCTGAATTTCTGACCAGAAATATGACCTCTATAGCAGTTCCTCAGTTTCTTCAGTTTACTAGAATCACCAATAACCAATAGTGATTTACCATATTCATCCAGTAATTATTCGTATCTCGGCACCTGAAAATGTTTTCTACACCTGAAATTTCAGGAATTGTCTAAGAATCTATTCACATTTCCTTCTGTACCGTGTACCACTGTTTCCCATTTCACTTTCTTAAAAACAACACAGTACACAGTCTAGAATTAGATGTATTCTAGTCAAGCACTTGCTGATTTTTTTGTTTGTTTGTTTCCTTTTTTTAATTATTATTTATTTTGAAGTTTCCCAATTGCCTAAAGGACTTGCTCTCAGTTTGAAGAGATCCAGTCATTCGACCCTACTCTTGTACTCCACCCCAGAAACCAGATATTCGTCCAGACAGACGTGTAGGGAGGGATCACCCTGGATTTAGCACATGCACTGCCCATGCAGCTAGTGGAATAATAGACAAAATACCACAAGAACCAGCACTTTCTTTTAAACATCTCCAATCAGAGACTGCTTGGCCCTCCTTTTAGTGCAAAGTCCTGTTTCAACAATGGGAATAGAACCTTTGATAAGGTTTTAGTCTTCTTTCTGGGATGTATAGAATGTGTAGGGTACAATCTTTGATCAAAGGAATTATGGAGACCAGGATTTCCACTCAAGCCGAATCACACTATACTCACCCCAAATTCTAAACCGTATTGAAAGAAAAATCAACACTATCACACTCCTCAAAAGCAGCAAAGTAAGACCTTTATATAAAGGAGAGAAGCCCAGGCTATGAATCAGAAATGGTAAAGTCCTTCTCCGTACAGCCAGGAGAAAGGGTAAAGCAGGCAATAAGAAAGGGCCTTCTTGCCTGCAGGGCAAGGTTTCTCACTGACCACCACACACAGTGTTCATGGACTCTCCCAGGCACAAAGCTGGTCCATGGGCCACCTCACTGATCACAGTGCTCATGTGACAACATCCCTGACCTCTGCTTGATGAGCGCGGCAACCAACAAATCACTGACGCACATGTGACATTTTGATGGCATTTTTTCATCAGGTAAATCTCTTCAGCTTTCACGGTCTCTGTTTACATGTGACTACCGCAGCATTTCCTACCCTGCTCACCCTCAATCACTGCCATAATAAGCACAAATAGTTTCACAAAACAGAACCCAAAAATGTAGTATGAGAGGAGCCATGAAACGGAAATAGTACGGCTTCCTGACACAATTAAAATAATGAATCCCATCAGCTGAGACTACAGCTCCTATAACTTCAGCGACTCAATGAAAACACACTTCTTTGCTAACATCTGAGGTCATGCAGAATTTGAAAGGCCTTTTCCCACTTCTTGGTCACTCCAAATTCTTAAAATTGAGACCATCCAGTCCCTGCCCAGCCAATCAGATTTCGCAGGACCATTTCTTGCTATAACCTATGAACAGTTTTATCCGAGTTCTTTTCATGTCATGCATCTTCTTTGATGTTTCATGTCATTGTTCCATATAGAATTATGTGATTTTTAAATGAAATTTGAACCGCAAGCCCTGAAATTCTATATATTTGCATTTAAAATCTTTAGCTACTGTGGTTATCTATTTAAAAAGTTTCACATTAGTGTTTTTAAAGAACCTGTGAAACAAAGTATGTCCTCCTAACTGCTGTGCAAGCACAGCATTTTCAGATTTTCTCCTTGCATTATTTTAGTGAAGAAATAGATCTTGCTTTCCAGCCCTGTGCTATGTCGTCTCTGGAGGCCAGCAGAAATAGGAGCAACATGCTTAAATTGTTGGAGAGATATAATTCTGTTGAACACGTTACTTGAGCAGAAAATTTATCTCATGCTTTGAGTGTCTCTGGGAAACTGCTCCAATGCTTTGGTCTTATGTGGCTTATGTGTCAGATGTGCCTTTACTAACAAATAAGGCTGATCCAGGGCACAAAGTCAAGCTCTAGTCCAGATCATCTGAACCATTCAACCAACAGTCCTGGGCATGGCTTTGGCTTGCACAAACTTTCACACGCAAGGTCCACACGCAGTTCCCAGCTCTGGCCCATGCCATGGGGACATTTCCTGCAGGCATTTCAGATGCCAGTAGCACACCTGGGGTACGAGGAAGGCCCCAGACATAGATACAAACTGGCCATGTTACCCAGCATCAGAGAGAGAGAACGGACTGAAGTCTCTTCGAAGACAGCAGCACAGCTGCTCTTCAGAAGAGTTGGTACAACCTTTTTGTTACAGAGCATTAATAGGTGACATTGGACATTGCCCTGAGATTACTGACAGCTGAATTAGAACTCTGTTACTTATTGCACTCAATTTTCTTTCCTTAAAGTGTTAAAAAAAGACTATGCTGAAGCTGAAATCTTTTGCAGTGAAGAAGAAGCAAAAACAGGCCAAACATAATCTTCAATACTGAAGATCATATTTGTATCTCAATTTCTCTGCCAAAGGTCTAATCTGTAGAATTAATTTTTTAGCCAATTAAAACCTACTTAACAGTGCATAATACCTACTGACAAGCCTATAATAACACAGGCATAGTATCATCCTGAGTCAAATACTTACATTCAAATTTGTAAAATTTTCTTTTCAATAACGCCAAAAACGTGAGTCAAGACAGACTGCTGAATTCAGCAGCTCTGCAGAGATGGCAGTAGCTGTAGGCTGTAGGTCTTCTTCCAGAGTACACATTCTACTAAGATATAACAGACTATAACACTGCATATTTCTTAAACAACAGTGTCTTAGGAACTGGGAAAAATAGCGCTTCAGTAGTAGCAAACTATGTTACATTTGTAAAAGCACCCTGATAAATGAGCAGACATATATATATTTCATATCATCACTCCATGACATTTCTGTATGATACGTAATTGAGATTTGTTACAACAGCAAACAAGTGGAAGTAAGACTATTAACAGGTTATTTGTTAAGAAAAACCTGGAAACAAGCAACACAGTGATCTAAAAATACGTACAGGAAGAGAGTAGAAATAACTATTGATAGGTGATTACTTGCAGTGAAATCCAGTTTTACAGAATTCAAACCTGCTACCCAGAGTCATCCTGTATTTAGAGGTGCTGCAGGGACCAGAAGGAAAGGAGTTCAGCTTAATTCACTTTCTCTGTCTAAAAGACAGACAAATGTTCCTCTACAGTCACAGGAGAGACCAAGGGACCGCATATCTTCTCAACCCTTACCATAGGGTGCACTATTTTCCTCTACAGATGCTGCTCCCCCTCTCCTATTCTCTCCAATTATATTACAAACAGCTGAAATACAAACATGGCTCAGTTAAACAGATTTCCCATAATGCCTAAACTGAAAGAAAAAACAAAGCAAAAAACCTTTTTCTGATTTTTCAAAGACTCAGAGAAATTCAGTGATTTTTTTCTTCTCTAATATTTCATTTGCTCACTTCCCTCTACTCCTCAGTTTCAAATGAAATTGAAAGAGGAAGTGTTGAAACAATAGAGAACTTTCTGCACAATATTTCTGGTTGAAACAGAAGCAGTGAGCACTAGAAATTTTCTGTCCAGTTTTGCACACTAAGGAAAAGTAAACAGTTTCTCTGGCAACACAAATGTAACTAGACAAGTTATGAATATGAGTATACACTTGTAGACATCAAAGGCTGTATGATTTATAAACTGTGTATTACATTTAACATCTTCTCTGTGATTATATAAACCATATTTGTCTTCTGAATGAAAAATATAAAAAAAGGAATAAATCAAAATCAATGACTTTTTTTTTCTTTTTAAGAAAATGTATCAGTCTCTCATTCCCCTCCCAAAACATACGTGGACATCCCTTAACTCAGAAGTAAAAATCTATGAATTTTGCCTTTTTTTTTTTTTTTTAAACTTTTTGCTCAAGTCTGGCTGTTTAAATCTGTGAGTAAGAATTTAAGCACCACAGCTGCACAAGAATTGCATGGAAAAGCAAAACCTCTGAACCAGGTGAGGACATGAGCATGTGTAGATATGTAGATAATAAAGTAAAACCGGTACATCAGACTGCATGGTAAATAATGACAGAATAAAGTTTATAAAAAAGGGTAGGAGGAAGGACAGAGTACATTATTTGATATTCATGACCAAAACACAGAAAAGCATTGCTGAATGACCTGCATGAATAAACTACTCTAAGAAAAAGTCCTTGCAGTAATTTATCAAGCAGCTGAAGAATGAATAACTCCCCTGACATATTCAGGTGTTATAAATATCTATCCAGCTTCTAATGGAAAAAAAAAAAAAAAATTGCTTGTAGTTTTCCGTATTACCTGGGACACTGAGCTCCTAAAATGAGATCTAGTCATAGAGCCAAATTTGTTCCTAAATGGTTTCATGGACTTCTCTGGTTTGTTTAGGTTTTTTATGAGGGTTTCTCTTGGGGAATAAACAGTTCTTACAAAGAGAGCAATGACAGAATACCATTTTAATAAAACCAGGAAAATTCAGCCTGGATTTTTTTCTAGCAAGCAGAGATGAGAAAAATTAATTAAAAGGAAATTTGCTACAAGAACCTTCAAAAGATTGTATAATTTCTTTCTGGACATAGACAAGTAAAAAATATTATGATAACCCTTAAAAATGTATTTCCAAGCAGCTTGTAAAAACACCAAGTGAAAAAGATCTCCAAGTATTCTTCGGTTCCTCTTTCACTCTTCATTACCTTTTAGCAAGGATTTTCAAAACAAATCTATCACTAATATCCTTTTAACTAAAAATTAATGATTGTTTTTCTTTTTATCTCATAGTATAAAATAACAATTTGATCTTCCTCAAAGCACCCTTCATGTACCAAATCATAGAATCACCAAGGTTAGAAAAGGATTCCAAGATCATCTAGTCCAACCATTCACCTATCACCAATATTTCTCACTAAACCATGTCCCTCAGTACAACATCTAAATGTTTATTGAACACCTCCAGGGACAGTGACTTCACCACCTCCTTGGGCAGTACATTCCAGTGCCTGACCACTCTTTCAGAAGAAATTTTTCCTAACATCCAACATGTCCTATGCTACCTAACACTGCCTTTTAGTCTTTTTCAGACTTTTCCTCAAAACTAATGTTTTCTAAACATATTTCTACTGGTCTTCTCTGAGCTACATCCTTGAACGTCTACCTGAACCTGGAAGTCTGGGATCCAGTAATGAACAAGGTACTCTTGCTGAGGCACAGGCAGAACTGTGTAGAGCTATAAGAACCAATCTTATATATATACGATGCTCTTATCTCTCTCTCTTTTTTTCCAAGAGCACCATATTACTCTTCCATTAGCAACTTCACACCTTCAGTATTACTTGCATTACCTTCATTTTTGCAAAGGGAAAAGAAATCAAACAAGGGTTCATTTTATTTGCCCTTGCATTATATTTAACTTGAATAACATCTATTTTGGGGACCAACCATAATATAACATTGTTAATATATGCTAATAATTCTTTATTCTGGTAGGGAAAACAATTTCCAGCCTCAGTCATTGCACAGACTCCTGCCGCGCTCTCTTCTCGAGCCAAGGCAGCTTTGGTCCAGCAGTCCAGTATTTACAATACAAACCTAATTGTCTTTATTAGCCATTATATTTTTCTTAACAAATTAACATTTGAAAGACTTGGTAATTCTATTTAGAGGGTCTGTTGTGGGAGAAACAACCTCCAACAAATGACTGAATTCCTCAAGCTCAATGCAATCATAATTGCTTGATACAAGGTACAGATTGCCTTTGTGTTTTCCTAAATGGGATTAATGTTTGGGGGATTCAGTAACTCCTCATTAACAGGGAAAATGATTGAGTGCAAATGACTTCCAAATAATGACTTTGGTCAGATTATGAGTGTGCCAGAGAAACATATACCCTAAATGACTGAAATACTTCGTCCAGCTTTCCTTTCTGCAGAGACTATGGATTTGAAGGGATAATAAACTGTCAGCTAGCATAATTGTGAAGTATTTTCTTATTATCTCTGAGTAAATATCTACGTGGGCCAAGCAGAAAGGCAAAATTTGAGTACCATTTCCTGCTGCTGCAAGAACAGACTATAATATTGTGGCAGTTATCACAAAGGAGAGACCACAGATGCAGAAGGGCTCTTCTGGACTGAGCAGATGTGTTCACCATTTAGTAGCAACAGCTTGTAGTTTAATTCAGTACTTCCATGGAGATGGGAATAAAGAGAAGCATTTGGTAACACAATGACTCACACTTTCATTTTTATTTTTTTTTTTTAGTGTTTGAATCATTTTACATCTATACGTTGAAGCAAAGCTCAGAGCTCTGTGCTTTGATAAAGCCCAATATACACCCATTACAGAAATATCTGATGTAGCCAAACAAGGATTTAGCACTGTATTCCTGGTCCTTTTTTTTTTTTCTTTTTTTTTTTGCCCCAGCAGTGATTAATGATTCTGGTGGATATATGGTGCCAGGAATTTTTTTCAGCTTCAAGCAGCTGGAAAACTCTTAGCTGAAACAGTTTACATATTTGAAAAGTAACTGAAGAGGTTGTAAGTGAGGTTCCCAAAGCAAATGACCATGGCAGTTGGAGAATTGATCCAGATGCCACTCAGGGTAATGAAAATCATGGACAACAAAAGAAGCCAGTTAGACTAGTGTCACATTTGGTTATTTCCAGGTAACTTCCTCTTAAACATAACAAGCACGCTGACACCTCTCAAACTATGGTCTTACAGTACTGTAAACACAAGGAAAATTCACCTTATAACAACCTACAACTAGAAAATACATATAAAACACTTCCAAGATTAATAGTGTTGCTTTGATAACACAAAGACTTTCCCTTACCTTGAAAACATGTTGCTAAACTTTGCCTTCTTCGGTTAAGACACAACAACAAAACATGGAAGTGGAAGTGTGGTGTGGGTATATTCTCTACACGTCACACTACTTATGTGAGTGTGCTCCAAGGCCTCAACTGCACCAAGGACATGCACAGCGATACAGTTCTACCTCAGACAAATTTCAATGCTAAGTAGTGCTGTGCTGTAATTGAGTGCTTGTCTGTTATGCTCCAGTGATTTCCATCTGCAGAATGGAAATAAGTCTAGCACTTCAAAGAGCTGAAATTATTTACTCAGCATCTTCTAATGTACTATGCACATCAAAAGAGAAGACAGCTGAATGATACTGTGCAAGGGTATTGCATAAACAGCTTTAGAGTACTTATGAAAGCTCTGTGCGGTTGGACTAGATAGCGCATCTATCTGCAGTGTACTCCAGGAAATTTTAATGAGTCAAAAACTAAAAGGCATAAGCACGAAACTATAAAATAAGGCCTGAGAAGAATACTTCCTAGTTTAATAGAGACTTCCACAAAAATCTGTAAGATTATCATCATTCAAATGAGCTGGACAAGCAGGAAAGTAGAGTACTGTGTCACAAGGAGGAACTGTGTAACAAACATCAGAAAAAGAAACTCCTAGCTTCATCTCTGAAATAGACTTCAAACTGAGAATTATGTTCCTCATGTCTCACATAACAAAGAAAATTATTATGTTTTCATTCAAAAACATGAAAGATAACAAAATACAAATCTATAGTACACTGTAGGGCTCTTTTGTAAGAGAAGAAAAGGCAGAGATTCTGCAACAGTTGAGTGTTAAAGTATTTCTAATCAAATACAGTTATCACTTCTGCCTAGGTTCCCATGTTATACTCTGTAGAATGTTGTAGAAGAAAACTAAGGAAACGGGAGTATCATCAAGCAGCCTAGGAAACAGAAATTCACCACAGAAGTTAGCCCTTCATTAAATTTTAGTGAGGAAACAACTTCTTCAGATCCAGATAGTAATTACAAATCTCACATTCTGTTAACTACATTTTGAAGGAGCAGCTTTTCATTTCCAGCAACTGGGCAAATAGCAAAGATGTTTCTCTCCAAAGGGAATTGTGGCAGTGTCCCCAGCACTTGGAACAAATGTTTTCAGTGGGAGCTGTTCCTCAGAAAGATACAGCGTACATAGTCTTTTATCGGCTTAGGCAAAAGAATTAAATGAATTACAACTGTTTTGAGTTGAGAGAGATTTTGTGTAGATATTTTCATATGTAGCAGTGTAACTTCATGTCTGGTTGACACAGTTACACAGTTTCTAATACTGATCATACATAAATTCATTTAGATTAGAAAATTAGAAAGCAGATGGAAATTTTCAATGGAACTGCATTTTTTTTCTTTCCTTTGTAGATCTTTTTCCCCCTTCCGGTTAATTCCAAATGCCAGTTAACCAGTAAAATAGCACAAGTGGAAAAAAAAAAAAAAAGAAAAAAGGAAAAAGACAAATGACCATTTCAATATCACATACTATCTGTAACTATGCTGTCAACTTGTCATTAATCAACAAAATAAGCCAGCCATGCTTCTTGCTTGTGCAAAAAAGTCCCTTTTGAGTGTGCTTCCAATTACGACATTCTCTCTCCTAATCTTAATTTTTTTAAAAGAATAAAAAGAGACAGTATTTAAAAAAAAAGCCATTTTGTTTCATTGGGCATTTCACTACAATTTAACAGCTCTAAAACAGTCATGACTAACAACATAATACATATATATAGTTCTTTATTTACAACCATAAATTTAGGAATTTGTATCTTAGCCACATATAGTTTTATCTTACACAGAGTTTTGCAGAATATTTTTAATGATGTGGATGGCAATGATGATTAATGTAGAAAACACAACCTGCTCAGAGCTTTTTCTCTCTGATCTAACGGTTCCATATCCAAACTTGCGCACAGAAAATCCGCTAGGCTACACCCAAACATAACTACACAAATTCTGCAAACTTGCTCGTTTCTCCATGCCTACAAGCATCACCAAGAAAGTCACAGTGTACACCAGATATGAAGAAGTAAAGAATGAATACAATTTCCATTGCATGTTGCAGAAAACTGCATTCAAGGCAATTATCAGGGAACTTATCTGTAGCTTCAGAACAATGTTATGGTCATATGCTAGAACAAAAGTGTGGCTGAAGAGTATAATGAATGTGTCAGTCATTTGTACCCTGCTATAATGGTCCCTTGGACTACAGGGTAGGTATGTGCTTTACATCCAATTGCTGTTGCTTCAGGTGAAAAGCCTGGGTATGCCCACTGCATCTGGACTCCTTCCTCGTGGAAACAAAGGTGCACAGCAGGAAGGCTGCGTGCACTCATCAAAACCTACAAGCTGGTGAGCATGCCTGGGCTCCAAGTCCCAGACAAAGCGTAACAAATCATCATACTTTGGCAGACCACAGAAAATTTATTCCCTGTTGTCCTAAGACTGGGGAAGTAAAAAGTGCACTAAAGGTTTAACCATACCTATGCAAAGCATGAGTTTAATGGGAGCTGAAAGCTTTCAACGTCTTCCCAGAGGCAAGTATAAGATGTTGGTTTAGAATGCTCGACAGAATTTGCCCAAATATAAATAAATGTGACAGTGGAGATAATTCTGCTTACCAGTTAAGATAGGCTTGTGCCTAGGCTAGTCAGGCTGAGCCCTGATCTTTGGATCATTCAGATTGCCAGCCTTCTTGACCCACACTTTGACATCTCCTGCTTCACAATCCTTGTGGATTGTGAAGGCTAAGCTTCCTCCTAAATCCAGAAAGGATAGAAGCTCACCCAACCAGTTCACTTATTACAATCTGAAAAGCATCTTATTGGTGACCATCTCTTGCTGTGAACCAAAGTATACATGTAGCTTAGCCCGGGTTCCATCTCGCAGTATAGAATCGTAGAATCATCAAGATTGGAAAAGTTCTTCAAGATCATTCAGCCCAACCATCCACCTATCACCAATATTTCCCCACTAAGCTAAGTCTCTTACTACAGTGACTGTTTACATGGGTTGATAGTGATAGGACAAGGGGGAATGGTTTTAAACTAAGGCAGAGGAGATTTAGGTTAGATATTAGGGGGAAGTTTTTCACTCAGAGGGTTGTGACACACTGGAACAGGTTGCCCAGAGAAGTTGTGGATGCCCCATCCCTGGAAGCATTCAAGGCCAAGCTGGATGTGGCTCTGGACAGCCCTGCCTAGTGGTTGGCAACCCTGCCCATGGCAGGGGGATTGAAACTAGATGATCTTTGAGGTCCTTTTCAATCTGTCCATTCTATGATTCTACAGTTCTATGAACAGCTAAACGTTTCTTGAGCACCTCCCTGTGCAGCCTGTTCCAGCATCTGACCACTCTTTTGGAGAATAGATTTTTCCTAACGTCCAACCTGAATCTCCTATGGAGCAACTTGAGGCCATTCCCTCTAGTCCTATCACTAGTTATGCAGGAGAAGAGGCCAACTACTACCTCACCACAAACTTCTTTCAGATAGCTGAAGAGAGAAGTTCTCTTCTGAGCCTTCTCTACAGAAGAAACAATCCCAGTTCCTTCAGATGGTCCCCATAAGACTTGTGCTTCAGATTCTTCACCAGCTTTGCTGCCCTTCTCTGGACATGTTCCAGGGCCTTGCTGCCTTTCTTGCAGTGAGGGGCCCAAAACTAAGCACAGTACTCGAGGTGTGACCACACTGGAGTTCAGTACAGTGGGACAATCACCTCCCTAGCCCTAATGGCAACAGGATGGCAATGGCCTTCTTGGCTACCTAGGCTCACGTTTAGAAGAGCTTCAACCAAACCCTAAGATCCATGTCTTCCACAGCATAACCACCACTCAGCCCTGTAAGGCAAATGAGGAAGGATACTCATGCAGTCAAGCTCCAGTCATAGCAGAAACACAGCAACAGTTAACGCTGGCACCAGATAATCCCACCAGCTCAGACATCTGCACTAATACAGCCAAGCACAGAAACTCTACTGATGTATATAGAGACTCTCCAAGACTAGTTAGTGGATTTGGGGGTGAGATATAAATATATAAAGAGAACATGAAATGGGACTGAACTTAGTCAAGGACAATTCTCAGGGCTCTGTAATGGATAGGCAACAGGTTTACATCCTGTTGGCTGGAACTGATAATATGTACTGAATTACATCAACACAATTCTTCTACTCTCCTGATCATTTCTCACACTTTTGTCAAGGGATAATATTCTTTATTATTATAATAATTCACAAAATTCTGAGTATATTATCCTTTTTTAAATTGATATACAGTAGAATAAGAATTAAATCAAACTTTATATTATAGTCAACCTAGCATCACCATTCATCCTTGACGAACAGTGAGACTGTCCTGATTTTGTCAGAAATATTTTCAGAGTGAAGAGAAAGAGAACAAATACTTAAATGCTGCAAACATACAAAACACATGACACTGAGCACTGCATGTACCCAGGCTGTCTAGCTAGCAAGACAGTACTTCAGAGACAAGGCATTAAACGTCATTCAAGATCTGCATGTTTAAAATCCCTCTGAATGTATTTGGACTGTTTTCCCTCCTTGCTTACTTGATGAGCCCTCGGGCAATATAACAAGGACCAATCAAATCAAGGATTTTTGAAACCACCTCAATAGAAAAAATATTTATTTTGTTCTCTGAAATACTGGAAATGTTATTAAAATGTCAAAAACTTATCCTGAAAATAATTTTGTTGCAGAAATAGTATGTATATTGTTCAGCAGTTAATACTGAGCAGACTAACCTTATCATTCCTGTTTATTTCATTCTGAAAATAACTCCTCTTTACATTGTATGGTGATAAGCCATATTGTGTAGGAATTTGAAATATCCATATTCCTGAGGTTCAGAAGACTGAGATAATACTCAGCAGAACTTCAGGTACCAAAAATCTTTTGTAACTACCCAATCCTCCCATAATCATGAATAGTGTAAACTTACAATGTTTTAGTTTAAAGTTGTTAGCCTTTAAATCCCCCCAATTATTCAAGCTGAATAAAGAGTTAGACCAATCATTTGAAATCTGATTGCTCAGCTATACTCTGGGCAGCAAACCAAATCTGTTTAAGACTAATTTTATTTTAGGCTTGAGAATTTTTGTTCATCAAAGGTTTCTGCAATAATCATGTTAGCTTTACATTGAAACAGATGCTTCTAATTGGAGGTCTAAAGCCTTCAACTGAAGTCTTTACTTAGATGAAGCCTTTACTCAGACAAAACTCCAACTTACCCTTTTAAACACAAGTCAGTGTAATTTGTGAAAGCACTGAAGGACAACACAAGACTGAGCTAGCATTCTGCACTGGAGTTTGTCCTGTTAGTTCATCAGCTTTCTGAATAGAAGATTCAATGATCTTATTTAAAACATCTGGAAAAAAAAAGAACTTCCAGGGATGGGAATAATTTTAGACTATATATTCTGAGAGTAATAAGAAAGCATGGAAAGTCTGAAGAGTAATTTGAACTTCTGCTTTGCTTGCAACTTCAGCTGCATGGCTCATGGTTGCAGAAAAAGAAAAGAAGGAGAAGCTGAAGGAAATATGTCTAGGGACAGTTTAACAGCAAATAATAAAATGTCAATCTAAAAAGACAAGTTCTAATTACAGATCATTAGGAAATCTGCTCCAGGTTTCCTCCCTTTTCTGTAAAGATGAATCAACAAATCAACACTACAAAGTTTTCCATCTGTTTTGACTCTCCATCTTTAGGAAAGCATTAATTTATGTGGCACATCTAATAAATAATTCATCCAATAAACTGGCATTCAGTCTACCTTGATGACCGTTTTCTCTCAATTACAGTAATGAATTCCTTATTCTGATATTTTAATACTGTAGTTGAGTTGGATACAGCTGTATATTGTGTAATAAATGTTACTTTGAGCATAGCTAGAGTTGTCACGGATGCAAACAGGCACTTGTTGATACCCAATGAAAATGAAGAACAAGGATAGTGTCCAGTCCAAAAAAAAAAAATCAGGAATGGAAGAGAAAGGACTAGCTAGGCAAGTGAACTCAGAGCAAGGAACTAGAGAAGAGATGAGGAAGGTGTCTGAAAGCAGACTAAGATGAAAAAGTTGGGCAGGCTACCTTCAGACATACTGTATAAGAATGGGATGGCTACAGGATGCCTTGGTGTGAACATTTGTTTCTGTGAAAATGAATGGTCTTAGCCAGCTAAGAACAGGCAAGTAGAAGGGAGATTTAGTGTGCAAGTATAAAAATTAGACTGTGCACTAGTTAAAAAGAACACAAAAGAAGTGGTTGACTTTGAGTAAAAAAAGAAAAATCCAGGTTTCCTAGGACATTCTGGAGATCAGGGCTGAATACAGATCTGCTTCATGGAAATGCTTCTTGCAATTTACCTATCTTCCTCCAGTCTATGACAACTTGCTCCTTCCATCACTTCCTCTGTCATAGGTCCATGGACAAATTTAAACATCTCAATTCCATGTAATGTTAAACAGCAAAGTTTAGCTGTTATTTATTTGCCCATTCAATGTTAGAAAAAAAAATTACTGTCAGAGCCCTGAGTGCCTGACTGGCCCTACTAGCCTCATCTGATTATCCTTCCCATCCCTGGCCATGGGCTAGGAACCTCATTTCAGCTCAGCCCAGGGTCTTCAGTCCCTGCCACAGTGATGCTATGGGATGTCAGTCTCCAACTCTGTCTCCTGTTTTTCTGGTCTGAGTCCTGCCCATGAGGGCATCACCCAACAAGGGCTTCTAGCTCCAGATCCCTCCAAGGGCAGCCTCATTCTTTCTGCTTCTTGAAACTTTTACATAGGCACAGTCATATCCACAGATGATAATAAGCAAAGTCAAGCATTTGGAAGCAAAGAGAGTACAGATAAAGTTATCTGAATTCAGCCCCTTTCTATGAAACCACTTTATGAAATGTAACATAAAAAATCCTATGACAGAATAAAGAATTTCGTCTCCCATAAAAACGTGGTGACAAAGGCAATGCTGAACAGCAAAGTCAAATTGTGACTGTGTTCTTCCATATAGCATTCTATGCATATATGAAGTTGGAAACAGTCTGATTAGGATAAAGAATTGTATGAACAGCAGTGCTTCAAGTAAAAGTCAAAATAAATCAAAACAGCTTCCCTCTTTCAATGTTCTTTTATCACAAGCTGGATAGAATCTGTTCAGTTTCAGAAATTATGTCAGTCTATATTGTTTTCATAACTTGCATCTGCCTGGCGATGAGTCAATTCTGTTGAATCAAGGTTATGTTTGATTTGATCTCTCAGTAATGTTCTAGCTGTTTTTCAGGTCTGTACTTTAACTCCCACTCTGTACCTGACTGGTTTTATGGCATTCACCTGTCATCTATCCTTCTTAGATAAAAGAGTTCTGTAGTTATGTCTTTTTAGTGTTTCCATTTAGGTATGACAGGTCAACACCACAGTATATTGCTTCCAAAAAACCACATTAAATGTGAAACGTGTTACAAGAATAATTTCCTGATAGATCTTCAGTATCTTCAGATCTTCAGTGAATATAAGCTTAAAAAAAAAAAACCTAGTTTTTAGTTTCCAGTGAAAAAGAGCTGATTTCCTGAAATCAGTGGTATTCTGTTACAATCCTTATCTCACCGCTCTTGTTCGTTTCTAAGAAAGGCAGATAGATATTAGACATCATCTGATGTGATAATGTGTTATGTTTATAAGTCTGATATGAATCATCCTTCAAGTAAAGCTGTGGCACCAAACTTACTGTTTTCTGTACAAGATCTGGCATACAAATTAGTCTGCTGCCATAAATTTGAATTATGACACAGAAATGCCAAGCTTACCCACTTACCTGCTAGTAAAACCAAAGTACCCACCTGGATTATTTGCCTTGAAGTGATTGACATATGACAGGTTTTAACTGTGTTTTATCCTGGACCTGCTCCACCAAAAAAAAAAAACCTACTAGGCAAAAACAGCAGCTTTTGAATAGCTGTGTACTTAAGCTTTCATGTAAGCCAGTTAGAAACACTTTCTGCCTCACACAGAACTTAAGCAATACTTATAGGTGTGCGTGCAACAAGCCTTCCTCTTACATTTGAGGTCTAACTGTTGGCTAATCAACACCTCTTCTCAGGACCAAATTGGCTACGAAAGTACTGGAAAGCTATGTTAAACACTGAAACGATGTCAACATTTGAGTAAGAATATAAGATTTTGCTGCTAACAGTGGATGACTGTAAAACAGGAAGGAGTCACAAGGAGAAATAAGCTTTTTGTTTACAGTGCTGTCTGTCAAAGCACATTTTTATAAGATCATGGTTAACAAGAGAATACTAGTTATAAAATTACAGTACAGAAAATTTGCACATACACATCTCATACACAGAACTTTCGTTTGACCCCAGGCACCATGGTGATTCCAGCAGTTGCCCTGGGCCTCATGGTCTCTGTGCTAGCCAAGATCTGACAAACAGACACAATTATACGCCAACTGCTTTGAAATTTGGATCCTAAGACAATTACCCTACTTGCTGGCTAGTCCAGCTCAGTATTTGCTAGACATCACACACCAGTACATGTATTCTTACTCGCTGTGATTGCTGGCACACAGGCCACAATGTTTTGATGCCTGACTCTAGTTGCTGGCCTCTGTGCATACTAGTCCTCTGTGTACACACATCTCCATACACAAGAGTAGACAGACCATCATATACAAATCTACACATAGAAGGTGACTGAAGTCTCCTCAGCCAGAGAAACAATTAGAAATGGAGATGAATACCTTTATTTCTCCTTTTTCCTACCTTTACTTCCTTCTGCATGCATCCCATTCTAAGCCTCATGCTTAATGTGTCCCATACCCCAGGCAGTGACTCTCTCAGACCAAAGGGGAGCAGCACGCACCAGTACTGGATATCACCCTCCACATGTAGGGCCAGTGGCATTGCTGGGACAGCCCTGACAGATGCCACATTCTTTTTTCTGACTGGGACATGAGGCTCCCCCACCTGCCATCATACTCCTTTGTATTTGTGGAGATGAGCTTTTTTCCACAAAACCTAGAAAAACTTCAGTGTCAGACTTCAATCTGAACAATCAGTTTTGTGGTTGAGACAAGGGGGACTATGTTAATTACACTGAGAAATGGCAGACACACAGAGGAAGGCCTCTAGTGAGATCATGTCAGGTCCCTGAAGTCAGCCTTTACAAAGCAGCCGGAATATTGCAAGCAAAAGGAGCCACCAGTTCAGACTGAGTCTTGAAAGGGGCTCTGTCATTGTGAACTTAACAATAAAAGCACCACAAGAGACCTGAGGCAAGTATCTCCAAGGTCAGATTCATAGGCCTTTGTGGGACAAGGAGTCCCACAAATTAGAGCAAAAAATCAGACAGCAAGATGACACGATGTTTGTAATACAGGAGGCTCAGTGGTTTATATCTCTTTGCTTGAGTTTGCATTATCATTCAAGTGTGCAAAACCTGAGCAAACACAAAGGCATCAGAATTGCTAGGTCAGGGCAATTACTCCTGTAATAAAGAGCAACACTGTGGCAGGAGGTTATGGAGCTACCTTTTGCACCGAGAGCTGAAGGGACTTGCGTTAGTTGTGATAGAGATCTGTAGGTCAGCATAGGAAAGACCTACAGATCCAGATTAAAACACTGTGCACCACAGGAACATTCTTGCCATGTCTAAATCTGAATAGCTTGACCACAGCAGCCACTGCAGCCAGTTCCCAGAAGATCCCTCTGATGCCCTAGGTCATGAGGATGGTAATAACTCCTGGCTCCTCTGCATTGAGCACCACATGAATCAGATATTACATGCCTCCAGCCTCCCACTCCATTCCCTTAATATGGAGGCAAAAGCAGCAAAGGCTTTTGTTGCTTTCTCCCAGGCCATTTGTAAATATAGAAGAAGGTCATAAGTGTTGGGGCCCTACAGCTGTGCTACACCTCCTTCCTGTGGTGCCCCCCAGAGGTATCGCAGACAGCTGTACTGGGCCACACCATTCTGGGTAACAGAGGTCTTGTGGGTATTTGGAACTCTCCTACCCAGCAATGTTATGAATGTTATGTTACCTGGAAATAACTTCATATTTTCTGAAGGAAGGTGAAGAAAATAATACTGTTTGGAGGATCTAATCCCACTTGCTGGGAACCACTTGTATGTCTCTGCCTTTTCTGTACAGTGATGCTTAGTTAGTTTGGCTGCAATAACAAAATCAAACACGTGAGGCTGCATCTAACACACATTCTGTACACACATCTCCCCCCATACCTACTGTCTGTTCCTGCTTCCAGCTGCTTAGGCAGCACACAACAACCATGGTGCCCTCCCAACCTCTGCTCCCTACAGCAAGCAGGTACGGCCTGTGGAGCTGGTGCATGCCCTGGTCCTGCTGCAAAGCTGGGAGCTGGCCAAGGCACATGCCCAGGACTAGCTGAGTCAGTGGGAGAGACTCCTAGGCTTCAAAGTGTTGCTGAGCAACGCATTACACGTTGTGACCTTCACAACAGTCCTTGGCCCTTTTACAATACAAAGGTAGCATACTGCAGCATTTGCCTTTCACCCAACTGTCACAGAAAAAGCAAGAGGAAAAAGCTTACTGTCACTTTGGACAGTAAGATGTACTATAAGGAAAATTAATAGGTCTTCCATATCCTCTATTTCTGAATCAGCTTTGCCTTTTAGGGAGAAGCTAACAATGGCTGAAGAAAAAAAAGTAAAGACAAAGAATGGATAAAACCAGACATTTTTTTCATCCCTAAACACAACTCCAATCAATTTCTTAGAGAGAAAATTCCACTGTCATTAGCACTAGAAAAAAAAAAATGCTTTCATCTGTTTTCACTGTAGCCTCATGTTCTGTCATTCTGTTACTTCTCACGTAAATTATTGTTAAAATACTGCTGCCATTGTGCATTCACCTCTCTGTCTGCTCTGGGAGACATCACCTTGGGGCCATCAGAGCATCTCTTCTGTTGAGTGTTTTACTCTCCAGCCTGCAAAAGGATTTCCCATTATCACAAGGTAAGCTTGTGTTATCCTTAGAGCATTTCTGCCACAAGGTAGTGTTAGACTGGCAGCACCCAGAACTGCAGTCATGGTCCTGTTAAATGCTGAATAAAAGATGCTCTGTGCTATAGAGTTTTGCCCAGTGAAGGACAAAGAACTGCACCATTCTGTAGCCACTGCACAACACTAAGTCAGCAAAAGTCTCTCCTCCTCACTCCCCAGCTCCACCCTTGTCTTTGTATTCCCCTTTTCATCTACAAGGTGTAAAAAGGTTAGTAGGACAAAAAAAAAAACGTAGGACATTTTTTCAATGGTCAAGTGTTCTAGGAGCATTTCCTTAGAGCACCTGATGGTATTTTTAAAAGATGACTCACAGTATATCTTGTTGGGTTTTCCTTTAAATTTTAGGAAAATGGATCCTGCATTGCATGGATTGTCTGACAGAAAGATTCCCACAGTTATTTTTTTTATATTCTAGCTAAATACTCCCGGCTAGCTGCTCTAGCTGATAAAATACTGAGTTCAAAGGAACAGAGACATGATTCGCTATAGCTGCTCTTACTCTGCCTCCTCACCCATCTCATATCACTTCTTCAAAGAAAAGTCACCTCCTCCTGGCACTCGCACTTGGCGCGTTGTTTGCACCTAGGTAAGTGGGTATTAACCTGACCTGTCAGCACAGCAGAACTTTGCACTCACATTTTCGCTGAGCAGAACACTGAAAGTTAGAGCAAAGCCCTGTGAAATTGAGCTGACAGTTCCTGTAAAATCTCGTATAAAATCCTGTATGCCATTCAAAATGCATAGTAGTATTTCCTGAGCTTTGGAATTCCATTAGAGTCATATTTAAAAGATTTTAGTATTACTTCGGTTATTTTCTTTTTCACAGTTTTTCTGTTACTGTACCCATTTTGAAAAGGCTATTTCTAAATGCAGAGGGTGGCACTGAACTCCATTTGGTTAAGGAATTTCCAGTACAGCCTTGGCAATTGTTTCCTGTAGCTAACAAAACAAGGCCAAGCATACCTTTTGGGGAGAGACTTCCTCACCAAAAAAATGCAAAGGCTGGTTTGTTTGTATCCAGTCATGCAGAATGCTGCGTCCCTGCAGAACATTGCACTAACTGCAATTATACTTCACCTGCAGCCTTGGGGAAAACATGCAGAAATCATCCCTCCAGATGGTACAGTGAGAAGCTGGAAGGAAGAGACGCTCCAAAGTTCCCTGACTGTACAGAAGCAGCCAGTGCCACTCTCCAAGAGTTTCACAAAGAGGCTTTGTCTCAGCCGATGAGAGATCCCTTTGAAGCTTGGGAATCCTGACTGGCAGCATTTCATATCTAGCCATCTTTATGGTTGAAGCAATGAAGATCAGGAAAGAAGAAAAAGACGGGAAAGGAGAGAGCAGCTTGTCACAGATGGGAAAGGGGAGGAAAGAGAAGAAAGAGGATCAGTGCAGAACAGAACTGGCTGAGAGCATATGACTTCAATGTACATTTTTCATTACCACATCCCTCCAATTTTTGGTTTAAGACCCTCAAAAATTGAAATGTCCAGTCTATTGTTGAATTTTAGTAAGAAGAAGGGAAAGAGTATGTCCTTGCAGCCAGGAGCTAATTCACTGTAAAAAAACATGAAAATCTTCAGTGTAAAAACGCACCATAAGACAAAATAAGCCTAACACTATTAAGAGCACACAATTTGGTTTTTAGGAGTGCATGCATTGGTGGTTTCTCTATCAGATCACAGGGAATTTTATAAACAAATTCCTATTACTTGCAAACAAATTGGCATTTTTTGCATCTAAGTATTTCTAGGTTTAAAAAACTCGAATTCATTTCCTACTTCTGTACTGTGCTATGGTTACAAAATATTTTTACCCCTCCAAGTCTTGCTTTCTCCAGCCACAAACTGCACAACTTCCTTGTTGAAAGCTGCAACAATGCTGTAGCTGATTGTCCTACAGCAGTAAGCATTTTAAGAGTGCAAAACATATTCAAAGTTCCAAAAATCTGCTCCCTCAAGACAGCTTCCTACACCACTGTCAACATCCTATTTCTTTACTGTATAAAACACAAATGTCATTCACCTCTACAACCAACTCTTCTTTTTTTCTTTTCATAGTTCTACTTTATTCAATTAAAGGCCATTTACTGGAGCTGCAGCAGCAAAAAACAGCTCACAAAATAATTTTTCACTTTCAGATCCTTGAATAAAAAAAAAAAAAAATATCAACACTTAATTTCATTTGTGATATTCTATTACTGATTCTGTTACTTTCTGCTCCACCATTTAAAATGCATAACTCTGATCTTATGAGCCAAGAATCCTAAAATCAGATATTTCAGAGGGAATAAGAGTACTAAGAGTACGAGTTTTCTCATTGGGTATAAAAGGGCACTAGAAATTACTCCCCATATCTAAAAATAAAAAAGTGACCGGGATTCAGTGAGGCCAAAGCAAAAACAGGAGAGAAAGGGATAAACCTCAAGCATTTGCAATTCTGTCACAAGTTTTGGAACTTTAAATCTTATTTTTCTTAAAAATATCAAACTTTCACTTTCTTCTGAATATGCTTCCCAATGTTTTCAACACTCTTCTCATAAATTCACAGGATTTCAAGCTTTTGTTCATCACTTAACTGCAACAGAATTATGAAATGTGCACTGGAGAGACCCTTCAGTCTTGATTCCTAATGTATACTCAACTCCAGATAACAGCCACCATGAAAGAAACAGGTCTGAGGGAAGGTACACTAAAGAAAGTTGGCCCTTCCTTGAGGAGTGCTTTCATCTTTGCTCTAATATATGAACAGCTAAGGGAAAAAGAAAAAAAAAAATCAGCATTTTCTTCTTCCCCATACAGTTCAAGACAGGAAAGTGAAAAAAAATTCTCTGATGACTGATTTAAAGGGTGAGAAGTGAGGAATTTTTATTTTGAACAACTGAGTAGATAGCAATGAATATCAGGGATTTTCTTTAAGGTCCACAAGTGGTCCTCAAAGGGGTAGGAGTAGCCAGGCAAGTCTCTGCTGTGACTGGGACATAGGAGACTGAATTACCAAACTCCTTTAGCCTCTAAATGAAATATTTAAAGCCTCTGAATATAATTTATTTGCAGTTTGCCTGTAACTCTTGTGCTCACTGATTTCAATTAATCTGCACTGGCGGAGTACATCAGCCAGGCAGAGTGCTGCTGCATTACAGTGCCCTGACTCCATTAAAACACTGCGCTGCAGCTAACTGGGGCAACCTTATGTTTATCAAATCCTCAGCCGGCCCTGATGACTCAGGAGAGAACCAGCCCTGGAAGAAGGGAAGTAGAAGCAGGCTGCCTTCCACTGCACACCTGGGGGCCTGTATTTGGGAAAAAAGATATAGTGAGCCCTCATGCCAGGGAACACATTGTCACCCTCCTGTGGTCTCCTCCTGGGACACCGGTCCCTGGGGGCACAGCTTCTCTTTGCTCTCAACGAAGCAGTCACAGAGCTCAGAGCAGAGCCATTCTGTGATTGCACTTCAGTTGCGCTCTCACAAATGCTTTATAATGGTTGTTGAAACAAAGGCAAATATTGACATGCCTTCAGTGGTTTTCTCTATCTTCATTTCTGTTCCCTTTGTCACATAGGTGGAACGCATAGGATGGAAGTATTGACTGGACTCCCTTGGCCTAAAAGAAATAATACAATATTTCAAGTCTACGCATATGATTTATTTGGCACTTGCCTACAGCTCCTGTGCTCTCTGATTGCACTTCCTCCACCCATCGTGGGCACAGAGTTCTGAGTGATGGCCACCCAACTGTGCTCACACCCTCCATTAGGCTGCCTGGCACCCGGTCAGATAAAGTGGTGAAAGTCAAAAGTCAGCCGCTATTAAACAGGGATCACCAGGGTTCAAGCACTCCTGCTACCTCCACCATGATTCACTTGGTGGAGTGAAAATGGCTGAATCTCACCCATTAGCACCAAGCCAAATATTTGCCATCGCTGCAGGCAGGTCCCACCTCACGTCCCAGTGGCGCCAGCTGGGCTCCTCACTGTTAGCTGACAAGATATCATAAAAGCTCAGCAGCAGCAGTTGCCTCACATGCAAACAGGTACTTATTAACATCTCCTTATTGGGTCTGACACTGTGTAACATGTCCTGAGTTCTTTCTGAATTAAGCACATACAGGTACTGAGAACTTTAACTGTAATGATGGTACTAATGGCCAGGAACACTCAGCACTTACCACCAGCTGTCTGTCCCCTCCCAGGAAGCTTCTCTAGGCACACAGGTGAGTCCCTCACCCCTCCACTTCCTCTGGAACTGTACTTCTGTTTCTCCTGAGCACTCCAAGCCTGTGCCATCATTAGTTTTGCTTTTCATTTCTAACTCTTTGAAATGAGTGTTTTCTTTCTTATATGGGGTTTCAGAGCTTCCATACCAGGCTCAGTCTCTCAGTGGTCAGGCAGGAACTGCACTAAAAAACAGCTGCTAGCCTTCTGCTGAAATTCTGGGAGCCAATCAAGTACCCCAGCAATTTTCAGAGAAATACTCCAACATTTTTCTTTAGGACTTAAAAAATTCATAAAATAGATTTTTTTTTTTCTCCCCTATCCTACATCAAAATACAACCTAGCTCTTATACAGTAAATCATAGCTATGGAAGAGCAGAATTACTAATGCAGTTTTGAAATAGGAAGCTCAGCAAAAAAAAGTCAGTTGACATACCTAGATCATTGAGTAGGGGTAACATGTGCATAGTAGATCTGGGTTTTACTGCTACATGTCCACTGCACATGTGTGGTACAACAGAGCTGCAACATGGTCTCAGTGCTGAAGGGCTCCTTCAGGCTCTTCCACAGAATAAATAAATACAATTTCCCACTAAAACTCCAGGCATTTCCTTCTATTAAGCCGTTCATTGGTTAACACAGCAATGCCAAGAGATCAGTTTTAAAGTATTTGCCACTCAGAGCAAGAACTAGACGCAAAAAGAGGACATCCATATTGTTAGAGGTGAATAATGCGTGCATCTTGCTCTTTCTTGGTACCAACTGCTTGCCTGAGTGCATAGATATGAGTTATGTCCCCTAGCAGATGTCACCCAAGTTAAAAAATTTTGTTCCCTACTGTAAGCTCACATTATTTCCAGCACATTGGATAGAATCTGTGTTGAAAAAGATTTGCATCTGATTGAAAAAAAAAAAAGCAGCTTTTCTTCTGTGAACTGAGCATGAGCTGACTTCTCCAGTCCTCCCTCTCTTTCTTTCAGGCACCTAATTATCTTGGGAAAAAATGACTTGTTTATCAAGTTAAACAAAACAACTACTCCCCAGAACAGACCAATAAAACAGGATTTATAGGAAGAGTTACAGTTTTATTGGCCATTGGCTTAAGCTTTTTGTCCTATTTTAGGAGAGCATCATTTTAATTAGGTTTTATCCCCCTGCTGAAAAGGTTATTTAACTATATTGTCATAAATGAGGAATTTCATTGTTTAATACAGCTGTTAAAAAGGAGGTTTATAGATCTCATGACCACAAGGGTTCATTCAGGTCTCAAATAATTAATAGAAGTGGATCTATAGCAACAGTGCACAACATGCTTTTGTTTGACCTCTTTGCTCTACATTTTCTACCACTCTAGGACAGTTCTATGTAATCGCACCAAAATCTGACCTCCGTTGCCCTCTGCTGGCTACATCTTTTACTAAGCATAACACAGCACACAATCTCGGATATTTACTGGGAAAGTTACAGAGCACTCTGGTCAGGCTGCTGGAGATAGGAGCTCTTGGGAACTACCAGCAGCAAAGCTAGAATTCAGATCTGCTGATCACTGCATCCATGTTAATGAGCTTAGCGCACAGTCACATCGTTACTTAGGCCAGAGAAATTATCTTGTGAACAGAGTAAGTATGTTTTTGTTGTTTTAGAAATGTTTAAAAAAATATTCATTCAAACAAACAAAGAAGTGGATAGCATGCTTTACCAGTCTTGAATGTACTTTGTAATGTCTAATTTTAAACCAAATGCTGTGATATCCAACTTCAGATACTGATACGTATTTGTCTCATACCAGAAGTGAATTGTATTTGCTAGGAATACAGCAATTTATGAGAGATGTGGTTGTGGGCAGAGTCCAACCTCTTGCAGCTCAATTTCCTTAAAGCTAGGGCATGTGGCAGTTACCTGATTGGCATAGACAGGTGAAGTAAAATGCATCTCTCCGCCATAGCAGTGAAGAGCATTCTTTATGGGTTAAGTACACTGGAGGAATAGGGACATTTGCCATGTCATCGCCTTTGCCACGTCTTTCTTGTTGTGTCTCCTTTCACAAGTGGCTTATTCACTAAATACTAAAAAAAGCTCTCCCTTCATGCATGCTCCATGTGCTTGGCAGGTGCTGATCACACATGCTATAGGAAGCTGGCTTTGGAAGTGATGAAAATCCTCTTTCTCACAGAGATAATGTAGCTCATGATTCCTTTATTTTTCAGCTATACCCACTTCCTTAAAAACTGTTCTGATCTGTTTTCACCAAATACAAATGGCAGAGCACCATTTAGCACAACACCTTGTATGCTTTCTGTCACCACAGAGTATATTTCACGAATTGAAGCCTACAGATTCTTTATGTAGCAAAAGAATATTTTAAATGAGGAGAACAGAACATTTTAGATATCTTGAGTTCAGCAATTAGACCAAAATAAATTCACAGTTTAGTGGACACAGCAAATTATTGAGTGGAACTGTGTTTAAGGAAGAAACAATTTCCCTAAGTAAGACATTGGGATAATATAAGGACAAGGCAGAAAAGAAATGTTAAATGAATCACAGTCTTTAAATGGAGAAGTGGCCGTTTCTCTTTTCTTCTGCCTGAGTTCCCCTTCAAAATTAGCAGCAATGATGTCTCTGTGGTTTTCTTTCTAAGTGTTTTAGATACATAGAACTGTATCCATTTTCCCCACAGTTCTTCAGTAGACTTTACCACCACTGCCTATAATTTTCAAACTACTTCTGGAAACTCTCAAGACTCTGCTGGGTATGCTAGGTAAGCAAGGTTTTTCACATGACTTCTCAGGGTTCCTCGAACAAAAGAAAGTAAGGAAATTCCCCTTTGTGTAGCTGTCATTGAGTCATTTAATATAGAAGACCGCATTTCCTTTAAAGGAAGGAGAAAAGGGGGAGTCACTTACTCATCATCCAGTGTTAGAACATTCTCAACCCATTTGTGGATAGTATGCTAAAAGAAGAAAGCTAGGATTTTCAGTGAGGCAGAAGAAGAGGCCCCTTCTCACTGACAGAGAAGCTGCCCTGACTGCAAGGATCCCCCTGGCTGCTCCAAATGCAGCTCATTTGTAGTCAATGCAATCTGCGATCAAAGCCCAAAAGTTACAGCCTTACTTAATTGATCTACTTCCTGCTGCTCTAATTCGGCTGCATACATCTTGAAGTAGAAAAGAGATCCACTACTTCCTGGGAGCTGCACACCCCTAGCAAATGTAAAGTGTTCTTTCCTTTAGATCAACAGCCTCCTTGGGTCTGTCTGAGTGGGTTGAGTCAGATATGAACAGTACCGCATGGGTAGAGGAAGTCTCCTGAAACAGAGGTAACACTGACAGTGGATACAGTCAAATTCCTCAGTACCACAACAATTTCTCACCTGTGACTCATGCTGGCCATTTCGCCAGGACTGTGTGTCTACTTTATTCAGCCCCAGATGGGAACACTTCCTCCCACACATCTCCTGAGATTGAAAATAAACATACAGTGTGACCTAATGCTTCACACCCAACACAGATCAACCTAAAGAAATGATAACAGTAAAACAACATGCTTCTGCAGGTTATTGTGAAAGGTTTATGAGACAGCTAAGTGCAATTGTTTTCATGTAACCAGGTTCTGGGTACTGACGGGAGCTAAATACCAAAACAAAGTAAAATGCATTTTGGATTTTAAAAATTTTTTAAAAAATTACTTGAAGAGTTGAAAGTAAAGTGGGAGTGTCACACGCAGGAGATAAGACAGATACAAAAAGAGCCTTTCCTCTCATTAGAACCAAATGCTAAAGTGACTCCTCTATTCAAGAAAATCCACAGAAACTAGAAATGTCATTCATGAATAATCATCTCTTTCTGGGTTCCTACTCATTTTTACCAAACCATCTGTAAAACAGGCTCCATCTTCATCGAAGCAAAGGCAAAAGAAAATTTACTTTTGACAAGCTGACAAACTGTCAGGAGGGGTCCTCAGCAGGATCCCTGGAAAACTGATTAAAAAGAAGACAGCCTTCTTTTCAAGATGTTATGAAATCAGGTTTTCTAATGATATCCTATGGCTTTTTTTTGTATTCCCCATTAGTCTGGAAAGGAAAATGTTCAAAGGATCCTGCTGTGAAAACACTTTCTATAGAATAAAGAAAATTTCCACTTCCATCTTGAAAGCAACATGGACACTGGCCTGCTACACATTAAAACAACAGACAACAAATGAAGTTACCCTGCAAGTTCTGGGAAAGGGAAATGTGAACTCATACTCGTTTCTCCCCTTTCCGTTTTGATGTCATACATACATTCCTCTAAAAAAATGCAGAAACAAAATTTAGCAGAGGATAATGAGCCTGAGGAAAAGTTTCAGAACATCCTGGCTTCCCTTTTAACAAACACCAAATCAACAACACATCGTTAGCTCATGAGAGACCCCATCCAAAAATCAGTGAAATCAGTGGGAAAACTCCCAGTTGGCTAGAGAAGATTCTTTGAAATCAACTAAAGCACAATTAAACATCTGCAATTCTTTTTTTCTTTTTTAATGAAAAATAGCTTACTAACAACGGTGAAATTCTCATGAGGCCATTTGTTTTCATTTACCTACTTTTCTCTCCTTGGTGAAGCAAACTGAACATAAATAACATGTTTTTCATCTCATTAATTCCCAAAACTTTTAAACTTCCTTTCTATCTTTTTCAATGAAAAAAAAAAAAAAAAAAGAAATGAGAGGCAGCATAAAGGGGCAGCAGAAAGGGCAAAAGGCTCAAGAAGGCATCGCAATGGTCACACAAGGGAACAGGCCCATCTGGAATACTGTAGGGATGAATTAACACAGAGGTCAGCAGCTTGGACAGTTCTTTCACTTTCTTGGTTGTCCCAACAAATAACTTCTTTTTCCTTTGTCTTTTTTGATGTTTCTTTAATCAGTGTGTGCAACACAAAAATGGTACTGCATGGAATCTAAGAAAAATTTTCAGAGAGTCTTAAAATATGCTGGCAGAACTGATAAATTTCAAACAAATGCTGAACAGAAACAGAAAACAATCTGTTTCTTGGACAGCTCAGGGTATATGGTCTGCGTGATGATCTGCAGAGTTCTTTTTCATGATTCTTCCCTCATCTGTCCATTCAGTTTCCTGAAGAACATTAAAATACAGCAAATCTCCATGTTCAACCATAACACCTGGAAGATCACCTTGATAAGCTTTCACATAAAAATAAGGAAGGAACCAACAAAAGGCATTTTAATTTTTCCTTTTCTTTTTCACTATCTATTTTAACTGAAATAAATTTTCCCCATTTTCCCCATTTCAAGTCTGTATTGTCCGTGACATTTTGAAGTCATCTCCTTGTAATTAACTCACAAAATTTACATCCTATTTTCTCTCATTCTGCTACCCAGGAGCATCTGGGTAAGTGCTGGACTGCTGATCAGAACCAACCCACCACAATTCTGTCCTGTTGCTACTATCATTTAGGTTGCACTGATGTCTCAAATCTTCAGCTAAACTACGAGTGCATATACAAAAGATATTTCAATCATACAGGCCCCTTCTCAGTCTCTGCCAGACTTAATGGTAAGAACGATATATTAATAAATGCATTAGTAACATCATCTTTTCCTTTCTTCTTTTGATTCTTACAGAGTTGCACATATTTCCCATTATCCTACTATTCTGTCAATAACAGCCTTCAGCCTTATGTTTAGCATTAAGGAAGTCTCGAGTAACAGTCCATCTGCTTTTTTTTCTTCAAATGTGTTTTAATTAGCAAAATCTTTGAGCCTTAAGAAGAGATTTACTGCATGTCAGCACACAAATTGATGTTACTTAGGTCCATAACACTTTCTCTTTTTTTTTTTCATGGCCACTATTTTCTGCATTCAAGTATCTTTTTTGTTTTTCTAACTACTGCTGCACACATTTTCTTGGCTCTCTGCTGTCACGCCTCTGTAACAGAGCTCTTGAACAGAGATGAGTGTTGGGAAACTGTTGGTCTGCAGTGTTATAACCAAGGAAAACAGGTTAAGCAGAACATGCAGATTCTATGCTACTTTACCACATTCAAGATGTTACTCTTTTCAATTTGCAGTGTTCTTAAGTTCACTTAGCAGAGTAAGTCTCACTGTAAGAACTAAGAGCTTGAGTTAGAGTCTCATACTTCAAGGCTAGTAAAGCAAGTAAGAAACATCTACCTGGTTATTCATGTTGGAAGGTCAAAAGTGACCATACTTAACGTCACGCATATCACCCACTGCTATGGCCTGCATAAATTAGTCTATTTCAACAGCACTAGCTCCTAGCATTACATAGGCACAAAACGTACACAGAGGTTCAAATAACAATCAGACACTGAAAAAATCTTTGATTTGTGTTTTTTTTACCCGGTATTGTCATACACCATACACCACTTACACATTTGCATACATATCTTGTCTTTTGCTAACAAATCATCAGGACAGTTACCCAACTAACTGCTGTCCATTACATCCTTTATCTCTTGTATCTGTCACTCTTTCATTTCTTCCCCTCCTTAGCACTCTCTCTAACAATCCTTAATTTAATTTGGGGAGAAATAACACTCTATCCAAACTAACACAGAGCTACCAGCTAGCATGAGCTTTCTGTTATCTCTTAAAGTAAGCACCGGAGCTTAGGACACAGATCTTGAGCTCAAATGAATCAATGGATCTTATACTGGTTAACTACAATTCTCTGCAGTTATTCAACATTGTAGCATTACGTGTCCTGAATAACGCCACTTGAAAAAGACGTAAAATCCATTATACTTTCCATTTATACAGAAATATGTAGAAAAATATGCTTGTTTTCAATATGCAGGAACTCTGTGAACTCTGTTTTTCCTCTAAATACATTCAGAGGTCCATAACTACATCTGAAAATATTTTCTGGAATCCCCTCATGTTTCCTACTGTACAATTAACAAATGTACAGTTAGAAGAGTGGTGGGGTTAGGACAGTATTTTACAGGTTTATAGTTAGAAAGATTATTGTAGTGGAAAGTGACAATAAAAATGAAATGCTCACCAATATCCCAGGCTCACTGTAGAAAACTCCAAAAGGAAGGAACCCCAGAAAAAGATCCTTCCTAGTAGCAGTCAGCCCTTAAGTGGGTCTAGGAGAGGTGCAGCCAGGCTCCACCCCTTCCAGTCACACAGCTGAATTGCCTTCACCTGTGCTCCCATGGCTGGCTCAGTCCTCGCCTCCGGTGATTAATCAGTGGTTCAGGCCGTGACTCAACAATTCCCATACACCTACAAAAATCCTATATGCTAGCATAACTTTCTAGTATGAGGTCAGATAGTTTCAATTACTTGCTTTAAGAAGATGCCTTTTCAATTGTAACCTCTTACTTAAAGGGCAGCTGCTTGAGTCATATTACTCATCAAAAGCCAGGCTTCACAATTATTGAAACTTCCTATATGTGTAAGTCTCAAAAGGAAAAGAAGAACAGACTGCATATACAAAACAGCATTTCATAGAAAGAATTACTTCTGACACACAGGCTATCACTGAAAGGATGGAAGTCTTGTGAGGAATATGTTTGTACTGGATTGTTTTATTTGGTTGTTTCATTGACCACTGTGGCCAAAGCTGCACAAGATCTACTGTTATGTATTGCCAACATTCCCAGCAAAGGTAAGTATTAATAGATGCTGTTTCACCATAGCCAAAGGCAACACCTAAAGCCTGTAGAAAGGCTCTAAAGGACAAGAATTTGGATGAGGTTATTGTTTTCTGTTGTTCAGCCGAGAATTTAAGGAAAATGTAAGCAGGAAGCCTTCCAGATGGCTGTGTACAAAACAAGATTTTTGTGGTGTTTTTTTGGCTTGTTTTTTGCTTTTTTGTTTTAAGTAAGCAATCATTTTCAAAAGCAACAGTTATTTGGAGATTGGACTATTGCTGTGGTACATGATATAAACCAAATCTGTGAGGCAGGCATGGATTTATATTATTTAACGCATGTCAAATCATGAATTTAAATACCTTCTATAAAACTGAGCTGAGTTCCTCTTCAAAGCTTGCTGGTGAGGTGGTAATAAAGGAAGTAAAACTCTCTTCCCTATCTATAGCATAACCAAGGGAGTCCATGAATAAAGGCGGTCTTGTTTACTGAAATGTATAATCACCATAGACCCACCATAGACTTCACGTTACTTGAAGAACCCGAAAAGCAGAGTTCCTCATGGCCTATTTCCAGAATTCTCTTTCCCATCCTGCCATAATTCAAGGTGTTTTCAGTTACACCAAAATGTGTCCCACAGGAGCAGGTAGGCCTCTTCCTAGGCAGGTACCTTAAAGCAGCTCTCCCTTATGAACAAGCATGTTAAGCAGCTACAATACGAGGGGACCAAGTGTGGAAACAAAGTAGGAGAACTGCCAATAATTGATTGCCTTTAACACAGCAATTCAAACTTTAAACACCTTAATTAAAAATTTAAATTTTCCTTCCTTTTCCGAAATATGAAATTTTTAAAAAGGATATCAAAATTTTACTTTGTATCACAATACTACAAAAGTTCTGAAAAGGAAGTCATGTCTAGACATTTTTAGACGTATCTACGCTTCATTAATCTGTGAAAAAAGATTTAGGTCTCGTTGTGGTAAAAGTAGTTTGGTTGATACAGGTAGTGGTCTGTCCTGCTTCTCTTGCACATCCTGTTCTACAAACTGAAGACGAATGAAGCAAAAACTGTTATAAAAAGTTTCAAACAACTTATTTTTTTGTGGTAGGAAGTATACTGCTAGCTGAGGAGAGGCACAGCAAGCTGCACATCAGAATTCCAGATTAAGGTAACTATTTTTTCAGACATTTCTTGCTTTTTTTTTTTTTGCTAATTAATCTCCACCTCATCAATGTATTGTCTTCTTATATTGTTCATCACCTCCATTGTTTTCTAGAAGCTCATCTCTTTATACTGCTCATATTTAAAGAAGTGTTTCTAGCACAACCTACAACAGTTCAGAATGAAGCATTCACATGATGAGTAACAAAGCAATTAAAAACTTTACATGAAAAACTTCTATTACTGTTCTTTTGTTTATGTTAATTACAGTAAGAGCAGGAATAATGAAAACACTGCTGATGATTTTTTTCATCTTTCCAGTAGTCACCTCTTTGCCCGTCCTGCAACTGGACTACATGAAAATGTTCTATGAAAGCTGAAGTGGACTTTACATCTCTTGTCAGAGAAAGCTCTGATGGACATAGCACTATAAGTAATAAATACCCACAACTAGAACTGATAGAGTGTATCATTTTAACACACTATACTACATTTCCCAAGAGCACAAACACAACAAAACTGCTGTGATATCAAACACAGAAATGAGGCTTCCCAAAGTCATGTATAAAAATGATAGTTCAAAAGCAAAGGGCAATGCAGCTCCTGAGACTCACTATGAGTATGACCAATGGATGTTATGACAATCACAGAAAGTATAGCTCAGTCAAACCCAGGGGAAATTATTCAAGTCAATATTATACAACAATATATATCCAGAGATATCAATAGGAATGACTGTGGATTACTGATCAGTAGTCAAATTGAAAGACAAAAAATGACAGATTTAACAAATTATTGGAAAGGAAAATACTTAAGTCAAAGACAAAGACTGAGAAATGTTTTCCCGATGTCAGGCAGTATACATGTGAAGTAAATGTGATAAAATGTATTGAAACAAATCCTGAAAGGAATAGGATAGGAGTTGAAAGCAAGCCACGTGATTTTTTAAATTCATTTTTTAATAGAAGTTGATCATAAGTGACCTACTTTAAAGATCATAAGTAGCTTACCTTAAAGATCTTTATCTTTAAGGTAAAAAAAAAAAACAAAAAAGATATAAAAGCTTTTATTTTATTCTTATCACACAAGTTTATACAGCTGTCTTTCAGGATTCATAATAAAAAATACTCTCCCTCCTCATCATGTCCAGTGACAAAGGAAATGTGGAGCCTAATCTTTGCCTGTTGTGCAATTAACTGCATCACATGTCCTTTCCTTATACTGCCAGCTCTGCAGTGGTTTATACCAATACTCATGATGTGGAGCAAAACGTAAGTACTACGTGTACTTCATCAATCACCAGCTTAAGGCCTTCTCCGTGTCACAGTTGACTTCACTGGTGTAGGACGAAACTCATACTGAAAGAAACAGGACATGGCTAGAGACTGGAGAACACTAATTTCATGTTATGTTTTGGTACTGTGGCATCACAAACAGCTGTTGAGTTAGGAAAGTGTTGCACATAAAATAATGTGACACCTAAGAGAGCATATAGAAAGCTTTTTGTATTTCTGACTTTTTTTTTAGTGCATTTTGGATTGGATATCCTGAGTCAAGATAACCAGTTATGTTCAGGATGAATTACTTCAATTTGTGAAGAAACATAAGAGTTCTGTTGTTTGAAGTCTACATTATATATCATGAATTTATTTTCTGCATTATTTAGGAGTGTCTGGCAGTGAAGCACTATGTAAAGTCATACTTGGCTTGAGGTACCAGACATTTTTGCTCTTATTTCTTGTGCTGTTTTCATCATACTATAGCTGTTCAAATGTCCCCTTGTTTATTTTTCATTAATAAAATTCCTCAGTAATTTGGAAAATAGTGTTTGTTGGGTGCAATGATTAAGAAATTAGAGATCAAGTTACATTATTGTTGCTATTGCACGAATTAATACACGCCAGACACACCACTCATCAAAGACATTATGTACAGTATCTTGATAAAAAGCAGAAGTTAGAATCAAAAAGCAGTGGAACAGAAGCAAAGATGCCTAGAAAGATACTAGTTACTCAAATACATATACTGAATGCTTAGAATAGTCTCAGATAGTTAGCTCTTTGTTTTGTTTTGTTTAATACCTATTTTTATGCACTTGCAATGCCATTTGGCTCAGCACAGTTAGTCTACAAGTTTTGATTATGCCTGCTGGGACATTTTTTTCCCAAGTTTCCCTGTCCTTTGGCAGGTTAAAAATGCTTTTGAGATTCAGCTCTGGAATAAATTTTGGTATATATATTTTCAAATCCCGTTTTTCCTGATGGTTCTATGAGTATCGAAGATATACTGCAGGACGAGGGGAAATGGTTTTAAGTTAAGGGAGGAGAGATTTAGGTTGGATGTCAGGGGGAAATTCTTTACAGAGAGAGTGGTGAGGTACTGAAACGGGCTGCCCAGAGAGGTTGTGGATGCCCCGTCCCTGGAGGTGTTCAAGGCCAGATTGGATGGGGCCCTGGGCAGCCTGGTCTAGCATTAGGTGGGAAGGTTGGTGGCCCTGCAAGTGGCAGGGGGGTTGGAGATTCATGATCCTTGAGGTCCCTTTCAACCCTGGCCATTCTGTGATTCTGTGATTACTAGTTTATCAAAGTTATTTTTAAGACTTATTTACAGATTGTGTCAAAAGAGAAAAACAGGGTTTTTTTGTTGTTGCTGCTGTTGTTGAAATGAAAGAAAGGTGTGGAAAACAGTCCCAAAATACTGGGTAAAGTTGGTACATAAGGTAACTACAAGACTACATGCTTTCCAATGATCTATGTTTCCCCATGTATTTTGGGATCACGTGTTTTCCCAAAAGCTTGTTTCTGATTAGCAACATATTTGCAGTCCTTGCAAAATAAGGTGTTTACAGTGAGTCTAAGGAATCTCCCTTAGAAGTGCTTTAGAGGTGCAGAACCTGAGCAGAGCCCCAAGCAGAGCCCCAGCTCACCACATGACATACATCTTTAAACTCTACACCATAATTCTTCAGCCAAATCCCAGTTGCAGCAATATGTATGTATGTGCAAGAATAACAAATTTCTTATTAAAGAAAGGGGAAAAATAGTCACTGCAATATCTTACACCATCTTTTGTGCAACACCACCAACACTGATAATGCAGAACTGCCAAGTTATACTGGCTTTCCAAAACACTTCACAATGTCAATCTGAGGATCATCCTTTATTTTCAAAACATGTATATATTAATGAGAGTGTGCACATCTGGAAGCTGTTACAAAGGCCTTATAAACTACTGTCATCAGAATATCAGTTAAACAGGTGTGTGCTGATAGCGATGGATCATAATAGACTCATTAAAGTTAATGAGTATCAGCAGCACAGACTTTAGTGTTTAACATATCCCAGTCTTGGGTCTTGAGGTCTGTTAAGATTAGAGATCTAACATCATTTATTTTGTCATATATCCTAAAGAAGAATGCAGATATAATGAGATCTTCCAAAGAAGGGACTGTATGGGTACCTAATGGGATCAGTTGGTGGGAGCCAAACTGTTACGGTCTCCTCATTTGACACCTCTCATCCAGGTCCCATCTGGTTCCTCCAGATGGTGATAGACTTAACCTATATGTTTGAATTCATCTATTTTCATCCACATTGCATAAAGGAGCATCTTTGAGTAGACTGACATCTTCAGGCTAGGCGTATACTGAATGAATACTCCTACAGGGAGTAACACAAGTGGTTAGTTTCCCTTACAGTAGTGGCTAGCCCAGTGGTCTTACAAAGATTTTTGAAGATGGAAAAAGCATTCTGATAAAAAATTGTTTCTACTAGCAGTGCTGGCAGATATTTTGTCTCAGAGTTTGACAACTGTCAATTGGAAAATATCCTGGAAGATAAAGATGCAGGTGTATACTCATGATCAGCCACAGGAGTGATCATACTATGACTGACCATTAGTAACACATACAGAAGAACCCTCAAAGAAGCATATGTGACACTCAGAGGTATATGACAACATATTTCAAGTCATAGTCACTAGTATGATCATAACTGTAATACTGATGTGCACTGTTCAGGAAAGCTGAACTCCTCTAGAGCAGATGTAGAAAAGGATAACAGGTTTGATGGATACAGAAGTTTACTTACAATGAGAAGTTAAAAGACCCTTCTTTGTTCAGTCCAGAAGAAAGAAGGCTAAACTGAGACATGATATCACTGCAGAAATGTTAAGGAGAAGAGTACTTGATAAGAATTTCTCAAAGTTAAGTCTAGGCTGGCTAAACAAGAGTTTCTCTCAAAGGAGAGAGTTTAAAAAGCAGTTTTTTAAAAGAAGAATGGGACAAAATTCTTAAGTAACTTAGTGATAGTTTAGTACACCTGTAAGTAGAATATCACAGTGTGGCTGTCTACAGGGATGGTGGATAGTAATTGATGACTCACTCCTATGTTTCTGTTTGTCTCCTATTAATCCTGGACTTTAAAAATCCTCAGGAAGAAAATACTACAGCTAGAAGCTAATCTGAAGGTAAAGATGTTCCTGTATCTTCAATGTCTGCTATAAATATAACAACAAAATAGCAAAGAATTACATTGTGGCAGGTCAAAAATACACCCCAATACTGGAAGTGAACTGTTACTTTGTGGTCATGGAGAAAAAGAATACCTGGAGTATCTAGCAACATTTCAAGTTACTCCCATCTTTCACATGTCCCTCCTTCTATTTCTGTCACTTTACTCTAAGTGAAATTGCTTTTAATCAGATACTACTATCTTTGTCCTGTATCTTTGGTGTGAAGTGAAGTAAAAGGAGGCTATAGTATTTCATAAAAGTTTTGACAGTTTTTGTTGTTTCTTTTTTTTTTTTAATTTCCAGTTCAAGTTTTCAGAATATTCTGCATATTGACACATATTTATGAAGGACAGTAGATGTGAAACCACTTTGTATTTTACAAATACGGAATGTCACTTGTATTTTTTAGACTGAATGAAAAATGCTCCATGTTGCTCATCATCAACAATAGATTGATGATAATGGAATGACAGCTCCATGTCAGATCAACTGCAGTGAATGAGCTCCTACTTAGCATAATGGATGAGCACCACCAAAGAGGGTATTGCAGGGGCCTCAGACTGCAGATCCACAAATCACTCAGCAGAAATGAAAACTTCCTATTGGTCTTCGCAGTCCATAAAAAATGATCAGCAAGAGCTCTTTCTTAGTAACTGGATGTTGGGGATAAACATCACTGCACATAGACAGGTTCCCAACAGAAGAGAAACTTGTCTGGCTTCTTCAGGAGAAGCCTTCCTGGAGACATGCCAGCAAACCCCATCCCATATTCTCTGATCCAGTATAAACACTTGAGAACATGCTTAACTTTAAGCATATGAGCTGTCCTATAGACATCAATAGTGTTACTAATGTGCCTGAAGTTAAATATGCATCAAGTGCTGTGCTGGAATAGGGCCAAGGGCTCAGAAATTTGCAGGATCAAGGTTTGGCTGAAGAACAGAGAGTAAGAAGGGAGACAAAAGATGAGATACTAAGTTACTCTCATGCCCTCTTGTGTCAGTCCACAGTGGAAGCAAGCACTGGGATAAACCCCCTGTTACAATAAAAGTTAAAGGAACACCTGTACAGAAAACTGAAACTCTAAAAGATACTGTAAACACTCATTTTTACAGCATACAGTGTCTTTAGATTATTATATGGTATTACATTTTAAAGCAGATACAGTGATGTCACTGCAGGAAAACATCACAAAAACATTGCAGAAAACAAGCTTCTCTTTCAACAGATGCCTGCTTGACTCACTCTCACAGCTGCACCAAAGTAGTGCAATGTGTTTCTGGAGAGCGTTCTTGTTTGTGAAGTCTTTATTGGGATACTCTGACTGGAGGGGAGTGCAGCCGCTTTTCATTTCTTGTGGCAGTCAGAAAGTTTCATTGAATATTTCTGAGCTCTCAGTATCTTCCAAAACACATGCTGAATTTCCTGGCTCTCTTCCTTAAAATCTGGTCTGGGTTTTTACCCCGTTCCTTCTCAAACTACTTTATATGCACATAAATTACAAAATTAAAGTTATTTATTAAAAAAAAAAAAAACAAACTCATTTTTCAAAATTGATTTTAACTGTTTTTTCCAAGCTTTTTGAAATTTATATGTAATTAATTGTATATCTAAATTCGTATTTTGAACTTACCACTGGATAAAACAAAAAGTTGTCCTTCAGCTATTAGTAATGCAACACTGCCAACTAGAGGCATTGGGAATGATCAAATTCTTGTCTTCTGGACTACATCAATACATTTAAACTATATCAATACATTGTATAACTATAAATACAGAAAGATCACGTTTGCCCTGCAGAAATCCCACCCAGGGTCTCCAAATACAGCAGTGTTTGCATTTAATTTTCTTTAAATTTTGTTTCTTCAGGAAATTGTTTGTTGAATACAAATGCCACAAATACTATCACTCTATTAAAAATTACATAGTCCAAAAACTGAAATAGAATCAAGTCCAATCTCAAATTTCTTCAAAGAAATTCTAATAGAATACTAAGCCAGTCAACAACCTTTGGAAAGACACCTCCAGGTCCTTGTGGTGGCCTCACAGAGCAGATGCCTGCTTGGTGGCCCCTTCAGTGCCTATCATAGAATCTTAGAATCATTAACATTGGAAAAGACCACCAAGATCATCTTATCCAACCATCCACCCACCCCCACCATGCCCACTAACCACATCTATCAGTGCCACACCTCCACAGTTCTCGAACACCTCCAGGGGTGACGACTCCACTCCTCCCCTTGGCAGACTATTCCAATACCGCTCCACTCTTTCTGAGAAGAGGTTTTTTTTCTAATATCCAAACTGAAACTCCTCTGGTACAATTTAAAGTCATTTTTTTCCCATTCTATTGCTAGTTTCCTGTGCCCATGGTGTCGGGGCACAGCAGTGTGCAGCTGCCAGACATCTGGCAAGAGGGATTGGAGCAGAGAAGGTATAGAGACCTTCTATAGATCTCTGTGCCTCCTCATGTCACTTCAACAAAGCCCTAGGGATATTTATCTTAGCTGCACCCTTCCCCATGGTCCCTCCACTACCATGTCACCAAATCAAACATAACCACTGTATGAGCAGGCTATTGGTCAGGAGAAAACAACGGCACCTGAGGATCCACCATGCTTGGATGGTGTGGTGCATGCACCACATGTGCACACACTGTGCCCTTCCCAAGGCAGATATCTGACTGTGCATCTCACACATTCCAGAAGCTTGCACAACCAAAATGCGTTCCAGAAGTTCCTCACATCTCTGCCCTGATCTTCAGACAGAGAGACACCTGAACTTCTGGTAGCAGTCTAGAGGATTGTCCACACAGTTAGAAATGCAGTTCCACTGAAAGGTCTATTGGTGAAAGAGCAAGCTCCGCCTGTTGGAGCTTACACAGCACAAATAAACACACAGTACAGAACATTTTGTGCTTCAGGGTTGGAGGGAAGAGCCTCCTTCTATTTACCCAAACACATTCATTCTGTAAATCTCAGCAAAAATAATGAAAAATAATAGATTTTTCCCTGACAAATATCCAACTTTGCCTGGGGCTGTACCACTGGACAGTTGAAGGCTGGAAGAGTCAGAGCATCCTAAAAGAGAGGAAACACTGGAGCTGTCTGGAGGTGACAGCACTGGAATGAGATGAAGGCTTAGAAGTGAAAGCATAAGCACTGGCGTGAGAAACAGAGAATACAGCTTGCAGCTAGTATAAACCACTGTAAAAACTAATTTAATAAATGTTTTTCCAGTTATATTATTATGGTTATGTTCCATAACAACATCTTTACAGGAATACAAAGATGAAAAGCACAGTGGTTCAATGAAGTGAAACACTGGGGCTCAGGGAAAATGGAGTTGCACATCTATTACCTAGAGCTTTGCTTTTAACTGAAAAAAGAAAAAAAAAAAGCATCTGTTGTGAATCATCCTGTAATACCAGAAGTGACATTTCTACAATTTTGAAAGACACACACAGAAACAAAGCAGTATGTCCTATCTAGATTTCTTTTAATGGCTTTGTTGAAATGAATCAGAAATTTCTCTATGAACTGTTTTTAGTTGTCAGTTAAAAACTAAGCCTAGCGGACACTTGCAAGGTTTTTTCCATTTATTCACATTTCTGTTCGGCAGTGAAAGTTAATGCTCAGCGCTCTGAGCCTGAAGCACAATTCTCATCTCTATCACTATTTGCTCTTTGATTGCACCCTGAGATCCAGACCTGTGTTAGTGGGATCCAGATGTACTTCTCAGCCACAAAACTACGTGCTCTGTGAAGCTTTCTCCTGCAGTTTACTGTAAAATTTGCTCGTGAATTGTGTCATCGTAATCCCCTAATTAATTTTATATTGATCTACAAAGACACCCTAGGCATGTGTAAGCCTTTCATGGAGATACAGATGGAAGTTGCAGAAACAGTGCTGAACTACAGATGTCACAGGAGCTGTGCTCTCATTCCTTACACATGTAAGAGCTATGCTAGAATGGAACAGTGTAAGACCTTCGTCTTTCCTTTCTGCAGCTTTCCTTTCTGCAGAAACAGATCAACTGCTCATGTTTAACGTTCCGTATCAGCCCACAGTGCTCAGCCTCACTGCCAGCCAGCACTGGCCAGAGCTACCATCTTTAGGTAAGACATACCCAAGGACTCACACTAATTAATCCTACTTTTTTCAATGATTATTATTTTAGGCTGCCTATTCAACTCTCCTGAATGGGCATTTCATTTAAGAACTACATTTATATTTACAGACATGCTATTTCAAACTGCAGAAGTATTGGACAGCTTTCTAATTAGGATTTGGTCCCTGGCCCTGCAGATTTAGCTGTATTACACTGTCAAGCTTGGCAACATCATTTGCTAGACAGTGCTCAGCTCTGTACTTCATTTGAAGGGGTCAAGTGGGTTGAAAGGGAATATGTGGACAAATATAATATTACATCCTAAAAAAGCACTATAATTATTAAATGTTCCAGGATTCATGCAATCAGGGCTGAGCACTTCACTCCAAACTTTCAGGATGGTTTTTTTCAACCAAAAAAAGCAACAGCACTATCAAAATTGATATTAAGACCTTAAAGAATCAACTCACTGGGAGAACAGGGAAGAGAATCTTTGAGCAATTTGTCACAGCCTTTTTCCTTCATTCCCTTTTCTTTCTTCCATCAGTGACGTTTGAGCACTTTTGCTTCTCTTTTTAGCCCTGGAGCCTTTTGTCTTTCTGTCATAATGGAGAAAGCTGACACTGCCTGGTTTACAAAACAAAGGGTCAAACCATTTGTTTTCATGTGCTCAAGAAAGGCAGTCAGGGCTTAATGTGATCAAACTGCATTTTCTTTTTAAGCTGTGTTTTCAAATTTAGGGTTTCTTAACTGGTAGACCCATTATAGTGTCTAAATCATAGAAGCTGAAAGAGAAAACAGATTTTTAAAGAGTCTGAATACTCTCTTTCATTACTGCAGCAGCGGTGTGCATCACCACATCATCCTTTTCATACCTGCCCTGGAGCCCAGGAAGAAATCCATCTCCATGGAACCCAAAGATACAGGAGCATCCGCATTCAATTCCGCAGGCACTCAGAGAGGACATTTTAAACCATCAAAACAGAAAATGTTATTTCTCATATGGATTGGATATACTTTCTTTTACTTATGAACTATTTCTTCTGAGTCTGCTGTAATTCCCAAGATTCCACACCTACCCTTGTGAGTAGAAGCTATAACCAATGACAAAACAAACACTGCGAAGATTGTCACCGGAGCATCTCTTTTTCATAGAAATTCCCTTGGGTGCTTAATTGCCTCTTTTATCTTTTATTCTCATACTACGAATTCTCATACAAAGCACTAAACAAATTCAGATTTCTATTCAGCTAAAGGAATGGACAAATTTCCCCCAGTTAACAGATCTGACATGATTATCACATTAAGTGAGCCCAGCACTGTCTGCATTTGTGCCCACAAAGCAGAGTTCTTGCATTTTGCCTAGCTTCCAGTTAACTGGAAGCATTAGTTTGAATTTTCTATCAAAAAATGGAATTATAATTTAGCACCAAAAATATAAAAGGTCACATTTTGCCCGTTTGGATACAAAAAGCTGATCTTTTGTAGCAGCAAATCTTTATGAGGAAGAAAGGAGAGAATCACAGATATCATCTGAAAAGGTAACGTTTTGTGCTCAAATTTCAGAGGCCTGGCTGAAAAGGTTTTTTGAATAGAAAAATATAACACAAGAAGTACACATAAATAATCACGTGTGTAAGTCACAACAAACATCAATAGATTAAAGCTTCCAACTTGAACAAAAGAAGGCTGGCTTCACGTGAAAAGAAGGAGGAAAAACTTTAAAGATACAGTCCCTATAATCTGCACAAAGGTTATCCAAGGAAGAGGAGAAAAGTGATTCAGGTAATTCCTTCTCTGTGCAAAGAGAATGAATTAAAGGGTTTTTCCCATATTTATCAAGATAGGTCAAAATTGTATCAAGCATCACATCCAAAGAATGAAACCATTTTTAAAGCACAACTTGCAAAAACAACAACTAAACCATACCCTTTAAATAAAGTATTTTATTTCTCCCTCAAAAATAAGTTACTTTTATTTGTTAATTACATTCCTCTACACAAAGTAACCCTTGTGTCTTCCTATTAGCTTCATACCTATCTTCAGGCACCAGTGAACCCAGCCATTCACTGGAAACAAAAGCCCCTACAGTTCCACCTTTCATTGGTGGTTTCTTTTTTCATTGGGCGTAAGCCAGACACAAACTATCTAAGGGGAGAAGCAACAGACACACATAAGCCACTATTTCTTTTCAATCCTCATACAAGACACCTGATACAAGCCAAGATGAAGAGAAATCCAAGGATTCAGTGTACAAGTATGGGAACCACAAGAGTGATAGTTGGAGGGATGGCAGAAAAGGAAGGGGGAGGGTGTAAGTGCATTAACTTGGTCTCCACCTAAAAGATCTCTCTCATTTTTCCCAGGTCGCTGTTGTTACAGAGAGACCTGGGTAGTTCAGGTGTTCTGTGTGTAAACCACGCTGACTTTTACCTAATTTCAGGAAAAAGACTTTCCATCAAGAGATCTAACCACTGCTGGTGAGAAAACATTTCTTATTCTCAACTTTAATACAGAAATGAGTTTTGTTTGATAAACATGTAGTAAGTAATATAAAACAGACAAATGATAACTGCTAAGACATTAGTTAGCAGAATGTTTGTTCTGATAGATAGATAAAGGCAACATTGATGGTGCTGGCTGTCTTTTTTTTCTTTACTCAATCAACTATCATGGGAGAACATAACATCAAAAATTTAGAATACCGAATTCCATTCAGTTGCATCTCTGTAAATTATCTCTCCAAAACTCTGTGGGTTTTCAATATGATGATAATCAATTGTTTAAGCTTCAGTTTAATAACTGTGTGACTTGAAGAGATTTGCACTTTGATGTTTTGTTAATATACCGCAGAAGATTCACTCATTCCATACTGATTTAGTGACGTATTTGGTGTGATTTCAAAGCCATAATTATTAATGCTTAAATTGAGTTTTGATATGATATAAATACTGTATTTTATTATTAACATTGGACAAGTAAACTAAAGCTAAGAATAGTCACTAAGCTTCACAGAGAGCTGCTATAAAAATTGATTTATCAGAAGTAAAGTAGTGGGGGACCATGATCTGATTTTGCTGACTGAAGTTAGTAGTTTGCAGCAACCTGGGGGAAATTTGAATGGAATTCCTATTCTCAAAAATTTCTCAGTTTCCAAGCTTACCTAAAAGTAATAGTCTCTCCTTATGAAACACTGGGAACTGACATCTCTTTATTAGAATTTCATCACCTCCAAACATCATATTAACGTGCAGATTTACAAAGCCCGAAGGAGATAATTCCTAAACTCAGTCAACAACAGATAAGATGATCAAGCCTAAGGAGGAAATTATGTGAAACAAAGAACAGCTCTAGAGCTGTGATGTAATGTAGGGGGAAAGAGAACGATGATGATCCAAACTGAGGAGCAAAAGTATTATAATTAATGAATTTATTATAACCCAAGGAAAATTCTTCAGAAATACAGAATTGCAGCAATATGGTGGTACTTCATTTTTTCTGCTTTTTAAAGTGCATTTTTTTCTCCAGTTATTTGAACAGAATACTTATCTTGTGCTGAGTTATTGAAAGCAGCCTTTGAATTTGTTCATCAGAAATTAAACAGCTAACAGTGATTTTAGTAGTGTTAAGAATTTCACTAAAACAAAGATAAAACCTACTGCACTTTTCATGCCTCTGCCGTACGAAGCATGAATTCACTTTTGCCAGCGTTCAAGGCTGTAATTGCACACTGGATCTCACTTCTAAATTCAATGTGAAAAATTTGTCATAAATTTGAAGATTTGAATTTTTGTGTGTTTAAGTCAAAGGCCTTTCTCAATAGGTCATCTTGGTAACTCCTATAGCTCAGTCTCTGAAAAATGAATCTCCAGAGAATCAGCAAGCTGGCTGAGTGATATCCTGGGCTGTGTGCATTACATTTTCTAATTCAGTGCAAATCATCTGAAAACTGGAGTTTTAATTGTCTGAATATTATTGTACTGAGCAAAAATTGGACGTATTTGGCTTTGCATTATCTTTCCTCAATTGTTAACTTTTGTTCTCTGACTTTCATCAAGAACAGAAGTTACTGAACTTCTTAGAATGATTTTTATCAGGAAGAAAAGTAAACACCTTTAGAACACAAAAGCAGACTGGGACATGGGTGGGTTGTTTTTTTTAAGCAGGATTTGAGCTAGAAATCAATTTTAAAAAGCCATAAAGAAGAGAAAAAATGTTTGAGTTTTCACTGTAAGAAACATCTGGAAATCAGAGAATTTGTTTGAAATTTATCTCACTATTTTAACATTCTAGTTCACAAAATTAAGCTATCAATTTTTGTTAGCAATTTAAAATAAAAATAATTTTCTTAAGGGTTTTATCACAGGACATTTTTAGACCAAAAAACCTACTATATGTAAAATAAACCCATGCTGTTATGGTTTACAGTAATTAAAAATAAAAGGGCAAAAAAATAGTAGCACTGTCCTGAAATTTTCATTATCCTGTATTAAAATATTGTAGTGGTTCATGAGGATGAAATGGTGGATGACCAAAAGTAGAAACTTTGTTCCCATAATCATAGAGTAGCGTGAACTCTCTTGCCTCTGAAGTTTGATTGCTCTAAGCAGTGCTGCATAATAAGATTATCTATTTTTACTGCTATAAAAAAAAAAAAAAAATTTTTTTTATATAAACTACCCAAACTGTCCGTAGCATAGACCATTAGAATGTCATTGACAAGTTGATTTACACTACACTAGGTAATGAATCCATACAACTAAAGCTGTTGCTTTGTTTTCCAGTTTCCTTGTTGCACTGAAAAGGAACTTTTTAGAGAAATAATGCTCCATTCAACATTGGCTTTGTCTCTCCTGCTAATTGCAGTCTCATCCAACCTTGCTATGGCAATCAAAAAGGAAAGAAGAGCACCTCAGACATTATCAAGAGGTATTTTACGCAGTTACCCCCTTATCTTACCATGTATGTTACTGAAAGCATATATCTGCTTACTGAGGAGTGATTCTTCAGCATTTAGTCACACATTAAGTAGCGCATCTTTTTCCTCCCTCACATTTCACTCCATCAGTTTGTTCTTAAGAATATGGCTGAAGGCTTCTGATAATCTTTCTAATTTATGTCATTCACAGTGATCTGTTAGAATCAAATAACTCAAATTGAGTCTCTGGAACAGCTGTTCTTGAAGAACTCTCAGTGAAAAATATTTTTTCACACACTTGTTAGCTTGAGATGGTAACTTATAGCTACTGAAACACAATTTCATAACTTCAGTCTCAAATGGAATTTTTTTCTACAGATCCATTTTTATGCACAGAATAACAGTCTCAACCATTAGGGATATTTATTTATTTACTGAATGGTCCTTAATTTCTTTTTCTTTTCCCTCTTCTCAGATAGTCACGCTCACACTTCCTTAGTGGTGCATAATTTTCCACCTGGATGTTAAAGGAAGACTGTATCCTAACATTTTTATTTCTGAACAAGAAAATTGTATAGAAAAATAGCTCTTTCCTTATTATCAGCCTTCCCTCTCTTTTCAGACCTAATCACCTCAAAATATCTTCAACTGTTTTCCTGAACTCCCCTGCAAGTTGTGCAAAGCATACAGACTCCATGGCTCACCTCTGAGTTCCTCCCAAACGAAGTCTTGACAAAGCCCTGCATTCACAAAAGCCCCATCTGAGGCCAGTTACTTGAAGGGCATTTAGGGAGCAAACAGAAGCACTGAAACAGATCAGTTGTAGGAAGTGTAGTTTTAGTGACGTTTGAAATTATTCCGTATGATATATATTTATAATAACAGGGAAGTCAAAAGGCTTCATAACATAGCAAAAACAAGGATAAATGCTTTTCCATATGAAACCCATTGTATATACAGTACAAAATTGTCTAATCCCTGGACAAAACAAAGAGAAGTGTCAAATCACTTTCCATAAGTGGCACCCATGGAGAAAGTTTATATCCAGTCTGGCATCTATTGCCTGTCTTGACTAGATCAGAATTAATTTTCCCACTCAGAACATTACCTGCAATTATAACAGATTGAGAGGGAATACTTCATCCTGCTGTAAAATGAATGTAGCTGACTCCACTCTACCACTGCCTATGTCAACAGTTGATTTCAGCCAGGGAGTCCACTGGTCAAACAAGCTAGAACTCCATCAACAATCAGACAGATATGAAAATGAAATACGTCTCCTGAAAGAAGGGATGATCTATAGCATCCCAATCAAATATCCCACTGACAAGAAGATGGGGAGCTACTTCACAAGAGCTGGCATCTTTGGGGTCTGAAGGCATGAAACCAACAAGACAATCTGCTTTTTGAGTTCAGTGGATGAGCAGTGAAGCTGAAGACTCATTAGGATTTTATCTTGATGGAGATTTTTATCTAACAGCCTTTCTTTAATTAAATTATTTAATTAACTGAAGTACTTGCAACTCCACAGACTGAAATTCTTGACTCAGGAGTCAGGCTTAAAACTCTTTAAAGAACAGTCACATTAAAGTTGATCTTATTTGTTGTATTTAATTTTTCTCTCTCATTTTTTTAAGCCAGCTTTCTCTTTAAGCTCCAGCATCAAAATGAAATACAGAGCAGACAACATGAAGAGAAAATATGAAGATGTAAAGAATTTAGGGAGCTCTGACTATTCAGAAAGAGTTCTATTGAGTGTGTCAAAGGACTTGAACTGGGTAGTCAATCAGCTGAGGTATTCTGATTGTTTTTGTTTGTTTGTTTTGCTGGTTTATTTTTTAATATTCTGATACACCTATTAGCAGATGTAGGATTAATATATCTACAATGCTTGGTAAGCTTTGAACAAAAATCTGTTTCTATACAGCTACTGACCAAGGTAAAAAATGTACCTTATGTATTACTTACCTAGCCAAGAGTTAATCATTTTATTATATTTGTAGGTTGGGGAGATGAAATAACATGGGTACAAACTTATGAAGAAGGGCTTTATCAAGCAAAAAAAAGGTAAGAGATTAAAAAATAGTTCTGAAAGACACTTCTATTAATTATATTGTCACCCCTCAATATACTGTAGTGAAATAAAAAAAAACAAAAACACCATCACAACTGATCTGCAGACCACTCTACCATTCTTGTAGATTCTTTTACTTTAGAAAAACTATCTAGACATGGGAACTCCACTTCTCTATTTCTTTCTCTAGTATCCCTTTTCTCTTGCACAGAAATGTCTGTCATCCCTCACAGAACGCCTGTTAGGTTTCACTGAAATTTAACAGAAAATGAAATGCAATTTGTCTTTTCCAATCGACTGCAAAATCACTTATTTTCATTCTTTTCAAATAAACTAACTACATGTTTTATTATTATTAATAAAGTAACAAGCCACTGATGGTCATTCATCATTTGGAAGACTGTCAATACTGCCAAGGTAATTTTGATTTTTTCAGTGTTAAATTTTTGTAAAAATCTTTTTAAGAAGACACAACTATTTATATATTTGTTGAATTTACTCAAAATTACTTAAGTAAATCCATGAAACTGTAGTTGAAAAACTAAGAATTTGTTATTTACAAAAAAGTCACTGTGAATCTACTCAAAAAATGAATATGAAAAATGCTTAGAGCTACTGTCCTGCTATCCCTGATAAAACACCTGCCAATTTAAATTAAGTGACATATATTTGCTACTGACTCATTGAACATATTTAGCAATGTTACCTGAACTGATAACTTGAGAAGGAGATAAGGACAAGACCACTGAAATTGATCTAATAAGAATTTTCTGAGAATAATGCACTTTTGTCAAACTGAGACACTATCTGCTAAAACTGCAGGCTTCATAAATGACAGAAAAGAGCTTCCATTTTCATAGCTAGAATGTTGCACTGACACACAGATCAAAAACCACAAAGCCATGATAGATCCCAAAAGTGTCTCCTAGGAATGTGAATGAGCAGAGGCAGGAATGATGGGACCAGTCTTTGGTGCCTAAGCACTGAAGAAAAGGCAACATCTATGATGGACTTAAGAATATTCCTGTCTTTTCTAGCACTGAAGAAAGCTTTTGCTGAAAATGAAGAGATACAAGAAATGGCCCAAGATAGCTTCATTATGCTGAATCTCATGGTAGGAAGGGTTTGGGGAGGTCTGTCTGGTAGCTGTTTTTGGTCTGTGTTTTCTTTGTCTTACTTTTTCATGATATTTTAGCTAAGTATTTCAGTTAAACATATGTATGTAGGTGGCTCTGAAAGTAATGCCTCCCATTTATTTCCATGGATACTACAACAATACAAAAGGTACGATTACACTGTTTGTTAAATTCTCAGCTAAAAACAACTATTTCTCAACGTAGTCACCACCATTAGCTATGTATTTTCACCAGCAATAAACCTGCATGCCAAACCCATAAAAATCTGCATGGCTATCCAGACCATAGCTTGTCTTTCATAGTTTTGTTGCCACTGCTGAAATGCACCACCTGATGCCTCACTGTGCTCACATCCACCATTTCTGTCCATAACAGTTCAGCAAGTGTTAATGAATGTCAAGAGGTGTAATTTTTTCTGCATGGAATGACACACCTTTGCCTCACATGCACTTCCACAACAGATACCATTCTGTCTCTACTACTATCTGTTGCATGGCAACAAAATGTAACAGAACACTGGCGGGAAGATTTAGCTTCTACTGCCACATCACCAGCATCCATCTTTGATGTCATGGTCCAACACAATAAAGTAGGAAGCATCACTTTCAGAGCAGCCCTCATATATGTATTTATGTGTACATATATATCTTCTGTACTTTTGTCTTCTGGTACAAGACTGTTCACAAGTGATGCTACTTCAGCTAAATTTATAGGATTATTTTAATAATTAGCTTTAATTTCTCTGCCAGCATGAAACCACAGATAAAAACCTGTCACCTGACGGACAATACGTACCTCGAATCATGTTCATAGGTATGTACAGTACTACGAATCTTCTGAAGACGTGATCTCTGAATCTATGCCAGTGTCATTCTCCAGAAATATCAAGACAAATTATTTTGCAAAAAGAAAATAGCTCAGAATTTGTCTTTACCATGGCAATAGCATGGAATTTGGCATACCTGAGTTCAGTTCTCATTCTGTCACAGGCTTCAGCCCCTGTAAACTTTTCATCAGGTTATAGATATGTTCTGGAGGGTACCTCATTTGCATGTGGGAGCAAGGTGCTCAAATATCTGTTAGCATCTGTCAGCCCCTATTAGCTCTCTGTGCTTTTGCAAGTGCAGTTAGGAACAAAGTTTAGAGAGAGCTGTCAAAAATCTGACTGAATGCAGATGTCTACAGTGCAGACCTTAGCATAGAGCAAGTCAATACTCAACAGAATCTAAGCAATGATCTACTGCATTGTAAAGCTGACTTCTGAATATATCAAGTAAATCATGCCCCACAATTCCTGTTCCCTTTCACTTACTGTACAGGCAACAAAGGTAGGTGAGATGAAGCCCCTGCTCAGAGCAAGGTAGTAAAAGGAGTCAGGTGATTAGTTAACAGAAAGCTTGGAAGGGGAACCAGTTCAGTATTTACAACCATTTTCACCTGTAATGGAAACAATAAGAATCACAAGACCGTAGTCCTGATCTCTAGGTAAGCCATGATAATGTTGCATTAATTATGCATGACCCTCATATTTGTGCATCCAGTCAAACTGCCTCTCCCAGAGTAACCCCAGAACTTGTAAAACAGGATGGTTTTCTTCAAGTATGGACAAAACGTATGTGTAATCAATCTCTTAAAAATAGCTGTGTAATATAAAACTGAAAAAAATTCGTTTTTGTTTAAGATTTCTCCACATAAAAAGCAGTTGGTTGGAACAGAGTGTAACAGCCTCACAGTTTGTGGCTGGCAAAATCAGAACACCTCAAAAACAGGCCTGTGCTATGGGCATCACCCTCCGCTGTTGTGGAAAGCAACGATTAACACATTTCTTTTTCAGACCCATCTCTCACAGTGAGAGCTGATATCACAGGAAGATACTCTAATCGGCTGTACACTTATGAACCACAAGACATACCGTTCTGTAAGTGCCTATGTTGTTGTGTTCCTCTGCTTTTCGTATTGTAAGCAGCCAGATACATGCCATGCCAATCGTCTGTGTTTGAGGATCAGTTAAGATCTCTAAGTAATGAATAAGGAATGTGTGTGAGCACTTAACAATAATTTACAGTCTTCTAACCTGTTCTAGCAAACACTTAAGCACATCTATTGTCCCAGTGAATTTATTGGGTCTACTCAGGTGATATGAGCTGAAAGATCATGGATGAGAAATTTCAGGACCAAGACCTGAGCTGTTTGTTGGTGAACGGTGAAAGTCTATGCTCAAACGTATCCAACTACGCAATGTTAATAGGCAGTGGTGGGAGGGGACTGGGAAAAAAAAAAATGCTTGTTACCCATATTTCAAAAAGGAATGTGATTTTTCAGGTTGAACTAGTACTCTGTACCATCTATCTGAGACCCGTGCAGTATCTCACAACAAATATGCATGTCACATCTGATTATCATGATTGCTGAAGCAAAAGGGATTTGACAATACTCAACTCCTTAAGTTAAACGTTTTGATTCACAGCACTTTTTGCCTTCAACATTAGTATCAATGCCAGAATATTTACTATAGGAAGCACTAACATATATGCATTAATTTCAATGTGAAGAATGTACTAATCAAAATGCATTGAGAAAATTTTATACTTATTTTTCTTTCAGTAATAGAGAACATGAAGAAAGCACTACGCCTCATTCAGACAGAATTGTAAGCTACAGTGAAATGTTCATAGCCTCTAGAAGGTGAAGCTGCACCAAGAATTCCAACATTTTAAAGCATTTTGTTTAGCTTCTTTCTCTGCTATCTCTCTGAATTCTTACCAACCAGGTAAACCAGATTTCATGAGAAAGTTGTACATATGATTTGAAGAGGAAATACAGGAGGCTATCATTACCATTTGGGAAACAGAGAAGAAATCTATCAAACACTTTAAAGTGGAGTTTGCTACCTGAATAATTGAAAGCGATAGTTTAAGGTGCATGGAACTTTGAGCTGTATATTATCAATTGAACTGTAGCTTTATTGTTAGCTACAACTTCCAATCAAAAGCTATAGCCAATACTTGATGTCTATTTACAGTACAATGATGTAAGTTATTAGCTACATCTCACCTCCAATTTTTTATTTCATGTAGCTTGTAAATCTTTAGTATGACACAACGTTATGTGCTTATTTCTCATTAAAGGAATATTGCTGGCAAATCAGACAGGAAGGCTCTTGCTGTAGATGTTGGAATACGTAATAGAGAAAAAAAACTCAGATCCAGGGCTTGCTTTCTTCTGTATCATTCTTTAGTTATTATTCTCATGGCTGAAAACAGAACATACTTCATGTTGAACACGGGGTTTCTGTAAGGTGATAGTCATCAAATAGCAACTACAGGTTTTGCCATGATAAAAATGCAGTGATGCAAGAGGCATGGAAGGAGATAATTCTAGAACTCCACATCTGAGGCTAGTCATGCTTGTAAAGTCTGGTGTGGGAAAAATTAGTAGGCTTTTCCTAGCTCTTTTCTTTTAAATGGCACTTTCAAATGGTCTTTCCTTCTTCTGTAGCTCCCAATACAAACATCATAGTGGAAGCATAGCGAGGGAATCTGCATATACAAACTCTTTTACACAAAGTCTCCCAAGATCACCATATGGAAGGTTAGACATCTATTTTAAGTAACAAGCTTGAGTCAGTTGAAATATTTTCCTATACCAATGATATGCTCCTTCACTGGAGCAAAGTAGCAAGTCATCCATCTGGAGAAAGAGCAACAATGTGATGTTCTGTGCAAGGCACAAGAGTCACTTATCTCTGTTACCTACCACTTTCTCTGATGTCGCCTAAACGCATATATGAAATATGAAGGATGATCCTCTGCAGGACAACTATATTAACTTACAATACTGAGTATTAATGTGTCATAAAAGAAAATATATATTATGCCTGTTTTCATAGTGAAATTTGGATGTATACTTCAACAGAGGGGTGATAAATGAACTGTGGAACAAATAATAAAAGAAAAAAAAATATTTGTCTTAGCAGTATATCTTCTTGATAATTAAGTGGAAATGCTGGAAACAAAATTGAACTAGTAATTACATCCCCTCTGTGTTTATCTCTACTCATTTATGTTCATATCTATTCCAGATTTGACAACACTTCCCAGACTTGTGGGCACACCCTGTCTTGAGCATGTCAGAGATGTTCAGGAGAAAAGGATGTGAGCAAGCTGCCAGAGATGACACAGGATAGCTTTGGCAGCTTTCGCAAAATAGGGTCAAGAGAAGATTTATTTTGGAGAGAAGCACAGGACAGAACAACTTCTGAAACACTGAAGTATGGTAGACTCAGAATATAACCAAAAAGTAGATAGAAAGTTCTTATTCTTTTGCAGATTTTTCCTCTCTTTGCTTTCAAGATTATTGGACAAGGTCATGAAAAACACTGACTTGAAACAACTCCTATTCTAACTTGGGTAGGAAATAAAATGTGAGCTATTTCTACTATAAGCCAGTGCCTCCTTCGTCTATTTAAGATCCAAAATATGAAGGTTCCAAGCTCGAAGTGGATATTTAAGGGAAGGCTGCATTCGTACTCCATTAGCTTTCCAGTATAGGAAGGGCAACATCACACATAAAAAAGCTAAAGAATATGAATATGCTAAGGGCTCGTTTGGGATTGTACAGTGGATGAGCATTTTAACTCGTTTCCCATTTGAAGAACAGACAAACGCACATATCTGCGGCATGAATATATCATTTCTGACATAATTTTTGTGCTGATTCCTGGCCACTGATCAGACTCAAATTACATTACTATACTAAAGGGAGGGAAGACACAGCATACATAGACACACAATACGGTAACTCAGCAGTCACAGTTCAGTGGGACCATTTAGTTAAAATCATAACTGAGCCGCTTTTAGAGAATTCTTTATCATAGGCTTAAATGAAAAATCAGATTTCTCTTCTTTCACTTCTGAGATCCTTAAAGGTATCAGGATGAAATCTGTTCTCAGTTGTACCCTCAAGAAATGGGACTAAATCTTTGTGATATTTAAAGATTCAGATCCAGTCCTTTTGGTGGAGCTAGATATTCAGGTAGAAAACATTGTGGATGTTGCACAATACTTCCTCTGTTCACAGCTTAGCTTAACATTCATCCTTAATTTGACAGTTGCTACTATATTTCTGCCCTCTCCTCTTTGCTAGGTAATATTTCTCCTGACAGAACATAAACACAGACCTCAGATTAAAGTCTTTCTGGTCAGGGACAAGATAATATATTTGTAGCCTGTGCAACAGCAGGCCCAACATTATTCTTTCCTCCTTTTTTCTTCTAAAGTGAATGGCATGAGATGCTATTCCCTTCTCTTCTTCTCTATTGGCATGCAACAACAGTCACAATAATAGTGGGCAGATCTTTATTCACATGCTTTGCTTCCATCTCTTCATATTGGTTGGAAAATTGTTCCTTTTGTTTCCTGGTTAACTGGATCTACAACAACCAGCCTTATTTGACTACTGCTGTTCAGCTTAGAGCTAAAGGAGAGGAAAAGACAGAAAACTTCTGTGTGAGAGCAGCAGTTATTTTTATAAAGAATCGTTCAGTCATTTTATAAGCATCTATTGCTGAGAAAGCCTACCTGTGTAGATTACGTACTCTACAGACCTTGTATACTACACCTATGGATCCCAGTAGTAACATATATACATAATGGAAGCAAATGTTTTGTGTAAAATACTTCTGAGTTATCCCTTTACTCTGATCACAATACATTCTGGAAAACAAATTCTATTGCCACCTGCTCACATATTCATAACTATTTCACCATTGGGACTTATCTGTTGTAATCAGACAAAGTGTAGTCAAACAAACGTGGACTTAACGTCAGAGAGGTGAGGCACAAGAATCTGGGAGCCTACAGAACAGGATCCTCCCTCTATGTATCCGTCTCAAAGCAGAAAGGCGTGGGTTTTTCTAGGCAGATGGCTGATGTATTGGTCTGCAGAGCTAAAACATTTCCCAGTGTGCAAATATTTGCAGTGGACCAGAACAAAAGAAAAGCCACCATACCTTTATGTACCATGGAGACGAGAGACTGTGGGACACCTCAGTACTTACACAGCAAAAGAAATGTGATCCTGCAAAATAAAGCCAATATACTTTGGATTATATGTGTTCTTGCCAAAGGCTGACACAGAAATTTCCAAACGCTGAGGTGTCCTTCACACATTCGGCCAAGTCATTGCTGTGCTTCCATTTCTTTTTTCCCTTCCTTTCTACAGTGCCACAGTATGAGTGAAAAGGAGACAAAATCTCCATGGAATAAGTCTACTAACACCAATGAGACATAGAGGAATATTTTTTCTTCCACTACAAAAATCTCAGAATTAACAATTTAAATATTCATACCTTTTCCTTGCTGTTCAGGGTGTTCATGATATTCATCACTTACCATCTCAGATTCTTCTGTTCAAACACTCATATCAAGAACTACATTTCCAAATTTCCATGTAATTCCAATTCCAATTATTCTTAAATAGCTTTTCATCAAATCAACTCTTCTCTATATATGACCAGTAGGAAAGAAAGAAGATGTCATACGTAACAATTTTTTCAAGAATATAATGCTCAAGACAGTTTCCTCCATATTTGTTTTTATGTGCTTAGACTTGATTTTGCTTCAGAAAAGAGCCTAAAAATACTTTTAAAAGATCAGTCATATCTTCTGATACTTTTCCATGCATACTGAGGGTCACTCATTACTGTTTTGTATGCCCTGTCTGCCAGAGCTGTGATTTTCACACAGTTCTAAAACATTTCTACAAGCAAATCATGGAACTGATATCCACCACTTCATTTGGAATACAATTCCACATACAGTATACCTCATCATTATCAAATATTCTCACCGTACATGCTCCTGAGGAGTAACCTTAATCTAATTGGAATAACCATTCCCTTATGGCCTAAGTGACTTTAGTTCTCATTAATTTGTATACTCTTGTCCCTTAATGAGAAGTGATAAAAATGCCTAGATCACATGAATAACCTCTCACAGACTTCAATGACTTCACAGAATCAGCCCAGCAGTTTCACTAGATCTGGAAACCTGATCTTTATTTCATTGGAAGAATGCCCTTTCTTATTTACTAACTAAACAAATTAATACATAGAAAACCACATTCCAATGAAAACATATTTCAGGTTGTTCTACTTTCTTCATCTAAAGACATGGGATATGGAAGAATTCCTTTAAACAGAAGGAAAGCTAGAGGCTGTTTTGTTGTTTCTTATTTTGAAGAGTCAAGAAACAACACTGTTGATGTCTAGTGAAGATTCTGAATAAGTATTTTTCATGATATGTTTCCAGACTGTTACGGAGCAAATAAGCACCCCAGGTACTTATGTGGTATCCACTACATTAACACTAGCATTGCTCTCACGGATTCCTCAAGGCTGCCTTTCCTGCCCAACAAATGTGTTGATTGTACAGGTGGTGAGCCGAACTTGTACCACCCCAAGTACAGCTACAGGGCATCTCTGAAGGACAAAGGACCGGACAGCTTAAACATTAGGCATGGCTGTTATCCACAGACTAGTATGCCTGAAGGTTCCCTATGATAATTGAGTAGCATTCAAGAGACTGATGGAACTTTTAGTTATTTACCCTGAAAAGAGTCCCAAGAGCCAAGGATGTTTAGTTATCCATGCTTTTGTACACAAGGAACTAAAACATAGGCAGGTTAAGATCTCACAAAAGGCATGTAGGAGGGCAAAGAACTGAAGGTGCATTTATCCAGTTGATAAGAATGAAAATAAGCCCAAAGTAATTCGCACAGCTTCTTTCTCACTGTGGTCATTTGAACTCTTGTAATTAAGGGGAAAAAGACACTGTGCTAAGGTAAACAAGACTGGAACCTCAATTTTATAACAAATGCCTTAAAGCATAAAGCACTTCCTTCTTACTGAAGCACTTGCTTCTTACTGAAGCAAACCAAAGGATACGTGTCCTTCTGTTGGAGAAAGAATGACTCACCAAGAAAGCTAAAGAAAATTCTCCCCATGCTATATAATTTCATGACATGCTCTGCTGAGCCATAAACAAACCTAGGAGTAACAATGTCCTTGAGAAAAAGTAAATTCCAGAAATATTTGTAGTAAACAGATAATTCCACAGTGCTAGAGATCTTAAAGTAGATGCTATTTCTCCAGGTAAAGCTACAATTAAAGAAGACGTGTGGTTCCAAGGCTGACAATATTAAACACTGCCAGTGCCAGTAAGTTATCTGACACTACAGTAATATAGATTCAATGTGTTTGTGACTATATGCTGCTAAATCACGGAAATGTTCAAACTACACTGTAAAGATAGAGGCAAGTTTCCAAAAAAGACGTCAGGTTGATAACCTTATTTTAAAGCAGTGAAGTTGAAAAACAAGTAAAATCTTCCATAAGAATAATTTAAAGCAGTAAAGAAAAAAATTTAATCTTTGCATATATAAAAACTCTGAATGCATTGGCTAATCACAACAATAAAACATAAAACTATAAACATATTACTCCAAGGGTATTTCATATGTAGAAATACTGATCGCTTTGCATACTGTTACAGGGGGAAAAAAATGATTGTTGCTCTTTAAGACTCCTGCTTAATATTATCAGCAGAAACTATTTGGACATCATGCGCTTCCAAAAATAGCCCTTCTCCTCACCTTAATGTGTACTCTTATAAAAGTTAGTTTCTTTATAACATATTACCAATAACACTTTAGATTTTTCCACATGCCACAATTAACTTTGAATACTAATACCATTTTCATTGACGTATGTTCTTGTTGGATGAGATGGACAAGTGAGGGACTTACAAACCAACAAAAAGGGATGAAGGAGCCCACCCCAAGGGTATGCATGCAGAGAATGGGTGCTGATATGGCACCATTATGGGTCTGGTCCTTGTGGTGGAGGACCTGAATCACAAATTCAGTGGTTAGCAGGGTAGGTTAACCTAGGTCTCCAGAGGGTCTCTCCTAGCTACATATATTCCGCAACTTTCAGATGCAACTGTTGCCTCCAACGCAGCTGGTTATTATATATAACAAATTTATATATCAAATGGTCCCTGTAATCCTTTCATTCTAAATAAATGACATTTTCCATTCAGTGTTTTGTGATGAAATGGCTCAAATCTGCTGTGGGAGTACAGTGAGCTGACAGTCCTATCAGACAAGAGCAAAACTTGGTCTGAAGGATGGGGAACAGAACAGATGCAAACAGAGAATCCCAGATCCAAGCTTTGGGGCTGCTGCCAAGGGATCAGAAGTGCAGCAAATGACGCAGTTTTGAGACACTTCTACTTCACTACTGGAAAGTGCCTCTGACATCAAAATGTTCCCCAAGCATCATTCTGGGAAAAGACAGCCCTGAAAATGGGAAACTGCATGAAATCTTATTCTCTCTGGCTGATCTAGGCAGTCATATTATTTATTAAAAACACATGCTGGACAAAGGCTTCCCTCCATGAGAACTGTGCTGATCTTCTGTCCACTAGAAAAAATGAATATGTCCACAACAGCAGCAGTTAGACTGATGAACACATTTCCCCTTTTTTAGAATTATACAACTCGCACTGTATATACTAGTATAAGTAAAATATACCTATCCTAGTAAATGATATTGGCTCTGCTTAGATGAATGCTAGTTGGCCTTGTCCAAATTCAAGAAAAGGCTTAAGTTTAAAGCCAGAGTATTCACTACAGCTCACACATGGCTACAGGACTAAAGAGACAGTACTATATCATAGAATAATTAAGGTTGTAAAAGACCTCTAAGATTATCTAGTCCAATTGTGGACACATCAACTCCTATCACACGCGTGAAGCTAAATTCTGTTTGGAGAACAGTGATTGATTCAGAGAAAGGCTTTGGTCTTCAGTGTGCAGCTAGTTACCATCCAAGTCATGAGGATTTCTTACAAGTTTTCTTCTGCTAGATTAATACTATTACTCTAAAGTCAGAAAATTATTTGCATATAGCGTCTGAATTAGGACAAATGCATTGATGTGCACATATTTTTCTGAAGGTGGCTGTACATGAGCATAGAAGGACCAGGCAAGCAATGTGCCTCAGGGACTTACCTGCACATCAAATATTTTTAGGCACTTCTCAATTCAATTTAGGCACATACTTCTAATGTTTTCTCTTCCGCAGTGGGTGGTAGTATACTGAATTACTGATTTTACTGCCCATAAAACTTAAAGCATAAAACTGTGCTTGCACATTCATTGAGCACATTCTACATATGTTTCTGCAGTTAAATTGTGGGAGTAGTTATAATCTCTACTGATAAAAAGCCTGATATAGAAAGGCCACATCCTCCTGATAAATGTTACTTTTAATTACTACTTTATATATCTTTCAGCAGAACAAAATTTATCTTCAATTTTACATGTACTTACCAAGATGATTACAAAAAAAATTCAAACTCAACTCCTATATAAGTTAGGCTTTATGGAACCAGAATAAAAAAGAAGATAGGGATTAGCTCAATAAATAGAAAAGGTCAGCTTACAAAGTTGAAGTCATAACTAGGTGAGAGTAGATGCTGAATTAGAGTAGAGATTTCTTTTAGATACAAAATGCTGTAGACAAGAGGTAACTAAAGAATCTTTGCCAACTGTTGAAAGCTTTTACTGGAAAGTACAAATCATCTTAGTTTTCTGTTCAAAGGGCATGTCACCATGTAAGCTGAATATCCTCACCCTAGTTTTAGTGATTCCTCTAGATTTAAAGAATCTGTTCTGTAAGTCTGAGACATCTGGGATGACATTAAGACAATCTGGACACTGGTCTGGCTAGTGATATCTCTTCACGTACATGTTAAAAGAGCTTAACTGAACCCAGTATAAAAGCCCACACTGTAGATTAAATATATCAAGTAGGCAAGCATATTTTTCAGCCAATGACAAGAAAGTAGGCCTAACCAGGAGACAGCAATCAAATGCATCAAATATATCTGCTAATGTTGTATTGCCTCAGCAGAAAAGCTGGCAATAACTGCTTCCCTTAATAAGCAATAAGCTGACAGTTGCGCCATGAGGAGATTCAGGCAACCACGTGAACTCCTACAGTATTTCACACTGCCACATTGCTCTGCGACACAAATTACAGTACTACGTAAAATCAAAGGGAACAGCCAAGCTACACGAGCTAAATTTGAAAAAAAAAAGGGTTCTCTTTCTACAGATGTTTTTTTTTTTTTTTTTCCCTTTTGTCTTGACAAAACCACATTTATCACACAAGCCTAAAATTCAACTTTCCATTTCAGCCCATTCTTTGGATAAGACAGCAAGAGAGACTGGAGACGTGCAAGATAAATTATTTCATAACCCATATTATTAAGCTGTTACTTTAGTTAATTTACTGCAAAGTATTGAATATTAACACAAATAAGTGGTGCGTTTCTTCTTTCATTTTAATAAAGAGCACTCGTATCTCAACCCTCTTGGTCACTGTAGCCTTGTCTGACCGCTTAAACTTTGCATCCTTCCATAATTAGTGAGGAAAAATAAGAAGAGAGTAATGTCAGAGGTAAGATTGAATTTGAGAGACTGTATAGGAACAATGAAGAAGCTACAATGCAGATTTGCTAGGGAGGAGCTTGGAAATTTGGCCTCATTAACACAATCAGGGTTTGCTCCCTCCTACATCACCAGACCATACAACTTCCTCACACAGGCTGGGTGTGCCTGACCTTCTCAGGACCAAGACAAAAAAGAACTATGGCCACAGCCAAATAAAGGCCTCTTGGATTAATTTAATTAGTAAATGAAGCTTAGATGGGCAGTTCGTACTGTCCAGGGGTGCAAATTATGAAGTACTTCACCAGCTGTTATCTTTTCAATAGTAAACCTAGTATTATTTCATCACCAGGACAAATATTTTTTATTGATAATAAACCAAAGGAATTTTCACAATCATAAAAAAAAAAGCCATAGAAAATAATATATTCAATCTTATATATTAAATGGAATAGCAAAAATATGGGCATGTATCATTGAGGGTAAACTTCTGATCCCTGTAAACAGTTTCAATTGTTGCTGAACATTTGTTTATCACTCTCTGGCTATTATGTTACTGATTCTATTTATCTTTGTTACCTTCAGAGCCTTCTTTTTGAAGCATCAGTCGGAACACAAGCAAGCCAAACCCCTTCACAATGCAGTTATTCACTGCAGGCTGCACTGTCAAGTCTGGCTGCAGCTGCTTCTGTGTGGCTTGCAGGAGATAACAGCATCCTTTCCTGCACTGCAGGAAGCTCACACCATATGTGTGCATGGATCACCATCCTGACCACATGTTTCTTCCTCCAGCATACTCCAGTATGGAAGAAACAGAAAGAGCTGTCAGCAATCATCACAACTTCATCAATGATCCTATGCACAGCAGGGTTCTGTTCATCCTCCCTTTGTCTCGGGGAACCCACGCAGATAGGCAAATCCAGCCCCCTCCCTCTACAGAAGCAGAGACACAGGGGACGCACTGACAATTGCTCTCTCCATCCAGGCCAGTTTACACAAAGCAGTCTGTGCAGGAGGGACTGCCCCTTGATTACTTTCCACACACAGTAACTCCACTGAGTGCCCAGCAGGGCTTCACCTTCATCACTGAACTCGACATGATCAGATGAGGGACCAAAGCCCTCCTTAATCGTTGCAATGCAAGAGAGCCTGCAAACAATACAATAAGAGCAACCAAGCATCCAGCAGCCCTTCTCTCCCAATTTATTTGACAGGATGTGTTGATTCTTGTGTTCCCTTCGAACCTATAATATTATGTGGTGGAAGGGAAACACATCATATTAAGAAACAGAAAAGTAAAAAATAGCTAGGGTCAGAACAACACCTTTTCCCCACAAAAGCATGTTTAAGGTCTTTGCTGAGCAGGCTCTTTCTTGAAACACCTCCCCAGATTTCCCCCTAAGTATCAGCTCAGCACAGCGTGCTCTCTCCTTTCTGAGCCCCTCAGCAGGAGGGCAGGTAGTGAGGCATCCCTCAGCCAGAACAGCAGCCATCTCCTTGCACCACTGGCCATGTCATGAACCTTTCACAATGAATGGCCATAGGAGGCTTCGCCACCCACTGAAGATAACACATGCTTTGTTAGCAGGCAGATTCATTCTATTCAGCAGCCCACTTCTCTGGCACGGCTTGTCTGTTTGGAGTAGATTTACCCATGGGTGAGCAGGTATTCACTCTGCTTTGTCATTTTTCCTCAAGGTAGCATCACTGATGGCACTGCTTCTTGTTAGCACTCAATGTTGGCTGTTGACAGCAGTGAAAAGACTCCCAGTTGAATAGTGCTGACATCACTATGCACAAAGCAATCAACAAAGCTGGCGATGCTTTCCAATTTTGCTACAGCTAGCAGTGAAGTTAACAGATATCAAATGTTTGAAATGGCCATGAAGAAAATTTGTTTCCCATTCCTGAGCATTAAGTGAAGGAGGCCTACTGTATCACGCTTCAGCAAGACCCCTTGACCTTTCTGCTCAGTCCTCACATGGATAATTACCCTCAGATTGATATTAAAAAAAAATAAAAAGCAGATCCAACAGACAGATGCAGTAATTTGAAACTCTTAGAGTAGGTGTTAATGATACACGTGGATTTGCATTGGTTAGAAACAGGAAAGGGAACAGGAATAGGAGTTAACAAGATTTTGGACAGACCTGAAATTTAGAGTAAGTTATTTAAATCTAAGCCTATAAATAACTGCTTAATACCAAAGGAAGTTCTTTGAAACTTAAATTAGTAGCTGCTTGAGAAACAGAAGCCTTCACAGATATATATAGAAAGGCTATACATTGGCCCTGAAACTGTACTTGAAAACAATGAGACAATAAGAAATAGGGAGGCACTCATTCACATTCTAAGACAAAATCACTTCTTTGGTAGAAGTGTTTTGAAAGGGGGTTTGCACAACAGGAGTACTAAACAGATTTGCTATAAATTTAACAAAACACACTGCAAATAGAACAAAATTTGCAGCAGACATTTTATTTGACCTAGGTCATCTCCTGATTAGATATATATATAGACTGGAAGGAGACTGGTCATTAAACCAAGCTGAAACACAAGCCAAGCTACAGCTTAAACTGAGAAACTCTATCCAATTAACTTTTCAAGACAGCTAAAATGAGGAATTAAGAGGAAGGTGGTTCCAGGACACTTCTGCAGCACATCCTGTATCAGGATGCATAAATACATAGATGCTCCATCGCTTGCATAAATTAACATCCACATTCCATGCCACAATAAGAGCTTTTCAAAGGTTGTTGGCATCTTCAATATCCGGAAAAATTAAAAACAGTAAGGAATTAAAATATGTGAGGTAGGTAATAAGAAGTTTGCCTTGCCACATCATCTTAAAACTAAGACTTGTAATCATACATATACTGTCACACCCTCACATAATTCAGGGTGTGGGATAAAATCTCACCCTTGGCTGGTGCCTCAGCTCTGTTACAGAAATTGGCCTGGAACCAGGACAGAACTGAGCACTTACACATGACCCACAGGCACACCTCTGCTGGCTTAACCTTAATACCACATCTAGCAGAAGTGAAACTCTTCATGTAGCCTGAAGGGGTACCCAGCAATATAACAAAGCTCATCCAAGAATAAAGAGTATGTTCTCCTGTGACTCAGCAGAAGTGATGGACGATGTAGATAGGCATGAAAGCACCTGGCTATGAAATTAATAGACATCTGTAATTAAGAATCTGATGCACTCCACCTGTCAAGAAGACAGTATCAACTCTGATATCTCCCACCATAACATCAATGTTAAACAGGCTGATTTTATTCCTTCAGGGATTAAAATATCTCCTGGTGTCATATCGTGTAAGCTAAGATTTCTAATTCCAAGAGTGAAACTTTACCAAACATTTATGTGTCTGTGTTGTGACCTGCTGATACCCCAACATGCACTGAAGTGTGCACATACAACACCACTCTGCTCCGGCAGCCCCAGCACAGGTAACACAATCCTGTGTACACTCAGTAACAGTAAGACTCAGCTGTAGAACTGGTTTGTGGATCCAAGTACCAAGTCCAAAATTTCTCAAGGATCCCTGACGTTTTGTCCTCGAGTTCCAGTTGGAATGAATCAGAAGTTCAAAAAATACAAATCTTTTGCACTCATATCATCAAAAACCTTACTGCACTTGAAGGAGCACTAAAACTCAATTTTACTCTAGGCAAAGTTCTGCTGTCCTTTTTTCTACCAAGAGCAGAAGGCTCCTATAAAGAAGTACTTCTACCATTTCATCTGTTGTGCCATGTTTTTGCCCACCACCTTCTTATGACTTATTTCATCTAGCTGATCTCCCACCAGACTACCTACCTAATTAAATCCTTTGTAAAGCACTGACTTTGTGAATGATTCATTGCCTTCACTTAAAACATTCATCATGCTTCCAGATCTTAACAGATCTCCAGGACTTAGAGACAGCACGGGCAATGCTCTGCAACACAACTTCATGTGGGGAAGGGAAACCCAAATAATTTTCTAGACAATTTTCATTTCTTTTGTGTGAGAAATTTTGAAAAGACTCTATTCCCAAAAAGTTTTTTGAAAAACTTTTGACAAGCAAAAATCCTATCTTTTGATCTGTACCTCAAATATCAGGCACAAATAAATTAACATTTTCCAAAACTTTCTATTTATATCACTGTAAAGCCCTTGTGTTTCAGAGTAGCTCTACTGCAAATTAACCTGTAGGGAAACTTCATTAAGATTTTTTTATACTGGTAGTTGTAAAGGCATTTGTTGACAGCAAACAATTCTCTGGATTGTCAGTTTGTCCATTCCAAAAGTTTGAATGAAATGAAAAATGAATGAATGGCAGTGCCCTAAATCTGATTCCACTGTTATTTGGAGATATGCATGGTGCAGAAGCTGAGAACAGACTTGGCAGAGAGGGAGCGCCTTCACTAAAACAAAGAAATAGTGCTATTATTAGAGCCCCCAGATACACACTGAGTTTTCAAAATTTCAGCATTGGTGCCTACAGCTAATGAGCATTGCTAGGACTTTCATAAGAGATTTTGACATTGACTTAGCATGAACTAGAGAATAATGCAGTCTTAAAATGTGGAGAAAGATACAACAAAACTAAAATAGGTGGAGCTTTTATTTGCATTCAGTGTTATATCCAATTCAAATCTTGTTAGTAAAACTGCAGCCACATTCTTTGGATAACTCAGCTGCAAGCTACTGTTTAACTAGCACAATAAATCCAGCATTAACTTATAGTCGTCTAAGATTTGCTACCTGAGAACTGCATGAGGATGGCTGTCCAATATGTTCAGAATGCAATATCATCCTTCGTAAATACACACAAATAGAAAATAATATCATCCTTCATGAACAGAAATGAATCTTTCATTCATCTCTCATAATACTTAAATCTCATTACTAACCAGCCACAGCTGCTCTCTCTAGCCTTCCCTAATAAAACTAAAAGCAGGAAGTGTATTTTGATTATTAACTAAACAAAGCCACTCCCAAATTTCTATGGTGCTACAGAGCGGAGAGCCAACACCCAGAGCTCTGCTGTGCCAGATTCCTGCTCACAAGCCCTGCAGGTCATTGTAGGCAAGATTCACCAGGTAGAAGTCAGTGAAACAAAGAAAACTGGAGAAGCATTTTCACGTGCTTGACTAGGTGGGTTTACAGAATTCAGTTCCTGCCATGACACATCTTCCATGTCAAAATGTTCCACCAAGGAAAGTTTCTATAGAAACCAGTCGTAAGGGAAGGTGATTTTATTAGACCTGCTGATGCTCTCAGGAAAAGTAAGAGTTGTTCAGTTTCAGACTGACTCAGTGCTGGCTGTCCTGTACATTTTTAGGCTCAGAGATCCCTAACAGACCATCACAGTAGGATTCCTTTATAAAAAGGAATTGATATGTGGTCAATAACAAAGTTTGAGTTTAACATCATAATTTTTAGAAATTACATTAAGATAGATGGAAGAGAGCTGCATAGAGAAGCCAGAATTTAAGTATATTCCAAGGCACATAGTTATTTGGAAAAGATTTCTTAAATTAAACCATTTTTTCTTATTTTCCAGAAAAAAAGGAACTAAAAAGCCTGTGAGTAGCTAGGCCTTCACTTTGTTAAGTGGGAATTGGTCCTGATGAATTATCTGAGCACCCCACAATATATGTAACACAAAACATTTTCACTGCACAGGCACTAGCACATGCACATACACTCTCAGAAATTCTTACAGACTTCAAGAAAACAGTTAAAAGGTATAGCTGCTTGCATTATGAGATTTAAGTTCCTAATGGGCTGGTTTTCTTTCAAAATCAACTGGCTTGCTTCAGAGGTACAGTTGGAAAATTCCTATTATTACAGTGCATTAGTACCTAAGTTTCATGGGCAGAACAGTGATAATCATCAGGAGGATGGTATCCTGGTTGAAGACGTAGCTTCCCGCAGTTCACTAGGTGCTTAGCTTTTCAGATGATTCTACTTTAATACTAGTAATAAGAAAGTTACTTATTTACTTCTGGTGCTCGGCCACCACAGTAAGAGCAGAAAGTGGAACTGCTCCCTGCACAGATGCTGATACATTGCACACATCAACCAGGAAGTTCACAGGGAAGTACAGGTGCTACAATCCTATTGGTCAATAGAAAGAAGAAACCTGAGTGGAATGAACTGCTATTTAACAAAACAACAGTGAAGGCATTAGCTGCACGCACAGTCTTAACAGACTGTCATCATATGAGGAGAGAAGAGAAAGCTTTTACAGAACATGCCAGAGGCCGTGACTCCTAGCCATAAGCACAGCCTCTCATGTACACAGGGATGACATTTGCAACACCCAGGCGTTCACATCAAGCTCATCTAAAGCTGCAAATTATTTTGGGCTCCTGTGTGACATCTTTGTGTCTATTTTAAAACAGAACATGTAAGGAGCTAGAACAGGTGGCGGAGCCTACCAACTGTATGCAGGTTATTTGATAATCACAGAAGGAAAGTGAAAGCTACATCTGTCCTATAAGCTTCTAATGAAAATATATAATATTCACCATTTTTGGCTTACAGATGAGAGAACTGGTGAACACAGACACACCAGCAGGCTGAGAGCAAACAAGAATAGCCCATTACAGGCCTCCGTGCCTACGGCCTGTTGGCAGAAGCAGTGGTACCCATGTTGTGTATTATTGAAAAGCGTAACCTCTACTCTCTGCTTCTCTCTGGAACAACTGACATCATGTCCTTGAGTCAGCTATTCAATGCCTTCAGTTTGTTTGGAGTTTTTGCTTTTTAGTAAGATATTTGGCATTGAAAACTCTCAAGCAGTGAAGGGAGCAGCAGTCTGCATTAAATGACTATCTTGTATCCCAGCACTGCTAGCCAATCCACCAAACCAACACCACACTAAGCAAAGACCAATCAACCACTGCCAGGTATATTCCCCGTGCTGCTGATCTCCACACCCTCACCATTGCAGGAAGCAGAGCACAGGTTATTTCCACTGGTGCCACTGTGGAGCACAGCAGGAGGCCGGTACCAGCCAGCCCCTACTTGTTTGCTCTGAAGTTCCAGCAGCTGCACAGCGTGCAGCAGGAGAGCAGGAACTGAAGTTCCAGCCTGCTGCTGTTCAGAAAGGGCTCTTGCATTCAACTCTAATTCAAGTAGGATAGCTACATGCTTTTCACCAGAAAACAAGAATGGCACCACATTTCATCTTTTCTATTCAGACAGGTTAAAAGAACAAGTGGACCAAATCAGGCCATCTACAGTACGCACAATTTTACACACACATAGCTCCTCGTGAGTCTTTAAATGCTCTGCTTTCAGATGATTTTCCCTTCTCCATCTTTTCCACTCAATTTCATTGGTGGTGTGACCACCTGTGACTTGATCCTGTCTCTTACGGAATCTCTCAATGATGCCGCTGGATACAGGAAAGAGGTGGATGGAGAAGACCATGTTGCTTAAGCTCACTTCTATTTTAGCCACTCTCAGTTGAAGGTATGAAAGCATTTGAACAGAAGATAGAGCCTCATGAGACCAGCTGGAATGGGGCCAGCAGGAGTGTGGCAACACCCATTCTCCTATCAGTTCCCTGTGACTGATACTGCTTGTTTAGTGTCACCACCTGAGGGAGTGTGCTTGCCATTTCCAGGCAAAAACGTTTAAACAAGACTTTAAGTACACGTATCCTTAAGTCATTCTAATTGGCTTAATTAGCCAGCTAAATATTCTGATAGGGATCATATAACAACATTTCTTTAATATATGACCCACACAGTAGTGAAACATGAGCATCTCTTGTGTAAAATTGAATAAGTAGTCATTACTGTTCCAGCAATAGCATCCTATCTGTGACTGCACAATCATAAAATCACGTAATTTTTTTTATTTGAAAGGCATCTCTGGGAATCACATACTCCAATTCCATCTGATCAAAGCCAGATCAGGTGGAGCAGCTCAGGCCATACCTGGTTGAGTTTTGGACTGATCCTCCAGCCCAAGGTTGGAGACTCCACAACCTCTGTGATTACCTGCTCCATTGTCTAACCATCTTAATATTAAAATTAACAAACAAAGATTTCTCTTGCATTTGTATTGAAGTTCCTAAATTTCAATTGGGCCCATTTCCTCTTAATCTCTCACTTGAAAGACCCAGATTCTTCTCAATCATCTTTACTTCTACCCATCAATATTGATTAATAAGAGACCTCTGAGCCTCCTCTTCTACAGGTTGAAAAGTTCTAGCTAATTCACCACATTTAAAGCCATTTTCTAGATTTCCTGCAGTATGTTTATATCTCTGCTGCAGCATGGAGCATGACAGAGCTCTAGATGTGGCCTCATCTTCCTTAACATGCTGGCAATGTTCTGCCTAACACGGCTGTTGGCAGCCCTTGCTGCAAGGGCCTGATGCTGCCCAACTTTTGCCTACCAGGATCTCCAAGTCACTTTTGGCAAAGCTGTTCTCCAGCTGGTTAAAATCCCGAGGTGCAGAGCATTGCAGTGCTCTATGTCAAACTTAATGAAGTTCCCATCAGCCCACATGTCTCTCCAACCTGTGAATGTTCCTCTGCAGGGTAGCACAACCATCTGGTCTATCAGTCACTCCTCCCAGCTTTGTATCACCTGCAGACTTGTTAAGGGTTCATTTTTTCCATCCATTAATGAAGATGTTAAATTACATTGGGTACTGACCTCTCAGGTACACCATTAGCAACAGACCTAAAGGTGGACTTTGTGATGATCACAGCCCTTTAGGACAGGCAGTTCAGCCAGGTTCTGGTCCACATCATTCTCTTCTCAGTCCTTGTTTTATCACTTTTACTGTGGGGATGTTACTGCAGACATATCCTACATCTCTCACCCAAGTTAACTGTATTTTGATGTTTCTGACTGAGGGAATAGCTCAAACTTCCCTCATGACGGATGATCTTTGAGAAACCACCATCACTGATCCTGCTTTTGTGCCAGCATATTGCATGAATTCTCCTTCCTTAGCAAGAAACACACAGTAGTAATACTGGTAAAGTGTACTCGGAGATTACTGGCAATAAAGAGCTACTCTGCAAAGGAACAGAGAGGAAGACTCTTTTCCCTGTGATCCACTAATTGGCATTTAGGCAGGAAGAGTAGTGAAAATCCAGGGGAAAAAAAAAAAAAAAGACATTCATACAATCAGAGAATGCAAAAAAGGGGAAGAATTCTATCATTGGTGTTGTCAGAATTTGTAGCTCTACAAGGACTTCTAAGGATTTTTTTCTTAAGACCTTTTTAAAGTGTGTCCTTAATGTTCCTGCTGTATTGGCAAATATGAGATTTTAGAAAACAGCATAGATAATAGATATATAGCTAATTTTTAGTATGTATTTAGGTGAGCAAAAAAAACAAAAAAAAAAAACAAAAAACAAAGAATAAGCTTGAAGCATTGTACAACAGAATGACTTTTCTCAATGGGAAGCCAAACCAGTGGTCTATGACATGTCATTAAGTTACTGTATAAATAAAGTATATTATGTCAATATTTGACAACAAGAATTGTAGCAAGAAGCCTTCAGAAGCACTAGGAACTGCCTAGTAGCATGAGCCAGATGGAACCAACTGCTGTGTAATTGCAAGGTTCACATTATAAACTGTTAAACTGTTGAAAGTCAGAAGCAGGTTGAAGATCCTCTTTCCAACCCCCTCCCTCTGTACGATCCCTGAATAATGATAAGATCCAAATTCATTGAGCCAGCTCTTGGAAATCTGACAGCAAAGCTCTCCTCCCACCTCTCTGGATAACCTGTGCCACTGCTACATAAAGATGATCTTCCTGATGTCCACTATGATTCTCCCAAGCCACAGCTCATACACTGTTTTATCATCCACTGCTACCTGCTGAACCTCTAAGGAGTCCCTTAGACCCTAAGCAATCCAAGTGATTGACAGCACTTTACATTCTGTGTTAGATGCACAAGCCAGGGCAATGTCAAAAGTTTGGCAGAAGACAGAGGCTGCTGTGGATCACATCATGCCAGCCAGTATTGCCAACACCACTACAGCCTGCAGAGCTTGGAGAAAACAACCAGCAGCATCAGCAACAGAGAGGAACTGTGCTCCATTGCAGAGAGGATGCTTATTAGAATATTAGCTTGAACACAAAAGTAATATTTAAATCATGTGAGATTAGCATGCAAGTAGTAGCAAGGCTGAAAATTGTGTCCGTATGTCAGCAGGATCACTACTGGCACACAGCACCCTGGGGCAGACAAATTTACAAATCAGTGTGGATATACATTAAAATAAGAAAAGTAAATGAGTAGGGAAAGCTTTATCTAATAGAGAGATTCCTCTCCCTTACAACTTGGGGACCAATGCTGGGAGTCAGAGCCAGCATCCTGTGTTTCTTATTGCACCTGGCCACCTGTCAGGCACTTATAGAAACACAGAGCACATACTGGTACAGGGTTGCATCCATTGCAAGAAAGACTTATTTTTTTTCAGTTGATTTATAGATGGATTTGGCACCTGAAGTGTTCCAGCAAAAAAAAAATACAGAAATTTTTATCAGTGCACAGAGCACTGGTACTTACTAGAAGTCAAAAATCTCCTGATCTTTGAAGTAAACCACTAGGAAAACTGAATACTCTATGTTTGGGCTACAAATAACTAAACATAAATTCAAAATAAGAACACTGAATACAAGGCAGCAAACAGCAGTCACAGTAAGGGAGCAGCTCCAGCTACTTTCCTTATAACAGAGCTTATCGGTCAATGAGCAGGGGAGGCAGGTTTTAAAAACAATTTAGATTAGCAGAAAAACATTAATTAAAAACCCTCCATGTGATACCAGGTGCAAAATTAAGCTGTTCAGCACCCCAAAGTCCCCCCTCCATCCACATGCATTACAGAACAGTAAAAGTTGGCTTACAGATTCAAGCAATTCTGAAAAACCAAAAATCAGTTACTCAGACTGAAAACATTGGCTTTAACCCCAAGTACAGAATTTATTTTTTGTTTTAAACACAGCTAATTATTTAAACTAACTAAAATGCATTTACTTAAAACCAAGTACAAGAATTCAGGCATGAAGCCTTTTCAGTTATAATTAACTAGCCTAGCTAAGACGACTAGATAAACAGTTTTTTCCATAGGCTGAGGTACCTCCTCATGACAATCCGTTCTAGCAAAGAACCCTTCCTCATCCTTCACTGAATATCTCATTTCAGAGTCAAATCTAAGAGTTTCTCTTACTAAATACAAGGTGAACAATTAAGTTCCATGTATGCTGAAAGTCTTGAGCCTCTCTGGTCACAGATCTTGATAGCTTCCTTACTGTAGTGAGAAAGGGCACTGAACAATACCAGAGCAGGTGTATTTGCTATGGCTGTTCAAACCACTTACAGACTTTAACACATCATTCAGCAATGCCTTCCAGATATTCCAGGATTTCACAGCTCAAAACGGAGTAAAAATGTAAGAACTGGTTACATGATAAATCCTCATGTTTATCCAAGGTTATGTTGAAGATGGCTTATTCCAGACTGATTTATACCAAGTAATGCTGACTTGTATTATAAACTTGCATACGCAAATGAGAAAGAATGCCATCAAAATCCTTGCAGAATGATATTTTGTTTTTAAAGCAGTGATCAAAAGACCAGGCACTTATAAGGACACAGTATTTTAAATCCTAATCATTTCTTCTGCTATCCAATTTTATAAGCACTACTAATAAACAGTAAGTACTCCAAGTCAATAGAGTAATTCATTCAGAGGTGTTAGAGCTTTTAAAATGTAGAGTTAAAGGTTTTCCAGAAAAACTATAACACAAATTTCATTCAAGCAGTTTTCAAGTGAAATATCTGTATATACATATATATATATATGCTATTCAGTTAATGTGGTGAAATGTGTGTATATATACATATACACACACACAATTCAGTCAGTGTGGTTAAAGCAGTGGCAAAAGAAGTTTGACCAGTTCTCAAATTAACGTATTCTACTTTCAGTCACTGTGTCTAACAGTGTGCCACTGCTCTGGCAGCACTGGAAGCTCACTGACTCCCGGATACACCATTCTCTGGCTTCAACTTGGAGTATTTCTAGTTTGTTACTGTCATTTCATTCTCTGCTTACATTCCTCCTGTGTAAAGCATTTGCTTTTATTCTGAGCGATAGATATAACTTGAAAGCATGTATTTTTTATGAAATTAGGAAAAGCAGCTGAACCAAATTCCCTCTGCTTCTGTGTGAGGTCTAAAGCTTATTACAGAACATAAGAAAAAAAATCAGCTACATAAAATGACATTAAAAGGGCTATAATACCAGTGCCGAGCATGATGATTTCTGTGTAACATGATGAGCAAGGCAACCTAAAGACCAAAGGAATGAAAACCAAAGGAAAAACCCATTTACTAGCTTTATAAAGATGTTAAACATCAGCAGTATTGGGGTCTACATAGCAAAAGAGGAAAACCTTCTGGGCCTTCTAGGCCTGCTTTGTTTCAAGTTTTCCTAGAACATTTAGGGTAGGATTTGGTTAGCAACACACACCAAGCAGCCTGGTGCAACCTCAGTCGCAGGCAGGGAGCTGTGGAGAAGGCTGAGGACCCCTCTCTCTTCATTAACCCAGCACGAGGCTGGTTTAGAGATCTGTTTAACCAACTCCTTTGAGACCACCAGGCTTGAGATGACAGTACAGGCCTTGCGAAAACTGTGTTTGAATGACTGAACTTCCAGTAGGCAGCTACTCTTAAAAATCAGGATAAAGCTATGTAAAAGTGGGCAAAAGTGCATCTTCTGAAAACAGAAGAAAGCAAGAGTACAAAATAAGTAGAAATTCACTTAAGGCTGGAGCCAAGGTGTGTATATGCATTCAGTCTTGAGAATGCAGTTTTAGGCAACATTCATTTTTACTCCAAGTGCGTGAGTAGAAGCCTACCTGCTCATTAGCTTACTTAACCAGGGAATAACAAGAACTTCTATTACAGGCTTAAAACTGCCAGATGGTACCAGGTGCAGCCTGAGACGGCAATCAGTAACAGTACACTAAGTTCTGATTGTCTAAGACCAAGATTTCAGACACGAGTACCCAATCTTTGACTCGTATATGTGCACTGAGATTAAGGATGTAACCTGACTGTCCAAAGCAAGTACTCATACATCCACATGTGGATCCCATAAACTTATTTTAATGAGTGTTTTAGAAGAAACTGCATGGATATGTTTTGGATACATGATGTTGAAACTAACAAAATACATCTCTAGTTCCTCAGACAGGAGGACCAGAGCAGAAACATGAATTCATATGCTCTCTCATTTTATTCCTTGACAGACTGTAGATAATGTAAACCATACAAAAACGGACATTACAGTGACTGACCTCCCTGGGAGTTGGATTTCACCCTTTTCATATGTCAAGCACCTAAGCAAAGCATGGTACTGCTGTACACGTGAAAGCAAAAGCAGCTGTTTCCTTGCTTGAGTTCAACATCTCACTTCTTACCTCATTTTCCCAATCACTCTTTACAAAAGATTTTTTTTAAGTGATCCAAAGTACTATTTGCTCTTAAGTATATTCAAAAAACATGCATGTCACGAACAGCCATCAGAGGAACACTATAGATCTCAGAGAGTAAATCCATGTATCAGATGGGTTTTGCTCATCCAGCTGAGTAACGTTCAGCCCTCACTGTAAATCTGTAGTTTCAATCACACTAGAACACAGGAGGCCTGCACCTAAGAGAACACATTTTTGTTTCAGCCAGTTGTGCCAAAGACCTTCTCACTGCACTGAGGAAGGATTAGGGTAGGCCTTGTAGCACCAAGATGGACACATGGGAGAGAGCTGCCTCATTATACGAGAGTCTGAAATCTAAAAAGGATGGTTTTCATTGTGTATAAGTGTCCACACAACTGATTAAACTTGGAATTTGAGTTAAACTCTTATTTAAGCCTCAGCTTATAAGCACAGTTCCTGTAGCTACAAAATACCTCCCTGCCAAGAGCTTAATAACCGTTCTCTTACATCTCATTAAACTTTTCTTGTGTGGTGTTATTTGTGCTTGCATACATATATGTATAATTACCTAATTAACTTCTGGAGCTCTGAGTCACCAATTTAACTTTTTCAGAGGAATAAAGGAACAGTGACCCATGTGCGTTTTCCAGCCAATCAAAAAAAGACAAATCACTCCTCAGGCAAATCAGGAGTCTCAACTTAAGCTTACCTGGACTTGGATCTTTGCCAGCATTTTTAAATCACTTTCCTAAATGTTCTAAAAAGCCCCCAGAAACATCTCTGAGCTTTACAGCTGGTGCACAGCAGGAAAGTGTGGTATTAATTCATAACAAAATTAACCCTGAATGCTTTGGTATGGGAAAGATTGGCAAGTGTATCTCTTTGGGAATAGTATTCAAATTCAAAGCTCATGGGTGGAGACGGGGAGTGCAAAGGTGCATAAATAGGCAGGAGGGAGCGTGGTGCTCTCACTGTGACCAGGAACACCTTCGCACCCCGGCAGGCACCTGGCTGAGCACACACGGTAAGGCAGCGCTCACTCTTCTGAACTGCCTGCATAACACTGGGCTAACTGGGGCTGCAGCAATGGGAGGGAGAGGCAGCAGTGTGGGCACAGCACAGCTCCTAGCCATAAGGACACACAGAGATATGATGTCTTTGCAAGTTACAAGATGCAGGAGAGAAAAGGCTTTACGGGGCAAAAAGCTATGCAGAAGTGCACACAGCCTTCCAAAGGGGAAGTTTTCAAAGAGGAGGTTTAATGTTTCTGCCTTGGCTTTCTGCACCAGCAACAGCGTAAACTTTGCCTGGTCTTTGACTTCCTTGTCATCCAATACCTTTATTTATTTATTTTTTCTCCTTTCAGTAAGCATTACTTCCTTGACACAGCTACAGCTAAAACAACTCAAGGCAGCCTTGAAAATCCATTATATTTAATGTAAATTTACTCAGTTTTCTTCCTTGCCAAGGAGACTTTTCTTGGGACAGGTAGTCTCCTGCAAAATTCTATTTCATGCTCTTGAAATCCACTCTGTGAATGCTTAGAGGTCTATTGGACACCCAGCAGATAAGAACATTGTATCACTGATGCAGATTCAGTAATGCCTCCTCCTGCAGTTCTTAACCAAAGAAAAGACTCTATTTTCCCAGACTCCTCATTTTCATTGTCTGAATTTTAAAAGCTGTCTATTTAAGTTTTTGCATGACTGTTCCAAATTTTCTGTATTGGTTTTGGAATTCCTTACATCTTTCTACAGTACCCAATATAATGGTGTTTCAGTTTTAGGAATAAATTTAATGAGAAAACATAGGGTTATACTAAAGCGTTTTCCCCTTTTAAAGCATCCCAGCTGAAATGCTGAGGAGCTTCCATCAGTCATGCCTCGTCTCCACCCCCATGCCTCAGACAGGTGCAGGACAAGTAATTTGCTTTGTGCTGCTTACAGTGGCAAAATGCACTTCAGTTCTCACTGTTCCCCACTCATTCTATTATAGATGCTACTGCTTTTCAGGATTAGATGATGCTAATTAGAGGAGACAGGACAGTTTATAGTTTCAACAGCAGCATTAGGCTGTGTCTATGCTAATGGATCACTATTAAACCCAGCTTAGACTTCTACATCTCATCTGAGTTGCTCTTGCTGCAAAAGGGATGAAGAGCCGACATGAGTTAATTTGTCAACGCCCATGCTGTTAAACTGCCCAGTAACTTTATCAGTGGGAGATCCAGAATGAAATAGGAGTTCATGAGGACTTAGAAGTACTTTTGAAATCGACATAACTGTTGTTTCACTGAGCAAACTCAATGTATGAAAAAGGAACAGAGAGAAACTTAGCACAGGTGCACACCTTAAGAGGACCACAGGTCAATGGCAGGAACACAGCAGAAAGCAGCCAAATCCTTCATGACTCTTTGCAAAGCAAACCTCTCCCTTCCCTTACACTCCCTGGAGCCCCCACCTGGAGCAGTTAGCTGACTCACCCAGCTGCATACCTGACCACGGTGGTGCCTCCGGCTGCACCTCAGAACCAGCAGCAGAGGCACGGGGAAATGAAGGCTCTCTTCCTCATCCCAGGGGCAGCCATGAAGAAGAGCTACGTGTCCGTGTTCCTGCTGCTCATGGCCATCTCCTGCGTTCTGGCAAAAGATATAGGCAAGAAGGAGACGAAGGAGACTAGCACTAAACCAAAACTGCCTCAAACACTCTCCAGAGGTAAAAAAAAAAAAAAAAAAAACATAGATACTACAGATCGCACTTGTATGTATGTGAGTTTTTCCTACTCTCTCCTTTCTCCTGGGCAGGCTGGGGGGACCAGCTCATCTGGACGCAGACGTACGAGGAAGCCCTCTTCCGCGCCAAAAACAGGTAGGGCGCCCCCGCGCTACGGCGCCCCCTACCGGCCGCCCCGCGCACCGCCCCGCTAACCGGGCTCCTTCCTCTCCCCCCAGCAATAAGCCCCTGATGATTATCCACCACCTGGATGACTGCCCACACAGCCAAGGTAAGGATTCGGCACGGGAAAAAAAAAATAAAAAAAAAAAATACCACCACGGTCACTTTTCGCCACAGAATAAAACGGAGTTAATCATCTGTCAGTGCAATGGACATAAACATTTTATTTGCTCTAACTGTAAACTGCATGTTCTCATGTTCATTCTATCAGTTTGTTTGAATTTTCTTCTCTAGGGCAATTTACAGGCCTTTTAAAATAAAATATATTCTTCATTGCTTTCATTCTAGCACTCAAGAAGGTCTTTGCTGAACATAAGGAAATACAGAAATTGGCTGAAAAATTCATTCTCCTGAACCTTGTGGTAAGTGTCCCTTTCACACTTCAGGTGAAAGCAATAAAGTTGTATTTTTGATTGTGGCTCTTCTAGCTTTAAGTAGGCACTTTTACAGGGATTGGCTAGGAAAAATGCTCAGTGCTGGAGCATAATAGTTTTAGTCACAAAGCTCTTTCAACTCCAGCTCCCATAACTACTAAATAGGGCAGAATTTAAATTTTAATGTAATACTTTCATTAACTGTTATCATCAATTCTCAGCTCTAGCAGTTTAAAGACTGTATCCCAGGCAGTGGATTTCTGAAATTGTTAATGTATTGCTTAGCCTGCATTATGCTGAGCATAAAGAAGAAGAAAAAGTCCATGTTATATGCTGTCTTGCAATCTTGACCTGGAACCTCATCTGCTTTCTTCCAGTATGAAACCACAGACAAGAACCTTGCACCTGATGGCCAGTATGTCCCCCGGATTTTGTTCATTGGTGAGTACTTCTCAGACAACAGCCCCCATATATTCAGGTACACATATCACTAACATATCCCTATAAACCTGGGTCACAAGGATCATTTTCAGTAGACCACAGCAACTGCCATTCTCTTCCTTCTTTGATTCTTTCTTAATAAGATCTGTAGGCTGAAAGCAGTCTCAGCTTATAGAGTTAACTCATGCACTATGCAGTGACATGGGTCTAAGGTTGATCAACACAGATCAGAACCAAACCTACTTCCTAACAAAACTGCAAACAAAATGCTTAACACAGAAGTTCAGTTACTTCATAGAATGAAGGTGAGTTGGTTGTTAGTGGAAGCAGATTTGTCTTGCAGGAAAACTTAGGAAGCAAGCAGAAGAGCAGGAAGATTTCTTCTGCTTCAAGATTCCTCTTGTGCTCTGCAACTTTTCTCCTCCTCTTTTCCAGATCCTTCCCTGACTGTGAGAGCGGATATTACTGGAAGATACTCAAACCGTCTCTATGCATATGAGCCCTCTGACATTTCCCTGTGTAAGTTACGTGTTCTCAAAGTAGTCACATCTTTTCCTGGATAGCACCAGGCATTACCCACGTGCACCTAGTGCTTGCTGAAAGACCATTATCTGCCAGTAGGGGTAGGTTTGGGAAGGGAGTAACTGCACGACTTACTGCATCAGCTTGTCCCGTTATATGCTTGGCTTTACAAGTCTTTTGAGGACAAGTGCAGAGAGCTCAAGCTCAGAAAAATATAGATCTGTTTTTATATTCATTTTATGAGCTGTTAAAAAACCATTATAAAGCCCTACATCTCCAGGTTACCGGAGTTCATAAGATGCACAGTGCATCAAATTCATTATAGCTGTTGGCTTTTGAACACAGCTTTAATAATAATGACATTTCTTTACAGTAACTGGTCACTGGCAGAGGAAGTTGCAACAAAAATAACATGCATGAATATTTCATTTCTAGTGTATTCAAATATGCAGAAAGCACTGAAGCTGCTGAAGACTGAGCTGTAATGAGAAGGAGGATGCCCTGAAAGACCACTGAGTCTGGTTTTTACCTCTTCTCCACTCGTTCACACTGCTGAAGAGACTATTTAGTGATATTTAGTAATGTATAGTGCTGGTTTATGAACATAAACACTAGTTTTATGTTAGCACTTCTGTACAGGGCTGCATTTTTAAAAGCTGGAGGCTTTTAATTTAAGACATACAGGAGAACACTGTATGACCCAATTGTACAAATGATTTTTTTTTATTAAATTCATTTCAAATGTTTACATACAAAATGTTGCTGTGTTCTTTATTCCTCCCTATTATCTATCACTATTGGAATAAAATCAGCATTACTTACTTCCACAGCTTGCTATGTTCTATCCAAGCAGCTTTTGTCTGCAGTTTTAACAGCTACTAAAGCTCCATTCCTCAGCACGCTTTCTCTTTTTCTTGTAACAGGACCCTATGTCCAGCTCTCATTACCAGTCCTTTCTTTACAGTTAGATAAGAAGTGCAGACCTTTTACAAAACCTTTCTATGCTTACAGTTAATTGTGTGGTAACGTGCCTAATGCCTGAGCCTTTAAGAAGAGGAACACATTTTCAAAACATTTTCAATCATTTGAGATAAGAGGATGTGATTGTCTATGTGTGATATTGTTTTTAAAACTGGCTGCCTCTGAAGTGATTGGAGGTTCACCATTTCTACATAAGGCTCTTTTTAGAAAGAAGTTAAAAACTGCTTCTCTTAGAAGATCTTGGATCACACTGGAATTTAGTAAAGCCTTGAGACTAATAACAAGAGAAATTATATTTAGTGCGCACAGTTAGTTTCCAGATCACTTAATGGCTCGGGATTGCTTATTTATAAGCCCAAAACAGATTTAAACAAATAAACCCTGCAGTTAACGCCATGCAAGTTGGTACCACCTTAAGGCTCAGGCCTCCTCTAAATTATTTACAGAGGCTCCAATCCAAGTTACTTAAAATAAAACTCAATCTCTTCAGAAAATCTGGGAAACTATTTCTGAAGCGTATGTGCTCAGTAACTTGAAGCGCACAGGATGAACAGGGTTTCCCTGGATGCGTTTAAGAGCCGTTTGGATGTGGTGCTCAGAGATATGATTTAGCAGAGGGTTGTTAGAATTAGGGTGCTATGGTTAGGCTGCGGTTGGACTTGATGATCCTTGAGGTCCCTTCCAACCTGAGTAATTCTATGATTCTGTGATTCTGCATGTGGGATTTCTGTGGGTCCTCTAGGCCTAACTATTTAAAGACTTGAAGTGTCTAAGCATTATGATGTAATGTGACAGAAAGTACAGCGATTGTAGCAAGTTGGCACAATCCCAGGCTACAGCAAATGAGAACAAGCCCCAGTGCAGCAGCCACAGAAACAAAGGGAGAAAAAGTGCTTACCCTTAGTAGGCCTCCAGCAGGCAGGGATCTCCAAACGAGACACACTCACCTCCACTGCCAACCCTTACATGAGGTCTGAGAAGGGGCGGATCCTGGAGAAGCATTGCATGCCCCTGAGCTCCTCTGGGTTGGCCCTGCCTTCACACCAGGTGCTCAATCACTGGTTCAAGCTGTGACCGAGCATTTCTGCTACACTAAGTAACAATTTAGAATTATATGGCTTTGTTTTTAGGCAGTTATTAATCTGTAGACATCTTAGAGAAGACAGATTTCTGCTTCTTCTAGAATAACGGGCTTTATGAAAGCATTTCAACATAATTAAGGTCAAAAAGCATTTAATATAAGCACTGAATGCTCCCAAACTGCCTTGTTATTTTGATATTCTGCTACTGTGAATAAGTTTCTATAAGATTTGGTCACAATTAAATCAAACTCTAAAGCAGTCAGAAAAATTAATGCATCTCTGCAGAAAATAGCAAGAATGAAAATGTTGTACATCCAAAACTGTTTTCTCAAGAGGAAAGACAAAAAAAAAAAAAGACAAAAAAAGACAAACCCACAAAAAACAATAAATAAAAGTTCATCTAAATACATTAGCAGAGTACAGCATCTCTTGTGTACTGATATGCAAGTTAGGCCTCTAAAGCAAATCTCCTTCCCAGTTCCAAAGTCAGAATAAATCTGTTTTATTGTGTCCTTCCCCCCACCTTAAGAAAGTTAATTCATCTCTGATGTGAATTTCAAGGTTTGTAGTTGTTGGGTTTGCTTTTGTGTTGTTGTTGTTGTTGTTATCACAATCTTCAAAAGACAAAGTGTTACATATACAATAGAAAAGCTTTAATCAAACTCTACACTCTACCACCTGTCTTTTGAACACTAAAGCAAACTCACACTAAATGTTCTGAGATGTGACAGCTCTAACATCATCACATTTTCACTATTTTCTTAGAAATGCAAAATTACATTCCAGTATCACCTACTATATTAATGAAACCAGACCTGCCCCAAACCAAGCTGTAAATAAATCAATAAAAAGAAGGAAGAATCAAAATTGAAGCAGCCACAGAATATTTTTTCAACCTTCTTACAACTTCTTAATACTTTTCTAATTTATTACATTAACACACAAAATACAGGGAGTAGGAAAATTAACTGCTGCTATGGACAGCTTTGGGACGATCTGTTCAGTTCAACATTTCCCTTTGAAACATCATGACAATTCCTTCTTGAGCAGCCCTAGGCACACAACAGTCTCAAAGTTTTCTGATAAGCATATGTTTCATCTTCTTTCTGGCTCCTTTCCCAAAGCAAGAAGGTACCTTCCCAGCAAAAGGAGAGCCCTTTGAGAGCTACCACTATTAACATTCACTGCCTCCCTCTCTTTCCTCCATACTCAGATGCTGTATTATTTGGCAGTTTAAATTAATAAGCCTCACTTTCTCATCCTACAGAGCTGTCTTTTTCAGGGCTACAGCAGCTACCTACCATGCCAGAGGCAACATCTTAATGAAGAAAAGGTACTGTGCAGGCCTGTGATTCACTGTTATTAGAAATAACTGGAACATTGTGCACCTCTGGTGTTGACACCTCTGTTGACATCTTTCAGCTCATCCCTCACTTCTGTTAGAGGCTGGACCAGGGACTACACTTTCTTTCTGCTCAGACAGCACTCAGCACATGAATGATGCATATTTTAACTTTAATTCTTTTCTCTTTTTAAAACAAATTAGTGGAAAATACAATTGGTTACCCCTCACCTCTGGTGTTCAATCTCTCATCAAATCAAGACTTTTAGGTGGACAACAGAGGAATAAATACTGCTGAATTACTGCAAGAATAATTTTACACCATCTGTAAAAATATTTGTACAACTTTCCAAACACCAAGTCAGGTTTCTTACATGAACAAGATGACAGACCACTACCAACTCTGATGCCGTGCAAATACCAAACTCCGTTTTGGTGTCAAAGAAAAAAACAGGTTCAAGTTGATTAGCTGCAGATTACATTCATTCACTGTTCTCATCGTGAAAATATCCAGTAAAAAATAAAGTACTTTTATTTTCAAAAAGAAATCTAAATCTATCAGATAGCCACAGCAAACGGGGAAGGGAAGGGGTGAAGATTACAGTAGTCACTTATGTGCAGTACAGAAAATAACAAAACAACAACTTCAGCTTTTTTATAACCTTAACAAGAGAGTGAGACCATTATTTAGACACAGAATGCAACTAGAACTCATCCTAAATCCTAATCAAATCATACAATCAAACAAGCATTAAACACCCACCATTTTTTTTTGTCATTTTAATGAGAAATTAGGTGAATTTTTGTAATTAATCAATACAGCAGAAAACACTTGGGTTTTTTTTTTTTTTTTTTTCGGACACCAGAGAAGCTAGTAGTGTTTCAAAACTCAATGAATAGAGTTCACCACACCAACTACCAAAGTCTTTAACAAAAAATTATCAGCTCAGAACAGCACTCTGATTCTGCCCAGCTACTGAATACACCAATCTATTTCAAGATAGTGATTCTTATAAGAAAAACAGTGAATATTTAAAGATGAAAACTGCAAACTCATGGAAAATAAATTTTCCTTCTGGTACACAGAGTATTCCTACTACAGAGAAACACTAAACTATGGAAATCTAGTATTCTGAAGTAGAGGACGCAGAAAGAAGATTCAGTCCTTTATAAACTTATCAAAGAAAAGCACTAGGGTTTGCACGGGGATCCTTTTGGTTCCTGTATCTATAGGTCAGCCAGACTCCCAGAATCTGAAAGGAAAACACAAAGATATTATTAAGCAGAGGGTCTCTCCCTTATCCTTCAATGGTTTTACAAAACTTATTTTAAATGCAAAATTCTGATAATGAATTTACAGCACGAGTGTAGGATATTTTACTAGTGTAGGATATTTTACTATTGCTAGAATTGCACGACCCCACACAACTTCCTTAATTAGAAAAAGAATGCACCTTTCTCAGAAAAATCTATCTAACAACACAAAAAGGACAAAACTGTATCCAAAATGCTAGAAGAGTATTTATAATAGGAGCATCAATTACTATTCTTTCCCCTTTTTAGATGAGAAATATTTGTAAACCTCTTTTTAGGATAATGATAAAGTAATATCCTTCAAAAACGTTTTTCATTTTAAAGCTACAGCTTAAGAATAAGGCTATTTTTACATTGCATTTTCAAATTCTGTCCTTTTCCCTCTTCAGCTCCACACCTCAGGTGGAGAGGCCACAAATTTTTAGTAAATAAATGTGGGCAGAAGTAAGAGATGGGTTCTGCTTTACGTGCTATATCTCTCACTGATGTAATAGCTATGGTCTGAAAACCGCACTACACAGCAGGAGCAGAATTTTAACATGTTGTGAAAGATCTGCTCTGAGGATTTTTATTCACTGATTGATAAATATATATATATTTATACATTTTAAATCTCATACATAAAATATTCAGTCACCATCAAACTGTCTCCATGCAATGCATGGGGCACCAAAGAAAATCCCTTCTTTCACCAACACAAAAGAAACCCACAAAACCAACCTAAAAACAAAGAGCTTGGGAGGACAGGATGTGGAGCCCAAAGACCAGACAAACAAACTAAAAGCGACAGCATGCCCATTACTTTTGGGTGCAATAACAATAAACCTAACGAGTTAGCTTTCTGCAAAATCTACAGCACCACATTTCAATGAGGTATCTACTCAATGGTTTGTAGTGTAAATAACAGAAAGCTGTAAATACTCTCAACCCTGTTTCTGTCAGACTTCAAACAAGCTAACAGCCTGAAAAATTTTGACCTTATTAGATTTGACTCCTGAGACATGAGACAATACTGGGAGTTCCTGTAATAAAACCCCTAAACTTTAAGATTTTTTGTTTGTTTGTATTAAAGATGGTGAGAGGAAAACACACTGTTTTCTAATCTATTCATTTACCTCTGTGAAACTGAAGAAAAGTCCTATGCCTCCAACAAATCTGAGCACCATTCCCGAATATTCTTCTATTATTGGTGCACATGGTTGACACTGGTGATTTCTAAAACAATCCTGTAACAGATATAAGCAGAAAATTGCATCCTGTTTTCTGATGGTGCTTCACCAATTGGCACTATTTTGTTAGCTCTGCAGCAGACTGCAAACCATGCGCAAAACTTTGGGAATTTTAAGACTCCAGAAAAGCAAATACAGAAATGACAACAGAATACAACCTTTAAAGAGTGCTCTGCAATAAGGTTAAGGTAAGTTAAGGAAGGACCTTAGGATCATTGTGACAACTAATTTACAGATTTGTTAAAAATCTCTGCCTTCAACTAGGAAAGAAATCACACATTTTGGAACAAACAGGATGAGAGAGAGAACTTACAGAAGAGCAGGTTTCATTCGGATCAAAAAATCTGAATCCACAGCAATTCAGATTTCTCTCAAGGTCTGTTCTTGCACTTTTAGTGTTATTCCATCCCACCTCTAGAAGTTGACTCTGGAAGGTATAAGCAAAAACACACATTAATTGAACTGTTTTCTATCTCAATGGAAACCAATATACCAGGCAAAGTAGATGATCCCTTTTTGCTGTCCTCACAAGAGTCAAAACAGGAGTTTTCCAAATATATCTCAAATACAAACCTTATTTGTGTCTGTCTATTCAATGGAAAGAAGTCACCAAACAGAAACTGTTGTGCTTACCCAGTTTTGCTCCACCAATTACATAACGTTTTACAATTAAAACCTTCAGATCCCCATGTCTAACAGGATAATATATTAAAAAAATGACTTTAACATTCAAACAGTCTGGATAGCTAATGAGATTGCAACACCTAACAGCAGCAAGTTTGGTCATAAATGGTCATAACTCATTTTCTTCCAGTCTTCTTCCTAAACCTGATAAGAGCACTAATAATGGGACATGTGCCTAATCTGACTGCTCAGACTTTAAACAAATCATTCTGTTACACATAGAGAAAGTAGATCATTTTGTCTTGTCCCTTCTTTATGCATTAAGGATTATTCTCCATACCCCACAGAAGTTGTCTTTCTTTCCCACAGATCTGGTCTGTACCTAATACAGTCATCACCTTTTCAATTACATGAGAACAATTCAGTGGTTTTTATTAGTTTTACTTTCTGATTACAGTAGATTTCATCAGCTTATTTGGAACTCATGAAGACATGATATAATCAAGATATTATGCTGCTACACTTGTGACCAAAAACCTAGACAGAAACTTTAAAACTAAAGCAATTTTTAAAGGACAGCTGAAAGTCAGGGATTTAAGAGATGTGTGGATAAGCCACTATGAGATGTGGATTAGTAATGGGACTCAGTGGGTCAGGGTGTGGCTGGACTTGATGATCCTGAAGATCTTTTCCAAACTAGATGACTCTGTTTTTTGAAGGCAGATTTTCTTAAAATATACACTCTTCATTTAGAGGAAGGCTACATATAAATATATGCATGCATGCGCACGCGCGTGTGTGTGTGTGTGTGTGTGTGTGTGTGTGTGTGTGTAAAAAGAAATATTGTTATACTATATATTAACTGAGAAATAAGGAAGTATTTCTTACCTGCTGTTCCTTGTTCAGTGCCAGACAGGCACAGGAGACAGAAAACTGGACGATGAAGACTAGCAAAAGAATAATCATGTACTATAAGCAGTAGTTAAAGATGCATTCTCAAAAATTTTGCTTATAGAATACATAATCATTGGATTACATCAGGTCATCTGAAACAAAAATCTACAGATGAATTCTGACTAGATGTGGAAAAAATTAAATTGTTTCAAAGCAGAGAATGTTATTTATTTGGAGTCCACAACCAGAAAAATAAGAATATTATCCAATTTAATCTTTTCTCTCATCTGCACAGAATTAGTTTGTTATGCAAGGCAGACTGCTTATGCAGTGTTGGTAACACAAAAAGGGACAGCAAAGCACCATGCTGAGAAGGCCTGTGCTCATTTCTAATCTGAGTTCACAATTAAAAAGTAGGTATGAAAAGAAAGTGCTTATTGGCAGCATATGAATATACATTCCTCTGCCAGCTCCAATCATTTCACTGTCTATATCATTGTCCTCCACTGTTAAATCACATTAGTAGTTCACATGCTCTAGGTTGCTTTAGGGTTAAGCACACAGTGACAAGGATTTATGATACAGTGCCTCACCTTAAAAGCTCTGAAAAAATTAATGTATTTCAAAATTTTTAGAAAGGGAAGTGAATATTTCCACCCTCAGAGTGAAAAAAGAAGGATAAAGCTGGGAATTCATTTAATTTAGACTGCATTAGACCAAAACAAGACTGAATTTCTGCCTTCCACAAGAGTCTTTGCCCGCCAGAGCAGATTGTTCATGTAACTTGAACCAAGCCATAATCTATGTAATACACTGAAGGATACAAAGAACAGCAACACTTGGTGATGTTTCACTGCACCAATCAATCCAACTAAGGCAATGAAGAAGAGGAAGATGCCTACAGCAATTGCCACTCCAACAACTCTGAAACTAGAGATGAGGCCAAAGCCAATTCCCCATGCTGCAATTCCAATCAGCAGCAGGCTCACCAGCTGGAGGGAAGAGAAAACAAAGAGTTAGTCTGCATGTAGAAGAGGCTCAATCTACACACAACTACATTCTTTATGTTAAAGCTGTTGTCAGAAAGGTATGATTCTTTCCAGCACAACGAGAAGCAGCACAATTCTCAACAAACCAATTCTCCACTTCGTCCTAAAGGTGACTTAAGTACCAGATGTTTTAAGGCACACATATTCTTCAACACTGTCAACGTGGAGTTGTTCTAACTTAATACCTACAAGGTGAGCTGTGCTGTGTACCAGTGATTGACTAGAAACACTGAATTTGTGTGGATTATAACAGAATTGACAAATAAGATAAAAATCATCAGCTTTAATTCATAGAACAGAAGAATGAAAATCCCAGATGTTTTCTGAAATATACTGTAAGTTAAAGAAAGCATGGTTGCACAGCTCTGGATGTGGAGGAGAGCACACTGCCATAATTTACTGTAATCAGAAATACAGTTACATTAATTTATTACAGAAGATTATGTATAGCTTATATATATATATATAAGCTATATTATATTATTATATCATTATATTATATATTATATCATATATATATATATATCATATATTATATCATATATTATATGATATAAGACAATAGTTAACAAGGTCACACAAATATATTCTTCAGATCTGTATCTCAAGGACTGCATGTCATGAAACAATAAAGGTGTCCTGTCTTTGCTACATAATTAGTCAGGAAAACAGCTCTACTATGAAGTCAACCCTATTTCAATGCCCAAAGCACTCTTATGCTATTTCCTTCCTTTAAAAGATGGTATTCAGGGAAGGTAAGTGGAATCTGTCTCTGTTACTTTACTGGAATTTATTGTTTATGCAAGCAGGAAGCTCCAGCCTTTCCTGTTTCCATGCCAAAAACACAGAACGTCCAAAAAAAAAAAAAAAAAAAAAAAAAATCCAACATAAAAGGCTACGGAGAAACTTGCAGTGAGTTACAGCAGGAGGTAAGCAGCAGACAAAGCCAACCCAGATGACCAATACACAAGATGCCTAATGCTCCCATCCAAACCTGTCAGACTCATGCATAACATTATCTATTACATTCTGTTATATAGCATCAATTCAACTTGGGAATTTAAAATTTACATAAGCTTCCCCTCACCAGAAAAATACCCAGAAAACGTATCATTATCAAGACAGTATGTGCTCAGTTTAGTCCAACTCCATGATTTTACACCACAGCAAATAAAGAGCAAGCATTTAGCTTGCTCGCTGGTTTCTGTCCAAACAAGATGTATTATGACATTTACTGCTTATCCAGAGGAATTTTTTTTTTTAAAGGTAAATTTCCAGCTTAGCCATCATTTCAGTGTGTTTGCCCTAAAGCAGGGCACTTTTCTTGGTTTCAACACGAAACGGGTGAAGATGTATTTTTCAGCTAGGCTTTTTCAGAAGGTTTGTCTGTGTAATGCTGCTTTTGAAAGATGTAATCTTACAGAACATCAAGGAAGTTGTAAAACGAGTTGTGATGCTCATCAAGATCAAAACATGGTGGGTGTTTTCTTCCACTTGTGTTCAAAGAGGACAATGCCTCAGAAAAGTTTTTACAAAAAGCTAGTAATCCTCAGGAGAAATTTAAGACAGGCCAAAAGAATACAAGGATTTGCATACCTACATCTTCCTTTCACCACGTGAAGAGACAAAAGAACGGTATCAAAGCCAAGGAAATTTTTCAATAATAAGTATAGTTTTAGGATTAATTTACATTAGTTTTGTTTCTCCTAAACAAAAAGCCTTAATCATCACATTAAGTTAAAACCAAAACACTGTGCCAAGTTGTTATGAATCTAAACTACAGGGAAGAGGAAAGAAAACAACATAAAAGCCTTGGCTCCGACACAGACAGATTTTCTGATTGCATGCAGCACAGGGCTATGAACTGCATAATGTTACTGCTTAAAATTAGCTTTGCTAATCAGTTAAGATCTATCCATCCTGATCTATGCCCATTCGTTTTATTGCATTGTCGGATACCACTGGGAAGAGTTATCTTACTACATAAACGTCAGAAGTGAACAACAAAAGAAATCACATAACTCAATTTCCAATCAGAAATGGCTGAGTCAAGCTGGCTGGGGCCCTGAGCAACCAGATCTAGCTGCAGATATCCCCATTCATTGCAGGAGGGTTAGACCAGATGACCTCTATATGTCCCTTCCATCCCAAACGTTTCTGTAATTCTACATCCTGTACTCCGCATCAGCTCCAAAGCACTGAACTCACACTGCCACCACACAGCTCTTGAAGGTGTTGTCTCAAGAAGAATCTCAAGATGTGTCACATTTCAATTTATTTCACAAAGAAGAGCAGAAAAAGTAGTAAAAGCATCTCCTAATCACTTTTATCAAGGCTTCTTTCTGCTGCCTCAGCTATGCTTGAAAATATTTATCTGTTCAGATCTTTGTCAGTTATTTGTCAGGTCTAAAATGATTTAATCAATATTATTCCTACAAGCATCAAAATCAAAACCAAAATCTGTGCTTAAAATATGTGTTAGATACATGCAGTGTTGGAGCAGCAGTATACCAGTTCTTGCCGCTGTTAATTCCCTCACCTTCCATTACTCAAAAGACATGTACATGAAATTAAGCTGTGTGACACTAGAAGTTATTACTGTGACTCTCTTGCCCAAAAAACTTTTCTGGTATTAAGAGTTATATACTAAATCTAAAACTGCCACAGTTTTCAATAGAGAAAATATTTCAGGCTTAAAATCTGTTGTTGAACCTCAAATGTTCAAGAATTAGTCAGAAAAAAAAAAAAAAAAAAAAAGAAAGAAAGAAAGAAAAAGGTTTTACATTCTCTTCAAGAACAGTAATTTTCTATTCCTATAGGAAGCTAATTGTTCCTTAAAATATCTGGAAATTCATTATGATCACAGGTCCGTGTCACTGGGCTCTGGCTGGCAAGCATTGTAAAAGTACTTCATCCAATCAGTCACACATCGTGTGGATGAAAGCCACTATCAACTACTCTTCTTCTGACCACTTGAAAACGTGCAAAATTGACCTTGCATTTTAAAACTGAAATGGAGACAGAAAGCCATTTTCCAAAACAGATTTAGTATTAAGCTCATGCCTCCTTCTGCATGTTGAAAGATAGATGAAATAAATGGTTGTTATTCTTTCATTTTGACACTCAGAATCATCCCTTCTGGTTTCTCATTACCTGGTCAACAGGTGGCTGCCAAGGAAATATCAGCCGTGCAGGTCAGCAGTTACCAGTTTGGGCTGCAGGTGTAATTAACTGCTCAGACGCAAATCTTCAAGAAATAAACTCCATCTTTATATAGAGCATTTCAACTCTTTTATCCCCAAGGCTCACCCCAGAAGGATAAAAGCATTTTTTCCCTGTTATTCATTGCTTAACAGAATGAACAATACAGATACATAGTTTCGTAGTGCTGTTTCACAGCAGTAGCTTTGGGAGCTTACTCCCTGAGAAAATAATGCCATCCTTGGAAATCAGAAACATAAGTTTCCAATAAGTTTGCCGATCTATATTTCCAACATAGATGAAATGCAATTTCATTTACACAAATCTTTGGTTATTATTAGTTTGGTAAAACTAATCTTCGTTACTGGTGTTTCAAATATTTGCTTAATCAATCTACTAAAAATAGATCAAATCACAGTCCAGTTTCTACTGAATACAACCAGAATCCATTTTTCCCACAGTATTCTCATTAGTAAGCCAAACAAGTGTAGATTGGAAAAATGGAGTGAACTGTACAACTGAATGGAGACTGGATGGACTGCTAAGTCAAAGGCTAGTACTGAATGGCTCAGCATCCAGCTGGAAGCTGGTAAGGGGGTTCATAGAGGGGCTGATATTATGCAGTATCTTTACAGACAACTTGAGCAGTGAGATGGAGTGAATCCTCAGAAAATCAGTGGATGATACTGAAAAAGAAAGAGCAAGCAACTCTTCAAGTAGAAGAGGTTCAGTTCAGACAGACCTGATGAACTTGAGGAGTGAGCCAAGAGAAATCTCACAAAGTGTAAAATTCTGCACCAGGATTGCATCTGTGCATCTTGGGAACAGACTGGCTGAACAGCCTTGCTGAGATAGAGCTGCAGATCACACAGACTGCCAAGTGGAATGGGAGCCAAGAGTCTGTTCTCACCACGAAGGGAAAGTCAAGAGGAGTGGGGTCAAAGGAAACTCACACTGCAGCTTCACCAGCATTAAGTACTGAATTCTATTTCAAACCTCCCAGGTAGAAAAGGAATGGGAGAACCTGGAAAGGGTCACCAAGTGGCCTGGAGCCTTGAGAGCGATGTCTGAAAATCATGGGATGGAGCTGGGTTTGTTCAGTCTGATGAAGAGGTAGTAGTTCAAGGATAACCTAATAGCAGCTGAAAATGAAGGACCATTGCAAAACCAATGGAGACAAACTCTTTTGAGGACTTACTGACAGCAAAACAAGTGCAACAGCTACAAGGTAATGGCTTGAAAGGTTCTGGACATCAGAAAAAAAAAAAAAAAAAAAAAACATCTGCAAGTTGGTTTGGTGCTTCTCAAAGATGCTATTCTCAAAGGTTCTCAAGACTCAGGTAGATAAAGGTTATCAATCCAGCATTTCTCACAGTCCTGCCCAGAGCAGATAAGCTCCAAAGTTGCCCCCAGCCAACGGTCCCACACCACCACTGGCTGCTCCACCACAGAAACCTTGCCACTCTCCTCACTAAAAATTGAAGTCTTACCAGGGGCCAGGCTTAGCACTGACCAAGGACTTCTCTGAACCACTTAAATAGAGACTGCAGTCATCTCCTAGAACTCCGTCCTTTTTCCTTTTCTCTTCTTATAAGCTGTCCTCAATAAAAGAGAAATAAATGATTCTTCAGAAGTACTTACACAGAGATATAAATGATCCCATCCACTTAAGGCAAGTTTACACAGGGAGTAAACAGGCATTAAGAGCAAAAGAATGTATTACAATCTCAAACTAGTGAAAGCTGTCTCACAAAGATGCTACAGGCACATACTGTCCTCCTCAGACTGGAGAAAACAGAGCCAGAGGAAGCATGTGCGTGTGTGGATAGTTGACAGCAGCACTGTGAATTGCAAACCCTCATTTGCTATACAGTAACTTCACCAAACTCCAGCAACCTTGTTTAAAAATGCACACACAGGCACAGGCTTAGCATAATCCAATATATCACTCATTCATTTGAAATTAAGTAAATGCTTTCCCTGAGCAGACCTCGAGGCAGCATGAGTCCTAAGAGAAGTGCAGTAGTTTTCACTATGAGGCCAAATACTTTTTCTACAGAGTCTGAAAATGATAATTAAGAGAACAAAGCATATTGCCTATAGACAAAATGTTACTCTCATGTCAGCATCTCCATAGGAGAGGCTTTAGGGACTGTAAGTTCAAGATCAGTGTAAGGGATCAGATTCCATTTTAAGCATCTTCCATTACATATTAATGTGGGTTTTTTTTTAGTTATATGTACACATATATACATATATGTCACACTTAAAGGATATTGCAAGTTATGAGAATGTCATCTTCACTTTTAGATGGGTTTAAAATAGTAATTTATAGACTTGTCTGGGTTTCCTTTTCCCTTACAAATATTATAAAGGCTAATGCTTGATTGTGTTAACAGTAAGTTGACTGGAGAAGAGGACCAGCAAACTCATGATGACTTCAGCTTCTGTCACAAAGAATTTCTTCTTCAGCTATAAATTGTTATTTCACAATCTCTGATGTTCAAGTTCTCCTGCACACAAGGTTGCTCATTTGCCCCACTACTACACTGGATAAGCGTATTTCTCATCATGTTTATCCCTTGTGTACTTCTCCAAAAGGTTATATTGCATGTTACAAAAAGAAACCAAGATGCAGAGAAATGACTTCACTTGACCACACCAACAAACAATTCCAATGCCCCAAACAGTTCCTCCTTCCTTCAATGGCATGCCATAAACAAATCTGCTGTTTTGACTGATTAGCAACTTTTCAGCATTTCATCTAGCTTGAACTACTTACTTGTTAGAAGGCAAGTCATACACAGAATTTAGTGCTCGCAGTGGTTTCCTTGTAGTCTCAGCCCAAAAAGACTTTAGTAAAAACTACATCTTGGAACCTAAATGTCAAGAAATATGGCCTCAGTACTTCTGAGTAAAGAGATTATAAAGCATTCACACTGCTATCAGCAAAGGAAATATTTAGAGGAGAACAGTCAGGCTGCATACGGAACAGGAACTAAAATCAGACAGGTTACACACATAGATATCCAGCCTGCCTAACCTCTCTCTACATATGTGAATTCATATTCACAACACCTATTTTAAGGGAGCTTCAGAATTTAAACCTCTATTGGTATTGATTTTGAAGTCAGATTTCTACCACGCTCCACTTCAACTTGCTCAATCATTTCTGCACAACAATAGAGAACCTAGAAGACGATTGCTCTGGTCCCCTGCACTTCATCTATTAATATAGCAGGCAGCACAATGTTCATCTCTAACAAAATATGACTAAGTGAGACTGATTTCTATCACAATTGCAAGCTATCCAATCTGTAAGCAACTTTACCTCCTCGCAGTACTTCTTCAGCTTTATCAAAAGCAAAGCTGGGGCTGAGCATCTTCCAAAATACTTCCAACAGAAAGCAGAATCTTTCACTTTTCTGAGACTTATTTAAGTGGGGAGCAATCAGTAGTCTGGTTACTGAACAGCTGAAAGGACGTAATGTGGAGCAAGACATTTATGTGAAAGGCAACATTCCTGTCTCTTATCTCAGAACCCAGTTCCTTTGAGTACAGAGTTCTTCATGCTACTGGCCAATAATTATTATCAAATAACTGTTGATCACATAACGAGCTTCTTTAATGTTAAAATAACAATGAGATTTAACCCATTTTGTACCCTATAGGTTTTAGAAATTGAAACCTTGAAGCTGCATGGCAGGAACACTTATTGGCCACAATGTTTACTTATTTACTTTGAGGTGGGAAACATTTTCAGGAAGCCCAGTGATCTGACAGATCCTTCTTCCAAACACGGCTCTCCCTCAACCTGAAAATAGCAGTAGACGATCAATGATTTAAGCTATTAATGATTTAAGGCTACTTCTGAACAGTCTAAGTGCTTCTCTAATCCGTGCTTGTTTTAAATCATAATAGCGTCTATTTGCACTGCTAGAATAGCTAAAAATATCAGTGATATCAAGCTATGCCATGTTCCATGTAACCTTCTCCTCCTGCAACCTGCCATTCTCCAGTTCTGTCATTAAGCAAGCTCAGCCTCCCTGGTTCCAGCTGCAGCACTCTGTACAAGGCAAGTGTAAACACAAATACTGCTCACACTTGATCTAGAAATCCAACCCGTCTAATTTCCAACCATGCTGCCACAAATGGCTGTCATTTTGGATACCAACTGACAAACAGCACATCTGAGCATGTTTCCTAACAAAACGTTTCGTTATTATTTTTTGCTGTAGTCACTCTTTTGCATTCTGAAGCACGACCACAGAAACCTTCCCAAAAAGCCAATGAAAACAAACAGCCTAAGTCCACGTGACCAACACTGACCTCCCCTGCCATGTGCTTGGGAGCTTCTGTACCACACATCAAGAATAGATGGCACAGCTGATAGTGCTGCCTTCACCATGTCCTTGGAAAAGGCAGAGGCAGCTCCAAGGCGAGCTGCCCTGCGTGCCAAGCACCCAGCAGGGACAAGGAGTCAGCCAGCCCAACACGGGCTGGTAATGGGGCAAATTCTTGACACTGCACTCTGAAACGCAGACGGGAGATGCCTGGCACAGCTGCCCAAATCCAGGACTTTTTCTCCTCATCTTTGCATATTTACATAATGCAAGGAAAGCAGTCTTGACAAAGATGACAGATAGCAGGAATAGAGCAATAACTCTGCACTGAGAGAACAGTCAGCAATAGAAGGGGGGGGGGGAAAAAAAAAGAAAAACCTTGAATTCCAATAGTTTGAAATGATGCAAAGAATAGTGCACTGAATAGGCAGGCTAGAAACAAGTTCAGAGAGCAAAGTACTCTATAAAATAAGTGACTTTAATAAGGTTCTTTCTAATGTTACAAGGAAATGTGGTTGCTCTTATGGCATTAACTCTGTGGTACTAAAAATGGTTTACCATTAAAATTCTGTATATATATTTTACTTTAAATCAAATAGCCACTTCTAGGTTTAAGAAAAACTGGAAGCCTGCTCATCAAAACAAAGGAATGTGTGTGATTTTTGCTGCTGCAGGAAGAATTAAGTGGCTGCTCAGGTGATAAAAGCAGCACCTACCAACCAAATGAACTGTCAGTAATTTTTTTTATCTTTAATTTGAATACATTTAGTCTTGTTGCCCAGCTACCATTTCCATGTTTCATCCCTTGCCAAGACATGGGAATTTCCCTTTCCCTTCTGAGAATCTGATTTGAAATAAGATATCAACTGTTCACACTTGAACAGAATTACTCAAGTCCTCCTTGGGAGGAACACTGTCTGCTTACGGAAATCCTTGTCTGAATAAAGTGAGCAAATATTGGTGAGGCCAGCAACCACCAGGGTTCTTATATCTGGAAGATAATCATAGAATGGCTTAGATTGGAGGAGACCTTAAAGACTATCTACTTCCAAACCCCCTGACGTGGATAGGGCTGCCATCTACCAGCTCAGGCTGCCAAGGATTCCATCCAAACTGGCCTTGAACTCCACCAGGGATGGGGCATCCACAGCTTCTCCAGAGAGCCTGAGCCAGGGCCTCACCACCCTCTGAGTAAAGGATTTATTTCTAACACCTAAGATAAAACTCCCCTCTTTTAGATTAAAGCCATTCCCTCTTGTCCTATCATTATCAGACCTCGTAGCAAGTCAGTTCCCCTTGTGCTTGTAAGTGCCCCTCAAGTACTGAAAGATTGCAATGATGTCTCCTCAGAGCCTGCTCTTCTCCGAGCTTAACAAACCCAACTCCCTCAACCTTTCTTTACAGGAGAAGTGCTCCAGTCCTCTGATCATCTTCATGGCTTTCCTCTGGATCTGCTACAACAGTTCCACATCCCTCCTGTGTAGTACTGGGCCCCAGGCTCAGTACTCTAGGTGAGGCCTTACAAGGGCAGAGTAGAGAAGGACGCTCACCTCCCTCACCCTGCTGGTCGCTGCTCTTTTGATGCAGCCAAGGATACTTTTGGCCTTCCGGGCTGCAAGCACACACCGCTGGCTCAAGTCCAGCTTTTTGTCATCAGGACACTCAAGTCCTTCTCTGCAAGACTGCCCTCAGTGAGTTCTCCCAGTCTGTACTCCTATCTCAGATTGCTTCAACCCAAGTGTAACACCTTGCACATTGCCTTGGTTAAAATTCATTACGTTCTTGTGTGCCCACTTTTTGATTATGTCCAGGTCCCTCTGGATGGCATCTGTCCCCTCTACTGTGTTAACAAATAGGAGAGAGATAAGAAGGCTTTAGTTATGTGTGTATCCTTGAAAGCTGCTGAACTCTGTGGGCAGCCATTCTGAACAATTTCCACCAGTCTGCTGCTCAAAGGGAAACAAGAATATGATCAACCACATAAAGATAAAATTGGTCACATACCCAAAATAAGTACTTGTACGTAGACAAATAGCTCTTTCACTTCAAACTTAATTCCAGAAATATATTTCACTTTATGCATACTAAGTGAAGAGCCTCAGTTATTTTTCTGTACTCTTCTTGTACAGATGAGGAACCATATGAAGTCAGCAAGACTCAACATAGATACCAGACGTGTTCATACAAGACAAATTTAAAAATGGAATCTGAGCCTAAGGATATTTAGTCCAGAGAAGAACCAAAAGGCATCAGCCAGCAAATATCATCTGAAAGGAAAGGTAAGTGAGCAATTAGGTTAGTTGCTTTCTGGTTTCTTGCCTTAAACCAGTAACTGATTACTGCCAGAACATATATTTTCCTTGGTGCACTATCATAAAGAGTAGATCAAGACAGCATCAACAACAAGATCAGGCTCCTATATCCTAATTTGTTGTTTTAAAATCCAAGATACTTAGGAGTACTTAAAAAAAAAAAAAAAAAAAGACTATAAATTGCAGTTCCTGACATTAGTTCTGAGGGGTAATTTATTCTAAGCATGTGACGCAGACACAAATCAATGCTAGCAGAAAAACATTCAAGCATTACCTAATCGAGTTTCTATCTCCCTCACTGGCCCTCCCACCAATTATTGCTGTGAATTACTATTGTTTAAAAAGATTAACTTCTTGTTCTGGTGGTCTTCCACATGTTTTTCCTGTTAGGAAAAACCCAATCGCTGCATTATCAGGATTTTATTTAGCCCAGAAGCAGAGAGGCCCATGCATTCTGCAAGATCAATTCCTCCAGGCTCACTAAACATTTCATATTATTTCTGCAACTCAGAAATGAGAAGTGTTCATCTTGAATTTGCCTATCCTGAATAGGTGACACAAGAAATAACAGGTGGATGTTCTAGTTACACTGATTCAAAGTCATTCCTTCCTTTTGGAAAAGCATATGTTATACGCATAGAAAAATATCAAGTGACACCCACAAAGTAAATTCTGTTCAGAGACATCAGGCAAGATTCAGGTCATAGGTGCACTGTGCAGATATTACAAAAAGTAGTATGGAGGTCTCAGGGATCAGATCACCCCTTTTTGAGGCTAAATATGCTCAGAAGACCTACCAGCTCCTTTTGATCTGGTTAATTTTTGGCTATAAGAATAAGCGATGATATCATCAGAAAAAACAATACCCACTGACCACAACATTTCAAAATGAGATTTGTTTATGCATTTGTTAAAAAGAACCATCTGGATTTCTTTCAACCTTCCGTCACTCAAGAAGTACCATAAAAAAAAAGAAAGAAAAGAAAAAAAAAGAAGCCTTTTGCATTATCTCTGGTTTGTTTGAAAAATCAGGGTGGTGCAATCCTTCACCTTGAGGAGTCTACATATGCTACGCTTACCTGCAACCAAGGATGGCAAATGAGGCCATGCCTACCTGTTCCCTCTGCTCTGCTGAGGGCTGGCACGGGCAATGCACAGCGTCACAGACATCCTGAGTGCCTTCCAGCAGGGCACACTATGCATGCTCCAGAGACTTTTTTTAGGGACATCCTCTGCTCTGCAAGCTCTTCTAAGTAACACTTGCAACAGCGCAGACTCTCCAACGCTAAAGGGTTTTGTTCTGCTCTTTTCCAAAGCAATGTATTTAAAATACAAGGTGATGCTCATTAATAAGCGATTCTGGCTTCAACACAGGCACTTCTACATCCACTCATGCTCTGTGCTAGGGATTACAGTCAGGTCCATTGACTGCTGTCCATGAGAACTGTTTGTTCTGATGAGCAGTGATAAGACCTGCCTGCTCTCCTGCCTTACTTTCACGAAGGGATCAGGCTGCTATCAGGAAAGCACAGGCACTGCCTGCCAGCCCCGGCTCACCCAATTTCAGCACTGTGCATCACCTCCAAGCACGGCTGTCCAACACCAGGCTGCCAACAGAAACCATCAGAGGACATATTACCTTTCCAGAAGTGCTGCAAGAGGAAGCCATTACACGTAGCCCCGATTCTTTCTATTTCCGTGCCATTTGAAAATAGATAAGGAGAAAAAGAAAAAAAAAAAGCCTACTCTGCAATTGGAGATTTTACAGCTTTCTACTGAAAATACATCCTGAAACTCGCCCCGAAGAAAGCAGGCATCTACCTTCGGGCAGGAGCTTCCCAGAAGATGCGCTATGTCGGCTCACAGCAGCAAGGCGGGCAGGCACGGCGCCCACCTCCCGCTGCAAGGCGCGCCCTGACCCCGCTCAGCCCCTTTGTGCGGCTCGGCGCGCCCGCACGGGGCTCCCGCGGAGAAGCACTTGTTTCAAGCACCCTCGGAACAACGGAGCCGATTCCGCTCGCTCACGCCGGGATTCCCCTCTGTAGTGCCAAACGGGGCCTGGCGGGCTGGAGGCCGCCCGGCCTGGGCTGAGCTCTGGATTTCGATCCCGGAGAGCCGCGTCCCCGCGGCGACCAACCCGAGGCGGCCGCCTCCCTTCCTACCCCGACTCACGCACCGTGTAGAGCAGGTTGAGGGCGCACAGGCAGTTCTTGGAGCAGGCGAAGCCGCCGCACACCATCGTGCCGCCGCCGGGAGCCTCACCGCGGGAGCCCGCCGCCGCTCCGCCCCCGCCGCCGGCAGCAGGTGAGCGGGGCCCGGCGCCGCGCCCGCTGGTTGGCCGCTCCCGGGTAAAGGTAAAGAGATGGAAATGACGCGAGGAGCGCGCTGGGAGGCGGCGGCTCTCCGCGGGGCTGGGCTCTGCCGCCCGTCCACCCACCTCCAGCCGGGCTGACGGGGCTCAGCCCCCGCGGCGGGACCTGGGAGGGGGGTGGTGGGGAGATGTGCCCTCGGCGCGCCCTCAGAGGGGGCGAAGGGAGGATCTCGGGTACCTGCGGGCGATGGGGGGAGGTCTGGCATCTCCTCAGCCATTTTGTTGTTTGGGAAACTATGGAGATTCCTCCCTTTCTTTTCCATATCTACCTCTGATGGCTTAATTCCTTGTGTAATCAAAAATAATTACTCGGGGATTTGTTTTTCCAGGGCATTTCAGTATTACAAGCAGTTTGTCTGTATATTTCTAATTAAAATTATTATTGATTTTTTTTTCTGTTTTACTTTTTTTTTTCTTGACAAGTTCATCTGTGTGTATTTCCTTCCCTTGAGAATTAAATACTTTTTTATTGCAGGTAGTCAAACAACGATCTGTCTCTATTGCTTCCTAATAGTCTTACCAATGTTGTAATGCTCTTTCCAATGGACTGGAGTGCTGCCCCTGCTCACTAGCACTCCCCAAAAGCTTGTGCCTGCTGTGGAATCATAGAATCACTAGGGCTGGAAAAGATCTCCAAGGTTGTCTAGTCCAACAGTCAGCCCATCCCCACCATTCTCAGTGACCGTGTCCCTCAGTGCCACATCTACATGGTCTTCAACACCCCTGGGAACAGAGACCCCCACCTCCATTGGGCAGCCTGTTCCAACGCATCGCTGCTCTTTCAGATCATAATTTTTTCCTAATATTCAGCCTTAACCTCTCCTGGTGCAACTAAAAGCCGTTACCCCTCATCCTATTGCTGTTACCTGGGGGAAGAGGCCAACCCTCACCTCGATCTCCTTTCAGCAATTATTACAAACTGCTTCTGTGTGTACACCCTTGCAGGATTAGGGTCCAAGACATATTCTTATCTTTTTTTGCTGGATTTCACAAAGAGCATAGGCTTCCTCCAGCCAGGATCACTTGTAATGTTTGTGCCGGTCCACAGCACTGCAGTCTCACTCCATCAGGATTTGGTTCTAGAGAAGTTGCTGGTGATGGTTGATTCCTGGTCAGCAGTGGAAGCTGCATCTCTTTCTGGTGAATTCACAGCAATACTTAATAGGAACTTGTCATCAAAACAATTTAAGAAGGAAAATCCAAAAACATTTTGTTCTTTGTAATTTGGCTGGCAGCCGTCTACTAAGGAAAGCCACAGCAAGCTATCGGTCCCTGCCAGCAGTGAGACAGAGAGGCTGAACAGCAGCAGCCTTTGTCTTTCCTGGGCTGTCACTCAGATCTTTTTTGGAAACATCTTTTTTTTTCCCATGCTCTTTGATATTTTGCCAGACTTCTGCAATTAAATAAAACACTTCCCCTCCCCCCCTGCCCCCCCTCATACAATAATGAAGACTGGTGGCTCTTTTGCTGATGTACATCTCTCTCTCAGCTGCTAGCCAGACAACAAATTAAAAATTCTCCAGTGTTTGTGACCACAAATTAAATCTGAATGTGCAACAGCTGCTGAAGCTTTCTATCTGTTTCTAAACTTGTCAGACACAGCCTGTCTCTGCTGCTAGAGCTTTGCAAGGTGATGGGTTGAGTGAAAAATACTTTGTGTTTTCTTTTTTCCTTGCTAATTAAGCTGCTTTGATTTTGCAGTCAATTGGGCTTACTGAGGGTACACATTTACTGACTTGAGTTACTGGCCTTATTGGGCCACCATTCTGTTGTTTTGGGCCCAAACCCAGCAGAAGGCAAAGCCAGTAGAAAAAAAAATCACTTTTGTGGATGCAGTTTCCTTTTAATTTTGTTGCAAAGACCAATTTCAGAAATAGTTTGTTGCCTTCTCAATAGGAAACAGTACCTCAAATGTATACCCTTTCCTAAACACAAGAAGCCATCAGCATATCAAATGTTTTTGTTGGATTTTGTTGCAAATATCCAGGTATAAAGTTACTGTACCATTGTTCCTTTTGTTATCGGGAATTATTCAATACTATCACCCACTGCCCTTCTTCTAAGAAGATCTCTTTCCCTATTAATTATTAAAAGATGCACCTCCACATTGTTAATTAATGCCAGTATTTCTTACTAAGGGACACAGCTCATACAGTACTGCCTAGTACAATATTACTTCTTCAGATCCAAGTAGGCATCCAACCATATCCTCTGCAGCTTGGTTTGTACCCATTTGGGGCAGTTATAAACTCTGCAGAGCACATCACATGTGGTACAGGTCATCACAGGCTTCAATCAAGTAAATAGAGCTGTGACAAATGAATGTAGTCTGGGTCTGGGCTTTTTCTCCGCTCACCTCTCTGATTCTGTTCACAAGTTATAGAACAAGCTTGGAACAGCACGTTTAGATTTAGCGTACAACTTGCTGTTCCATCACTGAGCGGTGCTAAGTGCTGTCACTTCTGGTGCTGGTCAGAAGTACATCAGTACTGCTGTTCCTATTAGGCTGAAACTTCGTTCACATTCTGGCTCTGGCCGGAACTAGACTGTCTTAATTTTTTTTAAATGGATAATTTCACATTGTTAGTTACAAAAGGGCTCTTCTGCAGTTGGGGAGGAATCTTTCCTTCTTTGTAGAAAACTTTTGCTTGATTTTTATCTTTTTAAAGCTTAGTTATTTAAACAGCTGCTCCAAATGAGGACTCTTGAGTATGTGTCTCTCCACCCTTTTTCTTTATAGGGGACAAATGCTGCACTCCCATGCTACAATAACCCAGAGCTGCCTGAAACAACCAAGAGCAGTTTGCCCTTTCCTGCTCTTCCCCCACGTTTCTGATGCCTATTCTCCACTTCCTTGCACTCTCTTTGTTCTCCTGCACTTCTTTGCTGCCTTTCAATGCCACTCCTGGCAACAGGAGGAGCGACAAGCAGTGTGAATTGGCTGTTCTTTCATGGGAAACTGCAGTGGGGGATTGTGCACCGCACACTTGTGATGCTGCAGTCCTCACAGATGGGACAAAAAGTAGTGCTCCTGGAGGGGAGGGGGAGGGATTCTGCAGTGCTCAATGCCAGCACACTTCTCGCAGTTGAGCAGAGCTTCAAGCAGAGATGCTTTGGTAGTTCACTGTCTGTTTCTATTATAGACTGTGGTAATTTCAGGGAGGTTTCCTGCTTGGGGCCTTCTGCTGAAACTCAGTGAGAACTGAGCCCTTAGGGAAAAACCTCTTCTGTTTCTACTGCAATCCCATGCTCTTGTTGCTGCTTTATTTTACTTACTATGTGCACAAAATCTTAAGATCTGCGTCACTTCTGAGGTACACATATGAAATGCAGAGGCACAAGAGTGTTTTAAACTACATACCATTGACTTAAAACATGGTGACCCTTTCTCTTGCTCCCTGCTATTACAGAGTACCTAAAACATTACAAGTGAAATGTTGTTTGCAGAAATTGATTTTTATCGCTTTATTTTCCCCAGGTTTACAATGAGTACTTGACAGAACTCTGAGTGGTTCCTTTCTCTCTTTGTCTTGCAGTCATTTTTCTTCCCCTGTTGTTTGTATAAAGTCTCTCATGCACATCAAAATCAGGGAGGGGAAAAGTTGGGTAAAGTGAGCCAGGTGTTTGCTGGAGTAGGAATGTCACATGTGATATCTGTACTGTAATTAGTATCAGTTAGCATTCAGTTTGACTTTCTCTTCTAAAATGTGTAAACAAAGGGCCAGTGATAGTAGGAAAAACACACAGTGAGTCTAAACGATATCAGTTGTGCTGCAAGACAATCAGGCTTGTTAAAAACCATTGCTAATTCCATTGGGATTTTTAAGGAACATGAAATGCCCCTTGAGCAATTTTTTTTTTTTTTTTTTTTCCAGCTGTGTTTGCCAAAGTATTTCTGTTTGCTCTGTTGTGTGGTTTCTTCTTGTTTTATTTTTATTTGTTAAGCCTAACATCAGTCTTTGGGGTTCCTTTGAGGGACTACAGGACAACTGCAGCTGATAATGTTACAAACAGTAATGTCACATTTGTCGCCATGATGATGCAGTATCTTGAAAATTTCCCATATTCCTTTTATACACACAAAGTGGTTCCATAGGATTGTTTTTAAGGCTTTCTGCATCAGCCTAAGAAGAAGACAAGCATCTGCAGTCTAAGTTGTATTCCTAATATTTATTGTATGCAGCTGATATCTTAAATTGTTAGTTTTAAGGTGCATGCATGATCAAGGGGATGAGCTTCCAGCTAGCTTATCATGGGATATGCAAAGGGCTTATCCTGCCTTGGCAGCTGGCTGTGAAAGCATGTCCCTGTGCTTGGCACAGAAGTACGCCTGTAGTTTGTGGGTAACTGGGGCCTGTGTTATGGTCAACAAAAGTCTGCAAAGGAAAATGATGTGTATAATCTGTGTGAGTTCAATAGTGCCTCGCCATGGAAAGCAGCAGGTCCCTATGCCTGGCCATTTCTCATCACTGTTAAAGGATGTTTGAGTCATCTTGGTCACCTGAACCACCTCAACTATTCAGTCATGTCAATTAGTCACCTTGGTTTTCAGTAAAGCATCAGGAGGAGTATATGGAACCAATAAAGCATGCACTTAAAATGTTGTCTGCAGCAAAACAATTCTAAAGAGCTGAATCCAGTGCCAGTGTCCGGTGTCCACATCCTAGTTATTTACTGTATTGTTTTGCAACGAATTCACTGTGTCACAATAGGCACTGGCATGCAGTCGTGAGTTTCTTCCTGGAATAAAACCAGTTTCCTGGCAGCGCTACAGCACTGGTGCCATTCCACCCTGGCTTCAAGGCAGCCCTTTCTGGCACCAGGCAGGGAAGGACCACATAGGCAAAGCTTGCATGTCGGAGGAACCTGTGCTGTGTTATGGGTGTCAGGCAAAGACACACAAGGTATTGCAGAGGTCCTTGCAGTGATGGGCATTACAAGCCAGAGGCAAGGGAAGCTCAAATCTAGCATATAGAATGAAATTGCTTATGTTTTTTTGGAATGGAAAATTCTTCTCTGAAGATAAAGCTCTTTGGGACCCTTATTTATTTATTTCTAGTGAAACATTTTAGACAGAGAAAGGGAAATTAGGACAGGAAAATGTGCCACATTGTACATTGGTTACAGCAACACACAACTAGGTCAGAAATCAGCTCCTCCTAAAGCACAAAGGTGTAGCACGTACTAGGTTTAGTAATTCTGGCAAGTGGTTACAAATGACAAACAATGAAATAACAGTTCAGTCTCCTTTGACCGACAGATGCTAGGTGTATTCTTTGAGAAACTTTCTGACCAAAATCACAATGGCATAAAGCTCTCAAGGTAAGCCTGGACAGTTGAATCACCATTAGAAAGCTCCTTAGACTGGAGTCTTTTTGCAAGAGAAACAGTGACAGGCAGGCATGAAGCCAGTGGGACTGAGCTGCTGAGTGTCCAGACTTGCTGTCTAAGCCTTTCTTTAAAATTCCATGATCTACCATGCAGTGGATGAAAATAACATTTAAGTGTAACAATAGCACCTCTGCTTGTTAATTCAGCTGGTACCCATTTCTTTTGAATTGTCCCACGAATGGTGCTTTCCAGACAAAAGATGGACTTGGTGAAGTTTGTCCCTGTTACATTTATAGACAGGTGAGATTTGAAGGAAAGAAAAAAAGAAAGAAAGGAAGGAATAACTCCAGGACTCTGATTTTAAAGGGAAAGTGTGTTTCAGCGGTCAGCCTTTTGAAAGTATTAAAAGAGGTAAATACTCATCTAATGGATTTATAAACAGTCCTAGGAAGTCCTAAGCTCTTATCTTAATTGTAAGAATTGCCTTTTTCAGCACATTTAAAATCCTTTCTGAATTAAGATGATAGAGGATTAGGATAAGGATAGTTTGATGCTGCTAATGTATTAAAGAAACAAGTAACCAGAGACTGAAAATAGCAGTGTAAAAGCATTGTGACTAGTAAAACTTCAAAGGCTTGATCCTAAGCTCATTCCTTCTGTCTGAGGTCAGAATTCAGGGACATCCCAGAACAGGCTGATTTCAGTTAAGCATGAAAGAGAAAAAGGCAGAATTCTAGACCCGGGCAGCTGAATGGTCTAATGCTTCCTGCAGCCAAATCAGAAATTTCTGGGTGTCCTTAAGCATAAGGTATTTGTGTGCCTCTCTGCAGGTGCAGGCTTGCTGCAAAGGCTGCTTCTTGGAGACAGTGCTCTTTCTGCTCAGCACCAGCAGGAGGTGGGGGGAATCATTCAGAACAGCGTGGTGTGCTGGCACCAGATCCCTGTGACATTCTGTTCTTCAGGTTGGAGATAAAACCAGCAAACTTCAGTGCTAACCATAAGACAAGACCTTTGAGGTCAATAAGACAAGTGATTGGCTAGGACTAACAGTAGGGTGGAAGCAGTGGGGAGTATAAGCAGTTTTCAAATTAATTGCAACTTTTATTGGTTTTATGTTATGTCTGCTGCAGGTTCTCATTATCATCACATCCTAAAGATTTCCACTTTATCAGTTTCAGGTGGAAACCATCACCACCAGATTTGGTTTGAAGAGAAAAACGAGTACCATGCACTGCCTGCCTTCCCAGGTGATTCCCCAGGAGCATTCCTGGGGAAATCTTTAAGTAATCAAGCATCATATGCTAAGGAGTAGAAATCTAAAATGTTTTGGGGATATGGAAAAGCAGGAAGGCCTGAGCAAAAGGCTTTGTGCTATGTGAGCAGATGGATAGGGAGAAAAGCTTTACATCTCAAATGAAAATTCCAGCATGTACACTTGATGTAAGCTGTGTAAGTGCTTGTCATTGGGTCTCTCTGTTGGCTGTGTCCCTGTCCATGCTTGTTGCTGTGCCTGCCACAAAACCATGAGAAATACAGGTTGGAAGGAACCCCATAGAGCATCACATTCAAACTGCTGCTCAAAATAGGGATAACTCTTAAGATGAAACACTGTGACAGGCCTTCTCTAGGCCAGAGTCACAACTTAAAGGTGTAGATAATAAAAAACCAAATTGAATCCTTTATCTAAGAAATGCATGTATTTGGTTTTGGGGAAAAAAAGCAGCCATTGCACTTCAGCTTCACTTCGTTCTTCCAGCTGCTCTGCGTCATGTTCCAGATAAGCAAGTTCATTCCAAAACACACTCAACTGATTCTTAATTTCTCAAGGGCACAAGCTGCAAATGAATGCTGTGTTTTTCCCTAGCACAAGGCCATTTGCTTAATAATAATCAGTGAATATGTTTTTTGTTTGTTTGTTTGTTTGTTTTAATCAGGGTCATAACAAGCTAGAAAGGGAGAAAGCAGGCAATGCACAGGAAGATGTGCAGCTCTATATACATCATGCATTCAGAAGGCAGAGCAGCCTTTTTTTTTTTTTCCCCTATGCCTTCACATGCTGATTTTTTTTTTTTTTTACTTTCTGCTCAAATGGAATAGATCACTTGTGAGAGAATGGAGTTGCTTGGCCCAAACAGCAATCACCAGATGAAGGAAATTCACAGGGAGGATAGAAAGACTGAATGAGAAATCATAGTGTACCCATGTTCTGTTTTCCTTGTGATTTCTGCAAGGCACAGTCAGCATGCTCACCCTGCTCCATTACCTTGGCTTACTTACATTCAAGTTAGCTGCTGTTACACTGTGATGACGTGAGAATCTCTCAGAAACAAGAAAAAAAACAGCATTGTTGTGAACAAAATCTTGAAAATATGAGCAGCAAATGGCTCAGAATTCAGAAGGTAAATTTAAAGAACTCAATTTCCTTCATAATATCAGTCATAAGCTAGTGACATTACTCATTTAGACACTTGTACATTTTGAAGCAATCAGTACAGTAATAAGTACTTGGTCTCTGCCCCTTGCAGCTCATCTTTCCTTAGAATACCTCCTTAATAGAGCCACTGAGCTTCTTTTCTTGCAAAGAGGAGACCTACAGCCATGTGTTACTAATAAGCTGAACACAGTACTTTTAAGTATGCATATGGAGCATATAGAAAAAAGTGACGGCTGTTTCCCCTCGTTACCCAAACAATCTGCTGCTGCCAGCCAGTTCTGCTTAATATCCACACATCATCTGTGTGCAAGCTGGGAAGCAGTTCCATCATCTGGCCTTCTCCCTTGAAAGTACTGAATGAGTATCTGGCTGTTATACCGTAACAAGAGTGCTCAGGAGTATGGTCATCTGTTAGCACAGCTTTCAGTGGTCTTCTTGCAAGCAGATGAGGTTAATAGTGTGCTAAGTGCCTAGAAACTACCAAAGAGAAGAAAACACAACTTGCAATTTGCTACTTGGAGCATCTGCTGACACCCAGAGTTTGGGGATGAAACTGCAAGGACTTGCACTTATTTCAAACTTTCTTCACTGTTGAGATGCTTCTCAATAGTGTACAATGTGTACCTCTGCACATTACAGGCTAACATAGCAGGGAAAGACAGCTGCCGAGCAGTGAGTCAGCATAATTAGAGGTGCAGTAACTTCTCCCAAACTGGAAGAGTTTCTGCATCCTGGGGGAATACATGCTTTCCCATCATTCCCATTTCATGGGGTAGAATAAGTATTCTTGAGAATTCCAGGATGTCTCTGCGTTTCTGATATTGTAAGTGATTTCTTGAGAGAGCAGCAAGCATGAATTTTATCATACAAACAAAATCACATTTAAATGTGACCTACAGCACAGTTCAGACCCTCCCATTGTTGGAGAACTTCAACTGGAAGGCTGTTCTTCTGCTGTCACTCTCTCCTTCATGTCTGTGGTGCTTCTGTGCTTTCCCTGAGTCTACTTTTAGAGACACTGAATTCGCCCTTCATGATTCTTCCCTTGACACGGGACAAAGTTGTACTTTTCTTTCTCTCTGAGAATTACTATTCCCAAGAAGGTCACGCTTTTCCTTTGTGCCTTTTTCATATTCAAAGTCAGTGTTGTTTTGCAGCATCAGCACCACCCTGTGTTCCTTTTCAGTCAGTAGCCTGAAAGCTGTCAGTGGATACGGATCTCTTCTGGGCTCTGTGGAAACCATTTGGATTCTGGGCTCACGAGAACCAGTTGCTGCAGCACTTCTTTAGTAGAGAAATTCACACACCTTTGATTTATCCATGCTGATCTTTCTTGCCCATGTCTGATTCTTGCCTTTCCTCTGTCCTATTTAAATTTAGAAGTGTACAAAGGTGATTTTGAACCCAGGCAGAGCATAAACAAGTGCTGTTTGCTTTTCTAGGCTTTCAGAGGATGACTGTGTTATTTAGGCTTAAATGAATCACTCCAGCTTGTGCCTCTAACATTTGATCTGTATTTTGCCCTTAGAACTCTTCAGCTAAAAGAGCACCATCAGCTGCTGTTTCAGGATGGATTCTCTAAAAAAAAAAGATTTCAGGTACAGTGACAGCCACCAAGTCATCACATAGAAACACTGACACATGTTACATAAATCACTCGACTATAACTAGTTATTGCAAAAATAATAGAACTACCCAACAAACAAAGCCAAGGAAACATGTAAAGGAAACTGAATCTGAATATGGACAAAAGACATTGAAAGCTGAAACAAAAGGAAATAAACAGAGATAAAGGTACTGTAAAAGGGCTCTGTAGTGTGACTATAAAAGCAGCACATGAGTGAACCTATGTGGTGAAGAAGGGACAGCCCATGACCTCGATTTACACAGCTCTTCCAAATTATTTCTCTTCTTCTTTCTGTGTCCTATGCTGCTCACATGACTGGGTGCTCCTTCTCTCTCTCATTTGGCAGTGTTTCCTGGAGTTGACTTTTCCCCTGAGAAGACACAGCCCTATTTGGGATCTCTAGAGGTTGTTTCCATACAAATCTGATCACTGAGGGTATTTTTGTGTTTGACACAGATTTTCCAAGCAAGGGACAAAGTGTGCCAACAGATGTGGTCTGTGTGCTTAGCTTCCCCTGGGCCCTGTGTACATGCTACAGGGACACCAAGGAGAGGCCAAGGCAGTGCTCCTGCCTCAGTCCTCCCAGCAGCTGGCAGAGCCAGAAACCTAGGCTGAAGGACAATGTGCTCCAAGCCTTTTTGGAAATGTGGGCCAACCTGGGAGGGTGAGTTACAAGAGTTACCATAGATGAGAAGTGATCTGACTGGGAACAAAGGATGCTTCATACTTGATTTGTTCTTCTATGGTTGATCTTATTTTATTTTATTTTATTTGAAGAGACAGAGGCCGTATCCTTGGATACATCAACAATATTGTTTTATTATTCTTTCTGCTAAAATGTATGGTTGTCAGCATTATGCAAATATCTCAGCAATAATTAGTAATGATATGGAGAAAATTATGTTAGCCTGTCAGAAAGCTTCATCAGGGAAAAATAAATAGAAACATCTCAGGCAGCTGATATACTGAAGGAGTGCAACACAAATGTATATTATCACTACAAAGTAGCCATGGTGTTGTCGTTTATCGGTTCTGGGTTGTTTTAATTTTATTTATTTATTTTTGTATATGCTCAAAAATCAGAGAATGTCAGAGAAATAAACCAGGTTTATTTTTCCCAGAGCAACTCCTCAGTTTGCAGTTTCTTTGCAGCCCCATAGGCTGAATTGTGCTGGGTGGTAGGAAAGCAAATTCTCAAGTCCTGTAATGCCATCAATTGAAGTGCTGGTGCAGAGTGCAGGATGCAGGGGCAGTTGTTAATGTTGAACTGTTAAATGAGATACTTAGGTGGAGGTAAATGAGCTTTTGGCACCGAGAAGCCACGTGAGTGACAGATTCAAGTACCAAAATGCTGCTGTCAGCCTACGGCTGTGTCAGATCAGTGGCCACAGTGCCAGCCTCTTTCCTCCTGCTGACTGGGAGATGGTGGTGGAATCTGGGGCAGACAACAGTGTCTCTGCCAAGGTGCAGACATGTCCTATATACTGAATATGGAATAAGCGTTTTTAAGAATTATGTATTTTATTTATCTTTCAAAGTAGTGTTCAAAAATAGTTCCCCATTTTCAAGTATTTTGACCGGACCATTAATGGTCAGGGCATTAATCAGAAATAAGTTAGACTTCAGGGTATCTAGTGACCGAACATATGTGCCCCTTCATAAATATCTCCTGTGTTCATAAACTGTTAAATATTAACAGTGTAGCAGGCCATTATTTCAATATATAACCAGTGGATTAACATGGATTAACTCAATTGCAAGCTGTGCATTTTTTTTTTTTTAAACAATACTACCAAGGTGGAGGAGGAGCCCACTTTGTGTAAGGCTGTGGTGCAGTTACACAGAAGCAGAAATACTATATCAATGACTCCCAGATCTCTAAGGAGGGCTTTAACTGTGAAGACCACAAAACCTGACTAAATGAGTGCAGATAGAATACATTCCCTCTCCTGCAGAGCACTTGTATTGTGGAAGATTGTTTTAAAGCACTACCAATGGCTTTTTGCTTTCATACCTCAGTATGGTCTCAGAAGAAAAGACCAGAAGGGGGGGAATCACCTTCAAACTCAACGATCTCAATTTTAAAGTGCATTCTATTGCAATTTATTGCTGAGTAAAAGAGATCCTTACAATTCTGATTCCACTGACATTTCAAAATTAAATGCTGTATGTTACGTGAAAAACATTTTCTATAAAGTTATTTTTATTTTAACTTCAGATTTGAATAATATATTTAATGACGACTTCTCTAGAATTAGTAGATAACTTTTCCCTAGCAGAGAAATACTAACCTAAGGTTAGTGTTGAAGAACTGCTTAGCATTGGGATTTTTTAAATTGAGATTTGGATTCTGTGAAGGCTCTTATATAAGGATGCTTCACTTGAGAAGTTTAGCACCACCTCTGCCCTGATCCTGTTTCACGTTTTTTGTAAAGCCCTATCATCACACGTATTTGTACTGAAATTCAGTCTGATGGTAGTAGTTCTGTTTGTAGTTACACCTTCCTAGTTGACCTTCCAGCATATATTCTAAATACAATTTGAAAATACACAAGTCCACAAGTAAACTTACCTCAAACATTAAGTTGGGAAAACTGCTGAAAAATAGAAAGCCCAAGCAAAACCACAAAATGCTTTGCTGGGGGTGGGCAAGCTGAAAGGAGCTTTCAGTAGCTAAGCTTCAGACGTAGACATGAACACCGGAGATGTGGGGTACTGAGACCTGTATGGCTGAGAACTTGACAACTCCATCTGACATAGGTCCTTTCTGACCCCAGTGAAGTCTATGCTGACTGCTAGTGTAGTGCTGCAGATGGCTCCTCCCCCCCAGTCTGAAACACAGGTCTCAACGTGGTCAGTGGTGCCATCCTGAAAGTACCCATTTATCTCTGACCCAACCACAAAGAGATGGAGACAATCACATCCCGCAGCTGTGATGAGTGCCTGGCTCGTAGGATCAAAGCTTCACTGAAGCACACCCTGCTGAGTGCAGCGCAGAACTTCGTCTGTGTCTGCCATACACTGGAGGCACAGATGCATTCACAACCAGCCAAGCCCTGCCAGAAAGCAGCATTTGCTAGCAGTGTTTTTCCTTTCCAGCAGATGGCTCAGGCAGCCCACAGCCAAGCATGTCTCAGCAGCCCATGGTGACCTCACCCACAGGTGTATGTTATCGTGTCCTTTGTGCATTAGTCTAGATTGGCTCCTTTGAACTGAGCCTGAGTTTTAAATTACATGGAAATGTAATTTTACATACACCCAACTGAATCTTCATGCTACCTTTGAAAAGAACAATTCTGAAAGCAAAACATTCCCAGCAATAGTGGCTCTCTATCATTAACAGATCGATGCTATCACATTGCAGCTGCACTGAAGAGATCATCCCAGGTCAGCAGCGCCTGGCAGATTTATCTTCTGTAATAAAAAAGACTGAACTGGAAAGCATCCAGTTAATTCATCAATTCTACTTTTAATACGACTGCCCTACTGTCTGCCCAGCACTGCTACAAGTTACTGGAAAGATCCACATAATGTATTTCCTCTTTCCAAAATCAATACCTGTACAAAAATAAATATTGTTCTAGATGGAAAGCTGGCATTCAGCAGCACTTCATTTCTGCTTGATGTATGCTGCTTCCTGTAAAACCAGATGCTTATTTAAAGCCACATGATCTGTGGTTTACTTTGATTTACATGATTTGTGGTTTACTGTGGTTGACTTTTCCCATCAGAAAAATCTACACTGTTGGATAGCTTATTAGTTTCTAATTACAAGATACACCATTTCATTAATTAATTATGCTTTCATGCTCCCCCCCCGTAAGTACATAAACCTCCTCTTTATAGTCCTTACCAATCCAATCGCTCATTTATCATAAAGGGAATAACACAGAGCATTTTAAATAACACGTTCCTCAGGAGAAGATGAAGTGGAATGGCATGATGCAGGCAAACTGATTCACTGCCCCAGTCATTCTGGACAAAGCAGAAGGAGAAGCAAGGCAGAAGATGAGTATGCAGAGTAACCTGGCCCGTGAAAAGTGAAATGGCAGCAACTGCCACCTGATGGACTGCTGTATGACAAGAGTGCAAACCAGGAGACTGAGCTACACAGGACATCACTGCTCAGCTCACATCCGTGAACACAAGCAACTCTGATGGAGTATCAGGTGAGCATTCCCTCAGTGTCAGATCTCCAATTCTGGGCTTGAGGCTTGCATGTGTGTACAACACTGTGCACTGGCTTTGTGTAAACAACATCCTAGCCAGGTCCCAGGCACTGGAGATGTAAATTACATCACATCAAGGCATAAGGGAATATTAAAGAAAGCAGAATGGATCTCTTGAGAAGTCTATACATTCATTTGCATATTTCAGTCAAATGTCTTGTAACCTGTAACATCACACAGGTATAAGTATGTCTGATTTCACACACTGTCTTCTAGTCACACACATTTTCAAATTAATGCTTCTAAAATCAGATGCTTTTTCTCACAAAACTTAGCCATCATCAATACCTGAGTGCAGTCTGTACTGAGAACACCATATTATTCTACTTATTTGCATAATTTTTTTTTTTTTTTACAAGCAAAATTAAGACTGCAGAGATTTGTTTCTTTGCACTGCTGCAATTAATTGAATATATCAGCAATTGCTATGGAATCTCACTCACTTGTCTACTGATGCCAATTAACTATCGATCTTGATTTTGTGAATAAGTATGAAAACCATTTCTTAACACTTTAGTGTGTAATTTTCACTTGAGGAATTGTAGAAGTTGGAGTGTGTTACATATTCACCGAACACCACAGAACTAAGATATAAAAGCCATTTATTCAAAAAAATGCGGTGGTGTCAAATCACATACACAAGCCAATATTGAGCTACAAACACAGACCAAACAGTTCTATAAACAGAAATTGGAGTGTTCATTACCATAGTACCTGAAAAAGACCGTTAATAAAAAGGAGTCCATAAGTATTTCATTTCACTTTTCTTATATGGCTCCTTGATGAATGTCTTTGCCTAAGTTAGAGTACAATGAGCCAGAGGTAGAGTCCCAAGAAAAGCATCTAATGCCTCAGGGCTCCATTAAAAACCTTTATTCTTCTAAACAAAAGGAAAGCCTAGCCTAAAATTTTCTGTATGACACTGAAGTAAAGCCTCTTTGCTTGAACATTATGGCATTCCCAAGCGCATTTGGCATTAACCTAGATTGAGTCTGTGCTTGTTGAACCTTCTTAGTTCTCCTCCCCTTCAGATTCTGATTCTAGAAGAGAAGAAAGGTATTTCATGTGGGTTGCACAACAATAGTGATGCAGTTCTATAAAAAAAAAAAAAATCAAATATCCTTCCAAAATTCCAAGAAAAGTTTTCATCACATCTAGTACCTCGTAGGGAAAGTTACCAGATTACACAGGATAAATCAAAGAAGAGTAAGAGTCTGAAGGTCGGGTTCTACACTGTTAAACTCTATAGGGTAGTTCTTGATTGTTACAAGTTATCTGTTACTATGAGTTTCACAGGTTAAGGTTTGTGCATTCCTTCCAATTTAGGATTCCTATTCCATGATTCTTTGATTCTAACTCACTATGAATTCACTATGAATTATTCTGTTCCTCATCTGCAGAGGCAACCAACGAATATCTGAGCAGAACTGAATAAAGAATCAGCATTATTTTCTCACTCTTTTAACCTCTCCAAGTAAACTGTACTGCTACCCTTTTAACTATTTGCTCTGCAAATATCAGTCATTATAATCACACAAAGTATTAGTCTTCAGCAGGAAATACAGATTTCCTGCTGTATAGATATCTTATGTAATACAGCGTTAAAAGCAACTTATAAGTATGAACACACAGTGTTTTTGTCTCCAAAAGCTACTTTGCATCATACTGTATTTCTGTGCATACACCTGACAGGAAAAGGGCCTGCAAACACAAACATAACATGTGAGATCAGATTTCTTAAAGCAAATATGATCTGCATGTTCTAAGTACAACACTTCGTTTTTAGTAGTACTGGGCTTCGTAATTAAGTACATCTGTAAGATGAGCTATGCAAAAAAGGGTAAAAATAAAAAGGAAGAGAAAGACATACAAACAGAAGGGGAAAAATGCTTAATTTGACCAAGATTGGTAGTCCAAAATGTGAAAGGAGCTGAAAAACAGCTATGGACCAGAGAAAGCAGCTACTCTCCCCAGTAACTGCTTTAAGGCAGTAAACACAGATCATATATCTTAGCCTAAGCTTTCAGATAGAAGGAATTTCAACTGCAGTTGCATGGGCAGACTTCTGTTTGTGCAGTCAGTATAAGTGATAATAGCAAAACAGGTACTGATAGAGAAAAGTGCTAGCCATAGTGAGGCAGCACAAGCACATCAGCACATTCCACACTTGCATGGTCATTTGGTTATATAGATATAGCTAAATATTCTTTCCTTCCTGTAGAAGCTTTAAGAATATATCTACTGACAACCAGTGCTGATGATTTAAGGAGTTATAAGAACAACTTGAATTAACAGGCAGCAAGTGTTGTTAGGCTTCAGCATGACTGCAAACAATATGGAGCAGACATGTCCACTGCTTTCCATTCCAAGTCTGCATACTTCATATGCCTAGCACAACTCAAATCTGGAAAAAAGCTCACATTTGGTTTGCCAGGAGACTACCACATTTCTTTAAACATATCCATACCTTCTTCAGCATTTTGCAGCCACTCAACAAATTTCTTCATCTGGTCAAGAAAGACGCTTTTGCCTTTAGCAACATGTGCTTCTTTATACCACTTGAGAATTGCTTCCTCACTCAGAACATCAGCTGAAATAGAGATAAGCATTTATATAGTCAATATCTATTTTAGAAGTTAGGAGACGGTGGAAGAAAGACACTGATTGTTGGTTTGGTTTTTTTTTTTGTTGATTTTGTTTGGTTTTGTTTTTCAAAGGCAGCAAAAAATAAGCTAATATGATCCCAATGGAACAAGCTTTGCATTAGGCTTCAACTACAGAGTATTTGGTGGACATTAGGAATTCCAAATGCAGCAAAATGTGTTAGACTTAAAATCAAGTACCAGATACTATGCTTCCGTAAAGGAAAGTTCTGTGCTCATCTGTTCTAAGCGTACCACAGAAGATGGTTGATTAGAAATATCAGAAATCAGCACACACATATTAGAAGTCACCACAAGAATACAATCTTTTTTCTTGCTGCTGGATCACAGACTTGTGCACAGTTTTAGAAATCTGAAGTAATAGACACCACCTGATTGCACAATTTAGAGAACTGATAGGGATTTTTGACATCATTATCACCTAAAGCTTTATAAAATGCATTAACCAAGAAGAGTAAGACCACCATTTAGACTGCCCATTTTAAGGAACTGCTCAGCTGACATTTTTGTCAAGTATCAACAACAACATAACTATCAATGAGGGAATGCGAGACTGAGTAAAATTCAAAATAAAGAAATCCTAACAAACAGCAAGGACACTTATTGTTTCCAACAGATGTAAAATTTAGGTCTAGCAACAGACCTCTAGCCTCGAGAACAAAGCTTCTGTGATCCAGCCAAGCCAAATATCTCAGTAATTTATGGCTGTGGAGACAAAATCTGGGATCCACAATGGCATTTTGGCAGTTATAAAATGCAGGGGGACGAACAAAAAAAAAAAAAAAATCAAACTGTATTTGTTCTATAAAAAGACAGCTTTCTGCATCTCATTAAAATTTCCATTCTTCTTGTCTTTGAAGAAAATTACCCTTCTTTGCTCTGCAAAATCAATACATTTATTTTGAATGCTTTCCTGTTTCCTCAAACTCTTTGGTATCATCCCACCAATTTGGCATTCATTTGCTTAAACGTGAACCCTGACCACCAACTTCTCTGTAACCTACAGGTTATAACAGATGTTGCAGTGAAGATAATGCGGCAACTGAAATAATTGACACCAAAACTCCAAAGCATCTGACCGAACTGGACTGAGAGTAGTAGTATTCAATAGCACATGTGCTGTTGAATAACAAACAGATGGAAGCAACCTGGGATACATTTGAACTTCATCAAAACTAACCTAAGACATCCCACAATAACTGAATACAAAACACCTCCCTGAAAATTTGGATTTCAGTCAGTGCATGCAACTGTAAGTTACCTCATTTCTCAGACACTTTTCCAAAATAAAATCTCTTCTGCAGTTTGCTGTAATTGACAGTAAGCTGAAAATACAGGGAAAGCAAGACTGCACCAGCTGTGTGTTGTTTTTCACTACATCAACTGTGCACTTAGAGAACTCTAAGAGTGACACAAAACTGTACCTTTCTGAAATCCCGACACAATGAAGTTTTCCTCAACATTAAAAGAAACACTGGAACTAAGAAAAGTTTTTACTTTGCTTTAAATACTTGCCAGCCATCTTTAACAGCATCTCAAAAGCATTATGGCATTTAAGAAAGCCAGATTTTCATTGAGCAAGCTTAGAATGCATTTCACAAGGTCTCCTGTGAAGCTGGAACTTAATCCCTCTATGTAAATCCTTGTCTTGATTTACAGCCAATGAGCTTTAAGGTATGCTGCCAAAGAGGAAGAGGAAAACTAACCTCTTCCCCCTGCTCAAACCCAATCTGATAATAGCAGCATACAATCTCCCAACGTGCCTTGAGGATTAAAACAATCTCAGTCAGGTGGATGAAGAATTTGCCTGTATATAACAACTCCATAGCAATACGCCTCCTACACTAATGGAGGAGAAAGCTTTCAATTACAAAAAGGGCAAATGCAACTCTCCTTTCATTACTGAGCAGTATTACCTGAACTACATTCATGCCTCCAGTGCTCAAATAAGCACTCCTGTCAGCACTGGGATGCTCAACTAAACAATCAAGCAATGAGATGAGTTAATCGTACCTCTAGGTTTCTATGAAGCAATAGGAACACTGAGGGGGATGGAAGGTGGAAAGTTTCTTACTAAACTTGATTATAGATAGATTTTTAACAGCTGAACTCCTGTGGTTTGTGGGCATGTGCACACCAGTTTCACTGCAGTCCCAGGTGGTTCTCCTGCATACGCAGCCAACTGCCACTCAAGTCATCCACTGCCAAAGCCTTCAGGCACAGCCATCTTGAAAGGCACAGTTGCAGAGCAGAGACTCAAAAGAGCCCAGAAGTTAAGTGGAACATTACTTGAAGTTTAGGTCATGACTTTGAACTAAGTCACCCAGTGTAAATGCACTTCTGTTTTTAACTACATAGCTGCATGCTTTCAGCTGCCAACACAATTCACAAATTTCAGCTCAACTCTACTGCAGATAACTCAGCTGGCAGGACAGTTTTAAAGCAACTTTCAGTACAAGAAATGTCACCCGCTGTACAGTTATGGTCTTTACTTTTTTTTCCCCCAGGAAAATTTTGTACTTGGTATCAAGAAATGGTATTTGAATAATGAAGACTAAAGATAATTTTATTCCAAAAAAACCTACCAAAGCCTGTCTGTCAAGTGGAACTTGAATATTCAGTTCTTTTAAGTGTAAGATTCCTACTATTTAAAAAGACAGTCTGCATCTTTTATGATGGAAAACTGGAAGGATTGAAATGGAAGATATTGAACGCACTCTTAAGAATAGTCACAGAACTAAATTTGTCAAAGCATGGGCGACATTTAGTGCCTAACATCACTGATGATCATCTTTATGCCTAGGAAACGCTCACTCATGATGAGTAATAGGCAATAAACTGTCCACATGCCTGCTGGTAAATAGCTGCACTTCTGCTATCCATCCACAGATACTCCAGATGCCTCCATTTGTCACTAGAAAAAAGTCACAAGGTACTCTGAAACCTCTCCAGATCCTACACAAGTTACCATTGAAGCAGAACAGGAAGGGCAACACAAGCATCTGCTGTTCCCTCACTGCCAGCATAACTATTAATAGTCAAGGAAGCCCCTAAAAGCTAACATGAAACATAAGATATGCTATCATCAGCAAAGAATCTATGGTAAAGCCTGTGTCTCTAAAGGAACTGGATGGCTTGTTTCTAGTTGGTAGGTCGGAGCCGGGAGAAGGAAAGGGTGAGAATCACCAGCACCAAAATGAAGCAGAGGCAGGCTTCAGTCCCCATTTCTGACTGATATCTTCCTTATAGCTCTCAACAAACCAATCATGAGCAGCGAAAGCATGATAGATGGGGGAGAAATAAGAGTGGGATGACTAGTGTTCCCAGAATCTTTCCTGGTTAATTCAGAAGCGTGTCCTGCCCTAATGGACACAGCTTGCTTGATTCTAAAGCTGCCCTAAAACAGATGGAGCTGATGACTTTCTTACTCTGTCCAGGCTCAGAGAGATCCCACTGCTATTGGCTGTAACATCAAGCTTGCAATTGCTAGTAGGCAACAGTATATCTACCAATCAGGCAGATAAAATAACTGAAAAAACTTACAAAATAATTCTGAAAGGAGTCCTATACGAAATTATTTGTTTCTACCATCACTCACTGTTCAAATGCACAGCCGCTGCAGTGCTCATTTGCCAAGCACAAAGTAAATTCTCTTTTCCAAAGAGAGCTCAATATTAAGTACTTGCAGCAGGTTGCGCTCGATCACTGAGGCCACAGGATATCGACACAGGGATTGAAATAAACCTCTCTCATTCACTTGTTACACCTTCTGAAGCTATTAAATTATTTTAACAATCTGAACTTGTTTGCCTTGAATGTGTATTGGACACAACAGAGTGAACTAAGATCAATACTGGGCTGCTACTCCTGCTGATTTTTCTCCTTCAACTATTTATAGCAAGAATGTCAGAACAAACTGTTCAGCACTCAGCCATTATACACAGTACAAAATCATTAGACTCTGACAACCTGATCTGAATAGACTTGCTAAGAAAGTCAATTTCACAATTAAAAAATAAATCCCTCACTATGACACCTGCAAGAAGAAAATGGAAAAGTAAAAGCATAAGGAAAGCTATATTCTGGCAGAGGTAATAAAAAAATCTGAAAGATCTTCCTGAAAAGAAGATTTTACTCCTCCTGAATTTCTTAAAAGCAAGCTTCAATATTTTTGTGTCTTATTTTATTTTACTATTTCTTTTACAGCTGCCAGAAATTGAATTTTTTCATAGTCCTAGTTTTCTATTAGGACAAAAGCCCACTCAGACTGCAGACACTGCTGAGATTCTGCTCTTGCTACCTCACTGCAAGAAAAATGCAATGGAAAAAGAAAGGCTCGATTTGACTTTTCCTGCTGCCACATGCACCTTTAAACTAAGAAAGCATACAATATTTCAGAGTTCAACATAATCGTTGAGCATGCAGTTATCTACAGAATACCATTTCCTTTTACATCACAGGTGAGCAGTCGGCATAAAGAGTATCTATGCCACTGGATAATGATTTATGAGTTCAAAATTAAGGTCTACCTACAAAGGAGATACTCAAGGGATCTTTCTGATTAACTGCTTCTAACAGTTCAGTCATGCATGTTCATAGTGTGCTTAATAACTTAGTTCAATGTGGTCAAGTCAGTGCCAGGTCCAATGTCCATGCAAAGTATATAGCAGCAGATATATACTTTTACCTTTATAAAAGAGTACCACTATCTTCTGAAAGGCTTTCATGAAGTGGATGTTGTCATAACAGTACTCCTGCACTTTCTGGAGAAGGATCAACTCCGACTGGCCTTGAGTGCTGAAGACAGCAAGCAGGGGGGCATATTGCTGAAAGGAGAACAAGGTAAGACAAAATGCATGTTATGTTTAAGGCAACATGAAAAGCATTTTTCAGAATTGAAGGGAAGATAAATTACCTTTGATCTTCAGATCCACTGACCAAATATATGCTAACGGTACTATTTAAAATGTTCTTACACTGATCAGATCAGTCCTTCTTTGTTTTCAGAAATGAAGTTTGGCATTTTTCAGCTGGATTTGCAATGGCTTGATATAATGGGGCAGACCTATAATACTAGGGCTCCCAATAAATGTGACTACAACATAGCTAACACCACAGATTGAGTTCTTCCATTTCAGACAGGTACATGTATATTTTCAGAAACAATTTATTATTTTGGAAAAAACACGGTGACATTCATGGAGGCTTTAGGCAAGCCTTGTCCTTTTCCCCTTTTGGCTCTTTACTCATCCAGCTGTTATCTGAAAAACTTGTAGGGAGGCAGGGCAATATACACTGCAGTTTATGTCTATTCAGTAGCATTAGCAGAGCCCAATTCCATCCACAGATCTGTGATCTGCAACTGCCTGTAACTGTTGAGAAATGTATTTAAAAAAAATCCTAACTTTTCAGTTTAGAAATAAGAGTTCTTCATATTGCCACATTTGATTGACTTGCTTCACATTCTTTTGTAACTCAATAACTGGTATAGATGTACAATTGAAAGTCTCAAAAGTGTCTAAATAACTACAGCAGCATAAAATTATATTCCTCTTATCACTGGCCAAGGGAAGCTGCATTATCTTCCATTTGCCTCAAGTTATGTTGCAATGGGTCAGCAGCTTCAGTGCCACAATGCTGAGACCACAACTGCATCTGTAGTCTGAAAGTGTCTAGAGAACTCTCCCATCCATGAGAATGTCTTTTCTCCAAATCAGAAGTGGCCTAGGGGTTAATAATATTTATACAAAGCCAGCAATGTTTCTCTTCCCAGTATTCAAATATTCCAATAACAAACGTTTGTAATTTGCCCTGCAGTATTAGATAGCAATCAATAGATACCTTCTTACAGCTCAAGACATATGATCCATCATTACATCAAAAGAACAAAAGAATCTCTCTCTTCTGCAAACTCTTATTCTTTCTACTATTACGTGAGTCACTGTAGCTGGAGAAGACTACAAGGCATTCAATTTTACCATCAAAGACTACACAAAATCTCAAGTGACTACATTTCTAGCATGACTGTTGCTCTTGAAAAACCAAATTCATATGAAAGGACAATAAGTGCAGGGGCCAAACCAACATGGGAACATGGTTCAGATGTAGAAATCCATCAGTACAAAGAGGAGGAATTCTATCGAGCTTAAGATCCATGCTGCCATAAGAATAAAGGTACTTCAATTGTTTCTGTCTTTGGGTAAACGTTTGCAGTTCTGGATATGAAGGAGCATTCTTTTGTTCATAGCTGAACAGCTTAAATGGACTAAATTTGCTGAAGATCTTCTCTTCCCTTGTTCTGATTTCAAGTCTCTTGCACTGCACAATTTTTTCAGATTTGACTGAAGAACCATGAATACAGAGTAATCAGTCACTGCTATGGTTCCACACCCACCTTTTCTTCTTCCCAAGGTCATAAGAGCTTTTGTATCAATAAATAACTGATATTGTAATCTGTCATCTGGCTTTACGTACATTCAGTTCTCTTATCCAGAGTGCCTCACTTAGAGAGTAACTCTACGAGAGTACCTCTACAGAGAGTACAACAGAGTGCAGAAACTCTCAAGTCAGTTCCTGTCTTATTAGTTTAGAAGTAGCTACCCAGCTTCCAGAGTCAACACCAGCAAGACACATTTCATAGGTTCTGAACTCAGCAGTCTTGCATGAATCTAACCAGCTTTGTGCAAAGACAGGTGTCTCTTCATCACGCTCCCAAAATATCTTTCCTTCCGGCAAAGACATTGCAAAAATAATTCCAGTAGGCTTACTAGTCAGGTCAGTGCAGCTCGGAGTCTCAGCAATTGTTCAGAACCAAGCCCCAGGCAAAGAGCCTCAGCACACTGAGAACACATTGCAGAGGCACTCAAGCTACAACCACCTCAGTTTGCCCTGGTTCTCTACACTTAGAAGACACAGTACAGCAACTCAGAATTTGAACCACCTCATTTTTGCATTACTGTGACTGAAGAAGGGACATGACACTGTGCAGTATCAGTTAGCCCTGAAGACCAAATTTCCTGTATTTAAACAGGTAAAACTTGGCAGCTACAGAATGTATTCTGCTATTTCATGGCAGGCCTTTCTCCTCTTCATTCATGCATGTACCTTTAGATGTTTGAGGGCTTGCTCCGCAACCAGCTCTTCTTTCTTGTTCCATTCCACAGCATTCATTACACAGGTCCACAGGAGACCAATCACTGCTGGCTCAGGCAGCTCATTTCTTTTCATTTCCTCTTTTACATAAAGCACCATCTGAAGCATGAAATACAGTGCTGGCTTTAGCAATGTTTCCAGTCAACCAGTAGAAACTCTGCCTTATTAAGTACTTGCAGTCATTTACAAACAGCATATTGGTATAGAAATAACAAGAATCAAATTTAGAACAAGAATAAAAATGAAGCACTGAGAATGTCTATGTTCAGTAACATTACTATTAATGGAGTATAAGTTTTCTCCTTCCTGCCCAAGCTGACAGTTAACAGTTACATGAACTACTTTCTCATCAAGCAGAACTAAACATAAAAACATAGCTAACTGCATTTGTAAACCCACAGGGTATTTTCTTGCCTTCATCTGTTAAAACCACTGACTGAATTTATCAATAAATCAAAATAATTTCAAGAAAAATAGAAGTAGACTTTGAGGTATCCACATCTGTTCCTCTCTACTTACTGTGTATTTACGTCATGGACTATGTTTATATAAACAGAAGTTGTAAAACACTCCTTACCTCCTTAATTGGGCATTCCTGAGAGAGACGTTCTTGTAGCTCTTTTTGAAGTTCTTTACGAGTCCCCAGTGACTGCTGAACTCTAAGAAAATCTGAGAGCTCTTTTAGACCTGCTTCAGTGAAATACTTGGCAAAATGATCCACATTCTGCCGGTTGGCAGGAAATAGTTCCTAGAAGTACAGGAATACTCTGTGTTAAATAAACCATGAATGAGGGCTCTTGACAAAATGGAAGGAACGATTTCAAAGAGTGAACACTGTTCTATTAGCAGTAGAAAAGTCAACACTCCATTCACAGTACTGTATCGTTATAGCAGAGGAAAGAAATTACGGTCAGTTATGAAAAAAAAAAAAAAAAAACAAAATATAACAACCTAACACCTGTTCTACATTAAGGGCACCTACTTACAAAGAGCCATCAGCTTCATTTGGCGCCCAAAACAGTTGAGCATTTTCCGAACTCTGAATCTTGTAGGGAAAGCACAAATGAATAATGAAAAAGCCATTATATGCTAAGCACATTTACTGTGTCCTAGGGATCCCACACGTTCACTCTCAGCAATACTTAACTTGCCCAGGCATGCTAGCCTAAATACTGCTATTCTGCTGAGCAATGATTACCACTAATACATCACCTAAAGATCACTATATCCATTAGGTACATTGTTAACATTACCTCATCATCGTATTTCAGACTCAAAGAAACAGTGTATCTATGATTTGTTAAGTCCAGCTACTTCGAAAAATTAAAATGTTGCTTAAAAACTGCTAGAGCATGCCTCTATCTTGACAAGGATTCAAAGGTATTTGCTTACATTGTAACTCCTGTGGAATGAACAGTAGTCTCTTCTTCTCCCCCTGCAGGGGGCTAGAGACCCTCTATTTGTTTACTGAAAAGCAGATTAGGAAGAAACTTCCTCAAGGCATCTATGCTAGGCAACAGCAACCGACACTTGACAGTTCTTTAATACAGCAGCGTAATGAGAGCCAGCAGCTGAATGCTTTACTCAGTAAATTTCAAAATAGAAATAAGACAATTGGCTTTTCTCCTTCCTCTCTAATAAATGGTGTAATTAGCCTATTTTCCAGCTTTGCTGCAATTTATTTATCATTTGGACTGAAAATCAGATACAAACTGAAGAAAGCAAGGGGTGTGGAAGGCTGCTCTGCTTTTGAAAGATTCTTGCTTAATCATACATTACTGCCACAGAAACAGGAAATAGTGCTGAAATTCTCTAGGCAGTACTACACAGGATACAGCATGTCTGATCGGATTATCACAGCAACCTTCCTGAAGATTAAAACTACTGATCTTCAGAAACACACTAGCAAGGAAAGACACATGACACTGCTCCATTTCACATACACTAAACACTTCAGACCACTGCTACAAACCCAGAACGCAGGTTTTGAGACAAAAGTCTGGAAAGCTTTCCCTGTGCTGCTTCCACTAGTTCTGCTGTCAGTACCGCAGGACCACTTATGCTACCCAAAGGGCTGCTGCTGTGGAAGACTGGCTTACTCTGCTGTCTTTATACTATTCAAACACCATCACCTTGGAAAGCTATATATGAATCATTTTTGATTAAACAAGCTTCTTACATCTTGTTTCTTATTTACAGTGGTGGAAAATAAATTACAAGAAGACAAAACCTTCACGCAGTTGCTGGTGGTGTATTTTGTTAGCAGTGGTTTAGAAAGAAACAGTTCCCAAGCCCCACACATTCAGCCTTTCAGAAGGCATTTAACTACAGGAAAAAGAGACAAAAGGTAGATATGCAGTATTTAATGCTCCTGAACATGTTTCAGTGCAACACAGCCATAACAACATTGTTGTGATTCAATATATTTTGAAAATACTAAGGTAGTCTAGGGGGAGTAAACATGTTTACAGAAAACTATCACCTGCATTTTATTTCCCTCCTTTCCTCAATAGGAGAAAAAGATTAATGAAAAGATATTATACTTACTAGCAATCTCTTATCAAGGTTGGCTTTTCTTAAAGCAGAGGTAACAGAATTGGCATCTTTCTCTGCCATCCATGCTTTAAAAAGTTTTACAGCAAAAGAAGCTGCAATCCCTGTTTGAGAAAGTACACAGAACATGTTTCAGCAACTTTCAACACAAATGAGAAATTGTTGCAGCAATCCATTATGGAATGAAAATACACTTATAACAACAGGACTAAACATGTGGAACTAAAGTGCACTATTTTTTCTTTAATGCAGTACTAATTTTCCGAGTATGTTGCACTGCCTTAAAAGCTTTTTTTTACCTATTCAAATTTAACTGTGGAAAGACTTTGCCTGCAATTAATTTCTCTACTTCTGCATCTTACAGATGATGTTTAAAAAAACAGAAAGTCTTCTATGTTAAATCAGCTAGGAAATGAAGGCACGTAATAACAAAAGGACAGGCAGGAGTAAGAAACAACTTCACAACTTCAAGGCAGCTGATTGTACCGCATCCTCCCACACAGTATTTAATAGCTGGTTGGACCAGGCACAAATACTATTTTAAAGAAGAAAAAATCCTTTCCTCAAGGCACAACTTAACATTTTCTGTATGAAATCATAAGAAAAACCACTACGACCACATCTTTATTTCCACAACCTGAAGCTTTCCCAGAGGAACCTAAGCTAAGCACCAGCCCCGCACCTCCTGCCTCTTTTCAATGTGTATTTCTCATGCACCTGCACAGCTCTGCTCCAGCTTCTCAGCTGCAAGCCAGTTGAAAGGGAGCTGCAGTGCTGTGGAACTGGAGACACAGTTCTCCCCTAATGATGTGGTCTCCTGCAGGCCAGTTATGCTTCTCCATACTACATTCACATCAACATTCACAGTACTACTGAGAGCAGTCCTGATAATTTTTTGTTTTGCCTCCAAAAAGTCCTGAAATTCTACGAGCTGCACAGTTCCCCTTGATGCAAAGTAGCTTAGTCACTCTTACCCACTTAACCGATTGATAACCATTCTTTTTATTCTTAGGATACACTGACTAAATGAGTCACCAAACAAAAATGGAATTGATTAATCCCCAGGCAGCACTAACTTCATTAACATTCATTACGGATCTTGACTGTTATGACAGTTTTGCCAACCTTATTTCAAGAGCTCAGTAGTGAGGCACGATCCTTGGAGAAGTACTACATGAAACTCTGATGTGTGATGACATTAAAGAACAGCTAAAAATGCCACTTTGGCTCATTCACATATTGTGCAGAAGGTTCTAAATGAAACGAGCGTGATAAAAGCTATGAGCAACTAGTCAAGACTGACAAAGCCTGTTTGACTACGAGGGAACCTAAGAATAATGTTCACCTGCAATGCTAACCTGCAAACACCATTCAGCCTACCTGAAATGAACATTTGCATTCCAGAGCTGTGGGCGAACTTGATGAAGATAAAGGCATTTGTAGCTAGAAATTGTTATCCACAGCCTGTATGTACTACACAGTACTTGTAAAGCTGTGACAATATAACCTCTCCATATCAGAGGGCAGATAATGCAAACAAAATGCCCCCAAAGCAGCACCTCTCAGCAAGCAGTGCCTAGTAGCACACATGCTGGATTTTGGCTTGAAACACTTACTAGATCTCAGTAATATCCACACCACAGCTTTTTAGGTCACATGCTACTTTCTTATGAAAGGAAGCATGGAACAGTAAGAAGCCCAATCAGCTGCAGAAGAGCATGCCAGTAACAGAAAAGCACTCATTCTCAGACCACTGGGATGGTGACCAAATGAAATGGAGCTGTCTTTGCCACCAAGTACCTGTGCCCTATGTCCTTTTTCAAGTCATTTTCTAGACTATTCACACGTTGCCACTGTCTTTTCCTTTAAAATAGCTGTGCTGTTTTTTCAGGGCTCTTTTTTTTTTTTTTTTAATCCATTATCTATCCCACTGATAGAAAGCAACTTCATCCATTCATTTTATTGTTTATCCCCAGTGCGTTTTTTACATTTGCATTAGTGTGAATGTACATTTAGATACACAGGCAAAGACGATTAAATTCTGGCAAATGTTTAGAGCTCGAAAAAATGCCATTTCACAATATGAATGCAGTTTTTCTAGCATTCTTGCATGAAATATCAAGTATAAAATATAACCAGTTACTTGAGCATTAAAAATTTGAGTTTCCAGATGCATTTTGTGTTGCCATATTTATAAACAGAATTTGATCTAAAAACATGGCACTCCCGTCACACTAAGATGTGATTAGTTCTTTTGTTTGAATTTTTCTCCTACTTTAATTCTGCTCCCAAAAGCTGTGGGTGATGACAGAGCAAAACAGCAGCTGTGGTTTTTCTTTCTGCAGCATTTAGAAAACAAGTGCATACTGCATGCAAGAATGGGAAGTTAGAATCTTTTTTAGATTAGATTTAAATAATAAGTAACTTTCAAAAAAGATTTCATGAAAACTGTGCAACATTGACAGTGCATCTGCAACTATTCTAAGCAGTCAGGAATTGACAAGAATTATTATTTTTCAAACGTTTGTCTGATGAAGACTCCAAAGTAGAAGACTATAGATGAATAATAGAAACCTTCCAAAGCAAGGAAACACCATCCACTCCCCCTATTCAAAAAAGCCTGCAATGAAACAACTCACCCAGTCCCCTCCTTGCTCTCAACACCAAAAAAAAAAAAAAAAAAAAAAAAGCTTGTTGCAAAAAGGCATTAGTATCCTAAGATTGAAAGATTTGTTACTCATCACATGGTAAAGATGAGTCCACGGGAGAAGCTATTGAGCAACCATTACTTGGCAAAACTGAGGACTTTAACTTTTCCTTTCTTCAATGTCCAATTGTGCTCTGTTCCACTTCACACTCACAGGACATCAGCAACACTTGTAAACAAAAAAACAGCAGTAGCCTATCTAAGGAACAGACATTACACTTCATGCTTGTATTTGCATTGGTTTTACTTTTTGTTGTTGTCATACTACTTTCCACTACCCTCGTTAGATCTCAGAAAGTACATTGGCCTTTGCTGTCTTTATGTGCTTCTGCTTTATAATCTCACTTACTGAACAGCAACAGGCTTCCAACATACAAAATATGGCACAACAGAATACATCCCCAATTAAAACTACTATGAGATAAAAGGTCATTTAGAAAATTACCTTCTTTGACTATGTTGTCAGTGAAGAGGCTTGTTAAAATGGTAGCAGGAAGAGTCCCATTGGCTAAAAGGATTCCAGAAAGCATCGCCAATTTTGTCTGTTCTGTTTCAGAGAAGGCTTTAAGGAACAGCAGGAGCTGTGGGTTAGACAAGATAAAACAGATACACTTGAGCCATTGGCAACAGTAACAGGTAGAGATGAATATTCATGGACAGTTAATTTTTTTGTTTCTTAACAAGTCCCACTGTAACTTCAAGCAATCACATCAAAATCTGTCCTGAAGCATTACAGTGCCATTCCACTGACTAATTAGAATTTCCATAAGGATACAAGCGTGTGGAATACTGCCTTACTCAGTGACACAAGGTCTGTCTTCAGCAAATAAGCGTTACATATGTGGTTAAATAAAAATGCTTGCTAAAGGCTTAACGCTCACTGAAATTAAAAGGATCTATTCAAAAACACAGGCTTGCTGATTTCAACAGGATGACAGGAGCCTGCCCATTCACATCATTAGACTTTGGAACAGAAGGAACTACATTATTACTCATGCAAATAACAACATGAGAAAGTTCCACATTCTTCCTTCGGAGAAGGGAACACAGCACATTTCTGGACTTAAAGATGAATTTACTCTGCTAATTCCATTTGTCACCACACCCTTTTTCCTTCTCCAGAAGGCAAGATGCAATCAAAGCACAGGAGCTCATTTTGATGGGAAAACTGCACCCAGTTCCCACATTAACTGTACCTCATTAGTAATACCTATGCATAGAAGAGACAGAATATCAGATATGTCCCTGTACTTGTATGTTACTACAGGCAGTGACAGCTCTTCTTCAAGATACCCAAAGAGTCCATAATTAACTGTAAATATTTGAGTGCAATATTGTAAAAGATTCATGTAACTAATGAAGTGAGTTCTAAAAAGACACATGATGTTGTATGAACAACTCTGCTCTGTACTAGCAAACAAAACAGAAAAGCTCTTCTTATTCATGTCGCAGTACTTACATAATATCAGTTTTAAATTATAGCTTACATGAGGCCAAATGATTCAGTCACAGACTTGTCAGTTGGCTTTTTAAGTGGGATGCAGCCAAATGATTGCAAGAGAGTTTTAGCCCAAAAGAAGAAATATAAAAAGATAAAGTCTTAAAGTGCAATTTTATTTCAACAGACTGTAACTCAATCAAAAGAAGGGGTGCAGACAAATGGAATTGTTATTTTTAAATACAAAGATGAGAAACAAGCACTATGCTGTATTTTCAAATGTAGAAATTAATTCCTGTGTACAATAATGGGACTACTCTGAATGGGAAAAAATCAACATAATTTCCACTGAAATTCAAAGTAAACCTAACAAAAACAAACAAAAAAAAGATAACTGGAAGCTCAGGAACTCAAGTTTTCTTTACACAAGCTTTAATCAGCAGCACTGGACCAAAAAGATGGCTGCATGAGAAAAAAATATTTAATTAGACCTTCTGATCTTTACTGTAAGAAGTGATAACAAGACTGACTGAAGAGGGAAACAACTTCACAGTTTTGTATAGCCCACTTAACTCTTACTCCTTCTGCTCCCATACAACCCATACAAGCATCAGATAAAGATTTGGATTAGTGGTCACACGGACTACTTTAATGCCATAAATCAGGTCCTGATTAATTCCTGATGCATAACCTACATTGGACTGTGGCAATAACAAGAGGACCATGAACAGAGTTGTACCGATTTATGTCAGATTATGAAAGCAGTAGCACCAGTAAATCCAACTGCAAAGTGAGATATGCCACACAAGGTGCAAGAATATCCCAACAGAAGAACAATTTATCCACTCCAGTTTTGAGAAATCTGTAATTGTTCCAATGACCTGGAAGATATGAAATCTTACATTTATTAAGTTCACAGCCTCCTCCTCTTCCCTTTTCGTTGAATCATGCTTCCAGCAAGTCTTAGAATGAATTTAAATTATGATGTTCTTTGAACTTTACCCAGTTGCAATATCTTCTGAGCAGGAACAAGGCCTTCCATAGGTCCCTCAATGCTTTAAGTACTGTTGGTGCTACCAACATAATTTGTTTTACTATTTTTGAAAAGCAGCTCTATTAAACTAATACATGCCATTTTCTGCTGTTCAAGGATATTATTCCATACTTTCAAGTAATTTAGTGGAAGACTGAGTTCTGAAACAAATCAAAGCCTTTAAATGACCCCCTCAGAAATCATCTCAAAAAACAGAACACTTAGCTCAATGCTGCTGTTACAAGTTTTTATTACTGATTAAGAGCTCTTCTTTTACCATCACTATTAAAACCTGCACAGGAAAGTCACAAAGCATTCAAGTTACCTCAGAACAGTAGCAAACCACCCGCAAAATGTTCCAGGCTGACACTTTCCTGCTATTACAGAAATACTGGTATTACTGCTTTCGTTACAGACTGATTCTAAGCATGAAATGCACGATTCTGGCCCACAGTTCTATATTTCTGGCATAGTTATAAGAATTCCTGCCTATTTTAGTGGAAGTTTAGAATACCTAATAAGCACAAGACTAGACTTCATATGTGCTCTGTATTATTTTTTCTTTTACAGAGAAGTCTATTAGTCACAAATTCTAAGCATAAAAATTACACACAAGTAAAGGTATGCATATAACAAAAAAAATGGTGTTATTACTCTTCTCTTGCAATATTAAAATTTTAATAGTGAAAATTTAGGAATTCTAGGCACACAGCAAACAAGATACCTTTTTATATTATCATTATCTGAAGTGGTCTGTTGCTTTTGTGTTTGACAGTTTGTTGCAGCTGTAGACAGTCTTGACAGCAATTGTCAGCAATGGGAAGGCATCTAACATCACAGTACATACCTGATGGTTGACTTTTTGCTGGCTAGAAGCCTCTATATTTACTCCCCATTTGGTATCAAAATGTTATCTTCCTTTTCCAAATCTATTTATGTTTATTTTCATTAGGAAAACAGGAACACAAAGAATGAACCTCATCTCTCCCAGTTCTTTGGATATCCCAATGTGACTCAAATAGTACAAGGGCTGCTGCAAGAGTAATGCCTCTTATTTTATTATTTTGGCCTACAATATCAAAGGCAGATGTTGGTGGTATGGCAGTAAAGGTTCAGCCTTCCTGTCAATATCCTATTACATTTTGTTGCTGTGTGACAGAGGAACAGTCTGACAGAATGACACCTGCCATGGAAGCGTGTATGAAGCAAAGGTGTGGAACTGAAATCCTCCATGTGAACACAATTGCACCCACTGACATTCATTGATGTCTGCTGAACACTTTTTGGAGAGCAACCAGTGGATGACAGAGTAGTGAGGCAGCAGGTGGTGAAACACTAGAACAGGTCACCTTCACTAGCACAGATTCATACGAGCATGGCATGCAGGCTCTTGTTCATTGCTATTGCCAATGGTGCTGCCCGTGTTGAAAAAGAGCATTTTTTAACCAAGAATTTGCTCCATCAAGTAGTGTAACTGCGCTCTTTGGATCTGTTGTAGTTTTCATGGAAATAAACAGGAGGCATTACTTTCAGAGCAGCCTACGTATTTACCAGTGCTAAGACCAAAAAATACTTACCCATACTTTACCACAATTTTCATAAAAGCAAGAACTATACCGAATTCTTCTTGAAAATGCCTAAATAGACAGCTAATAATACTGCAGACTTCATCTACTGATCTGAACAGAAATTTACAGAAAAGATGAACACAAATTTGGAACTATCAATTTTACTTAAGTTTTGTAAAACACTGTCAGAGGTCTAAGCAGGAACAGAGACGGGACAGAACTCATATGAACTTAAAATGGCTACTTTAAGAAATAGCAGATGAGCAACATACTTAAATATCTCCTCCTTCTGTTGAAATTGCTTAATTTCGATAATTAAGTAATTACGATATAAACATTTGGATATCCAGTTTGCTTATGTCATTAGAAGAAGGAACAATTTACAGTTGTGAGGGAAGAGAATTCAGAAAAAAAATAGCTGAAAGCTAGAAGCAGGCACAAAAAGAACTGGGAAATAATGCTGCCCTTAAGATAAAATTATGAACCAGAAGACATACAGTAAATACTGCCATTTAAGACAATCCCTCGTGAAAGAAGTCCCACTGATACCATCTGCTTCAGACTGAAACTGCTGGTATGGCCTTGTTTTTAGCACAACTTTTTCTGTGAGATCATTTCCCCCCAGATGCTCGACCTGTCTAATGAATCTGCCAGAAAAAACACAAATCATTGCTGGGACAGTGACCATGGGAACAACATCTAGTAGTCACTCTTGCTTTTCTAAGAGCTGTCAAGGTGCAGCAGCTTCTGAAGGTGTAGAAATGCCTTCCAGAAGTATTAATACATCTACCATATAACCCTCTCTATGGGCAGCTACTCACGTACGTTAGTGCAAATGTTGATTAAAGCACTAATCAGGTAAAAATCCAGTACCATCATCAGGAGATGGACACTTTAAGTATGGGTTCACAAAAACAGAGGGAGGAAGAAGATAAGGCAACTACAAATAACATTTATGAGCTTTAAGTCAATGACAGTGAAGGGGTATTACACAAGCCCAAAACTACACTACCTTCCCAGTTTTTTATTCTGCAACATGGAATATTAAAGGACTCTTCCCCCTCCATCCTCAGCAATGGCAGCTAAAGAGCACCATGTCCAAAGTCAAAGTGCTCAGAAGCCAAGCTGAGATTTGCACAAGAGCACAGAGATAAGGATGGCAACTGAAGGACAGGCAGAAAAATTCAGCCCATTATAATAGGGCCAGTGTGCAAACCCACTCACGTGGTCTGCTGCACAAGATGTAATGTGATGCCCAAAATCATATACAAAAGCGTGTATGTAACACTGACGTTTGCAGCCTGCAAGCTGAACAAGCCCCCTCTGGGCCCCACGCTGTCAGGGCCAGGATCCTTCCATCAGCTTTACATCAAGTTTCAGGACTCCAGCCAAACTATACCTCAAATTAGTGCTTTGCCTTATAACTAGCATACAGTTAATTTTTAGATTATTAACATTTGTTCCTCAGTTGAAGAGTTGAATTATTATATTCTGAGCATGGTTTCATCTGTGCAAAGTGAATTCTCAGCAACTCAAAGGATTCAAAAATCAAGCTGGTTAAAGGAGAGTGAGGAGGCGGCCTGAATTGACATGACATTTGTTTAATATGCAGAACACTCTGAAACTTGAATGCTGTGAGTCAGCATTTCTCATGTCAATGATTATAGTAATTAAGAGCAAGAACATTAGATTTGTGTGGGAATGGAGGTAAATTTAGGTCTTCAGAATGATGTATTAAGCAATCAGAATCAGTTAAAAGGCACACTGGTCACAAGTGCAAAAATAATTTCCTGCATGAGCAAGAATGTATAAATAACAGCCAAATTCATTCAGCCACAGGAGGTGGTGGTGAGGCATCACACTCCAGACTTATCCTCAACTGACCCTTGCAGTGATCCTACTGATGTTCAGATTGTAGGAAAATATACTTTTAACAAACAGGGCACTTCAGTCACAAGACAGGTTCTGGCAATACCAGTGGGCTTGTTAACTTACAACACAGCATAGTTTATCATTTACTCAGGCCAAATTAAAAATAGAATAAGGAAAGTATTTACATCTGTTACTAAGAATTTAAAACACTCTAAACACATATTTCTTCTTTCAAATATTTCTACATATGTTTCTCCTGTTTCCTTAGAATTCAAACCCACAGAACAGAATCTACACCCACTACATCCACTCAACCATAACAGGCAAATCCTGAGAGCTCTACCAGCACAGTGATGACTTCTCTTGTACACATCTGTGGCCTCAAATACTGAAACTAGTGGTTAGAACACATTCTGTAACACAGAAGCAATTCAATACTCATACATCAAGTGCCATTTGCACAGCACATCTGCATTTATTCTATAGGGAAAAAAAAAGACCAATACAGACACATTATCTATTAGCAGGATAGTAATACTTTCTCTCATTAAGAACTATAACCAAATCCTGCATAGAAAAGCCTAGAATAAAGTTAGTTTAGTCAAAGCAACCAAAGGAAGCATTAATTCAGAACTACTCTAGGTCAAACACTACCAGCAGCATTCCCACGGAGCTAAAGTTGCAGACTAAAGCTGTCACTCCTGCCAACTATAGATTCCACTCTCTTTTCCAGCAAAGCTAAATAAAATACACAACAGAGCAGAACTTACATACACAATTATATTAGAGTAAAAAAACACAGAGCAACGCAAACAGTAACTCTCAAAGAAACTGTCACCAACATTACCTTTTTGATTTCATCTTCAAATGCTTTCTCCAGATATTTGTATCTCCTGATAAGCTTGTTGAAGACCTAAAACAAAAACATGAGATAATTTTTTAAAATGTAAAAAAAAAAAAAAACTTAGCTCAAAAAAGCAAAAAGAAACAAGTCTGCCACTGCTGAATCCAAGAAAAATGTCCATGGCCAAACCATGATGAGACTTCTTTTCATTTTATTGTCTCCACAGCAGGAGAGGAGAAAGTAACACAGGCTTCTTACATACTCATGTTCCTTTAGACATTAATAAAGACTTTGTTTCTAGGAAATAAGTAGCCAGCAGTATATTTCTGCCATCATCTACTACACTGTACAACGCATGACTTACTATGAAACATTCTCAAAAGTGAAAAAAATGAATTCTGCAATTCTGATATACAGAAAAATGCCTGAATCACAGAATTTACTACAGCATGAAACTTTTCTTCTTCTTACTTCTCAAAATATTATTCCCACTCTCCTTTACACCCTTATCCATAGATCAGAAACAGAAGAAAGTGGGAGGAGGAAGAGGCTAACAAATATAGAAAATTTGTACTTTGTCCCCTTCTTTCGATAATGCAGCTCTCTCTGAGGAAGCTGTCACTTCTGTGATTCTGTGTGAGGGGGTCAGGCAGTACTGCTGGTTATCTTCATTGCAGACAGGATCTCTATTAAATACACTAACATGAAGACTTAGAATAAAACTCACTACTGCCAGGGAAAAAGGAAGAAGCTTCCACAAAGCTTTTACAACTACTATGTTCTTGGAAACACTTGTTCTCCAGTTTTCACCACTTGTTCCTCATCTTGTGACCACAGATTATGAAAGCAGAAGCAGCACAGGTGCAGGCTGCATTCAGATAGAAGAAGTGAGAGATAAGAAATTAAATAAGCAAGTAACTGCTCTCACTACTGTACAAAGGGCACAAAAATATGACTCACTGACACATGGAAAAAGATTTGTATGAGGAAAAATATGACATTATCATCAAGCTGGATGGGGGAAGTAAAAGGGGAAATGAAGTTTTAAGTCGTTTTTCAGAGAATGTAAAATACACTGAGACATCCTAAAAGGTACTGTTTTGGCTCTGAACAATGAAAACTGAAATGAACTATCAAGTTGCAACCATAGTAAGAGGTAAAGACAAACAAAAGTCTAATAAAATAAGATAGAAAAGACAAAAATGTAAGCCAGGATTTTGTTCATATTTTCCAGTAATATGTATTTTGATAAGTCCTTCTAAATGACCTAAGCACATGTTATAAGCAAATAATCTGCTAATGCATCATCACTATCCTTGCTCTTCTCTTAAAAACTTTTCTATCTTTGATTTGTTTCCACAACTAGAAACACAAGAAGCAGCCACTCTACTAGCTCATAGGAACACAGATTAGGAAAGTAAGAAGCTCTGAACAGCATTTTAGCCTAGCTTCGCTTTTTCATAACGCAATACGAGCTCTATTTCCAATATGCATGAAAACTGACAAAGTATATAAAAAGACACATCCTTTCAGGCATTAATTACCACATACTGACCTTTGGTAACCTTTGATTCAAAATACAGAAAATACATTCAAAATTCTAGTGCTTCAGATCCTGAAGCCTTTCTGTTTCCCAACAGTCAACATTTTAATATTAAATTTGTCCCTAGAGACCTTGTACTGCCAATTTTTATTATCAAGAAGTTAAAACACTAAAACTGAAGTAAAAAGAATCAATGCTTTTATTAGTAACAGGCTTTCCTAGAGCAGAATACCCTATTTTTAAGAGATGATAAAAGTAATACAGTGATTGTAATGATTTCCTTCCCAGAAGTTTGCATATTTCACTTCTCCAGACTATCAAGGATGTATTTTTAAAGGAACTTTGTTATTTAGCAAGTCTTTGTTACTGATGCAGATTCTGATCCTAGCATCCTTTAGAACAACCATGCAGCCATTCAGCCACTTGTCACTCTCAATACCTTTGCAGGGATAGTAGCCTTTATGCTTTTGCTTACTATCTTCAACACCCCAATAGCAATTTGTTATTTAGAACAATTGGATTTTGATATTGGATTTTCAATGGTAAAAAATCTTCTTTTTTTTTTTTTGCAATCCTACCTGTATTCAGAATTGTACATTGGCTTAAAACTTTCAATTCTTACTGTATTTTCTCATGTACATCTCCTTATGTAATGAAACATTAATTTCTGTTCAATAATGCTTTAGAATACACTATTTATGTTAATTTCATATACACCAATTTGTGCAAGCCATGTTTTAATTTGAAAAAAACCGTACAGCATGTACGTAGGAGAAATTAAAGTTCTCAGAGAGCATTTTTTTAACATTCGCCCAATTCCTAACTAGCCACACAACTATGTGTTAGAGGCTAGAGATGTGTATTTTTTTCATTCACACTTCATGTGTTTCTAAAAATACGTTTCTGCAAATCTTTAAGGTTGTATGTAGAAAAGGCCAACAAAACTAGTAAGAATGATGTCTAAAATAATACTGAACCCAAGTGTGAACTGAAAAAAAAAAGTAAGACTATTTTCAGTAGAAGAAAGAGCTCACAGGTGTGATCAGAAAATCTTAGGCATCTTATTCTGTTACTAAAAAGTTATGTTAGGGCAGATTACTGGTTAACTGAACTTTCAATTATCCTGAAACCAGCCAAACCAACCACTATAATCTCTCTTGGTTCATAAACAGAAAACATTAATCAACCAGCCCTTTCTTATCTTGACCTGAGCATAGTTTCGGATGGCATCGTGATCTTCTTCTGCAAAAAATACACAGTGACAGGTCATCTTGGTCTTGTCATTGTCATCTATGCGTGTGCCTCCAGGAGCTAGAAGAAAGAAAATGCAAAAAAGTATCAGTACAATTGAGTTAAAAGGAATGAATGAGGGAGAAACCTACACAAGTGTTATGGAGCTGTAACACCACCTGACAGAAAGGACAGCTGACTGACGCTGCATCTGAGATCACAGACCTTAAAGAACTGAGAAATTCAGGTCACACTAAAGAATCTCAGCTGCTTTTGAGAGCAATGAGCAGGATCAAGAAAGTGTAGGTTAAAGTAAATGCAAGAGTTATGCTTTAAGTGCTACTTTAAACATCATAATAATGTAAATAACTTCCAAAGATAAAAGAATTAACTCTCTGTTACTAAATTAAGGACTTAGAACATTTTCCTAACTCCATGAAAACATTCAAGCAGTGCCACAAAAAGCCTCCTCCTGGGTTATTTTGTTGGGAGCTTTTTTTTTCTTTAAACAGAACTTCCACTGGCTTTTGTTTCCTGCGTTATCTTAAGACTTTCAAAAATATTTTTCCTTCTAACAAAACAAAGAGCAGGAAGCAGTAATCAAACCAATGCAACCGGTAAAAAGAGGCAAGTTATCCAAAATTCAGGGGAAGGCACAAGTTAGGAAATTTTCCCATGCTGCCACTGATGCCTGGGGAAAATTCCCTATAAACATCCACAAAGCACTACTTGTTATCCTTCAGTTCCTTTAGCTAGCTTGTGTTACAAGGTCTACAAAGCAAACTTTGCAGTAGCTAATAACCTAGAGTGCTGTATGATACCTCCTTGAGCTCATACATTCCTGTTTCCCATAGTCAATGTCTCCCATTCTGTTTGCTATTGCTTTTATATGCTCTTTCAGCTCAGCCTGAAGGCTTCACAGACCACTGCACATTTTTTGTTACATAAGCAGGATGCCTCCTGACATTGTCAAGTCCCCAGGTATTTTGGTGCAACAAACAATAAGGTAGTCTATGACATTATATTCAAAAAGTATTTAGACAAGTACCATTCTAATGCAGTTTATAATTTCCACTTTATAAAGGAAGAAAGCATCTTCAAAGAAGCAAGGCTAATCCTCAAAATTCTGCATCAGCTACACTGCAACTTACCAAGCATGCTGCCAGCTACCAAAATATCAAAGAGAGTGTCAGCATATCGGCGATAATCAAGCCGTGAGCCTGCTGAATCCAGGAACTTGGCTATGGCCTCCAGGTCACTCCCAGCTTCATTGAGACCTTGGACAATAGTATCCCTGAAGACTGTGGGTTCAAATTTCTCTTTTTCATCTGGAACACGAGGGAGAATGAAAAGGAGAGATAGTTTTAAAATCCTTTATCAGCCACTGACTCAAAATGACCGCAGCACCTAAGTGTGTTCTTCCTATTCTGGTCAGTGCAGCACACAAAAGAACATTCAGCTGGCTTTTATTGCCTTTGGAAGTCTTGCTGCGTTCACCCTCACTTTCTTCTCTCCTTCATAGCCTGAAAATACCAAGACACGTGTGAGCAAACGGGGATAAATAATAAATATAAGTGGGTACAAGGAAATACTGAAATTGCTTTCCAATTTTGCACTCTTATTGGAGATATTACTAAACAGGTGTGCCACTATATGTTGTTAAATCTGGTATCAGAATAAATAATACATCAGTTTTGTGTAAGTAGTATACCTACAGTGAGATTCTTTAATTGCTCATGTTTTCCTCAAAGTAATTACAGTGACATATCTAAAATGTTTTCAAAGGGACAACCTTCGGGAAAAGACAAGAAGCTACTAATGAAAACAACTGTTCTGTAAATATTTAGTATTCTACCACATGGTTTAACCAAGAATTTCTTTTATTCATCGACCTGAGCTCTAAGGAAACAAATGCAGTGCTAACACCACACTTTCTACAGTTGTTCCTGGTTAAACTCAGTTAAGGAACATTCTGAAACCCCAGACAACATCCCTAATGCCAAAGCCATCGCTCCCAACAGATGCAACCACAACCTTCAGGTAAAGCTAGATGTTACAGATGTTACACATATCTCCTGATACTACTCCTTGCAGACAAATAATAATTACAACATACACCTGAAGCGTCTGAGTAAAACAGGTCCTGACTTTACACGAGGGCACACATGAAACATTCGTTACCATTAAAATAAATTTGAATTTCAAAAACACAACTAGAAATTCCTCCGTAACACTCAAAAACACTATAAAGAACATACTCTGTTACCACTTGCTAATAAACATGGATTATTATTATTTTTTTTTAAACCTACACTTAATGTATCCTAAAACAAATACAAATATAGAGATTTTAGTTACTAAGACAACTAGGTAAAATTTCTGTCTAAACGTGTTCTAATGAAATCAGAAATAGCTGAGGCTCTCTCAACTCCATGGATACTCACACCCACGGCAGTTACCTGTTCCCAACCCCAGCTTGTCATGTAGCAATGAACACCAACACAGTACCATCCTAGCCACTCTCCTACTGCACTCTCATCATCACCACACTGTAAACTTCTCCACTGGACTGACTTTGAGATCTTCAGAGCTTTTCGTTGTGTTGCCTCGTTTTCCAGCTGTGATGACGACTTAGTGTCTGCCATAATCACATAACTCTGGTACTGATTCTGCCCACAGTGGATAAATGACATAGGAAGGGAAACTAAAGGACACGTCTCTGCTCTGGGAAACCGTGTATAGGTAAACACTCCTGGGAATCCAATTGGAGCTATCAGGCCAGTTACCAACTACTAGCAGCTCTCTTCTAATGTGAAATACTAAACAACTTACCAGCCAACCCACAAACAAGCTTTTTATCTAAGTGTAAGTACTTTAGCATGTCAACCTCAGGCAGTTTTATCTGCACACAACTCCACCTATAAATACGGATCTGAAAATAGTTCTTTTACGGGCTACCACATATGCAGTTCTTATAGAGTTAAAAAGCTTGATGACTCATAAGATAGATGACAATTTTGTCTTAAGAGATAAGTTAAATAATTGCTATTTTACTTACACTGTATTTTGTCAAAATATTTAAGATGCTTATGCTTAAACTGAAACGTTATGTGTTTTGCACCATGGGTACTCAGTCCTCAGCAAAAACAAACATCATGATTAATATTTCTTGCTACTTAAAAAGAACACTCTCCTGCCCCAGAAGCACTCCTCTCATTCGGTTTACCCTTCTATTTTCTTGTCTATCAATCCAAAAATTTACACGGGGAGAAGAGGTGAACTCGCTGCATGAAAAATGGTTTATAATTTTACTGAAGCATTTTTCTACCAGACTAATGCATTGAAGAATACAGTGACGTAGTACAACAGGATGAGTAAGAAGCCATCATCAAGAAGTGGTGACAGTATGCTGATCTGTCAAGTATATAATTACTGAACAAGCACAGTTTCAATCAGGGCTAGCAACGGCAGGTGTAGCTTGCATATGCACTGCATACAATATTCAAGGCAGCAGTGCTATACATAGCTTTTCATTTTCATCAGGTCCCAGATCCTTAGTTCCTTGTAAGGAAATCACAAAGTACATTTGTACCTCCCTCCTTAAGAATTTGTTCCAGCTCTCCAAGAGAAAGCCCACAGCTCTTTTTCTAAGGAAGATAAATGAGCTGCCCTATTTGGTCCCTTTTCTGACTTCATCATAATACTGACTTTACTTAATAATTTTCCTTCACAAAAGGAACTAAAATGCAGTTTAGTTTAGCTTCTTCTTATGCCACCATTTATGTTTTTGCACAGTTTTTCAGCTGTTATTAGCTCTGTGATATCTATACCATGGGGACAAACATGGCTACCAGGTAATGTCTATCAGCTTACTATAAACAATACTCACTGGTTGTTTCCATTAACATTTAATGACATTTTTTGTCCTTAGGTATTTGTCAACTGCCTGGATACGTACATTTTCCTCACTAACCACTGCCACTTTTGTTACTCCTATTTCCTCCTTTTCTACTTCAGACTACACAAACAAGATGAAATGAATGTGCATGCATGCAACCACAGTGTGGTCAATACATTTCCCATGTACCTGCACCTCAAGCACAAATCGTGGCCAGATGTCAACTACTGCTGACCCTCATCAAAAGTCTCATAACTGAACAGGTCTACAGATTATACCTGGAACTAAGCAAACTACCATCTTCATCTAGATTGACAGAAACCCGATAAGGATCTGCCTCAGAGGTTCTTCCCTTTACAACATAAGTTTTCTTCTTTCACATCTTGGAAAGTGATTTTAATATGTACCACTGCATGTACACTTCAGAAAAACTTTATAATATCTATATTATATGTATTACATATATTTATAATATATATAATACATATTCTATGATTCTGTAACTCTTATTAGGTCAACCGACAGAAATGAAAGGAGGGGGATTTAAGAGTTGCTATTTCAGTCTGCTCTCTTTTAAAAACATTTTAGTCTCTAAATACCTTTTCAAAATTTAAAGGAAAAAAACAGACATTGTCATCTTCGTTCATTGCCTTTTGAAAGCTCAGAAATCATTCACATCTGTAGACTAGTTGCAGCTAGCTGAGCAGCAATGAACTTCATAGTGACAAGTATTTTTTATTAAATGTCTGACCACCATGTCACAGCTCACTTTCTCCTCAAAATAGCAGTGTTCTTGAGAGCTGCAGAAGGAGAAAAGTAGCATCCTGAGACAAATCAACTGGCAAGAAGCATTATCCATAATTCAACCAGTTTCCTTCAGCATTTGCATGCTTCAGGCCCTCTTAACGGTCTGCCTGTCGCATACACCAGAAAGTCTCTGATGACTGAAATGCCAGAGTCAAACCATACTCAAGATGCGTTACATCAGAGAAAAACTTAATGAGTCACATCAGAGAAAAACTTAATGAGTCTCTGATATGTTGGAAGTCAGAATAGAAACAACCAGGATTTAGACTAGAAGATGCTCTAAGCATCTGCATATTAAGAGCTCTACATTCCAAATTTCATATAAGTAATCTCTTAAAGTAGAAAACAAACACCTCCCTCAGTCTTCCGGCCACTGCTCCAAGTCTTTTCCTTCCATACAGTTCAGTTAAAAAAAAATTACTTATAATTATTAGTGGTAGTATAATAAGAGTCGGAGTACCAAATCAGAGTCAGGAACTGCATTATGCTACACACAATGCCAAACATGGACTGAAAAGAATGTCCTATCAAAAGAGAGAATGTTCTGAGACAATTTTAGTAAGTAAAATAACTACCAGAACTGATTGAATTAGACTAAACAATATGTATAATCAATCCAACAGCACGCATACCTCTGGTTGATTTGACAGCATTACTTTTTAGGGACTGTTAATTCCATTGCTCTAACTACACCTCTGCTGTTGCTAGCAAATGCTGTTCCGGACCATACTGACAGAAAGTTAATCTCATTAATTACTGGAGCACTATAACATTTATTTACAAACACCAAAGGTTTCTTTTTCAAATTAGTTATACTTGTAGACATTGTATGTGCATAAATAAAAAGGATATTTTCAACTGAAGAGATTCCATTCACTTATATGAACTGTGCCAGTTAAGGTAACAGAGGAAGCAATGAGTGCAAGGGAGGAAAGTTGAGAAACCTGAAACTGCTCTTTAACAGAACTGCAAAAAAAGCTATTTCACAATTCTCATCCAAGCCTCATGACTTTCCTAGATCTCAATACATTCACTCAACTCCTCAGATTCATGGTAGAATTAGCAGCTTTCTGAGGAAGGCTACAAACTCTTTTTGTTTCTTCCATCCACAGTGAGAAAATGCTCTTATTCACATTATCTGTCACAACAAACTCAAATCAGGTGACAGCTTTTAATGGGAAACAGTAAAGTCAAGATGGAAAAAGTCTGTTACATGACAGATAGGAACTCGATCTGTGCATACTAAAACAATCAGCTACTGCAACAGCAAAACACTGAAATCTTCGTTTCACAAACCACACATAATGTTCAAAACCCACCTGGACACTTTCCTGCGTAACCTACTCTAGGAAACTTGCTTTAAAGGAAGGGGTGTGGGGTTGGGAAAAGGTATTCCATCTCCAGAAGTCCCTTCCAACCCTTACAATACAGTGATTCTTGCTATATAGGATACTTGCATGATCAGTACAATCAGTACTATCTGTCTCCTTTAAAAATTGAGTATTTATATATAGACCACTAGCCATTTTTGTAGAAAAATCAGTATCTATTACAAAAATGGGGTTCATGTCATGGCAATTAAGTGTTTTAACAATAAGAATCAAACTACACTAACAGAGTAGAAAAACATTTGGTTTTTTTGTTTGCTTTTGTTCTCTACTGTTGTTTTTGAAAAGAGCTTTCTGTGAAAGCAAATGGGTCCGATGAGATTATTTGATGTTATAATGGAAAAGAGTTTCCTTTTTAAAAGTGAAAGGTTCAGAGATGGCATAAGTTTGAATCAAAGAAATATGCATAAAAACAAGAACAGCAGGTAATTTACATAATCTTCAAATAAAAACTCATAGTTTGCTTTCTTAGTCAAAAGAGACACATTAAGAAATAGCTAAGATAAATATTTAATAAGTTTTCTTCATAATACATAAGCCTACTATGAACTCAAAACCTAATTCTTTAACAATCTCTGCAAGATTTAACAGCAAAGAATCCAAACTTGAAAGTATCAATGAAGTCCTGAAACATAAACAAAATATCCAAAACCTTACAAATAAGTTACAAATAACATCTACATTCTTAACGTAGCAAGGGCAAGAGGAGAAAAATCTTAATCTTATTAAATTAGACCTTGCATCTATTGTTTCTATTCATTTCCATGTGTAGAAAAGTAACAAAATGCAACATAACATACCCCTCTTCCTAGTTTTGAACCGCTGGCCTGTTAGCACCGGCTTCTGATTCTTATTCATAAAATTTCTGGAGGAAAAAAAAAAAAGATATTTTTACAATGATATTTACAGACAACAGTTTACCTAAAGGAAAAACAACAACAACAAAAAAAAAACAAAAACAAAAAAAAAACAAAAAAACACCCCAAAACATTCAATGTTATAAAATCCAGGTACGTGAAAGGGAAAACAAGTTCTTGATGTTTAAAGAATCAATCAGTTTTTTGAATAATAAGAGCATTATGGCCCATTAATAACTACTGCACCCGTTCCTCTGCCTCTCTCTCTTGTCTTCCAAAACAACAACAAAAAAAGCCAAACAAGAAAACAAAAGAGATGGTCAGCAAATCCACCTCTCCCCACATGAGAAACGGTTCAAATCCAAGCAGGAATAGGAAGGAAGGAGCCTCTGCCTTTAGTGCAGGCACCTTGCCAGCCCAGAGTGCTGGGATAGAGTTAGTCCCATCACTGGATGCACACTTTGCAGGTCTTCAGGTTGCTGGCATGGACAGTTTGCTCATCCAGAGCTGAGCTCTACCATACAAGAAGCTTCATCCTTTGGACGTATTCTATTAAGAAATTTGGTTTTACATAAATCTGTATTATTTCTGTTTCTCCATCATGGACTCCTCCAATACAAATTTCAACATGGAACCTAATGTTGCTGCACGCCCAGTTCAAAAGTATGTTCCTTTGCAAGCACTTGCTACCACGTAAGAAGAGAAACTCAAACTCACTGGCTAGAAAGATATCATCAACCACATGTTATTACCTAAGCAATGGTGCCCCCTCCTCAAAAGCTTACACAGCAGTTAGCAGTGCTCTAACTAACACTGTTCTCATTCACCACTCTCTCCTAGTTGCAGTGTCACCAACGAGCCACTTCAGTAGTGCTTCAGATGTGTAGCTTGGCAAACCATTGCTCTCTAGGGTAGCTCTGTGATATATCAGCAGTCAGAAAGCGCCAGCATGCACTGGAATGTGCCAAGTTCACAGTCAAGACTGGTTTTGCTTCCTACAAGTCATATGAAAAATAGCAACCAAGCCAGTTATACTGAGAGGCTGACATTCATAACTGTGATTTAAAGCTACTGTCTTGACAGAGAGTATTTCAGAACAACCACCACACTACACTGCCTTCTGGAAAATGCTCCCACACATCTGCAAGGAGAGAAAAAACATCATACCGCAATACCACAGGATCTTTTGAAGTGCTGTCAAATCCCAGCCCCTCTTCACAAGGGAGCTCAGACATCTCTTTCCCCCCACGCAGCTGCCTCAGAGGCTGAGAAGTAATAGGTGTGCTCAGGAAATACACCACAGCCCTGAGCAACAGGCCAGCCTTCAGCCATGGACCAACCAGATGGGACACTTACCGGCTTTGTCTTTGTGACCATTATTCATAGAAGATGAGAGTACAAAATATAATATTCTCCCAGGTATTTTTCACTGGGTTTGTTTTGCCCCCTGATGCCTCAGCCCTTGAGCCCTTTAGACAGTTTTCAGCAAGCCGCACAGCAGGCATGAACCAATCCTCAGTTCTTGCAGCCATTGGACTAGTACCAGCACTGTCTACTACTTTAGTGAAAAAAAATGCAGCTTTGAGAGCAAAGAACGGAACAAAGGCATCTGACCTCAGCCTAGGAATACTTACTATATAAGACAGAAACGCATATGCTAATTTTCTAATGTTAGATTTCCTCCATAGAATTGTTAAGACTGGAAAGATCCCTAAGATCTCAAGTCCAACCACTGACCCTTCATCACCACACAGCTAAGTCATACCCCTCAGAGCCACATCCACATTTCTTCAACACCTCCAGGGACAGCGACTCCACCACCCCCTTGGGCAGCCCGCTCCAATGATTACCACACTTTCAGAGAAGAAATTTTCCCCTAATATTAAACCCAAATCTCCCCTTGTGCAACTAAAGGCTATTCCCTTTCATCCCATCATTAGTTACACAGGAGAAGAGGCCAAACCCCACCTCACTACAGCCTCCTTTCAGGTAGTTGTAGAGAGATACAAGGTCTCCTTCTTCTCCAGACTAAACAATCCTAGCTCCCTCAGCACCTCCTCATAAGACCTGTGTTCCAGACTACTCACCAGCATCATTCCCCTTCTCTGAACATGCTCCAGGATCTCAGTGTCTTACTCGTAGTGCGGGCCCAAACTGAATGCAGTACTCAAGGTGTGACCTCACCAGGGTTGAGTATAGGGGGATGGATCACCTCCCTGCTCCTGCTGGCAACACTATTCCTGAAACAAGCCAGGACGCCACTGGCCTTCTCGACCACTTCTGATGTGGAATATTTTTAAACTGAAAAGTAGCACACATCTTAAGATAGGCTATCAGATTTTAAAACTGTTCATATTTAAAATAAAATAAAATATGACCTCTAGGACATCTGGGAAAAAGAGAGAAAAAGCAAAAATCAGTTAATGCAAGAGTTGCCACTTGCGGCAGACTAAATGATTAGAGGTCAGTGCAACAGAAGAGACTCTTGAACAGTTAATTACTAGGAATAAGAGCTCTACCTTCTATATTTAGTTTTAAATACACTGTGCTTTAATCCGTTCGAGTGAGGGTCAGGCTTTATAAGGCACTCCCTAAGGCACTGGCCCAGCAAGAGCAAAGGCACAGTCACCAGGAGGCCGCAGGAACATGAGCCTGAGCAAAACGAACCCAGTGATCTCTACAAGCCTAGGACCAATCTCCAGTGCAAATGACACCAGGTACTGCGAGCAACTTCTGAAGTGCTGCTGCCACCAGAACAGGTGCCTGGATGATCATTTAAAACTTGAAGTGAATGCAATGAAAAAAACAAATAACCAAGAATGCACTGACAACCAACTCTGAAGTGATGACTGAAAGCTGTAAGTTCAGCATGGCAGCATAAAATTTGCACAGAGCATTGCATTTGATAGACATGCTTAATGCGGTACTATCAGATGCCATATAGTTCTCAAACCTTGCAATCAGAAACCTTGAAATTCTACATATGTTTTACTTTTTGAAAGTTACAGGATAGCTCAAAGCAAAGGCAAGTTTTGAAACATCAGCTGGCTAATTAAGAATGGTTTCTGAGGCATAAAGGCAATAAGGATGGGTAAAGGTAGGATGGAAACATCGCCAAAAAGAAAACCTCAAACGCTCATTCTAATGTCCTGAAGTCCAACATCCTCTATGTTTTGTATGAGTTGCTAGCAGGAAATAGAGCAAGAGACGTGGAAATGACAGCTCCTTACCATACTTCTTACAGACTCCACTCTGCTACAGCAGATGGGAGAAGCTCGGCAAAAGCCATTTCACTGTTCATTCTCTCTTTTGTATCTAGAAAACCTCCAGCAGAAAATTCATGTTTAAACTGCACATCCAGCTTCCCAGTGTTTAAGAAGCAGGACGCAAACAGCATTGCCATCAGACAGCCTGGTACCAGTCAGAATGGGTCTGTGACTGCTGGTAACTGACTTGCAGCTATAAAAATCAATTAAAATTAAAAATGATTTGACTTTAAACAGTTTCTCAAACTGTACTCCCACTTTCCTTGAGAGCCTCCTACAAAACAGATTCATACATAAGAAGCGCTCAAGTTGCAAGAGTTGGTGAGACAGAAGTTTTAATAACTGAACAACCCCTGCAACACAATTAGAAGTTTTAGTAATCAATAAAACCAGTTTTAACTAATAAAACAAAAACATCAACAAAGTGCAAAGCTTTCAGCAAATTCAAAGTTGCTGAAAAATTAGAAAAATGCATTTTTTTTATCCATGCCACAGGGAAATTCTTATGATGATTAACTCCTCAATTATTTAAAGCCTCAATAGGGCTGATGTTTCTGCCAATCTGTAATACTGAAAACATTTGGTCTTGGAAATACATACCTCAAGTTGAATGTATAAATATTGGAAACTTTTATCCAAACTAAATCTATTTTTCTAAGCATCGTTTCACACCTGAACAAAAATTTCAGAATCACTTGAGATTCTTCAAATGTGAACTCATTCAATATGAATTCAAAATCAGTTGCTTCATAGCAGTGAAACTTCCCTGACAGACATCATGCCACACATCAACAAAAAAACCACAAAGATAATATTTTTCTATGCAAAACAACAACAACAAAACAAACAACAATAATAAAAACAACTAAGGTCAAGCCTTTCCAAACAGGTTTTACTGGGTCTTTTTCATCCAGGAAAGCAATTTCGCATTTTCACCTTCTCATCATTAAGTCTCAGGCTTAGATCTGGGGTTTTCTTCTTCTTTCAGCAACAAGACAAAGGATACATTGAAAGCCAATTAAATACCTCACTCCAGCAGCAGGGAAGAAGGACTGACACTCCTGCTCAAAACGAGCAGCTCCCTTCACTGCTGGGAAGGCAGCAGGAGTGTGAGCTAACAGAACCTGAAGGTAGAAAGCCCATAAAATCATCACCAGTGCAGAGGAACAAAGCGCATAAGGGGACATTAGGACAGAGGGATACAATGCAGTCACAGGGTCTTGCCAAATCCTTGTCGGGCTTCCTACTTTCCACTATGATGCTCAGCCCCTGATGAGATCTCTCTCTGCAAGTGTTTCACAGCAGTTGCAGGTGGCAGAGGAGGGTGGGAACACATAACACCAACCCCACAACCCATGTGCTCACCTCACTACCGCAGCGCCTTCACTGCTCTAATATGTTTGTCACCCTTGTGAGAAATTCACCTTGGGAGCCCACATATCCTGGATGTGGTCAGCATGGCTCACACCTGAGCCTGGATGGCAGCTTGCCAGGAACACAGCAGCAGCAATACTCTTCTGAAATTCACAGTGACGCAGTAAGGAAATAAAAGGCTCTGTCTGCTGTTTCCAAGATCCCACGTGCTGAGGATGTGAAAGAAGATGGGATACAGAATCATCTCCTCAGCCTCTTTTCCCTTGTTAATCACAATCATGGCTCAGCCCTAAGAATGGGGCACTTGCTGCCTTGCCACAAGTTCTCTTGATTTGGACTGACTTGTACTGTTTCATGATCATTTTCCTACTCTTGGCCTCCACCCTTGAAACATAATTT